>JAHWDX010000005.1:0-1200000 GCA_022702645.1 Microbotryum intermedium | reverse complement strand
CTCTCCTCCCAGTTTGGTGGCACACTCGATCGTTCGCTCGTCAGCTAACACGGCCCCTGGTCCTCCTGGCATCCCCTCCTCTCCCCATTGTTTAGTCTCGTGCCCCGCACTCAAGGGTGACGGAAACTACTACTTCTCCTACAACCAAGGCCTCAAGCCGCAAGCGAGCGTGCACCGCTTTTCCAAGGCCGATGCCAGCAAGCCCATTCAGGATGGCAAGCCCGGAGGCGAACTCTTTTTCGATGTGAGAACTGGGTCGATCCGCTGAGATCCGCTCAGGTCAGAGAGCAGAGGGGGCTAAATCACGGCTTCATATCTTACAGGTGTCGCTGCTGAGTGAAGATGGATCCGTTTCCAAGTCAACCTCGTCGTTCTCGGACGATGGCAAATACTGGGCCTACACCTTGTCCCGTTCCGGATCCGATTGGACGACGTGTTATGTTCGCCCAACGTCGGCTCCCCATTCCGCCAACCAGCCCGTCGGCACCGACGAGGGGCGTCTTGAGACCGACATCCTGCGCTACCTCAAGTTCTCCTCGATCGGCTGGACCCATGACTCCAAGGGGTTCTTCTACCAGCGATTGCCCGCCCGATCCAACCACGGTATGGTCACCGATGATAAAGCTGGTACCGAGACGGACAAGGACCTGAACGCGATGCTGTACTACCATCGCGTCGGCACCACTCAGGAAGAGGACGTACTCGTGCACAAAGATGACGACCACCCCGAATGGATGTTCAGCGCTGGCAACACCGAGGATGGTCGCTACGTCGTGCTCACGGCCTCCAAGGACACGGCTCGCTCCAACCTGCTGTGGGTTGCGGACCTGCAAGAGTCCGAGATCGGCTCCAACATGAAGTGGAACAAGGTTATCAACGAATGGGGCACGTATTGGAGCGACCTCGGTAACGACGGCTCGCTCTTTTACTTCTATACCAACGTCGATGACTCGCCCAACTACAAGATCGTGACGTACGACTTGGAGAAGCCTGAACACGGCTTCAAGGATCTGATTCCGCACCAAAAAAATGCGCCTCTTTCGAACGCCCAGCTCGTTGCCGAAAATAAGCTGCTGTTACTCTATTCGATCGACGTCAAGGATGAGTTGTGGTTGCACGAACTCCAAACCGGTAACAAGGTTAAGCGCATTGGCGAAGGACTGATAGGGTCGATCGACCAAATCACCGGCCGAAGGGAGGACCGAGAATTCTGGTTCTCGATGACGTCCTTTACCAGCCCTGGCACAGTCTATCGCTACGAATTTGACGCCAAGGATGGCCAGGAGCAAAGCGTCTATCGTGCTGCCACGGTCAAGGGAATCAACCCCGATGACTTTGTCTCAGAGCAGGGTGATTCCAGAGTCGGTCTGCTGCGGCTCTCCCTAGTGCTGACTCGAACTCGTGTGCTCCAGTCTTCTACAAGTCCAAAGACGGAACGAAAATTCCAATGTTTGTGACTCGCCCCGCTGATGTCAAGCAGGATGGCACGGCCCCCGCAATCCTCTGTGAGTTTGTCGCAAAGCTCTCCGTATCAGCCCCTCCCGCTGACCTCGTTCGTTTCCACAGACGGCTACGGCGGATTCTCCATTTCGATGGGCCCCTTCTTCTCTCCCTCTCTGCTCACGTGGATCTCGCACTATGGCGGTGTTTTGGCCGTGGCCAACATTCGTGGTGGTGGAGAATACGGCGAGGACTGGCACCTCGCGGGTACCAAGGAGCGCAAGCAGAACGTCTTTGATGATTTCCAGTACGCCGCCAAGTACCTCATCTCGGAGAAATACGTTGCCAAGGACAAGGTCGCCATCTCGGGTGGATCGAATGGTGGTCTACTCGTGGCGGCATGCGTCAACCAAGCACCGGAGCTGTTCGGAGCCGCTGTTGCCGACGTGGGTGTGCTAGACATGCTCCGGTTCCATCGCTTCACGATTGGCCGAGCTTGGACCAGCGACTACGGATGTGCGGACGAACCCGAGAATTTCGACTATTTGATCAAGTGAGCATTCTCCGTTCTCTGCAGTCCTGAATTCTAGAGCTTCTCGACTGACAAGCAACCTCCTCGAGGAACTGTCAGGTACTCGCCCTTGCACACGGTCGATTCGAGCAAGACCTACCCGCCACTGATGCTCCTTACGGCGGACCATGACGACCGTGTCGTCCCCTTGCATACCTTCAAGCTTGCCGCTGAGCTTCAGCACTCGCTCCCCAACAACCCCAATCCCCTCCTCCTCCGAGTCGATACCAAATCGGGCCACGGTGCAGGCAAATCGACCGAAAAGAAGATTATCGAAGCGGTGGATCGGTATGGGTTCGTCTCGCAGGCCATGGGGCTCAAGTGGAGGGATTAGATCGTGGGTTTTTTCTTGAAGTGGATGTCAGCCATGACTTGGCGCGTAGGTATTTGATTACTGTGATGCATGTGTTGCAGTCTTGCAATTGGCATAGGTACCTACCTATTTAATTGAAAAGCGTCTGCAACCCATGTCGACGTTAACTGCTAAGCGCCTGGAAGCCGGCCCAGCTGGAAGCGACTGCCAGCGGCCGGCTGACGCGCTGAGGAGTCAATCCGACTTCGGGGAAAGCGCTTCCGCCACGATCTGCCAGCGACCTGGCTCCTTTGTTCTCCCTAGTCCGTACCACTCGCGAACCTGCTCCAGATCAGTAATTCCCACACCATGGCGACCAAATTACAAACTGGACTCGGGGAACGCTTGATCTCGAGTGATGTCGAGGCCAAGCCGTTCGCTGAATTGCCCATCATCGACATGACGAGGTTGAGCTCGTCGAGCCTCGAAGATAGACAGGCCTTGGCGCTCGAGGTATGATCGCGGAATCCATGCCGTGGTGGATGAATATGAAGCAGAGCTGCTAACGATAGTGTGGATGCACATAGGTCCAGAAAGTACGCTATGTGAAACGAGTACCACGCGACTGAATCGAGTTGATCTCAAGTCCGCGGTGCCAAGAAGTTGCCGCGGCCGAAGTATATCAATCGTGCTGAGCCAAGGATCGCAACTATTGCCTTGACATTCACTACAGGCCGCTATCGAATCGGGCTTCTTCTACATCTCGAACCATGGCATTCCTCAATCGATTCTAGATGAAGCCTTTGCGTGAGTCTTTCCAAGCACGTATCGCAAAGTTATTTCGTGCTCTTTTGCCGCTCCAACCGCGCCCCGGTTTCCCTATCGGATCCGCAGCATCGACGGCTCACCGCGCTCACCGAGGCTCTCATCTTTACATAGTCAAGGCAAGCAGTTCTTCGCTCAGCCGATGGAAAAGAAAATGAAGGTCGACTTACACAAGGGAACATCATTCAAAGGATATGCACGTGAGTAGCATCACCGTGTTCCTCAGCCAGCGACTGTTATCTGTTATCTGATATGGGGATATTTCGGTCACTTTTGGGCAGCCTTGATGGGAGAAGCCGTTGATCCAGCGTCTCGAGGGGACGTACACGAATCTTTCGATATGGGATCCGACTCCCAAACATTCCATGAAGGATCCAAGAAGAAAGAGGGCGTCATCTCAGGCAATTTGTGGCCGTCTGAGGAAGATCTTCCCGGGTTTAGACCGGCGCTCGAAGCGACGTGGGACCGAATCATGGCATTGGGCAAGCAGCTTTTCCCTCTATTCGCACTGGCCTTGAATTTGTGAGTTCCGGCTGTCTTTCCCACGCGGGATTCTCTCGCGATGTGACTTGCTGATTGGGAGGACGTCGACAGGGAGGAGAACTATTTTGATGACAAATTGACCAACCCTGGCTCAGTGATGCGGATCCTGCATTACCCGCCGCAAACTGATCCCATCGACATGAGCGCGATTGGCATCGGCAGTCATACGGGTACGTTCTGAATCTGGACGCAAGTGGCAGAAGGTGGCAGAAGCAGTGTGCTTGATCATCTAACGAGAGGAGGCCGGGAGAAGACCGACAGGGCTTTGAAGCGAGAGAAGAATCATCCCTCCCTACCGGCAAGGCTAATCCCTCGCTCGTATTCGCTTTTCAGACTACGAGATGTTCACTCTTCTCGTCCAGCACGGAGATGTCTCGGCTTTGCAAGTTCTCAACAGTGCCGGTGACTGGGTCCAAGCAACCCCTATCCCAGGAACGATCGTGGTCAACATCGCGGATCAACTTCAACGGTGGACAAACGGCGTGTTCAAGTCGACCATTCATCGTGCCATCAACCGGACCGGAAAAGACAGGGTCAGTCTTATTCGGAATCTGGTAGGCGCTCATGTTGCATAGCCGCCTAATCGGACTCCTTCTTTCGGACCCAGATGAGCCTGCCCTTCTTCTTCGGAGTTGACTACGATGTCCTGATCGAAGTGTTGCCTTCTTGTATCACGGAGGATCGACCGGCGAAGTATGAACCCATCAAGGCCGGGGAATGGGTTGAGCAACGTCTCAAGGAGACTTATATCAAGGTTGACCCAATCACCGGCGTCAAAGTTTGATTATGCTGGAGCACTGCGTACTGTCGGGTAACATTGTCGAGAAGAGGGGGAAGAATGACGACCTTGGCCGTTTTAGTAGCGTGCACTCATTACGCAAAGAAATGTCAATTTCGAGATGAGCAGATCTCGGACGAATGAATCACCACTTCATTGAAACAGGTTGCTTTGAATGATCGGACATGGCGACAAGCTAGGAACCTTACACATATGATATCTATACGTACGAATCACAAGGGTCGTGTGGCGGAAAACCAAACTTGAGAACACGGCTAAGAAAACATAGAAATATCCTGTGGAAATCATTTGACATCGTTGGCGATCGCCGCTCGCAGAGCTGGACCAATGCTGTCGATGAACTGCACCAACAACGTTTTTGAGGAGTTGACGCTCGGCGTGGGCAGTTGGATCGATGTCTTCTTGGATTCTTCCACCTCCTCTTCTTGATCGTCATTCGTCGTCGAACTCTTCTTGAAGAGACCCCTACGTGCCGTTTTGCCCTGCTGCCGCCTCCTCTTCTCAGCGACACTCTTCTCGACTTTTTCGACCCGCCTCCAGTCAACGAGGAGGCCGTTAATGCCTTCGAGCTCTCCGAACCATCCAAACTCCATGGGCGAATCCTCGCGCTTGACGAGCAGATCCATCACCTCCCGATCCTGCAGCAACAGGTCCTCGTACAAAACCTCCTTGTCCAACGACGCCGCCCACGCCCCCGCTGCGGATGACGGCTCGGGATGCTCGACCTGCAGCAGGTCGACTCGCAAGGAAATGTCCGAGTAGACTTTGCGATAGCTCGTCCACCGTGCCAAGGCTCGAATCTCACTCAGCACGGCTTTGCGTGTCCTCTCGGGTTGACTCGCGAGCAAGGTGTCGTAATCGACCCCGGCACGTTGAGGGGATTCGGGCGCTGCCTCCGAGTGGCCTCCTCGGCGGCGCGACGAAGTTGAGGTACGGCGGCGTCTTCCCGACTTTCGAGTTTCAACCGGAGGGACGCCTTCACGGATAAAGGCGAGACCCGATTTGCTCCAGTCGATTAGTGGGTCGAGGAGGGTCCCACCGTTCGAAGCCAGCTCATGAGCGATGTAGTACAGCTTTTGATCGTGCCGTGCAGCAAGGGCGATGAAGTCAGCTGGCGCTGAGATTGACCAGGCGAGCATTTGGTCAGCATAAGGTCAACCCTCGATTCCTCTCGGGCTGCACTGACTGTTCTTCTCCGAGTAGGAGACCTTGATCATGTCGTCCAGGAAAGCTTGCAGGTCACCAAGACGCTCCGAAAGATTCGACGCTTCAGCAACCTTGTAGATCGTCTTGTAAAAAATCGACACCGAAGCGTGCAGCGTCTTGGGCGTGTTGCTTTCCATGACGACGCCCATGACTTGCTCACGATCCCGGGTGCGGCATATGGCAGCCAACAAACCTTTGACGTTCTGGAACTTGCCCGCCTTGGAAAGATTGTCCACTTCTACTTCAACGCCGCCGCGTCGGACGTATTCGGATTGCCAGTCCTTGAGCATCTTCACTTGCGTATCGTTGGCGTGGGCACGCATGATCGTAATGACGATCTCTTCGCCTCGGTTCTCTAGAGATTGTTAAGATACAACGTGAGTAAAAAAGGTCGTCTTTGAGTACACCGAAGGGGTGGACGCACCAGCCTGCGCTCTAGTTGCTTGGCGCACTTCGTGAGCAGAGTAGACGTGCTTCTCGATCGCTGCGCATACGACCTCGCTGTCAATGCGAGCGCGAAACTGCGCGGCGAGCTTCTTTTGCTGCTTGATTCCGCTGTTGCAAATGATCGCAAAGATGCGCTGAAAGAGGGACGCTTGTCCAGCAGGCTGACCCAACAGGATCTGCACAATTGCCCGGATTGCCAATGTCGGATTCACGAGTGAAAGACCCAGCTTGAGGGCGGCGTAAGGGATGAGGTCATGGAAAGACTTGAGGAGCGCAAGAATCTCGGGGCCGTTCTCGCTCGAGATGAAAAAGTAGTGGAACATGTACGCCACCCAGATGCGTGCCCATTCTTCTGCATCACGGTAGGACTCGGGCAACGTCTTGAGTTGTGAAATGCGCTTCACGAGGGCCATCGACTTGTCAACCTCAGCTCCGGAGATGAGGGCGCTTCGGTAGAGCGCCCAGGTTGTGCGTAGCTTCTTGCCTCGTCGACCGACCCGAACCCATTGTTCCCGCAGCTGCTCGGCCTTGTCCTCGTCCCTTTCCCCTTCCGCAACCCATTCCTGAAGTTCCTGCAGGCTCGCCTTCTCCGCCGATCCCAGCAAGAATGCTTCAAGCTTGGTGCGAGCATCCGACAGCGTCGCACTGTCGCTCACTTGAGGCGGAGGCGACGACAGCGCAATGATGAGCATGCGCAAGTATTGCTGCAGCTGAGGGCGAGGAGGAGCGACTTTGGGGCTTGAGACAGGAAGCAGAGGTGCGCCAAGCGAGTTCTTGGGATCGAGCTCTTCCATCGCCTGCGCCAACTTCACGAACGCGGACCACTTGCGCAAAACCAAGTAAGTCGAACCTCCTTCGACCACGAGCACGCGCGACACGATGAGGAAAGCAGTTTCGCCTCGACTCTCTTCCTCCGAAACGATCGCTGACCATGCGTTATAGGCGATGCGCTCGTTGGGCCTGAATGTTATCCAAAGGCTGTCCATGGACCCAGGAACGAGGTGGTCGATGCGACGCATGACGGTGATAGAAGGGCGCGCAGGCGCATGACGACCTTGTGGCGGTAGGCACGTGGAAGTATAGGTGCCGAGGACACGGGTAAAACCCATGCCCAAGAGGCGTCGCTTGGTGATTTCGGCGCGTTCGGCCGTGGTCGAGAGATCGCGTTCCATGAACGAATCCCAGAATGGCTGAATGCGGTCGGTCCAGTATTCGGGTTTGGCTTCACGCAAGACCGGCATGTGGTACAAGAAGCGCCAGAAGAGGTACCGCAGCACGGGTGACTCAAGATTTTGACCCTCCTTCCATTCATAGTTCTCAAAGCCAGCTTCACGCTTGACCTCGCCGCCACCCATACCCACCATGCTGAGCAAGCCGCCCCCTTGAGGTGCTAGATGGCGAGGGCGGGAGTTAGGGCCGTTCGGATGAGGGAGGAAGGGCTCGCCGTAGACGGTCAGGGCACCAATCTTGGACAACGCCGAACCTTCTCGCTGGATCTCCAGACTGGGTGGCCCCCGCGGTTGATTTTGTCAGCTTCTTGTATCAGGTACTCGGGTGCTCGGTGCTTCAGCGCGACTTACTTGATCATGATTCGGTTCAGATAGTGTCGGTCTTGGGGAGTGAGATCCATGTCGTTGACTTCTCGCTGAGGCGAAGGATTCGCGGATGCCGTGGATGTCGTTGAACCGAGACCCGGCCCGTACGACCTCGCGCTTCCTTTCTGCTTGAGATCGTCTTCCTCCTCGTCATACTCGATGTCGACTCGAGAAAAGGAAATCGCACTCTGTCGGCGGGCAGCATGAGGTCGCGAGGTGTGCGCGGGTGCAGATTCTTCCTCGTCGTCGTTGGCTTCCCCCAGCGCGATGTACGACACGCCCCGAGACCCAGTTCGTGCTCGAGAGCCTCGCCGGCCGGCATGAGGACTGTCTTCATCACTGCTGGACTCGCCGACAGCGGACTCGTACTTTGATGACTTCTGCCCCGTTGAGGTACGGCGTTGAGAGGATGAGCTCTTTCGCCTCACGAGCTTGGCTGCTCCCGTACTCGACCGGCCACGGTCGGCTGCAGCGCTGGCAATACCTCGCACCACGAGCAGCGATGCCGCGCCGGCGGACTTTCTGCGCAGCTTCTTTGGACCAGCTGGAGCTTGTGTCAGGGGTGAATCGTATGGTCCTGGACCCGCCATCGCTCCCGCTCGGTAGCCAGCTCCTTGAGCCGGAGAATCGCTCATGTCCTCCGCGAAAGTTGACTCGAGCGGCGAGTTGACTTTGCGGTGTGGGCCAGGGATCCCTTGGGAGGATCGACGTCGATGTACGTTGAGACGAGGCGGTTTCGGGCTTTGAGATCCGTCGAGGTCTTCTCCTTCTTCTTCTTCTTCTTCGTCATCGTCCTCACTGTTGCGGGCTCCGCTGGCGTCGCTGGAGGATCGGCTGCGGAGTGGGGCCGCGGTAGCCGGCGGCTCACCCGATTCGCTGCCGTTGCCATCCGATTCGGGAGTCGCAGACTTGGCGCGTGAAGTAATGCGCTGTTCCGACTTGGAAATTGTCGAGGTCTTGCGCGAGTAATTGATAACAGGCGGCGAATCGCTTACAACGGAAGGCTAGTACAAAGACGAGCCGAGGTCAGTCCGGGAAGTCGCCGGCGATTGGTGACGAGAGACTACAGCTCTATTCGGAATGTGTAACCTCCTTTCCAAGACAATAACAATATATACCCATAAGCCACTACTCACAATGGTCACTCGATTCTGCTTGGGCACAGCGAAACCTGTTGGCTGGTCCTGGGTGGCCCCCGCCCCCACCTCGCCGGCCCGCGACTCCTCCTCACCGTCCCCGCCTGAACTCTGAGCCGCTTTCGCCTTCATACTTTTGCGAGAGGCTTTTCCGGTTGAAACGGGTGGTAATAATCCCTCGCTGTCGTCTTGAATGCCATTCTCGCCGAGAGATGGCGCTCGTGTGTGCTCGGCGTCATGCTCGTCATTGCTGTCTTCGCGCGATGTCTTGGACTTGGACCTGGACTTGGAGCGCTTCAAAGGTTTGGTGCCACGGTCACTATCCCTATCCTTGTGCGACCCTTTACCGGACTTGATTGAGCCCGAGTAGTCGATAAAGCCGTCATCTACGGCGACCATTGCTCACCCGATGTGAGAGCGTGAACAGTAAGGGTGCGGGGAAGTGAGTAACCACTTGAGTACCAACTAGTAGCTAGCTATGCCTAGTGTGCCGACTGCCGAGGAGAACGTCGCCGAGGGTCGCCCCCCCCCCCTGAGAGTATTTGGAGCGCGTGCAGGCGGTGCGTGCGACCGGCGTTCCGAGTCCCCGGTCACGTGATATGACGTGCGCTGAGCCTGCTCAGAGCATGCACAGAAGAGACTGCGGGAGTAAAACGACAACTTGTTCTCTGGTATATAGCACAGTCACCACCAGCTGCAAGGTCCTAACAAGACTAGCTACACACCGTCGACGAGAGAGTCGTGTGACTTGGAGACGGATGCTTCCCGAGTCCGAGCGAAAGTCCGTCGAGATGAGCGTGCGAGCGGTGTGACCAGTCCCAACCTTAATAAAAAGTTAGCGAGGTGCCTGGTGCGGGGAATGCCCTGGACCGCCTCTCTCCTGAAAGAAAAGAGTTCGGATCGAGTCATCAATGTTGAGGCTTGGGCTGCGAAGCCGAGGTACGCAGCTGTGCCTCGGCCATCGCTCTCGTCGCCGTTCCAACTCCGAGACCGTGAGAGTCGGTCGATCTCCTCTGCCTCTTCGCGGCGCGCCCTTCCCTCCGCTCCCCTTCCTTCCGCCACTACCTACAAACACCTCAAATCACGACTATGGCACCCTCAGATGCGGCCATGTCATTTGGCGGCTGGGTGGCACTCATCGTTCCGACTGGGCTCGTCTGGGCACTCACCCCGTTCAGTTGGGTGCTCGTCCCATACCACCACTTCGTTATGTCGGCTTCGCAACGCGCGGCGTGGTCGACAAAGTACTGGTACTTCTTCCTTCTCTGCCATGCATACTTGGAAATCCCGTTCTCCGTCTTCCTCTTTTGGCTCACAAAAAAGGCGCAACGACCCAAGAAGCTCGTCCATCCGGGACCAGACCAGATGCGACGAATCTTCTTGGAGTGTCTTGAAGTCGGCGCCAAGCTCAAGGAGCCACAAATCGGCGTCCGCAAGCCACGCACTACGAGGACTTCTCTGACGAGGGAGGAAGTCGACGAGATGGGGGCCGAGGTAATGCGGCTCAAGTTCCGTCAATGGTTCAGAGGCCGCCCTCCGCTCTCCCAAATCTACCGCGCCAACGCGATCGAGTGGATTGCTTGGGCAGTGGCCGATGCCAGACCTGAAGACGTCGTGTCCGGTTCAGATGCTGATGTTCTGATCAACGAAGGAATCGAGTGGATGCAACACCGACTGCACTACGAGTTCACCCCTGGGCGCAATCCAGAGGTCGAGTCCATTCGGCTGACAATGGACCCGGTCCGAGCGGCGCATCGACCCGTCGGCTACTACATCGTCTGCAACTCGGTCACTTTTCTCACTTATGCGTGGCTTTTCGCCAACGGTTGCCGATACGAGCGACACGGCGAATGCGCGTACATCACTCGAGGCGCTCGACCTGACAAACGCTCGAAGACTTCGGCCGGTCTCCCAATTTTGTTTGTTCATGGTCTTGGAATCGGACTTGGGCAATGTGAGTTTGCTCACCCCTTTGGCTCGGCTCGAGGAGATCGTCCAACTCGATCCTAATGGAGTCCATCTCTCTAGATCTTGAATTCTTGCGCCGATTCTTGGCACAACCCCAACCAATCATGATTCTCATCCAACCCAACATCTCAACACAAATTTTTCACCGTCACTTTCTTCATCCGCCGAGTAAGGATGAGCACGTCGCCTCTTTCAAAGCGATCTGCGCCGCCAAGGGCTACACCGAGTGTACCATCCTCAGTCACAGTAACGGTACCATGGTTCACGCGTGGCTGCTCCGAGGTGCTAAGAAGCTTTGTCGGCGCAACGTCCTCGCCGATGCGGTCTCGTTCTGCCTCTGGCAAGGCGACGTCTGCTACTCTTTCCTGCATCAGCCGTGGCGCGAGGCGATGGAGGTGTTGCTGGGCTACTTTGTTGCTCGGGAGCTGGGCACCGCGCACACTATCTGCCGCAACTTCATTTGGTCCGACATGCTGTTGATGGAGCGCGACCTACCTCGCACGGACCCGGCATCACTGCAGATCATTCTCGCCGAGCGCGATTTCCTCGTCGATGCGAACGCGGTGGTGGCATACTTGCACGAATCCGGCATCAGTGATGATTGCATCACGTGCGTCAAAGGTGCGCAACATGGCGCGGCTCTGATCGTGCACGAGCAAGGGATGAAGAAGGTGTTGGCATCGCTTTGATGAATTCCTTAATCTTGGACTTGATATCCGCTAGAGCTCCGCCCCTAGAAACCGAGCTTGAACGCATGTACAACACAACATATACTTATACCTGATAGCTGTATACTTACGACCTCATTTTGGCTGTAGTCTGTGAAAATAGAGCTTTTAGAACTTCTCGGCTCCCTCGACATACACGTCATCGTTCAAACCTGGTTCGCCAGTTGCTTCATGTCGGCGTCGCACTGATAGAAAGACTATGTCGGCCTCGAATTTTGCGATTCCAAGCTCCATATGCAGTCCGATTTGACCAGCGCAAGAAAATCTGAAAGTAGAAGTTGTCCCGGTCCCAAAATTGGCTCGAGACAGCCGGAAGGTATCGCCGCCGGCAATGCTGGCTGACAACGTGAAGATTTTACCACCGGGGTACGATCCATACGATGGCAAAGACGACACTAGATTTTGGTGGGCACTTGAAAGTCAAGACTTCAAGTGGACCAGTGGTATGGGATGCTCAGTGACGGCATGTACGATGTAATAATGTCTCTGACAAACTGACATGATGCCGCGGCGAACTTGGAGACCAGCTGGCGTAGTCAGCATCACAGCAGCGACCTGCAGCGCTGGGTGCAATCTTATCAGATCGCATCAAGCGCCTCCGCTCGATGGGCAAAGAGAGCGTCGTCTTTTGCACTCTTCTTGCCCTCCTGTCCCGCGCACTCCTCCCTGTGCGGCAATCAGTCACACATTGCCGAGGCCGTTCAGAGTGGCACACACAGTCATCGTAGTGTTCACCACCTACCCGACCCTGCGGTCGATTGGGACCTGTCTGCTTTCCCTCTCGCATCGCGCTAGCCCGTGCCTACGCCCGCGCCTGTCTCGTGCGGCGCCTCGCACCCGGTCCCGGATCCAGGCGTCCTCCGAACGACGAACGACATGGTCCTCGTTGACGGTGTAAAGGTCTGTCAAGTTGACCTGGATGTCCGGTGCCATTCCACATCGTGCTAACGGGATGTAACTCGACCTATACCTTCCCCCTCCGGCTGCGTGTGTTCTGCGACACGCGCCAACCACCTGCGTAGTTCGCTTGCCAGTCGTGCATCAAGGGCCATCGCTCTTCCAAAGTGAGTGCTCCACCCCAGCACGGTCTGGTTTGGAAGCGAGCTGCTGATATTACGATTGACCTTGCGCAGTGCACCCACACGTCACGCCCATTGGTAGAAATCAAGAGTCGGTCTTTGTTGCTGGCTTGGCACCCGATCCCCCTCCCGCTGCGCTCGGTCGCTCCGACCGGAATCACCGATTGGGGCCGGCTCGCACATATTTGTACTGACAGCCCTGCTTATCCTATTTTCATCTTCCGTCGATAATCAGAAAAAGGAAGGCCCACTTCACAATGCTCGCATTGTCGCGACTTGCGCAAGACTCGATCCGTGCACGGCAAATGCAACTGCGTTGGAAAAGAATTCGAGGGTGCGCAACGTACGCCACGTGCTGCTTCCGGATATGCCCGAGCTGACCTCGTTCATCCACCTTTCGTGTATCTTTGGGACAGAGAAACCATCGAAGCAAGTCCTACCCAACGGCTTGTCTGATCTGATGAAGGCACGAGAAGACGAGGCCGACGCTTCGGCCGAACCAGTGAAAGGAGGTGCCCAAAGTAAGCCTGACCGATGGGGGCGTATTGCTGATGCCAGCTGTCCTGACATACGAAGGTCCGATGGTGTCGCCTCGTGCACAGTGTCTCGTCTTTTAAACCCGTGCAACTGTCGTCGTGGTGGCAAATGCAGTTGTTGTTCGGTGGTCGACCGCTCGAAAAGGTCTCGCTTTTCGATCGATTCGACCAACTCCTCGTCGGCTCCGTCACCTGTTGCCTCCACCTCAAGATCGCGTTCAGCCTCCAGGACGAGGAAGCCAGGAGGAGGTGGGTGCTGCTCTTCCAAAACATCGACGAGCGCTGCAGCAAGCCCGATCACGGTGTCACCGGCAACCTCGGCCGAAGCCTTCTCCCCAGCCTCTACTGCCTTCAACTTCAGCTCCCCCAGTGTCCCTGTGTACACACCGTTTGCATCAACATCCTACTTGCCTGCCGCTCCTACACCTCTCGCACAGACGTTCTCGTCGCCATTCCAGTTCCACTCCGCATCATCGACAGGGGCGCCTTCGGTATTTGCGCCGACGACCGACCTCGGTGGCTGCATTGGTGACGACCCGACGTGTACGCTCTTGCTCGCCCACCTCCAAGCCAATGCCCCCCCACCGACGGACCCATCGTCAACGTCGTCAGCCTCAACTCCCGCTTTCTCCCTCCCGCTCGACCCTTGGTCGTCCACGCCGTTTGCGCAATCTTTCATCCCACACCAGACTCCGCTCTTTCTTCCGCATACGCAAGGCACTTCGGCCTGCTTTTGTGGTGACTCGTGCACTTGCGTTGGCTGCCCTCAACACGACCCGCTTGGTCAAAAACGTGCTCCTGCTCACAATCCCGGACCAGGGTGTGGGTGTCGCAACCGTGCGGCCGAAAGCGCGCCACCGCCGCTCACGTTGCAAACGATGCAACTGCAACCCTCGGGCAAGCGCGTCTGCTGTCGCGTCAATACGGATGCCGAGGTAACGTCTGAGGTTTCGTCGATCGACCAACTGCTGCAGAGCGTGATCGATCTCGCGTCGCCGTGCGAGATCACGAGCTCGAATCAATGTGCCATGACTCTGCCCGGATTATGGAACGATGGAGGGAACGAGGCGATTGCCGCGAACCTACCTGGCGTGAATGACGTTTGGAGTGGTCTCAACATCTCGAACGACCCCTGGTTTGATACTTCGGCTAAACCGGAGACGCCACAGGCGTTGCCGTTAGTAAGTCCGAGCCATTGCCGTGTACTTATCGCAACTCCAGCTGAACTCGGGTCGGTCCGCGCAGTTCATCGCCCCCGAACAGCGCCAGAAACGAAAGGCAAAGGCGCAATCCGTGTGGGCGTTGCAACCGCTGCCCGAATCGGGTGACCCTTGGTCGGCTTCACAGCCCACCGCGTCCTCCGGCTCGAACACCACCATTTCGACGGACTTGTTTGCTAATCCCTTCGAACGCGGCGAAGCGAATGGCTGCTCGTCGATGTACGCTCCTGCAGCGGATGATCCGTTGGGCCTTCAGACGTTGAACGAAGACGTCGACGCGGAAGATCTGGAACTTGGGTGCGGCGACGAATGCCAGTGTTCTTCGACTTGCGCGTGTCGCAACATGGCCGTCGAGGATGACGATAGCCCCGAGGGACACTGGCACGATGACTTTGAGCCCTTGTCGACGCCTGCTTCGGGCATCTCTACGCCTCTACAAATGTACGCCATGCCCAACGGCCGGCCCCTGACTATGACTGAGGAATCCGAGGTGCCGACGCAGCAAATGGCGGCGACTTCGCTGGGGAACAAGGTCGATTTGGGCATCTCGTTTGAGAACATCAAGGCCGAGGAGGTCGAACGTAGGGCCACCGAAGGGCATCGACCGGCAGATTTTCTTCTCAGTCCATTCCAGGCCTCGCAGGATTCCTTGAGCCCGACGAATCGTACCAGTCAACGCGAGGACCCTGCCCTCGTTGAGTTTGTCGCAGACGGATTCTGTTGAGCGTCCCATAAGCCACAGGAATAGACTTGATGGGTGTGATAGAAGACGAAATGTGACCGAGTAGTCTTTGCCATGGACTGTGCCTCACTGCCCCTAACGAATCGCTGCCACTGCGAGGCTGCACGGTGGGCTCAGGGGCCTTGGGCAATCGAAATGGTAGGGAGGGGGTCCGAGCTGGTCCGAGCTCAAATTTCCGAGGTTCGCAAGCGAATCCATAATTAAGCCGCTCTCCACTCTGGACGCCGATCGTCCTCCTTTCTGGTCCGATTCGATCCGAGAAACACAGTACGCACCGACTTTAATCCAACGATGGGAGAAGAGACAGCCTCACGCAAGCTGACCAAGAAGGAGAAGAAGGCGTTCGCGTTCCGAGCGAATGCAGGCAATAAAGGCAAAGGCAAGGGCAAGAAGGTGACGGGCGACCCCGATCAATTGGCCGTACCGGAGACGGATGACTTGGACGATGAAGGCGTGAATACGACTCCAGAAGAGGGGCGCAAGAAGGGCAAGAAGGACAAAAAGAGGAAGAGGGACGAGTTGGATGCGGATGCGGATGGGGCGACTGCTGCTGATGGACCTGCTGCCGGGACTGAAGGACGTGAAGCCGACTCGGAAGAACCCAAGCAGAAGAAGCGACAACGAGGAAAGAAGCCGTCGCAGAGGAACAGGGAGGCCGCAGCGGCGAATGCATCCAAGCTGTTGCTGTTCATTGGTTAGTTCCCAGAGCAGAGGCTGCTATGCTTCTTGTGTGGGAGGCACAGGCCTGGCTCGCTGACTCACGGATCTCTCGACGCAGGCAACCTCCCTTACAAGGTCACAATAGAAGAGATTAAGGCGCATTTTACACCGTGTGGTACGTGCCAGCCCCTTCTGTACCTTTGTGGGCTCGCCCCACCCTGGTGACTGACATTTCCAAGCTCCATGATTCCGACTCCAGGCGAAGTCCCCGAAGTTCGCCTCCTGACACCAAAACCGAAAGCCGCTGCCTCGGGAGCGACATCGATGACGACCAAATCCAAAGGCTGCGCTTTCATCGAGTTTACCTCTCCTTTTTCACTTCAATCCGCGCTAAGGCTACACGAATCCGAGCTCAACGGGCGCAAGATCAACGTCGAGCTGACCGCGGGTGGAGGAGGCAACTCGGAAGCGAGGAAGAAGAAACTGCAGGAAAAGCGAGCGACGATGCAGAAGGAACGAGAGAAAGTCGCACTGAACCGCAAGAAGAAGGACATTGCGGCCGGCAAGTTGAACCCCGATGGGTCGAGGTTATGGGGTCAACCGAAGGCATCGACGATCGTGGCGACGTCCGACGCGGAGGGTTGGAACATGGGGGCAGCAACAGCTTCGGGCCAGGACGGAGCGGCTTCCACAGCACCCAATGGCGCGGAGAAGAAGGTCAAGAAGGTCAGGGATCGTCGATTGGTCAAAGACGGACCGACGGCAGCGAAGTCCAAATCGGTCAAGGCGCCCAAGGCGATCACCGGTGCCAACTCGATCAAGCTCGGCAGCTTCTAGTGCATTGTATCCACGTCCTGCCATTTTGTGCATTACATTCGCATTTATATGTTCAAGAAAGACCCGGTGGAAGGGCCTCCTCAGAGGAGCTGTGTGGTGAGAGGTCAACGTCCTCCGGTTAGCACTTGCTCCGAGCTGCCTGATCTCGAGGTGACATGCAGCGCAAGGGACGTACTAGACTCAGATACCCGCCAATCATGAGTAAACCTCCGAGCGGAGTTGCTGGCCCTACGATCTTTGTCAGCCGGCCCATCCTGTAGAAAAGAACAGGTCGAGTGAGCGAGTCAAATCTGGACGCAGCTTTGGCTACTAGGCGCTCACGTGACCCCAGCTGGCAGGACCGAAAACGAGCTGGGGACCCGGCTTGCACTCACTTTTCTCGATAGAGCAGCAAAGCGAAGATGGATCCGGAGAAGAGTGTCGCTCCAACAACGATGAGGGGTGCGCTCCATTGCTTGCTGTAGACGGGATGTTGTGAGATTGCCAACAGGGCCACTGTGATGATGGGCCACGAGGTCACGGGCCGGGCTCGACGACCAGATCAGTCCGTGCACAGCATGGCCGCGGTCGCTGTAGCCCGACCGTTGAAGCCCGACTGACCTCCATTGACTATCGCGTAATGACTAGCCATGGTCTAGATGAGGCCCATGGTCCGCTTCGTGAGCTCAAACCTATCTACTGGGTATCGGTCGGTGACGCTATAAGGCAGCACACGAGAAGCTCACCCATGTGGCGGTCTTCTCTCCGAGCCTAGGCGCCAATGCATGGGCACCGAATGCTCCAGCCATGATGCCCGTGGAGCCTACATTGTCAACAGAACCAACCTCGTGGTCAGTGGGTCCCAAGAGCGTACCCTGGCAACTCGGCCATGTGGGGTTTCGATAGGGCGCGAAGTGGACTCACTGAGAAGCGCTCCAGCTTTCCATGCCAGAGCCGATGATGCAGGGAAGAGTGGCATCGCGTGCGTGTGGGATTATTTTTTGAATCAGTAGGGGCCAAGGAAATGGGCCGTGTGATGCGAGATGCGCGGAGTAGAGGAGCGGGATCGGGGGTCGAGCTAATAAGAGGGGTGTCCTGGATGCACCGCGCCGTGTCCGGAGCTGTGAAGACCTGCGGACGTCACTGCACCCCCGGGGACGTCCAACTTGTGAGACTGCTGCAGCAGGCAAATGATGGGCCGAAAACGAAATGGCGATGCTCTCTCCGATCCGTCTGGCTCCCGTTCCGGGGATTGCGCGTCAAGTAATCAAAGCAGTTTGGAATTGCTGCACTTCCCGTCGGCTCGGCGTTGCTTCCATGCCGTTTAGGAGATGCTTGATCATGCCACCTCTCCTAGGTACGGGGTTGGCGCCGCGCGCACCCCGGCTCTGGGGAAAGTTTTACTAGTTTCAAATCACGATTTGCCATCCCGAGAGAATAGTCACAGCGCCGACGGTAGTAAACACCTTTCCTTTCGACCCATTCTTCAGCATTCAGCACCTGCCTCGGTGGCCTAACCGCTGATGACACTCGCCTTCCAGCGTATGGCTCCAACCGTTTCGTCGTTCTGGAGCGATGAGGGCGGTAAATCATCGAGCCAGTTGGCCGAACCCTTGTCGGATACAGCACAACGAGCAAGCGAATCGTTGAGTGGATGTTGACTCTCGCAGGATTTGTCGACTTCTTGCTCGAGGTGCATCCGGAGCTGATCCCGCCGGCCGTCGATGCGGTGGAATGTGGCCTGTGAGCTCAGGTCCATCGCTTCTACGCAGCTTCCGTCCGAGAACATCGTCACCAGGCCTCACCCTCAACAACGCCTATCCATCGTGGATTCAGTTCTCTGTAAGGCTCAGAGATGCCCAAATCGACCTCCGTCTATGGATCCACAAAGGGAGCAAGCCTGTCCACGTACACTTTTCGCAGGCCGACGGCGACCGACCCCCGCCCCCGCTTTGACTCCTAACGTCCCGGCGCCATCAGCAAGCAGCGCGACTTCTAAAGTGACGCACACGGGTCGTCCCAGGAGGACGCTCCATGCTCCATCAATCCGATATGAACTCGGTCTCAGAACCCTTCCGATTCACCGCCACCGTCGACCTTTGAAGCCTGTGCCGCCCTTCACCCTCCTGGAACCGCCTCCGCGACCTCGCAGATGGTCGCCGGCGACACGCTCCTCCTCTGCAACTCAAGGAAGCGCTCAAAAACAATGTCACTTGTCGTGCCTTCGTTGCTAGAGCGATGGACCCCGGCTGGCCATATTTGGGGCAAGGTTGGGAAGTCGTTGGGCGGTTCCTCAGGGATGGGCAAAAGCTCACAGCGACCGAGCAGGGCGAAGTTGTGCGAACGTTGCGCCTCATCTGCGAGGTCAGCTTTTGGAGTGGTTTGACGCAATTGATGATTCCTGACTTGCGGTTTTCTCTTTACCGCAGTGTCTGATCGATTTCTACGCTCCGAACCGATCGGCGGGCTCAAGGACCTGACTGATGTCTCTGACGCGAAAGCCCAACGCCTTGTGCCATTCAACCACAACTCACATCTTGCGAGATCACAACATCATTCTATCTCCGGCGATCAAAGGCAGATCGGGGATAGCACAATCCGTAAGTCGTTCATTTCTAAGACAGGTACGCTTTGAGGACCTTCGAAAACCTCACTCGCTGCCGTCCTTCGTGGCCGGGCCTTGTTGCAGCTCACGCACCTACTCGAGAGGATCACGTTCATCGATTAATCCGATTCGAATCGGCCTCAAATCCGATCAGTCTCCATAGCCATATCTGCTCCGTCATCTACCTCGACTTCGACCGCTGCTCTAGGGCCGGGTAGATTCTCCCTGCCTCGCCAATTGGGGAGTTGAAAGAAAGCGAACCTCGCTCTGCCTCTTTTCTCAGTTCCTTCGTCTGCTCCTGCTCTTCCGTTCTCACGAAAACCGGCTGGTCAAAGCCATCCAATCTGGTTTGGTGTTCTTTTGTTCATTTCTCGGAAGTTTTGCATTTCAATAGCCCAGAAGACCGAATGAAACACACAAGGAATCCAAGCCGATCAGATCTTTCATCAGGTCCCTCTTGGAAAGGTCGTCCTCCTAGTCCTCATTCCACCCGTGGTCGAAGGAAAGAACCGCATTTCCTCCTAGTCGAGTGTGCAGATAAATTGTCCAGAGTAGATTACCTCGAAGGTAAGATGTTTTATAGGAGATGGTGGGTGCCCGATCCGAAAAAAAGTCGAGCAAAGTCGCTTCGGAACCATAGCGGACGATGCGGAGTCGAAAGAGAAGGAAGAAGGGTTGAGTTTGGATAATCGGATGTAGGCGGACAAGAAGAAGTTGGAGTTGGGCAGAGTGGTAGTAGGTGAACAAATGCGAGCGAGGCAGAAACGCGAGTCGACAAGAAACCGAGAGGGGAAGAGGGCGATCCTAACGGAGTCGGCTGTAGGTAAAACACGATTGACATGTTCAGTCTCCACGCTGTCGTGTACAAGCTCAGATTCGGTGGGACGTACCGAGCTTCACGCTCGGATTCGAGGAGAGCGAGGATGTCATTCTCACGAACGGGGCCTTTGACGTTGCTGTAGGAGACGAGCAAGATGCGAATGGCATGCGTGATTAATCGTCTCTTCTTCACAGGCTGTCGATGCGAGAGCTGGCATGAGGACGCACCGAATGATGGATCGGGTCGAATCGTCCATGAACTCGACGCGGACCTGAGTGACACCACCTCGCGAGCCGGTGCGGCCGAGCACCTTCACAACCTTGGCGAGCTTGACCTGAGTCTTTGATGATTCCTGATATACGAGGAAGAGTGCATAAAAGATGGGTCAGCCTACTGGTGCGCGCTGTAGTGAATGTAATGTGGTGCAATGCGGGCGGGGCGGGTCGCAGAAAAAAGTCGCGGCGAGGCGTGTCGAAGGTCGCGCCGGCCGTGTGGTGTATGACCAGCGGTGCCATACGGCTGACCGTGGTGACGGGTTCGTATACATGGGATAATGAATGCTCGCTGACGAGTGTGTCGAAGGGTGTCTGCGAGGCATGGCATGGCATGGATGGGCCGTGGTCGTAACAGGGCTTTGCGCCTGCCGTCGCTGGCTTGGCTTGGGCTGGCGGCCTGGGCGGGGAGACGACGAAGGCCCACATGAGGGCGAGGGCGAGACGGTGCGACGGTGCGACGGTCGAGGCGTTTCTTTCACCGCCTTGCGAACACCGACACAGTATGTGGATCATGACGAGGGAGAGCAGAAAATCACCATGTTGATGAGAGGGATTGACGACGGGTGAGTGCTGTAGTGGAACCAAGAGGCAAGCCGTCTCGAGCGAGCGACGGTGCTGCCATGAGCCTCTCGCCTGCGCCTGCTCAGCTTGCGCTGGCGCGGGCGCGGGCAGCAATTCGATTTTGCAGCGCGGGTGCGCGAAATTCGTTTCGGCTGGCGCAGTCTGGCTCAGCCTGGCCAAGCCTGCCTGGCCAGTTCGCTGGCACGACCAACCGGCTTCGCCTCGCCTCGTCTTCTCTTCTGCTTCGTACAAGACTCGACACAGCATGACTGACTTTGCCCCCGTCCCCCAGGGTGAGTGATCTCCCACTGCCAATCCACCGGTACCACCTCGATTCAAGCGGTTTGTAGTCGTCGTGGCCCGGGCGCTGACGGTTTTACCAATCCTGCTTCCCCTCACCCACCACGCCTCGCTCCGCTTGCTGCCTCGCCCCGGGTGCGTCCTCTCGCGACGACCCATCGCCCAAATCACCGACCACCACCACCGGCCCCCATCTCGCCCACAGACGTGCTCACCGCCAACGCCTCGGGCGTCTTGCTCTTCAACCGATGGGACTCGGCCGATGTCGAGGTCAAGGACATCTCGTTGACCGACTACATCCAGGTCCGCAACGCGATCCTCCTGCCGCACACCGCCGGCCGATATGCGTCCAAGCAGTTCCGCAAGGCCCAGATGCCCATCGTTGAGCGTCTCGTCAATGCGTAAGTATCATTTCCATCGCATTGTACCCGCACTCGACCATATCGTGGCGACGTAGGACCCTGTGACGCGCGCACCACAGGCGAGGGTCGATTTTTTGCGGAGCTTCTAGGTGGTCTCGCACCGGGGGTACAAGTGTGTTGGGGACTATGTTTGGGGTGGCAAGCGACGGAATGAAGTACTCGAAGAGTGATAAACAATGTGGTAGGGCTAGGCCGTCATGACGGTTGCAGATCGGAGGGGAGATTAGGCACCGGGGGGGGGGGGAACGCACGGGCCGGCCCACAATGGAAGCTTCGCGGGCCCACAACTGGCGCTGACACTGCCTTCGTGTATGCTGCACATGTCTTGCCCTTGACAGCTTGATGATGAACGGTCGCAACAACGGTAAGTAACTAGCAATCTATTGAACTTGATTACAAGAGTTATTTGCTGATACCACCAATCTGATGCGTACGCATCTCACAGGCAAGAAGCAAATGGCGGTTCGAATCGTGGCCCACGCATTCGAGATCATCCACCTGCTCACGGACCAAAACCCCATCCAAGTGTAGGTTCAACCACACCAACTCCAACCCAATGGCCCTACAGAAGCTCATGAGGCAATGTTCTCATTGGGCCTGCTGCAGCCTCGTTGATGCCGTCGTCAACACTGGGCCTCGTGAGGACTCGACTCGCATCGGTTCTCAAGGTACCGTCCGTCGTCAAGCCGTCGATGTCTCGCCCCTGCGACGAGTCAACCAGGCCATCTCGCTCATCACCATCGGTGTCCGCGAGTCGTCGTTCCGCAACGTCAAGTCCATCTCGGAGTGCCTTGCCGATGAGATCATCAACGCCGCCAAGGGATCGTCCAACTCGTACGCTATCAAGAAGAAGGTGCGTTTGTGTTGCTTCTCTTGGGGAGTGGTGTTGGTGAGGGCTTGAAACTTACGACATTCTTGCTTTGTGCGCTCACCAGGATGAGCTCGAGCGTGTCGCCAAGAGTAACAGGTAAACGGGTTGATGGGATGGTCCGAAGGCTATGTACGGTTGTTTTCGAGATGCACACGAGGCTCAGGTGTCACGCACTATAGGCACGCTCGGTCAAAAAGGGAGAAGGATATTGCAGAGTAGACAACATGCTAGGAGGACCCGTGTTCTACCATCTTTCTTCCGATCATTTGTGCTGTTTGTGGGCTTTTGACGACGAGAGACACCGAGAGCCCAAGTCGTGACACCAATCTAAAGAAGAGAGACCGGAGGTGCTTATTGGGTGCAAGCCAGGAATCCTGCACGGTCGTGTGCACGGGTCTGAATTCGGCCCGGACTAGGGAGCTTGACTTCGAAGGTTCGGAGCCCCCCCCCCCCCCCCCGCAGGCGGGCGGTCGGTCGTACGACGTCACAGGACCCCCTGCCGGGCCGCACGGGACCTTCGCTAAAAACGTCCGAAAGAGCGACTCCATTTTTCCTTTGGAACTTCAGATTCCGAAAGATGATGACTTATGCTGCTGATTTCCCCTTGGAAAAGGCACTCGCCAGCCCTGCCTTTTTTCCTACTTGGCTTCTCATGAGAATCTCATTCTCCGGTCGTACGTCGTCGAGTTGGCCGTGAAATCGGGCAAGTCCGTTGAGCGCGAAGTGACCGGCTCCCAACCTTCTTGCCTTCTCCCAATCTGTCCCTCTCGCCCTCTGGCCCCCTTGCTCCTTCCTTCCATCCAAGAAAGAATTCATTGCACATTTCGATCGTTGGCGTCAGCCTCGTAGCTCGCCCATTTCCAGGAGGTTGACACTCGTTGAGCCCCGCTCATTAGGACTCGTCC
Organism: Microbotryum intermedium; assembly: GCA_022702645.1. Lineage (NCBI taxonomy): Eukaryota > Fungi > Basidiomycota > Microbotryomycetes > Microbotryales > Microbotryaceae > Microbotryum > Microbotryum intermedium. The sequence continues at coordinate 1,176,638 of JAHWDX010000005.1, read as the reverse complement.
CGCCCCCGCCCTCCGCGACGCCTCAACGCCGAAACAAGACGTCACCCGCTGGCAGCCAGGCTCCGATCGCACGAGCGCAGTGACCATCACTGTAGCGACCGCGGATACCCAGTCACCAAGCTTTGCCTCGTACTAATGCCGACCAAGACGTCCAAAACAAGGCCATCTGGTGAAGTGCGCAAGGACCCAGGTCAAGGTCACGTCACTACATCGACCTCGCTCGCACCACCCACTTCCAGCGGCATCGCTCGACGCAACCCAATCGCATCGTCCAAGTTGTCGACGACCTCTATCTCGACCTCGTCCTCGTCCTCGGATTCCTCGCCGAGCTCGAGCGACGACTCGAGTGTCTCTCAGATCATGAGGGCAGGTGTCAATGGCTCAACGCTTAAAGCCTTCTCGACCCCGACGACGCCGGTCTCAAAGACCAAACGAGGCGGATCGCCGCACGAGCTCGAGCTCCAATCCGCATGGAGCGGCCTCGCCTCTTCCAAGTCTCGTGACGGACTCACCGCCGCTCTCGACCTCCACTTCCCCCGACCCACGATCGAGCTCGGGGAGTGGCCCGTAGATCGCTTCATTGACAAGGGTTATTCGGAGATGAGGGGCCGTTCGAGACGAAAGACGATCACCGTTCCCGTCAGCCTCAACGGATTGCCGAGCCGGCACCAGAATGGCGACGAGAGCCTGGTCCCGCGCCAAGACGAGGACGAGAACGACGACGATGAGGACTCAGAGTACGGCGAAGCCGAAAGAGCTCAGAGGAACTACTTGTCAGGTGAGTAGCATCCGCCAGTGGGCGGTCCTTGAAGCGTTGTCCTTGCTGAAGAGCTTGCCATCGATTTCGTCCTAGGTCCGAGCGAAGAACTGGTCGAGTCGTTGCCTCGGCCGTCTCCTCTACCTCGGTACACGTCCCCACTGCCATCGCCGGCTCTTTCGACGACTTCGGCATCATCTCTCGTCGCAGTGCCCATCATCCAACAGCCCGCGGATGGCACTCAGCTGTCCTTCCTCGATTCGACCCCGTCCCGACCGCGGCCTCGAACTTATACGCTCTCGCATTCTGCGTTCGGCTCGTTCGGCACATTCCCCTCCACGGCTCGCTCCGGTCCCCTACCTGCTCCAACGCTCATTTCGCGCGTCAGGCTTTTCTTCCTCCAACTCCTTTCCAATGCCGCAAGCACAGCCTTCCTCGTGGTAATCGTCACCTGGGCGCTCGCCTCGCGCGCCTCGCGCGCCTCGCGCGCCTCGCGCGCCTCGCTCGCCGCTCGTCAGTGGCTCAGGGGTATCCGAGACGTACGCGAGAGACGCCCGTGGGATACCGACGAAATGCGCGCCAAGTACGCGAACGAACAAGTTGTCAAAGACATACAATACTATGCTCGCGAATGCGGCTTCGACTGCATCGAGCAGACCGTGCAGACCAAGGATGGCTACTTGCTCAAGGTCTTCCGCGTCGAGTGCCTCAACAAGAAGCCCAAGACGCATAGCGACGGGAGGCGAGGATTCCCTGTCTTGATTCAGCATGGCCTTTTCCAGAGTTGCGGGAGCTTCATCACGAGCGAGGAGAGGAGTTTGGCCTTCTGGCTGGCTGAGCATGGGTCAGTCTGGCCTGGGACAAACAGTGGAATGATGTTATGGTGCGACGAACCGCTTACTTCGAGGGCGCTTAATCTTGTTCGACACAGAGACTATCAAGTTTACTTGGGAAACAACAGGGGTGTCTTCGACATGGGTCACGTGCAATTGAAGAGATCGGACCCGAGGTTTTGGGGTGGGTGCCCGTGGCTGATGTGCGAGCGCGACCGAGTGCAAGACTGATCTGGCTGTCGGTTGCGGATTACTAGACTACAACATCAAGGAGCTGGCTCTTTATGACCTGCCCGCCATGGTGGATCACGTTCGTCGCGAGACTGGTTACGACAAGGTAAGCACGGAGTTCGTTGCCTCCTCATGGCGACTGGCCTGCAATTACTAATATGCTTTGATCTTCTGCTGCTTAAGATTGCTTTTATTGGGCATAGTCAAGGAAACGCGACCATGTTCTGCTCGCTTGGTCGGTCTCTCTTCTCATCTGCTCCTTGTGCCTGTCCGGATCCACAGCTAATATCCTCCTCACTTGTTGTCTCCAGCCCAAGGAATGATCCCCGAGCTTGGAGAAAAGCTCTCAGTCTTCATCGCGCTCGCCCCTGCCGTCTATGCTGGACCGTTGACGACCGGATTCCCGTTCGGGGCGCTCAAGGGCATGAAATGGAAGAGGTGGCGACGTTGGTTCGGCGTGCTCGACTTCATTCCCTTGATGCGCATCTCGTACAACCTCGTCCCGAGCAAACCTTTTGGTCTTCTCGGATACCAGATGTTTGCCTTTTTATTCAACTGGACCGACCGAAACTGGGTAGGTTGGCACCTGCGCATAGGGTTGGTGCACGCTCATAGATTGACTGAACCCATCACCTGCGGTGCACAGCTCAATCGTCGCAAACCCAAAATGTTCCGCTTCACACCGTCGCCCGTGTCCTCGGCCTCCATCTTTTGGTGGACCGGATACGGCGGCTTCTCGACTCGAGGCTGCGTGCTCGACCCGAACGTCGACAAATGGTTCGACCACCGATTCCCACCTCTGGCCATTCATCACGGTGGTCTCGATTACCTCGTCTTGACCGAACCTTTGCTCGAGCGTCTGAAAGTCAAGGAGACGGACGTCAAGGTCATTCGGGTGCAAAAGCTGGACGAGGGCGAGCATTGCGATTTTTTTTGGTAAGTCGGCCTGAGAAGAGATTCCTAAAGAGAACGAAGAACGAAGAGCGGTCCTCGTTGCTGACGCTAGTACGTTTTGTATCAATCTCAGGCACATTGATGCCGTTGAGCTCTGCTTCCATTCATTCCTCGAGGACATTGAGCGAACCCGCCCTAGGTATCCCGAAGAACTTGCCGCCGCTTCAAAGTCCGACGCACTCGGCAAAGTGAACGGCCGACTTGACTAGTTGTCGACCACGTCTATTCCGGGACTTTTCTAGAGTCGTCACGCGACTAAATCATGTAGCCATAACATTACCTAATCCTAAGAACCGCCTTGTTTTAGACTATTTATCCTGTTGCCATTGGTTTTTTGCGATCTTGTTTTTGCGGTGCCATGTCTTCGGAACAAGGTTGGGGGGGTGGGGGGGGGGGGGGGGTGCAACTCATCGGAAAGCGGCTCGTACCCCGGTCGCATTTGTTGTGATAGATGATGCTTATGATTGCACGTGCAGCTCGGTTACAGAGTTCAAAACTCTTTAGACTGAGATCTGAACTGAGCCGTCGACATCCGTGCCGGTCTCCTCATGAGGCGGAAAAGGAGGATGGCTGTGGCTGCCGACAGGGCGTACCTAGTCGGTCGCATGTCGAAAAGGATCAGCTAAATTGTAGTCGCCAGAAGGTGAATTGCTCACAAGACACATACCAGGTAATGGCGTATGTCAGGTGCTGATTCCGCAGTGTGATTGTCGCTTCCCGTCCTACAGGTATGCCGTCCTGCACTCTTGTGCCTGCCTCTCCAGCATGGCCCACTATAAATCAGGCATGCTTCGAATCAGTACTTTAGCACCCCGTCGTCTGCCCGGCCCCATTCCTCCACTCACTGAAAATCTCATCGACAAGCACCGGCTCGGCGTGGGTGTACTGGGCCATCTCTGCAATGTCTGAGAAGACCCATTGGCCTTTTTCTGGACTATTTTTCGGTGTGAACGAGTTGCGTTTCTCCTGATCGCGGAGCATCCCTACCACTTGTACGGTGCCTTCGGTCTGCATGGGATTATCGGGGGAATCGTCAGAGTCAGTTAGAGGTCTCAGGCGAAAGAGGTTTCTTCCAGCCTCCTCTTGCGGACCCGCTCTATCAAGAACAAATCAAAAGACACGTACAAGACTCTCGGGTCGATCTTTGGTCTCCTTCTTGACCCTCTTGACGAATCCTCGGTTGACCATGACGGTGTCCTGACCCTCGCCTCGGACCAAGGGCGTGACGACATGATAGCCGAGCTCGCCGTCCCTCGTCTTGGGCCCGATTTCGACCTCGTGGTCATGATCGAATTTGCCCTTGACGATAACTTTGCGATAGGCAAATTCGGGGATAGCTGCGGGACTGTATTGAAGATCCCACGCCGAGAAGGAGAGGGGAAGAATCGAACATCGACCAGCCCCGACCGGAAGACGAACAGGGACCAAAAGGGAGCAAGGTTGGTGGAGCGAGCGGGGTTCATCAGTACATCAGGGACTATTTTGGATGCACTAGATGCTGGTCAGGCGCGACGTACTCGATCCTGGCCGGCAATCCGACAGGCTCTTGGTGGAGCTTGGTCTCGAGGCGATCGATCATGTCGAGTTTCCATTGCAGTCGCTGCAGCTGCCATGTGCCCAGGCCAAAAGTGAAGACGGGCATGACACCCAATATCCATACGAATGGTCTCGAACGGGACGTCGAGGTCGAGTGAGACTGGGTCGAGGCGAACCGTTGCGCAAGGAGGGAGGATGGTCGCGGTCGAACCGTTGACGATCGAGGCGTGAACCACGCTTGGTTCGGCCTTGGACAAGGTGTGCGAGTCGTCGACCAAAGCATAAAGGCCACGTGGTGTGGACTGGGCGGTGGTGGTGCGAAGGGCATGACGGTCGTGGCTGAGGCAGGAGACAAGTAGCATGAAACCTCTTGCTTCGAGCATCGACGGGGTCAACACGACAACAAGGCGCGAGATGACGCAGAACCGCACGGACCTCTTTCCTCAGCTGCGGCACCCGTTTCGCACATCGCAACCGCAATTCCGCTCAGTCGATTACTCTGAATACCCGTAACTGGTCTCGGCTGGTGTCACGTGTGCCTCAGGTCGCACCAACAGTTTACCGCGCTCGAGGGCTAACTACCTAGAGGTATGTGACCCGATCCAAAGTGTTCTCAACTCGTTCTACCTCATCGAGTTGACTTGTAGACTGTAGCAGTGAGGTATTTGAGACGCGACTCTCGAGACTCGAGACACTCTGACTGCGAATTGCTGCCGACCTGATGGCCGTGTGCGCACCCCACATTTCACAGAGCGTAGACGGACTGCCGGCCGCACTCGGCGGAGTCTTGCGAATCGGCGTCTGGCCCTCGACGCGTGCTTCGGACAACGGTCGATGTACAGCTCATTGCCCGGCCCGATCCGAGATGGCATCGTCGTCGTCATCCTCGTTCTCGTGAGTCCAGCTGGATCGACTTCCCTTGATTGCCCCGCACGCAGTGACATGGTCTCCTGAACACATGCCATCTCCTGAGACCAAGCCCCACCCTCCCCACCCTCCCCCGCGTACGCCATCACTTTCGCGCCAAGCCTAGCGCTCTCTCACTGTCGCGAAACCGCATCGCCGCGTGTGTTCTTGCTGACCTCTTGTTTCAACGTGTGACGCGTCATATGCAACCAAAGCTGCCTCGGGACCGCGTCGTCGCCCGCCCATCTCCTCAGCTCGTCGTCGCAGCTCAAGGTTAAGCCGGCAACGAGCTTCGTCACACGCGATGGTAGTCGCTTGATGCTCGAAGACAGGCCCTGGGTTGCCGTTGGACCCAACATATACTGGCTAGGTCGGTGCTTGACTGGAGACCAGTATCCTTGGAGAGGGAACGTCTTACTGATCCGCAGGACGTGGCCGGTGTATGCCTCACAGGTCAAGATGAAAACGTACAGCCCAACCCGGCTTGGCCCTCGCAGTCACGCGTGCTCGAAGCCATGGCAATTGCAGCAACCATGGGCGCGAGTCAGTCGCAGCCACCAAGGGACGATGTCGATTTACTGCACCAGAGACGCTGAGCATGCGAGCCTTTTCTCCTGATACAGACACGATCCGCTCGACGACGCTCGGCGTGTCGGTCGGCAACTCACGCTCGGTCGAACCCAGCCTCGGCACCTTCAACGAGACGGCTCTTGAGACCATCGACTTTGCCCTTTCAGCGGCTCGGATATACGGTCTCAGACTCATCATACCGTTGATCGATCAGTACGACTACTACCATGGAGGGATCCCGACCTTTCTACGTTGGAGGAATCTATCGGCGACGAATCCCAAAGCCGACTTTGCTCCCTTCTACGACACCACTTCGCAAGTCTACTCAGACTTTGCGCTCTACGTCACGACATTGCTTTCGCATCGATCCAACCTGACGAACTTGACCATGGCCGAAGACCCGACTGTTCTGGCGTTCGAAACGGGGAATGAACTCGGTGGATGGGGTGGCAATAACTACCCGCCTCCCTCCGAGTGGACGACATCGATTGCCAAGCTCATCAAATCACTGGCACCGAATACCCTCGTCATCGATGGCTCTTACGGCGTTCACAAGGCGAGTCTGAGTATAAACGAGGTCGACATCGTCTCGGATCACGCCTACCCCCCATACTCGTACAACGTGCGCAAAGCGGCCAGTCTGGCCCACTCCGGCGGCAAAGCGTTCATCCTCGGAGAGTTCGATTGGACGAACCGATACTACTTTCCTCTCACGTACCTCGCTGTGCTCATTCCGGCGGTACTGGCGGGGCTTATCTGGCTGTTGCCTGCGCGATGGTGGCCATGGCATGCCAGTCTCGGGTGCTTTTGCTGCCGCGGTCGAAAGCGCCGGAGAAGACAAGCCAAGGCATTCTACGTCGAGGTCAGGCACAACGACTCGATGCGACTCTTACCAACCTCTGTATCACTCGTCGAGGACTCGAAGTACGCGTTTCCCCCGCCATCCACACCGGTCAACGCCTCGTCCGGTGCTTTGCCACCTCTCGATGAACGCCGATCGCTCCTGGACGAGACCGTGCCCATCCGTCACTGGCATTTCTCGTTGTTCATCCTGCTGCTTGCCGCGCCTTTGGGAGCCATCATCCATACTTTCTTGCCAACGCCCCTCTCGTCGTTCCTCCCAGCCGTCGAAGGCCTCGCTTCGGATAGGAAGCTCTCGGGGTCCTTCTACTGGTCGCTGTTCGGCAAGGATTCGACATGCTGTCAATACGTGCCTCACGGAGACGGATATACGCTCCATTACCCCTCCGACCCTGGATTCGTAGATGGGAGCGGGCGGAACGTCATCGAGTTGACCAAGCACGCCTACAAACTGAGCAAGAACGGAACATGGTGGGGCGCAGGGGTTTCTTCGCTTTCGCTCAAGGGACTGCCCAGTGTACAATGCCCGCAAAATAGTTCGACAACGACGGGGAGGACCGACTTGAAGAAGGAGGAGCTCTGGAAGAGTGTGAAGGCGACCGAATTGTAGCCCTTTTTAGACGGCACAGATGATCTGTTGTACCCGTAACTGGCGACTTCAACCCCGGAGCGTGTGTTTCATCATGTCCCCTAGCCTTGTCTTTTCGGGCAAAATGAGTAGCGCACATAGAACAATGTATGCAAAGTGCTTGATGGGATGTATTTCGATGGCATGATTGTTCGATCTGCTGGAGTGTTGGCCATTTTCACCGTTTCAAGGGCTTGATTGCGCGCAGGGAAGAACCCCGACGCCTGAGCCCCGGGGCGACCAACAAAGGTACTGCTGCGAGCGCCGGGCTAGCCTTGCCGATCTCTCCTAGCGGGCTTCCGAGGCGTGTCCAGTCGGACAGCAGGTACCCATGGTACCTACCTCGGCAGTAGTAGCTACCCAAGTGGGGGCCGCCACACACCGAAGCCTAATAGGTAAAAAGTAGGCGGGTAGGACTAGACCTTGTCAGTAGTTAGTGCACATATACCTACGGTGCCTCCCCACCAGTCGGATCTGCGGCATTCGAAAATCTGACTGACACAGCACGAATAAAAAACTACCTAGACACCTACCTACCAGTCATGAAGTCTAGCAAGTAGTAGGCACCCAGTCGAGGTAGATAAGTACTCACCGAACCAGCTTTTCTATCTACTAGTAGGTACCTATCTGATCTGAAGTAGGTAGGTATCTGAAGATGCCGGCTTCTGTGGCTTTAAGTTTCGAGCGGCGATTGAATCGAACTCGTGATCATCGGTCGATACGAGGGCCCGGCGACACTTCGACCCCTCTGCGCGAGCTGCGCAGCTGGTGTTGGCAATAGCCACCAGCTTGTAGGGTCACCAATTGTTGAGGTGTTAATAGTAACTACTGTCGCTCGATCCGCTCGATCTGATCTTCTCCGCCGAGATTCCCATACGGGCGCCATGTGACGAACTGATCAGCTTTTCTAGAATCTACGAGGCAAGCTGTGTCTCGCAGCGCTCGACTCGGTCAATTTGGACAGGCAGCCGACCTACCTACCTATGCCTAAAACGCCATGCCTGGGACGTCATGGAGTTTATTGATGGACATTCACCAGGTGGGGGCTTGCCGCCTCGCGCTCGCGGTTCCGCGGGGCTGTCCAGAACTCGAAAGTCGACGACGTCAAGGCACCCAAATCGAGCGCGGCCTGACGCGCTTCACGTGCGTCGGGACTCACTGGACGGCCAACTTGCGCCGCCGCCGATCGAAGGACGTCGGGGTGCGTGAATCTGAGGCCACGAATGTTTCAGTAGTGTCTCATGTCTTGATTGATTGACCTGAGCTGAGTTCCTGACAAACTCCGACACCCTTGCAATTGGCGAGTGTTCCATGGCATACGTCTCTAGTCTTCAGGTACCTACGAAATACTTGTTATGAGGTGTGTAAGGATGAGCCATCCTCGTGTGGGCATCAAGCCAGTGCCATAAAGTGAATGATGGACACGCATGCACGACCACGGCTGCAGAAGAAAACAGTCTGCCCAGCGCGAAGCCGGCTCGTGGCCCGGCAACGAGCTCTATAGGAGGCGCTGTCTAGGGCGCCGAGTGGCAGGGCTGCACGAGTTTTTTAAGTTGGCGCGGCGCAGAGCTCGGCGGTCTCTGTCTCGTACCTTTGCAGACGAGATTCTGTTGAAAAGTAAGACAGCTGGCAAATTCGTTCCAAGGGCACGTTTTCCTCGATCCCAGGCAGTCTATGCAGCAAGGTGTCTGTTGTCGAGGTTCGAGTTAGGTACTCACTCCTCCACCAAGCTCCCCGTATCTGGGCGCGCCGAAGGAGTTCTCCCATGGCACTGGAACCCCTTCCTTTGCCCATCCTTTGCCCAAATCGACCCTTTGTTGCCGATATGTTCAGGACATTAGAATTGATCCGCCAGATCACTTGCTGGAGCATCTAGGCTAGCCTTCCACCGGCTCTAATGCCCTGAGAGATTTCTGAAGACATTCGCCAGTGTTGTGCCACAGATCCTACCTATCAGCGAAAGCTCTAGGTGGCATAACTTATTTGAGTCGAGATGAATATGAGGAGACGTATCTTTATGCCTCCACCCATTGCAGTACCAGCGCACAGTGCAGTCGACAGATAATCGAAAGGGCGGTCTCTACTAAGGACCGAGGGGGTCGAGCCCGCCAAGGGGCTTCGTGCTTGCAGGCACGAAGCAACGCGAACGCATTTCTCGGACCAGCAGTCCCCCGTGGAATCTTAATCAGCAATCCAGACGAATTCGAGCTACTTCTTAAGTGAGAGCCCACCTGCTCGGAGATGGATGATGCGTGTACGTAGTCCTTAAGACACATGGGCTGGCCGGGGGCGGCCAAAAAAGGACGCTGGTGCTCTTTTTGTCGTTGTTGGGGGTGAAACGGTCAATCCATGCTCCTCTCTACAAGAACTTTGTCATATCTGTTCCTCACCTTTCCTCAATGGGAATTGGGGGTGTCATGGTACAGTCGCGAGCGCGAGGCCGGGCGCGAACGAGACGTCCTCGTCATGTCGCAATTGTCCCTGGCAGTCTTCTTGTGTCCGTCGCCCTCAGAAACAGTGTTTCTCCACCCATTCCCTTGGATTTGATTCTCTCTCTCTCTCTTTCTTTCTTTCTCTTTCTTCACTTCACTCCTCCCACACTTCACCTCACTCATACACCTCATCCACTCCACTGAAAAATCTTTCCCTCCATGGTTTCCCCCATTAACCACCGCTCGGACGGTGTTGCACTCCGACAGTCGCTGATTAGTGTGGCTCTCGCCTGCCTGCTTTTCGGCGCCTCCGGCGTGCACGGCTTACCATCCCCCGTCGTCGAACATTCGGCTGAGCTTGCTCGCCGAAGTCTCCAGCTTGAGGCCGAGCCACTCGATGCGCGGGCAGAACGCCCCTCTCTGGACGTCACGGATCGCCGCCGCGCCCTCGGCAAATCTTGGACTGGCAAGTCGATCTTGAACGCCGGCAGCAATTTGGGCATTGGAGCAAGTGAGTCGCTTTCCTTGTCTGGCTGCTTTTTTTTTCTCGAATGCGGATATCGTCACCTGGTGGATTTGGTTTTGGCTGAAACGTCGACTCGGCTGAGGCATCGCCTTGGGCGCGCGTCGTCGTCGTCGTCCGAGAGGGCTAAGACATGCGCATAATCGAGACATTTTGCCGTGCCAAAGCTGACCCAGTGGCAAGCGATTTCCAACGCACAGTGCAAATGAGTCTCATCAGCGATGATGAGATACTTGTGAGTTTGTCTCGCATTAACTTTGACATCCATTTCATTACGCTCTGGCCTGCCATTACGCCGAGGGCGATGCACCAGTGTGATTGGACGGCAGGACCCCTTGCGCGGCGTCCTGGGCGCGGCCCGGCCTGCATAAGGGCTTACCCCTGTCAGATCGACCAAACACTGACAACATCGACCTCTCCTCGCATACCCGTGTCCGTGCTTGTCTGCTCGATCCGCCCATCCGCCCATTCCTTTCAATTATAGAGTAAGCACCGTCACTTTAGTTCCCATTTCGCCACGCGTTGAGCGTCGCATGGATGTTTCAGATGAAGATCACTGACGTATTGGTGCGGATCGCTTGTGTTTGCAGTGTTAGTCGCACAGGATGGCCTAGCATGGCGCACGCGCGAGTCACGCGCAGCTAGCCGCGGCCCATAGAGACTGACGCTGCCCTCTCGCCTCACTCAAACCCACACACAGCTATGACAAAGCCGAGAATAATCCGGGACAGGTCAAAGGGCACAGCGCTTGGGGTGAGTGCCGGCTCGAGGCTGTCCAGCCCTTTTTATGGCACGGAGATCGGCCGAGAGCTCACCGTAAATAATTCCTCTAATCCCACACAGGTGAAGTGTACACTATCAGCTCGGGAGAGTCTCGCTACTTGGATTTGAAGACCAACTCGTAAGTGTGTACTCAATAAGAACCTGATGTCTGTGAAGCGTCGTGACGAAGCTCCAGGCGCAGCGCTTGAACTCACCGCGGCACCCATCAAATCGAATAGGTTCTGCGCCGGTGGTGGATGGCTCTCGAACGGAACCTGTGAGTTCACACGAAGATTCATGCTCCCACAAGACGGAAATTGCTGATTGGAATCGACCTTTCGCGCGCGCGATCAGTGGTCTCTGGGAGGCAATGCCGTTCAAAAGTCGAACCCCTACTCGCTGAATGGCATCAACGCAATCCGACTTTTCACGCCTTGCCAGGTCGGTGGCAGTTGCGACGTCCAGGAGTGGCCTGACAAGCTCCGCCTCACCTCGAAGCGTTGGTATCCCTCCACGTCACGCCTCCAAGACGGCTCGATCATCATCATCGGAGGTAGGTCTTCTTCCGGCTCGATCGCGTTCGAATCCGGTACTGACCCAGCCGTTGCATGGAGATAGGTACTAGATCTGGTGGATTCAACAATAAGCCGTCCGCTGTGAGCTAAATGCTTACTTACCGTTCAAGGCAGAATTGGCATTGACCCGCGGTGCTGTTCTCCCACTGTCGTCTACAGGACAACCCAACCATCGAGTACTTCCCACCCAAAGGCAACGGCCTTTCGATTCCGTTCAAATTCTTGTCAGGTGCGTGTGACCGCGGAGGGCGAGGTGTGGTGTACAGCATGCCACTTCCAAAGCTTGTTTGCTGACTGCTCCGCCAAATGTGTTTCTCGTTGCACAGATGCGCTCAACTCGAACCTCTTCCCGGTCACCTTCCTGCTTCCTCGAACGGGGTACCTCTTCATCGCAGCCAACAAGCTCGTCACGATCTACGATTGGAAGAACAACCGAGAGTACCGTCTGCCGAGTATGCCGAATGGTGTCGCCATTACCTACCCGGCCTCAGCTGCAGGTGGTAAGCAGCTTCCGTCCAATGTCATGCAGACGCGTCAAGTGCGAAAGCCGACAGAATCACGGCTTATGATCTTCCCACAGCGCTCCTTCCTTTGTCGATCGCCAACAACTACGCCTCTGAGATCCTTTTGTGCGGTGGGACAATTGCGAACATCGACGGCAACCCGACAGCGCTCAGTACCAACACTCCGACGTCCAACCAGTGCGCCCGCATCTTGATATCTGGAACCGGTTCCAGCAAGGGCTGGCAGGTCGAGCAGATGCCCGAGTCTCGAATCATGGCTAGCACCATCCTCACACCTGATGCTAAGGGTGAGTCCAGATACCGGGCGGATTCAGGTTCGACGTCCGTGAGGGGCCAAGTCTGACTCCTATCGGATTCGCCTTTGCTCGCGTTACAGTCCTCTTGGTCAACGGCGCGCAGACCGGAGTCGCAGGCTACGGAAACGTGGCGAACCAAATTGGTGCAAGTAATGCCGGGAACCCGGCCTTCCGTCCGACCTTGTATGACCCGGTTGCCCCCGCGGGATCTCGTTTCAGCACCAACTTCCCTTCGAGCAAAAGCGAGCGCTTGTACCACTCGACAGCCTCGCTCGTACCCGACGGAAGGATCTTCATCGCTGGAAGCAACCCGAACGATCGTGTGTCGACCAAGATCTACATGACCCGATTCAACACCGAATACCTGTCGCCGCCTTACATGTCGCTCCCGCGACCGGTGCTGCGCAGCGTACCTACGAACGTCAACTACAGGGCGTCCCACACCATTCGCTTCTCCCGCACGAGTGCACGCTCGACCATCCGCATGGTGGTGAATGACATCGGCTACTCGACTCACGGTGTGCACATGAATCAGCGTTGGCTTGAGCTTCCGGTGACGGCGATCCAAGGCGATCGACTTACTTTCACCGGTCCTATTGACACCACGTACTACCCTCACGGATACGGATGGCTTTGGGTGCTCGAGGACGACGTCCCTTCCAAGGGAAGGCGTGTCATGGTTGGCACCGGCGCGAGCCCCCCCTCGTCCAAGTCGGCTTCCGCTAATATCTTGTCGATGACGCCGGACGAGGATGACACCATCTAGTTCCATCCTTCTTTGACTTCTACCCCGGGTGTTCTTCTTTTCCAGTTGTTTTGTGGGATCAAGTTTGTTGTGGGCGACCTGTTGTCCTGATTTGCCTTCGTATTTCGCCCCCGCCTCAAACATACCTTATTAATATTGCTTCGGGCGCACCCATAACCAGCGCTGCGCTCAATTGTATTGAGCTCTTTTGGCTCCTATGTTCCAATCAAAAGACACTATTTTCACATTGCACTACTACGTGGTTAAGATGTGCGAGCACCCGCTGCAGTCGGCTTCCTTGCGATCCAAAACTCGCAGTCGTATGCGAACCTGCGCAGAGCGAGGTGGGAAATCCATCAGCCACGGGAGGAAGCGACGGTGGTCACGGACGCAAAGGACTCACAGGTACATTCCTGAAACCGATTGATCCGATAATAGCTGTTTTAGTATCTATAAGAGCGTCCGTACTCCACGGCAAGCTTACCCTCAGCATCGGACGTATATCGAGCTTCCTTGATCGTCTTGCGATCTTCGATCACGAAGCCGATCAGCTCGGCCAGACGCACGATATCGTCCATGCTGCTCAGAAGACGCATCCGTGATTCACGTCCAGCGGAGCCTGTTCGAAATGAACAGAATTACTTACGCGAGTGCCATCCTGGGTGTTCCATACCACAAGCAGGGTCCTTCGTTGATCCAGAGGCCACCGGGTTTGAGGAGTCGCCAGATCATCTCAAGATAAGAGACGATGTTGGACGCCTGGGCTTGACTCGGCATTGTCAGCATGTAACGATAGGGCCAGGATTAGTATGCTATAAAGATGACCCACAGTATCGATGAAGAATAGCGTCGTGATGGCGTCGAACGAGGATGGCTCAGGAAAAAGGCGTAGAAAGTCCCCTGACTTGAACTCCAGATCCACATCCTTCGACGGCACGACATCGGGAAACCGAGCGCCGCGGGTCATCGAGTCCGTCGTTCGATGGTGCGAGAACGTGTGCAAGTAGGGGTGCACAACGTGTTCGTTCGGCCGCGTTGTGGCCTTGAAGATCAGGGACGCCCCGATGTTCATAAAATGAGAACCTGAGCCCAGTGGGACGCAGAGTCATCAGACAACTTGGAATCAGCTCGGGGTGGGACTCGACATGGGGGACGCACAATCATTCGCCGTCGCTTGAAATCCGAGCGAAGCAATCTCATACGCTAACCGAGCGAGCCCAGACCCAGGCACGAGGACTTTAGGCCTTAACCCGCTTCTTATCCGTTCTCCGAATTCGGTCTCGAGCGCACCCAGGATCGGGGGGAAGAGAGCATCCCGTTCCGATCTTCCTTCCTCGCTCCAATCTCGCACAAAGTGCTTGAGAACCTGTGCGAGTGCCAGCACGAAGTCTGAGCCAAACCGATTCCGTTCGCCTAGTCTCCTCGAGGTTTCTCACCTCGATGACCCTGCCGTCTTGCCTGTTGAATCGACTCCTAAATCCGAGTACTTCGGCCGAGCGTCTCGCCTCGTCCATTCCAAGCACGCCGAGGAGATCACATATCCGAGCATTGATCGAGACAGCCTCCTCGACCTTGAGCAGCTTGTCCTTCCACCCGAGTTTGTCCCCCAACGCTCGCTGCTTGCGAGGTAGGCGTTCGTAAGACCGCCATCGCGGGTTCAGCGCTTGGGACTGAGCGCGGTGGTAATCACTAAACGAGCGAATGGCGATGGCGAGGTCGGAAGGTGGACCGAGGTTCGAAGGGAGTGGTATCCGCAGCAGCATGCCCTCGAGACGGCTGCGGACTCGACTGAGCGTCCGCGTGGGCGGGAACAAGACGAAGTAGCCGACGAGCACAAAGATCGACAGCGTGATCAAGAAAGATAGAAACGTGTGTTGCGGCTTGGGAGCCAACCCCGGAGATGCGTATTTGCTCCCCATATCGATTTCCACGGGCCAAATATGGCAACAGCGACAGTGCGATGCGCGCCGTCCGGCCCAGGTTGACACGGAGCAATGCAACCCACGCGCCGCGACGTGTCAGACGACAGACGTCAGACCACGACCACTGAGCTCTAGTCGGGTCGAAACGGGCAGTGACTTCGAGCACAGCGTCAAAGTGCCGGCTGCTGATGGTGCCACCGACAATGGCGTGGGGTCAGGTCTCGACAACGGTGAGGCAGAAACGAGCTTGGCCCCCACTCGGCCGAGAGAAGCGCATGCACGTCGGCTTCGCTTGCACCCTGTCGCAACGATGCCCGACGGACGTCTAATGCAGTCTTACGCGGTGAGCTCCAACTGCAGCTGGGCAAAAGGCTCATCACGTCAGGGCCGAGCTTCAAGTCGTGGGAGGTTCAGGCAAATTGGCCGCATGTACATGACTTTGATAACCTAATACACAATTGCAACCGAGCTCGGACAGAAACTCAAAACGTAGTAGGACCTAGGCTGGCGTGATCAGACCCACATCATCAGCAACTGCGACCTTCCTTCGTAGTCATTCCGCTCGTCCGAAATCTCCGGGATGGTCGGATAATAAGGCACAAGCGCATCCTGTGCTCCCATGTACAGCGACGAGTAGATCTGCCAGTACACCTCTCGAACCCTTCGAGCAGGGTGCCACAAGCCTTGCATGATGTATGACAGCATGACGCCCGGGCCGAGCGCAATGCGCATCGCCTCAATGGCGTCGAGAACCGCTCCGATGACGTGAGGACTCGCTGTGGATGGGGAGCGAGGGTCGGGGGATCGCTGTCAGCAAGTGTCATTCGGACCGGACAGAATCGAGACGGCCGCGAACTCACTTTCGAAGATGTTGGGCCAGAGTAGGTTGAGCAAGTGCAAGCAAGCATCCTCATCACCAAGACCTGCCGTTCCAAGCGCCAGGTGTTTGACGATCGTTGCCGAGGTTTGTCGATGAACCAGGTCCCGATCTGTCAACGCGTCTTCGAGGCACGTCACCACGGAGTGGATGTAGTCCTTGCCCATCTCGCCAATGTACTCGAACAAGAATGACATCGCCTTCAAGCAGCCGTTCCGGACATTGAGTTCCGGGGTGCGGTACTCGTTGAGGATGGCAGGGATGCAGGTGAACGGTCCACACGTCTCGGCCACGATGGCGATAGCGACCGTACTGCATACACGTGACTGTCGCTCCTGCACTCGCAGGTTGGTGAGCAGCACACTCAGCACATCCTGGGGCCCGATGGCTTTGGCGATGTAACCAAAGGAGTTGACGGCCGCTCGACGAATAGCCTTCTTGTGGGCCTTGAGCAGGTCCAGGAGTTCGAAGCAAATTCGCATCCACTCGCGTGCCGAAACGAATTCCGCTCCACGATCGGCGATTCGACCAATCAGATTGATTGATGCTTCTTGCACCTTTTCATGACGGTTGCGAAGAATAGGCGTCATACGAGGCACTGGTAGAAGCAAGCACAAAGTCGTAAGTCATCAGATGGACGGCAGGGCCACATTTCGAAGGACGTACAGAGGTCTTTGACAGGAGGGCTCATCTGCGTCATGCCTACCACGTTCGCAATGGCAGCAATCGCGGCGATGATAGAACCTAGGGTGTCGGGGTACTCCTCACCAAGCTGTTCAAAGAGGACGACACCGAGCTTGGACAAGAGCGCATCCTCCTCGCATTGCTTGATGACGACAGCGAGCTTGGTCGTCAAGTCGGCGGCTTGCTGGCGCACCTTTGCACTTTTGTTGTTTAGGCGCCACAGGATCGTCGACACAATCTGGGTCAGATACGGTTTGACGCGAATGCCGAGCGCATTGACGACCGTACCAAAGCCTTCCAGCATGACATAATCCTCGGCCGACTGTTCTTGGAATGCGTAGATGATACCGTCGATCAGTTGAACCTCGAGTCGTTCGTCGATGTCTGCTGCTCCGAGACCAGCGACAACCTGTGTGATGATGTCCATGACCATCTTACGATACGGTTCGCTCTCGTCCTTGAGATCGTTCACGATGCGGCCTACGATCTCCGATACGCCGGCCTTTTGTGCCAATTCGACCGTTGTCTCCACGACCTGTCGATAGTTGCGGCGATCGAGTGCCATCCGGCGCACCATGAAGTTCCTGAAGAATTCGGGCAAAATTTCCTCCTTGACGTAAGCCGGCTGCACTCCATCCGTGCCCGCGCACTGCTTCACAACCTTGAGCACAATCTTCTTCATCTCCTCGTCGGGCGATTGGAATTCTCGGATGAGGATGACCATCACCTCACGGGTGTAGTAATTGGCATATTCAGGGTCCATCAGGGGTATGATGAAACCAATTGCCTTGAGGAAGGCGGCAAGACCTTTGCCTCGGTGCTTGCGAATACCCGTCCATAACGGCTTGAGCACGCTGTCGAACGACTCGATACCGTACGGCGCCGCAGCCTCGGCCAAAGCAGCAATGCACAACGCGGTCATCGTTCGCACCTTCTGCTGCTCGTCCTCCAGTCCATGCGCAACGGCTTCGACCAAATTTTTCAAATGAGGCAAGACCGCACAACCCATCATGATCGCGATCTGTTGGATGATCTTGATGCCCGTATGGCGAGCCTGCCAAGACTTCTTGGATCGACAGACGGCCTTGAGGAAAGGCAGGAGGGAGGGGATGCCGAGCGCACTGGCGACGACGGAGAAGGCACGAGCGGTTGTGTTGCGGACATATTCGTCGGCGTGGTCAATGTCAGGCCGCATCGTTGAGATCATGTGAGCCAGCCCAGCAGCCTTGGATAGGTTGCTGATGATCTCACGGCCCTCGACACGGGCATAGTAATCCTCATCGATGAGCAAAGGCTCGATGACAACCAGGATTTTGTGAACGTATGGTCGGACGAGATCATCGAGTTTGTACAGGACGCGATCAATGACCTTGACAAGCAAGTGTCGCTCCTGGTCCTCGAGTGTTCGCTCCATCAGCAATGGCAAGATCTTGTCGAAGAGGGGGCCGGCACCGAACTCGCGCGCCTTGTCGGTGATTTGTCGCAAAGCCGTCTTTCGCATTGGCGGAGTGCCGTTCTTGATCTTGAGCAGCAAGCGCATAATCTTACGCTCCTTGAGCTCTTCGATCGAGAGTTCGCTCTCATCCTGGTCGCCCAATATCTATGAGAGCGGCAGCGTTAGACAAAGGCTCGTTGGCATAGATCTCGATGAAGCTCACCTTAGCAAAATAGGTCGCATCCTCTTGCTTGAAAAATTGAAGATCCCCGACACCTGCAATCTCGGTTGGCAACTCCTGGGTGATACCCAACATGGAGGCGCTCGCCGCATCCTCTTGCATGATGAAGCCTCCGCCATTCATCGCCATCGGGGTCTCTTGCAGCTTGCGTGCCGGTGTCCGGATCGGGGCGTACCCTGCCGGTGGATCAACAATCTCATATCCCTCAGTCGGCAGCATTTGATTCAGCTCGTCGTCCGAGAGGTACCGGTTGCGAGGGTCGATGAGCTGGCCTGCTCCCGGGATCGAGGCGTTGCTGCCTGTCGCCGCGTTGAAAGGGGTCATGGCCCCAAAAAGACCTGCAGCATTGGGTGTTTGTGCCACCCCGACAGGCGTTTGGTCCCATCGAGATCGTCGTGGCGTTTCCCCGGGCGCTCCACTGCTGGCTGTTGCGGCTTGCGCAGGAGTCTCGTCCCACCTCGAACGCTTCTTCTTGGGAGCAGCTGCGGCGGCGGCAGCCTCCCTACCTTGAGTGTGGGCGTCGTCCCACTCGCCACTGCGCTTGGTACCACCCGACTCAAGGGCATCGACCATGCTAGCCCGGGGCCGATCGTCGACGTCGACGTCCCAGCTCGGCCGCCCTCGCGGGGTTTCATCAGGCGAGGTGACTGCTTCCTCCGTCAAGCCTGATGTCCCGGCAACGGCAGTCTCTTCTTGCTTCTTTTGGATCGCTCGTTGCACCCGTTGTTCCTCTCGCTTAATTTCGGCGCGACGCATCTGGTCGGCGTACGTCGTCGACTCGTCGTCGCCACCCGTCTTGGGCGCATCATCCATGGCAAACGCATCCGCCTGCACCGCCGACTCTCGGTTGAAACGTCTGGCATGGTACTCTGACTGACGCGCTGCAACTTGACGAGACTTGGCCGTCGCAGCGAACGGATCCTCGGCGTCGTCGTCAGCAAACTCGTTGATAAGGTGTTTCGGGGCGGTGACTGCAAGTGTAGAGACGACAATGTACATACAAGGTCAATCGCAGACCGGTCATGAGCCCCAAAGCAGGGAGCACTCCCTCGCCCCTTGCCACCACTCACATGAATCGAGCAGGCGAACGGGCTTGGGATTGCCGTACTCGTCGAGCTCCTCATCATCCTCGTTCGTCGAGAGCCCCGCAGAGATGCTAAGATCGTGTTTGGCGAATCGGGAACCCTTGGACGCTCCATCGTAGACGTCGAGGTCCATCGAGACCGAGTTCATCGACACCTTGTTGGACTCTGACTCGGGGCGTTGAGTTGCCTGTGCGGCTCGCTTCGCCTCGCGGCGTGCAGCCTGGGCAGCGCGGATCTCGTCGGCTGCGGAATCACTCATCGTGATGACAAGAAGGTTTCAAGTTGGTTAGATGCAGCAACTTGAGGATGGTGGCGCTGGGTGTCGCGAAGCAGAAGTGAGGGTCGTTCGAGCAAGTGGTGCGGGGGGGAGGGGGTTTCGTTCCGGCTGACTCGGTACGACGACAGCGACAACCACGACGACGACGGTGTACGAAATGAGATCGAGCCCCAAGACCTCAAGAAAGCCTGCTCAGGATCTGGTTTGGAGAACTGAGCACCGAGCTCGCGCTTGTGCGATGGGCGGAGGCAAGTGCAGGTAGGTAGGCTGAGTAAGAGGTGTGGTGCGGGTTGGCGCGTGGTTGCTGATCGAGGGCAAGCTGCGCTTGCAGGCTTGCAGTAAGCTCAATTCGCCCTCCCGCGGCCGCAAGTCCGTCAATGAGAATGAGAATTTTAAATTCCAGCTAGTCTACAAAAAGAGACGACCCTTACAGGGCGCTGGACCTCGAATTAAGCAAATCATGCTCATGTAAGAAGCGAAACCGCTACTTCTCCTTCACTTCTTCCTCCCTCCGTCAGCCACTCCTTATGTTGAGTGGCTCCCCCTACCCTCAGATCCTCAGGTCCTCAGACTCCAATACCTACTGTTTCCGTCGCGTTGCTGCCCACGCCTTTTGTCGGTCACCCCATATTCTCGCCGCTCCTTCTATCAGCTCATGGTGCCAATTCTGCAACAGCTTACCCTGCATCCTCTCTGGTACCGCTTCAAATGATTTTGTCCTGTATCCGTTTACAAATCCATACCACCACCAATGTTGGTGTACCGATGTTTGAGCAAAATTCACCAGATTGTCCCGATCTTCTTGTTCCATATCTTCTGACGTTGCCTTTATGAAAGACAATGTTGTTTGCTTCAAACTGACTTGTAGTTGGGCCCTCATCTTCTCCGATGAGGGGCATGTTTTTAATGCATGATGCTCCGCCTCTGTATGGGCGCCGAGCAGTCCTGAGCATCTTGGACACGTTGGATCTGTTCTTGTCTTCTGTTTTTTCGAGTCGCGTGCCCTCAGGCGACTTGCTGGCGGTAGGGTCGATCCCCTAAGTTGCCATTGTACTAGCGCTGCGTAAGACGACCGAGCTTTTTTGTAGGGGTATATGGGTGGCTTCATCCCGCTCATCTGCAGTACCCGAGTCTTATGGCAAGTTGCCTTTGGAAGTTTTTCAAACTGTGCGTTTGTCAACTTCTTGTCGACGATCTCCCCCATACTCTTCTCTACCCATTGTTTCCCATCTCGTAGGACCCACTTATCCATTCCATGTATTGGGGTATTATGCATGTCTGTGTGAGCTCGGTTCGCTTCGGAGTCCGCGCGTCTGTTCAAAACTGAAGATTCATCCATCTTAGTTGTGTGTGCTTTCACGTGCTTCACTTCTAATTGAGGTGTAGTCAGTACAAGTCGTCGTAACCAGTCATGATGGGAGCGGTTCGGCAGTTTCCGAGACAGTTCCCTACTTGGGTGTGTCTGCTAGTCTTTGATGATCTTGGCCGTTCCCAGGTGATCCGTCAGGATGGTGATGGGGGATCCTTCCCTGGTCATAAATCTCGCTGCGATCAGGGCACTAATCAGGGCCGAAATTTCCGCTTGTTGAATTGTGGATCCAGTGTTAAGGAGCATTCTCAAATCAACTGGGCCTACCACTGCTGCTGCCGCTGAGCTGCGATATGTCCCCCAGTGAATCACGGAGCCATCTGTTGCCCAAACACTGTGTTCAATTTTAGTGTAGACGCTCATTCCGAGGTTTTCCATTCTTGTCATCACTGCGCATCTGGCGTCTTCTTCCTGTTGACACCGTCTAGCATTGCGAGTGAGCCCATCATTGGTTCCTGACCCATCTTTCTTCAACTCTAGGAGTTATTTGTCTGCCTCGGTGGAAATTGCTCTGAGGTCCGCTTAATGGGTCGGTTCTGCGGCGGGGCTCAGAACTAATCCGCTCGTTTGGCTGGGTAGCCCCGTGAAATTTAGCCCAGGCAAATGGGGGTCCTCTGTATCTTGGTATAGGGATTATTTTTGGCTACATCAGCTACATCATCTAGTTATAACACTACCAAAAACGATATCTAGCCCAACACAAATCTTTTAGCAATCTATTGACTCGGCTACAGCAGCCTAAAGAGAGCGTTTTCGAACAGTTTAGCCTTGAGCGGTCCGAGCGGCTGGGTGAAGTGGGAGGAATTGGGAGGGCTGCGCCTGCTGCACCTGCGCCCCAAGTGCCCGCTTTGGCACTTTATCGAAGCTGTAGGGCACCGAATATGATGTGTACACGGTTCTTCTTCTCGGTGATCTCTTGAAACAGCTTTGGTCAGACCTCTATTGACGTGGTATCGCGAGAATATATCCCTTTACCAAGATACAGAGACCCCTCATTTGCCTGGGCCAAATTTCACGGGGCTACCCAGCCAAACACGCGGCTTAGTTCCAAGCCCCTCCACGGACTCGTGTCCGTTTGGAGGGCCCGAGTGTAGGCTTGCAGGCACTTGCCAGAATATCCAGTGCCTTCAAGTGCGCCTGAGCGCCTGAACCAACCTGAGCATCTACTTGCTGCTGCCGAGCTGCTACAGCCTGCCAGCCTGCCAGGCCTCGCTTTGTCGCGCAAGGCTGCTCAGCCAGAGTTGTCCATGCATGGCTGTGATGTGCGCCGTCGAGGAGATCTCGCTACTACCTCCGCATTTACCGATGAATCCGGATCATTTCTCTGGTTCTTTTCAGCAGATGGCTAGACATACATCTCAAATGCCGATACCGTCCTTCCATCTATTCCGAAGGTCGTGAGCATGGGAATCTGTGGGCGAGAAGGTGCGCGTGGACGATTAGCCCCATGCCGCCACGCTCGCTCCGCCTTTAATCGTCAATTCGCCCAACGGAAGATGGCCCCTTCCAAAAACCGGCGCCGAACTCGCGCGTCAACGGTCCTTTCATCGCTCCTTCAGAACCCTGGCTTCACCCTCATCCCAATTGCTCCCGCACTTCAGTCGTGTCAATCATCATGCTGTACCCCTTGTTCTTGGTGTGGCTTGGCTTGTCACTCGTCAATGTCGCGGCAGATGCTAGTGGTTTATTGTGAGAAGCTTCACCGCGCACGCGCCATAGCTCGGCACTTTCTGGCCGGGGTCCAGCGTGCTAGCGACTAATCCCGAACCCGATTTACACTTGATACCTTCTCAACAGTGGACAGTACTGGCCTGCTTACGGGTCTCAAAAACCCCAAGCCTTCGATTGGTCACGAACCGACATTGGCTACTACTTTGGTGGGTGCCGGCTGGGCGCAATCGGGTCATGCGTGAACTGACATCTGTGAACTCGAACACGCCCGGCCGATGCTCCCTCTCGGCGTTGCCACGACGTTCCATCACAGTAACCAAAACCGATACCACAGGGTTCAAAATTCCCAAGGGCCAATCTGTAGCTGCTCTTAAAACTTTTGTTTCCACAGCACACTCTAGTAAGATGGCCATCAAGCTTGAGTTCAAGGTCGGACTGCGCTTCGGAATTCGAAGCTTCGGCGCGGTGGCTCGAGCGCGCGTCGATATTGCTGAGACGCGCTCGATCACAAAAAGCGCAGTACGAGCGGGCGAGGATGGGCACCAAAGGCGCAGGCCTGTCTTCTTATCCGGTCGATGTGAGATCGGACAACCAGCTAACTCACGAATCTACGACTTAATTTCAACGCTTTATAGATCGCAGAAAGGCCGTCTTTACTATCGGTGGCTGGACGGGCTCGAGGTACTTCTCAGATCGAGGTCAGGATTTGTCCCAGCGTGCACAGTGACTCGATGCCCGGCAACCGTGGCTGACCTCGCTCAACTTATCGAGCTACAGTCGCAACAAGTAGTAATCGTGCAAGTCTCGTGGCAGAAATCAAGACGTTCCTCGTCAAGTACGATTTCGATGGTGTTGACCTAGTAGGCCACTTCCACCGTTCCGAGCCGACCGGATGCCACCGCAGTTGGCAAACTTTGACTCTTCGCTAATACCCGTAGGACTGGGAGTATCCCGGATCGCAAGGCATCGGTTGCAACAAGGTCCGCGCTACCGACTCGGCCAACTACCTTGTCTTCCTCAAGGCGCTGCGAGCCGCCCTCGGCTCAAAGAAGCTCATCACCGCCGCCATTGGAGCGTCGGGTCTCATTGGCGCCGATGGAAAGCCGCTCGCCAACATGAGCGCCTTTGGGGCGGTCTTTGATATCGTCAACCTCATGACGTACGATGTTGGTGGACCATGGAGTCCCACTTCTGGACCCAACTGCCCTCTCAGGACGTGTGAGAGCGAGACAAGTGTTGTGCAGGTCATCCAGGCGTTAAAAAAAGCCGGCATACCCGCGTCCAAGATGATGCTAGGCATCCCCGCCTATGGATACTCATATCGAGTGAAGTCTTCGACGCTGGCGTCGAAAAAAATTGATGGGTATGTCTCGCGCGCATATCAAGCCAAGACGAGCACGACACCCAAGGGTTCCAAGACGGATTCGAACGCCGCCACCACCGACGTCTGCGGTGTCCGATCGTCTTACTACACTGGCCAGTGGAACTATGTCGATCTCATCTCGGAAGGGGTATGTTCACGTGAAATATGGCCATGCGCGAGCTTTTGTCTGGTCAGCAATTAATCGCCGTACTACTGTGCTTCGTTTTGGTAGCTCCTGTCCTCAAACGGCTCGGTAGGCCTCAAGGGTTTCACGCGGTACCTCGACTCCTGCTCTGCCACGCCCTTCCTCTTCAACCCAAAGAGCAAAGTGATGATCAACTACGACGACGGCTACTCTGCTGGTCAAAAGACGGTGAGCCACTTCCGTCCTTGTGTTGTCATCCTGTGCACTAAAACACGGCCTTTCGGGAACTCATGCCGACCGCCGCAGGCATACGCCATGTCGCAAGGTCTCAAGGGCGTCTACACCTTTGACTCCACTGGATTCAGCACCGCCGGTATGTGACCTTGTTCATTCACTCACTGTTTCACTGCATCCGAGTTCTTTACTGACGTTGGAGAAATCACCCAGTCCTGAAAAACATTCGAAGCAAGCTTGATGCTTGAGGCGATGCACGCTACGCTCGACGTCCCGATTGAAAACGACCTATTCCTGAACCCTCTTGAGCGGCTCGGTGTTAACCCTGGAGCGACGTTCGATTTATCCTGATGTAACATACTATTTATACGACGCGCATTTTTTGACTCGCTCAACGTGTTTTGCTTGTACATACTCCAGGCAGTGTGATGCAATGACGACCACGTTTAGGTTGCAATACGGGTCTACAATTACTTGGGCTAGAGCCAAACTCTTGGAGGTAAACATTTGTGCAAGCACTATGAAGAAAGTAACAAGTCTGTGAGAAAGAACCTGCCTGGTCCACCAGTTGAGCTTACGTCACGGGATCAGTGCCGCAACTTGTTCGATGACCGCGGCGGCATCGGGCTTTCTCCCCGTCAACATTGGGCTCCGACAGAAGCGACACAGGCTGGAGCTTGGCGCCTGGAAGTCCTGCTGCCGTGTTCTATCACGAGCCAGCTGCACCAGCTGAGGAGAAGTGGATTTTCTAGCTCGCACCGACATACATTGTAGGCGCACAAAGGTAGACGGGATCCGAGGCCGCAAAACAGGAGTCGCCGTGCCCGCAACTCAGACGGGGCCTCGGTCCTCGGGCCCGGCGGGGAGGCTCACGGCTTGAGCCGTTGGCAAACACAAATGGTCCTGCTGGCGTTCGGCGAGGAGCTCGAGGTCTTGTCACCTGGACAAAGATGACGGGACTGTGGAGACTAGTAGGCTAAGGCTCCGTACCCCTGCTTTAGGTTCTGGCGAAAGTGGCCCTAGCTCCCAGCCCAAACGCCGGAACATTCATAAACTATTCTAGGTTACCTACTGGGGAACCTACCTAGGTGAAGCCCCAAGGCACGGCTCAGATACCTAACCTAGATAGCTACCTGGTAGAGAACTAGATACGATAAGTGCTTACAATGCAAGTAAGATATTTTCGCATGCTGAACAACATTCGCATCTTCGCTGTCAAACCTGGCAGGTTCGCGCCGCATCCAACGCCTGCAGACGCCAGCAGACTGCAGCTCGGAGTCATTGCCGAGGCATCACGCGATTCTCGAGTCTCGATTCTCGAGGCATGAGGCGCACGCGCTGGGGCAGTACCGGTAAGTGGGCACTGGGCTGACTCGGCGCCTTCACGGATTGCGCTACGAAACTCAACTGACATATTACCTACCGTACCTATCGTAACCCCCTCGTACTCCCTAGTAGTACCTACCTAAGCCTACCTAGGTGCATCTGAAAAAGGACCTCGAACGCCTTTTTGTTTTTTCGCTTCTTCCCTCACACTCTCCCATCTCTTGCGCCACCATGACCAAGATGGTGTCCCGATGCATCACAGTCCTTTTAGGCTTGATACTCATCAATGCTGTAGCAGCTGAAGAAATCTTGTAAGTGTCCCCTTTTCGGGAGCGGCTCCCTACGATCGATCTCACGCCGGGGTCGAGCTCGGCGTTCTGGGGCTCCGCGATTTGAATGCTGAGCTGGGCCCACTATATTACGACACAGCGGTCAATACTGGCCTGCGTATGGAAAGCAAAAACCTACCTCACTCGACTGGTCTGTGACGGACATCGGCTACTACTTCGGTGAGTGCGCGGCCGGCTCGGCGGATGTGCCTTTACCAAAATTACAACACGCCGGACGCGTGCATCATTCGACAATGGTTCGGCGTTCGGACGACTCGCTCGTCGTGCTCGTGAACGGGCTCGGATTGATGCTCACCAACCTACTTTGTCGTTTTCTCCCCACAGTGACTGTTACCAACAACACGGGCTTCACTGTCCCTAAGGGTCAACCCGAAGCCGATATCAAGGCGTTTGTTGCGACGGCTCACAAGCGTGAGTCGGAGACCGGCCGGACGACAGACGCCGCGCAGGGCGTGCGCAGTCGGCCCTTGCGCGAGTCGACGCGTTCGGAAGGAATCCGGGTGATTACGCGACGGCCCCTAACAAGGTTTGACCCGGGCGCCTGTTCCTACCTGTCCCTCGCTTTACAGACCGCAAGAAGGCCGTGTTCGCTATTGGCGGATGGACCGGCTCAAGGTACTTCTCCGATCGAGGTCAGTACACCATTTTCATTGTCATCATGTCATCGTCTTCATCAAGCCATGGCCATCTGAGCGTATGGTTGTATCTGACCCCAACCTCTCTCTTTCTTGTCGGCAGTCGCGACCGCTTTTAATCGCGCCGACTTTGCGACTTCCATCTTGTCGTTCGTTAAGACCTACGGATTCGATGGCGTTGACCTTGTAAGTATGCTGGGCCCAGTACTCTTGGATGCGCAGTCGGGAACCCAAGCTGATATTTGATGCGGTGCATGCCAACGACTTCACACAGGACTGGGAATACCCTGGAAAGCAAGGCATCGGGTGCAACAAAGTCCGTCCCACAGACTCGGCCAACTTCCTTTCATTCCTCAAGACGTTGCGTCGTGCGCTTCCGAGCCCCTACCTCATCACCGCCGCCATTGGAACATCAGGCATTATCGGCCCCAATGGAGCTCCGCTTCCCGACATGCGCCCCTACTCGAAGATCCTTGATTATATCAACCTCATGACGTATGATATCGGTGGAAACTGGAGTCCTACCTCGGGTCCCAACTCTCCTTTCAGGACTTGCAACAGCGCCACGAGCGTTATACAAGTCGTTCAAACGTTCAAGAAAGCCGGTGTTCCCGTTGAAAAGATGGTTGTCGGCATCCCGTCTTACGGTCACTCGTACGAACTCGTATCCTCAACGCTCAAGAAGCAGATGATCGGCAGATACACTTCTCAGGTCTACCAAAACAAGACGAACAGAATCCCCAAGGGGGACAAATCGGACTCGAACGCCCCCAAGACCGACATCTGCAACGTTCGTTCGGCTTCCTTCAGTGGAACGTGGACTTACAACAGTCTCATCTCGGAGGGTGTAAGCTGCTTCAACCTTTTGAGGCCTCATCGTCCTACCAAGCTGATTTAGGGTTCACTGCGTTTCTCCTAGCTCCTGTCCGCAGATGGTTCGAAAGGCTTGAAAGGGTTCACCAGACGCTACGACTACTGCACAGCCACACCGTTCCTTTTCAACCCCAAGACCAAGATCATGATCAACTACGAAGATGGCTTCTCTGCTTCGCAAAAGATAGTGAGTGAACTGATACGGTCTGCGGCTTCCCTGTAGCCCCGTGCCCACCTTCCACCATGTCTGACCACTCTGGCACACTCTTGCTCCTTTAACTCAGGGCTATGTCACGGAGCAATTCCTCGCAGGTGTCTTCGTCTTTGATTCGACTGGATTCAACCGCGACGGTGAGTTGCTCGTGACCTCGCTACCCTGTGCACTTGCTTGACTAAACAGGTGGTCGGCATCCGGCAGTGCTGACGACGATCCGATACGCCTTGGACGTCAACACGTAATTGCGCGCCTAATCGGGCCTGATCTTTGGCTCGTGTGCTCGATCCGGTGGTATCTCAACTGGCGGTGAGAACTCCAGCTAGCATTATTTCAGCGGCTTCTCGCGTGTGTTTTCTCGATTTCGAGTTTCTCAATGTTCTATGTCGATCTTCTTGGTGCTGCCGTAGTAGGGTAGCGGTACTGCAGTGTCGAGATGCCATCCAATGGGGGATTATACCTTATCCAGTGTGTGACCTGCGAGAGCTCCTGGGTTATCAAAGGAGCTATCATGATAAAGCGGTGCAAGCTACCTGTCCATGGATGTTCTTCATCGCATTTCCCATGTTCAACTTCGCTGCGCGCCGCGCACCTCCGCTGGACCGATTACACGTCAAGGCCCTGCTCAGTAATCACAGACAGTGTGCAGCGGAAACGCTCAAAAATAATTGGCCTGACACTTCTGATAAAGACCACTTTGTACTTTTGGGCGGCACTGGCAAAATTGTGCATCCTCAGCTTTGCTACAGCAGCATGTAGCGAGCGCACTACCGGGAGTGAGTAGACCGAGGATGAGTGATGCCCACCAGGTAGAGCTAGCGGAACGCCCATTCTCAGGTTTTCTCACACTGTGTGTTTCATTTTCGAATGAGAGCGGGCTATACGTGAGCTGCAGGTAAGGATGCGAATGCGAACTGCTAGACAAGAAGTCGAATGAGGGCGCATAGTGCGGCGCAACTTTCCAGTCGATCGCGCAAAGTCTGCCTTTGGACGAGGCAAGGAATTCGACTGGTATGGTCCAAGGGGCAAACGAGTCATCTCGCGCCCCAGAATTAGAAATTGGTGTACTATGGTTTCAAAAATTCAGGTAGGTGGGCAGTAGAAGATACTAGCCAGCTAAATGGCAAAGCGTGGAGTGGTCCAAGCTCCAACCTAAAAAGACCATCCCTAGCGGAAACTGCTCGCTGGTCGCTCCGGGACCTCCGAGCCGTTGACCTTGGGAATTGAGCGTCGGGACTTCCAGCTCTTTCCCCTTCATACTCCCTTGGCGTTCTAGCTTCCCCTGCACAGTCACCTATCTACCTACCTTACTGATGGTGAACAACGTGATGTCCCACGCCGTCTCCGCACTGCTAGGCCTGTCGCTCCTCAACATTGTGTCGGGGGAAAACTCTTGCTAGTCACCTCCCACCCCGAAGACCGACCTCCCTAGGTTCTCAATCGTTCGAACACGCCAGGGCACTCGACATTGCATATTTTGGTACATGTAAAGAATTCTGAAGGGTTGTGAGACCTCGTTCTTGGCTGTCGAGCCTTGGGCATGCGCTCTGAATTTGGGCTTTCCCCCTCGCTGCAGGGGAAGCGGTGCAATTACTCACTCTGTCGGCCGCGGGCTAGCACTTTGTGAGAGTTGTGCCAGCTGGCGCCCAGCTTATGCCGTCGGGTCCGGATCTCAGATTCAAGACCTCTATACCCCAGCACGCTGTTCCACCTCTGCCGAGCGCGCAGCGGATAAGACGCGATTCGCGGACAGGGGACCGAGCAACGGACGTCGAGGTCAGCGATCACGCCTCGTAGGGAACGAATGTCATCAAGATCAATCATCTAATGCTCAGCAGGTAGCCTGCACCTTCAAGCTTCCCGCCCCCCCCGCCCCGGTTGCTGCAATTATGATGGATTTGGAACGCTATGTATCTCGCACTAAATGACACTTCAGTCAGACACCGTTGCGAGAGCGAACGGGGAAAAGACAAGAAGAAAAGCGTCACCCAGGCGCTAAACATACTAACAAGCTAATAACTTGTAAGGCCAGGAAAGATTTATAAAGCTAGAATATCTTCCGTTTAGCATGAATCAAGGGATAAACCTTAGTCAGAATAGAACTCTTCAGACTCTTAACCACTAACTGTGACAGCAATTGGTTCAGGGGTTAGTGCTCCAGCAGCTTTGCTCGAGCTGCGACGGTCGCGCTTCGGCCTCGATCCACCGCCAAGGGCGACGCGGAGCCGAGCTCAAGCTCAGAAGTCCGGCGCGGCGATTCAGTTCTGAAGGTCGCGAGAAAAACGAAGTGATAATTTTTGTGTACGGTGAGACAAGGAACCGATCTCGAGTAGATACTGCAGGTTCATAGGAAACCTCAGCTACTCACGAGATGATATGGCCGGAGGGTGGTAGTAAAATCCGATACCTAATCGTGCATCGGCGTGCAGAGATGCGCGTTAAGCTCCCACGGCCCTTACAATTAATTTAAGTGGGTTTTCACAGCTGTGCGCAGGTACGCACAGCCGTGCATGCGTGCCCCACAAAATCCGAGTGAGACGCCGTCAAGCCCTCACGACCGCACACAGTGGTCGCAGGCGCTGAAGTTGCTCGTCCGCGCGTGCGTCCGCATGGTTATGCATCGATGTGCACGGGTGTGTTTTGGCGTTCACGGGTTTCTACTAGATCCGAGTGTATATTCCAGCTTGCTCTACCAGTGGAGCGAAGATTCGGCCCTTCCGACACCCTTGGAGGTTCTGTATTTCCGGCGTTTTCATTCTCCCTTTGATGTCTCGCCAGATCGCCGATCGGGGAGCAAATTGAGCTCTAAGCTAAAGCAGAATATTGGATCTGGTTCTTGCCCCATCGACCAACTCGGATCGATGTGTACTTGGTGGGCGAAGGGTTGAAACGAAACAATGTAGATCAGCAAGATCAGTTTCGAGGGGTCGCCATCGAGCGTGCATGGGGGTGCAGAGGTGTGCAGTGTCGCGTAAAGGCGTGCAACTGTAACGTAGAGGCCGAAACATTGGTGTGCATAGGTATTCACTGATGTGCACGTGCATGCAGTGTGGTAGGGGCGACGGAGCGGGCATGGCCGGGGCAGAGGAGCTAAGATGCAGACGATCCCAGTCGATGTGGCGCACGGGAGCCCGGAGAGGACCGCAGTATCATAGTTTACCTTAGAGGAAATGCCTTGGTTACCTAAATCGGCTCAAATAGAGGATGTGGTAGGATTTTGGAGCTCGAACCCTTCGACCGACGACCGCGCCTACCAATGAAACGAAGGCCTGCTGCGGACCTGACGACTCGGTCAATAGAGCTTCTGGGGCAACAGCGAGCTCTTGGTCGAGTAGCTTGTGTGTGGGTGTTAGCTTGTGTGCGTGAATTATTGTAATGAATGAGATTGGGGGTGAATGGGTATGATGTTCGAGGCAGTACAGGTCGTGAGCGCGAAGCCTTGACGAAGTGGCACCGTTCGCGCATGCGCTGCGCACCAGCTCCGACCCGAAACCTGCGTCCGCAAGAGCTCGACTGGATCTTGTGCTTTGTCGGTGAGTACCTAAGCTTGAGCTCTCTTGTAGCGATATGTTGGCAATGCGACAAAGAAAGGTCTTGGGGCGCTCACGACTTGGAAGTCTTGCCCCAAACACTATCATAGTACTGCAGTTACAACAACATCGTACGAAAGAAAGATCTCCTGCCGAACGTCTCCCCTAGCCAAGTTGACCCCGCCCAAGTTCGTTCACTTCTTCCAGCCGGTGGCCCCACGTCCCCCCTTCTCCGACTGCACCTCGCGATGACGATCCTTCATCATCCTCGCTAAAATGATGACGACTTTCTCGTCTGCACTGACGCTCGTCCCTCGACTGGCACCTCCACCGATCCCGACTCTCGACACGGGCGCAGCCGAAGCACCGCTCTGTGAACCCGTCGACGATGGACTGGTCGCTTGTGCCGACGCTTCCAATTGGTTCCAGAGCTCGTACAGCGAGATCACGTCCTGTATGATCTCGAGGATGAGCGAATGGTCGACTTGAAGCGAGGCAAGAAAGGTGATGGCATCTGTTCGACCTCCGGCAGTGGGCACGGTCGTAGCCACCGTCGAAGACGTCGTCGCTTGGGTCCCGGAGGCAGCTGAATGGGTAACATCCGTCGATCGCCGACGTGTTCGAAAAGCTGGTCCAGAGGTATTCGGAACCGTCGAGTTAGCTGAGGCGGTCTCTTTGACAACGGAGGGTGGCGGGTGGAGGGAGAAGGCGAGATAGATGGCTGCCAAGGCGATCAGATGGGGAGGATGGACGAGACACAACGACGACCGGAAAGTGTCGTTGATAATGAACCTAAAACGTCATACGAGATAAGCCTTCGTGTCGAGCAGCCACGTCTTTCGTTCACCCCCATCCGGCGGTCGACTCACCATGCCATCTGTAGCGCCGGTTCATCCATCTCCAGCATGGCCTGTCTGTTGAGCCTTCCCTGTTCGCCTCCTGTCGTGGGTCCTCCGTCCCTGCCACACAGCTGGACCAAGGATCGATAAGGATGGAATATGATGAGGTGAAAGTCGAGTTCTTCGATCAGGTAAAACTCCATCTCGGCCAATTTGGTGTAGTCGCTGGGGAAGGCGAGGCCCATGTCTGAGGAAGAGGCAGCCCCGACAATCAGTTGCGATGCTGCGAGCTGGTTATGGCACCCCCAAACAGACCATGAAAGACCATCTTGGCCTCTGCGACGGCACTCTTGACGTGCACAGGGGTCTCCTCGGCCTTGGCGGCGACGTAGCAGCAAGCGGCGGCGACGAGCGCGCAATCGGTGTCGCAGTAGGCGTTGCGCAGGTAGAAGCGCCGAAAAAAGACCATGGCGGTGGCTATGACCTGTTGGCGTAGACCGAGGCGCTTGCACAGCTTTTGTATGACTGTGTCGAGTTGGGGATGCGGTGTGGAACAAGGCGCGAGCGGCGAGGGTGCAAGCGAAACGGAGAGGGCGGCCATAGCATCAGTCTCGAGATTCGTCGGCTGGAACCACCTCAAACAGACGTGGACAAAGCCAAGGGACGGACTTGCCTGATCCTGACCAGATCTCGACCCATGCGATCTCCTGTTCTGTGGCATGGCGGAGGTCGTCGACTCGGGCGGCGAGCAGTGCGGAGCGCGGGTGCAAGTGGTAGTTGGCATGCGATGACAGATAAAAGTTGGCGGCCATCCAGGACGAGCTCCACGGAAGAGTGGACGAGAAGGCACTCGGTCAGGCGTGATCCGGCCTGGAGCTGGAGCGTAGAGTGTGGCGCAAGCGCAAGAGCCGAGTCGTAGGCCGTCGTGTCGTTGAGCTCCACTTTTGAAACCGACAAGCGCGAACGGCGGACCGACCGACCGCGTGCGTGACTTGGTGCGGACCACGTCACCCAAGGATCGCGTGTTCTCTGTTGACTGCCTGTCCGCTCTGCGCTCTTGACATTGGTCATCTCGCATCTTTCTGCCTCAACAGTGAACACCCCTTGTACTAATACCACTCTCATCCCAACAAAGGCCCAGCGATCACTGAACCCATACATGCCCGCTTCCCCGTCCGCCGCCTTCCCGCTGAACCATGCGCACCTGCTCCTGCGACGGCTGCTCAAGCTCAACCCGCAGGCGAGCTCCGTCCCCGCGCTGCACTACATCTACCTCGCCGGAGAGACGGTGCAATCGCGCCACG
This sequence comes from Microbotryum intermedium, assembly GCA_022702645.1. Classification (NCBI taxonomy): domain Eukaryota; kingdom Fungi; phylum Basidiomycota; class Microbotryomycetes; order Microbotryales; family Microbotryaceae; genus Microbotryum; species Microbotryum intermedium. The sequence continues at coordinate 1,143,131 of JAHWDX010000005.1, read as the reverse complement.
ACACGGACCGCGAGCTCCCCTTCCGCCAGGAGTCCAACTTTGCCTGGCTCAGCGGCGCGTGCGACGTACCCGGTTCGGCGCTCACGATAAAGTACGAGCATCAGGGCGGCGGCGGCGGCGGCATCGAACTGGACGAGGACAAGGTCGAGACCAAACTGCATCTTCCGGCGATCAACCCCGATGAAGTCATGTAAGAAGGCTTGCGCAGAGACCTGGAAGCGTTGTGGCCTGTCTTCTGCGCCGCTCGAAACCCCTCGGATCGGAGCTGACTTTTCTCGGCAACTTTCGCTCCGAACCGAAACCCCCTTCCTTCGGGCTCTATACCTACAGGTGGTGCGGTTTACCGCCTTCACCCGAGGATCTGTCGACATCGCTCAACTTCACCTCGATCGAACAAGGTTGGACCCCCATCTCATTGTTCCCGCCACAATCGCACCTAAAGACCTTCATCCACCACTTGCCGTGGACCCGTCCACCTACGTCGCTCGTGGCCCGCATCAATGGGCCGACCTCCACCTCTGAGTTCCTGATCAAAGCGCTTCACGAGGCGAGGAGGAACAAGACATCCCAAGAGATCGAATGGATGAAGAAGGCGAGCGAAATCACCGCCGGCGCCCACTTGGCAGTGATGAAGGGGATCGGTCGCGGCGAAATCAAGGACGAAAACCATGCCGAGGCCGTATTCGTCGGCCACTGCAGGAAGGAGGGGTAGGTTCACGGATCAAAGTGGTGAAAAGCACCCACATAGCTGATAAGATTCCATATTGACGTCTCGCTGCAGAGCTGTACATCAAGCATACACACCCATCATGGGCTCGGGCGAACGAGCTGGAACGCTCCACTACGTCGCCAATGCGCAACCGTTTCCCGACACACAACCGGGATCCTTGATTCTTGTCGATGCTGGAGCAGAGTACAACTGTTACGCCGCAGATGTGACAAGGTGCACTCCTGTAAGCATATTCGTGTTTCACCAGCTCGGTGACACATGAGCTGATCCGGGCTGGAACACTTGATCGATCCAATTGGAGCAGATCGGGAATGGAGGTAAATTTACCAAAGAGTGCAAAGAGATCTACGAGCTCGTCTTGGACATGCAGATGGTGAGCAGTCATCACTGATAGGATATCAAGTGTGGCTATTCAGCGGGGCTAGAAATGTACCATTCGTTTGTATGCTGTTTGCAGGCGGCGTTTGAGATGGTCAAGCCCGGTGCCTCCTACGAAGACATTCAACTCAAGATGCATGAAGTCGCTACCAAGGGTCTCCTCCGATTGGGCCTCTTCAAATCCTCATCATCGTCCTCTTCGGCATCCGAGGACGAAACGATCCATTCGATCCTCGGTTCAGGCTTGACCACCGCTTTCTACCCGCACGGCGTGGGCCATCTCCTCGGGATGGACGTTCACGATGTCGGAGGCTTGCCAGAGGGCAAGTCCAAGCACCCTTTGATGAAGTACTTGAGGCTGAGGGTCCCACTGGAGGAAGGCTTCGTCGTGACGATCGAGCCTGGGGTCTATTTCAACACTTTCTTGCAAAAGGACTGGAAGAATTCGCCCTTTGTCAACTGGGACAAAGTGGATCAGTACGCATATGTCGGCGGCGTCCGTATCGAGGACAATGTGAGTTTGTGAGATCGCTTCTCCTCGTTTCACATTTCCCACCAGGAGATAGGGAAGCGATCGTCCTATCTCCCGCGCCGTGTGCGCCCCGATGCTGACAACCACAACCGTTGTCTAAACCCTGTTGCTCGTCGCAGCTTTTGATCACCAAAGATGGGTTTGAAAACCTGACACCTTCATCGCTACCCAAAACTGTGGCGGAAATTGAGGCGGTGACCACTTCAAAGGCCTAAAGGAGGAACCCTGTCCGAACGTCGAGGCTGCGGCGACTTGCCAATTTCAGCCGGCCGTGCCATCGGAGATTCTGAGAGCGCATACAGAGAGGTGGCTATGATCATCCTGGGACCCGTTGTGATCACTTGTGACGTAGCCGATAGGGTGCCCACACTGGCCCAAACTGGAAATGGCTGAGTTCATGATGTTTATCCGAGTCATATAACCCTATTAGCTTGTCGATCGATTTGCCCTGCATTGTTGAGTGTTGACGCAATGCGACCCCAAATATCCCCTTCCGCAGGAGCGTGCATCCGCTTCAGCCCGACGAACGATCGGCGCAGAGCGGATCGATCTGATTGCTGAGTGAGCGCCGGATGAGAACGGAGGCGGCCTTACATAGAGGGCCTGAGCGTGGGGGAGGGAGGGGGGGATTGCAGTCACCCGCCGCGCGCCCTACCTCTCTCAGCTTCCTTCCGCACACTCGCACATTCGCACTTTTCTTCAAACAAAGGCCATCTTTAGGGTCTCGCTCCCATACTCGGTGAGTTGTGATGCTTCCATAACTGGTCCACGCATGGCATGGCATGGCATGGCATGGCATGGCATGGCATGGCATGGTCTGATGCTGACTGCTCTCGCTCCCCTTGTCCCCCCGCGCACGTCATTTGTGCATCTTGATTCCATACGGTTCCATCGCCTACAGTCCATCGAGCTCTTGATACATCGAACGCATCTCATCCCCTTTCAACCATCAATAAAACTACAATCACAGTAAGTGGTCCTGATCCACGTATGAAAGAATGGGATGGTACAGCAAGTGGCGGGATGCTCGTGTGGCGTCGTAGGCGTTCGTGATTGGCGGTCGCATTGCACAGCCTCGGCTTGCGGTGCGATCGATCGATCAAGCGCTGGCCATCGTCTCTCCGCGAGTCATTCATCCATCGAATCAACTCAACAATCATCTTGAGGCAACTTCGCCCCTCGAAAAGTCTCGTGGATGTAATAGACTAGCGTGCACTGTTTCGCCGCTTGGGCTTTGCCTCCTGTCGGGCCACGTCGTCTCTCTTGACCTCAATAGCCGAGCATTTGCTGACGTTTGTCCATGCACTTTTTCCCTTTTCCAGATGCAAATCTTCGTCAAGACCTTGACCGGCAAGACGATTACGCTTGAAGTCGAGTCGTCGGACACGATTGACAATGTTAAGGCCAAGATTCAGGACAAGGAGGGCATTCCCCCCGACCAGCAACGACTCATCTTCGCCGGCAAGCAGCTCGAAGACGGTCGCACTCTCGCCGACTACAACATCCAGAAGGAGTCGACGCTCCATCTCGTCCTGCGCCTGCGTGGTGGTATGCAAATCTTCGTCAAGACCTTGACCGGCAAGACGATTACGCTTGAAGTCGAGTCGTCGGACACGATTGACAATGTTAAGGCCAAGATTCAGGACAAGGAGGGCATTCCCCCCGACCAGCAACGACTCATCTTCGCCGGCAAGCAGCTCGAAGACGGTCGCACTCTCGCCGACTACAACATCCAGAAGGAGTCGACGCTCCATCTCGTCCTGCGCCTGCGTGGTGGTATGCAAATCTTCGTCAAGACCTTGACCGGCAAGACGATTACGCTTGAAGTCGAGTCGTCGGACACGATTGACAATGTTAAGGCCAAGATTCAGGACAAGGAGGGCATTCCCCCCGACCAGCAACGACTCATCTTCGCCGGCAAGCAGCTCGAAGACGGTCGCACTCTCGCCGACTACAACATCCAGAAGGAGTCGACGCTCCATCTCGTCCTGCGCCTGCGTGGTGGTATGCAAATCTTCGTCAAGACCTTGACCGGCAAGACGATTACGCTTGAAGTCGAGTCGTCGGACACGATTGACAATGTTAAGGCCAAGATTCAGGACAAGGAGGGCATTCCCCCCGACCAGCAACGACTCATCTTCGCCGGCAAGCAGCTCGAAGACGGTCGCACTCTCGCCGACTACAACATCCAGAAGGAGTCGACGCTCCATCTCGTCCTGCGCCTGCGTGGTGGTATGCAAATCTTCGTCAAGACCTTGACCGGCAAGACGATTACGCTTGAAGTCGAGTCGTCGGACACGATTGACAATGTTAAGGCCAAGATTCAGGACAAGGAGGGCATTCCCCCCGACCAGCAACGACTCATCTTCGCCGGCAAGCAGCTCGAAGACGGTCGCACTCTCGCCGACTACAACATCCAGAAGGAGTCGACGCTCCATCTCGTCCTGCGCCTGCGTGGTGGTATGCAAATCTTCGTCAAGACCTTGACCGGCAAGACGATTACGCTTGAAGTCGAGTCGTCGGACACGATTGACAATGTTAAGGCCAAGATTCAGGACAAGGAGGGCATTCCCCCCGACCAGCAACGACTCATCTTCGCCGGCAAGCAGCTCGAAGACGGTCGCACTCTCGCCGACTACAACATCCAGAAGGAGTCGACGCTCCATCTCGTCCTGCGCCTGCGTGGTGGTATGCAAATCTTCGTCAAGACCTTGACCGGCAAGACGATTACGCTTGAAGTCGAGTCGTCGGACACGATTGACAATGTTAAGGCCAAGATTCAGGACAAGGAGGGCATTCCCCCCGACCAGCAACGACTCATCTTCGCCGGCAAGCAGCTCGAAGACGGTCGCACTCTCGCCGACTACAACATCCAGAAGGAGTCGACGCTCCATCTCGTCCTGCGCCTGCGTGGTGGTATGCAAATCTTCGTCAAGACCTTGACCGGCAAGACGATTACGCTTGAAGTCGAGTCGTCGGACACGATTGACAATGTTAAGGCCAAGATTCAGGACAAGGAGGGCATTCCCCCCGACCAGCAACGACTCATCTTCGCCGGCAAGCAGCTCGAAGACGGTCGCACTCTCGCCGACTACAACATCCAGAAGGAGTCGACGCTCCATCTCGTCCTGCGCCTGCGTGGTGGTATGCAAATCTTCGTCAAGACCTTGACCGGCAAGACGATTACGCTTGAAGTCGAGTCGTCGGACACGATTGACAATGTTAAGGCCAAGATTCAGGACAAGGAGGGCATTCCCCCCGACCAGCAACGACTCATCTTCGCCGGCAAGCAGCTCGAAGACGGTCGCACTCTCGCCGACTACAACATCCAGAAGGAGTCCACCCTTCACTTGGTGCTTCGTCTCCGAGGCGGACAGTAGATCCGCCTGTCGCGTTGCCTTGAGTTTATGTTAGATCGAGTAGCACCCCTCTGCAACTCGAGATCTTTTTTGAAGTCGTATGATTTCATCTGTTCGCGCGCAAACCACGAGAAGCTTGCATTGTGTTTAGATCGGTCCTACGAAATAGACATCAAAACATAAACAGGACGTCGTAAACCTCGATGCATTGGCACAGATAATGGGTACTTAATGATAATCATTGGATGGGTACACTAATAATCATTGGAAGGGTACACTAGGTAGGTATTAGAGCTGGATTTGGTCCTATGAATTCTTGTGGCTCTGGTCCTATGAACTTGTGCAGGCGTCCGCTTTGTGGGCCATCGCAACCCCCGCGGGGGACACAAAGGAGCTCACTACACAGGCCTCGTCTCGGAGAAACCGGACTCAAAAAGTCGTCCAATGCTGGAATCAAGCTGCTGTCATGTGGGTCATATGCAAACCTCGAGTTACACTGGTAGGTAGGTGGCTGCAGCTAGAAATATCGGCGACCTTGCTACAGTGGACGGCGAAGTAGACAGTGGTAGGAGGTTGGCAACGGGCCGGCACTGCCGCTGCCGCTGTCTGCCACTGCCACTGCCTGCCGTTGGCGTCGATTCGGATCGATCGGAGGGCAACATCGAGCATCTCGGAGAGCTTGTTCGCGATCATCGTGAGCTGCTGCACTGGAGTCCCAGAAGTGGAAAGACGATGCAGCACGGCGAAGAATCTCTCAATTAGAAAAAAAAAACGAAAGCTGGTCGCTCAGTCGCCCAGAATCACAGGAGGTGGATCTTGCACGAGATCGATCAAACGGAGGGAGGTCCATCATTCATCAATTGCGATCCAGCTTGGTGCGGCCCGTTGAGCGCGAGCGGAGTCCGGACTCCAGACCAACAGTGGGTCGACCCCAGCCGGGGCCTTCACGCCGCCCGACGCCGCGGGTGTTTTTAGCTGAACCGAGCGAACGAGCCCGATGCGACGGCGCTTGCATACTGCTTGCGTCTCCCGCCGCCCAACTCGCTCACTCACAGCGAACGGCTTGCTACCTTTTCCTTGTTGACGTTTTCGTGCGTTTCTTTTTTTCGGAGTTTGTTCCATTCGGTTCGGGTTGGCTCGACCCGGGAGAACTAGTTCCACCTATCTTCCTAGCCGTCTCCGTTCGTCCCTTGGCAGCCGCCCCTCCCTCGATCTCCGACGCGCCGTTCCACGCTCGCTTCGCACACCCATCTCGACTCCGATTTCCCATCCTGCTGCAGAGCGTCGCAGCGTCGCAGCACGGCAGCCACACGCGCAACCATGGCTATGACCACCGGGACTGGGACCGATCGACCGACCAAGGCGTTCGTGACGTTATTGACGAGCGACTCGTACCTGCCCGGGTGCCTGACGATGATCAACTCGTTGCTCGACGTCGAGGGCGCCAAGGGGCGAGCCGATTACGATACCGTCTGCCTGGTTACGCCTGCGACCGTCGGCTACGCCGCGATCAAGGCGCTACACAAGGTGTTCGACCAAGTCGTCGGTGTCGCAGAGATCACTACCAGATCATGGCATGAGTTGGGTCTACTCGGTGAGTTGAGCCTCCCTCTGCATCCGCTTTGGCTCGCGGCTCGGCTCCGGTTCCACCCCAGCGCATTGGAATGCGCGTGGCCTTTTGAGCCGAATGCGAAGCCCCAACCCGCCGCGGGGGTGGAATCTCGGCACGGCTTCTTTCACATGGCGATCAGCGAAGGCGCTGTCTCGACTGAACCCGTGCCGCTGTCTTCGTTGACGCACTGCTCAGCCAAGGTTTCATCGTATCCCGGTCATGCAGATGCTCGTAGGCGATCGGATCACTGACTTCTCTCGTCATCACGCGCCTCTTTGATTGACAGGCCGGAGAGACCTGGCAGCATCGCTCACCAAGCTCCACCTATGGCGATTGACGAATTACAACAAGGTCGTCTTCCTCGACGCTGACACGCTCATCCTGCGTCCCTTGGCGCCTCTGTTTGACCTGGATGTCGAATTCGCGGCTGCACCCGACAGTGGATGGCCCGATTCATTCAACTCGGGCGTCTTTCTCGCGAAGCCGTCTTGTGCGACTTTCGCCTCGCTCATCTCGATGATGGACGACAAGGGAACATGGGATGGCGGTGACCAAGGGCTCTTGAACGATCATTTCCCGAACTTGCACCGGCTCAAGTACACGTACAACGTCACCCCTTCGGCCTACTATACGTGAGTCAGGTAGTTTCGGAAAGAGAAATGTCGCCCCGAGCGGCCATGCGCCATCGGCCTCGCTTTCGGGTCGTTTCGTTCCATTCCGTCCTGTCTCGACGATGCTTCGCGGCTCGCGAGGGTGCTTACGGTGGGATCGAGCCCTCGGTTCATCCGCATACTGACGTTTGTTGTGTATTTGTCATCGTACAGCTATGCTCCCGCTTTCCGACGACACGGTCACGACGTGTCTGTGTTACATTTCATCGGCAAGAACAAGCCGTGGCATAGAGGCACACGTGGTACAGCCGTGTTGGAGGAATCAACAAAGGACTACTATAACCTCGTCGGCCTTTGGTTCGATGTCTACGAGCGACACTACGGAAGGAGCTTAAGTCAGTCGATGAAGTGGACACGTCAGGGACCTCATCTTCATTGTCCAATCTGACCCTTCGCTTATGTCTTGCCGCTCAGCTTCCGATGTTGCGAACAAGGTCGTCGCCCCACCTGCATTTCAATCCGTGTTCACGACGCTCCAACCTCACCAACCGTCCCAAGCGTCGGCTGCGAAGCCTGTCGCTTCGACTTCACGGTCCGGCATCGACTCTCCGCCCAAGCTTGACTGGGATCCGGCTGTCAATCCACCCCCTACGACAGATTACCAGATGCGCGAGGCCATCACAGCGCGGTATGACAGTGTATGGGATGAACCGGCGCGCAAGCAAAAGATCCGTTTTCAACCACCTTCGGCCTACCCGAACGTACCGGCCTCGACCCACGAGTGGTACAAAGACGTGATGCAAAAGAAGCCAGACCGGTCGGCAGTCAAGCCCGTGTTCCCGTGGGAGCAGCCCAAGGCCTCGAGTCGACTTTCGCAACCTCCTTCACCCGTCAAATCTCCGTCTCGTGCCTTCCCGCCCACGCCTTCTGGATCGCCTCCGCGTGAAGCTCCGAACGGGTTCCAGCCTCGTCAATCGTATACGAACGCTTGGGACAACGTTCCCGGGATCGATCGGTACGCCAAGTCGCTCGCCAAGGCCACAAAGCGAAGACAGAGCTCGATCGATGCCACCAAGGAAGTCAAGGGGTCATCCGGCTCGGCTATCTTCGGTGGAGGATCTGGATCTGGCCCGCGCTCAGGCTCGTCTGATTCGTCGACGAAAGGGGACAATGGGTTGGGTGGACGCCAATCGAGTCTAACAGAGCTGAAGCCGTACCACAGTCGCAGCAATGCAAGCAGCCGAGACGGCGACGACGAAGATGATGAAGATGACGACACGGCGTCTGGAAATGACGACGACGAAGTTGATCGACCTCGAATCAACTGCCGCCGATCGTCGAGTCATGGCTCCTCGACCATGGACCGCAACCGGGGCCACAGCGGCAGCGGTGCGTCTTCGCCAACAACCGGTCGAGGCCGCTCAGCGCCTTTCGGTAGCGGTGAGACAACACCCTCTGCAGCGACGTCGAACTCTGCCGGCGCCAACAGCCCCCCGAAAACGAAGCGTCATGTTCCTTTGATGCCTCGACTTGGCCGAACGAGCAGCTCCGAAATTCCTGTCCAACATCAACCCGCCCACCACTCGGTCGCCCCGTTGAAGTCGGCGCTCCGGAGCGGCCATTCGGGGCATCCTCCACCTTCAGCCGGTGCTGGAATCCCGTACGCTCCTGCGACGTCGCCCCGGCTCGGCCCCCAAGCGATCCGCAATTCCACTGCGGCCCGTTTAACCTCGGCGGGGTCCGGCGTCGGCGATGGACCTCCCGTCGTTCGAGCGACGCGGGTCTTCTCGCCTGAAACCGACACCGGAGTTGTCAAGCAACAAGGATTGGCGGCGTTGCAGCGTTTTATCGAGAACTTTGAAGCCGCGAATGGCAATGGCTCGGCGACTGGTGTCGCCAGGGGCGGTGGCGCGGGCTCGGCAGGCACTTGGCGCTTTGGTTGATGCTGAGGATGACTCTCATCCAAGCCAGGCTTTATTCCTGTTTACCCCTCAACCAAGTCCTCTACTGCCTCTCTCTATATCCTTCAGATTATTATATCAAGCTGGGGTGGACGTGTCAAGCAGGTTCGTAGGTGATTCAGACATTGAACGTATCATATTGCTTGTAGCACCTTTTCCTCCTCTTCAAAGCCCTTTGATCACCTCCCCTCACCGGTAGATTACGCACATAGATTTGAAACTCCACTACCTGTTCGCATGCTTCTTGTCACGAAGTGCTTTTTCTTCCTTCCTCGTTCGCTCGCACAACTGATGTCGGCTCGGTACCCGCCTCGACAATTCGATCAACCCATATCGACGCTTACCCGGCCCCGCCCAAGGAGGCCTGCTGCTCTGCTTTATGCCTGGCCCAATTATTGCCATGATGGCGAGCTCGGATGCTAAAGTCACGATGTTGTGCTCAAGTGGGGTTTTTTTTTCTCATGCATTACTATTGAAAGGTCCTCCGGTTCCAGAGCTCGGTTCGTTACAGACTTGGATTTGCTGAGCCGATGAGTCGACGGCGGGTGAATCGACTCATTCGAAAGTCGCGTCGGAAGCGAGTGCTCGCGGTGCGATCGTCCCGCTCCTTTTGCTCCTCACCACCCTCTACCCCAGCCAGTATGAGCCCCTACATCCTCAAAATATCCCATCGCCCTGGTGGTGGACTGGCGACTCTGACTCGCCGTATCCTTTTTGAGCCCTGCCGTGCGGGGTCGTCCACTGTGACCGGCGCCACCACACTCGGTGACCCCCACTTGGCAGACGCCTCGAACGCCTCCAGCAGTGTGCCAGACGATTTTCAACACTTCGTCTCCATCGTTGAGACGCGATTCGGAGTGGCACTTGATGCGATCCACTTGGCCTACACGGACGGTGATGGCGATCTGATCACTGTGGTGAGTGCGCCGTGCCCTTCGGCCCTCGGGTTCACGTGCCTGTTGGGCGGCTCGAATCATCTCGTCACCTCGGAGTGGCGGAGGCTTCACCGCCACAACTGAACCTCGGCCTTCAGCGCTGGTTGCTTTGCTCCGATTGATTGCGTTGCGCAGCACCGACTGATGTTCCTTGAATTTTGGTATTGGATATCTCTTCACAGTCGTCAAGTGAAGAGTTTCAGGACCTCTTGTCGTCGAATCCACCGGGGTCAACGATTCGCTTGCAACTCGGAACAAATCTTGCGGGGCCAACCGACAGTGTCTCGGCCCCGCTGTCGGTCGACAGTGGCAGTCATGCCGACAACGCCGACGCCGCATCTACTTTTGCCGAAAGCGACATTACTGAAGTTGTCCCGTTGGTTGGCAAAGGTAAAGGTCGAGAGCTTGATACTCCATTCGAAGCGCAAGCGGAAGCCAAGCTGCTTTTTGCCACTTCAAAACCAGCTTCGTTCCCCACTTCCTTAGGAGCGCTCGACGAGGTCGCCGATTGGACTATTACCGACAAGTTCGACAACGATACCCAGGAAGAAGACGGGGAACCTAGCTCGGGTGCTTCGACGCCCAGTCTGTTCGCCTTTGAGGACCCGCCTGCTCTCGCCGCGGAGTCGAAATTTCCTGAAGACCCCGCTGTCCCCGTGGTTCCCGTACTCAAGCCCGATGATGCTGCTGAGGACCCACCCGAGCCGGCAATCCCGACCCCTCCGCTTGCAGAAGCGATTCAACACTTCCTCGCATCGCTTCCCTATCATGCCGAGGCTCTCAAGACCCATTTTGGCTCGTTCCTCGCCTACCCGCATCCTCAGGCGATCCCGGATCTGTTCCAGAGCGCTCCTGTCGGTCCACCTTACCAAGAGATTCTCGATCTCGCACGTTCGGCGCGGGAGGAGTTGAAGCGAAGCGTTGACGGGGTCAAGGCGGAAGCAGAATCGATCCGAGGCGAGTTCGATCTGTTCAGGGCCAAATTGGCAGAGGACAAGCAAAAGTTCGAGGAGGACATCAAGAATGCCATGGCTGGGGCCGAAGAGGCCGCGAAGAAGGAGAGGAAGAAAGCCAAGAAGATGGCCGAGAGGATGATGGAAAGGATGACTCGAGATCCTACGGCTGCCACCACCGAGCCTGCTCAGGATTTAGCTCCCCAGTCACCCGAAGCGGAGCGGCCTGCGCGAGGCGGTATGGGTGAGGCGGGACACCCAGCTGCCGCGACGCCTTCCGTGACCACACCCTCGGCGACGACCACCTCCACTTCCCAGACGCCAATGTCGAATGTTCGATGCTCTGCGTTTCCGCGCGACGACCTCTTCAACCGTCGCGTCTCCGCAGCCGGTTCAGGTTCCCGTAACCTCTCGTCAGGGTTTGACGCCACTCTGGCCTCAATGCGTCAAGTACCTTCGCAAGGTCCACCCCTGTCCATCCCATCCACGATCCCTGGCTCCTTTCCCAGTTTCCATGCGACGTCTCCACTTCCGACCCCGATTCCTTCGACCTCGACGATGCCGTACACCTCGCCGTGGGCTGAAGCGACGCCCAAACATTTGTACAGCGCCATCAAAGCTGTAGGTCTGAACATTGACGAGGCCAAGCTCAGGTTAGCTTGCCAAGAAATTTGGGAAGAGAACAGGGGCCAGTCTTTGGATGTGATGGTCAGCAACGTGCTTGAGAAGGTGCTCTGATTCTGGGAAATGTCCGGGTAACGCGTACGACTCGTATGTTTTTTTTTTTTGCGTAACGAAGGTTCAAACACGAATATCTTCTTTCCCAATCGTAGCCAAAATCTTTGGTCAATGAGGAGCTTGAATTCGTGGCTTGACGGCACACCCGATGGACCAAAGCTAAAAGACTACCACACCGGCCCCTGCCTCAGCTTTGGTCGCAAAGATGACCTGATCCAATTCCTGCTCTTCCATTTTGGGGAAGTTCTTTCTATAATAGCCCTCCTTGAGTGCCTTGATAAAGTCCGCGACCTTGTTCTCCTCGACCAGCGAGACCGTAGCGCCACCCCATCCAGCACCGGTCAACCTCGATCCGATCGCACCATTCGTGCGCGCCAGATCGACCAGCTCGTCCAAGGCAGGACAAGAACACTCGTAATCCTCCTGACAGGACCTCATCGATTCGTTCATCAGATCCCCCATCTCTTGCAGCACTTGACTTCCCGTCTTGGTCGACCCTGATGACTCCTTCGATGCATCCCCGCTGTACGATTCGGACAAGATCTCCACGAACTGGAAGACCCTCTTGGCTTCTTCCAAGATATGACGAGCCCTTTTCCACACCTTCAACTTGCCCCCGATCGGTTCGACCTGTTGACCGCCCGTCGCTTCCTTCTCGAGGTCGTGCACATCTCTCCCCAACTTCTCCGCAATTTCTGCCCACGTCAGCCCATCTTCCATTCCAGGTCCACCCAACGCATCGATCGCCAATCCGAGCATCGTTTTGATCTCGTAGATGCAGTTCGCGTTATCAGGTGGGAGAGGGGACGAAGGTTTCGCCGCCATTGTAGGGCCATCAGGTGAGATGGTGTCCCTCGTCAGCGGTGATGACCTGTGCTTTCGACTCTTGGGGCCTGGTTGATAAGGCGGGCTGGAGCAGTACTGATCGAGGATCGTTTTAAAGGTGATCCCGGGTGCTGGAGAGAAGCCGAGGTGTTTGGCTAGGAGCAATGCGCCTACGCGCGTTTCGGCAACGCGAAGGTTGTAGCAGTATTTCGCCGTGACTGCCTTGTTCGAGGTGACCAGAGAGTTGGCGACGACGAAGGCGAAACCGGGCGTGGGCTTGGGCAGAGGGACAAGTGAAGCGTGCAGAGTAGGGACGAAGGCGATGTGCAGGAGATGCAGAGGTTGAGAAAAGACCGATGCGGCTTGGTCCATACCTCCCGAATTCACCCCGACCAGTCGTTCTACGAACGATGTGTCCGCCCAGTGTCTGTCAGCTCCGTCCCTGATCAACACAAAGCCTCTTAAGAGTCTAAGCTACACGTACCACTAGCGATGGCAACTTCGGTCATGGCCTTGCGGTCGATCGCATCGGGTCCCGATATCCTTCCGACGACATGGAGTATCGCGATGGAGGAGGCAATTGTGAGGGCGCTCGATGAGCTCAGACCGGATCCTTCGGGAACGGAGCCAGAAACAAGCATGAGAATATGAGACGGATGCGTTCCTGTTGACGGCAGGTAGGCTGTCCGGGAGTAGAGGTGACCGAGCACGCCCTGACGGATTCGTCGACGGCGAGATGATCAGCTAGAGTTTCATGATCGCCTGAGACCCATTCTACATCCCGGCCTAGTATACAAACTTTTGTTCCGGCGATAAAGTAGGAGCTCCAATGGTGTGGCTTCGGCATTTGCACATCCCAAGCGGACGAGTTGAGATCAACGTCGAAGTGAGTCGGCGAAAATTTCTCGTCGACATTGCGCAGGATGATGACGGTATGGTCAGGTCGCGACGGCTGTGGATAGTCCGACGTTTCCTTGGGTGAGACCGAAAGAGCGATGAGAACATCCCGCTCGACGGCGGCCGGCAAGACCGAGCTGACGGAGGAAGCAGCGGCGCCCGGTCAGACTTTATCGATGGCGGGGGCTTCAAAATAGACGAGGACCCTCGATGTCGGGACGAGATTCCATTGATGATCCGCCCCAGGAGGGGTGGGACGGCAGCCGCATTGCCGATTCGGGTACCCGTCCATCAACTTACAATCCACAGTAGTCAATGTGCTCGCCTGTCAAATAGGAGGGGACAGACGGATCAGTGCTGGAGTCGTTCTGACCATGCGACTAGGCTGGCACGACAAGCAACAAGTGGGGGAGCGAGAGAAGTAGGGGGAGATGTAGCTGTACTGACCAATGATGTTGACTCGGCCAGGAGCTCTGGCTACGGCTTGGGCCTTTACGCCGTACTGTGCCTCGAACAGTTGCTGCAGCTGGGCCCACCGCAGCTGCTGCTGGGGTAACGACGACGGCGCGTAGACGTGCTCGAGCGAAGACGTCACCGGGATCGAAGCACTGCTGCTGCCGGACGAGTCGGGATTTGACTCCAAGTTGCCGCTCATAGTGACCGAGGAAGCGGTGGCGAGCACCAAAGAGGGAGAGGGTAAGAGTAGTGGGAGAAGGACAAGACAGAAATCGATGTCAGGCAGCGTCGGGGTGATGTTTCGTCGTGCCCCGCGCTACGGCTCTCTACGGCTGCTCAGGAAACTGGCCTGCAGACTGCCGCGTGCGGGTCTTCCCCTTCGAAGGCTTCAATTACTTCGACTCCTCCCTCCGTTAGCTGCCACCGTTTCCCATTCTCGGATCTCCACACCCATTTTTGTGTGGGTAATTAGGTTTGCCGACAAGTTCCCATCGTATTCCGGGATTAACCACTGCAGTCTCAGAGTCCAGCCCTGCCAACTGCTGCAGCGGGCCACCGATCACGTGAATTGCGTGGCAGGCCGGGACCTCTTTCCCCGGCTACGACATTTTCGCTTCAAGTCGGCATGTCGAAAGCGACCCCCTCCTCGGTTCAGCAGTTCTCCCGGCTGGGCTCAAGCTCGTCAGCACATCAAGACCAATCGTCGCTCACCTCCTCGTCCCGGGCGTCGACCTCCTCGTCGAGCTCAGCCTCACACTCGACGTCGTTTCGAACGCCGGCGCCAGGCCACTCGCAACCCTCGCTGCCAAACTCCGAGGCCAGCACCCGAGCACAGCATGCTTGGACTCCATCTTCCGGTGTAGGTACGGACGAAGACTTGGGTCGATTCGCGGCCTTCTCCTCGGCCGTCGGACTGGGCGCCAAGTATCAGGCCCGAGGTCCGGCTACGAGTGCCGTGGCCGATCCCGGTCGGTTCCATAATGTCAATGGCAATCCGGCGAAACATCGTTCACTCGCTGAAACACAAGGCGCGACGACACACGATTTCGAGACGTCCTGGGACCACGCCCGACGTGCACCAACCTGGGACGATGACGATCTTTATCACCCATCACACGAGCTCGACTACGAGACCGGCGAAGCTCGCAATGGATGGCAAGACGGTGATGAGATTCAGGACCTGCTTCGCTCGGGCGTGTTCAACGAGCAGTTGGAAAAGGGATGGGAGCAAGACCTGGCTTCGGATCAATCGAGGAAGCATCACGCCGAATCAACGATGCCCAAAGACCCGAACCTCCAGATGACACAGGGGCAGCTGTCGCCTGTGACGCAGGATTTGGTTCAAAAAGTCGACGCATTGGAGCTGGAGGCTCGACTGCACTTACAATCCCTCTTGACGATGACCAATGAATCGGGCGACGATACGCTCGCGATCCAAGCCTACTTGTCGCAAGAATCGTATGCTGACGACGTGTGGGGTCTGCCTCGCGAGATTCGGGAAGTTCTAACCAAGGTCGTCGAAGAACAAAGTCAAGCCGACGATTCGGACAAGAACAAGGCGTTCCAGCGGCTGAACATGGTCTTGAATCATCTCCGGGAAACAGCGATTAGCACTTCTGCCGACAAAGGCAAAATGAATGCGGCTTCAGACGGAAGAGGTGGGACCTCAGAGGATGATGAAGGGCATTCGTACGGGAGTGCATTGCAGCATGTCGCAGCGAGACGATCCTCACAGTTGGGGCCCAAGCACTCTTCAACCATGTCGACACCTCCGAACGGGCTAGTGCAAGATCAGTCTCACGATTTTGCTGCTCTGCACGAACGACTAGGAAGAGGCGGTACGGATCACGAAGGCCGAAGAGTCGCGAGAGGGCGTGTAACCCCATAGAAACTCCAAAAACTCGAGGTCAAGACGCGACGACGGTTTCGCCTTTCAGAACACTGTTCCATCGGCGACTATCGGTATAGGAAGTGACTTGTTGGTCAGGTAACTCCTCAACGCTTCCCGAAAACCGCGTATCAGCGAATCATGACTGACCGTATCTGAACGGGGGCGCGCCTGTCTCGGGCCTCAGCTTCTTCGCGATCTCGCGCCCAGCTTTCCATGTCCCCGCCTCCAACACTTGCGCCAAAGTCAAGTCGACTCCGAGACGCTGCCTGATGGCGTCGGCGATCCGATCGAGCATGATCACGGTGACCGCGCGCAATTCGACCACAGCCGAATGGGAAGGATCCAAAGGCGAGATTTCGACAAGTGCAGGCATGGACGTGGGGTCCGAGGGCATTGGCAGAGAGAATGACGAGAGTAGGGCTGGGATCTTGGGTTCAAGCAAGTCGAAATCAATCAAGAGACCACCATTGCGGTATTCTGGTAGTCCAGTCATGAGTTCCTTGTGTAGGAACTTCCAGCCGAGAATCTTTTCCATTCTGTTTCGTTCGTGGCGTAGGTTCAGTCAACCTCTGAGCAATCGCTGAAGCGCCGTAAACCGATATATAGTGACTCACACTTCAATCAAGGAGTACGACATCCACTGAGACAGCTTGTGGAACGAGACGAACGCGTCTGAAGAATCTTTCCCGCCGTCTTTCCTGAGGCAGTCTACGGGCCAAACGTCCCCAAGCGAAACGCCATCAATTTTGCTCCTTGCCGCTGGCCAAACACCGCTTAAACCGTCGACGACGATCTCCCAGAGCGTTTCGATCTTGACTGCGATTCGATAGGAGGAAGGAGAGGGGATCTGTTCAGTGGATGGATGAGCGAGTAGATAGTCGATAATGTGGCCCGGTCGGGACGCCGAGTCGACCGTGAAGTACGCAGAGTTTGCGGCATCGGTCAACACCGAGGCAAGGCGGACGAGAATTTCGGCGCGTCCTTCGATGCCCGTCATAGGATTCGAGGATGAGACCTGCATTGCTTCCGAGATCTGTGACGTGGAGATCTTGGCGAGACCGACGGCTGCCAATTGAATTTAGAAGTTGATCATCCGCCCCCCAGGATCAGCTTCACTTCGGCGATTAATAATTTTGAGAGGGCCTCATTAAATGTATCTCACCATCAACTCGAAAAGGTTGTCCCGCAACACCACTGAACATGCCCTGGCTGAACATCTCGAGGCTCCCGACGGCAAGCCCTTCGCTGCGACCGATAGGTTTCCCACCTTCCTTGGGAGTGAATTTCCAATCGTTGCCCGCGCCCGCATCCATCAACACACTGACGACCATCAGATCGACGAGTCGTCTTGCAATCTCGAGACTGTTGACGTTGTCGCCGTGCCACATTGCGAGCATGGGCTCGATCCGGTCGCCGACGAAGTGTCGCCATCGCCCGTGGGGAGGGATCGCGGCATAGTTCGAGCCGTAGTCTCGCTCGATGAGAGAACAGACAAAGTCAACGATCTTGGGTTGTTGAGAAAGGTTGAGGGACCAATACTGCAGCTGGTCCGCCTCTGCTAGCGCGAACACTCGGGAGCAGCGAGCCCGAATCGAGGGCAACGAGCGCAGGTACGACACGGGCGACTCGGACGACATGAGGAGAGATGCGAGGGTGTCGTGTTCTAACAAGAATGCTCCCTATATTTGGCACTGTCACGAATCGGTGAGTCAGTTACGCGGCTTCCAAGAGACAAGCTCGGATCGCGAGACGACGGGCGTCCACCCCCAACACCACCATCCCCGCCTTGTGCGCAGTGAAGTGCAGTGCGATCGTACGATGCAGAACGGGGTAGCGGTGTTGAAAGATCAGAGCAATACAATACTGACCGCGATTCGAAACTAGTCTGCAGGGCGAGGGCAATCAACAAGCAACCCCAGTACCCATCGGAACGCCACAGAATGGCCCTCGCCGTCTCGGCCGAGACATGCCATCGGCCGAGATTTTTGCTCCCCGATGATGAGAGGAAATCTGGACAGTGCGCACGTTAGTTCCAATGCACTGTATCAAGGAGAAGATGCCACGGCGGATGAAGGGCACATCATCAAACAGCAAACCTCGAGATCATCGGTCGGTGAATTCTGCCAATCTCCTGTTGGCTTTGCATGATGGGCCTCGAGTCCCCGCTGCGGGAGTGAGAAACACTTGGCATAGAGATGCCATACTTCCCGCAACAAGTATCATCCACTTCCATCCACCTCTGTGAGGAGTGGTGATCATCCGAACAAGGCTATGCACCTTTGCCTCGGACCTGGTCAGCCGTTGGAGAGGAGGATCGCCTAAGCGCAACCGTCTCCTTCTGTAAACATCCAATATGCACCAGACGTTGTTTGATACCTAGTCAACTCTACGTAGGCCCATAGGGTAACTCCACATGACTATAGTATAATAGTGCTCATTACACCACTCGTTCATCCGATCTCGATATCTGGTGTTTTTTTTTGAGTTTTTTTATCTACACCTTTCCCAATAGCCAATCTCGGGCGCACCCTCGCGACCTCGGGCTGCTAGCGAGTGGCCCCTTTTTTCGCAAATCGCTCGATACTGTCGACAAGGCCGACGCTGGTATCCACGTAGTAGACAGGATGTTTGACCAGGCAAAACACAGGAGTACAAACTCGAGCAGTCATCGTCACACTTGACTCTTCCTCTGGCTCCTTTTAAGCCTCTCTCGGGCGGCAATGCCGTAGGGGCTGTTCAGAACGCTCGGAACCGCTTGCATACTCACAGTCACTTTGTTGCTCCCAGACCCATTCGCTTCCCACTTATTAAGGCCTCGTTTCAAAACCCGGCTGATCACGGTAAGCTTATTTAAGCGCTTTGATTACACCTCAGATCTCTAGCATCATCTACTCGTCATCAGGGTACAACATGAGTTCGGGTCGCACCAACTTGTCGAATTTGGCACTATCCAAGAAGCCCAAGCCCAACGTCGCCTCCTTGAGCGTCGTGCCTTCCTTGTGTGCCTTCTTGGCGCACTTGGCGACGTTGTCGTAGCCCAAGGTCGAGTTGAGAATCGTCGCAAGCATGAGCGATTCGTTGAGCAGTTTGTTGATGCGCTCTTCGTTGGCTTCGATTCCGACGACGCAGTTCTTGGTGAACGATCGAGCGCCATCGGCGAGCAGTCGGATTGATTGCAAGAGGTTTTTGATGAGCACCGGCTTGAAGACGTTGAGCTGTCGAACACAAATGAAGGGGGTTCGTCAGTTCCTATCGCCTAGGTCAATTTCCTTCTTGGGCATCGATGTCAAACTCACCTCGAATTGGCCGTTGGATCCAGCGACCGAGATGGTCATGTTGTTACCCATCACTTGAGCCGCGACCATTGTCAAGGCCTCGCATTGGGTCGGGTTGACCTTACCGGGCATGATCGACGATCCGGGCTCATTCTCAGGCAAGCTCAACTCGCCCAAACCGCAACGCGGGCCCGAACCCAAGTATCGGATGTCATTGGCGATCTTCATGAAGGAGCAAGCGAGGACGTTGAGCGCACCCGAGGCCTCGACGATGGCATCGTGGGCCGCGAGCGCCTCGAACTTGTTGGGTGCGGTCTCGAAGGGGAGGTCGGTGATCTTGGCGATCTCGGCAGCGACCTTGGTGTCAAAGCCTTTGCGAGTGTTCAATCCGGTGCCGACGGCGGTTCCCCCCTGGGCCAACATGGACAAACGGGGCAAGACGCCTTTGACTCGCTCGATGCCGTTGGCGAGTTGCTGGACGTAGCCCGAAAACTCTTGGCCCAGCGTCAGCGGCGTCGCGTCCTGCAAGTGTGTTCGGCCGATCTTGATGATGTGCTCGAACGACTTTTGCTTCTTGAGCAACTCGTCGTGCAGCTCTTGCAGTGCGGGGAGGAGCGTGTTCGAGATTTCGACAACGGCCGAGACGTGCATCGCAGTCGGGAAGCTGGCGAGATAGCCGGTATTATGGGTAGGTCAGCACCAAGGATAGTTCAGGGACCACTGGTTAGAAGCACTCACGTGTCGTTGGAGGATTGGGACATGTTGACGTGGTCGTTGGGGTGGACGGGCTTCTTGCTGCCGAGCTCACCGCCGAGCATTTCAATGGCTCGGTTGGAGATGACCTATGAGCAGCGCAGATCATCGCATGTGAGATCCTGCAAAATCGGCCTAAATAGCCAAATGGACGGGCACTGACCTCGTTGACGTTCATGTTGGTCTGGGTTCCCGATCCAGTTTGGAAAACGACCAAAGGGAAGTGCTCTTGGCCGATCTTGCCCTCAATGACCTGAATGTGGGTTTTGCAGGACGTCAATGTCGTGTGTCTGAATCGATGAACATCTGCGCCTACTGACCTCATCAGCGGCCTTCTTGATGGCATCTCCGACGGTCTTATCGAGACCATAAGTCATATTGACCTCTGCAGCGGCGCGCTTGAGCACGGCAAAGGCCTTGATCAAAGGGGCGGGCATTCGCTCGGAAGGTCCTCCGATGTCAAAGTTCTGTACTGATCTGTGGGCCCATATTGGTCGGGAAAGATTGGTCAGTATAGGGCTCGGGAGAAGATGCAAGACGACCGGGGCAAGAGGGTGCCGCGGCCCACGAGTTCGGATGCCGCCCCACACGGAGGAAGCGGGTCCGGATCCATTCACGTTGCATCTCTTGTGGCCGAGGAATGAGGTGACAAAGAATGCACGACTGCATTGGTAGGTATTGAGGCTGAGTGAACTGACCGCTGGGTTTGTGCGCCATAGTACTTGTCAGCGGGGACCTGGAGGTCACCGAACGTGTCCTTCTCAACACGGATCTTTTGCTGCCCGGGTTGCAGCGTAGGTCGAAGCGACATGGTGCTTCACAAGGTCAGCTGGGCTGGGCACGGGTGACTGAGTAGAGAAGGTGAGGCTGAAGGGCGTGATTGATCGAACTGAGCGAAAAGGTATGAATGACGGGGAGTGGGGGAAGGACGATCGAGCCGACTAGCTCCGAAGGCGGGAGGAAATTACACGATTCCGGCGACGGAACTGGCGCGGGAAACGGCTCAGCGCGAAACGAGAGCTCCGGGCGAAGTCGAGGAGCGACGGAGATCGGTCGGGGACGAGAGGCGTCTTGGGGGGAGAGCGGTTGGAGAGGGAGAAAAGAAAAGACAAAGAAAAGGGACTGACCAAGAGCGCCGACCGGGTCGAGAAGGCTCGAGCAGCAGGTACAGAGCGGACAGCCTGAACGAGCGCAACACGACACACCCCAACGGTCATGCATGACGACCGCGGCAGGGACGGACCGACCGCGGCCGAGAAGTGACGCAGATCGCAACGCGTGTGAGAGAGAGAGAGATCGAGCAAGGACGGCATAGGTGTCAGCGAACAAGGTAAACGCATTCGGCCTAACGACAGCGAAGAGGACTTACGGATCGCGACAACATGGTGACTTCGGGTGTGGGCCAGAGAGTGATGAGTGTGGAATGAGAATGAGCTCGCTTCTGAGCGATTCAAGTCGATTTCGTAGGCGCCTACGGTCGTCGGTCGGGACTCGGAACGGCTCGGGAATCGGGATCATCGCGGCACGGCGGTACTAACCGCAGCATCGGTATTGGTTCTTTTGTGCATTGAAGCCATGATGAATGGTCAGTAACACCAGTCTTACGCATCGCATCTCTTTCACTAAGGAGTAAAATGCGACGTAAACTCCATGATGCATTTCACAGCATGGTTGGCGCACGCCGTCGATCGCTCTTGGCCCGCAGGCCGCCCACGCACTCGCTCCCGAATCCTGACATCCTGACGAGCCTGACTCCTCACCGCCTCACCATTTACACCCTTAACCCACACCGATTCATTACCCCCACCGATCGACCTCGTTCGCCGAACGTTCGCTCAGCCCGCTCGGCGCCTCCTACAAGTAGGTCATGCATCAAATGAAATTCAGATGTATAGCTATGTAGACCCTAATCGCCTTCCTACACCACCCTCATCAACGCTGTGCACTCATTGCAGTCAGCACAGCGCCTCAGCCTCAGCCTCCTCCTAACTGGCACCGCGTCACATTACCCCTCGGCCTCGTCGCATTCGACCTCAGCTTCAGTCCGCACGGGCGCCAACAGGCTAGCGTTCATTCACACCTCGCAACGCCCTCCGAGAAGTCCTATCCGGTACAGATCCACCATGTCGTCCTCTGTGCCGATGCGTCGGCATGACCCGCGGCGGGTGTGTCTCGTCTCGCTGCCCAAGGTTGCGCTGGGGCCGAGGAAGCGGGAGTATCTCGTCTACTTTTCCGGGGCTTTGGTGAGTACTGTATGGGTTACGTATTTTTATGGAGGCAATCGGCCTCTTCTTGATTCTGGCCAGATCGAGTCATCCGAGACGATGTCACCCACCCCTCGTACCTGATTCCTACCACACCTCAAATCGAGCGAGCCATGCTGACCACATCAGACGACTCCTGTACAGTTTGCTTTTGGATGGTGGTGCTTCCTAGATGCAGCAATCCTCTCCTCGCATGCGACTCCCCTGGCCGATCCGGGCAGCTACGACCCCGTGCCCGTGCATGTCTCGTTCGCCGACTGGACCCCGGGCATCTGTTCGACCCTGGGCATGATCATCGTCAACCTCATCAACAAGGAACACCTCTTG
Source organism: Microbotryum intermedium (assembly GCA_022702645.1). Taxonomy (NCBI): domain Eukaryota; kingdom Fungi; phylum Basidiomycota; class Microbotryomycetes; order Microbotryales; family Microbotryaceae; genus Microbotryum; species Microbotryum intermedium. The sequence goes on along the minus strand of JAHWDX010000005.1, from coordinate 1,120,634 downwards.
AACGACGAAGGGGAATGGGAGGGAGGTCTCCTCGGCGGTGGAGTTGCGTGGCGAGCAAGGCTCTTCTTGTTCGTGGGATTCGCTTTGATGGCTGGTGGGCTGGCTGGAAGTGTCGTAAGTACCACACCAGTCCTGTCTCTGTGTTCACCTGTTGAGCGGCTGGCCTCTTCTTTTGGGGGAGGTATTTTCGAATTGCCGAGGGCTGACCCGACCTTCTCTGCCCATGTCACTGCGCACAGACGGTTCTGGTGATCAAATACGTCATCCCACCTTACCCTTCCAACTTTGGCGTAGAATGGGGTGTCGCGAACGTTCTCCAATCCAGTACGTCTTCCATGGTCTCGATTTGTTTTCGGCCAGCCCAGGTCTTCCCCGAGCTCACAACTTCGCCCCATGAAATTGTCGCAGTTTGCATCATGTTCTCGGCCGTCGTGCTATGGACCGCACAAAACGCCGACAATGACTACGAGTACAACCTGCAGCTTTGATGGGCCAAGGGACAGCTCGCTCGACGATCGAATGCTCACTGGGCAGCTACTTTGCATGGGCGACGAATATTTTGAGGTGTTGATGTGCGCGTTTCCGCCTCTTGAATTGTAACAACGTTTCCTCTTTGCTTGATGTTGCTTCGCCCGGCACCGCTGGCGAAAGGAAAGGAGATCGTTCTTGTGGTTAATCTCAGCACGACCGTTGCCATCGGCTGCAGGCGCCTGGCGTGAAGGGCTGTGAAGGGCAGGCCGGGAAGGCGAGGCGAGGCGCGCCGACTCTTCATTTCGATTCCCTTGATTCGCATTGGCTCCTCGACTTTGACTCTGCCTCGCCCCTCCAACACGCCCTTTGAAGACCCACGATGCACTCGACTGCGCGTAAACCTTCAGCGGGTGTACAGTTCTCGGTCGATCGACTGTAAGTCTCGAGGACGCCGTCGTCGAGTCAAAACGGGCACCTGTGGGCTCGTGAACGCGTCGCGTCGCGTAGAGGTCATGGGAGTGCACTTGCCGTTACGGTCTCGAAGGCATCCGCCACCAAGTCTCATTAGAAGCTGATTCAGCTTCACTGTTACGACCATGATGTAGCTTCGGTGACTCGGCCACTCCGAAGCGCGCTGCTCGTCCTGCAGGACCCGGTGGATCGAATGGACGTCCCGGCGGGGGCAACCTCGGGTCCTCGCCGGCCGCTCACAGTACCACACCGAAGTCGAACCCTCGTTTGCCCCACAATGGTGGATCAAGTCCGATGCTAGAGTCAGTGGCCCTTCCTTTTTCAGACGACGCTAGGGAACATGCTCGTGGACGAATCCCCTCCTTGTCGCGCGCGCTCCAACACAAACTGACCTTCGCATTCTCTGACCATGGTCCAGCTCATCGCCTTCCTCAAACTCCATCTCGAAGAGTGCAACTCCTTTGCTCCCCTTCTTGGAAAGAAAGGACAAGTTGTCGATCCAAGAATCGATGAATGGTCACTTGGGCCTGCCCTCGGCCGACGATCGGAGCGGAGATGCGCCGAGGGTCGCGTTGTCGAGTACGATGGATCCCAGGAAGTACGCGTACAGGATCGCTTACGAACGACCGATGGAGAGGAGTGAAGGTGAGCAATATATCAGCGTCATCGCGCGTCGTATTGTTTGTGTTTGAGTCCTCGGGCAGCTGACTCGAGTTGGGCTTTCACTGCTCCAACCATGAATACCACCAGCCTTAGACGGGGCGATCGATGAGGCCGCAGACATCCTGAGGGATTACTACGGTATCGAAGAGTACGGTGATGCTAGTCTTCAATCGCAGGTGAGACCAGCCGCTGAAATGGATGGGAGAACCGAAAACCATGAGTGCTTTTTGAAAATCGCTGCTGAATTTCATTACGTTGTGCACGCAGGACGATATCATCGTGTGTGGGCGATTGTGCCCCGAGTCCGACCAAGCCAAAATGACCGACACCTCGACATGGCTCGAATCATCGCGCGCCTTGGGTAGTGGCGTCCGAGTGTTGCTCAAGTTCGACCCAGGGATGAAAGTGCGAGGGGCCCCGCCTGGTGCTGGTGGTGTCGGACTGTTCCCAGGTTGCATGGTCGCTTTGAAGGGACGGAATGGTGGCGGAAAGCTGTTTGCTGTCGATGAAGTCTTGATGGTTCGTCGTCTCTCGGGCTCGCTCGTCGTTAGAACGTGGAGAACTTACTTGCTGAATGCTGCCCCTTTTCACCTCAGATGCCGCCTATCGATGCCCCCGTCTCTGCGCCGTCCGAGATCTTGGCGCGACAATACGGCGACAAGGTCAAGCAGTTGAACGGCAAGCCCATGTCGCTTATCGTCGCCGCAGGTCCTTACACACTCGAAATCGATCTCAACTACGAACCACTTTCGGCCCTGTTGGACCTAGCGCAGGCCGAACGACCAGACGTGCTCGTCTTGCTCGGCCCCTTCGTCGATGCCGAACACCCCAAGATCCGAAGTGGTGACATCGACATGATGCCCGATGAATTGTTTCGCTCCCAGATCTCCACCAAGTTGACCAAGCTGTTGCAGGCCGCGCCACGGACGGCGATCATCCTCGTCCCGAACCAACGCGATCTCGTTAATCACCATGTCGCCTACCCTCAATCACCGTTTGTACGAGAGACCTTGGCCCTTCCGAGGGGTGTCAAGCTGTTGCCGGATCCGACAACGTTCAGCATTAACGAAGTCGTCTTCGCCATCACCTCGGTCGACGTCCTCTTTGCTTTGCGCAACCAAGAGTTTTTCAAAAAGTGCGGCGAGGTCAAGGAAGAGACCGAAGGGATGGGCATGGACGTCGAAGAGGATCCGGCAGCCAAGGACGTGATGGCCAGGACGTGCCGTCACCTCCTGAGGCAGCGAAGCTTCTACCCCATCTTCCCGGCCCCAATCGGCGCGCGCAACCTGCCGAGCTTGAACCTCGATGTGACGCATCAAGAGTTGATCAAGATGAACTCGGCGGGAGCCGATGTGGTCATTGTCCCTTCCATGTTGAAGCACTTCACCCGGGTGAGTCGTCTTTAGAAACTCGGTGCATGCTGTCATGGGTTACCATTGCTGATCAATCCCGCGACGGCCTTGCTCCTCAGATTGTTGATTCTACCATCATGATCAATCCCTCGTTCTTGTCACGAGGGAACTTGCCCGGTACATTCGCCCGCGCGACCGTGCATCCGATCGACCGGGACTCGCTGCAACAAGCCGTTGAACAGGATGAGGATGCCGAGATTGAACACCGGCTGTGGGAAAGGTGTCGAGTCGACGTCATCAAAATCTGATGCTTTTTTGTTCTGTGACGTGTAATCGCTGAAGATGCTCTTGCAGCTGATGTAATGTGTTGTCGTGTGTGTACGGTCCCTTGAGTCCTGGTCTTTAGGTTCGTTTCACGTCCCCCCATCACCCCTATCCCTAATTCCTGGCTGTGCACGGGATGTTGCGATTCAGATTCGCGTGACAGTGTGGAGGCGGTAGCGGTCTCAGCCGCTCAGCCTGCAGCCTGGCAGGCGCCGACTTTCGCTTTCTTGGGTTTTCGACCGCCCGAAACGCATTGCCCTCCGTTTGCTTCCTGCCATGTGGGACTGACGAAGTGTTGGGCAGCTGCAACCCAACCAGCGGTCCACACTACATCTAGAACATCCGCCCAAATTCAAAGAGGGAGCCCCTGTGAAGTCTTGGCAGACTGCACATAGCTCGATCGCGCATTCAGCGACCCCACCCTGCAGTGCCCATCCTCCACCCCGCCAGCCTAGAAGAAAGGTGAACTCGGTCATCCGTGCCGGAACATCACATCCAACACGACTCCACTCCCCAGCTGAGTCTCGAGATCAAAGCCCCCCTCCTCCAGCCTTTGTTCGTCGTCTCGCCTCGCCTCGTTTCCAACCACTGGCACTCATACTGGGTCCAACTCAAAAGAATCCCCTGTCACCAGTTTCGCCAGCGTCGACGCTGCGTCACCGTCGGCCCGAACCCCAGCCTCTCGCCCACTATGTTCTCTCAACTTCCTCTTTTCCTCTACGCGCTCGTGTTGGCCGCCACGGTCGCACTTGCAGACGACCCCACACTCCCATCATGTGGACTCAAGTGCGCCTCGGAGACTTCTGCCCAGACGCCGGTCAGTAGCTCCTTGAGTCTGCACTTTTCACCCTATTTTGCTCTGGAGCTCCCCAGCCACCACAGCTTCGACGCTAATGGCCCAGGGTGACGCGGCGGGGAACTGACACGAGCTGATTGAAATGCACCCTCTTCCAAACTCCCGCTCAGTGCAAATACGTGACGAACGTGACGTGTACCTGCAGCAATAGCATATATGCCAAAATGTTCCAGGAATGTATCATCAATGGTAAGCCGCCATCCCCGGGCGTTTGGGTGCCGAGCCAGGGGCTGATTGTGTGACGGATTCCCGCTACTTCACGTTGGGCTTGGCCCTGCGACTTGTACTGTGTAGGATGCAACAATACGGCCGATGTGAGCTCTATCGTCGATTTTGGCCTGGCAACCTGCAAACTCTTGAACATCACCCCCGATACCGGTGGTCTCAAAGGTGAGTACCGCTGCCCGCCGCCGCTTCAGCTCACAACCTGTGTCACTTTGGCTTGATGTGCTCGCGACCTTGCAAAGTATTCAGGACGTCACTGAAGAAGGAGGAGGAGTGACTGACTGAATGCTTGTGTGTTACTTCGTGGCCCAGGATCCAACTCGAACCATAACATCGTCAACTCAGCGTCTTCATCCCTTCATGCGGCTCTCTGCATCTGCATGGGCCTCGTGACACTCGGCCTCGCCAACCTGGTCTGAAACGCACATAACCCCTCTTCCCCTCCCAACCCCACCACCCACCATCCACCGCCCAGCAGGGACCTGTACATAAATCGATATACCCTCGCTGCAAGCATCTCGTCCTCATATCATTCTCAATCTCCGTGCGCTCACAGCTTCCTCCTTTAATCCTCTAGTCATTCGGTCTTTGGTCTTTCAGTAACGAATCCGGCATTTCCTGTTAGTCGTTCGACTCATTTGACTTGTTAGTTCTTGAATACATCACGACAAGTGTCCCGCCTCTCAGAAAGGCCGAGTATTCGCACGCATCCCATGCAACAACGAGGGGCGATCGACAGACACTCGTTAGGGGCTCCTTGAAAGCGCCCAGCAAAAATATACTTGTTCAGTCTGGTAATGTTGCTTTTGAGTGCTTAAGTCTTTGTGCAATCGTACGGGACAAAATCTTTGGAACCTCGTTTGGTACCGCGTGAACAACGTCCGGACAGGGATTCACCACGACACTTGTTCGCATTGCTGGCTCAACTGCCTCCTGGCGCTTGCGGTTGCAGAACACGTTAACTGAGGAGGTTGAGGTGGCAGAAACTCAAGAGGACCACAGTCTCACGTTGCCCAATGCCCAGACGCAACTTGTAAGTGACGGAAAAGGCCTGCTATTTTTGGGTAGATGAAAGCTCTATTTGCACTGCAATTGCATAAAGGTACAAGAACAAGAAAAAGCAACAAGCATGGAACGTAGGAGATACTAAAACCCCACGTAAGAAGTAGCCCAAACCGTCTTTGTATCCTCCTCGGCAGAGACGCCCTCTTGCAGCGGAGTAAAGGCAATGAGCGGATCTTGCTCGATGACGGTGAGATCGTACGCCGGAGCCGTGCTGCCATGCTCGTCGGCTTGGAGTTGAGGTGGTCGCTCGGTGATGGCATCATAGCTGGACTCTTTGGGAGGCTGGGGCACAGGGTAAGGGAGGTTGGCCAACGCGGAGGGGTAGACTTTGGCGGAACGGGCGCTCGATTTGCGATGATCCTTGAGCTCGGCGATAGCCGATAGGAGCTGGCGCACGACAAACTCGGCCTCGACTCGGGCGCTGCGGAGGCTCGGTAGATCGCGAACGCTACAAATGCCAAAAGGAAAGTGAACGTTAGCCTTTGGTATCGGTTGATCGCCTGGTGTACATCCCTCAATTGCAACTTACCTGCCTGCCCAGCAAATCGTCGACCCACATGACTCGACGTATTCGAGCTCGCGTTGTCGCAAGGTGAGAGCCATCAATCGGTGTTTCCACGAAGTTTGAAGGGCTGTAGAAAAGTGTGTCAAGGACTTCAGGTCAATGTGCAACGCATGGCGGATTCCCACGTGAAAAGCTTGCATGAACTCACTTCGGAGTTGCTTCGCAGAGACGGTAGCGACGCTAGAGCACGTGCTTTTGCCCGCAGTGCCCGCTCGACTCAGCCGCGGACTCGGCCGCGATAAGCCGATCATCGCCATGGTGGTCGACTTCTGCTGGTCGCGGTGGTGGTTGAAGAAGAGGGCAGTGGCAGAGAGGAGCCCAGTCATGTCGTATATATTGTCTGGACTGAGCAAGTGTACCAAGAGGAGGAAGAGAGACGAATGCAAGTGATGAGGAGAAGGCAAAGAAAACAGACGATGGTGATAATCCGTGTAAACGCAAACGAACGCGAGTGGCTCGAGCCGATCCCCCGCAGCCAGGCCGGCGGATTTCGCACTCCACAAAATTTAGGCGAGCGGGCAACTCGGGGCGAGCGATGACCAAGGCGCTCCTCTTGCTTAACTCAGCACCGTACGATGACAGGACGTCCTGACTCGAAGCCCAGGGTGTCCGCCTTGAATGTTTATGAACGACCCTGGAAGGGCTCACCCATCCACATTCCCACCCACACCCATGGTACTGAGATGCGCTGTGAACGGCCCGTGAACTCGAGTGGCCGAGGTTTTTCTTCGGGCTGAAGATCACGTGATCGACCCAAGTGCTTCGACCCCTTTCTAGCCAGCCGGCGAGTTTCGTTTTCACGTTCAACTTGTCCGTGTCCGTACAGCAGGTCAGTTGGTGCTCGTGTAATGTCAAGTTGTCTCTATCGTCACGTATGAGAGCATTTGCATACTACAAGAAAGGATTGCATGCACACACGATCGCTCGTACGGGAAAACTCGCAAAGCTGCCAAAGGCGAGGCCAAACGTCAAGAAGAAGGAAACGCACGTCGCCGCGGTGTCAATTTCGTGTTCCTCCAGGGATGGCTCAATCACTGTCGCCAACATGATCAGGGTCGATAGGTACCCATTCGAGAGTGAGAACAGAAACATGATCGTCAGGAACGCTAGATAGTCAATGTGGAAGTCGGCGGGCCGTAGTGGACGAGACAGCGCCGGAGGAAGTGGGGCGGCCGAACGGTGCGCGCGAGTGGAGGAGTGGAGGGGTGGAGTGGTGGAGGGGTGGAGGTGGAGGCAGGGAAATGTGGGGTAAGCGCCGACACTTCGAGAGGGGCGCGGCCGAGTTTTGGCGCGCCGCTGACGTGCTGACTCAAGAGGCTCTGACTCACCAACGTCAGATTTAATGATCGGCGTGCCTTGGCTGTAGCTCGTGTTGCACACGAAGAACAGGGGCTGCAGACGGAGAAGTCAAAAAATGATGAGTTTCTCGTTCATCACATTTATCGCCTAGCCCACTTCCAAATGCTGAGGACTCACTATGAATACAAGCCGCCCGATCGAGATGAACATCAAAATTTTGATGTTGGCAAAATTGAACGCCTTGACTTGAGGCATGATCCTCCCCATCCAGTCACCGAGCGCAAAGACGGCGAAGGTCATAGGACTGAACAGTGCCGGTAATGTCAAAGTGCCTGTGAATCCTAAGGGTATATCCTTGCCCGGACCACGGTTGACACTATGAATGGCGGCCCAAGTCAGCGCAGGCTCATCGCCTTCGGTCGCAAAGGAGCGAACGCACGATTGTATGGTCGAAGTTATCGATGGAAACACCGATAAAGTTACCCCAAAGACAAAGAACATTGCGATCCCGTACTTCCGGACCTTCTTCTCGATCTTCTTCAAGGACGGTGCCTTTGAATCGCCGGCTGCATCGTTCGTCCCTCGTTCACCATCGTCTTCGGTCCCCAATGAGCGCATGACAAGGCGATAGAGAGGGAGTCGGAGTAAGACGAGGTAGGAGAGCAATGCAACGAAGGCGAAAGCCCCGATCGCAATGAAAAAGGTAAAGGCTGAGTTGCGCAGCCCTGCACTCGGGACAGGTCCGCGACGTCCAATCTTGCCAGCTTCAAAGAACGTCATTTGGCTTGTGAAAACCTCGAACATGGCCGGTTCACCTTCCTCGGCTTTGAAGGAGGTGTAGGCCGCAACGAATTGAATCATGGCAACGGCGAGCCCAATGGCTCCTTGACCAGACAAGATGCCTTGCAGACACGACGGGCCAAATTTCGACGACAGGGCGACGACGGCATTTTGTAGGAAGGATGCAGACGCTGCAAGTACTAGCGTAGCGGCAATCAAGATTGCAAAGAAGAGGCTTGCACGAAGGAAAAAGAGTAGGGGAGTCAGCTTGAAAGCCGCGCTTCAGAAGGCCGTATTAGCTATGGCTCGGGACGGACTAGGGGTTGATTCCTTCGATCTGCGTCGATGTGATGAACAGTGCAACGATGCCTATGAGGACCACGATGGATATCCATATCCGCCGCCCCAAATCAGCCTGTACGAAAAAGCACATCCGTGTAATCGGAGTCAGCTCCTGCTGCATCATCAAAATCTTCAGCAGTTGGCCCTCGGGACTCACCCCGTGCTGAGTTACATTTGCCCATGCCAAGAAACTCAGATTCCCTGTCGTGAATGTCAGAGCGACGAAGTTTGAGTACGAGTCCTGGAACTTGGACCCCTTGAGGCGTGCACCAAAGTAGACCCCGGCCACAATGATCGAATTCCAAGCCAAGAGGATGCAGGCGCCTGTACGGACAAAGTACCTTGCTCGAGGTCAGTGCACTGAATGCTCGATCACGAGCTCGAGACATTACGTTTCGCCTCACCCAGTATGAAAAATATGACATAGGCGAGGGCAAGCTCGAACTTTCTTGTGCTCAGGTCCAGCTGTAAGTGGTTTTTTGCCTTGATGTCGTCACTCCGTCCTCCTTCGCTTCTGTCTCGGCGGTCGCCTTGCCCACGTCCTCTTTGCCCTTCGTCCTCTTCCCCATCCGCTTGAGCAATTTTGCTCATCAAGGGCTGGTACTCGTCTTCCAATCTTTGTTCAGCCTCGCTCGGGTCCAATCCATCGATCTCGTTCAGCAAGCCGTCTGGCCCCTCGGCACCTGGTCCTGCTTGATCGACGAGATGTTCAGCCGCCTCGAGGGAGGACCGCGTACGTTCGCGAGCTCGAGAGGCAGCTCTGGATGCTGAAGCCAAAGGTGCGAACATGGTGTTGGAGTGGGACGCGTCTGGTCCCGACGATGGCGACAGTGGAGGGAGGGAAGTGAGCTGGATCGCGGATGAGGAGGATCCGAGCGACGATGATGATGTCGACGACGGTGAAGAGGTATATCTATCGATGGAAGCTTGCACCCGGGGAGAAGTCGGGGCAAGTATTGGCGTAGCCACGATGACTTTTGATGCACCAATGAGCGAGGCGAGGTTGGGTCACTGCACCGTGGTCGTGCGACGATGGGGTCGCGCTGGTGGGGAAAGCCGTGGGGACGTAGGGGGGAGGCAGTGGTAACGCATGCACGTCCGTCAACCTGTTACTTCCTCGCTGACTTGGTCCGTGGTTCAGACCTCAGATTTGCGTCCCTACCACGCAAGAAGACTGATGCTGGCCTGGGATGCGAGACTGAGATAAAGCGCCGTAGATAAGCCCGCAGTTGAAGAGCATGTATGCGGAGAGCCATTTGTGCTCCGGCTTCTCCAAAAAGTTTGCTCATCTTCTCGCGGCAACCTTGTCGACGTCATAACGAACCCAGAAATCTCACGAAACTCGCTTATAGGATGGAATAGGAAGGAAGACGTGCATGGTAGCTTATTGCAAGATGCAAGCTTTGGGTTGTCTGTGCTTCGAGCTCTCGGCCGCTCGGGCGGAAGGACGGATCAGGTTTTGCGCTCGAGGTCCGTGCGCGCGCATAGCGTGACGACCCAAAATTCGAGGAATGACCTTGCCAAAAAACCGAGTGAGTTACGCGAGTGCCTGAACCAGCAAGCTATCAACCCTTCAATAAGGACCATTCACAAGACCTTGGCCCCGACTTGTGAATGGTGGCATCTTGTCACCGAGTGTTGAGATTGATGAGCGGGAGCCGGGCGAACGAGTCTCATCCATGATCAGCGCCTGAGGGCATCGAGAACAGAGCCGCCACGAGGGAGAGGGGGGCACTTCGTGTCTGTGGCGATAGTATGAGACCATGTTCCGTCTTCTGATACTTCAAGCGGCTAGGGCTCTTGAACTTGGCTAGTTCCCCAACAATCACGCCAAGTCACGCCGCATGGCTTCACGCACAGCGGCGAGCGGACAGAGCCCAAACGATCGTGTACTCAGCCCGCAATGACAACTGGTGGGCGGCGCAGATGGAACACTCGTAGTAGTTCCAGAGATGAGCAATATCTTGAAATTGGAAGATGACGAAGAACATGGATGTCAGACATCGACTTGGAACAGGTGCAGTGGCAGAGTCGTCGAGCTTTAGAGGTGGTAGTACCTGGCGTACTCTGGACAGTGAGGCATGTGTTCATGACATTTCCATAGCACGAAATTGGATTACAGTGACAGCTTTCCAAGGTATTCTTGCTCAAGCCCAGAAGATCCCATTGGGGCATGAGTGAGTGCTGTACATTAGCAGAACCCGGGCTGCAGACCAGATACCTCGAAAGGGGGGGTGAAGGGACCTACCATACCGCCACCCTGCAGTCGTCCACTGCAGTTCTTAAAATGCTCGTGGGCGTCCAGCAGTGGCAGCCACTGAGGTCCTAGAGACGAGTACCCCGAGGTCGAGTTGAATCCACGTGAATCGATCCATGTGTATTGGCTTGTCTCGAATGCAGCATCGGAGGCGGGGTGTGTGAGGGAGTGGCGAGTGGCAAGGATAGAGCTGCGGATGGGTCGCGAACACGGAAACTTGAGGAAGGGACGGGAGTGTGATTGAGATAGACTCGGAGCAGGAAAGAAGCCAAAAGAAGGTGGGATTTACGAGCATTTGTCTGTCTGTCGCTGACTCCAAGGGTGGGCGGATATCAGGCAAACTCCGTACCGATGGACCGGCAGCCGGGAACTGGGGGAATTGCGGGCCTGCCAACTCCTTTCTCGAAAAGTGAAAGTCGTGCGAAACATGCGCAGGCGCCGGTCCCGAAATGCTGAAGTGTTCGCGTTTCTGCCCCTGCCATGCTTTCTTCGAGAAACAGAGTCGTCGTGTCTCCTATGATCAAATGTCCGTATATAATTGTTTTGTTTCACCTTAAAAACTCGTCTACAAGAAGTGCGGGATCAATACTTCCTGTGGGGTCGATCCACCATTCTACGCAAACATTTTGCCAAACTTCTTTCGTTCGGCCTCCTTCTTGGCCTTGATCTTGAGTTTTGTTTTCTCCAACCTGCAGGAATTCAGTTATTCGGTTGAGCTTTTCGATATGATCATACAGTCGACCGATGTTAGCGTACTCTGCTTCGATCGCCTTGTCACCCTTGACCAAAATCCTGGCCTCTTCCAGATCCTTGACCGCCCCGGCTTCCTCCTTGATCGCGACTTTGCCCAAAGCCCTCCTGTACAAGCACTTAGCCTTGTCCGCATCCGACAGAGGAGTCCTCATCTCTTGCTTATCGGCATCGCCGTCGAGGCCCAGCGCTTTGGTCGCCTGGTCGATCGCGAGTTGGGCATCCGAGGCTTTGATCGGGGAGGACGTCTTGAGCGCCGTCAAGGCTGAGTTGAGGAAGAGGGACAGACGGAGCGCGACAAGTTGCTGTTCAAGATCAGAGTCGCGCGAGGGGAGGACGGGATGCACGTCGAGGTCTGTAGGAAGGAAAAGGGTTCTGTGTCAGGCACGCGTTGATGATGGACTGATCATCAGCCTCGGCTCACATCGGAGAGCTTTTCGGTACTTGTTCTGTGCGGCCTTGAAGTCGCCAGCTTTGAACAGCTCGGTACCTTTGGTTTTGATCTCCGTCGCGATCTTTAGCACAACTCTGGGCTAAGGCTCAAAAGGGTCCTCGTCAGTCAATGCCCAAGATGTTGTCAAAGCTCTGTCGGAGCTCACGTCTCCAACATCACTCTCGTCATCACTGGGATAGTCCTCGTGACCATCGTCATTAGGATCAGGCTTGACCCCATCGTCTTCGCCCTCGGCCAACTCCCCACAATTGGCGATAACGATCCTCTCCGTCGGACTGTCGGACTTGACGGGAGCGTTCTCCATGAGACGGACAATGGAGCGACCCTTGATGACCTTTCCAAACACGACGTGCTTGCCGTCGAGGTGAGGGGTCGGTACGGTCGTAATACTGTGAAAAGGTTTTCAAATAGCGAGATCAGTCGGGGTGGGACCGACGAGATGGATCGGTGCCGTCGTTGGGACTGACAAGAATTGCGAGCCATTCGTGCCCGGTCCCGCATTGGCCATGGAAAGCAGGAAAGGTTGCTCGTGCTTCAATTCAAAGCTGAATAGCCGAGATAAAGAATGTCAAGTATCAGCATATAAAACCTGTCGGACCGGCGGCGCTCCCTTGCAGAACCTACTTTTCGTCCTCGAACTTTTCGCCATAGATGGATTCGCCACCCATGCCGTTGCCCATGGTGAAGTCACCACCCTGTGAAGATCAGAGCGATGGTCAGTCGGGTCAATGACGATATTTGAATGCGTTGAGAATCACTCACTTGGCACATGAATCTACATGTCGAGAACATGGGACGTCGACGAGGTCAGCCCGCTCATTTCTGCAGTGACTAGAGGGAGGCCCCACTTGGCCAGCCCACCGAGCGCGATCGGCCAAGCTTCGCAAGGCTTCTGGGTGAGAGGACGCAGCTCGGGCGGCGTGATGTTTGTGCCGATGACTACTCACCGCTTAATAATCCTGCGAGTCAAGAGGTATACCATGCGACATCGGTAACGGCGAAGACCGCAATATCCGTGAGAGCCCTCGAAAAGTATCCAGCAACGGGTGCGCGACGGCGGTGCTTACCTGTGGAAGGTCGAGTGCTTGTAGTGCAAGGGCTTGCCACTGTTGCCGGTCCCCTTCTCGCCCGTGCACAATGCCCTAAAGTTCTCTGCAGTCTTGGGTACGACATCGGAGAAGAGCTCAAAGACGATGCGGCCGGCCTCATTCTCGTTGATGGTGCTGTCAGCGACGGAAGCGCAGAGAGACCACATAGCACATCAGCTGAGGGTCCAGTGGTGAGGCAGCGATGGATGCTTTTGACTGACATGTCGAAATAGACGCGTGGTCGGGGTGCACTGCCTGGTGCTGGCGAGGCGATCGTGCCTTTGGGGCTCGTGTGGGTCTCCTCGGCAGCTGCTACGGACGAGTCGCTCGATGCGATGCTGGCGGTGTCGACTTGTTCGATCGCAGACATGGTGGCTGAGTGGTGTGGTGTGGTGTGGGATTATATCTTAAGAAAGGTGGGGTGCGCGGGTGCAAGTAGGAAAGGGTGGAAGCGCAAGAGTGATATGCCTGAACAAAAGTCGCCAAGTTGGGCTCCGCTTTTTCCATGGGCTTCCTCGGCTTTGTCAGGAGCGAGCGACGCGGACAGTCTGCAGCGCTGATCGACGCGCCGATGCGACGTTGTACGACCTCGTCTCGGCCTTCACCGGCTTCATCCACAGTCACTACCACGGAGTCGCCCACCCGCTCTCCACCACCATGCCTCGTACGTTGGCAGGTGAGGATGTCAGCGCTTTGCTCGCCGAATTGGACGTCGCACAGGCTCCTTCACCCGACGCGCTCCGCCAAGTGATCATCAACGACTGGCTCGTCCCATCCAAAGGAGGGCGCAAGGAACTCCACGAGCCGAGATGGAGGTTGTGAGTGGCATTCTACACGCCTAGATACTCGTCGGTGCTGACAACAGGCCCACCTTTGAGCTCAGAAACTGGAACCGGCCGGTCGACATCCACTCGCTGCTGCACGTCGAACCGACGCGCCCGACGACGTCATTGACGCTCGTCACCTCGGGCCTCGACGGCCACATTTCGGGCTACAGGGAGACGACCATCACCGCGTCGACCCAATCCAGGACTGCGCTCAACTCGACCAGCCTCGATAGGAAGCCGACCAACTACTCCAACAACGGCTTCGTCCGCGGCAAGAGCACTTACTACCCCTTCCGACCGGGAGGGCTCGGCGAGGTCATTGGTTTGCAAGAGGCGCAGGACTTGACCGAGGGGCAGACGGAGAGGTTGGAAAAGGCATTCGAGAAAGGATCTGGTCAGTCGCATTGACGTGCTATTGCGGTTGGCCACCGGGGGGAAGGTGGGGTTGAACCCCTGACACGGAGCTGAACTGGACCCCTCGTCGCGTTGAACTGTGGCGCAGGTGGGATGAGGACCGTACCACCGGGATTCACAAGAGGCTTGGACTTTGGCTCAATTGATGAGGGTGAAGAAGCATTGATTCAGGAGGAGGAACAAGTCGGAAGTTACGTCGAAACCGTCTACCAGCCAATGCTCGACGTCGAGCTTGCCTCGACCAGAGAAAGCGTCAGTCACTGGTGCCATTCTCAGATCCGACGCAAACGAGGAGCGTATCACTGACTTCAAGCCTATTTTTGAACAGTCCTCGCGGAAGAAGGGGTCGACGGCACCTCAATTGGACCCCGCTATCGACAAATTGCTCCACACCGAGGTCCGTTCGGTCGCACAAGACTTGATCAAGGGGTACACCGATTGACATGCCCCTTTCACATACAGAGTACCCTCAAAGTCACAACCAAGACAACCTCTACAAGACGAAGGCCTGTCATCGCCAAACGCGACTGGGCACACGTCGTTGATGTCAACCGAGAAATCACAAACTTCAGGCGGCTCGTGCCCGACATGGCACGAGAAGTGAGTAATGCAACCCACGCTCGAACCGTACCTCGACATCTGACCGGCATGTTTCCCGCCTTAGTACCCCTTTGAGCTCGATACCTTCCAAAAAGAAGCAATATACCACATGGAACTGGGCGAATCCGTCTTCGTTGCCGCGCACACGTCAGCGGGCAAGACAGTCGTCGCAGAATACGCCATCGCTCTCGCGGTCAAGCACATGACTCGAACCATTTACACCTCGCCCATCAAGGCCTTGTCGAATCAAAAGTTCCGCGACTTCCAGCGAACATTCGAACCGAGTCAGGTCGGTATCTTGACAGGAGATGTGCAGATCAATCCTGAAGCGAGTTGCTTGATCATGACGACCGAGATCCTGAGGAGTATGCTGTACAAGGTGAGCCACAAAGGCGGTCATACTACAATTCCAGGGGCTAACAGAACGTCTTCGTCGTGACTCGAAAGGGAGCCGATCTGATCCGAGACGTCGAATGGGTCATCTTTGATGAAGTGCACTACGTCAACGATCTCGAGCGAGGTGTCGTCTGGGAAGAGGTTATTATCATGTTGCCCGACCATGTCAACATCATCTTGCTCTCGGCGACCGTACCCAACACCAAAGAATTCGCTGATTGGGTCGGTCGAACGAAGAAGAAGGACATCTACGTCATCTCGACACCAAAACGACCTGTGCCGCTCGAGCATTACCTGTACGCCGGGAGAGAATTGCACAAGATCGTTGATTCGAATGGACAGTTCTTGGGGGCTGGGTGAGTGTCTTGTGGCCGTTTGCGACCTGACGTGAGCGTTGGCAGAGTTGGCTGACAAGTTCTTCCTTCTCCGGCCATTAGATACAAGGAGGCAAACGAGTCGCTGAAGCGGAAGCAAGAGAAGGACCGAGAAGCTGCCGGACTCGGACCCTTCATAGCGACAGGCGGCAGAGGAGGAGCCGAGGGTGGCCGAGGCGGCGCGGGTGCGAATGCTCGAGGTGGAGGCCAGAATCGAGGAGGAGGCAACGTCACTCGAGCCGTCGCTTCGAGAGCCGCTTCGAACGCGCTAAGGATCTCTCGTGGGGGAATGACGGGAGGGCGGAATGCGCAAGGCCGCGGAGACGCGACCCTCTGGATCCATCTCATCGGGTTACTCAAGAAGAAGGAACTTCTGCCTGTGGTTGTTTTTACGTTCTCGAAAAAGCGATGCGAAGAGAACGCTGCGAGCATGCCGAATACGGATCTGCTAAACGCTGCGGAGAAGAGCGAAGTGCATATCGTCATCGAAAAGAGTTTGACTAGGCTGAAGGGTGAGCTAAGAGTGGAGTGTGGTATGTCATGATTCTTTGTTGAGCATCGATCACTCCTCGCAGGTTCGGACAAGATGTTGCCCCAGATCCTCAACATGCGACAACTTCTTGGACGGGGCATTGGAGTTCACCACGGTGGTCTTCTTCCCA
Organism: Microbotryum intermedium; assembly: GCA_022702645.1. NCBI lineage: Eukaryota > Fungi > Basidiomycota > Microbotryomycetes > Microbotryales > Microbotryaceae > Microbotryum > Microbotryum intermedium. Next base: position 1,104,399 of record JAHWDX010000005.1, on the reverse strand, counting down.
TTGTCAAAGAGGTGAGCTTATACGCCTTGGGAGCTTTAGTAAAGCTGAAGTCCAATGCGCTCAACTGGATCGTGTTATGCACTATAGATCGTGGAGCTGCTATTCGCCAGGGGCTTGGTCAAAGTGCTGTTTGCGACTGAGACATTCGCAATGGTGAGCATGAGATATTGGAGCGGGCGCTTGTCTCGAAGTGTTGACTTACAAGTCGCTGTATGACAGGGTGTGAATATGCCGGCGAAATGCGTCGTCTTCGCCAATATCCGCAAACACGATGGCCGCTTGTTCCGAGACCTGCTTCCTGGCGAATACACGCAAATGTCGGGTCGAGCGGGACGTCGAGGACTAGATAAGACGGGAACGGTAATCATCGTCGCCCATTCCGACGTACCCGAGACGACAACCTTGACGCACATGTTGCTCGGCCAACCGACGAAGCTGCAGAGTCAATTCCGGCTGACCTACTCGATGATTCTGAACCTCTTGCGCGTCGAAGCTCTGAGGGTCGAAGAGATGATCAAGCGCAGTTTCTCGGAGAACGCTTCGCAAAGGCTCTTGCCGGAACATGAGAAGAAAGTGGTCGAAGGGGAGAATGAGCTGAAAGCACTCAAGAAACTGGCTGCCGGACCAGAGACCGAAGAATTGACACGGTTCTACGATCTAGAGGCACGACTGGTCGAGCTCAACACGGCCGTTTTGGAGGGTGTACTTTCGCATCCTCAGTCGTCAAAGGTCTTGTCAGCTGGTCGCATCGTCGTTTTGACCGACGGCGTGAGCTCTTGTTTACGTCTAGCTTCTTCATCGGCATGTGCTGAACTGCTGTTCTCCATGCCCGCAGCATTTCCGGGACAATCCAGCAGTCATTCTCAAACAGGCGCCTTTGGCCACGCTGCCTTCGGGAGTCATCGACCCTACCAAGCAGTTCTTCATCCTCGCATTCGTGCCCCCCGAAATCAGAGCTGGCCACGACGACCTTGCAGCCGACGCCGTCCCGCCGCGCTGGCCACCACGGCCGAATGCGGCAACTACTGAGCGAGAATTGACGTACGAGTTGGCTATTGTGCCTATCACTTCGATCTCCCTTGTGACGGCATCCACGATGAAAGTAAGCCGCGAAAGCAAGCCGGGTCTGCAATTTTTACCTCGAATGAGACTGACTCCTCCGACCAAAACAGGTCGATGTGGACGGTATCGCCGAACGGCATCGGAGATCGCTTATGGAGGCTGCTCTTGCCCAATGGAATGCGCTGGCCAACACGCCCGACGTCTTGCGGGAATCCGACTGGTCCAAGATCCGCGGTCTCGAGTTTAGGACGGCCTTGACCGAACGCGACGAACGAGCCAAAGAGCTCGATTTCTTTGACACCACCAGCGCCGAATTCGAGGAGAACGTACGCCGATGAAGCTCCCTTCTGGACGGTTAGGTCCCAGACTGAACGTTTATCACTCTTTGCATGCAGTATCGAAGACTTCATGTCGAGCGAGTGCTGCAGGACAAGATTGCGACACTCCGTATGGCGCTTAGCGAGCAAAACTTGGAGCTCTTGCCCGACTATGAGCAGCGCATCGCCGTACTTAAAGAGCTGCAGTTCATCGACGAGAATTCGACCGTACTCATCAAGGGCCGTGTCGGCTGCGAGATCAATTCGGCGAACGAGTTGGTCCTGACCGAACTGATTCTCGATAATACCTTTGCCACGTTCGAGCCGGAGGAGGTCGTCGCTCTGCTGTCGTGCTTCATCTTTCAAGAAAAGACGGACGTTGAACCACTACTCACGCCCAAGCTCGAAGAAGTATGTTTACAGTCCTCTTGACTCGTCTCGGGCACTGAGCTGACATTCGAAAGCGCCGAAAATTGTTCAGGGCAAAGCGACGATCGTCGAAATCGCGAACCGGGTCGAAGCGGTGCAAAGCCGGCATCGCGCCAACTTTGCTGATGACGGTCAATTTGGCAATGGCGGACTCAAGTTCGGCCTCGTGGAAGTCGTTTACGAATGGTCAAAGGGGATGGTAAGTCTCCACGGTCCGATGAGGCCCGGCGCCCACATCACCCCCACATAAAGGTGCTGACTCCCCCGTGCTCTCCCGTGCCTGCATCTTTGAACATCGCAGGCTTTTAGCCAGATCACAGCCTTGACAGACGTACAAGAAGGTACGATCGTCCGTGCCATTACCCGACTCGATGAAACGTGCCGTGAAGTGCGCGATGCGGCTCGTATCGTCGGTAACTCCGACTTGTTCGCCAAGATGGAGCAGTGCCAGCTCAAGATCCGGCGCGACATCGTGTTCTGTGCCAGTCTGTACTTCTGAGTGCGAGTGATCACCGTTTGTACAAGTGGTCTTATCTATGTACTTGGAGAGTCCTTTTTAGCCCCTCGGGGGGCGTCATGCTGACTCTTGCATCTTTGGGACTGGGCGAGTGCCGAGCACCTCACAACGCACTTGTTGCGAACCGAGAGCTGGGTGCACGTGCGCCCTCGTCGGCAGCAGTGGCACGCGTCCTTCAAGCTCGCGAGTATGCCACTCAGGCTGTGCTGGTGGAACTCACCAAGACCTGCAGCTTCTGCTATGGTTGTCACGATTCATTAAGAGAGGCCGGTGCCTACAGCTGCTCAAGACTTCGCCAAGAAGTTCACGTTGGCGGCTGTTGCCGCAGGCAAGGTCAGGAGAAGTTGATGAATTGTGGAACTCGACTCCGAGCAGCAGCTGGACGCATCGAATTCGCGCGAACTGATTGGTTCGCATGGATGATTGACCTCATAAATCCAGCTTCCAAGGCTTCGGGCATAGATGGGACGGTCACCCAATCGCAATCCACTTGAGCGTGGATGGGCGCCTATAAAGCAGCCCTCGCTGCCATTGGCCGGCGAGGACGTCATTATCGATCGGGGTGATCGGGTGAGACTTGTCGGATCGCGCGCTAGTGCGGGTGCCCTCGATCTTTCGCAGTTGGGAGTTGAGGGTTGAGATTCGAACAAGAACGTGCGGTCTGCGACCGGCCACAGGATGGAGCCCATTGCATCGGAGAATCACAACATGCACTGAAGTATGGGTATGACACACCATCTCACCTGTGATGTCAATGCTTCGCTGGCGTGGAACCATCGCGGCGCAGAACTTCGGCGATCCGGAGGCCTCGTAACGCCGGGGTGCGGCCCCTGAAACGTGATGCGATGGAACGATTGCCGCGCGGTTCCGGGCCAAAATCCTTGCGGATTATTGACTGAGTAGGATGGCTTTATGCTTAGCCTCTTTGTTTTATCCTCTCTTGGCTCTCTTCCCTTTTTTCCGACGACGACACCTTGGCCTTCCTCGACTCAACAGTTTCGGCAAGCCCCGCCCTGCCCCTCCACCGAGCGCGTATACTATGATCGCCCTCGTGTCGTTGCTCGCCCTCGTGGGTGGAGCGTGTGGGCTTCCCAATGCTCAAGTATCGATCCCCGCCGCTCTCCAATCGAACTTGGCCTACCGCTCACCGTCGCTCAATGTCCGAGCTCTCGAGGTCGATACCGGAGTTGTCTTTTCAAAGAAGCGTTGGACCAACACTTTCAGCGGGAACCTCTCTTTCCCATTTGGTGTGGCTTCCGGTGATCCGTAGGTTTCATACGCATATTCGCCCCTATTCGGACTGGTTCTTACCGCAAGCGGCGTCTCCTATTCCCGGCACGCACGTGCGCTTCTGTCGGTATGTGGGTCCGAGAGTTGACCATTCAATTATGCAACATTTGCCCAGTTACTCGGACTCGACTGTGCTGTGGACCATGCCTCGCAAGTTCGATCCCGAAGGACTGTACGGAGGCAACGCGTACCCACCAATTTGCTTGCTCTGGGTTGTTGCCCCGACGAACAGCAGCTTCAAGATCGAAGATTCAGTGCAGCATGGCTATGTTCAGACGACCGTCGATATCGGCTTCTCCGTCAAGGTCATCGCCGACAACCTCGAGCCGTACACCAAGTACTACTACCGATTCGAGTCATGCGAAGGCGACGCCGATCTCGGCGTTTCCCCCGTCGGCTCGTTCAAGACGTTGCCCTCGGAAGATGCTGATGTCGAGAAGCTGCGCTTGGCCGTGTTCAGCTGCAGCAACTACCCTTTCGGATTCTTCAACGCGTACGGCGCCGCAGCCAACAACAGCGATCGTCTGGACTACATCCAGCACGTCGGTATGTTCTTTTGGCCCAATCCATGAAAACTGGGTTCTCTGAATTGCTTTGTGTACCTCATCACTTTTTAGGTGATTACATCTACGAGTACGCCAACGGTGCCTATGGAGACGGAACGGCCCTCAACCGTATCCCGCAGCCCCTTCGCGAATGCGCTTCGCTCCAAGACTATCGCGACCGCTACGCCACCTACCGCAGCGATCCCGATTTGCAGAAACTGCACCAGCTTCTCGCTTGGCAGGCTGTGTAAGTGCCTTATCGATGTGGCCCTCCGCATGACAGCTTTTGGGACACTCGTATGAGTCAACACAGGGTGGATCCCATCCGACTCGAACTGCGCTGACTCCCAAGTCCCTAAATCTTCCGTCTTTCCAGCTGGGACGATCACGAAGTCGCCGACAACACTTGGGCACATGGATCCGCTGACAGCAACGATACCTTCTCGGGTCAGATCGGTCTTTATTAGTTCAGTGCTCGCAAGGCCAACGCTGTTCGAGGTGAGTTGGCCAGGTGGCAGTGTAGTGAGATTCCCAAAGCTTGTCGCTGATTAGTTATGTCACTCCTGTCTTTCAGCTTACTTCGAATGGATGCCAATTCGGCAAGTTGAAACCGACGACAAGCTCCGAATCTGGCGCACGTTCAAGCTCGGAAAGCTCGCGACGATGATCATGCTCGACACTCGTCAATATGACCGCTCTCTCACGGACCTGTACTACAATACCAAAGAAGTCGCCTCCGTCGCCGATTCACCGAGTCGCTCGATGACTGGCTCGAAGCAACAGGCTTGGTTCTTCAATCAGCTCAAGCAACATCAAGCGCGAGGCGCTACGTGGCCACTCATCATGCAACAGGTCGTTTTCTCCCGAGTCAACTACACCATCGCGACCGGTGGAAGCACCGACTTCGACTTTGATGCCTGGGAAGGCTACCGATACCAGCGCGAGCAAATCCTGCAATTCATCAAGAAGCAGAAGATTGAGAACACGGTCGTCCTTTCCGGTGACTCGCACGCTTCTTGGGTCTTTGACTTGGTAGAGACCAACTCGACGACGTACAATGCTACGACCGGTGAGGGTGCCTTGGGGGTCGAGTTCGCTGGATCGGCCGTCTCTTCGCCGTCGTCGTACGGCCATGGTCCGCGCTTCACCGACGACGTCTACAGTGAGTGAAATCAGGCTCGAAGTCTGGCACTACAACTAGGTCACCATTCAAATTACACTGGACTTCCGCAGAGGGTATTGCCAAGAACCTCACTCTCGCATCCCCTTCCTTGTTGTACGCCAAGGGAAAACTCAGGGGCTACTTCGAGCTCCTCGTCACCCCCAAGTCTGTTGAAGCTCACTACTACGGCTTTGTCGACCAAGCGACTCGCAACTCGAATGTGACGGAGATGGGCGTCTTCGAGACCCTGCTTGGAGCCAACAGGATCACCCGTCCTGTCAACAATGGCACCATCCCTGTCTACGGCGCTCTCGGTGCTCACCTGTGATGATATTAATCGACTTGGGAGCCTTACCAATTTCGTAAACCGCTCCGAAGCCTCTCTTCTTATTGCGTACTTTCAGTAGCTCCAAGATTCCTTCAAATAGAGCCAGCCTTCTGCAGTCCAGCTACGTTTTACTCTGAGCTTGCGGTGCCACTGAGTGAGCGGTGGGTCCCGCGGTTTCTGGCACGCATGGCCCTCTACAGTCATCACATCATGCAATCTTCCTATGGCATAACATTATAGCTGGCAATTCTTGGGTATTCTTACGTTCGGTCCGACCCCTTCCCAAGCGTCGAGGTACTCGCATCCTTCGATCGGCTCGTACCACCTCGGCCCTGCCATGGATCTTGGGACCCCAGGAATCTTAAGCGGACCTTCGGCGGCTGTCTCGGCATACCTCGGCAGTTCTGAAGTTTTGTAGATGTTGCCGAAAGGTTCTCCGAGACCGATCGTTTCTGGGGGCCACGAGATGTTGCCACGATCCATGTTTGCTCCCGAGTCCGGACCGGCGCCTGTTTGCCAGGAGGTGAGCTTGCCGCTGTAGGGCACGACTTTCGGTTGCGGTCGTCCAGCATCCGCGATCAAGCGACGACAATGCCCCTGACTTTTTCGCGGGTTGGGAGGGATATAGCCTTGTTGGAGACCCATGCTGTACGACCACATGGGATTCACAACACGGGTGGGATTGCGCAGCGAAGGGCCGGTCTTCCATCTGAAGTACAAGTGTAAGTATAATCGTGAGAAGAGACTCGATGAAGCCGCTGCATCCTACAAACCAGCGACTTACGTCCAGAAGAACCAATTTTGAAACGCATCCATGTGCGAAAGAGCAACGTCCTGCATGCCTTGCTTCGTTTTGGCGTCCCATAGATCGGACCTTTCCCAATGTCCACACCCACCGCGGTGGGCCACCGATTGTTCTGGCCCAGGCCCTTCCAGCGTACCTTCGTAGCGGGAGCCCGAGTTAACGCCATTGATGAACCTAGATACACCACGAACCACGTCAGCTACAAGGTTGGCGTGCATGATGCAGCTGTCGTATTGGGACATTCTCACCTGCCGCAGTCGTTGATTGCGACGGACCACTCGGCGACCATCCCAATGCCAAAAGTTCTCATCGTTCTATTATGCAGATTCATCCATAAATCACAAGGCTTCGAATGAATGCTTGCGTCAGTCTTCGGAACTCTGAAGTGCTCTCTGCCAAGAGTGCTGCCGTCGCCTTACCTTGAGAGCTTGCTGCTCCATTGTCTGGTTGTTTGATGAACGGAAAGCGATGTAACGGTGAGAGTCGAGAGCTATGCGGTCTGCACCCGGCAAGAAGTCGAACCACTTTGTGGTGCCGATGAAGCCATCATGGATGACCACGACCTGCAGCAGGGCATCGGGGCAGTTAGTCTAGTGCCGGTGACGCTCCAACTCTCTTCAAGGGCACTTACCGGTCCATTGCCGTCGCCGTATCCCGACTCTGTCCTCACTGCTTCGTACATCTTGAGATAACTGAAAACTAGACATTATTGAGCCCGCCTAGATGCGACAGAGCGTGGTGGATCGATCGACCACTTACAGTGCTCGCAAAGCTGATGATCCTATCGTCTCCACGAAGGGTTCGTTTAGTACGCTGAACATGCAAACGATCTGTACCGAGTATTTTTCTTGTCGGTATATCATTGAATGTGAGAATGAGCGAATGTTTCGCTCACATCGCGATTGATCGGAAGGCTGATGAATTTGGCAAATGCACGGACGATGTTGATCGTTCTCTCGGCGTTAGCAATGCCCATCACCCCGTTCAACAAGCCGACTGTGCCACTTTTCCCACCGTGATTCCATCCACTGCGGATTCAACAGTTGGTGAGGTCAGAATATGGGCTTGACCTCTTCAAACCCCCATTCCCACAGGGACTGACTTTGCGGAACCAGGTACGGCGTGCAGATCGAGATTAATGCGCAGTCCATATTTCCTCGCCCACTCGATCGCTTTCAGAAAGTCTGCGGATTGGCACGGACGGATCGGCGTCAGCTGTTACCTAGACTTAAGGTATCAAAGCATCACAATATAGCGATGGGAATACCAATACTGACATTTCCATGATACGCGAGGCAAAAACGGCTCCCCCTCCCGTGTTTCAATCGCCCAATAGCTTATCGGCACGCGGACCCAGTTCAGACCTGCGCCGGCGATTTCGGCGAAGTCTTTCTCAGTGATGAAGGTCTCGTAATGTCGGGTCAGGACGGGGTCGAGTTGGTCGCCGAGATGCGCTGAGAGTGCATACTCGTCTTTTGGGGGTGGTTTGTGTTGGAGGTAAGGCTCGAAAATGGCAGGGGTGATGAAAGGCTCCAAGACAAGCCATCTAGTAAGACAGCCAATAGCAAGGTGAGCAATGCTGGGCTAACGAAACGTCTGGGCATGGTCCACTCACCCCCCAAGATTGACTCCAGATATCGTTTGACGGGCGTAGTTCCATCGTCGCGAGAGCGGCGGGGTGTCCGCCTGACAACGGGCAGCCAGACTATTCACCCGAGCATCCCATCTCCCTCCACTGGGACAATTGGATGATTTCAGTGCATTTCTAGATCAGCATCGTCCCCCTGAATGATCGGTGGTGCCGCTAAGGTGACTCACAAGTCGTTGCGGTACACGAACTTTCTGCCCGTCTCTGTCTTGACCAAGCTTCCATCCGAGCCTTGCGTAGGCCAAGGATTTCCCCCGTCGTCAAAGATCGGAGATGGTGTCCACCACTCGTGGTCCTTGCGGCCCTTTTTGAACGGACTGTCGTCGTGTTGAGTCTCGTGTCCCTTCCCTGCCACGCTCGGTTTTAGTGTGCCAGTTCCCGCTGAGACGGGCTGAGCCGTCGGAGGTCGTGTTACTGGGTATGATCGATGTAAGACGATCTGAATCTGGGTTATGTGATGGTGCGCCCACCTAAAAACGAATGCGAGCACCAGGAGGTACAATATTTGCCTCCACCACATCCGTCGCCGTAGGTGGAGCCGAGTGGCAATAGAGTCGAGACGGGATGTTCTGCCAACGTGACCGGACTTTCGGGGCCACAAATCGTTAGGTGACTGGTGTGCCCGAGAAATGGGTGGTACCGGAATGCTAGAGTGCCTGGCCTCGATGGACGGTGTGTCGTGAGGTGAGCTCGACGTAGTCGGTGGAGCGGCACGACGATCGGTGAGTCCCATGGGCAAGACGACATGGGAGGTACTGGGAGCTGGCATCCTGTACTCCTGCAGTAGTCTTTGTAGAGGTAGAATGTCTTAATCGCAGAGTCGACGCGTCATTCAGCAACCCACGTCCCGCGTGTCAGGGGTCAAGCGGGGGAAGGGTCAGCAGACTTGCTTGACGAAGTCGTGCGGCAGCGGTGTATCGGCGTAGAATAATGGATCGCACGCAATGTTTGTGTACTGAGCTCTTGCAAGAAGTCGAGAAGAAAACAGCCGCAGTCAATGCATCTGGGCCTGGCGGGGCATGGCGTCACACTTGCAACTCGCAGTCTCACGCCTGGAAAGGAGCTTCACCGCTAGCTTGACTGGACCGTCTCAGTCGATGATGACGAGGCTGCTGTGCGAGTCTACCACTAGCGAACGCCACGTCGTTGGAAAGCTCACATTCACGACACTCCTCGAATAAGAGAGACATCAACAGGGTGCATGTTGAGTTGCTGTTCCAATGCACAGGCCTACTGGCGCTCACGCGACGTACCGGCGTTTCGTCCGTCCGTGCGACCGTTCGACGGGGCACGTGACCTAGAAGCGGCCTCGTCAAGCCGACCGTCCGCTGGGCCGAGGCTCGTCCACGCGCCGACCGCTCGAAACGCGTAATTAGTGAAAGCCACTCATACTCTTCGGAATGGACGCTGAGATTAATGAGCCACTACCAATTTTCAGGGTCGGTGTTGGCATAATTCAAGTAGACGTGTAGTCCGGAAATCGGGGCCGCGTTAAACCCGATCGGTGGTCCGAGCACGTTGAGGTTGCGTCTCCGTGACGTGCGCGCTGCGGCGATGGGCCTTGGTTAGTTACGATTCACCGCCTCGCCATTGAACGACACGCGCTAGGACGAGGTAGTCACAGTCCAAGCCGATGAGCCGTGATCGCTCGACATGGGTCACGCTGTCGTTACTGTCGCTAGCCGGCGCGCTCGTGTTTGCTCGAGGCTTCTTCCCCGTCAAGCCCCTATTGGACGGCTACAACACCCCGCAAGCACGTACCAGTCACTCCACAACGTCGATTATCGCACATGATGCTCACTCCAAGAATGGATCCGATGACTACGTGCCGTTCGATCGCCTCGCGTTCATCCTGGTCGACGCGCTGCGAAGGTCAGTCGCCGGTTGTATCGAGTGCAAGCACGTCATCATTTGCTGAAGCCGAGATTATCTGATGCTTGCAGTGACTTCGCTTTTGGCCGCACCTCCAAAATGAGCTTTGTGCACTCGTTCGTCTCGCGCATCCTCCCACCCCCACTTGTGGTGGCTGCCTCGAGACTCCGCTGACGGCACGCTCCGCTGGTTGTGACAGGTTAATCAACGACGAACGGGCACTACCTTTCACCGCCTTGGCTCAAGCCCCAACAGTGACGTTGCCAAGGCTCAAAGCGCTGACCACAGGCTCCAATCCGACCTTCCTGGACGCGATCATGAATTTGGCCGAGGGGTCCGCGCCCGTCCTGCAGAATGTCGACTCGTGGGTCCGGCAGCTCGCACTCGGGGAAGAAGCCGTCGGGAGGAAGCCAAAGAGGGTCGTCTTTGTTGGCGATGACACTTGGCTGCGCATGTTTCCGGAGGAGTGGTTCGATTGGGCCGAGGGGGTATCAAGTTTCTTCGTCACGGTCAGTCCGGGGGAACAGCGTTCTCAAGCCTCAAATCGTCAAAGACCGGACGAACTGAAGAAGTGCCACTCTGTAGGACACGGTCACCGTCGACACAAACGTTACACGGCATCTTGACGCGCTTCTTTCACCGAGCCTCTCGTCAGTCGGCTCCCCACCACCGGACTGGGACGTTCTCCTACTCCACTATCTCGGCCTCGACCATGTAGGCCACCTTGGAGGTCCCAGCAGCCCTCTAATGCATCCGAAGCAAGTTGAGATGGATCAAGTCGTGGAACGGGTCTTTAAAGCCCTGGAAGTGCGCGACCGATCGGACGGAAAACAGAGTCTGCTCGTCTTGGTCGGAGATCACGGCATGAACGAGATCGGTAACCACGGTGGCTCGTCTGAGCCGGAGATGACGGCAGCGCTGATGATTGCATCCCCGACGAGAAGGATGAGGCACCGCCCTGACCGAGCCGCGAGATCAGTGTCCGGCAGCCCCTATCGATTGCACGAGGTCGTCAACCAAATCGACCTCGTACCGTCGCTCAGCCTCCTCTTCGATCTAGGAATCCCAACAAATTCGATGGGGAAGCTCATCAAGAGTGTTGTCGCCGCATTCGGTCCAACCGACATGTCAAGTTGCCTCAGGAGGAATGCGTGGCAGCTCGAGCGCGTATTGGATGCCGCCTCGCCTGGGGCTTCAGCCGGGATCGCTTCTAGAGTCAGCGGAAGTGATTACCTGAGCTCCGAGGGAGATGTGAAAGAGGTACGCTAAACGTCGTCTCTTCTTAGGTATCAAAGTGCGACTACTGATGTCAAAACTGTTGAGTGTCGAAGTTCTTGATCCAAGCACAGGATCGTCTCATGTCGACATTCACGGAGAGTGATTTACGACCGATGGTGTTCGGTCTGATCTTGCAAGCCAGCACGGCGATTCAAGCCCTTTCGAGAACTAAGAAGGGTTTTGGTGGCTCGACTGGCTCTACCGGTCGCTTCATTATCGCGTCAACCTTGCTAGCATATCTCGGCACGTACTTCGCGACGAGCTTCATCGAGGAAGAACAGGAGTTCTACTTCTTCTCAGCGGCCTCAGCGCTGCTGCTTCTGGCTCTAAGGTGAGCGAGCCTTGTATAGGAGTGCAGACCTGAGCATGGACTGATTGCTCTTATAAACAGGCCAAAGGCACTGCTGCGCGAGCGGGTGATGCTACTTCTCACTGCCATCTCTGTGAGGGTGATGAGAGGGTGGTCGTTCAACGGTATGTGAATTACTCGACCGGTTAACTAGCTGGAGACGAGCGCTAAGGCGCGTGCATTCGTATACCGCAGGTCAAAAGAGCGTGCCGAACGAAAGCTTGTCGGCTCTACTCGCGGCATCACCCACCGCAGGTCAGGCTCTTGGCGGCTTCTCGTTCCTCGTCGGCGCTGCAATTTCGCTGCACGCATTGTTCCGTGCTGCCAAACCGATGCCACATCTACGCCGCAAGATTCCCCTTTCAACCTTGTTTGTAAGGGCGCTTTCCTTCGGCACCCTCGCAACTTTGTCGTTACTCCATGCAGCTGTCAATCTCATCCTCAAGTTTTTTGCCGCCTCTACGAGCTCCACACTGGCAGATTTGGTACTGAGCGACGCTGTCGAGCTCGCGAGAATCAGCTTTGGTCTTGGAGCAACGACTTGGCTCGTGGCACGAATCTGCCGATTCGCAGTCCCTATGGATGCTCGCACCTTTAAAGGTGAGTAGGTGCTTGCGTTCTCGAAGCGGAGGACTGGTATTGACCTATGATATCTGCCATGATCAGTGCTCCAGCTTTCGGCCATCGCATCGACCCTCATGACCGTGTCAAGACCTTCGAACCTCCCTCTGTTCCCCATCCTCTGGATCCAATATTTCCTCCTCTCGAACCTCAACTGTGGAACCCTGATCTCCTCCTTCCTCGTCCTCCTGCTTCAACGCGTCTCCTTCTTCGCATTCGGCGGATCCAACTCGCTCGCCACGATCGACCTCTCTAACGCCTACACGGGTCTCCGGTCTTATTCGATCCTCCCCGTCAGCCTCCTAACGTACGCCTCAAATTTTGCCGGCCCAATCTTCCTCTCCACTTCCTCCCTGCTGCCTCATTCGACCTTACCTTACACGACGACGTTCCACTCCCTTTCCTTATTCGCCCTGTGTCTCTCGGCGACTCATTTTCGCCAACACTTGTTCACTTGGACCGTCTTCTCCCCCGCGGTGTGCTATCAGATCGTCTGGTCGTCGTTCGGTCACCTCTTGACCAATGTATTTTTACAAGCATTGCAGTGACCATCTCATCATATAGAGTATCAAGCATGCCCTCCACCACTTCGTGCCCCCAGTCCAGCTTTGCCCTCCGGGACCCGAGCCGTCCACCCTGTCCCATGCTCCCTGACCAAGTCGTCCACGTTCCTTCTCACTTCCTCATCTGCGAGTCCCTCGATCCTTCTCCTTCCCAAGAACCCGAAATTCTTAGTCGAAGGGATCCTCAGCGCCTCCCTCTCAGGGACGAAGCCGCATACAATCGTCAGATGCGCAAGGTACAACTGAAAAGCGTGTGCTCTGCCCGTCGAAAGAATCGGAGCGGGAGCGAAGAAGGGAGTCATCAACGTCGAGTTCGGTGGATGGTCGGAAAAAGTTCCTAGCTTGATATCGAGGATGTCTTGGGGTATCGTATAGGTCAATGCTGTGAAGCGTCCGGATAGGGTATGGTGACAACATGGGATGTTAAGGAACTTGGCCCCCGGGGTTCTCGAGGCGAAGAGCGGGATCCATGGCGTCAACTCGTCGGCGTGGTTGGCGATCAGGAAACTGCTAACCGGGAAAGGGGGATCGACCGCGCGTAGGAGGGTCGGGGGATCGAGGGATTGAGTTCGGAGGTCCGGTTGGGGAGTGTAATGTGCCCAAGACTTGCGGGCTCGTAGGTCGACGCCATATCCGGGGTATCCTTCGCTTGAAAGGAGGTAGACCCTGGATGCAATAACCCAGATAGAAGTGATAAGTGTCTGTCCATGTCTGTCCGACCGTCGGCGGAAACAACGTACAGAAGCCCGTTCCCACACCCTACATCGATGAACCCTCCCGGTGGTTTGCCATCCGAGTCGGCGTACATCTCTCGCCAGACAACGATGAGCCAAGCGGCGATCGCAACCTGAGGCATGCGCATCAATCAGCTGACATGTATTTTCCTTGTTGGATCCCCAATATATGTCCTCAACTCACATCCTCGAACAAGTGCTTCTGCGGATCCGTCTCCTCCTTCCACTCCTGAGCCATCCATCTGACAAAAGTGATGCGCGCGGCATGGGCCGGATCGTTCAAGTCAGTTCTGTCCATGCCCAATTGCGACCGAGCGACACGTCAGGGACGACATCAAAGCGTCTCTGTAGCCTTCTCGGACTCACTCGTATTTGGCCTTGAGGCGCCTGTACAGATCTTGCACGTCTTCCTTTTTCGCCAAGAGGTCGTGGAAGACTTTCTTGTCGTACCCCTTCTCCATCCCTGATCCCACAGTATGGAGGAACCCAAGTAGACTGAGACATGATCGATAGAGACGCTCGGAGGCTTTGTCGGGTTGAGAAGGGTCGGCGTTGGGTTGAGGAATGATGTCGATCCTAATCGTGGCCAAGGAGGACGAAAATTCTGTGCCATCCTCGTCGGCGTCTTCCAGTCCTGTCGCTACGTTTGTGGAAGGGATGTATCGAAAGGCCAATGCGACGACTTGTGGATGGTAGTAAGGCAACTTGGCGTTGGCGATCTCGGGTAAAGTTTCAAAGTCGGGTACCAAGATGACGGCGCCTTCATCGTCCGTGTCGGAGGTGAGATGCTCGGCCATGACTTGTTCCGTAAATCCATCGTCCAAAGAATCTTGCCGCGGCCGTGTATACACGCGGCAATCCTGCACCATCTCCCAGTCAAACTTCCTCTTGGGCAACAACCTCTTTCTGATCTTGCGATGACATCGAAACCCCGCTAGGTCCTTGTCCTGCTCGTCATCGCCCAGCGCAAGATCGTCGATGAGATCGGCGCGGAGGATGGTCGTACTGAGATGCTCAGGTTGGGACGTCATGTCGATGCATGCTTGGTGGAAATCCGAGAGTGAGAATTGAGCGGGGGAGGATACGATGGGGAACCAGTCCTGCGTAATCGTACCGACGGCGGAGGTCGAGGTGAAGCGAGGTAGGTTGGGATGAGGTGCTGGTGCAGTGGGATCTGTGAGTCGAGTGGGCGTGAAGCGACGCTTGGGAGTGGGAGTGGGTTCAGGTCGAACCATCCTTGTAGGGCCCGAACGAAGGCGGAGGTCAGAATGTGAGTGAGGCAGGGAGCGGAGGTCCAAACTGAGCGAGCTTCGCAGTCAGTTCGATCACGTCGATAGACGTCGATCGTCGTCGGAGATTCTCGAGTCCCGAATCCCGAACCGCGATCGGCTTGTGCTCTCCTTTCCCATCCCCTCATCGCCACCGTCAACGCCCTCGATCATACATTCACATCTCCCCACCGATCATGTCCAGCCCATCCCCCTCAAGCTCCACCGCTACGCCTACGCCTGCGACTACGCCTCATCAGCAATACGCGCTCAGTCGCAACGAGGAAGCCAAGGTGTTGGCCCAGTGCAAGATCGATGCTCTCCGGCACTGCGAGGTCGAAGCGGCCAGTGCGTTCAAGCTCAGATGTCCATTCGTAGCAATTCCCACTGACGAAGCTTGCTCGCTCGCTCTCTCCCAGCCTTTTCCGAATGCGCCGACGGTCGAACGGTCTCGGTCGCTTGGAAGTGTCGCAAGCAGTTCAGGGCCATGCAAGCGTGCATGGCAGTACAGCAAGTCTTCACCCTCTACAAATACTCATTGTGGTCTTTCTCAGCTGACCCGCAATCGTCTCCTCTCCTCGTCTCGAGTTAGCATGACCGAGGAGAAGCAGGACCAGGCCAAATTGCGGTATCTTCAGGATCGACGAGGCGGCATCGCATTACCTTGAGCAGAGTAGTCCACATCAATTTTCTTTTTTGATTTGCTTGCCCAACGTCGTCCGAACCCCATGTTGTAACAACATAGCACACACACATACGAAAATTGATTTACAGGCCCCGGCCCCCCTTTGAAAAGACAGCAAAATCTACATTTCTCTCCTAAGCCCTCACACCTTCCAAAGTCCTCCTCTCCCCATCCTGACCAACCACATCGACACCTTGCCCCCTCCCTTTCATGCCTTTGATCAATCTCTTGCCCAGCACACTCTTGAGCAACTCGTTGGCCTTGAAACTCGATCGTACCAAGGGACCCGAGGCCCAGTACAAGAACCCGAGTCGTTCGGCTTCCCGTCCCCAGTGATCGAACTGTTCCGGTGTGACGTAGGAAGAAACTTTCATGTGTTTTTTGGTCGGTCGCATGTATTGTCCAAACGTGACGACGTCGACGTTGACTTTGCGCAGTTCTTTGACAAGATGTGGAATTCGACAGCATGATAAGTCTCCGAAAGCACACGCGAAGTAGCAACCGAAATGGCTCGCCCACTCACCTTTGAGCGTCTCCAACACCTCCTCGTCCGTCTCTCCGACACCCAACATGATACTTGTCTTGGTGATCAACCCCGGTTGCGCCTCCTTGGCGACCCTCAGCACCTCCAACGACTGTCGGAACGTCGCTCGCGGATCTCGCACGAACGGCGTGCGGTTCTCGGTCGTTTCCATGTTGTGCGCGTACACGTCCAATCCTGATCGAGCGACGAGAGAGATGGCGTCTTTGCCGCCCTGAAAGTCACCTGTTAGGGCTTCGATGAGGATGTGTGGGGCTCTGTTGGGTGGGGTTGAAATGGGATCGGTCAGGTCGATCTGAGCGAAAGGGGGTCAGATGTCGAGTTCGTTGATGACTTGCTTTGATTTGGTTTTTCGGATCGTCTCGGCGAAATGGGATGCTCCTCCATCGGCAATATCTGGAAGGGGAACACGTACGACATGTGATCAGCAAGCCTAATTCTTCCCACTGGCGAGGCGTCTGACCCCCGCGCCGGCCTGTCAACGGTGACTGAGGTTCCAAAAACTTACCATCTCGGTCGACACTGGTCATGACAATGTATCCAACACCCCATCGAGAGATGGCTTCGGCGGTGTTTTCGGGTTCATGCACGTCGAGGGGTGGTGGGAGTTTGGCGGTCTTGATCGCGCAGAAGCGACATCCTCGCGTGCAGGTATCGCCCATGAGCTATGTCATCATGTCATTCATTAGCCATTGAAGCTTTGACGCCGCGGGAAAGGCAGTCGAGATTGTTGCAGAAACCCACCATGATGGTCGCGGTCGCATCTCCCTTGTCGCCACCCCAACACTGGCCGATGTTGGGACACCTCGCCTCCTCGCACACGGTGTGCAACTTGAGTCCACGCAGATCGTTCTTGATCTTGTTGTAGGATGCCGAGACGGGAACTTGGGTCTTGAGGTAGGATGGGAGGCGTTGACTATGGGGAAGTGAGGAAGTGGGTAGGTGGTCAGCTTTGGGGATACCCAACGGAACGGGTAGGGATCCGATTCTTTTGACCGGCTCGCGACTGACGTCTTTGATTTGGTGAACACGACTCGATCTTGCGATGAGCTTGACGATGAGGATGGGGCCGACTCGGGTGAAAGGAAGTCATCGACGGTCAAGAGATCGGCTCGCAAGGCCTCCAACCGGGGGCGGGCCGGTGCTGCTGCCGCCGGAGATGGAGAAGAAGGCGACGAGCTTTGAGTGGCGAGAGGTCGGATCGAGTGCGCCGCGGCTCGCTGGAGGATGGCACAGTCAAGTAGAGATCAGAGATGGGGATCGAGGGTCATGGATAAATGGATGGATGCTTGGATGGATGCTCACCTGCAGGGGTCGGGTGGTTGCCATCATGCTTGCGTCGGTCGTCGGTGCGAATGGAATGGAATGGAATGGGTCGGAGTCGGAGTCGAAAGCGAATGACACGATTGGATTCCGCTCTTGCGAATCTGATGAGACTGGGCTGGGCGCCGGGCAGCCGACGATCGCCGCGGGAAACAACCCAGGCGGTCCGAGCGCCGCGCTCTCTCTCACCCTCGGCAATTTTCGGCGAAGCACGCTCAAAGAAGCTCAAGTTTCGTCTCGTTTTTCTTTCTTTGGCTGATATAGGAATAGAGAAGATCGCCATGAACACTAGAAAAAGGTATGAAGCGTGATATAGAGGTGAAACCATATGGAGTGGTATAATTAGTACGAATCAGACCCCAAAGAACACCGAGAAACAGCCGACGTAGACGACTTGTTGTGAAGACCTGGGCTAGTTCTAAAGGTAGAGTCCTGGATGCCGTTGACTCCAGAACTACTAGATAAATGTACCGAGGGTCATCACGACCATACCGAGAGTGCCAGCGACGAGCGAGAAACCCTTGGCCTCAGTTGACGATGCCGCCAAGACCTTGCCAGAGGTCGTCCCTGAACCCCTGCCATTCAAATCTCTCGAGTGGCTGCCAGGGCCCGTGGTCTGGGTAGTTCTATTGGGAAGGGTAGAAGGGACGACGGGGATGATTTGGGGCTCTCCCGAGCCTGAACGTAAAGAAGTACAAAGTTCAGCCTGATTAGCCTCCGCTTAGGAGCAACTTCTGGGAAACAGCCCAACTGCCTCGATTGTTCCTTCTTAATAAAAGACAAACGATGAGCTTACGGTTGAAGCGTGGGCAGATGGAGTTCTCATACGTCACGATCTTGAGGCGATCGTCATCCGTGCACTCTACCCAAGCCACCCGATCCCAAGGTAACAAACGTTTTGGCTCCGGTCAGCACTTGAACAGCGATTGGGAAACGGCGTTTGGTGACAAGTTCGGGGTTGCGGCATAGCGATGCCTTGCTCACTTTCATTGATGCAAGCCGTGAAGTTGGCAATGAAGTCCTTGTTCGTGCAGTGGCAAGGGACATTGGCCGGTCCGCACTGCCAACGTTAGGGAGGTGGAAGCACGAGTTGTTGACTCCATGGCAGCAAAGAGATCATCTCGGCCTTCGGTGCCATCAAGTCGTCGACTTACCATTTTTGCACCAATAGTCTGGGTGCACATCCCGCCACACAAGGGAAGACCGCGAGGAAGACTTTTCGCAATCTTCGTCAGATTGAGGCCGGTCCGGCCCGTGGAGACAGTCGGGGTCGGGGCAAACGGGGTCGGGGCAGTCAGTGCGGTGGAGGCAGTGTCGGCGGCATCGGCGGCGGCGACCAAGCTCGCAGCGGACAAGGGGATGACCAAGAGGGAAGCTAGCGAGATGTGCATCTTGGGACACGACTTCAAAAGGGGGGGGGTAGGGAGGAAGGTGATGAAAGAGGGGTAGGGCTGAGGGAAGGGGTGGGGACGGCAAGGCCGGTATAGGAAGTCAGGCTCGATCTCGACTCTCGACTCTTCATTAACGCTCCCCTCGTTCGGGGCGTGGGAGGGCGCTTGCGTTCGTCGTAGGGCCCGTCTGGATCACAGCAAGCTCAGGAGTTACTTCAACACGTAAGTTCCGGCCGGTCCATCGACACCGTGCCCCGCCGCTGCCACCGCTCGACCGTAGAGCGCGCCGCCAAAAAGGAGGACAGTGTACGACCGCTACACCATGCGAATGAAGAGGAAGGGGAGGTTCAAATCACACTGGTCTAAAAAAACCTGTCATACCCAGCTCCACGTGGTGACAGTGACGTGCCAGCAACACCGAGACGACCGAGTCCAGTTGAGCGAATGCCGCAGCGGTGTCTCAGGGGCAGAGGAGATAGTCAGGAGACGTAATTTGCCGGGAGCTCGACGAGATTCCGAGCCCACGCGCTTAGACGAGCTTCAAGGACTGCTCTCCGTCCGGCCGGAAACTTTGGAGTTGACAAGATTATACTCACGTTGGATCCACGTGTCGGTGCCAACTGGCATTGCAGAGATGACACATAAAGCTGGGAGGCATGGACGGGTTTGAGCGCCGATTGCCCCATGGGGAAATATTCTGCGGGATTCATTGAGTAGATACTAAAAAGGTATGAGCTCAGTCGTTTACGATGTTCGTTCGAACAATAGCAAAAAGAATTCGTTCGCAATAATGCCCCTCGAACATCACGGAAACTGAGCAAATACACAAAAGGCGAGTGCTAGATTTAAAGAGACCGATGGGGAAGGGGGAACGCCGAGAGTATGATACGGAGTCTGGTGGGGAGTCAAGGAGCTCTAAATCGCTTCCTCGAGTGGTCGGTATTATGTGATCGAAAAGAACGCTCCAATGACGCAGGGAACGAGGATCCATCTTGTAAAATCAGGCCAATGTCGCGAAAGCGATGGCAACCGCACCGAGACTCGCGATGAGTGAGACCGCCTCAGTCAACGACGCCGCCGAGGCCGAGCCCGAGCCCGAACCATTGGTCGTGCCAGTGGCACCACCACCGCTTCCAGTGTTACCTTGGGAGTTGTCACTCGTGGTGTTGCCCGTGCCAGTGGGAGCACCAGAGGTGGAAGGAAGACGGTCAGGGGTTTGGGAACCGTTACTGCCCGGAGATTGGTCTCCTCCCGAGCCTTCCGAGCCTAATGAAACAATTTATATACACATATATAAATATAAAGGTCTTGGTCAGTGTTGAGCTTGGATACGATTTCGCGTACTCGGGACAGGAGGTGATGAAAGCGCCCGCGCGCCCGAAAAGAGCGACGCTGGCTGAGCGTCTCGCCGGCGCCACAAAGCCCTGATGAACGACTACAGATTCACTAACCTCCAGAAACCGAGGTCTTGCAAAAGAAATGCCCGAACGCCAGGGTCTCGTTTCTATCAAGCTGACTGCTGCAATCTATCAAGAACGCGGGCGGGCGATCCGGTGTCTGTCAGACGACGCGAGGGGAGATTGGGTTTGACTCCTCTGCTGGAGTCACTGCTTCGCTTGCTTCACGTGTACTGACTGGCGAGAATGCAGAGGTTCATGAGTGTTGAGTAATTTTGATCGGAACACTGGCACGTTATATTGCCCACATCTTTGCACTGTGCGTGATGGAGTGGATGAAGGACGGAAAAGCGTCAGCATGGTGGGCGGATTCACTGCCTGTCGGTTGTCAACTGACCGAGGTTCGGGGGGCAACGCTCTTGGCGCAATTTGCGCCGCACACGGGTAATAGGGAAGGAGGCCCGGTGGGGGCAGTGTCGGCCGCGAACATGGTCGTAGCGGACAAGGCGATGATGATGAGGGAAGCAAACGAGACGTGCATCTTGGGAGGGGGTTTCCGAGGGGCGTGATACGAGAAACGTGATGAAGGAGGGAGAAAGGGACACAGAGGGGAGCAAAAGGAAACCGCTCATCACGGTGTGTTCGGCCTTATGAGACAGCATCGGTCAGATCGGCCCAGGTGTGACTCACCGCATAGTCAGGGGTGAATGCGCGGTGCTAGAGACATCTCTGGCGCCGCCGGTCACAGGAGAGATTTGGGAGAGAGTTCAACCGAGTCCTGACAGTGCCCACACGCCATCACGATTCACGAAGGACGATAGCGACGCCGAATAAAAGACACCGTTTGTATGGAGATGAATACTGGTAGGACCTATGTTTTGCTCGTTTGCCTTCTCTGCCGTGAACATGTGACTCGGATGATCCGAGTCCCGACCTGACTGGTTTTCGCCGTCTCGGTCTTGAAATGAGCCAGCAATGCGACGATAGTGTGTGACGCGTGTCTCAGGGGTACAAAGGAACAAGAGGGAGCCACCTACTTAGTGGGTACCTCGATCTACGAGTACTGAACCAGACTGAACCCAGCCTCCCGCTTCTTAAGCATCGCGTCTCTGTTGAACTACATTAGACTATACGCCCCGCGGAAGGGCGTGTCGAAACACTGATTGGTACCTATGCACCTCCTTACTTCTCACAAACGCATCGCCTAGCTATGACTCCAGTCCCAAGACTGTTCTCTGCACTCCAGTGCCTACCTACCTTGCAACGCAAAACACCGAGACCTCAGAGGGCGTATGGGACTTGCGCCGGTGCCAGTCGATGATGAGCAAAAATCTGGGAGCCGCTACGATCCAAATTGAGGCTTTGGGTTCCCAATCATTTCGCCCTTTTCCAGCAGAGATGTCCCTCTCGATCATGCATCTCTCCGGGCCTTAGTCAGGGCAAGGAGCTCGTACTCTATCCCCAGTGAAAACTGTCGCGTATTAGCCACGTCTCAAAAGCATCATTTTCCCAATAGGAGCTGTACAAGGTCTTCTAGGATCACGTACACTTCTGCTCCCTAGTCGACAAAGCTGGAGTTTCCCACTCAGGAGCTCAGGCCGCGACTGCGACTCATTGATGTGAGGCGGCGCGAAGTGCATAATGTTCCCCGAGCGGGATCGATTGTGTAAACTAGAACCCCAAACTTCTATATTACCCACCCCCTCATCCCGCTTTCACCCCATACCAAGAATATTCACGCAATATACCGCACGTGCCGAGTTATTACCAGCAATACATATGAGCGAAAGTGCTGCCGGTGGCCAGGCTCGAAGCCGAAAGGAAGCGATGGGAATGTCGATGTGGAGACGATGACCGTGTATGGACTAATACTGCTGATATTTACTTGGTTCGTGTTGAGAGATTGGAGCCAGATTTGGTGGAACCAGCGACGCGCATCGAGCTTGTGCTGCCAATCAGATCGATCCCGCGAACACGATCACGACCGCAGCGAGACTCGCCACGAAAGAGAAGCCCTTGACCACAGTGATCGATGATGCCGCCGAAATCAAACCCGAGCCACCCGTCGGAACATTGCCACTATTACCGCCCGAAGCGTCCATGGTTCCCGAAGTGTTCGTAGCGTCCGGAATGGTAGGAACATTGGTCGTGGGCTTAGGAGGCAAAAGGGGATGCGGACTCGTAACTCCTGATGCGAGAAGAAGTATCACTCATGCGGATCAGGTTGCCGTTCGGTTGCACAACTTTTTTGGGCTCGAGAGAGAACACGATGAAAAGGTCCAAGTCCAAGCCTCCAGGGGATCGCCGAGCATTCCGTCGATGCAGAAAGATCGATGCACTCACCCGGGGCAGGCTGCGTCATTTCGATACCCAGCGCTGCGCATGCTGCACCATCGGCCTTGAAGACCGCAAGTAAATCATTTTGGAGGCAGGCTAGAAATGAAAAGGGTTAGCCAGGATCGGTTCGGCATCCATCGTCACCTTGACAAGGTGAGTTGTGCCCTCAGTTCGAGGTGGTACGACTCACCCCTTTGAATGCATCCCCTGTATTTGGTAGCGTAGTCGTAGTCTTGGCACATACAAGTTCTATTGTTTGTGTTTTGACACTGGTGGTGGCCGGTAAAGTGCACGGCATGAGTACAAGGTGTCGATCCTCACCAAAAAACGGCTGCTCACGACTGACAGCGGTGACAGCAGTGATCTGAGTGGCGCAGTTCAATCCGCACTGTGTGTCACTCAGAGCGACACCGAATAGAGTTGTTGAGACATAGAACGTAATGAGGAGGAGCGAAGCGAGCGAGATGCGCATCTTGAGGGGGAGGGCGGTAGCGAGTGTAGCCAGAAGCGTGGTGACCGAGGGGAAAATGGTGGAGCGCAGCAGGCCACCCGTGCCGCTGTTAGCTTTTTCTTTCGGTCTTGCGAAATCGCCCTTGAGGCTGCAACCGTGAAGCAGGGTCGGCCGAGGTGAACAACCTTTGGCTTAGGGGTCACTGTACCCTGCACCTGGTCATTTCGGGCCGAGGCCGACCGTCGGCGACCGGCCACTGAAACGAGCCGAGCGGCGCCGACGTGAAAGCGAAAAAATTGCCAGGAACGCAGAATGAAGGCACAGCATGTCTCAAGAACATTGTTTGCTCGGAAGCGAAACAAGATAATACACTTCCTATGGCATGCCTGAAAATGTACACCGTTCTCCTGCCCGAGCGGCGAGCAAACCAACTCTCGGCTGTTTTATGAGTTTAGCCATGTATATTCCGACGTGTTAGGGGCTAGGGAAAAAAGTCAGGAGCTAGCCCTGTAGAGCGAGTCTGATCGACCCTTTAAAACCTAGTTTCGCACTTGTACAGCACCGCATATGCTGTATTACATCAAGAGTCCAAGACTATGCCATGTAACGTAGACCCTTGTCACTTCATCATTTACGAAACGAAAGCAGAGAACTTTCATGATGAAAGGAGAGGTATCAGGTCGAGCTCAGTCGAGCTGCCTCTCGAGTTTCCGCGGCTTGAAGGACCCCACTCCATCCAACACGGTGAGTCATCTTACTCCGAGTCTAGCACCGGCATGCGGAGCTGATAAATCATGTAGGTATAGTGACCTGTGCGGCGCCGAGCCGGTGAGAGGCCCCAAGCTCATCGACATCTACCAATCGGTACTTGAGCCTCGTGTCACCGAACCCGTAGCATCTCTCATTCCGCATACCCGAACCGAGCCGTGCAAGTCAAATCTAAAGATGTCGATCGTACTGGTGACCGAGTAACAGGGTGGAGTCATTGACAAGCGGTCAATATCGACACCATAACACTGTGGGCTCTAGAGACGCAGCGGACAAGAAGTGGTCCTCGTAGAAAAAGAGAGACGTGTTTGAAGGAAGAACTTGCTGTGCAGAGGCTGGCAGCTTGCAGCGCCAGTGGGCGTCCCGGGTGCGCGACCACCCTGACCTTCGTCTCCACACCACATCCAGACAGCTCAATCGCGCTACAATGCTCACCCGCGTCGCTCGACCAACAGCGAAAGCGACCCTTCGATCGGTCGTCGTAGCAGGCCAAACGAACCAACGACCATCACAGCAACAGCAGCAGCGTGGACTGGCGACCGTGCAGGACCCGCCCAAGCCTGCGCCACGAAAGACGACGTTCGGTGGACTGCGAGACCAGGACCGCATCTTTTCGAATGTGTACCGAACGGGGGATCATGGCATCAAGGGAGCAATGGTGCGTTGTCTTGTGACTTTTGGTGGTGGCCTTGCTGCGTGTTTTGGCAGCTGTCAAGGGCGAGGCGGCGGGAGACCGGGGCGGGGGGGGAGGGGGGTAATGATAGGTGGCAAAGGGGCTCCACAAGGGTGGTGCAGCATGACCCGAAGCACGAGACTGCTGTACGATACCACTCGAGTGGATGGAGCTATCCGCGATGGTGTTGACGTGCATCGATGACCGGGTGACCTCGCTCGTTACACTCGCCGATCGGAGCCGGCTGCTGGCACCTGCCCCGTGCGAACCCGTGCATCGAGGCGCATTGCAGCCCATATCCACAACTTGCCACTCCATCATTCTACTCCTTCCATGCGGTGAACGAGTCGGGATGATTAGCTTTATCATCGAATGCTGACACCACACCTCATCCTTCCCATTCTGTTTCTTGTTGCGCTCCCCGCGCTGGCTGCCTTGATCGACCACTCAGAAACGCGGCGATTGGCACCGGACAAAAGACATCATCCTCAAGGGTGACTCGTGGTTGATCCAGCAGAGTCAGTAGTTTCCTGTCCTTCTTGATCCATTATAACACTTGGGCGAGTTTCTTCACCTGCTGACACATGCGCATGGCTTGTAAACCCCCCTCTGCCTATCCTCCCCGCGCGTGCACTCGCCCATCAGTCAAGGACTCGGGTCTTCGAGGTCGAGGTGGTGCAGGATTTCCCTCCGGCCTCAAGTGGTCCTTCATGTGCGCTAGGTCGATAAACTCGCGCAATTCAAATGTCATCCGCTGACACGCACTTGAACACCACAGGAACAAGCCCAACTGGCAGGCCGACAAGCGACCGCGGTATCTGGTCGTCAACGCCGATGAGGGTGAACCCGGAACTTGGTGAGTTCGCATACTCTTGAGATTTGTCTGCAGTCGCGCTGACCCCGTCTATCCTCCTGGATTTACAGCAAGGATCGAGAGATTCTCCGCGGCGATCCTCACAAGCTCATCGAGGGCTGCCTTGTCGCCGGTCGCGCCATGAACGCCAACGCTGGTAGGCTACATCGAGCATTTCAACCAAACCAGAATGGCGCTAAATCTCCACCATTTTATCTTTGACAGCCTACATCTACATCCGCGGCGAGTTCTTCATGGAGTCGGACCACGTCCAGCAGGCGATCGACGAGGCGTACAAGGCCGGCTTCATCGGCAAGAACGCGTGCGGTTCGGGCTACGATTTCGACGTCTACCTGCATCGAGGCGCCGGTGCCTACATCTGCGGTGAAGAGACGGCCCTGATCGAGTCGATCGAGGGCAAGCAGGGCAAGCCCCGACTGAAGCCCCCCTTCCCCGCCGACGTCGGTTTGTTCGGTTGCCCGACCACCGTCGCCAACGTCGAGACCGTCGCCGTCGCACCGACCATCATTCGCCGAGGTGCGAGCTGGTTCGCCGGGTTCGGTCGCGAGCGCAACCAGGGCACCAAGATGTTCTGTATCTCGGGCCACGTCAACAAGCCGTGCGTCGTCGAGGAGGAGATGTCGATCCCGTTGCAGGAACTTGTTGAGAAGCACTGCGGTGGTGTCCGAGGCGGATGGGACAACCTGCTCGGCATCGTTCCCGGTGGATCGTCGGTGCCGGTCTTGCCCAAGAACCACTGCGAGGAGGCATTGATGGACTTTGACTCATTGCGCGACTTGCAATCCGGTCTCGGCACAGGTGCGGTGATCGTGATGGACAAGTCGACCGACATCATCCGCGCGATCGCCCGTTTCGCCAAGTTCTACAAGCACGAGTCGTGCGGCCAATGCACGCCTTGCCGAGAGGGGACGACTTGGCTCGAGAACATGATGGACCGCATGGTTGAGGGCCGAGCGCATGAGCGCGAGATCGAGATGCTGCAGGAGTTGACGAAGCAGATTGAGGGGCACACCATCTGCGCTTTGGGCGATGCCGCGGCGTGGCCCGTGCAGGGCTTGTTAAGGCACTTCCGTCCCGAGGTCGAGGCTCGCATCGCCCAGTACGCGGCTCGTAACGGTCAAGTTCTGTTCGGTGGTCATTTGCGAAAGGACATCGATCCTTCCATCGCCGTGCCTAACAACTTGGGCATCTCGTTGCCTTTCCCTTCGACGACCAATTGACCGTTGAGACTGTTTCGTTTCTGTGTCATTTTCTCTCGTTTTCGAATGTTCTTTCTTTCTCTTTTTGGAAATATTAACCTGCGCGCGCTCGTAATTGTACGACATTTCACTCGAAGCTCCGAGAGAGCGCCAGTCACAAAACGACTTGATTGTTACAACAGCACTCTAACAAGGCACCAACACTGATGCAAGTCTACTTCACCGAAGGCTCCTCGGCTTGAGAGGACGATAATCGTTGTTTCTTGTTCGTCTCCCCATCCTCGTTCGACTCGGAGGTACTAACATCACTTTCCCTCCTCTTGACACCCGTACCACTTGGTCCGGCCTTACTCGTCGTCGTCATCGTTGTTGGGGAGGTGGACGTCGTGGATGATGAGGACACCTTCTTTTTGACGACCACACCGGCGAGCAAGTTCTTCTTCTTCTTGGGTGGCGCGGGGAGAGGTTTCTTCGTTGTACTTGTTGTTGGTGCGGTGAAGGAAGAGGTAGAAGTCGAAGTCAAAGTCGGTGAATTGCTCGAGGTCGAAGGTAATGCCAGAGCCGAGATGGACGCTATCGAAGCTGGTGGAGGAGCATGCGATCTTGACGACACCGCTCTGAACAACATAGACATGAACCACACGTCATCAATGATTTGCACGATGCTCGCGAGCGAGATGAGTGGAGTGGACCCCGGAGGCGTACTGCTTGAAATTCCTCAATTCGTCTTGGATCTCCTTCTGCCTAGCGCGTTCTTCCTCGTTGTTCTCGTCCGTCATCGAGTCGAGGAAGTTGATCTCGTCTTCGTCCAAGGCGCGGAATTGATTCTCTGTTGGTTGTTAAGAGAAGGCAAGGGAAGAGGTTCATCGGAGCACTTCAGTCTCATGAGTTTTCCCCGGGGTAAGCCTGAGTTGCGAGGGTGACGAACTGAATTTCAAGGCCTCATCAAAGGCTTCTTGTTTTTTGTTCTGTGAAGAGAATCAAGTGATTAAAGGTCAGTTCTGAGGCCGGGCTGACGCATACGACGATCCGTGCAGGTCCATTACATCCCATAGTCGATGGTTGCGGATAGAGCAATGTATCGTCATAGCTCCCTTTCAATTGTACAGTGCCCATATATCAACGCGGGTGATACAACCGTTGCGAACCGCCACCCTTGAATCTTTCCCCCCACACAAACGTCGTTAAACCTCCCCCATCTCGCAACCCAACACCCTTCCTACCCTTCGCTCAAACAACTCCCGAACCCAAGCACCCCAGAACAACCCCAACCCACCAACGCACCTTATGTTCCTGCAACTTCTCATACAAGCTCCTCCCATCGTAAGGCTCCCCCTCGATCGCACTCGTAGGCGGCGGTTCCTGACCCATTCGAGCATAGGCTTCTTTCCATTCCGCTTGGCGTTTCTCTTGAGCTTCGGTCAGTTGCTTCTCAGAGACGAATCGTGAGGCGACGGAGGAGGTCGGGTCCATGATGGGGTTTAGTGTCGGGGGTGAAGAGCGGGTTCAAGAAAGGGGGAGGAGGGAAGAAGCGTGTGGGCTAAGGCTGAGGTGTCGGTTCGGGCTCGCTCGAGTCAACTCAGTCCAGACGGTTGGAAGATTGATTCGGGTGTAAAGCTTTTAATTCGTTTGTTTTTGGAGCGAATTTAAGAGCACGAAGGATATAAAGAACGTTTCATCCGATATCAGATAGATAAAAAGGTACCACGCCTCCCAGCTCCGCCACTTAAGCCAACATGAACTGCCCCTGAATCCTCTGCGCGACCCTCGCGGCCTTGTCGGCCGTGAACTGCTCGACGTGGGCGGCCCCTTGAACGGGCGAGATGGGTCGACTCGGCGTCGGCGTCGATTCGCCTCGAAGACCATGGTCGACTTCGAACATGTAACGGATCAGGTCGAGGCAACGTACCGAGTAGGCGTATTCGTTGTCGTACCTGGGTAAAGGAGCGGAATGGGGCTTTTGGTCAGTTTTTATTATGATTATTAAACCTTCCGAGGGAATAGAAGAAATTTTTTGGTGCGCAGGATTGGAACTGACCATGCGATGATCTTGAAGGTCGTAGGGTTCAGTTGGACGGTCGCGTGCGAATCGACGATGCAACCTGTATCATCATCACAACCAAAGAACGCTCACGAGATCAGGTTTTCAAATCCCTCGAGCTTGGACCGCAGAGAAGACAGGAGCTCACTCTGCTGGTACCCCAAGAAATCCGACGAGACCAACTCGTCATCATTGACGCAAATGACGGTCGTCAAACTTCCCAAACTGGACCCATAACGACCCGCGGCGGCCTCCCTCAAAGGCCTCAACAATTCCTCGACGCTCGCGACCGGGGTGGAAAGCGAGACCGTCAAATCGACCATCGACACGTTGTTGACGGGGACGCGAACGGAGATACCCGTGAACTTTCCCGTTAGTTCGGGGAGGACGAGTTGCACCGCCGTTGCGGCTCCCGTCGTGGTAGGGATGATGTTGGATCCGACTCCTCGACCGAGGCGACGGTTCTTCTTGGAGTAACCGTCCAGGATGTGTTGGGATGAGGTCGAGGCGTGCACGGTCGTCATCATGCCGTATTCGATACCGAAGCAACGTTGCAGCACTTTGGCCAAAGGAGCGAGGCAGTTGGTCTGATGAGGGAGAAACTCTATCAGATTATGGGGACAGAGAGCGGAGGTTTCTAGTCGCGCCTGATGGAGAAAGGGACTGACGGTGCAACTGGCGTTGGAGACGACCTGCATCGAAGGGTGGTATTCCCTCCTGTTGACACCAACAACGATCGTCTTGGCGTCCCTGAAAGAGCAAAAACAGTCATCGGTAATCGTAATCAGCATCTCGAATCGCATCTACCGTACTCCACGAAGTCCTCGACTCACTTGCTCGGCGAGGAAATGACGACCTTCTTGGCCCCCTTACCAGGCTTGCAATGCCTGCCCGCGGTCTCGACGGTCGTCATCTTGCCCGTCGCTTCCAAAACATACTCGACCCCAGCCGAAGCCCAGTCCAATTCCTCGGGGTTGCGCTCCGAGAAGAGCTTGATCGTTCGATCGAGGAACTTGAGGTCGCCCGCATCGGTGATGCTGAATTCGTTCGCGTAAGGCGAAGTGCCGTGCGTCGAGTCGTAACGGATCACATGGATGAGGTAGGAGAGACTAGGAGCCGTGTGGTTGATGGCGACTGTTGGAATGGGGAGAGGTGGGCCATTGAGGTGAGTGATAGAACGAAGATGGATGCGAGAAGGCTGTTTCGGAGTCGGCCCGTTCGCTCCGGGCCCGGCTCGGTGCCGCGTACGAGGGCACGGCCACGGAAAGCGGTTTTCGCTCCAGCTAATTAGGGAAGGGAACTTACCAACTTTGATATCATCCCGAGCGAGCGAAGCACGGAAAGCAGCTCGACCTATTCCACACAAAATCAGGTCTCGTCAGCGTCACTGTCAAAACCCGAGTCGAGGAAACCCCGTTCAGCGTCCGAACTCGGGAACTTGTACGTGCCGTTCAATCTGCGGACATAACTTACCAATTCGACCGAAGCCATTGATTCCTACGAGAGCGACGGGGTCGACGGGAGAAACCATGGTTGCTATGAAGAGTTTTGTTAAAGGAAAGGAGGTTTTGGATGAGGTGTAATGCAGAAAGAGAGGAGGAGGAAGAAAATGACGGAGCGACGTCGTCGGAGACTGGTGGGTGACCTTTCTCCGATCGAAATTGGTCTCGGAGCCTCTCGGGCAAGTGGACGGGTCGACAAGGAGCGATCGTTCCCTGCTTGCGCCGAAGGCATGGTTCCGCGACCAGGCTTACCATACATTTCCTCATGTGCATCTCGTATCGGCTAAACTCGGACATCCATCCATGCCTGAGATGGTTTTTTTTTCTAACAAGACAAGACAAAGAGGTCAGCTTGCTCCACTGGGTGCTCAATTTAGACCTCGTGTCGAAACAAGGCTTGTACGATCGAGCTCGCTCGCCAGTGCAAGCAAGCTCACATGTACGGCGTGGCGGCGCGCGACGGGAAGGGACGTCTGGACTCTGGAGCGTAATGGGCCGCTTCGGATGGACCGGAGGAGTTTCGCGGCTCACGGCGGAACTCGAAGACTGGCCCAGGCTCGCGGTTGTAGCTGAAGGCTGGAGGTAGGTACCGACCAAACTCTGATAAAATGTTTGCTAAGTACGGTATGTATTACGGATTTTTGGTAAACAGGGGTCTATCCGTTCGTGATGCTCCCTTTTTTCAACCATGCCTGCTTCCTGTCCCCTCCGCAAGTCATCGAGTCAGTCTCACAATTCCTAAATGAAGATCCACCACTATACCGTACTCACCCAGACAGGTCTATCACTCCTCATCATCCGCATGCTCCTTGGCGCACTCTGCCCTAACCCTCTGCAAAAAGTACTTCATGTGGTCCGGATCGACACCGGGGGTAATCCCATGCCCGAGGTTGACGATCCACCCTCCCTTCATCCCCTCCTTGGCGCACGTCAAGAACCCATCTCGACCCCACACGAGTTGTCTGACCTCCTTCTTGATCGAGCTCAACCCCGAATGAAGGATCGGTGGGTCCATGTTGCCTTGTAAAGCGACTTTACCACCGGTCGCTTCCCTCGCTGCTCGAGGGGTGATCCCCCAATCCAATCCGACGGTCGAGTACCCGATCGAAGCCAAAGCTTGTAATTGAGGCGCCGCGTTGGTACCTTTGGCGAATACGGTCATGGGTGGGCACGGGATGTCGAGTTCTTGTAGTCGTGCTTTAACAAGTTTGGGCAAGAGCGCGAGGTAGGGGAGGATGAAGGTCTCGAAACCGATGGGGGTGAGCACGTCGGCGTTGGTATCGAACACCTGTAGGAGCTGTGAGATAAGAGAGCAGATGGATAGGTTAATAGGTGCCACCCAAGGTCGATACCACACATCGAGAACGAGCGTGGCCCTTTAGTGAACCGAGGAGAGAAACAACCGACCTGAGCTCCGGCCCTGACTTGACCGACCAAGTATTCGGCGCTGACGTGAGCGATATGGCTGAGCACGGCGTTGGCGTTCTCTGGATCCCTGTAGCACCATGCTTTTGTCTTTTCCCACGTCTTGGACCCTCCGCCTTCGACCATGTAGCCGAACAAGGTCCAAGGGCCGGCGCAGAAACCGATGAGGGGCACCTTGCCGCCGAGCGTCTTGCGCGTCAAAGTGATGGCCGCATAGACGTACGAGAGCTCGGCAAAGACGTCCGTCCTTCGTTCGAGGATGCGTCTCTGTGCGTCTTCGGGGTTGCGTAACGGTTCGGGGAAATGGGGTCCGACGCCGCCCTTCATCTCGACGACCATACCCATCGCCTGAGGGACGACGAGAATGTCGCTGAAGATGATGCTCGCGTCCAACAGACCGTCGTAGCGACGAATGGGTTGCATTGTCAATTCGCACGCGAGTTCGGGCGTACGACAGACGGTGAAGAAGGAATGGTCCTTGCGTACGGCGAGGAACTCGGGCAGGTAACGACCGGCTTGGCGCATGACCCAGATCGGAGGGTGGTCCAAGTCCAAAGGGTTCTCGTTCGCTGCGGATCGGAGAAGCAGATCGTTGAGGAGCGGTGGAAAGTCGGTCGAGATGTTCGGGAAGGTGTAGCCCTTGACCGGGGTCGGGAGATCGACTTGTTCCTTGGGAGCGGCTGATGACGACGACGAGGAGGCCTCGCCGGTGGACGGAGTGGGGTGACTCGTCATGTTGGGTGAGCACTGGATGAGATTTTTTCTCCAAGTGCTGTGAGATCGAGTAGGATGTAGCTGTGGTGACCGTAAGCAGAGCTGGAAGACGGGGTCAGGAAGAGAAAGGAGGTCAACTTTGGTCCGGCGGTTTGGGTGGTTCGATCGACGGGGCAGCGCCGGGAGCACTGCGCCGAGCACCGAGCCGCGGCGAGCTCATAAGCGCTCCAATTGCCCAATAAAAACCGAGGCTGCTGATGCTCCTAATGAAGCGGCATGGCTCGAGACTCGAGACTCGACACGCCTTGTTGACCGCTGACTCTGTCCACACTCGATCCTCTTGTGCGACCCTTCAACAGTGAGTAGTGACTGCTCCTGTACTATCTCATCATACCAGACATCGCGTATTGCGATCACACGTTGGCGGCCTCTCGTCGACGCTGACGACACCCACCACCACCACCACCTCGAAGACGAGCACGACTTGAGCCGACGACCGACGAACGACGACGGAGGGACTCCGAAGGTGTTGTAGATGCAGATGAGGCGTCAGACGTCCTCTCACCACGCCACGACTGCGCTGCACTTACCTCATACCCCTCATCATCGCCAGGCCCCGTTTGAGAACGACACGACTGACGCTGACGACGTGCTCTCGCGTGTGCGTTGTACAGTGTCGCGAACATCGTTCGATCGTGCTTTGACCATCTTCTCACCCGAAGGAAGGCTCTACCAAGTTGGTACGCTACAAATCATCGAGTACCGGTCCTTGCCTCGCTCCCATCGAGCTCCCCAGTCTAACCCCTCCGGCATTGCTGTCCCCCTCAGAATACGCCTTCAAGGCCATCGCAGGCTCAGGACACACCACTCTCGCCATCCGAGGAGAGGACGCCACCGTCGTCATCACCCAAAAGAAGGTTTCCGTACGTACACCACACCACACCTTACGCGCGATACCTGATCCAACTTTCCCCCCCAAAGCTGACGAGGCGCTGACCCTCACCCCTTGCTCTGTGCTTCCCTTACCCACCGACAGGACAAGTTGTTGGACCCTGATTCGATCACTCACATCTACAACATCACACCCAACATTGGCTGCGTATTCACAGGTCGACATGGTCAGTCACTTCTTGGGGGTCGAGCTCGTCCCCCACTCGGCGATGCAACGAGCCCGTCGACTGACCAAAGGACTCTCTTGGATCGCTCTCCAGCCGACGCACGCAACCAATTGCAACGGGCATTATCCGAAGCGACCCAGTTCAGGTACAAGTTTGGCTACGAGATCACCCCGGACATGCTCGCCAAGCGCATCGCCAACATCAACCAGGTACGTCTCGAGCTCTGCCTTGGACCGATACCGCTCAATGATTGTGCTCATGGCTCATCATCCCGTACATCATCTACCCGTCGTAGGTTTACACCCAACGAGCTGCGATGCGACCTCTGGGTATCTGTGAGTTTCTTCCGAGTCGAGCCTACTAGCTCAGAAATGTGGCCGAGACTAACGCCTCCCTCGTTGTCCTGATGCGTCTGTGCAACCCACAGCCATGATCATCGTTGGGATCGACCCCGAACTCGGCCCACAAATCTTCAAACTCGACCCGGCAGGCTACTACGTCGGCTTCCACGCGACCGCGGCAGGGCAAAAGCAACAAGAGGCGATCAACCTGCTCGAAAAGGGGTACAAGAAAGGGTGGAAGCTCGACAAGTTGGACGACGTCGTCGAGTTGGCGCTGAGTAGCTTGAGCACGGTGTTGGCGACCGATTTGAAGAAGGGTGAGGTCGAAATTGGGGTCTGTGGAGGGGAGGAGAGGAGATTCAGGAAGGTGAGTTTCCAGAAGCCTGAAATTTGTCCTGGGGCCGTGGTCGATGGTGGCTGTTGATGTGCGGAAATACGATACTGATGTTTTATACTCTGAACTGCTGATTTGCAGCTGTCGACGGAAGAGATTGATGGGTACCTGCAACGACTCGGAGAGAAGGACTAAGCTGGACTCTTTACGAGTGCGGGGAGGATCTTGCCAATACATTTTGTTCACGCCGAATCCGAGCTCTAGAACGAGCCACAAAAGCATTTCATCAGTCATGAGCGAAGGTTCGATCGTGTGGCACGGGAAAGAAGATTCCGAAAATCAAGGCCGCCCCGGAGGTATCGGCGCGCGGCGTACTCCGGCGGCCCCAAAAGTGACTGGCTGAGGGGGACGAGTTTTGACTCTGACCGTGAATCGCATCGACGAGGTGCTCACTCTCGTGTCCACGT
This sequence comes from Microbotryum intermedium, assembly GCA_022702645.1. Taxonomy (NCBI): domain Eukaryota; kingdom Fungi; phylum Basidiomycota; class Microbotryomycetes; order Microbotryales; family Microbotryaceae; genus Microbotryum; species Microbotryum intermedium. The sequence continues at coordinate 1,070,030 of JAHWDX010000005.1, read as the reverse complement.
CCCCTCGCTCCCTCACCCTCCCACCCAGACCACGTCATGTCATTCCGCGCTTCTTTGAGACGGTTAGCTGCCTATGCCCCTCGACAACCCTCGATCCATTTCCCCGATCGATCGGCTGCACCTCGTGAGTCCCACCTCCCTCCCGACCGACTCGTTGACGCGGTCCTCGGCTCGCTTCCCACTCCGCTTGGCGAACCCACACGTTCAGGCTAGGTTCAACCTCGGAGCAGTCGCCGCAAGATTAAACCCCAATGGTGTAAACAAAAGATACTCATCCAGATCGGCTTGTCTTTGCCCAGCGCACCACATCCCGATTCCCCACCCTTGCGCCCCCTCCGAGATCCTCTCCTCTTCCCCTTTCCTCCAATCGCTGTCCAAACGTCCGACCTCCGCTTTCGAACCCAACCAAGCGCCTAAAACACCTCTCGCAGGTCCAGCGGGAGGAGCGGCGCAAGGTGCCGGTTTCGCTTCCCCCGAGGCTAGGTATGAGGAAGGGGACCAGGATATGCCGAGTTGGTTGAACAGGGGGAGATATGCACCGCAAGAGGAGGAGATTGAGGCTGTTTTGGTGAGTCGGGGTGTTCTCTGATTTATTGCGGGGAAAACGGGTAGGGAGATGGTTTTGGACTAATCGGGTTCGGTTTCCGTTGTGTCATTCTTCAGAGTGGTGGAGCGACCGCCGCGACCGAGGTGACCAAGGCGTACAAGCAGAAATGGTGGACCGCGCAAGTTTAAGGAGCAAGCAGCGGAAGGAAGAGCGTGTGTCAGTGGGGGATTTTATGGCAGTTTTCGGAGAAAGAAATGGGTGTGTAATGGAGGCAAGGCCGTTTCTGGGATCGGAGTCTACTGAGCGGATCCCGTGGGAGAAATCGGGTTCGAATGGGGGGAGTCGTTCCTGTTGACGACTTGGCTCCTGCTTCGGACAACGAGGACGTCGAAGCAATGTGAAGGAGATCATCGAGGTGCTTCCCTACTGCCCTTCCAGCCAAGGTCATCGAAGAGCATGGATTGATGGAATCTCGCGGGGGCTGGATCGAAAACATTTCCGAAAGGTCAGGAAAGGCAAGACTGTCGCTTCGAGGGAGAGGAGAAGTGTCTTGGGGATTTTGCACGTATGCTAGATCTAAAGCTCTGTGCCGCTGAGACGCGGATCTTGACGTGATTGCAGAAGGAGTGAAATGAGCAGTCGGATCCGCCCCTGATGAGCTGGGATCTCTTCGAGTTGGAGAGGACGCCTGTCCTGAGTCCTGGAGAATACATTGAGGCCTCGCATGTAGATGAAGAAGGTGTAAAATGTGGAAAGTTCTGATTCCCGAGGAACACACCTACCGGGACTTGTGAGTCTCAAAGTCGACCGATCGGCCTGAATCGGTTCGAAGCCCGTCCTGCCCGAGGTCCTTGCATGCGCTGCCTGCCGCCGCCTGCCGCCGCCTGCCGCCGCCTGCCGCCGCCTGCCGCCGCCTGCCGCCGATGCCTGCGAGCTGCGGCTTGGGTACCGTGTGGCTTCGCAAGCGACCGGGGTCGACTTCCGTCCCTTCCCGTACGACCCCGAACCGCGACATCCACACCACCACGATCACGTGTGGCGTCGACCACATTTCGCGCATTTTCGGCATTTCGGGCCTTGTCAACGCTTCCTTGCTTTCGACAGACGACACACTCAGTCAGCCACACGACACTCCGTGCCTTCAACCCCTCGACCACCTCTCCGGCCTGGTCTCGGATCAAGACGACGGGCCGTTGTGCCCTCCCCCACCCCACCTTTGTAATAACTATTTAGGTACAGAAAGGCAAGATGTAAGCTTCCAAACAACACTCTGCATCTGCATCCGCATCCGCATCCGCATCCGCATGCTCACTTTGTCGTGTCATCGCAGGGTCGTGCATCTCTCGTCCAAGCTTTCGCATCTCGCGCAGTCGTTCCGACCCCAGCACCACTTCAACACGCTGCGTAATGCGTTCCCTTCCTCCGCCTCGGCCCATGGTGGGTCGACCACCGGTTTCTTCGATCCGGCGAACGTGTTCCAGCAGGCCGCGAACAATACGTTGGGAGCGGCGACCGGTCAGGCTGCCGGCGCGGGTGCTGGCTCGTCTGCGGGCGGCGCTGGAGGGGCCAAATGGCATGCGGGTAGGAATGCTTATAACTGGGGGTCATCGGTGAGCAGTTCAAAGTGTGTGTGGTTGAAGGGGAGACAGGGATCGCTGACGATGCACTTGCTGGTTCGATTTGGGTTGGGACTCTTTTTTTTCCTTCTCGCTTTCGTTCTCAGAATTCGGGCCGAATGATGTCACAAGCTACATCCCAGGACTCGTCGACTCGACTTGACGAGGAAGTAGAAGAACCTTCCCTGAACCGAGGGAGACGCAATGTTCTGCTCGCCCCGCACCGAAAAGGACGAGCAACACCGACCTCGGCGCCGTTCAAGTCCGCGACCCGAGAACGCAGCTCGTCGATCCCTTGCTCGACCGAACGACCGGCACCACCGACCGAGTTGCTCAAGGTCTCCGAGATGGGTCTACAAGCGCCGCGGTTATCGAGCTCCGAGATGCAGAGCCGGTATCGACTGGCTTTCGCGCAGGGGACAAAGACGGTCGAAATGGTCGCGATGGAGAGGGAAGCCGATGAGATGGATCTCGGGCCACAGGCTTCGAGTGTTCGCGTCTCCGGTCGGAGAGCGTCGATTTCGTCTTTGGCGTCGCCATCTTTGACAAGGATATCGCGACCCTTGTTGCTGGTTGGGTCATCTTCCGGCGCAGCAGCACCGCTCTTGAGCGCTCGAGCCGTCCACACCAGTTCGAAATCCTCTCCTTCGACTCGCCGAACCCCTTTCCCTTCGACATCCCCACCTCTCGCGACCGTCTCTCGGGTCCGACGCAACTCGACCTCCGCCATCGAATCTTCCTCGCCTTCTCTTCTTGACTCTGCCGATGCCGCGTTGAAGGTTACCCCCCCACCGCGCCAGTCCACGGGGCGCCCTCCGGCATCGAGTCCCAACGACCCTGCCTCGATGAAGTTGCACAAGCCCAGCCAAGGCTTCACTCAGGACAAGTCCAGCCCTAGCCTCGATACGGTCAGGGCTGCAGCCTACCGCACTCCCCATGGCGCGATCGAGGCCGTTCGTCGTTACATCGCCGTCGAGAGTGCTTACAGCGTCGACGCCCACAATGCCGCGATGGAGACCTTGTTGACGACGCGCTTGCCGAATTCGCCCATCACGACGATCGTGCATCTGTACAACCAGTTGTTCGAGCACGAGGCGTTGAGGCCGACTCGGAGATCCTACGAACTCGTCCTCAAGGCGTTCTGCACGCGCGACCAAGAGGTGCTCAACAACATCAGCTTCTTGACGAAGCGAATTGAGCGCAGGAAGGGAACGACCTCGGCTCGGGGTCCTTACCATCGCGCGTCGAGCTCGACCGAAGCGACGCTGAACCCTGCCGAACAAAAGACGCTCGAGATGCTGCAGAAGGAGGACTACCTTTCGCCCGCACTCGAAATCTACAAGACCTTGGGCCCGCTCGGTGACAAGCTCGAGGACGGTGTCATGAGCGAGTTGATCGCCGGTGCCGCTCGAAGGGGTCGCATCGATCTGGCGTTGACCTTGTTCGGTCGAGTTGAGAAGTCGCCGTACCAAAGGGCACTCTCAGGGTCGTACATTGCGCTCATTCAGATGTTTGGTCGCGAGAAGGACAAGGATTCGTTGATGGACGTCTTCGAGGGCTACCTCCAAGCACGAGCGAACGGGCTCCGAGCCATGGAGGGTGGCATCAATCGAACGTACCACCAGCGCGTGCCGGTCAAACACGCCTACTCGACTACGCCCGAATTCACGGTCCAGGCCAACTCTGGCTTCTTTAACGGGGGTGATGATGCTGTGTGGCGCAATACGATCGCGGCTCTCTTTGAAGCTGGCGATTCGGCGGAAGCTATTGCCCTGCTCGAGCGTATGCTTCTGGCGCAGAGCTCGTCGGATGCGCTCCCTGTCGGGTACCCGACCACGTTCGCACCAGCGATGCTCGCGACGATCGTGGCTGGGTTCGCTTCGCTAGGCGATGAGAGTTCGGCGCGCAAATGGTTCGACCAGGCTGGTACCGTTTCGTCGTCTGGCGTACCCGTTGAACTGCACGGGATCGCCTTCCACGCCGCTCTTCGTGCCGCTCTTCCTGCTCTCCTCCGACACATCTACGCCGCTACCCTCGATCGTGCCGGTCCCGACTTCCCGCTGTCCATCTCGGACTTTGTCACTTTTGTTGATACCCAGATCGCTTCGTTGTACGCTTCGTCGACGTCGGCCGAGGATGCTCGTGCAGCCATCGACGCGATTGTCTCGGCTCGACCCAAGTTCGAACGTGCCGCCAAGAAAGGTTGGACCCTCGGCAACCCGCAAGGCGAGGTCGATCTCTCGTCCGGTCTCTTGTCGCGCATCGTTAGTGCTTTCGCTCACAGTGGCGAGTGGACCGCCGCGGCGAACACGTTCGCAGAGCTTGGTCAGACGATTTTGCGCGCACAGGCGAGCAAGCATTCCGTGCGCTCTCCTGGCAAATGGATCATAGTCGGACGCGATTCCGCTTTGACGGCGTTGGGCTTTGTACCGCAAGGTGCAGCGGACTGGACCCGCAAGGCCGATGCGCCCCGCTTGCCCATCGCCGACGTCACCAAGGTCGTTGCCCTGCTTAACCGTTTCAGTCTCCAAGCCGGTACGAACGAAACGACCCCTACGGCCGTCCAAGTCCTCGTCGTCGAGTCCTTCTTGAGCGCCAAGGGCGAAAACAAGGGCGATGTCGAAGCGCTCGGCTTGTCCGGTGATCAATGGTACACCATCATCTATGCGTTCGCGAGCGTTCAATCCCAGATCCGTCGCGGCCTGGAGCCGGCGTTCGAATTCCCCGGTTTTGAACCCATCATCGATGATTTCGCCGCGTCGCAGGTCAAGATCCCCTCCGATTTTGCGAACAACTTCCCCGCCTTGGTTGAATCGCTCTTGGCCGGTGGCATGTCGAGCGATCGTGCTCGTGCCGTTCTGGCCGTGCTTGATCTCAACCTCGCTAAAAGCTTGCAACCCACGGAGGATCCTGCACCAGTCGAGGCCCCCGCCGGTGCTGCCCAAGTCGAAGTCCCGTCTCCATCTGTTGCCCAGTCGTACGCGCCTGAACCAGCACCACTTGTCATCCCTACGCCTCCCTCGACGCCGCCACCTCACGTCCTCAAGCATTCGTCGGCGCCTCTGCCCACCGTCGAAGCGATCGACATCAACCTCTCGAACCAGCTCGACACTCTCGTCTACAATCACAAATTTGATGATGCATTCAAGACAGCGCTTCAAGCCGCCGACCAAGGCCGCTATGCTCACCCCGATGTGCTTGGTCGTTTGCTCGAGGCTTTGGGCCGAGCTGGCAAGACCGAAGCGGCTCGCCAGACCTACACGCTTGCGTACGCGACGTTGCCCGCTCTCGCTGCTCACCCAACCGAACAGTCCATTGCGTGGTCCGCGCTCGAGGATCACATGATCGTCGTTCTCGCCGTTGCGGGCGAACTCGAAGAGGTCGGCCAACATCGCGATCGATTGATCCAAGCTGGCAGTGCTCCCTCGGCCGATGGGTACGCCGCCATGATCCTGCACATGCAAGAGACGACCAACGACGCCGCCGTCGCGTTGACCCTGTTCGAGGAATCGCAACGTCTCGGCGTCAAACCCAACGTGTACCTGTTCAACACGCTCATTTCGAAACTGTCGCGCGCTCGAAGGGCCAAGGATGCGCTCGAGTACTTTGAGCTCATGAAGACGCATGGGTTGAGGCCTACGGCGATCACGTACGGTGCCATCATCAACGCGTGCTGCAAGACGGGCGACGACGCTTCGGCCGATTACCTCTTCCAAGAGATGGTCGCTGCGCCCAACTTCAGAGCGCGCGTCCCTCCTTACAATACCATGATTCAGTTCTACACCTCGACCAAGCCCGACCGTGCCCGCGCGTTGCACTACTACCGCCAACTGTTGAACGCTCGTGTGCAACCGACCGGTCACACGTACAAGCTCTTGCTCGACTGCTACGGCTCGATTGCCGAACCCGATCTCGCCTCGATGGAAGATGTCTTTGCGACCTTGCTTCGAGACCAAGCCGTTGACGTCACGGGGGCGCATTGGGCCTCCCTCATCCACGCCTACGGATCGGTCGGCAAAGACCTCGACAAGGCCGTGCAGATCTTTGATTCGATCCAAGGGCATGCTTCGACATTGCAGTCACGTTCGGACCTCCCCGACGCGGTCGTTTATGAAGCGTTGTTGAATGCTTTCATTGCGAATGGGAGGGCCGATCTGTGCGAGAATTATTTGGTCGAGATGAAGGAGAGAGGGGTCAGGATGACGGCTTATGTCGCGAACACGTTGATCACGGTCAGTTCTCTCACTCCTTCGCCTGGACCGGGTTGTCGTTCCAAGCACTCTTACTGACTGATCGTGCCTCGTTGTTGCCTTCTTGCAGGGTCACGCCGCTCAGAAGAACATGACCTCGGCCCGTGCCGTTTTCGACGCGATGCAAGACCCACCCGCAGGCTTTGCCGCTTCAGGCAACCATGCCGTCAATCGACACCCCAAACAACAACAGCAGCAACAACAACAGCAGTCCGGTGATTCGGCCACGACGGCGAGTGGCCCGGTCTATCGAGAACCTTCGACGTGGGAGATGATGATCAAGGTTGAACTTGAGGCTGGGGAGGCGCAGAGGGCGCTCGGATTGATGAAGAGGGTTGAGGAGAGGGCTTTCCCTGAAGCGGGTGAGTCTAGTTATATGTCTCGTTCATGCTGGTGGATCAGTCGCTGATCATGCCATCGATCTTTGTGCACTCGACAGTCGTGGCTAGGATCCGTAAACACCTCGATGACGCAGGGATCGTTTCATTGGCATAGAAGGAAGGGTATAGAAGGGAAAAGGATGGTGTAAGGGGGTTCGTTTTTTTTCTTTCTTTTGTGTATCGCACTGCAAGCTCTATAATCGAGGGTCCATACCAGCTCCATGATGTAATTTTTTTTGAAAAAGAGTGAAAAATGCTTGGTGAGGATGCCCGGCAGGTATCTTCGCATCGTAGGGAGTATTCCTCAAATATTGTTCATTGCATACAGTATGCGATCGATGTTTCATATTTTATGCCGTTGCGACGATGATGGACCGGCCACAAATGCCGCGTTGACGTCGATCAATGCGCTCGATCTGCCCGACCCAAGGTGCAGCTTCAGCTTTCAGGCACACCTCTTGCCATCCGCGACGCCAACCCGCACCATGTCACTACGAACACTGTCGCGGCCATCTCTCCTCTTCATCTCAGCCATGGTCGGCTCGACAAGCCGTCACCATCTACCGTGCCTCTCCTCGCTCCCATCCTCGATCGGCCCTCGCAGCTCGCCGTCATCCTTCTCCTCATCCGCCTCCGCGTTCAACAGGATAGCACCTACACCAACAGCAACAGCCGCCACTCGTCCAGGTCGACTAGCTTACAAGCAGCGTGAACTGCCTCATGATCGTGAATTGCCCCGGTTTAAAGTAAGTTGCAATCTGACTGGGTATTCCTCCTTCCTCTTCCCTGCAATCTACCCAGTTAACACCTCCCATCCTCAATTCCAGTCCCGAACCCCACTCTATCTCTCCGTTGCCCTGGTCTCAGCCACAACTTGGGGTCTCTTCCTGTTTTACGCGACCAATGCCGAGCGATCCAACTCGTCCGTGATCGGGTCCTTGGCGTTCCAATTGAGGACGTCCAAAGTCGTCGCGGATTTTTTAGGGTCCAAGGTTCATTTACCGGCTCTGGTCGGCGATTTTAGGACGGTGAAAGGGAATGTGAGTTGAGTTGGGGCCGGAGAGAGTCGAGAATGTGAGGGGGTTTTGGTGAAAGTTTGGGGAAAAGACTGATCTCTCCGCCGATCTTCTCTCTTCTCCCTCTCCTTTCGGCTCGCTCGGCACTCGATTGGGAATTCCTTTTCGTTCGTTCTTTTTCGGATGCGCCAAACACACACACACACCCCAGATCAACATGTTGGCAGGGAGGATCGACGTTCAATTCAGAGTCAAAGGCGAGAAAGGTACATCTTCCCTGTATCATCTGCCTCGACATCAAAGCCCCATCCCCGAACTAAAATCCCCCCCCCCTTTTTTTTTCCTCCCCTTCATCACTTGGACCTACAAGCCGGTGGTACGGCCATCTTCACCTCCGTACGCCGCGGCAAAGAAGGTCGCTTCGAGGTGTTGAGATGGAAGATCATTCGTGATGATGGACAGGTATTGGATTTGCAAGCTGCGGATCCGAGAGCGGCGAGCAGCGCGATGAGAATGCGCTGATGGAAACGCACGAAGGTGTGGGGGTTCAAGTCGGCGCGAGGGTGGTGTAGGGGTATTTTTTTTGGAAAGGGTTTGGGTAGTGATGGTTTTGGGGAAATGTGATATCTAATGTGATTTTCGTGGGTTGAAGGGGAACAGATTGTTGGGGAGGTCCAAGTTTTTGCTCACGTTTGCAAGGAGAGAAAGAAGAACAGAGGGTTGGGTAAAGATAGCAAAAGAGAATACTCCAAAGCTAAAGGACAAAAGACAAGGAACAAGAACAAGAACAAAAAAAAAAAAAAAAAAAAAAAAGCTCCCAACATATGCCATGTCGTTCTATTCTCTTCTTCTTTTCCCTCCAGCTTGAACAAGACTCATGAGCCTCCCTTGGAACTATCGATCCCGACCGTGCCCGTCATCTTGTGTTCCAACCCATGAACGGTCTGGACGGTCGTCAACGCTTGCGAGGTGAAGACCAACAAAGGGATCAGGATGAGGGTTGAGATGAGGATACCTGGAGGAAGTAAGAAGGGGGGGGGGTAGAGGGGTTATGGGTGAGGGGAAAAACAAGAGAAGCACGTTGCACTACTTTGTGTCTCAACTCACAAAGTATCAACGCCGGTGTGAGAAAGACATAACGATGCAACAGACCCGAATTGGGTTGGACCTCAAAGATCGAAGTTTGATTAGGCGCGAACGCGGATGTAACATATGTGAGACCCGCATCCACGGCTTGTGCGGCCTTTTCAGCGACAGATTCGATGATGGGTCGGTCTTGACCCGCGTAGGCATCGACTTGATCAAAGGAGGAGGAGGACGAGGGGATCAAGGCATCGTCGAGGGCGTTGTCGTCCATATCGAGGGCTTGTTGGCGCTTGGTTAGATGAGGGGTCGAATCAAGGGCTTGGATCGAGGCATTGGGAAGCGAGGTCAGGACGACGAGGTAAGGGCCCGAAAGGGTACGGAGATGAGCTTGGATGGCCTCGTCTGTGGATCGAAGGGTAGCGTGATGAGTGAGTGAATTGCGATCTGAAGGCGAGACCCATTCATCTGCTGAACGTACCGATCTTGTTCAGGACCTCTCGTCTGCCTTGCCTAGCCTGCGCTCCGACCAATTCCCACTCGTCCAACCCCTGCACAGTCTCGATTCTCAACGCCTTGCCGCTGTTGCCCTGCCAGAGGCTCGCATAGTCGTTGGTCTGCACGACGGCATCGCATTGCTGGATAAAGGTGCGTGCGACTCGTTCAGGGGTCGTGAGGACCCCTTTGGCCATCGGTACATAGGCGCGGGTCAGGGACGACTCGGAGTAGTGGTTCAAGCGGGCTCGGACGCCCGTTGGTGTTTTGGGTAAGAGGGGGAGATCCGAGTAGTGCAGTCCGGGGGCAGAGACCAGGAGGATCGACTCGAGCGAACATAGGTCGGCGGCGGGGTCCGAGGAGGACGACGACGACGTTGACGAGAAGCTTGCTTGGGTTCCCGACGACGAGGAGCGTAAAGAGGACGCGTGGGAAGAGGAGGCTAGTGTCGACAGGGAGTGGTGACTGGCGATGAAGAAATAAATGACGAGATCAGTGGAATGCTCTCTGAGGCGGCGAAGGTCGAATGTGATCCCCCTCCCGGGATGGTGGCGACAACTTTATCGAAGGTGTATGTCACTGCCATGGGTAGTTTCTCTGGCCCGATGTCGCGCCCGTCGCTGCCATCTCCAATCGCGAGCATCGTCATCGAGCTTGCCTCTCTCGCCAAGACCGCCTCGGCACCTCCACACCAAGACTCCAGTATCGCCACCTAAAGTAGGACCATGTCGAACATCCTGTAGACAACCCAGTCTGGAACACTCACGGTCTATCAGCCCAAGCGACGATGGGGAACGTCTTGGCGAACGCATCGACGCCGACCGCGGCGGTCGTCAACGCAGCCAAGGTGACGGCCCATCGCGAGACACTCGACTTGGACGGTGTCAACATTGGGAAGCTGGGTAGGGGTTGCGAGTGGGAGTGGCTTGAGGAGGTGGCGAGGTCAAAAGTGGAGCGGAGCGAGCCGAGAAGGTGTCGGCCGCTCAGCTGGAGCGCGCCAAGAGGTGTGTTACATAGATGGCGATCATCATTGGCCGATTTTGTAATGCGGAATTGAGCGCAATCTCACGGCGCGCGCGTGCGTGCTCGTCGGTCCGTTTTTGACTTCTCCACTCGCCGCCCCGACGGGTGGCTGTCTGTGACTGTGGCGTGAGCGTTCATGGCCTCGACTTCGAGCGGCGATGGCGGTGGAATACGACTACCACCTCGTACCTCGATCCATGATCTCTTCCGAGCTCGACACCAAGCCGAAGCTGAAGCCGCCGAAGCCGCCGCCGCTGCTGCTGCTGCCAAGACTAATAAGCGACGCAAGGCCCCAGCGAACAAGACCCCGACTCGCGCGGGGAACAAGTTGACGTCGCAAACCCACCCCGGCGCGTCATCGTCGATGTCGTCTGCCAAAAAGAGGGCCAAGGCCACGACGTCGAGTACCACCAAGAAACGTAAAGCGGTGGCTATTGCGGCCCATGTCGATAGTGATGATTCCGATATCGAGATACTGCCTTCTACGCTCAAGCCGACCACGGCCACGACGACGACGAGTGGGGCGAAGCGATCAAGGACGTCCACGAGTGATGCCCGGGTCATCAACTGCAAGCGCAAAGGCAAACTATCACAGGCGGATTCAATCTCGATCGATTTGACTATCGAGGATGAGGACGAGGTCTCATCTGAGCGTGAATCGAAGGGAGCCGCCGCGAGGAGCGAACACGGCGCGAGCCACGATAACGACGACGACGACGATGAGCATCGATTCCGAGATGCCGACGACAGGGAGCAGAGCTGGGGCCAATGGGATAACGATGAAGGCGCGCACGAGGGCGAACAAGATCTCTTCTTGGACGAAAGCGATAATGAGGCCGAGACACCGCATCGTCGGGGCGAGACTCCCACCCGAGTCCGAGAGGACAAGGACGAGATGTGGGGTGAGCAGTGCATGGTCGACGATTCGGATGGCGACGATGTCGTCTTCGCCGACGAGTTTGACGACCAACCCATCACTGCGATCGGACAGCAAGGCAGTTCCAAGGACCTCGAGCCAATTGATAACGATTCCTTCTCGAACGATTCAACGTGCCCCATTTGTTCCGTCTCCCTCGGCTCGACGTCGAAGACAGCCAAGGAAGCGCATGCCAACTCGTGTCTCGATGAATGCGGCGATGAATCGACCTCGGTACCCAAGCCCTCCGGTCGAGGCATCTTCTCTTCCATGTTTGGCACTCGTTCAAAAAAATCGACCCCAACATCTACCAAAGCCAAGGGCAAGGCTGTGGCAACTCCGCCCGAAGCTTCGAGCAATGGCCGACGACCACTCTCGTCCTTCATGGCTTCCTTCTCCTTCGGCGCATCGTCGTCGTCGTCCTCCTCGAGCTCAATCCCAGGTGCTCCTAATGCCTTCACGGCTCTCATGACTGGACATGCCGAGACGAAGCAGTGGAAGCTTGCAGAAGAGGCGGACAAGCAGAAGGGTCGGGTGCCAAAGGGCGAGTTCAAGAAGGTGCCTTTCTACAAATGGGTCGAAGGGCTTCAAATCACGGTCAGTTCTGCGACGTCTCTCCCTCCTCGGCAATCGATCTCAATTCACATGTGGGATTTTCAATAGGTCGACGCCTTTCGGTACAACGCCATTCAAGGCTGCAAGGCCTACTTTCTCACGCACGCGCATTCCGATCACTACCAAAACCTGTCGGCGAGCTGGGACTATGGACCGATCTACTGCTCGGTCACGACGGCGAATCTGATCAAGCTGAAACTTGGAGTCAAGGACGAGTTCCTCAAACCGTTGCCTATGAACGAAACAGTCAACGTCCATGGCATCGATGTGACGCTCATTGATGCGAATCAGTTGGTTGGCTTGGGTTAGTGTGCGTCATTAAAAAACGTTGAACCTGATCAGTTTTTTGTCTGATTCACAGCTGCCCCGGCTCGGTCCTGTTCCTCTTCGAGGGCCCCCACACCGATCCGAATAGTCCGTACTCCAAGACGCCCTCCAGGATCTTCCGCTATCTCCATTGTGGAGGTCAGTCTCTCCACACCCACGAGCGTCACGACGAGGTACTCACTCGCCCACGCTACCCGTAACCCCTGATTCGTACAGATTTCCGCGCATCACCGCAACACGTCCTCCACCCAGCGGTGAAGAACAAGCGCATCGACATCTGCTACCTCGACACGACCTACCTCGACTCCAAGTACTGCTTCCCCGCTCAGGAACTCGTCATCGACGCTTGTGCCCAGTTGGTGAGGGAGAGAGTCTTGGAAGGGGATGAGGAGGCGTTGAATCGATTGGCTGGGGAGGCCGAGGTCGGTATGAGGAAGGGGATGAAAGGGTGGTTGAGTGGTGCAGGGATCAAGAAATTGGAAGAGGAGGAGGAGAAGGTTGATTTGGGGAAGGTGGGGAAGAGGGAGATGGCAGAGGTGGAGGAGGAGGATGAGAGGGTAATGAGGGAGATGGAGGCGGAGCAGTTGGACGCACAAATGATGAGTCAGGGTGAGGAGGGGGTGAAGACGGAGGAGGGTGGTAGGGTGGAGGAGTTGAAAAAGGAGGAGAAGGTGTTGGAGCATATCAAAAAGGATTGGAAGCCGAAGGTGGAGAAGGAGGAGGATTCGAAGAAGCCCAAGGCGGAGAAGCTTTTGGTCATGGTTGGCACGTACTCGATTGGCAAAGAACGAATCGTCAAGGGTGAATGAACGATCCATTGTTTACTGACCCCACAGTTCAGAGAACTCACACCCGAGTTTTTGATGTGTTTTGTTTAGGTATTGCCAAAGCGCTCGGCACCAAGATCTATTGCGACGAACGCAAATCGGCGATCCTGTCGTCGCAAGACGATCCCGAACTTCACGCGCTCATGACGAGTGACCCTCTTGAAGGGCAGGTACATATGTGTTGGCTCAACAGCGTCAATAGGGTAGATCATGGAAAAAACTTATTTAATCAATGCCTAGCTTTGAGCTGACTGTCCCCCTTTTCTGCAATCGTAGGATGCCATGTCGGACTATCATGCGCAGTACAGCGCCAAGCGCATGGAAGGCGGGTACACGCAGGTCATTGGGCTTCGTCCGACAGGTGAGCTTGTCCACTGTTGACGATGCATAGAGAAGTGAATTACTTACGTATGTTTCCTTGTTATCTGGTGACCAGGTTGGACGTACAAAGCCGAGGGCTTGAAAGGGGAAAAGACGCCGACGATCGCGAAGATTCTGGAACGTGAACGGTTGCGCAAGTTTTCGGCGGCGGGAATGTGTGAGTCGGCTGTTGAGCAAAGTCAAAAGATCCTATAGTACCGTGGGCAGAGAGAACTGATGGGTAATGCCCGCCCATCGCAGACCCTCAACGCGACTCGACCTCGACCTTCCTCGGCTACGGCGTCCCCTATTCCGAGCACTCGTCCTTCTACGAACTGACCTGCTTCGCCCTCTCGCTCGACTACGTGCGCATGATACCCACCGTCAACGTTCACACTCCTGCTTCGAGAAAGAGGATGGATGATTGGCTGACGAGGTGGAAGGCCGAAAAGAAGAGGAGGGCCGACGCAAGGATCCCGAGACTGGTGCCGCCGAGGAGTGAGAATTATTGGTGAGGGTGGTATGAGGTGTTTGAGGCTTGTTTGGCTTTTTTATTTTATTTTATTTTATATTGGTGTTTATCTCCGTTTGTTGTCTTAGTAGATGCTTTGTTGGCTCTGTGTGTGCGGATGAGGAGCAACGATTTTCCGTCGGCCCCAAGACGAGCAGGTGATACTGTGGACGCCCAATCAGCTCGAACAGAGCTAGCAGACAGGAAGGAGAAAGAAGGAGAAACTCTAAGCTTCCCCGTTTTCACAGTGTCTGGTCGCCCGCGAAGGACCCAGCTGACCTCCGATCCGAAATCGAGCCAGTAGAAGTGGAGGTAGGTGGGGGCTGCTGAGGTTCGAAGAGGCCTGAGCGGCAGCCACTTTCGCGCGGAAGGTGGCGGCGACACGGCATGGCCTGTAGTCGTGGGCGAAGTTTTGCGCCGCTTGCGGCACCTGCTCTTTTTCCCACCCATCCGACCCGGTCTCTCGAGGTCGCGCCCCCAAGGCACCTTTCCCCTCCTTCTTCCTCACCCTCGTCAACCCCCCCCCCCAAAAGTCTAGCCCAATATGGTTAATTTCACCATTGGTGAGTCCCCGACCGTTTCCCCTTGCGTCCGCTTTTCCCAGGCATGGTGTTCGCTCGCGTGGTGGTTGCTGGCTCCGCACCCAAGGACGAGCAAGCGGCAGCCGCGCCCGTCGTGAGCGTGGCGAACGCATCCTCACGAGCATGCGAGCTGCGAATACGCGATGGATGCTGACCCATCTTCGATGATCCTCCCTCCTCATAGACGAAATCCGTGGGCTCATGGACAAGCCCACAAAGTGAGTTGAATGTCAACAAAAAAAGAACAGCTAGGGCCTGGGCATGGTGGCGCGTACATGCACCACCATATCGGACGACGATGCTTCGCTAGGCCCTCGTCGACAACCGTCGTGTCAGCCTGGCCCCGGGCTTCGCTCTCTGCGCTTGACTGCGCTAGCGGCTTCGCGCGCGCCGAGGGCGAGGATCAGCTTCGGTGGCCACGAGGGTTGGCAGATGTCGGTGTAGATGTTCATGAGATACCAGTTGCTGATCATATATCTCTTTGCTTTGGCACGTGTGCGATGATCCTTTCGATCACTTCAGCATCCGTAACAGTGAGTTCGGCTGGTGAACCTCTTCGTGTGGGTGCCACGCAAGTGCTGAGCTGACCTCCTCATCTCTCCTTTGCGTTGCTGCCTCGGTCTTGCAGTGTCCGTCATCGCCCACGGTGAGTTGTGACCCGTTTCAATCCTCATCTTGAATCAGCTGGTTGCTCATGCTAGGCCTTTTCCACTCCCTTTCAGTCGATCATGGCAAGTCGACCCTCACCGACTCCCTGCTCGCCAAGGCCGGTATCATCGCCTCCGCCAAGGCCGGTGACCAGCGTGCGATGGACACACGTCAGGACGAGCAAGATCGTGGTATCACCATCAAGTCGACCGCCATCACCATGTTCTTCGAGCTCCCCAAGGATAATGTGCCCGACATCAAGCAAAAAACCGAAGGTGCGTCTGCTTTTTCTGAGACTCGGGTGGAGATGGCGCAAGCAATTGCATCCATATCTTCTGTATGTGATTTTCTGTTCCAATGCACTAAACCAGTGTTTCTCTCTCTTGCACTTCCCATTCAGGTGGAGAGTTCTTGATCAACTTGATCGACTCCCCCGGTCACGTCGATTTCTCCTCCGAAGTCACCGCCGCCCTCCGTGTCACCGATGGCGCCCTCGTCGTCGTCGACACCATCGACGGTGTGTGCGTCCAGACCGAGACCGTGCTCCGTCAAGCTCTCGGTGAGCGAATCAAGCCCGTCGTCGTCATCAACAAGGTCGACCGAGCCCTCCTCGAGTTGCAGATCAGCAAGGAGGACCTTTATCAGACCTTTGCCCGCACGATCGAGTCCGTCAATGTCGTCATCTCGACCTACACCGACCCCGTCCTCGGTGACTGCCAGGTCTACCCCGAGACCGGTACGGTCGCGTTCGGTTCCGGTCTCCACGGCTGGGCCTTCACGCTCCGTCAGTTCGCGACCCGCTACGCCAACAAGTTTGGTGTCTCCAAGGACAAGCTCATGCCCAAGCTGTGGGGTGATAACTATTTCAACCCCAAGACCAAGAAGTGGTCGACGAAGGCTCTTGATGCCGATGGCAAGCCCCTCGAGCGTGGTTTCAACATGTTCGTCCTCGACCCTATCTTCAAGATCTTCGATGCCGTCATGAACTTCAAGAAGGACCAGATCCCCACCCTCCTCGAGAAGCTCGAGATTCCCCTCAGCGCTGACGAGAAGGACCTCGAAGGCAAGGCCTTGCTCAAGGTCATCATGCGCAAGTTCTTGCCCGCCGGTGACTCGCTCTTGGAGATGATTGTCATTCACTTGCCCTCGCCCGTTACGGCCCAGCGCTACCGTGTCGAGACCCTCTACGAAGGCCCCATGGACGACGAGTGCGCCATCGCTATCCGCGACTGCGACAAGTCCGGTCCCCTCATGCTCTATGTCTCGAAGATGATCCCAACCTCCGACAAGGGTCGCTTCTACGCCTTCAGCCGTGTATTCGCCGGAACGGCGTGTGCCGGCCTCAAGGTCCGCATCCAGGGCCCCAACTACGTCCCCGGGAAGAAGGACGATCTCTTTATCAAGTCGATCCAGCGCACCGTCTTGATGATGGGACGCAGCGTCGACCCCCTCGAGGACTGCCCTGCCGGTAACATTGTTGGTCTCGTCGGTGTCGACCAGTTCTTGCTCAAGTCGGGAACGCTCACCACCTCCGAGACGGCGCACAACCTCAAGGTTATGAAGTTCTCCGTCTCGCCCGTCGTGCAAGTCGCTGTCGAGGTCAAGAACGCCAACGACTTGCCGAAGCTCGTCGAAGGTCTTAAGCGTCTGTCCAAGTCGGACCCTTGCGTCCAGACCTGGATCTCCGAGACCGGTGAACACATCGTCGCCGGTGCCGGTGAGTTGCATCTTGAAATCTGCTTGAAGGATCTCATCGAGGACCACGCCGGTGTGCCCCTCAAGGTCTCGGCCCCCGTCGTCGGTTACCGTGAAACGGTCCAGGCCTCGTCGTCGATGACGGCGCTGTCCAAGTCTCAGAACAAGCACAACCGTATCTGGATGACCGCGCAGCCCCTCGACGAGGAGGTCGCCAAGGCCGTCGAGGACGGTAAGATCGGCCCCCGTGACGATTTCAAGATCCGCGCCCGTTGCCTCGCCGACGAGTACGGATGGGACGTCACCGATGCTCGTAAGATTTGGTGCTTCGGTCCCGATGGACAGGGCCCCAACTTCCTTGTCGACACAACCAAGGCCGTCCAATACCTCAGTGAAATCAAGGATTCGTGCGTTGCCGCCTTCCAGTGGGCGTCCAAGGAAGGACCTATGGCCGAGGAGATCATGCGTTCGACCCGATACAACATCATGGATGTCACGCTCCACACCGATGCCATCCATCGTGGTGGTGGACAGATCATCCCGACGTGCCGACGAGTCGTCTACGCCTCGGCCTTGCTTGCCGACCCCGGATTGCAAGAGCCCGTCTACATGATCGAGGTGCAATGCCCCGAGACCGCCCTCGGCGGTATCTACTCGACCCTCAACAGGAAGCGTGGTCACGTCTTCTCCGAGGAGCAGCGAGTTGGCACGCCGATGTACACCGTCAAGGCCTACTTGCCCGTCAACGAGTCGTTCGGTTTCACCGGTGAATTGCGCCAGGCCACCGCCGGCCAGGCCTTCCCCCAGATGGTCTTCGATCACTGGCAGACGATGCCCGGCAAGTCGACAGAGAAGGGTGGCAAGGTTGAGAGCTTGATCTTGGAGATCCGAAAGAGGAAGGGTCTCAAGGTGGAGATTCCTACTCTCGACCAATACTACGATGTACGTTTACTTTTGTTGGCTACTGCTGCTGCTGCTGCTGCTGCGTCTACGCGTCTACGCGCTGATCTTTTTTGTTGGTGCTTGTTCAACAGAAACTATAAACGTTGCTTGCAGCGTGTCGCGGATGGGGCGATAGTAGCAGTCATCTTCAGTTTACTCTTTCGATTGGCAATGTCAAATCATGTTCTCCAGGCCCTAGTTTCGTCCCAAGCCACTTGTCGAAGACGCCAAAGTAGTCTGAGAGCCTCCTTGCGCCGCGTTCTTTCTCAGCCTCGGTGGCTGTCATGCACGTGTCGTTTTTTTCGATCTAGTTAGAAGATGCTCAGTCGTTGCAGTGCTCCACCAGTACATGAACATCAGCTGATGATGACGATTCCACCGCCAATAAATGCGACAAATTACCGGCCCTAACCCAAGGCACGCCCTAGCGCCGCCACCAACACAGGAGCCTCACCAACATAGCGGGAACGCCACTGAAACATCCCGACCACACTTTTGGTACCGTGAAACCCGCGCTACTGGTCATGCCATGCTACAACCTTTCCAAGACTTTGGATAAGATACCGTCCCCTCCTGTACATGACCTCGACTCCTCTCTCTCTCTCTCTCTCTCTCTCTCTCTCTCTCTGAGGATGTGAGTCAAGCGGTTCGTTCGCGGGTCGGGTTTTATTTTCAGACTCCTTTCGTATTCTGCTTAAGGATAGTAACAGTCCCCTATCCTAAAGGTCGAACTGGTGGTCGACTCGGCAGGTGAATTTACACTGAACGTCTTCAACTTGTGTCGCTTCCATTTTTGTGGTGGTCGAAGAAGTGGCGGTCCGGATGGAAGGAATGATCGTCCCAGTCGGAAGATCTGGGGTCTTGGTGTGGGCTTTGGCGACTCGGGATCGATGCTGTGGCATCTGGAGATCATGTTGGACGGATTGGACTGTTGCATCGATGTTCCTTCGAAAGGCGTCCAAGCCGTCTTCCCCGCAGGATGTTGCGATGAACACTGTGGCGTGCAGCGAAAAAAAAACTTGAAGGCGAGACAGTCTGCCGAGCAAGTTGTAGACCAAGCCGAGGTAGTCCTGTTGTCTCTGACGCAGGGCGCTGCGTCAAGATCGATGGGGCCTTGCACGAGTGCCCCGAAGAGCTGGTAGTGTTGGCCCCAAAGCGAGGCCCGGAAAAGCTGCGCTCGGTAGATGTCGTGAAGCGCCTCCCAGCAATGGGCACGCGGTCACGTGAGAGAACGTCAGCGATCAAGCAGTCGTTTCGCACAAGCCCTCTTTCACTGTCTTCAGCTCGCCTCCTGTTTCAACGTCTGCAGCGTCTGCGTCGTGTTGGAGTCGGGGGCCAGGGTGCGAACCCATCTCTCTTGCTCTCACCCTCTTACACGTTGATCATCCTTTATATCTCTCGAATCACGTCTGTTTGACATCTTGGAGAGAGTAGCTCGTGGTTCTGACTCGGGAAGATTGATCCTTTCCTGGGCGCCTTCGCTCGATTAGGCGCGGCTGCAGGCTGGGGGGACACGTATCGACCCAAATGGACGACAGATCAAGCGCTCCTTCTAGCTTGCCTTCGGCTCCACTCGTACCTGCGAGCGGGGTCGTACAAGACCCAGCAGCAAGTGGAGGAACGGTGTTTGACTCGACTGTACCGCCACCCCCTGCCACAGCTACATCTGCCGCTCAAGATCAAGCTCAACTCGGAGGCTCCGAACCCGACCTCGCCGCCGCGAGTCGTGCGACAACAGCAGCCGAGGTCCGAGCCCACCGTCGCCTCAAGTCGCGACGCCAAGAATCGCTGCAGCTCGAAGGACGAGCCAGTTCGATCGACTGGGCCAAGATCATCATGGCCAGTAATGGAGCTGACGGTGGAGGACGAGGAGGTCTGATCGATGAGAACGATTTCGATCAATTGTCGAGGTACGTCGAGGTCTTTTGAGTCTGGGTCCTCTCAGGGACGTGTAGGGGGGGACTTGCACCAATGCCGCCGCCGAGGTGGCCCCGGCGACTCGAAGTTCGCAATCCCGAGCCCAGCCTCACGAAACTAAAGATAGGCTGACACCCCCTTATCTCGAATTCGTGCAACGCTTTACTTTGGCTTCCATCAGAGACGAGATATTGCAAGTCTTTCAGAGACAGTACTTGGAGATGGAGGACCTGCGCTCGCGAGTCAACAGCTTGGAGGACGATCAGGCGACGCTCGTGAATGAGAACGGCGACGTCTTGAAGCAGCTCGACGATGTCAGGGCGACCAATTCGGACCTGCTGGCCGAGCAGGCGAGGATGTTAGTACATGAGTTCTTTCGAAGGAGTGGTTTTGGATTCTCCTCGTGCTTTCGTTGGGCTGGAAAGCTGACTCGTGATGACCGGGGAATCTCCCCACAGGGAGGAAGAGCTGGCGGGCAGGATCGAGGTGTTGGACAAACTTCGGGCCTCTGTCAGAGAATTGGAACGAGAAAAGAAGGAAGCTTCAAAGCGATATCGAGAGCAGGTAAGTGCGAACGGAAGGCTGCATTGCAGACTGACTACCCAAGTTTCGGCGATCTAACTCTCCCCTCCTGTCTTCCGTGCACAGGCCGATTCGTTCGACTCTGAGCGTCAGTCTTGGTATGATCAGGAAGCTCACTACAAGGGACGGATCGCCAACCTCGCCTCGGCTGGTTCTCGTCGAACACCCCGTTCCTCTCTTGGATCGGGAGCGTCCTTCGTTCCCTCGCCGAAGAAACTCGATGAAGAGGAGCCCTCGACTCCGTTCCCGGAAGGCGACCTCTCCGCCTCCAAGGAAGGCAAAGCGTCTGATGGCGAGTCTTCGACCTCGTCCGTCCCAAGCAGAAAGAAGGTCTCTGCACCTTCGACCGGTCCGACCGCGAACGAACTGGCACTGCAAGAGCAATTGGCGACGCTATCGACCGCGCACGAATCCCTCACGGTCACCCTCCGCACCGTTCAGCACGAATTGACCGATCTCAAACGCGTCTACCAGGACCTGCAAGAGGAGAACGAGTCGTATGAGATCCTGTTGGGAGAAAAGACGCTCAATGGCGAGGTCCGAGATACGGACCTGTTTAAGCGCAGCTTCCAATGGGAAGAGGCGGGTGGATCGACACCTCTGAGCGAAGGGCTCGGGTTTTTGGGAGGCTTGGAAAGTGTCGGAGAAGAAGAAGACATCTCGGATGATGACGAAGAGGACAGTGAAGAGCGTGAGCTAGACGACGATGAGGTCGAACTCGCACTACTCGAGGCGCAAGGCACCGGGTCGCCAAATTCAGGCGCGGTTCAGACCAAAGGAAGGTCTCGCAGACGTACCAAGAAGCGACCCAGCGTTGAAAGCGGTGCAGGAGGCGGATTGGATCTTGCAGCCGAGTTGGAGATGGCGCAGGCCGTTGATCAGGAAGAGGAGGAGCGAAAAGCGGCCAAGTTGGAGAGACGACGAGCTTCGGAGGCGAGAAAGGCGACTGCAGCGGCGCAGAAACGCAAGGACTCGATGCCCCAATCGGTCGAAGGTAGATTCGCTTCCCCTTCGGTGTTCACGCTCCAATCAGGTAAAGCTGACCCGTTTCCTCTACAACCCGCAGATCTGCAAAAGGAGGTCAAGGCGTTGCACGAGGCCAACAAGGCGCTTACCCTATACGTCACCAAGATCGTTGAGCGTGTTTGCAGCCAAGAAGGGTTCGAAAAGGTGTTGGCCGTCGACTACCGAAACGCCACCCCGAAGGCCACCGCTCCACCTTTCGTCGCTGCCGACGAAGCGCCCCCATCAACGAATCAGCAGCCAAATGACGACCACGAGGTGATCAAGTTCAGGTCATCTGCGACCTCTCGGAGTTCAGCGTCGCTGCAAAGTCCAGCGGCAACGAGTGCTGTTTCGCCTTCGTCTGCGCAGAAGAAAGGATGGGGTGACACGCTCTCGGCCGTCTTGCCGTTCACACTCTCGCGTACCCCTCAAGTCCCTTCACCCACGTTGCGCCCGGGCATGAAACCGTTGCGACTGACGTCGGATGGGTCCGCAAGAAAGGTGGCGATCTCGGACGAGATCGAGGATGAGGACGACATCCGCGAACGAGAGCTGTTGCGGCAAGAGATGGCACGCATCGGCATTTCTTCAACTGCCGCAGGTGATGCAGCGTCAGTTCCGCCCACACCCGGGCAAACAACGGCTTCGACGGGCGGCAACAACTGGATTGGCAAGAGGTCGAGCGGGAGCGACCGCAGCAGCTCGGCTAGGCACAGCGTCGGGTCTACCAGTTCCTCAAATCCAGGCGATACTTCCTTGAGTGGCTCAATCCAAACAGCCCAGACGTCACCGCCGACTCCTCAAGAGATCGATGCCGAGGTACAGGAGGTTCTTCAGCTTCGCGTTGTCAAGGAGAGACAGGCCAAAGAGGCGCTCGAGCAGGGCAAGGCCTCTGGGTTCACAGAGCCACGACGCTTGTCACAGCGCCCTTCGTCCTTGATGCGACATCCCAGTCGGTCAACCGTTTCTCACATCACGTGTTCGGCGACTCCCATCGGCGTCGGACTTGGCATCGACGCAGGGCTCGTCGCGCCGAGCAAGAGTCCCAGCCTCTCCGGCGCCTCGAGTCCCAAGCCAGGCGATTCATCCGCGGTCAACTCACCTGTTTCTGCGGCTGAAGGAGACTCGGCAGCTCCTTGGGGTAGCAAGGCACTTCGACGGCTGTCAATGGGATGGAGTGCGCCAGCTCCGACCTCTTGAAGCTCCCTGGCAAGTTTCCAAGGCGCCCCGGCAGAACACACGCCACACCAACTGCTTGGCTTCTTTGAACTTAATACCTAGGTTTCCCTATTCCTCGTCATCAGGGTCGTACTCTTTGCATATCGTTCACTTGCATTCTTCAGTTGCAAAATGCATACGTCTTCCAAGCTGCTCTTGCGTGACTGCAGGACCTGGGCGAGAGCTTTCGAGTCGGACCTCGGCACTGCCCTCGGCAGCCTCTGCGAGCTCCCCGTTCCATGTACACCAGGGCGGGCGCAAGAGCCCGCTTGTCTTTGGACTTTCACTTTGTACCTTCTGGGCCTACACATACAGTGACATGTTTCACATATAGCAGCCCATGACATCTAGGTACCCAGGTACGCTTGGCTCGTGTTCCACTCGAGATTGAACCAACGACGGCAATTTCGGCGATGAGTTGGTGTCCGGACTCCGCTGTGGCGAGGTCGGTGTCTCTGTGGCCATTCTCCGCCGGGTCTTCGTGAAGCGGTCATTGTGCGGAGCGCCAAGCGCCCGCTGGAAGAGACATCACGAACTGATTCCCATGAACGTCGGAAAGCAGGTACGAGGTACCATAAGTACCATAGGTATTACCTAGGTGTGCACCTCCCTTCCCACCTCCCATCTGTGCACTTGATAGTTTTGTCGCACTCGGCGGTGCATAGGTAGGTAGTTTGCTTCGGTTTTCCGCTTCCGTAAACCTTGGTGATAGGAACACAGTGCGCGCAGACCTCCGTAGGGTCAGGGCCTCGCCAATGCTCGCTCGCAACCATCGCCCGGGGGCAAGCGAGGATGGTATCTCGATGATCTGCCTTTCTATTGCAACCTAAATACCTATTTTGCATCCCAGATTTTTGTGAAGGGACGGAGGTGATCGAGATGGGGGATCATCCTGTCACCGAGACACCTAGACTGCGATGATCTCGAGCAATTTTTCAGGAGCTTCGGAGACCGCGCCAGACTTATAGGAGGCGTAATTCAGCCCCGCAGGCGCGCCTGCGTATTATCGTCGCCATGCCGCCGTGCGTTGATACGAATCGTCTCGGTCAAGATGGAGCCCAGAGCAAGCGTTGATGATTTGGCAGTTGAGGCTCCATTTCTGAGCCGGAGTTTCGGGACGGTGCAGTTCTCACGCCGAGCAAAAGCTCTCGGGCTTACGATCCACCGCGAGTGGAAGCACAACGCATTTCATTCCTCTAGTGCGCGTAAGCAACAACACTGCCGCGGTCGGGGAGGGCCGCTTTGCAGGGCCAGGGTGTCGGTGCAAGCAACAGGGCAAAGAATAGAAACTGCAATGAGTGCCATTGTACTGCGTCGGAGACCAAAATCGAAATGGAAGGACGGGTAGATGCGTTAAATTCAATGCGAATTCAGGGCTTGCACGGTTTAGGAAAGTAGGCAATTTATGATCGCCCGCTTGTGTTCGCGCGGGAAAAGGGACCACGGTCGCCACTGCGAGGCACCCGACGTCGGCCCAGACTCGATTACTGACCCAAATTTCTGGAACACAAGCCTATGCATTGCTTCAAAAATTAGATTTGCTATTGAGACAGGGCGTCTGACAATAAATTGCTCAGGACCTGGTGGAGGTCCAAAGCTCTGGAACAGGCAGTTTTCGGGGCAGCAGTGATCAGGAGGCCCCAGGGTGAACCACTCAGCCTGCGCGCGCGGGCCCGGCCTGACTAGAGAACTTGAGAAGGCTGGTGCCTATGGCTCTCGTCCGCGGGCCTGATTGATCGATCGCGTCGCCATGTCATCATGGCTTCGACCGCTTTTGGCCGCTCTCGGCGAAACTCGACGACAAGCTGACGGCTGAAGGCGAAGCCAGGCTGAGACCGCGCCAGTGCTATTGCGGTGCCAATGTGCGGACAATCTCCGAAAGATGCGCGGAAGTCACCTCAAAGGTACAGACTTTCGGATGCCCTACATTGCTCTGAGATCCCGAGTCGCATCGAAATTGACGGGCGGACGATCCTCGGCCGGCGAGTCGTCGAGAACCCCCCGACCTCCACCACTCGCACACGCATTTGTTCTTTCTTTCTCCTTCCCATCACTTGATCAAAACCTTTTCATCTATTTTTCCTTTGCCCTCCAACCGAGATTGAAAGACCTCGAACTGAGCTGCTGGTCATCTCCGTTCTCAAGTCCGACAGTTTCCTACCCGTTCTCGGCTCCGGGATCTGACCATCACCTACCCATTCGAGACTCACTGGTGACGTCTCAAAGAAGCACCTTCGCGGCTGGCCCATACCACACCCTTTCGCATACCTCGACTCTTCATCTCGCACAAGCATTTCAATTTCCAAGCAAGCATCAGAATGCCGAGCTCTTCCTTTTTTGCTGTCAGCCTGTTGGCGATGGCATCGTCGACCGTTGCCCACATGAGCATCTGGACGACCTCCATGTCAGTCCGCCGCGTCCGCCGGCTGCCGAGCCGACAGAGTTCATTTCCCGACTTGCGCAGCAATAGTTGACTTTCTCTTTCTCTCATCACTTTGCGAATTATAGGTACGGTGTTGGATGGCACGGTGCTGGTACCCCGATAAACACGCAGGAAGGAGGTTACTGTAAGTCTACTGCCGCTGTGTCTGAATTTTCGTTCAGTTGTGGGCCGCTCGCTGATCTTTACCGCCAAACTCAATGCTTCTGCAGTTTCTTACGACAGTAGGTCGGGAACCATCATGTACAAAGTTGCGCTGTGGAACTGTGCTGATTAAATCTGCTGCCAACTCCCCCCGTCGCTGCAACAGCCGTAGACCCTGTCGCTCCTCTGGGCCCGAACTGGGCAAATCAGGATGACTGGTGGTTCCGGTCAGTCGGTTTGCCGCACGGCCACAGGTAGGCAAGGAAAATTGCTAAAATACCCCGCTTTTTCGATTGCAGTGGACCTGCTGCGCGTGCCCTCACACCCTCCCCTGGCTCCGTCGAGAATCTGCCCGCCGGCGGGCAATGGACTGTTCAGGTACGTACCTCTTCCGTTTCGTCCACATCACCGCATCGCCAACGGTGTCCTCCCGTGCTCTGCACAGATTGCCTGTCATGTTGCATGGACATCGTACGGAGTCTCCACCACGACTCGTGGCTCTCTGCTTGATGCTTGCCCCGGCAACCCAGGTGCCTACCACTCTGGTGACCCCGCCGCCACCGACATCGACCGCAACCTGTTGAGTGGGTGCGCCCTTGGTATCGCCGACGTCGACGACATCTCCAAGGTGACCATGGACAACCTTGCCATCTTCTCCGTCAAGCATGCTTGCGTCGCGAAAAAATTCAACACCTTCGACATCCCAGCGGCCATGCCGGCATGCACAGGCAAGAAGTGCATTTGCGGTTGGTTCTGGCTCGCCAACAACGGTACCGGCAACTTCTACATGACTGCTTTCGACTGCGCCGTCACCGGTGCCTCACCCAACGCTTTGCCAATCGCTCCGCCCAAGGACCCCGTGTGGTGCGCAAAGACGGACCAAGCTTGCATGGCCGCTCGTCCCGGTGGATCTAAGCGTCCACTTTACGCTTACAACTCGCCATCCAACATCGTCTGGAACGGGAATGACGACAGGCCGGGCTACCACGCCAACTGGGGCTTCCCCAACGATGGTGCCCAGAACGACATCTTTGTCAACGCGTCATCTGTGGTCAAGACTAGCGCTGGTGCTGCTTCCCCCACCAGTGCCCAAGCATCTCCGACCACTGCCGCGGCTACTAGTTCGACCGCTGCCACCGCTTCCGCGTCTCCTGCCCCCACGAACTGCGCCCCCTCTGGCTGGTCAGGCGACGGCTCGGGTGATGATGGATACGCTTGTGACTCCACCGGCGCCACGATTCCCTACGTTGCTCAGGACTTGATGGATTCGAACGGCAAGTGGCAGTACTTTGGTGTCAAGTACGGATGGCAGCCTGTGAGTAGTGATGTATGCTCTGGCCTTCTGGTTCATATCTTGGGATTGTTCTGATGTTGCCTTGTCGTCACCATGCCGCGTTCGTAGTCAGAGCCGTGGAATATCCCTAGCGCGAACTGGGTACCTCCCACGCAATGGACCGTTTCTGAAGCTCTCAAAGCAACTTGGTGGTCTCCCGCTTCTTCTTGGCTCTACCCTTCGAATTGGGACGTCAGCAAACTCCTTCCCATGTGGGAAGCGCTTGACCCGAATTACCTCGACCCTTACGGCAACGAGCCCTCTCCTACACCTGCCGCTACAAGCACCTCGAATGCCGTCAAGACGACGACCACCTCCACGACGACCACCTCCACGACGACCAAGACGACGACTACTTCCACGACATCTGCCAAAGCCTATCAGCCTTCGTCGACGGGTGCGGTTGCCGTCGGTGCTACGACGACCTCGTCCGCGGCTCCTGTTCAGACCTCGGCTTCGGCCGTCAACCTCGCGCTTCAAGCGACACCGACCGGCTCATCGTACCGTTCCGGATCCGACTACAGCAAGCTCATTGACGGCAACACGCAAGGTTTGACCGACAAGGGCACGGGTAACACGCGCGCCGAATGGATCTCGCGCTCCCAGACAGTTGGCGCATGGGTTCGGCTCACTTGGCGATCGACACAGACCTTCAACCAGGTCGTGCTCTACGATCGACCGGTCTCGTCCGACCAGATCACCGCCGGTGTACTCATCTTCGATGGTAACCTTCAAGTCCCCGTCGGGTCGCTGAACAACAATGGTGCTGCCACCGCGATCAACTTCACCAACGTTCAGTCCAAGACGGTCACGTTCTTCGTCATCGATACCAACACCGCCGCTTCGGCCATTGGTCTCTCCGAGATGCAAGTCTTCAACCAAGCCAACATGGCGACGCTCACTCGCGTCATGACTCCCCAGAAGCGTGACGTCGTCAACGACTTCATGACCGCGCTGGAACCTGCTAAGCCCGCTGCAAGCCGTCACCCTCGCGACTTTAAGTCGGCCTCGATCGTCGAGCGAAGCCCCTCTCCCGCCGTTGCCGTCGTCGCCGAGGAGGATACGTTGGCGAAGCGTTGCGCGGGATTCGATCACTCGTGCGAGTTGACGGCTGACAAGCTGTTTGCTTAAGTAATTTCAAAAACACAAACACTTGTATCATAGCTTCCGGTCTTGTTTGCGCCTTTTGACGACGATAACAACGCCGCGTTTGTACTCACGCCCCTGTAGCATTCTCTTCTAACGATGTCGGAACAAGCTCCTGCGTAGCCTTTTCCGCCTTTGTTTCGGTCTTTCGCTTTTGCTCTTCTGTCTTGCAATATGCAGTGTTGCGAAGATTTATGTCGCTCGTCTCGATCGATCATCTTGGGCGGTTGTGGGCAAATTTTTCGAAGTGAGATAGATCAAAATTGGCATTCCAAAACCAAAATACTATACGGAGAAAGGCAAAGCCTTGAACACATTGAACCCATCCAACGCGGTACTGATGACGACCCCCGGGATCTGAGGATGCCAATGCACCTCCTTGATATCCCTCTGGCCTTGGTGCACGAACAACAACTGGTCGGGGACGTCCTTCAGTTCGTCCCTGGCACCGGCACGTTCGTCGGCGTCTTCCTCGACGGAAAGATCCCATAATGTGACTTGGTCGTCGGCGCCACTGGCGGTGAAGCAAGAGTCTTCGGTAGGGTGCCATTCGATCGAGGTGATGGGCGCGTTGTGCCATTTGAAATCGGCGACGGGCGTAGGAGCAGGCGAAGCCTTGCCCTTGAGATTCCGTAGATCCCACACTCTGATTCCACCTTCATCCCCACCCGAAACGAGCAAGTAGTTGGTCGTCAGGTTCCAACTGATGACGTTGACGTCGCTTTCGTGGGCATCCGAAATGCCGGTGACGTTTCGCCGATCCTTGGTTCGGATGTCCCACACTCGCACGGATTTGTCGGCAGAGCAAGAGGCGAACACGGTCGGTTCCGAAGGTGACCATTGGATGTCCTCGACCGAGTCGGTGTGCGATGCGAAAGGTTTGGGCGAAGGCGTGAACGAAGCGGGGCCCATCGTCGTCAAGTAGATCTTGGAGTGGATGTCACCGGAGAGCAAACGGGCCGAAGACGAGGAGCCGATCGGGTTCCCCCATGCGAGAGCATAACCCTCAGCGCGTCCATGGGATTCGACCGTGTACAAGGGCAGTTTGGACAGAGGGGCCGAGGATGATCCAGGGTGGAGAAGGGAGTCGAGGTGCGGCGCGACATCAAAAATGTGGACCTTGCCCGTCTCGGAGAAGGTCGCAACGTGATAGGGAGCCGGAGGTGCTGGCGGACCGGCGGACAAGGGGCCATGGAGGATCCGAGCCCGGATGCGGTTGACGCACCCTTGGTGAGGGATGGCCTTGAAGGTGAGGACAGGGTCGTCGTCGGTCTCGTCATCGTCGTCTTCCTCTTCGTCGTCAGAGTCTGCGCATCGGCGGGGGAGAAGAGGGTCAGCATCCTGACGGAGGCCAACACCACTTTAGCATGGGTTTGTACGTACCAAGTTCATCTTTCCTCGTGCGTCCCAACCCTTCCCAGTGCATAACGGTAATCTCGTTCGCGGTCCTGTCCTGGGCCTGAGTGCCCGAGACGATCGAGCAACTGACGGGGTAGCCTCTCCGTTGCTCTCCAAGGTCGTCGCGGAGGATGTCGAAGCTCAAACTGGGCCACGTCGGTACGAACGAGTGCAACAAAGGGTAGGTCGACAGGTCGGGCTGCAGGAACTCGCCTTCCTCGAGTTTCCCTCCTGGCAAGTAAGCCTCGGGACTAGGAGCTCGTTTAGGTTGGTTGTCGTTGTCGTTGTCGTTGTCCTGCTCATCCTCGTGGGCGTCGGCCATGTCCTGATCGGCTTCCCCATCCTCTTGCTCGTCATCGGTGTTATCGTTCGCATCAATGACCTCGCCAACATCCTCGTCTCGCTCAATCTCGTCCTCCCATTGATCCTCGAACTCGCCGATCCCCTCGTCATCGTGCTCGTTCGTCGCTCGGGCAGCCGAAGCAGGCGCCTGCGTCGTCTTGGCCTTGGACTGGCCCGTAGGTGAGGAGGCTCGCTTTCCCATCTTGTTGAATGCAGGTGACCCTCTGCGTCCTTGCACGGGTGAGTGTAGCCGGACGACGAGGTCGAGGTCGGCGGGGGTTTGCTTGCGGAGTTCGCTCGCTAGTGCACGGATGCTATGCAAGCCTTTGTCAAGCTCGGGCTTCGGGTTTGAAGAAGGATCCTATCCGATTGAGGTGTGAAGGGGCGTGCAGTACTCGCGACTGCTCCTTGTTTCGATGCGATCAGAGATGCGGAGCTGCCTTCGCAGGGAGGGGCGCATGACGCCGTGCGGTGCGAAGTTGATCACTGCGAAGGACCACCTTCCCCGCACGGACCCCCTCTCCGCAGCCTTGCGCAGCCATTTCACCCTCTCGACCGCTCCTCGTGCCACGAAATCTGTCTATGATGCGTTGTGCAAATTGCAAATACTCATCCTACGGGATCTTCAAGCATTCTTGACCACGCTCAACTTCATCTGCTCGACGACCTTCTTCTTCCTCATCTCGGCCGTGACCGAATCCTCATCGTTCCTCGGACTGCACAAAGCCTCCTTGACCAAATCGAGCCACGCCGCATGGGGTTCGCTCGTAGTCATGGTCGGGTTTTTCATCTTGGCGAGGAAGAACATGTTCCATTGGTGGCGGAGCAGGCGCATCGCGATCAAGGTTTTGGGTTCGAGCCGGATCCGGATCTTGCGGTCGATTGAGAGCGAGTGCGCCGCGAGCTGTGGTGGCACGCAGTGTGAATCGGCTTATGTATCAGCTTCATCGACTTTCTTCCATACCACTCTCAAGATTAGCACTCACTTGGGTGTCTGCGTTCCCGCACAGCAGGTAGACCGCTCGCTCGTCAACGCTTCCCGATTCCCAAACATCTGCAATACCATCCACCAGAAAGGGTCAAAAAACTCGACCTGCGCAGCAAGAGATGCAAATACCCCGCTCCCACTCCAACCACTCACATAATTTATGCGTATGCATCGCCGTAAAGAAGGCGACGAACTTGCTCCCACCGAAATCAACCCTTCGTCCCGGAGCGAAATTGACCGAACTCGGGTGAATCGCGGCGGGCGTGTTCTTGGCCAACGTCTTCATCTGACCCGATTGAGGATCAATGACGAGCAACTTGGGGTACATCGAAGCCGCGAGGCAAGCCATCACGGCTTTGGGGTCCCTTGAATGCGTGTCGAGCTCGGCGGGAATGCGGACGAATCGTGTTCGCGACTTGCCGTATCGAGTTGAGACGAGGTCTCGCTTTTCGGCTTCCGAAATGTCGATGAAACCCGCGTCGACGAGGAAGGAGAAGTACTGCTGGCGCCCTTGTTCGATCTCTTGCAGGTTTTGTTGGTTCAGGAAGTTTTTCTGATGCGGAGAGAAAGTAGATGAGCGACTCGCGAACCGACACACGAGAACCGTTCGAGGTGACCCACTTACCCTGGTGAATTCTCTATCAAACCCATTCCCCGAAGCTTCCCTCCACCAACAATAAGCGTTATAGAGCGTCAAGAAATCGCTGTTCTCGACCTTGAATTCTCGCTTAACAGCATCCGCCTCGGCCTCTCGTCCAAACGGTGTCATCCAAGGCGATTTCGCATTCAACGCGGCCGTGATCGTCAAGGCCGCATCGAGGCAGTTGAAGATGGTCGCCATGATCAAGAACTTGCCGAGGTGGACGTCCATGGGCAGTTTGGCAAGATGCCGACCGAGGGGGGTGATTTCTTCGGTGCTGGTCAATGCTTTGGCTTCGATCAGGGAGGAGACCGCTCGTTGGATGTTGACAAGTAAAGGTGGGTCGAGGGCTCGTAAGAGGACGTCTTCGATCGATGCGTTGCCGATCTTCATGATCTTGATCCTTAAAGCCAAATCTTGCAATGACAAGCGAAGCATCTCGGGTTGTGGGTGCTCCGCCATCTGTATAGCCATTCGAATTCGTCAGCACTGATTATCCATCCCGCAGTGCAAGGCTACATTACTCACGATGGTATCATGCCTCTGCTTCGTGAACAAGTGGAAGCAAACGCCTTCCTGCACACGTCCCGCGCGACCTCTTCGTTGTGCCGCGTTCGACTGAGCGACGAACGTCTCGACCAATCGACTGATTTGGCGCTTTTCATCAAAGCGCATCTCGCGATGTTTGCCCGTATCGATTACGGCCGTGATGTCAGGGATCGTCACACCCGTCTCGGCGATATTCCTGTACAAGTCAACCTAGATCGTTCAGAGTAAAGCCCCAGTCAGATCATCACCGAGGTTCGCCAAATCACTCACGTGGAAATGACGATCTTCCTTATCCCCCTCCTCGGGACATTGAACACCAACCCCTGGTTCTCATTCGAGATCGTCGAATGCAACGGCAAGATCAAAAACGAATTCGTACCAAACCTGGGATGGCCTTCCAACATGTCCGTCAACCTCCTGATCGATTCGATTCCCGGTAAGAAGATGAGGATCGCGTGTGAGAAAGGAACCAATTCAGGTCGCTCAAAGCAGAGTTGTTCCAACAAGAGCGTGATGAGTTCGTAGTTGATGACGTGTTGGTCCATGCATTCGAGTGTGGTGCGTGATTGTTTCGAAAGCGTCGTCAGGGCTTTGATCAAACCTCCGGCAGGGAGATCAGGTTCTTCATCCTCGTCCGGGGGGGCTTCATCATCGGCGGATTTGCGAGGTCGGCCACTCCCATTGTAGGCTCGTTTACTGCGAGCGACGTATTGCGAGTCCGTCGTCGGCGTGAGGCGGTATTGGGTCAATTCGATCACGTCCTCGAGGAAATGAGGCGTGACGGGGAAGGTGCGACCTGGGATGGTGATGACGGGACAATCGCCCATGTAGGCCGCGATCTTTTCGGCACTACAACAGAGTCAAAAAAAGTAGGTCAGTTTTGTGATCTTGTGGCTTTGATGTTTATGTACGTCGGGCAACACCACTCACTCGACTGTTGCTGACATGAGAATGACCTTGAGATCTTTTCGTACCTCCAAGATCTCGCGGAGGACGATGAGCAAGAAGTCACTATCGATGGACCGTTCGTGCACTTCGTCGATGATGATGTGCGTCAGGTCGGATAGGGCCTCGCGACTTTCGAGCATGCGTAGAACGGTTCCCTATAGTACGCAAGTAAGTATCAACACGTGCGTTAGAAACAGAATGCGTCTCAGCAAAATCCTCTCATGAGTCGGACGCACCGTTGTAGCATACACGATCCGACTGGACGCCGAGATGGCCGAATCCAAGCGAATCGAATAGCCGACCAAAGACGACCTGGATCCACAGGCGCCGGACGCCTCACCCAGTTCGCTCGAGACGCGTTGAGCGAGTGAGATGGCCGAGATACGACGAGGCTGTCGATCAAAAACTCGAGATGTGCCCAATCAGCAAGGTATGTAAAGAGGTAAGGGAGTGTTCCTTGATAGGCTCACCTCGGTACAGTAGACTTTGACATTACGTCCTTTGCGCATGTCGTGCTCGACGATGAACGATGGCACCTGGGTCGATTTACCGCTTTGAGGTCAAATTCCGCCTGAGGAATCAGTTCATATCCTAAAAGACGTTCTTCCGAGGAATTGAAACTTACCAACCCGTCTCACCACACAAGACGACGCATTGATTCTGCTCGATCGTGCTCATGATGAAGGACCGATAATTCGCGATGGGCAACTTGGCTCGTTGTTGCTGAACGGGAAAGTGACCCAGAGCGAAACCCCCAGAGTTTCAGCGCCTCATCACCGTACAACTTCATGATTCGGTCGTCCGTACTCACGAGTATCTCCTGATAGGTCGGCCAGTCTTGCCGCTGAGCGAAATCAGCCTTGATCTTCTCCGACACCTCGGGGGCCGCGAACGACGCTGGAAGAATCTTAGCCTCGGGTGCGGAGGACGAAGGCATACGAGTGATCCGTGGGTCCTGTGAATCGCAGAATGTCAGCCTTCCTGCGCCCCATACAACACCCTCCTCACCCTCCTGAACGTACCCTACTCGGCGGTTCCGCCATCCTCGGTTCCGCCAAGCTTTTCCAAACCTTCAATCTGTCCCTATACTTCGCCTCATCCTCTTCCTTTTTCTTCTCCGCCAACTCGTCCCACAAGTCCCTAAAGATCGCCGGCAATTGCTTATGCACGTTCGTCGAACTGACATCGAACAAAGCGACGGTCGCGATGTAATCGAACGCCTGTTTACGATCATGGCAAGCGACATCGTCCATTTTCCAAAGTTGTTTCCTCCCCGACCCATCACCCCATGCGACAGTAACCGAAGCACGACAAGCTCGTGTGCTTCTTGAGATGACGCGGAATACGACGGTCGCGTATTTATCGATCTTGCGTACGGTTTCCTCGAGGTTCGTTTTGGGCGTCTTTCCCGAAAAATGTTTGGGGAGACCCATGTCGCGCACGTAGATCGTTTGGCCCGTTTCTTCCGACGTTTCCTCTGTTGGCATCTCGTCGAGAAGGTTGCCGAACATGCCCCCTTCCTCGCCTTCTTCGATACTCGGAGCTTGAGCGGGTGTGGTCCGTACAGTGACGACGGACTTGTCCGCTTCGACACCACCCAACGATGAAGTCGAGGTTCCAGAGACTTCGGAAGAGGCCTCCTCGATGATCCCACTACTCGTCTGAGGAGGTGTCGCCAAACTGGTCCCGTTCAACCGATCCGCCAAAACGGCTGCACCCAACTTTGTCCTTTCCTCCCTGTAAATCAACTCGGCATCGACCTTCCTGAACGTATAATCCCCCTCAATCTCTTGAATGCTCTTGGTCAATTCCACCACCTTGTTTTCCCTCCATTCGTCGTCCCTCGTCGGACCGGATTGTTTCTTCAATGCCAGGCGCTTCGAAACGCCTTGAGCTCGTTGGATCTCGGAGAGTTGAAGTTTGAGTCGTGCGTAGCGAGTATTGACATCCTGGTCCTGCTCCGGGCCGGAGAGGTCGAGATCGGTTTCATGGACATCATCGTCAGCTGCGCCGTCGTTGTTCTCGTAGGCTAGGATCCGAGCGCGGACAGAAGCGTCAGCCATCGCTTCGTCCTCTTGGCTCGGACCTGCGCCGGAGCCGACGGCGGATGTAGAAGGCGTGGGTGAAGGAGGTCGTGTGTCCCAAGGTTTCGGTGTCGAGGATGCAAGTGAATCAGATTTCGGAGTCGCGGATTGCGGCGATGGGTCCGTCGAGATAACGGTCGGAGCGATCGGTCCTTCGCATCCCAATTCTTCGGCATCACAATGGAGGAAGAGCTGGGGGCAGGAATACGACAAGTCAAAGAGAGAATCAAGAATGAGCTCAATGTTTGCTAATCACAGCTTGGACCACCTATTCTCGAGAGATGCGACGCGCGTACCCAATCAAGCGCATCTTCTAATTCGAGCGATTTGGCCTGGTACAAACATTGCTCGATGCGTTCGGTCCGGAAGCCGATGCCTTCGAGGATCCCCCACAGGATCGCGATTTTGGTGATGATCTTGTGTTCGGGATCGTACAGAGGTTGCGGTGTCTCTTCAGAGGAGAGGCTTTGACCCAACTCGATGATTCGTCGTTGCTGGTGGGTTCAAGGACGAATGAGGTTCGTCGTGATTTCGAAATGTGCAGAGTAGCGAATGGAGGGGCTCACCAGATCCTGATCGGTCCAAAAGTAAGTGGGGAGCGATCTCGACAGTCGTCGCTCATAATCGAGGACCTGTCCGAGGGTAGCACAAAGAGCATGAGCTGATCCAAAGAAAAAAAGAAGTGGGGAGGGAGAGAACGTACTTTGAGTACCCTAGCGACCTCCTTATCGACCGTGGTCCTAACCTTGTCTGCCAACCTGGACCATTCCAGTTTCTCCATCTGCTCCGGATCCCATTCTGGCGCCTCCGCCGTCGTCGCAGCCCGATTCGGTGCGGTCAAAGTTTCCCCATTCGCCGCGGAGGTTCCGACCCCACCACGCGCGTCGACTTGACCGGTCCCAGCAGCCCGATGGGGATCGACGGCTGCATTCTCCAGTGGTGTTGCGTCGGAGGTTTCCCCAGGTTCGGGTTCTTTTTTCTTGGGTATCGAAACGGTCGCGAAGGCTCGGTTGGAGACAGGTTTGGCCTTCTTCTTGTTGCCGCCTCCGCCTGACTTTTTGGGTGGCATTCGTTCGTATGAAGGAGGCTCTACCTCTACCCTGTGCCTGGTTCGCTTGAAACGGCGCGTCTGCTCTGGGCTGCTGCTCTCTAACCCGCACTGTAGACTGTTTTGGCTCGTTTGTTCGCTGCCTAGGCGGTGGTGGAGTTCAAAGTAGGTCGTAGTACGTCTCGATGTAGAAAGTCGCGTTCAGGCTTGAACAGCAACAGCGACTTGCTCAAGTGACGAACGATCGAGTCCCGTCTCGGTCGCGTATCGTATCCCACGTGACGGTGCTCGCAGTCGCGTGGGCTCGAGTGAGTTGGGTCCGAAAGGAAAGCTGGGCAGAGGGCGGCCGGCTGCCGGTTGAGATGACGCAACGACCTGCTCCGAGTGCGGATATGCGGATCCTTGGGAGGCGCGCGGTGTGTTCGTTCGCCTCTCCAACCGACCCGCGTTCCCTGCCACGCACCCCGAGCCGCGCAACACTCGATCAGGCTGTGAGGCATACGACCCGTAGCCGAACAACGATTCGGGGCAAGCTCCAAGCACGAGCGAGTGAGGACCCAGCATGGCGCCGCGCAAGAACGATTCGACGAGCTGGAAGAGGGGCGCAAAGGAGTCGCTCTGGGTCAGTACCCCTACACCTATGGCGCTGGCATCCGTTGAACTCACCTTCTGATCATCCTCCACCACAGACGATTCGGAAACTGGACGGTCAGTGGTCCGCATCGAACTCGAGCAGCGCAAGCTCGCTCTCCCGCCGCACTCGGTCCTACAACCCTGACCTTGACCTCACCCACTCCCCCAGCCGAGCCGATCCTCCGCTACGACCTGCAATACCAAGTCCTCGACGACGTGTTCTCGGACCGTACCTTCCGCTTCACCGCCCCGATGGACCCCAAGAACCCCCTCTCGAGTCCGACCTACCTCAACTTTGACCAGCTCTACCTCGAGGCTTTGCTCGGCTCGGGCAAGACGACCTTCAACCTTAGGAATAGGTTGATGGAGAACCCGACCGTACGTGGTCGACTCCAGTCGGGCTGCGGTAGGCATGTTCAGCTCACGCCGTTCTGTTCGTGTCCCCCCCTCCACGCTCTCGCACGGGGGATAGTTCTCGGCCAATTTCTGCAAGGTGAGCGAGCCCCGCTATTCTTGCTATAGCTCATGCTGATACCAACCCTTCTTTCCTTACAGCTCTGCTTCCTCATCAACATTGGTCGCATCAACACCACACTGGCCTGTCAGTCTCGTCCTCAACATCTCCAACCAGACTCGCTCCCCCGAAGCTGATTCAGACCCCACCACAGTCTACCCGAGCATGAAGACCGCGCTGAGGACCTACCACCCCGTACCCTCGCTGCAAACCGACGAAATGTCACGCAATCAAATGCAAGACGCACCGCGGCTCAAGTCTTTACTCAAAGCCTGTTTCCTCGATTGGGAATTGGCGCAGCAACAGCAACCCCAGACCTTGCACGAGATGGCCCTCAAATCCGTTCAGTTGCTTTTCCCGTGCGCGTTTTGTACACAGCGTCCCCACCTTTTTGCTCACCTTTTCTTGACCTCCCCCCATCAGGCCGCATTGGCACCTAACCAAGGACCTCCGACGACGGTCGTCAACGCCATCTTCCTCTTATTCAACGAGGCCATCTGGATCGCCGAACGTTACTTCCCCCCCGCATTCGACCTCCTCGACCTCTTCTACCCCTCCGACTCCCCCTCCCTCCCTCGCGCCCAATCCTTCCTCTCGATCCTACACCACATCCTCGAGAACAAGACCTTTCTCAACGACTTTTCCCCTCACCTCGACAAGGAGGCGATCGTCGAATTAGCCCGTCCTTTACAATTGACCAAAGAGCCCGCACCAGAGAAGGAGAACGTCGATACCAAGGACGAATTGCACTTTATTCAAGAGATGCAACAGATTCGAGAAGGGGTCGTCAAACTCGTCCCTGCCATACAGAAGAAGGATGAAGAGATGAGGTTGGCGATTCAGAAAAGGATCGAGAAGGAAGCGGCCGCGGCGGAGATGGAGGCGAATCATAGTGCGGCTGCTGCTGGCGCGGCAAATTCCAGTGGGGCGGGAGGAGGAGGTGGGGAAGGTGGGGCCGCAACTGCGACTGTAGGGGGCTTGAGGAAGAGAAGGAGGAAGGAAGGGGATACGGGCAGGAGTTGGGCCAGGTTCTCCAGGGATAATGCGTTGGTTGAGAAAGGGGTCATTGAGGTGTTGCCGCAGGAATGGGAGAAGGAAGATTATTCGATTCAAGTACCATCGGAGAAATCGGGTTTGCCAGGTGAGTGGAGGGGACGGTTCGATGGGCTCACTTTTGGGTTGTTTTGTCAAGACTGACATGGTTGATCATGGGTGTCAGACGCGTGGGAAAAAGTTTGTCGCGACATGCTCGACAACCGAGACCCGGACTATGACTCGGAAGACGAAGAAGTCTGGTCCTACGATCTATTGCGTGAGTGGAGTGTACATCCCGCACACACCTATGCAGCTCCAAACTAAACCCGCCTAACCTATCCCATTCACTCTCCATCCCCCAAAAGTCCGTCGTCGATTCCTCACTGTCCGCAACCCCACCACAGGCGTTCGAGCACCCGTACAAACCTTCCCTGAATTTGAGGAATGGAAACGTAGGAGAGAGGCAGGGCAGAATGGATTGCTTGAAGGGGATGACAACGAGGAGGAGGATGCTGGGGCTGATGGTGGGGAGGATGGGATGGATGGGGGTGGGGGTGGGGAGGACGATGATTGATCCGTTCGGGCCCTTTTCGGGGTTGGGGTGCGGGAGATAGAATACGTTCGTGGTGCTGGGGGACTTTGTTATAATGAAGGAAAATGGTAACGCCGTAGTTCTCAATCACCGGGTGGGAGATCGAATAGGCACTTTGGCGCTCTCTCCGCGAGTCCGCGCTTACGTCTCGCCAGGAGTCAATCGCCGAAAGCTGAAAACTCGAGCCGAACCGTGTCGGCACCGAACCAGTGTAAGGAGTAGCGGAGGTTTATTTTGCCCGACCATTTGCTCACCTACGACATAGGAGGACCGACCGCTATTGATCAAGCTCCATTCGTTTGCTAGGGAATGCGCAGCAATCTCTGCGAGGGGGCTGATAACACCTGCCACTGCACCTCCACTCCCTCTTAGGGATCATGCGTTCGCGATCTAGAGCCCTTGCGGTCAAGAGCAAGCTCTCGGAGCTTCTTGTCCGAAAGCGTCGAATAGCTCGTAGCTCGTAGCTGGAGCTGCCTCGGAATTGACAGGCCATGGGACGACGTTCTCTCGCGAAAGCGAGGGTACGCCTGAAAGAGGCTCGGAAAGGGCTTTCGAAACTCATGCAACTGGTTGAAACAAAGTGCAAATTACAGAACCGCCCGACTGGGAGCAAGCAAGAAAATGAAAGAAGACGCCACCACTACTTGTTCTTCTTCCTGCGACCTCCACCCTTCTTGTCGCGTTTCGCAATCCTCTTGAGCGCCCTCGCCTCCTTTCGATCTCGAGGATCGACCATCTTGTACCTCCCCTTGACACCCTTGGGTCGCCCCTTGATACCCCTGTTGGCACCCTTGGCGACGACGACCTTGATCTCGCGCTTCTTGGTAGGTTTGCCCGACGATTTGGCCTTGGACAAGACCTTGGCAATACTCGCGGCCTTCTCCTTCTCCGTGAGGCCATTCTCGTCGTCGTCGTTGATGCCTTGCGCCTTGGCGCGCATCTTCTCGGCGCGACGGATCGCACGCATCTTCTTCCTTGCCTTGGCCTCGGCTATCTTCTTGATCGGTCGCGCGTTCAGTTCGCGCATCTTCTCCCTCAACGCCACGACGGCTTCCTTGGTGATGGGGATGTTGTTACGGAAGTGGCGTTGCTCGTCGTCGAGGAACCAGGAAGGCAAACCATCGCCTCCGAGATTCGATGTGTAACGGTTGAAGCCCTCGTCAATGAGCTGCGTCTTGGTCTTTTCGCGATTGACGAGTTGCTGCGCCAGCGTCATGGCCTCGGCCGTAGTCAGACCGATTTCTATGAGTTGACATACCGAAGGTCAGAAACACAACTCGGGCAAGCCGTCCGAACTACTAGACTGAGGAACTCGCCTTCTATCCGCTGTCGTTTGAGCTCCTCGGCCTCTTCCTGTGCCTTCAAGTCGGCTTCCTCCTCCATGTCCGAGTCCTCAAAGTGGGTCTCGCGAGCGCCGGTAAAGTCGTCGTCCGAGTATTCGTCCTCCTCACTATCAACTTCCACTTCGTCATCTTCCTCCTGATCCTCTCGGTCCGAGTCAAGTCCGTTCCACGTTTCGCCATCTTCGTCGTCACTGGCCTCGACCGAAACCTGGTCCTCAGCGTCCGAATCTTCGTTATCCCCACCATTCAGCAACTTATCCAATTCAGGCATCCCTTTAAAGACGGGCTGATCGAACCACATCTGCGCCGCTCGACTCTTCTCGACCGTCTTCTTCTCCTCGGAAACGACGGGCTGTAACTTGGTCAACAGCGCCTTCGCTTTAGGCTTGTTATTCTTGGTCGTCGGGACGAGCGCCTCCTCGACCTCCATGTCCTCGTCCTCGGGATCGTCCTCGGAATCGTCCTCGTCCGAGCTCGGTTGTGGGGCAGGGTCGAACTCATCGTCGTCGTCACCATCATCCTCGTCATCCGACCCCTTGGCTTGAATACCATGCCACTCCCCACCTTCCTTGGCGTCACGCTTCCGTCGTTCCTCCTTGGCCTTGTGTTTCGCATCGCGTTCCATCTTGTGCTGGTGGTACATATCATAAGCGGTATCGAGCGATCGTTCCAAGCGTCGCATCTTGATCTCTTGCTCATCGAGGTCCTCGTCATCCTCATCGTCCTCGTCCATCAGAACGGCGGATTGCTCGGCCATCCTCAACAGTTTGGCACGCGCGGCGTTAATGCCCTGATCCTCCTCATCACCCTCATCATCCTCAAGGACATCCTCCCCCAAGGTCCGACCTTGCACCCCGCTCCTCCCAGCCTTCTCATTCCCCTCGACCTCACCGAGATCAAATACGTCGGCATCATCGACACCGTCCTGTCGTTCCAACCCAATATCCATCGGCGTGACCATGTTGAGCTGCATCCTCTGGATTTCCCTCGCCTTCTTCTCGTTGGCCCGCCTCTTCTCCCTCTTGCGCCTCAACTGTTCCTCCGCGGACAACCTTGACAGTTCCTGTGCGATCTGTTCGTCCTCGTCGATGGGCTCGACCTCGACTTCGTCCGTCGCGTCGGGTCCTTCGTTCTCCCCTTGACCATCGCCACCTTTGCTCTCAAGTCCATAGTCCTCACGCACGGCAAGGCGGTACTTGAGCAAGGTCTTGAAGTCCTTCTTTCCGAGCACCTTGAGATCCTGAACGAGGGCCTTGATCTCGAACGTCGTCAAAGGGTGCTTGTACAACTTTTTATCCTCGTCTGTTCGCCACTTCATCTCATTGACCAAGCCGAGCACACCAATCGGGTCCACTGATCGAATGAACTCAGAAACGCCGCATTCCTTATGCAGCGTCATGTCACCATCGGCGTAACCATCTCGGTTGCGACGCTTCTTGTCGGGTTGGAAGACGTTGAGCGAGGTCGGTGTGAGCGTGTCTTTGCTCGAGATCTTGCCATCCTGGCCCAAAGCCGCAACGGCCGAAAGCGGGTTCACGCCCGTACTGGTTGTGATGTCGATATCGGAAAAGACATGCTTGGCATTGAGCAACTTGGGGTCGATTTTGGAAGGGGCGAGGTATCCGGAGCAGACGACGAAGATTTCGGCCGAGACGTTACGCGACGACGGCGGCTTGGTCGCTTCGACCTTGTTGAAGAGTTGGTTGAAGACCCAGATCAACGAGTTGTAATCCTTGGAGCGGAAAACTTTGGTGACGAACGTTCCGCCGGCGGTGAGGAACTCGGTCGCAAGTTTGAGCGAGGCGAGTACGAGTTCAACCTGTGTGAAGGCATCCTGGACCCATGCGGATCCGACGTTGGGAGCTCCATCGTGCAAGACCCTTTATGAACACGTCGTGAAGTGAAGGGATGGATGGTGAGTCGCTGGACAGCCTCTCGGACTGTATGCGCCACTGATCCGAGAGGAAGAATCTGCGCGGTACTCACACATCGGCCTTCCAATCCTTGACCTCGGCCCTGATGTCCCGCCTGCACTTTTCAGTCGTGATGTCGTCGACGAGGGTGATGCACCTCGGGATGGGCTTGATGGGCACGAGATCGACACCGATGATGATCGAGTTGGGGGGCATGTTCTTGGCCGCGACTTGAAGCCAACCACCTGGGGCGGCACACAGATCGATGACGCATCGTGCCGAGGAAAGGAAGTCGTACTTCTTGTTGAGCTGGATCAGCTTGAAGGCCGAACGGGCTCGGTAACCTTGCTCTCTACGCGGGACAGGGACGACGGAGATGGGGTGAGCTCGCTGGGTGATTTGGATAGCTCAGAGCAGGCAAGGTATGACTCACTTGGCGAGCTGATACCTTTGAGCAGTTAAGTGTCATGAAAAGTGGCATCAGCTCTCACGCCCAAGATCAAATACGGCGACCCATCGCTTAGCGGCCCCACGCGAGCCGATCGCGATTCCAGGCGAGTCCAATGCAGTCTCATCCGGGGTTGCGAAACTCGGTCGATCAGCTTGGCTAGCTCACCATTTATCCAATCGACCTGTGCGAACGTTGACGAGATCGAGTAGGTGTCAGGCTTCACAAGTTCGACCTCAGCATCTGCTACGAACTCGTACCGACCCACCTTTCCCGGTCTTCTTCTGCGGTCCTTTACCCTGTTACACGTCGTCCCCATCATCCAGGAAGGTCCAAGTCAGCTTCTGGAGGTGGACAGGCGGAGGGAGAGTCCAGGCCTCGGGTATTGGAACATGTCAGACTGACCATGTTGACAGAAGACTCGTGTTTGAATCAGTTGTTAGAAAGAGTTGAACGGTCGAGTCGAATACGACTGCGTCCAGATGAGCTCCGAGACAGAGAGAGCGCGGGGTGGTGCTCGACTTGCTCGACACCTTCGCAGCCGGAGCACGCAAGCAAGCAAGCAAGCGCGAATCGGCCAACACCCGCCCACGGACCGCCGCCACCGCCTAGGATCACCATCGAGAGTCGTCGATTTGTCCAAGCACGCCAATTTCTTCTTCATGTGCATTACAGGCCGCACACAATAAACCGTTGATACCTCAGGTACAAAGATCGAGCGTTGAAGGAAGACGATCAAGAGGCCAAGGACGCAACGGAAAGAATGCCTAGACTCGCACGGAACCGCTGAACGGAGAGACACACGCTCAACTCGGTCGCCAGGCGTAGCACCAGTCCAAAGCACGCATCACCCTTGACCTGGGGCCGGAGTACCGACTACCACCACATTCCATAACGGCCAATTCAGTATCTCAATTCTTTACGGTATGAAGCCGAGCGTTCCCCACACACATATCGCAGCCCGAGTAAATGCAAACTCACCACAAGTCCAAGTCTCGTCCCGCTCCGAACGGACATAGCGACCAGGCTGGTAAGGTTCAATACCCAGACATTCCGAGACCGTCACGAGCTTGTAGCCATGTTTCTTGAGGATGTTAATTGACTGAGGGAGCACCTTGTGCACCGTGTCTCGCTTGGTCTGTCATCGACAACACAGGGGCCATCGAACAAATCAGTCCATCTTCAGATCCATGCGCATAGGGTAGCGGCCGAACCGACCTCATCGAACAATCCAATCGCTGATTTTCCAGAAGCTTCCTTGATCCATTTGCGAATGAGCTTGATGCTCCCTTGAGGATGAGCCATGTTGGTCGTCGTGTCGCCCGAGTCC
This sequence comes from Microbotryum intermedium, assembly GCA_022702645.1. NCBI lineage: Eukaryota > Fungi > Basidiomycota > Microbotryomycetes > Microbotryales > Microbotryaceae > Microbotryum > Microbotryum intermedium. Next base: position 1,026,608 of record JAHWDX010000005.1, on the reverse strand, counting down.
AAGCTCCATCGAACGACTGCGCAAATCACGCGTAAGGGTGTGCTCACTTCAGTCTCGGAACAAGTGACGCGAGCAAGGGCATTATTGGAGGACTCACTTTTGTATCCTTTCTCTCGAATGATCTTGGCGGCTTTGTCGTCGAGACTATCGTAAGGCTGTGAGTATAAGTGGCTCAGGGGTCAGGATCAGGCTCGCGCCTATTGGGTCGTTCTCAACAATGATGATGAAATCGTTGACTCACTGCAACGAACATCCCAAGACGAACACCAAGGATCTTTGTGATTGCGGTCTCGAGCTACGAGAAGGCATAACGAAATACGTAAAAGTGCGATTAGTTGGTACTCGCATCGACTCTTCACCTAGCTCGCAAAGGGTGATTCACGAGCTCGAGTTGTCGAACGAGTTGAGCAAACGTCAGGTTCACCACATTGGTGTGGCCCCAGGTGAGTGACTACAAGAGCGAGTGGAAGCCTTTTCAGCGTTTATTCGAAAGCGAATCACAAGAACCGAGACGAACTGACCCCAAACTCGAACCCCTCATCAAAACGACGTCGGATCGATTTGACGATCGCATCGTCGTAGATGCAGCCGTAGTTGTTGCTGTTAACGAACATGCATTTCTGAGATCAACATGTACCAAGACCTGGCCGGAGGAGACACTGAGACGTACCCATTGATGAAGAAACTGGCTTGTCCCTCAACCCCTTTGTGCTTGAAGATCTTGCCGATGTCGTCGCTGTACTTCCACTGTGAGCAGCCCGCGGATTAGTCGTGTGCCCGTCATTCAGAGATAGGGATTGGACGAAGACTTCGAAAGGCGATTTTTTTTCATGAACTTACCGGACCATCATTGAGGAGCATTGCGAATTGATGACGCTGTCCAGCGAGTCGAAGAGAGAGAGCAGTTACCATATCAGCAACTCGCTACCAGGAATTGTAATACATCAGCTTTTAAGAATCCCAGTAGCAATTGAAAACCACCTCCTGACACTCCATCAAAACCTTAGGCGTCGCAACCTCCTTTATGACCGAGCCGAACGTTCCCGAGATATGCCTACTCGCGCAAAGCCAGGCGAGGACGAAGCGGATGCAAGAGATGAGCATATTCGTTGACGGAGTCTAAAGAAACATAAAATAACCGGCGAGTACAAGGCCCGTTAAGTAAGTTCATTCCGAAATTGGGCACCGAAGCGAGACCGATGATCAGCGGCGAGGATCGCGCTGAGAAAGGGCTGAGATCGAGGAACCCGAATTGGGGAAGTTGGCTGAACGTCATCAACTTCAGCATTGCAGTGACTCACTCGTGCAGCTGTATCTCCTTCCAAGCTCACTCGATTGGATAATCAAAAAAGATGTAGAAAGGAAGAGAAAGAGATGATCTACCAGTTCGATGACTATCACATGCTGCTCCACCTGACTAGTCTCCTATCCGTGGGTTCCCCAAGGTGGCACCGCTGAACATCAGCGCAACCCGGACTGGTGTCTGCTAGCTCCGGCACCAACGAACGGCGGAGAGAGTAAGGTGCCGGTCACAGAGAGCGGATCACGCCATACTTCATGATGTGATGACTTTGCATAGAAGACCGAGCACAGCGAAGGGACGATCCGGAGCTACAAAGCAGCCCGTTACAGATAGGACCTCCCAGAACAAGCGTTTGAAAATCACATGACCCGAGGAAAATACCTTAGCTGAATCTAAGAGCATAATGTACTAGGTCAGGCACGGAGGACTTTGGCAAATCCGGTAGCAAGGTGAGACTCACACTCCGACGAAGCCTTCAGCAACACGCTCACGGTTGATCAGGGGCGAGATGTGTAGCATACCGCCATACTTGACGAATGCCGGCTCGTTGCTGGAGCGGTCCCCGCATTCACTTGCTCAGAGACGTGGCTTACATATACCTTCCAGCAGATTGTCAGAGCACTTACCCTTGGCGACTGGCACCCTTGACGCCCACTCGCAAACTGCACGCTTGCCCGCGCAAAATGGCACTCTTGAGCGTTTGGCGCGTCGACGTCCTGTCTTGGCCTGGCTGCGGAGCGGTGATGATCGACAGTATGTCTTGCAAGATGAATTCGGAATTGAAGATCTGGGAAGGTTTGCTGTTCGGTAGACCTGCGAGGAAAAGTAGCATGTATGCCATTCCTTAGCCGTGTTCGTCGCCAACTCCGTCCCGCGTGCGACCGACAAGTCCGGCCTCACCGCAGAAACCGAGGAACTCGGCCGTAACAAAAAGACTGCTCAGTGCCAACGACAGATATCAGACAGTCGCCGATGATTATCCATCACATTCTTTGGAACCCACATCTGACGAGTCGAACGTCGAAACACGACGACCTTGGAGTAGACGCTCGCGAACTGCGCCAACTGTAACTCGACAGGTTTGGCCGTCTTGGAAAAGAGCGCCTCGTCACCTCCGATCTGCTGTCCCTCGCCACTCGAAGGATCACCCAGAGAACGTTGCTCCTTCTTCTTGACCGTGCCAAAGGACTTGATCCACGTCTTGAGACCCAAACCACGCTTCTTTTGGTTCGTACCGTCGAGTTCGCCTTCGTGCTTGCGACCGGGTTGGATCTCACCACCAGCTCGACCGGCGTCCGGCGACGAGGATCCGCGAGCGACCGGGTTGACGAGGTCCATCTCTGGGTGCGAACCGCTTGTAAAGAGAGCCGAAGCGTGATTTAGGTAGGTAGGCGAGAACTCCTCGTCGTTTAAAGGTTCAGACGGATCCGCGTCGGAGCCAACGAGCCACGACAGCGAGTTGCCCGCAGCAAGCGATCCCGTCACCTCCGTTTGACCGCCGAGGAAGTCTATCACGGCGAGGCATCAGTTCGTTCAGCCTATCGGGATACAGAACTACTTGAATATCCAACTGACAGGTCAGATGGCCATAGGTATCGCGAAGTGGGATGATGCACAGCAATTGGAAGAATGGGGTGCCATCGCGACCTGGAAGCGGGGATAGGAGGTTTGGGAGTTCGTCAATCGAGCCCAGCACACTGCAACAATCCATGACGAATGACTTACGATAGTTCAAGATGAGCGTGGTGATTCCCTCTCCACGACTGAGAGCATCATGGATCCTCTTCGACGTAACAGGCGAAGTCGCAGGACCTAGCAGAATGACAAAAGTGGACGGCCGAAGTCAATACCTGAAAGAGGGACGAACGCTTTCGGCAGACTCTACGTACCAGCGAGCATTCGACAGTTCCTCCCAGCGACCATGCTGATAGCGTATCCAGTCAAGCGCTCGAAGCCAGGACTGAGCAACGTGATAGGATGGTCGCGAAGACGAGGGTTGGTCAAGCAGAAAGCATCACCCAGACCGGTTCCAGGCAGAGATTCGGTCTGGCCCAGTCGGACTGTGGCAATGCGAGAGAGAGATCAGGCTTAACCCTCCGCCTCACAAACACTAGCGAAACAGCGCACCATGGCATTCTTCGACGAGCTTGTACTTGATGAAGGACTGGAATTCGCTCGAGTAGAGCGACTGCGCACATCGCAGGAGCCGGTCACGTGAAGCTTTGTGCCCAATCACATTGGGGTGGGGAACTAAAGGCTGTCAGGGGTACTCACATGAAGCAGATGTTGCTGAGGAGCCTCAAGTGAGTCCCCAAGGAACATCCCTTGACGCAAAGAAGCCTCGACATCCTCTCTGAGCTCGCTTGTCAACACAGGACGCCGACTGAACGACATGTCGACGACGAAGAGGTCGTGCAAAGCGATGGCCGTCGAGCGAACTCTCGTCGTCAAGGCACGGAAGCCGGTCAGGTCGATCCATAGGTCGAAGGAAGCGACGTCACCGCGCGTGTTGATGAGGTATTCTCGGAATCGATGACGACCAAGCGAATCCTTCATCAACCTTCGGAAGACCTGCACAATGCGGATCCCAGTGTCGGCCGCGATAGGTCAGTCCTCTGCTGCGCAACCCTCTGTTTCTTCCAACGCCACTTACCTCTTCACTGATCAAAGCGTTGATCGCATCGCTCATCTCCATGTGCACCTGACTAGCCGGAATCGGCAACGAAGTCGGGAGATTCATACCATCACGACCCGTAAAGTCCGGCAACTGAGGCAAAGGTGTCTCCGGCAACATGGGCAACTGTTTGGTCGGGGCCCAATTGGTCGTATTCGCACGATGCGTGGAGCGAGGGGGCAACAATTCATCGAACGACTGCACCGTATTGAGCGCAAGAGGAAGCGAGTCCGTTTCTTGATGATCTTGTTCTTGTTCTTGAGAAGGGAATGCTGAGGTCGAAATGGGTTTGATGGGGGAATGTTGCTCGGGTGAGCTCGGTGCCGTGGAGGCTCCACTTTGCACGCCCATCCTCGGCGACCAGTCCGAGTAGGCCAACTCGTCTTCATCTGCTTCGAGCAAATATAAAACACACATCAGGAAGATCCTCTCAAACCACACCGAGCTGAGGAGAAGCAAACTCACCATCCGAATCATCATCAACAGCATGCCTCATGTGTTGCCCATCCGCAGACTGTGCAGTGGCGTTCCCACTGGAAACGGGGGGGCGCGCGAGCGAGTCCTTGCTGCCAGTCATGTTCGACACCTTGGTGGCCTCTGCTGGAACGTGCATCAGGGCAGGAGGGGAAAGCATCTCTTCGATGGGGGATGAATGGGTCATGGGAAGTTCCTCATATGGATGTCCTTGGGTCTTGGCAGTCGAAGTGCGTTGACGCGGTGTCGTACGAGGTGCGGTTGCACCTTCTTGCGCTGTAATACGACGTTGACCATGACGGAGCGTCAGTGATGTCAAACGCCAGCTGAGAGTGGGGGTTTGATGATGAGATGCACTGCACCATACTGACCTTCACGTGAATGAGATAAGTTTTGCAACTGTCTACTATCCTGCATCCTGGTCACTCGATGGCTTGGAACCAAAGGAAAAGGAAGTGATGAAGTGATGGATGACTCAGACAAGAAAGGCCCGAGAGGCAAAAAAACCCGAGGAGCCTAGCGAAAGGAGGTGCGTGCGAAGGAGCTTACTCTCCAAAAGAGGCCCAAATGCCTTCGGCAACGCGAGAGTTTGCAATCGTTGCGAGCTCTAGTTAATGAAAGAACCGAGGTCATCAGGACGAACCCAAGAAACACCACGCAGTTGATCGTAGAATCCTTGGTTCACAATTCTTCAGCACTTCAGCAAACGTCTAGGGCCAGCGTCGACTCTCTCCATCCTCACTGAGACCAGACCATACGACGACGTAAAGCTGCCCTCGTTCATGTCTATCAACGAAACGAAGATTTCAACTAGAGAAAGGAGCAAAAAGAAGGTACAAGATGCATGGCACGATCAAGAGCGATTTCAAGATAAGAGAGAGAAAGAATAGAAAGAAAGTTGAAGAAATGCGAATGGAAGAGCATGCGAGCGACTCTGCGTACCACTGAAAGAAAAGAAGAAGCATTGAAACGAACGAACGTGAAACAAAGGAACCGGCGAATGAGAACCATGCGGTCGAGCGACCCGTCTACCTCTCGTCAAGGAGAAGAGACGGAGGATGGGCCATGTCAAGAAAACGAGGTGAAGAAATGTGCAACGTGTATGTACGGGTGGAAACGAGGCGGCGTCGGCGTCGAAGGAGGGTATAGAGAGGTTGTTCAGTAGCGCGGGTTCTGGTGCATCGCCCTCGCTTGAGCGGCATAGTCGTAGCCGCCTGGAGTGGCTGCTCTGTGACCGGACCCTGCCGAAGTGGCGACCGAACCGCCTCGCTGCAAGTCAGCGTAGCCAAAGCTTGCCTGCTCATGAGGATAGCCAGCTGTGGGGTAACGAGAGGGGAATACGAGTCAGCGCTGGTTCGACGTCTCCAAAAAAAAAGCTGTGGCCAACTGACGTCGAGCACCATATTGATTTGCCGGCGCATTCCCATAGTAAGGAGCCGCGACGTATGCCGGACCATTGTAAGGGATGGTATGAGGGTACACCTCGGCCATGCCGCCGCGTTCACTCCCTTTATCACTGTCGCTTCGGCCCAAACTGGCGGCAGATGCGCCAACGGTCGTACCGCGCAAACTTCCATTGCGAGCATTCCCGCCAAGCGACCCATAAGGGTACGTCTCGTCACGATGATGTTGCTCGACCGGCTCGGTCCACTCGATCGGTTCGAGCTTGGCGTCAAAGCGCTTCGAGGTGCCGAACGCGGTCTTGCGGATGATAGTCCAGACGAGGCCGATGAAACCGACCGAGGAAGCGACGGCGATGATGATGATCAAGGCCGTCTTGGAAAGACCGGACGATGAGGGCTTGTTGGCCGTGTCGTTCGCGGTCGTCGCCGTCGGAGAGGGCGAAGGAGTGCTGGTCGTCTGGGACGTGTTGGTCACAGTCGAAGTCGCAGGGGTGGGCGTGGAAGTCGGGATCGACGGAGGTGTAGAGTTGACCTTGGTGCGAGGTGTCGTGGTCGGAGGAGGCACCTTGCTCGTGTTGGACGTTGGCACCACAACTGCAAGATCGGACCAGTCCTCGGTCAGTCTCTTACTCAACTAACCCATCGAATCGCTCAGCTGCGGTCGAGGCTTCGTCGTGTCACTCACCCGGTGGAGTTGTCGTAGGGACATTGGCTGTCGGAGTTGGGGTCGAGTTGTTGGTTCCGTTCGGCTGTTGTGCGGTGCCGGTGGTGATGGTGGTGTCGGTCGTGTTGTTCGTCGAATCTGAACCCCCTGACCCTGAACCTGAGCCCGCACCCGCATCCGACCCTGATGAAACCGAGCCCGACGACCCCGATCCTCCCAGGAGACCCCCCAAGAGCGTATCCTCGCCAGAGGTACTATTGCCACTGTATACAAGGTTCCGCGTAGATGTAGAAAGGGACCGAAACCGAGACAGAAGGAATTAGCCGACGGCACAAAAAAGGAAATCAAAAAAGCGACAGTGCGCGTCATCAGCGAATCGCGCTTGGGGGGGGGGGGGGCATTACTGCGCAAGCCTCGAAAGGGGTGGGGGGGAGGGAATCGACGAAGTACTCACGTCGTGCTCTGGCGAGTGACGAGCAGCTTGGCCTGCTTGATGAGTCTCTTCTTGTGAGGTAAGGGAGAACGAGTATCGTGGATACTACGCTTGCCGAAGCCGACACGCTCGACGCCGTTGTCGTTGTCGTGACTGCGCGTGTCGATCAACGATCGCCTCGCACTCACAGCCGCCGGGACCGCTGCCGCCTCCGCGTCACCGCTCGTCAACGACGCCGTCGCGGCGAGCCACAACGGCGCGAAGACGACACACCACAACGCAGCTTGGTCCGTCACACGCATGCTTGTGTCACTTGTCACCGATGCGGGATGTCGTAATAGGTTGTTTTTGTCGGTGGTGGTGACACAAAGGGTCGTGGGAAAAGGAGCGGTCGCACAAAGGAGGCGCGTGCAGGTGGGCTTGTGTGTTGAGCGAGCGACGGACGGGCGTGCACACAAGCGCGCAGAGGGCCTAGCCTCGACGTTGACGGTTGATTGAGTGCGGAAGCGCAGTAGGGTCCGTAGGGTTGGGTGGGGACGATGATATGGAGAGTAAGCACAGGATCAAGGCGAAGGGAAGAAAATCAGGACCAGCCCGATTTCTTTCGTTTTGAGGTGCGGTGCAGAGACGGTGACGGTAGGCGAAGTAGTGCGTGAAGGCGGACGATCACCAGACGAGGACGCGGACGGTCGGCGAGCTTTCAAATTAGAAGATTTTTTGTAACCACCCTTTGGTCGCGAAAGTGATCACCTTTTGTACCCTCGATCGAAGCGCGCCAGTCGACTAGTTGTCGCGATCGGCTCGAATTCGGGGTCAGTTGGGATGTAGCTATCACTTGATGTAGATATCACTTGTCAAAAAAGACGGAAAAACCTCCAGTAAAGGAGCGCCTCGCACCGAAGTCAAGCAGGCAAATAGAAGTTACCTTAAAATTTAATAAGAAGTTGGGGCACCGCCACGAGTCGCCGGGGCTCTTCCGGCGCCGGAGCCACCAGTTCAACGTTCAACGTTCAACCGTCTGCCAAGCAAAGCCGAGAACATCACTCGTGCTGTTGTGCACACATGCAGGGCATACCAACGCCGGGGCCATTCGTCTTCTCTCTCAAACACAGCATCCCTTACACACGGCAATGTCGGCGAGGTTTTCCATCCATCCTTACAGCTTCGGCGACGATCAGTTCTGAGACACCACGAGAGAAATCCATCGTTGATATGAAGCTAGCCCCTTTCTCCACAGTCGCCCCTGGCCACTCGCGTTCGACGTTCTTCGGTTAAACCCCTGAGCGGTTCGAGGTTGCTCCCCTCCTTGAGGCGTGTATGTGTATAGTCCGTTTATCCTGATCCCGTACAGTGGTCGTGGTACCTTTCGTCTCTCAACTACTCGCAAAGCCTCACACCCCCAGCTCCCCTCCTGTCACACGATGCACACTGAACGCCGAACGTCTGCAGCACCTCGCCCCTCTCGGCCAGCTTGATCTAGGTACATGGTACAATTTTTATTTTCTCGATAAACAAAAGAAAGACAAAGAATCACAGAGTATGAACGAACTCTCGGCAAGAAGAACCCCCATAGGCAAAAACCTTCTTTCCATGGTAGTTCAGGGGTCGGTCGTTCAAAATTTCCATACGTGATTCCCCTTGCCTTAAAGTACGTCGAACAGATCCTCGACAGCGCAGCAGAACTGATTGGAGCGGGATGGGGTCGTCAAGATCAGCACTCGGAAATCGGAAAGGGAATTCGACCCAAAGCAAACAACTCACCTTGCCGCACGCGACACTAGCCGAGAGCGAGTACTCGGAGACGGCAATCTTCTCGTCGACCATGTGATCCGCAAAGTTGTCCGGGCTGAGGAGGAACAATGTGGTCCAGGTCAGCCTTGATCCATATATGCACCTTGGAGATCAATCTAGGAACCCACCCATGGGCCATCGCTCCCACAAAGACGACGATGGAATGCGTATCGGGGATCGTAGGCAAGTAATGACTCAGTCGGACGGGCTTGGCGTCAAAGGATAGTGTGATCTTGTGCGACAGGGTGGGGAGATGGTCGGTGATGGGGTTCTTGATGACTTTGAGCAGCTTTTCGGAGCCGTTGATGGACCGAATCGAGAGGCGTTGCAAGAGTTGGACTGATTCAATGGGTTGGGAAGGGAGATCGAAGTCAATGACGCGCGCAAAGAGATACGATAGCTTACGAGTCTCGACTGACCCATGAGCCCACCGAACCGCTTGAACGTTCTCGGAATCCTGACGGCCGGGTTCACCTCGATCAGCACCCCTCGAGCTGTGTGGATGTAGACCTGCAGCTTGCCGGCCTTGTTCAGCGGCGAATCGAGCAGAGTCAAGAGGCACTACAGAGCAGGAAGAAGAGGATCAGCCGCGAGGTTAGCCTTAATGACCAATGACCGAATGACTGACCTGATGGGTAATGTCCGGTCGAGCATGCGCGATATCCCTTCCCATCTTGGCCAATACGCCCTGATGATCATCGCAATTTAACAACGAGTACTTCTCCTCCCCTCCCTTCCCACCCCTCGAGTTGCCCGCTCCACCCGAAGTCGTATGCTTGTACGTCTCCAAGCACGCCTGTTCCAACACGACGATCAACCGCCTCGTCTCGTCCTTCTCGAGTGGTGTCTTGGGCACCTTGGGAGCCGAGGGGACGAGCGTCGGGTTCAGAGGTGGGGAACCTGGTGCGGGTCGTTTACGCGTCGAAGGGGCCTTGTTGGTTGCTGCGGCTGCGGCTGCGGCGTTGGTTTGGGCGATCAATTTGGCCGAAGGAACGAACTCCTGCGAGGTGACGGATAGAGGGGCCGAAATGCTCAGACCACCACCACCAGCAGCAGCGGCGGAGGGGCCATTCGAGGTTGACGTTGACGCAGAGCCAGAGCCAGAATTGGCCGAGGCTGATTTGCCCTTGTTGGAGGATGGCATGGCTGATGATCGATGGTCGATGGGGACGAGGGGGAGAGGAGGCGCAGTGGAGTGGGGTCGGAGAGGAGCGAGGAATGGCCAAGTCCACTCCCAAGTCCAAGTCGGAAATCGTACGAGTCCGACGATGATGGGTCACACAAAGTGTTGCTACAGGGACAAGCTCGGGTGATGAACTAAGAGTGGTGAACGTGGGCGGTCGGATGAGGTGAGTGGTGATTGATGTAGAGTCTGAGGTGGGAAGGCCGGAAACAAGCCGCGATCAATCATTCCGGCGCTTCCGGTTCTCAACCAGCTGGGCGCCGGCCTTGGCCTACTGAGCCTGCTGGCCTTCGCAGGAGCTCGTTCGTCCGCCCAGTGCCGTGCTGCGAGAGGCCGCCGTGCGAGAGGTCGGCGCACCCCACCGAGCTTTCAGCTTGGCAGTTGACCGCTTGCGACCGGACTTGCCGACGGAGCTACCGGATTCTTCACGGCTACCTGGACCCCGTTTGGGATGACAACGACCCTCATGGAAAATGACGATGATTCACCTTGGATGCACGATGACGACATGGACTATGACCACCACCACCACCAGCCTGTCGCTTCAACCTCGGCTCCGTCAGCCGGAGCACGTCACGAGCACCGCATCGCCCTACAGGAATACGACAGGATGGCAGGTCGGTATTATGACGTAAGCAATCGATTCAGATTTGCTCTAGTCCATTCACTTGAACTGACTCTGCACCTCTCCGTGTTCTTCTCTCCCTCTTCGATCTGCCTCGGCCCCTTCCTTACGTCCCCACCCCCTCACCCCTCAACAGGAAGGATACCGAGCCGGCATCACCTCGGGCAAAGAATCGCGTCTACAACAAGGTTTCGACCAAGGCTATGCCATCTCCGCTCCTCTCGCACGACAACTAGGGCATCTCCGAGGCATCGCCTCAACCGTCTTAGCGCTCCTCACCACCACTTCGGGAGCGAAATATTCTTCTCCCCTTCTCGACCACTTCGCATCATCTCAAGAGAAGGAAGGTGTGGTATCGCGGTTGAGAGAAGTCGTTTCCATGTTGGGTGCGTTGGGTCAAGACGATGTCGTGCCTGTTGATCAAGAGGCGGAACAACACAAGAAGGAACATGATGGCGATACGGGAGAAAGTCTCGCGACGATGGAGAGGATTCAGATGCATCAGCTTGATTCGATGATGCAACGACTCGGGCAAAGACAAGGGTCCTTACCACGGGCTAAAACGGGGTTGGAGGAGTGCAAGCAAAGGTTACAGCAAGTCTTGGACGCGTGCGGGATGGGGACACTGCCCTTGGAAGTCGCCGACGACTCGAACGCCATGACTCTTTAGGTTTGGGCCAGCTTTGACTTGTGTATTGGATTGTATGTTGTATAATTCAACACCACATAGAGACGATACGGTTGGAGTGAGGGAAGAGAGAGAGTGAAGAACCCGTTACATGTAGGAGGACTGAACAAGGTCGCAGCCCGACAGCGAGAGAGAACAGAACAAACTCAGAGACAAGTCGAAGGAGAAACAAAAGTCACAATTTAACCCCGCAGGAAACCCCAATCAAACGACCACGGAATCATCGCCTGCTCGCAAGTCATCGATGACCTCATCGACCTGATCCATCGAGATCCCACTCCCCAGCGCGATCAACTGACGGTACTGTCCCATCTTGGTCCCGGCACCCAATTTGGCCGTTCGCTTGGCGTACAACATGAAGTTCTCCTCGCGACGTTTTTGCAAGTCGGCGATCTGCGCCTTGAGTTGCGACTTGCGTTGTTCGGCATCTATCGGTGGGTTCTCGAGTAATTGGCGGTACGAATCGAGGTCCTCTCGCGAGTCCTCGACCCCTTTCGCCGTCGCCGACGTCGATCTGGCTCCCCCTCCGACTCGCAACTCGTCCTCGTAGGCCCTCTCCCTCGCATCCTCGTCACGGACCCATTTCTCCCACCCTAGTCGGAATCGATTCCCCATCTTCTTTTGCAATTGCGCGATCAATTGGTTCTCCTCTTGCGTCAACGCATCGGCATTGGCGACTTGGTCCTGCAAGAGCATGACTTTTTCTCTCGAGTCGGCAATTTCGTTCCGTAGACTCGTGACGAGCGAAGTCGCTTGTGTCGCGTTGCGGGCTTGGTCGGCGAGTTCGGCATCGAACGAATCGGCGAGCTGTTCGAGCATCTTGGCCATCTCTGGAACGCACTTCAGTGACGCGCGTTGTGCCGTCTCGGAGGTGTGCAAGGTTTGAGGCGCGAACAGGATGGGTCGTGATGCAACACCGGCTGCCTCGGCACCGTTGGCTTGTCCACTTGGGACTCCAGCATTGCTTCGACCATTCGCATCGGCAGCCTCGGTCTCGGTCTCGCGGTACTTCTCGTCCTCGAGAATGTAGTCCTCGGCCGTCTTGCCATCAAAGTTGGGCAGTTTCGGATCGGCGTGATGATCGAGCAGTAGTTTGACAAGTCGCTTCGATCTCGCTCGTGCCGCCAACGTCAGAGGGGTTTCGCCTTCTTCGTCACGGAAGTTAAGGATGTCGGCGACTTGGTCAGGGTAGTCGGCGAGGCGGTTCAGCACCGTCTCGAGGTAGTACCGCGCGGCGTGGGTTTTGCCTTTCCCGAGGGCGATGTCGACGATGTAGTGGAACACGCTGCGGTTGTTGCGATCAATGTTGACGGTCGAGCGATGCAGCAGCTCGAACAGCTCGGGGAACTTGCGCAGGTCGTAATTGTTGGTGAACATGACTGAGCGCATCAGGGCGGTCTGACCTATTGCGTTCGCGCGGAAGATGTCGGCCCCAGCGGAGAGGAGCAGTTTGACGATGCGAATGCGACCCATCGCGCAGGCCCAGTGCAGAGCCGTGTGGCCGTCATCGTCGATCACGACGTTGGCATCAAAGTCGGCAGGCGGATGCAGCAAAAATGCGGGCACCTGCGTCGACTCGGAGACGAAATAATCGAGGATCGCTCGAGCGTATCTGAGCGCGCCGAGACCTTGTTGCTCCTGCAATTGGTTCGCGTTCGAGCTTCGCGCGGATCCGTTCGTTTGCTTACGCTTCTTGACCGGAGGTCCTCCCGCGGCGCCTTCGGTCCATTCGCCATCCATTTCGGATCCGAGCGGGCTAGGGGTCTCGCTCGTAACGCTGCCGTCGTCACTCGGAGTTGGGCTTCGGCTGCCTTCGGTACCTCCTGCCCTTCGGTCAGCGATACTATCGTCACCGAGCTCCGAGACGTCGTCATCCATTGGAAGATCATCGTCACCCTCTTCGTCCTCTTCCTCGGCCCGAGCCGCAGCAGCGCGTCGAGCGGCCGCGGCCGTCGGTTTGCGAGGCGCGGCCTTCTTCTTCGGCATCCCTCCTTCAGCCGCCGCAGCCTTGACGGCTCTGGGCCCACGTGTCGGTAGCGCGGTGATATGCTTGGGTGCGAGAGGGGGAGAGTTGATCGTCGGTTGGAAGTCGAACATGGGTTGCAGGAGGTGATCGACGCCGTACTGCTTGGCCAGCGCAATTCCTTTCTCCATCGGGATCCAGGTGCCTGTAGTGATGAGACGGGGAGACGACTTCCAAATGCATCAGCTACAGAGGTCCGGGTCCCATATTCATAGACATCGCCCCATCCCTTATCCTCGCGGACTCCCTATCCACGCGAACACTGACCTTGGTATTTTCCGTAGCCGCCCTGTACCTTCTCATGAACATCCTTTTGCACCTCGCGTTCGAGCACACGCGTGCGTTGAGGCTTGTCGAATCCAGCGACTTTGAGAATCTGCGTCGCGTTCAGCCATGCATCCGACTTTCTTCGCATCACGGCCACACCATGGCATGGGAACTGTTTGGGATTTGAACGACGTGAGGGAGACGCGTAGCGCGCGGAGCGCGGAGACATGTCAGATGCTTTCGGTACTTAGATGGATGCACAGAATGACTCACCTCATACACGGGTACACTCGAATAAGTCGCTTTGTAGATCTGGACACCTCCCGAGGGAACGGAAGCGGGTGCTTTGGGCATTGCGGTCGTCGTCGTGGTCGTCGAGGTGGGCAACGGCGAGGCGAGGGTGCTAAGCGGCGGCCGAGTCGTTCCGAATGCGATTCAATGTATGTCTGCGCGAGCTGACGACGCGTCACTTGTGCTTAGAAGTCGAGTACAATCACTTTGGCTGGATCACAAGTCGAGTAGGCGAGAAAGGTCGGGGCTGTACACGACAAGCCACGTGCACACGTCGCCACGCGTAAATGAAAGCCGCGTCAAGGGCGCGTCCAAGGGGGGTTGCAGCGTCATGTACGGGGTCAGCGACTCAGACCTTGGATCTCCCAAACTTGTGGACATGATCCACTCACCTGGAACACCGTTCAAAGGTAGTTTGGTGCAGAAACGAACGCGTTCCGACTGGCGAAGTGGGTGCTCGAAGGACGCGACGCGTCAGAGCCCCGACTCGTAAGGGAGGAAGGAGGGCGGTAGTGGTGATCTGCGTAGGACTCTTGGCAGACGACAGCAAAGCGAATCCAAGTCGGAGCAAAATGAAGCCTCTTCGATCAAAGTGGTAGGTGCGGGTGGCTTTCGAAAGATGGCTTCCGTCAGATGGGTACGATGAATGCCGTACCACGAAGCGTTGGTGGGCAGTAGTTTTCACGAGAGAGCCGATGCCGCGTCTCGCCGCCGCCAGAGCGTGCGCGCACGCGCCGCCCGGGCGGGAACCGCAATTCGCATACCTCAGTGGCGCTCTGAATTGAAAGTTCATTAGTTCGATCCCGAGTGCCGATGCCGAGTGCGGCTCCTCAAATGCGATGCCACAAATAACATTACGGTACTCACGATGAAATTTTTGCTAGTTTTTGTTGTTGAAGACAGTGTTGGCAACGATGTACCCGCGTCAATTTCTGGAGAGCCCTCCTTTTCCTTCTCTTCTGATGGGCGAGAGTTGTCTGACATCATGTGCCATCGTGAGAGGTCAACTTCTTCAATGCAAAATATAACGATGTAGTTACATATATCCTAGCGACTAAAACCTCAGAATATCGCTCAAGCATACTGAGTAGGACGGCCGATCGAGACTCCGAATCCCAAGTTCTGGACGACGGCCCAAGACAGATACACGATCCTAGTAATACCCCTTGTTGTGACCTTGCTTCTTCTTCTTGTGCATCTTATGTACCGTCGCGCCTTGAGTCAAGTGGCTGCACACTGCGAGAGACAGCAAAGGACGTGAGGGTTCAGGGTTGTTAGTCACAATCACGTTTTCCGCTGGCCCCACCGTGTCTCAGCTCATAAGCCCCTGAGCGTAGGCCGCTCTCGGGCCTTCCCTTGCCGTAGCAGCGACGACTTGGCAGCCGAATGGAGGGAGCTTAAGGAACGCGAGGGAATTTACGACCTACTAGGAGCTTGGTCGAACTTCTCCTTCCTGCATTGCACGCAGAGCTGTCCATTGATGCCCGGGATCTGCTTCCTGCACTCTGAGCGGGCGGGGGAGAGGGTGGTGTGGGGGTGGTTTGAGATCGTTGAGAATCGGCGCTTAGCATTTGCTTTCGGAATCGGTTGAGAACCGTTGAAACGTGGGTGTCCTCACCTGGCGTCGCACTGAGACATTCGATCAAGCCCTCTGTGAAGCTTTTGTCGTTGTAGATGCAAGAGGTCTTGTCCCAACCCACGCACTGGGTGAAAGGTATGGAGGTATGGAGGTGTGAGCAAGCGTTACCAGGGCAAGGGAAGACAACCGCTCCGCAGAGATGAAATAGGAGGGGTTTGGCAGCGAGACGAGGCCCGCGTCCGCGAACTTGATGACCAGTACGACTCACATCCGTCGATTCCGAAAGACGGTTCCCGCAATCCGTTTGACACTTGGACATGGCAGATACGATCGAGGCAGCGGAGATCATTGCGAGGCCGGCGCCGATGACGAGGTTGTAGCGGACCATGTTGAACGAAAGGCGCAAGGCGAGTCTGCCTCAGTCAGGAGCGAGGAGAGAGGAGAGAGGCGGAAGTGAAGGAGACGCGGGGGGTTGGTTACCTTCGGACTGTCAAGATATTGTCAAATTCCGCCGGAGCGCTCAAGCCAGTCCGTAGAGAAACACCATTTGCAACACGAAAGAAACCCTTGCAGGTTTCACGGTCTCAATCGCGGGTCCGCTTTTCTTCTGAGATCTGGATCCTTCCCTATATCTTGGGGACCAGACAGGTGCTTGAGATATACACCAAAAACAAACAAACAAACATTGGCATTGCAGAAAGTCCCACCACAAAAACACCCCAACCTTCTTACACGCGGACTCTGAGCGACGAGCCTCTCTAACCGTCGACGATACGTTTCCCAAACGGCTTGTTGTCTACGACCATTCCAACATCTTGCGCTTCTTCACGTGGGCAGCTTTGCTTGAACAGGTAAAAAAGGGCAAGGCAATCATGAGCCTCAGCCTCCTATCCACGGCGCAGTGAAATGACTGGCGGACAGGGGCTTGGAAAGCGCTTCGAGGTGGTCCAATCGGCTCCCTCCTTTTCTTTCGCGATCGTGGGAGGCGCCAATAACCCAGTGGGCCTTCTCAGAACCGGTTGTCCGTGGCCATTCTCTAAAATATCTCGCTCACTCAGGGGAAACCCCCCCCCCTCCTCCCTACCCGGTCGGAAATCACACATGCACAGCATTCAACCATAGGGCAAGCTAAATTCGCATAGGTCGGTGATCACCACATGAACCTAGCAACATCCACGACCCCTTCATTCGTGACCCTAGTCCAGGGTCTTTGAACGAAGATCCACATCGTCACCGCATTCACCAACCCATAAAGCAGACCCTCCAGCCACACCGCTTTCCGTGTTCGAGGGCGTATGTGGAGTCGAATGAGCACATAAGGGATGAGGAAGTAGCGGGGCTCGATGAGGGGACTCGGGATGAGGACGAGCAAGCTCGTGAGGGCTAGTCCTACTGCGTCGAGCAGACGGAAAGAGTTTGCTTCGACTGAGACGATTGCGCAGTCGAATTAAATGTCAGTTCTCCTCGGGAAAATATCCTGACCAGAATAATCGAACTCACTCAATACGTCAAATAGCAATCGCCCTGCGAAGATGTAGGCTGGTGCAAGCAGGTACCGTGCCGCCGGGAATCGATTGACGATCCTGCGCAAGACGTAGAAGGTATAGTGCCGATTGTCGGCCAACAGGAATCGATGCAGGATACTGTAGATCGGATCACATCATTTTTTGTTTCAGCTATAGCTGAACCGAAGAGGCTTTGAAGGAGGGGCACTCACGTATGGTATTTGATGCAGTACAGCGCCATACCCATCGCCAGAGCGCTTGTCACGACCCGTCTGATCAAGCGGGATCCACGAAAGGTCAGCCAGTCGCTCGTACTTTGATGCAAACTTCGAGAACATACATCGGTGTACCGACAAGATTGCTCAAACTTCTCGAGACGTTCCTCTGGGTCAGGGTATAAGGCGCCAAGAAGCCGGCGGCGAAGGCGAAGAAGTAGAGGGGTTGGACCAAATGAAGTGTAGGCACGTGGTTCGCCTTGTCGCCTGTATACATATATCAATGGTGAGCTTTGGACTTCACCCGATTTAGCCGAGGCTGCCTCATAGCGCATTCCAACTCACCAAGGACGACACCTCCGTTCCATTTGACGAACGCCGCCGCGCCAAAAAATACTGGCAGGTACGACAAGACGACGGGCAGGAGCAAAGGAATTGATCGTAAACCAAGGTCAGCCAAGGAGAACGCGCAAGTAGGGATGTCGGCTGTTGCGAATGCAAATCCAAGTCATGCATCAGCGGTTGGGCTTTCCCTCCGACTTTAGGGAGGTGTGGCGCAGCTTACCGAGCCTCGCGTTCGTCAGCAGTGGATTCTTGAGCGGCCTTTTGGTTTGCTGGCGCGAGAGTAGCCGGATACTCGATGAAGCGGCGATGAAGGCAATCCATAGGATGTTGGTTTGGCGGAAGGTGAGGGAAGCTGCTCCGACCTGTTTGATTCCCATACAAGGCGTTCAGGCGACCGAAAACGTCCGAGAGACCCTCATGACCAGCTCCACTGACCAAAGAAGACCTGAGCCATTTCCCTTCGAGCGCAAACGAATAAGCCAAGAGCACGAGTACGAGTGACCCCGTCTCTGTATAGTAGAGATAGCCAAAGAACCAAGCGATCGGGAATGTAGCGACGAAAATTGCTTCTAAGCTGAGACTCGGACCGCCTGTCTTCGTCGTCTCGGCGGATATTTTATCACCTTTGATATTGTCGGATGTGAGTGTTTTTTCTTGAAGGGTCTCGAGGAGTCCGGAAATCACGTAGGGTAGATAGGTGAGGAAGACGAAATTGACGGCTCGAAGGCCCACGGTCGAGCAGAGGTAGGGGCGTAGTGGAGAGACGACGTAGGCTGGGATAGCCGATATAAGGTACCTTGATGAAGTTTGGAGATCTCCGGAGTCAGCAAATCTGTACAGCACCGGCCGCTTTGAGCACGAAGCGTTCCCTTCCTCAGTGGCTCAAACCCCCACATCCACCCCCCTCGACCTCGACTCGACCCTGAATGGCAACTCACAAACCCGGCGGAGTCGTCAAAGCCGGATCCCAAAACCCAAAATCCCCTCTACAATACGCTTGAGCTTGGGGGATATGAATAAGCTCGTCCATGTACGGCGCTGGACCGACGATCTTGATGACCGCGTACAGGGTTAGGATGTTGGCTGCATGGTACGCTGCTGTGAGAGCTGCATTCGTCTTTGGAACCGACATGGACCTGGTAGTGTACAGCGGTTGATCCACCTGGGCAGGCGGGCCTGACCCTCGAGAGGCGACGGAAGGAGAGCTCGGGGTGGGGAGGCAGTAAGGGGGCGAGGGTGACGCCGCTGAGGACACGAGTCCTTCCTGCTCAGACTTTTCCCCGCGTCTTCCACAGATGATCCTCACACCAAGGCAGCTTAATCATAACTTCCCACAGCATATCATATTGACGTCAAAAACAAAAAAATTGCGTACAGGTGACAGATTGATTCGCAGGAGGAAAAGAATGCGTGAGCTACAGGATGGTCAAAAGGCACGAGGCCACAACGCACTCGGGAAGTACGCCGATTATATATAGTATACGGGAAGAAGATCAACGGATGCGAAGGACAGAGAATGCTCGAAAAAAAAAAAATGAAAGAAAAAGGTGAAAAGGTGGAAGTGAAAAGGGGGCATATCCAAAAAAAGGATCCAACGTAAAAAAGTGTCCGACGTCGATCCTCCTCATTTGAATTCGGTTTGAGCCCAGTCGAGGTGAGCACCAACGGCTTGCAATCGCTCCATAGCGATCTTTCTCAACTGTTCGAACGCAAGCCTTTGTCGTTCCTTGTTCGAGACCGCGGTGCCACCGACGTGCGCCGAATCAGAACTCGCAGGTTCTGCAGTCTCGACTGCGCCATCGGTAGGTTTTAAGATCTCCTGACTCAATCGCGACATGGACGATTCCCTCCCCTTGCGCATCGCTGAAGCACCGACGAGTGACCTCGATCGTCGTTGAACGATCGACCTCTCGACCAGGACCCGCCCCGCCGCACTTCTAGAGCTTCTCCTGCCGAGCGTGTTCGTCGAAGTCCGACCTCGGCCCTCATCATTCTCGCGATCGTCCTGATCGTCGTCGTCAAAGAGTCGGTGACGACCTTCGCTCCATCTATGCGGCTTGTTGAAGAGTTGGTCAAAGTCCCATCGATTGTAGCTCGTCGCTTCCATAGTCAGCGGATGAGCATGGGCGCCTCCATTGCCTCCCTCGATCTGCGAGGTCGGTGGGGTCGATGCGACCGAAAATGCTTCTTCGACAGTCGGCAAGTCACCCGATGAAGACGATCCAAAGCTCGCGTTGGCGTTGCGATGCATGCACATCGGCCCAGCCATCGACGAGGACGGCGTGCCGGTCCAGTTCGGTGACGAGAAGCCCGACTGGATCGCCGACAAGGTCTGCTGTTCGGGACTGAACAAAGGCGACGAGTCTGCTTGATCGGCATCGAAGGAAGACAAGGATGATGACGACGAAGAGGATGCTGCTCCAGTGAAGGACGAAGGCGACGCGTGAGTTGGTGGCATCGCCTCGACCTGAGAGCTCGGACCGGTGGCGAACGCGGCCCAATCAGCGTCTAGGGTTTGCATCTTGGTGGGCAGGCTCGACGGCGTGGTAGAGCCCTGGTTATAATTGGCGTTATCCTTCCCACCGCCATTGCCATTGTGATTCGATGGAACGGCCTTGGCGCCGAGCAGACGAAAGGATGAGGGCGGAGACGATGAGGCCGAGTAGGATGAGGGGCTGCGAGACGACGGCTGAGGCGGAATGAACGAAGCCGGCGCGACGTGCTTCGCCAACTCATGCAGCGGTCGCGCTGAACAAGTCACTGCAAAGAGGGTAGGTAGGCAGAGTCATGGTCAGAACACCGAGCTGCAACGTTGGAAATCCGCTCTCAATGGTGTGCCATGGACGTACTGTTGACACTGCGATGTGCTGTGCCAGGCTCCCGGCGGGCGAAACGACCTCACAGCTCTCCGGCCTCAGCTGAGTGCGTCACGCGACAAAGATAAACCCGAGGCGACGAAGGTCGATGTCGAATGGTCGCGGTCGAATCAGTTATCGCACGTTGGCACGCAGGGGAGACTCGCGAGGCTATAAGTCCTGATGCGAGTACGCTATTGTCGGATGCATCCCACTCGCAAACGAGTCGGTTCGGCGGGTCAGACTCAGAGGGTCGCGATAGGTACCAAGCGTGGTGCAAGGAGGCGAACGACGAACCAGCTCGCGGCGATCGACAAGCGCCCAGCCGCGACCAAGTGTGGCAGAGTGTGGCAGAGTGTGGCGGCACTGGCGGGCGTGGCTCGATTATAGCACGGCGGCCGGAATTGCCTACCACCTATTTTCAGCGTGGTTACGGTACTACGACCTCAATCCACGAGGCTCTCAGTGTACCTATTAGTACTTGAGCTTCACGCAGTATCGATGAATACCATGTATGTGTATGACGTGGACTCAGTGTTGGGCCACAAATCATTCTTGATGAGTCCGGCTCGGAGTTTCATGTAAGGCCTGAACACCGGCAGCCTGCCAATTCACAGAGGCTCCGATTGGGCATGACTGGCTTGGTTCACCGTTCACCACGAGGCAGAGCTATACTTTGGTGAGACAGGTACTGGCTTCGTTGTATCAAAGGAAAACCGAACGCTCAGCTCTCGCCGTGGCAGACCATCAGCCGAATTTACACCTCGTTGAAGAAAGAAAAATTGATCTAGGCACCGGTCCGAACTCAAACTCGTCGTGCAACCGTAACATTTTCGAGATTTGCCCCTGTCGAGTATTCGCGCCCTCGAAACGACGCGTCGAGTGAATCTGCTTTGATGCCAAATTGGATAGAGTGCGCGTACAGTATTTATCATGGATAATAAAGGTAAGTCCAGCCAACCGAAGATCACCTATCGTACTGCCCGCTTGTTGTCTCGGATAGCTCCTAGCAGTGGCAGAACGACTGGGATTGCGCATGCGTACGGACCTATCCTTGACAGGAGTAGAACAGTGAAACAGTGATACCAAAATTATTCGATGACTGATAGCACCACACCCGTCGTCCGACGGTACAACTCATACCTTGTCATGCAACTTCTGTTCGGTATACACCCCTAGACATTCCCTAAACTACGCGCGCACGAATTTCCCACCTCAAAGGCCCCCCACCCCACCCTAAACCCACAATGCGATCCCAGGTCTTCCCAATCCATCCAACCTCACAACCTCTTCCCACATCCCATCCTCCTCCTTGACCCTACTAAGCACGACCTCATCCGAATCATGAAGCGCAACAGCGACCCAAAGATCCCTTTCCACGCCTTTGCTTTTCCTCTTACTCTCGGAAGAGAAGGCAAAATGTCTCGGTGCACGCCCCCCACTATCAATCCACTTGATCCTCTTTGGATCGATCTTACCCGTCTCGACATCAATGGGGAAAAGAGCAATCGAATCGTTCTCCCCTTCTTTGGTCCCATTCAACGGATTATGATCTTCGGCACGGTTGGCGATGTACAACCATTTACCACTAGGATGAACTTTGAGTTCCGAAGCGTGCCATCGTTCGAAAGAGGATTGAGTACCCTTGGGGGCATCGGGAAGGGTCGAGATGGAATCTTGTAAGAGTTCGAAGGAAGGGGTGGAGAAATCCTCCGTGGCGTAGGTGACGCGGAAAACGGAGACGGAGTTGCTGAGTTCGTTCGAGACGTAGAGCGTCGAGTGAGAAATGGAAGGGGGAGAGAAGGCGACATGGCGAGGTCCTGAGCAGGGTTTGAGAGCGACGTCGAGGTGGTGCGTGAGGGTCCCAGCGGGTGAGATGAGGTAGATTCGTAGGTCGTCGGTACCTGTTCGGGGCATCAACACACCGAATTCAGAACTAGGAGTGCCTCGGGGTCAGTCAATCGCCCAACGCATACTTAGTCCGATAGACATCTTCTACATACCCAAATCAGGCACCACCAACACCTTCCCCTTTGGATGGACATGCGCCTCATGAGGATGTTGTTGCGTCTGTCTCCAAGAATGAGGTCCCGGGGTTCCCCTCCCTTCAAGTGAATGCACCACCGCCTCCATCTCAATCTCGAAATCCCCATCCTCCTTGACTTGATGAACGACGATGGACCGTCCTTTGTAGTTGGTTGAGATGAATTTCTTGGGGTGGGTGTGTTCGAGGAGCGACGAGTGGCATGGCCACATGCCCTCGGTGGAGACCGTCGAGAGTCTTTCAAGAGAAAGGGTTTGGCTATCGACTTTGTAGGCCGTGAGTTGGCCTTCGGGCTCGTTCCATTCGTCCGTGGCGTCTAGAATGGACGAGGAACGATGTAGAGCGTTTAGGTCCAGAATCGGAGGAAAGATCGTCGCGATGGGGCGTCGGCACAGGGGCGTCGGCACAGGGGCGTCGGCACAGGGGCGTCGGACATAGGGGTCAGTGCAAAGGGGGCCTGCGGAGTATCAGTTCGCATCCAACCCGGCAGACGCAGAACACACAACCATCCCTCACAAAGATGAGCCAGATCCGAACTCAACGTCAACCAAGTTGGAGCGACTCCAGCACTTTGAACGACCGTCGACCCTAGTTCTCCCCCACTTGGTCGTCGAGTCTCGGTCAAGGAGGCCTTCCCTCCTTCCGAAGGTGGGGTGAAGACGAGGGTGTAGATGCAGCCTCCGTAACCACCGATGAAGAGGTGATAAGGATCCTTCATGATTCGTAGAGCTGTATGTCGAGGATGCGTGTGTGTTCTCGGGTGCGGGTGCGGGCCTCGGGTGGGGGAGAGGGGCAGGCTGCGAAGCCAGAGGCAGGACGGCGGACATCTTGAAGCGGAGCACCTTGTAACCCCCACATCCCCACGACTGATGGCCATTGAAGCAAGCATCGATGACAAAACGAGAGCAGAGTAGATGACAGACATTGCGAGAAGTATACAGCAACACACGACAAAAGTAAACTTTCAAACGACATCATCGCCTTCTATGTACACACCATCTCTTCTCAGGCCGCCGGCTCCTATCAACGAGACAACTCTTCACCCCCTCCTGTATCAACCCTTCCCTCAACTCCTCCTACTACTCTTCTTGACCATACCACAACTCGAACACGTCCAAAAAGCATGCTGGTTCATCGTCGTACAAGTGCTACAGATCCAGCCTTCGTCCAATTCGAGGATCGAGGGACCAGGGGCTCGTTCGTCGATGGCTCTTTGGGAAGTACGAGCTTGGGGGAACGACGCGACTCCGTTCGTATGGGGTTTTTCGGTCGCGCACATCTCGCATGTCAAGGATAAGGGTGATATGTTGTCGTAAGTGCATGTCGGACATGTCCAGCTTGTCATTGACGAGGATGAGGATGTCGTAGGGTTGCTTGATGAGGTACGAGCCCCTGTTGTAGCACGGCGAGTGCTGGATCCAGACGCTTGCTGCGATGTCGACGATGGTGTACTAGAAGACAAGGACTTGACTTTATTCGCTGGAGCTGCATTCGATGACGGAGGCTGTCGCTTCGATGGTCCAACAACGGACAAGATCTCGATCCCATCCGAGCTCGGATCCGGATCCGCCTCCTTCTTGACCCTCGAAGGTACATGATCACCAACATTAGGAGAGGCATCATCTTCGCCGTCCGATTCCAACGTAAGATCGATGATGTGACGACTCCCATCGGCTTCGGCTTGGTCGATCTCGGTTTGGATCGCTGGGGGTAGGTGGTGGTCGCCTGAATGATCGGCGCCACACGCCTTGTTCGCTTGAGCTCGTCGTTCGGCGGCCTGAAAATGCGCCGTGTACACAGAGACAAGGTCAGACAAAGTAATAGGAAAAGAAGAAGAAAAAAACCCATGAAGCAGCCAAACTACTCACCTCAGCAAGGATCTCTCCCCTCGTCTTGCCCTTGGTGAACCCAACATCCCCACCCAACCTGCCCCCCTTACCCATCAACTTGCCCAACCTGATCCTCTCCTCGGCCTTCCTCAACGCCAATTCTCTCGCCTCCCCCATCGAAACATCATGACTCCTCCCGACGCCCACCCTCTCCCCGCGCCCATAAAACCCTTCGCCTGACCATCCCAAAGTGACGAGCGCGTCGAATTCTTTGTTCAGTCCGTCGAGGTAGTTGAAGAATTGGGTGTCGTGCGGTCCGTGGACGTTGTGCGTTAGTTCATGCAGCATCGTTCCGATGAGCTGGTGGGAGATATGTATGTACGAGAGACGATTCTCGGGCTCAGCTCGACCTCTTCCCAGTGACCTGTTTTTGACATCACGTTCACGCGCACCGCCAGGCACGGGGATTGTGAAAAAAAGAACCCCCGTTCCGGTCGCACATGTAAGAAGGGCTCACATCTTCCATAGGGTAGAACGAAGTCGGTCGATTGGCCGGCCTCAAGCGAAGGCAGATCTTTTCGCCCCCATTGCAATTCACCCCTGGTCATGCATCCCCCCCATCAATCCGAGTCGAGAGTCAGCTTGGGTCAGCGCTCGCGAACCTAGTCTTTTGAGGCGGTCTACGGACCGAGTAAATTCGATTGTTTAGGAAAGAACTCGACCAGTTTGGGTAAAGTCCAACCGTGGTTCTTCATGATCGGCTTGACGAGCTATTAGGAGACCAAATCAGCATGAGTCAGCTCGAAGTGGACCGCGGCGAACAACGGAGCAAGAGTTGTTAGTCATCGCAGTTGGATAATCCTCTCAGACGTACGGAATGGATCTTTCTAAGCAATTGCAAAGCCTCCTACCAAACCCGTCACCCACGAACAGCGTCAGCAAAAAAAACCCCAACCTCGTGAGGGAGTTGACGAATGACGCGTCGCAAGACCCTCCCTCAGCCTCGCGAAACGAGCCTCGCGACTCACATCGGCTTTCGGTTGACTCTTGAGCACGGTGAATTCGAGTACCGTACCCGCCGAAGAGCTCATGATGAGCCTAAGCAAGTAATGGGGTCGACAGGACACGAGCCCACGATGGCCGCGAGCAAGTGAGCGTCCGAGGGTTTGGAAAGCAAGAGCGCTTCTCATGAGCGGCCGAAGGTCTCTTTGCTTCCGCAGTCACGTGACCCCGGTGTTGCCCCTCTCGGCGGGGGCCTGATTGTGCGAACGGCGTAGATGCACTGCGAACAAAAAAAAAAAAATTGAACTACGCGAAATCGTCAAGCGTCCTCCTCCTCCTCATCACTACCCTCACTTGCATCCCCATCCCTATCCTCCTCCTCCTCATCATCCTCATCATCTTCATCCTCCTCCTCAACCTCCAACGCCGCAAATGCACCCAACACGGCCCTCGCCGCTTTCTCATCCTCCACCTCCACCTCATTACCATCCGCTTCCACATCCTCACTCCCTCCTTCCTCCTCTGCACTCTCCCCACTCCCACTCCCACTCCCACTCTCCTCCTCCCCATCACCCACTAACCTCCCCCTCCTCCTTTCCTCCCTCTCACTCCCCACCATCCCCCCACTAACAAAACTTTTCAACCAAATACCCTCCTCCTCCCCTTGATCCGCAACATCCCCTTCCTTGAAAAGCGGTCTAAAACCCCAAGGAATACTACTCGAATGCAACTGTCTCAACACGAACGCCCCGGCTCGGTAAAGATCAGGTCTTCCAGCTTTGGCGGTGATGAACCCTTGGGAGAGGGCGTATTCGGTCAAGAGGGAATCGGTCGTCCATTCTGGGGGAGGGGTATCGTCGAATGCGGTTGGGTCATCAGAAGGGTGATGGATCTTCAAGGGTTTTTCGAGGGGCATGCGTTGCGCGACGAAATGCAGCACGGGCTCGACCTGGGCGGTTGGTAGAGAGGGGTCAAAAGTTAAGGTGCGTGACTTGTGACTGGGGCCTTCGGTTAGAGCTCACGTTTTGGATCGGAAGGATGCCCGAAAGGACTTGACGTTCCATCCCCGCAAAGGAAGGACAAACCAGACCTGTTCAAACCCCCATCACGAACCCAAAAAATGGCATCAGCACCCAGTCCCAACTCTATTCTCTCCCCACCTCAAAAACTGACCAGGACAGTCACACAACCTGATGGTCGAGTTCCAAAAAATCGTTTGCAGCGTCTTGGTTTTGCCCGGTGTCCTCGAAGCTCTTACGACCTTCTTCCCCAGAAGCGCGTTTAACAAACTCGATTTGCCAACGTTGGGTTGTCCAATCAAGCCGACGGTGAGGTAAGGGAATGCTTCATCCTCGTCCTCATCTCCTTCACCTTCACTTGCCGGTTCGATTCGTTCGGCATCGGGATCACCTTCTTGTTCCTCCTCCTCTTCGTCCTCTTCTTCTTCTTTCACTTCCTCTTCCCCCACCCCTTCCTTCTTCCTCATCAAAAACCCTTCAACCTTCTTCGCCCTCCGACTCTTCTTCCCGCCTCTGATCCCCGTTCTAACCTCCGCATCACCCCTCCTTTCCATCCTGTTCCTCTCTTCATCCCTCTTCCTCACCGTCTCCTCATCCTCCACTTGATCCCACTCGACCTTCCTCCTCACCCTAGGACTCCACCTCTTGAACCTCTCTGGATCATCCCTCACCACCTCTGGAGGTTCCAACAACTCCTGGTGAGCCTTCTTCAACGCTCCTAAAAGATCATGTCGATTCGAAGAAGGTGCGGCCGGTACGTATCGAGCTTGAGTGCCTTGAGTCAACGAGGTGCGTTCGATCTCGCGATAGGCTTGCATTGGCACGACTTGGGCTCCGCAAGGACCTTCCCGTTCTTGGAAATATTTCATCCATGCTGTAGCGAGGTAAGGTGGGACTAGGTCCGTTTTGGTCAGCACGAGAATCACCTGCGTGTCACAAAACAAGAGAGAGAGAGAGAGAGAGAGAGAGAGAGAGTTTTCAGTCAGCGTTTTCGCTCGACGACGATCTCGAGCGCAGGCGTCGCACCTTCTTCTTGGGTCGAAGCGTCTTGACGTAATGCTCCAAAGCGGGTGGGTAATGAATCAAAGGGAATCGAACATCTGCAAGGCACCGTGGACCGCTCAGCCGCCGGGGATCAAAAGAGAGGGCGTGGTGTGCACTCACCGACAAGAATGAGCAAGATCGACGAGGCCTCGCTGACTCGCCACAGCTGTCTCCAGACTTGGAGGTTGCGCTCGTAGAAGGATGGGGAGGTGCGGAGCGGTCCAGCGGCTTGGGACATTTCGGCATGTTGGGCCAATAGTTGGTCGGTCGATTCGAGCCACTTGTTGAACATCCCCTCTGGAAGGAAAGGTGGGTGGGTCAGTCGGACCCTGACGGCCAAATGGTTGCGATCGTGGAGCTGCTTTGACTGACCCTCATTCTTTTCCACTTCAAGCTTGGTCATGGTGTACTTCCACTTCGGTCTCTTGGGACAGGTCAACTGATCCTGCAGACCCTTGAACTCGAGCGGCAACAGTTCTTCCTCCCTCAGGATGCCTTTGGTCGAATCGACGGGTCGTTCGAGAGGTTGAGTCGAAGCGACGAGTCGGAAATGTTGGATCAGGTCGAGGGGTAGTTTGAGGAAACGGGATTCGAGCTTGATTTTTCCGTTCGCTTTGGCCATGTCTTGGGGTGTTCTTCGCGAGGGGAAGGCGTGGCGTTTCCTGACGAGGACCGAGGTCGAGTTCGAGCTCGATGACGTTGAGGCCCTTGCGCTGGCGCCGACGAGAACGGAGCGATTGCGTGAGGTCGTCGAGGTGTCGGTCGTGACCAAGGTGGCAGTCGAGGGGGATTGTGTTGTTTGCTGTTGATCATGTTGGTCACGCTTGGTCGCCCTGTGGGCCTGTAGTTTCTGCTTCTTGTTCTTGGCCGAGTTGGGTTTCTGGAACGGGTGCGAGCATATGATCGTGAGAGAAGAATCAGGCGTCAGGGAGATGGAGGTGCATTGACTGACCCTCCTGGCCATCTTGGATGTCGTGCAGAGCCGGAGCCGGAGCCGGAGCCAAGCTGGGCAAGAGCCGACTTGAACACACGAGTGTGGTGCGCCGCGCGCTGCGGGTGTTGGGCAGGCAAATTACCCATTAGCTTGAAATCACGCATTACAACGGCCTGATCCACCGCTCTCGACGACGGTCATCGCTGTTCGACGCTTCCCCTGTGCGCTGTGTGCCTCGTCTCCTCCGCTCAGCAACCACCAATCCCGCTCGAGACACACACGACGATGGTGCGCAGTACCATCATTGCTCGTACAACAGATGGTCAGTCCCACCCGCACTCACTCCACTCTGTATGCCTCGTGTCCGAGCTGACACATGAACGGCTGCGATGACCAGGTCTGCCCTTGGCTGCTTCCAATGATGATGATGAACAGGTGAGCCATGACAAGACATGCGCAACAACCCACAATACCCACCGCGGGAATCAAGCACGCTCTCGATCAAGTGGCCGGTTCAATTGAGCCACGGCGCGCTCCTCCGTCACCGATGGCTGCTCTCAGCAAACGGTGGCTTGATCCGTCGCAAGCAGGGCAGCACAGCGACACAACGCATCAACACAGCCCTGTCTCTACTCTTGTACCGACACTCGACGCTGACATGCTCTCACTCCCCTTTCCGCCCCTCTACCTCGTTCGGACCGGCCTCATCCCTACCTCGAAACACACCCTCATTGTCCCAAAAACACGTCCCACCCAACAGGACCCCAAGTTGCCCGAATACAAGCAACAGGCCAAGATGATCTTCCGTCGCGTCACACCTCAGGCCGAACCGCGTTGTTCGATCGAATCCGGCGCTTGTACACTCCAGTCAGTTCACCCCTCATCTCTCTTTTGGGCGTTGGGCGCGGGGGGGGGGGGAGGGGAAATCTAACCGCACCCACCTCATCCCCGACACAGCTACCTCATCAGCGATTCCATCATCTACCTCGTCATCGCGGACAAGTCGTACCCTCGCAAACTTGCCTTCGCGTACCTCTCTGAACTCTCGACCGAATTCGCTCGCTCGTACCCCCCTTCCTCGACGCTCAAACCCGGTCTCCGTCCTTACGCCTTTGTCAAATTCGACACCTTCATCCAAAGGACCAAACGACTTTACCTCGACCCAAGAGGAGCCGAAGCATTAGGCAAAGGCGCCCCTCTGAACGGCAACGGTCCCAGTTCAGGCTTGGACCAACTCAATGAAGATTTGCAAGACGTGACGAGGATCATGACCAAGAACATGGAGGATTTGTTATGGAGGGGGGATTCGTTGGATCGTATGAGCACGATGAGTTCCAGTTTGAGGGACGAGAGTTTGAAATATCGCAAAGCGGCGAGGCAGATCAATTTGGATGCGTTGTATAGGAAATGGGCCCCTGTTGGGGTCTTGGCGTTCTTCTTCTTGGTCGTGGTTTGGTGGAAGTTTTGTGAGTTGTGGAGATCATTCATGCAACATGGGGGGGGGGGGGGGGCATCGCTTTTGGAACTTCGAGGTTGTCGCTTGACTGATTTTTTTCTTCTCTTGTGGTTCGTCATTTCACAGGGTGAACCATAAAGTTCGATCCCCCCCAAAAAAGTCTCGGATCAAAACCGTCGCTTGCTCTCCCCCTTGCTCTCTCTCTTTCGTTCCTCTCTTTCCTTTTTTTTTCGCAGCCGCTGTGCATTCTGTGTTCTTTCATCCTTTTTGTTATAATCACCCGAACCGTTCAGCACATCGCTTTGAACATGGAAAGAGAGAGAGGGAAAGAGCGTGCCTCCTCGACCCGACTCTTTTGATGACTTGAGGGGGGGGGGGGGGGGGCGGTTTCAGCTGATCCTTCTGCACCAGACAAGACAAGCACACGTACCAGACCGCGTCTCGTCGCTTTTCCTACAATGGTCATGATTTTCAACTATCAAAGATTGGATGAATCAAATTAATGGAACGTCCCCTCGGTCGAATCCGCTCCCGAAGCGGCCGTCGCTGAAGAACCCGCCGAGACAGCTGTTGTCCCAATTAAAGAACACACGTAAGAACGACGATCAGTTTCTCAACTCAACTTTGGGGGATCATCTTCCCATTGAAACCCCTCCCTCCCACCGCGACTTACCATTCAACACGCGATCAATATAACTCGCGCCGGACCATTTTTGATGCGTGAGTACATCACACCCCAACGCCTTCTCCTTGCTCTGAATCAGTTCGACATAAGCCAACATCCCCTCGTCCTTGTACCTCTTGGCCAATTCATGCGTCACCACAGCGGTCGAATGCAACCCCGCCAACGAAATCAATTGAAGAACGAACCCTGATGATCCGAGATCCCAAACGAAAGATTGGAGTTGTTCGGACGTGAACCCATGGGCTCCCCAGTTGAAGGAAGGGGAGAGGTTGTAGACGAGCCATTTGGACGGGAATTGAGAACGGATTTGAGTGGCGAAACCTTGGGCTTGGGAGAGGTTCGGTTCTTTGGTTTCGAGCCAGAGGAGATCGGCAAGAGGGGAGTAGGCCAGCGTTCGTTTCATCGCGGCCTGTTGTGGGTGTTGCAACGTTAGCTAGGTAAATGGGAAGACTTTCTCTAGGAATGGTGAAAGGGGAGGAGATACTTACGGGAACACCACCCTTGTAGTGGTAATAACCCTCCTTGGTACGAGGCAAGTCCCAATCCCATTTAACCTCCTCCCCCACGACATCTTTGGCGACGCGTCGAGCTTCCCTGTTCGTCAAGTTGGCCTCGCCGACACGGGACTTGTAGTCGTCGAATTTGGTCTTGGCTTCCGAAGCGGACAGGGTTCGCTCGAGGTGACGTTGGACGGCTAGTTGGAAATGAACGAGATTCGTAGTCAGTTCCTTGAAAGCTCGATCCCACCCTTCTTTGATCGAACCACAAAGCCGAACGCAAGTACTCGCCCTGATCAAATGTGACCAATTCAACCCCCTTCATCCACCTCGCCTCAATCTCATCAATCTCGGCCCCACTCCTCCCTTCCCTCTCAGCATTCGCAATCTCCTCCGCCAATCCATTTCTATCCCCTTGGTGGGTCTCAATTCCCAAAATGAACTCATGATCCCTCCCATCCGCGGTCGACGAAATCAATTTCGCCGATTCGGCATCCGTTCGTGCGATCAACAACGTCTCCAAGCCCATGATGTCCCATTGCATGCGAGCCGCGACGAGGCGCGACATGTGCTCGTAGATGGGTACGAGCACCTTTCCGGCTTGGTGACCGCACTTTTTGCCGCCGTGGAGTTGGTCTTCGAAATGGACGGCCGAGACGCCGGATTCACCAAAGACTTTGGCGAGCTTGAGCACGGACGAAAGACCACCGTGGCTTGAGAACGTCGGCGGAGAGGCCAAAAAAAAAAGGTTCAGTCGAGAGGTCATGCAAAAACCAAGACTCGCGCTCGCACCGCGCTCGCACTCGCACTCACCCAGTATCACCATCCGCAATAATAGGTCTGAGATAATCGACCCAAGGCGCCTTGTTGCCACTGGTCCTCCTCTCATCCCACATCTTGCGATCATGCATCTCCTGGGCCTTCCTCAACCTCTGCACCTGATTGGGCACCGTAGTATAGGGGTAATCCGCCAGATCGGGGCCCACCTCATTGTTGCCCGTCGTCAGGACCGAACTCGCTGCCCAGCCCGAGACGTAAAGCACTTCCAAATACGGCGCCATTTGAGTCATTTGGATTGGGTCGATCGCTCCCATCGTGTGGAGTGGGCGTCCGTGTTGCGATGCTCGTTCGAGCGCGGCAAAGAGTTTCTTGGCCGAGATGTTGGAAGGATGTAAAGGGGAGATGGGTTGGGTCCCACGTTTCGAAGCGACGAGGGAAGCCGAGTAAGGTCGTTTGAGGTTCTTGAAGCGAGGCGAGTCGAACCATTCTTGGATCTGTTGTGTTTGAGCTGCGAAATCGGCTTCTTCTTCTTCGGGTGTTGGAGGATCGAGGCGGAAGAGAGGGGCTGTGGCTGAAGTGGTCGATTGGTGGCGTGTGGCGATGGAGGACGGCATCGTAGGGGCTAGTCGAGCGAGCGTTGGAGGACGTGCGGTGGTGCGGAGAAGGGATGACGTCCGAGGACGGGTGGGGTTGAGCGTGCGGGCAACGTGTCGCGAAGTGGAAGTGAGGGGTCGAATCATGAGCTGTTGGAAAGGGTGGTTGGTTCGGGTGATAAGTCCCTGCGCCAAGCGGACAACTCAAAACAGGTCGCCTCTTCCCCTCGGCTGATGGCGATTGGCTCGGCTGACCAATGTCGTCCGAGCCGTCCGGGAGAAGCGCGGGCACCCCGTGTCACCGGCGCAAGGGGGGAGGCTCAGACGAAGCCATGCGCTGCGATAGAGTACTGACCTAGCTTCGACAACGACTCTCTAAACTCACGTCAGGGGTCTTGTGGATGGGTAAGCGCAAGAGAAAGGAAGAGGGACAGACCCGGCAAGCGGCAAGGGCAGAGGCCAGCGCGACCTCAATTCACGCGGTAACGGCGGACCCCACCCCACTTCGGCCATTCCACCGCCCATTTCCCTCGCGATATAGGTACGTATCACCGTCAGGCCCAGCAAAGGGGGAGCATTACAGCACATTCCTATTCACACCTTATGGAACTTCCCATCCTCTCCCAAGTCCACTTCATACTCCCTGACCCCCGTCCCATCCCCTTCCCCTTCCCCATCAGTTTCCTGCACCTCGCCGAAAGACCCCCATCGACTCGCTCGCTTCCCTCTCCTTCCTCTTCCACCCCTTCCTCCCCTTCTCCTTCCACCCTTGTTTCTCCACCCCTGTATCCTTCCTAAATTTGCCCAATCTGAACCCTTGCGAATCAACTTGGACAGGAACCGCGCCGTTTTTAGGAGGATGGGGGAAACTATCGCCCCACGACGATTTACGTGCATCGTAGTAGGCTTGACGACCTTGCGATTTAGGGATGATGTGGCGTTCGATTTGGCCTGAAGTTTGCCTCAGGTCCGAAGAGGAACACACGTCGAGGATGATATGACCTGATCTTTTGGAGGGAGGGGAAAGGATACGCGGCCAAGTCCAACGTGTTGAAGTGGAGGGCGTGGCCAACGGAGGGGGAGGGTTGACCCTTAGGGAAGTTGATAAGAAGTCCTTGGAGATGAGGGAAGAGGGGGGAGGGGAACAAGGTCGAGAACCACGCTTGATGACGATGTAGGAGAAACGCGCGATTTCTTGCCCTTGCGTCGAGTGCTTGGTCGCGCGATGAAAGGCAGGTGATTGGACTTTAGAGAGGGGAAAAGCAGCACGCGCGGATGAGCTTCAGGGCTCGTGAGGAGAGGTCGAAGCATCGCGTAACTCACCTCGCTGAGCAAAGTGACAAAACATGTTGGTAGACTGGTGTAATGGACAAGCCCCATCATGGGCACACTGTGGAATGAGAGAGTCGAATTCATGTTTGGAACGACCCTTGATTTGATGACGGACGACGATAGAGTCCTCGACTCACTGGAGCAAGAACGAAGCAGCCCCTATCCCCATCCTCGTGTTTCTGCTGCTGCTCCTCATCGCCGACCCCCGTCTCGGCCTCCCTAGCCCCATACATCAACAATTGCTCCCTCGCATCCTTGATGATCCGACTCCCCCTCGGTGTACCCCTCTCAACGATGACGATCACGTTCGCGCCCGTTTCCCACATGGACCGAACGAACTCTTTCCTCTTTTCCCTCGTGCTCAATTCGCCCAAGGAAAAGGAGGATAGGACGAGGGTTCGGTCCCATGATTTGGACGATTCGGCTTTGGGGTTGAGAGGGATCCCTAAACGGGCAAAGGACGAGACCGAGGCTGGGATCGCTAATTGATACATCTTGGCCGTCGTCGTCGGGAAAGGTTCGTCGTCTTGCTCTGAAATCGAACGGGCTTCATCTTTGTCCTTGGGGTCCACATTGACCATCCTCCTCGGTAAGGCCCCAATGATCCTACTGCCCAACTCGACCATCGATCGATCCTTATCCAACCCGACATACTCGACCGGATCCTCGGAATCATTCCACACCTTTCTCGTGGCCCAAGCCCCACTACCCGTTCCCGATCCAAAGTCGACGACTCGATCAGGGACCGATTTCCCGTCTTCCCCTGGTATCCAAGCGAGCCTTTGTCGGGTCATCTCGAGTACATGCACTGTGGCGGCGTATATGGAGGGCATGAGACCGGAGAGGAACGCGAGCGAGTTCAAGGGCGTGTAGGATGGCGATCGGTGGGTCGCATGGTTCGGAAGGAGGGACGAGGTCGATCGTAGGTGTTCGTAGAGTTCCAAGGCCGCAGTTCGGATCGAACTCTTTTCTCCTTCGTAGTCTGCACGACGGGGAGCGTGAACGAGCGCGGTGAGCTTACGAGTCAACTCTAGGGGGGCAAGAGTTCTCGAAAGGTGTACATACCTTGCACGAGTTGATCGACGGCCCTGACGAGTTCAATGGGAAGATTGGCATCCCAACGGGCGGCTTTACCCATCGTCGCGGCGTTGGATCGAGTGATGGTCTCTTGGTGAGCTGACTTGGGGGCATTCGATTCGTCGCGAAAGGCTGCGGCATTGATGTCCAAGTGGAGACGATCGATCGCGGAGGAACTGGCGTGGCGAAGAGTGGTCGAGGTACATCGTTGGCTTAGACGGGTTCGAGCGACGTTCATGGTCAAGAGCGGTTTGAGGGTTGGGCGGTCAAAGCCGGGGATAGGGGCTGAGATGGGGCTGAGCTTGAGCCACAACCGACGTGATCGGGCGCGGAGGGCCGGCTGGCGTTGCTTGCGAAGGGGTGGCTGAGCGCACTGGGCCAAAGCAGAGCACTCGGGGGCCAGTGATCGCGAAGCTTCGCAAGCGCACCCAAAGTCACGCGCAAGCAACCGGCTTCGCTCGCTCCCTCCACACCGTTGCTTGCCTACAACACCAGCTTTGGCTGGTTGGCATTACCCCCTCCCCATTTTTGATACACAGATCTCCACTTCCGTATCGGGCCCCCGGTATCAAGTTAGGCGCTTCGATTGAGCCTCACTTCCGAGTCGATTCGGCGCCAGCGCACCTTCACCCACACCCACCCCGACTGCTTCGTGGCCCTCCCGACGAGATCCCCACTCGCCTTGACTCTCCCTACTTCGCATACAATCTAGACCCCCATCTCGAACAGCTTTCCCTTGCAATATGCCTCGAGACACTTCGAACAAGGATTCCAAAGCGCGCAACAGTCGTCATGCTGCCGCGACCGGTCTCAAGACGGGCAATCTCAAAGTCAAAGGTCCGTGAGCATTCACCATTCGCATTCGCTTCTCCCATTTTCAGAGCACTCCCCGACTCTTTTCACCTTCACGACTGAGCTGTTCCATTCCTCACGCGAACCATTTTTTTGAATCGTTTTGCCGAACAGGTGAAAACTTTTACCGCGATGCCAAACAAGCACGACGGGTCAACATGCTTTCGGGCAAGACGGGTTCGGCCGTTCGAAACGCCCAAGGGCGAGTGATCCAAGAGGCCGCTTTCCAATCCAAGGACGTCACCCCGGGAAGGGTTCAACCCGATCGAAGATGGTTCGGCAACACGAGGACGATCAGTCAGACCGCTTTGGAACATTTCAGGACCAGTCTCAAGGACAAGATCGAGGATCCTTATGCGGTCGTGTTGAAGAAGAACAAGTTGCCGATCAGTCTTTTGACCGATGCGCCTTCAGGGGTGAGTGTGGAGACTAGGGCTGTCTCTTTTGAGATTTGAGAGAACGTTGACTTACGACCATCGCATCCCCGCCCCTCCCACACACAGAAAGTCAAGTTGGACCTCACCACGACCGAGCCTTTTAGCGACACGTTCGGATCCAAAGCCCAACGCAAGCGCCCCCGTCTCGATGTCGGATCCTTCTCCGAACTCGCCGACAAAGTCACCGCACACCAGAACGCCAAGAGGGATGCGGCCAAGGTCGCTGCTGAGGATGCGATCCTCGAAGCCGAGGATTATGAGGGCTCGCGCAACCCGGAGGAAATCGCCGCCGAGGTCGCCAACAACATGCTCAATGACGTGCCGCAGGATTATATCCTCAGTGCGGGGACGTCGAGGCGTATTTGGGGAGAGTTGTACAAGGTCGGTGATAGACTCGAACCTCTCTACGATAGAGCCAAGGGAAACTAACCTTTCCTTCGTTCTTCAATTCAGGTCATCGATTCTTCGGATCTCTTGTTGCACGTCCTCGACGCTCGCGACCCCATGGGTACTCGCTGCGAATCCGTCGAAGCCTACTTGGCCAAAGAGAAGCGCGGCAAAAAAATCGTCTACATCCTCAACAAGGTCGACCTCGTCCCCGGATGGGTCGCCGCCCGATGGGTCAAGATCCTCTCCAAGAAGAGCCCTACCATCGCCTTCCACGCCTCGATCAACAACTCGTTTGGAAAAGGGTCGTTGATTCAATTGTTACGACAGTTCTCAACCTTGTTCTCGGACAAGAAACAGATTTCGGTGGGGTTCATTGGATACCCCAATGTGGGTAAATCGAGTATCATCAACACGTTGAAGAAGAAGGCCGTGTGCAAAACGGCTCCCATCCCGGGTGAAACCAAAGTATGGCAATACATCACTTTGATGAGGCGCATCTACCTCATCGATTGCCCAGGGATCGTTCCCCCCTCGGCAAAGGATTCCGAATCGGCCAAGGTGTTGAAGGGCGTGGTTCGAGTCGAGCACCTTTCGAACCCGGCGGATCATATTCCGTACCTTTTGGAAAGGGTTCGACCCGAGTACTTGAGGAGGACGTACGGGATCAACGAGTGGACCGATTCGGAGGATTTCTTGGCCAAGCTCGCGAACAAGTATGGCAAGTTGCACAAAGGGGGTGAGGCTGATCAGAGGACGGTTGCCACGATGGTGCTGAACGTTAGTCGTTTGTTCATGTCCGTACCAAAGTTGATCTCGAAACCTAATTGACGGGGCTATGGTTACGTACGCATCTCACAGGATTGGATTCGAGGCAAGATCCCCTTCTTCGTCGCGCCTCCCGAACCCGACACCCGAGAACTCAACGGCAAACCTTTGCCCAAACCTTTGAACCCTTCAACCTCCTCGAACAAGCTCCCCGCCAAAACGATCAAGACGACGGGTGGTTCAGAAACGTTGTCCCGTGGTGAAAGGGATTTGGCCACTGGTTTGGACAAGGATGGTAATGTCGTAAAGTCGGTCAAGGGTGTTACACAGCCTTTGCATCAGATTGTGCATTCGACCAGCTTCTTGGAAGATGATGTTAAGGTCATTGAGGAGGACGAGGTTGAGGAGGTTGGAGAAAACGAGGATGAGGACGATGAGGAATGGGGTGGGATCGCGTCTGGTGATGAGGAGGACGACGACGATGAGGAAGAGTTTGAGGCAGGAGAGGAGGACGATCAGATCCCCCTGCAGTGGGATGAGTTGTTCGCTCAGGCCGTGGGTGAGGAGTCCGACGCTAGTGAGGGTGGCGAGGACGTCGATGAGGACGACGACGATGACGACGAGGACGAGGAGGTCGAACTCATCCTAAACCCATCGGCTGCGGCGGCGGCTTCGTCCTCAAAAACTGTATCGAGCAAGAAGCGAGGTGAGCTACGACGGGGATCTGCGGTGTTCGAGTACTTGTACTGACCGCTTCCTTGACTTCTTTTCCAGCCGTCAAACTCGAAGCCGAATCCGACTCTGACGAGGCCGCTTCCAAACCGATCAAAGCGCCCCGCATGAAGACGAACAAAACCAAGGCAACGAACTACTACACCACCGCCAATGTCAAGAACAAGTCGAGGCGCGGCAAGCCCGATACCTCTGGTCGAGTTGGCGAAGGAAAAGGTACCGGAAAAAAGAGAGGTGGAAGGAAGAGCAAGGCTTGATTCGGCCCTGGCCTGAGGATGTTTTTGAAGATCGCCTTTTTTGGACGTCCGAGTTTGGTATCATTGACTTTGTTCTGCTTTCTATTTCTTCCCGGGAGATGTAATTTTAACGCCGGCTTGTTCGTTGCAAACAAGGAGATGCTTTGACTTCACGAGATCGGGTGACACGCTTGACAGATACATTGCACGATACGAATAAACAAGGAGGAAGATAATGAGACAGCAGATGAACACCAGTTCCGATACATGTCAACCCTTGTCACATACCAGGCCCTCGTACAAGAATATCCAGACGATTCTCAACCTACTCGAGCCGCGAGTCGCCCCTGAGTTCGTGCAGGGTCACTGAGCATGATGATCTTCACCTCTGCCCCATACGTCGAGTTTGAGACGCCTTGAGGAGTGATGAGGATGAATTGAGCTCTTTTGAGGCTCTTGGCCGTGTCAACCATCATTTTCATTGCGACTCGTCGATTGACAGCGTCCTGTAGGACACAAGAGGGTGTGTCAGGATCCGCACCGACCATCAAGGCTCTAAACCGCGTTCCAAACTGACCATGAAGACATCAAACTCATCCAAACATCGGATATGACAAGCCGCGACTTTCTACATCGCCAACAACAAGCAAATCGTCGCGAAACTCTTTTCCCCACCCGACCAACTTTTCACATCCTTCCATCGATTATTGTTCTTGCCCTTGATCTTCGACCCGTCTTGGTCAGTGACGATGTACAAGCTCAACTCCTCGTCCCTGTGGTTGAACTTGAGTCGACCGGTAAAATCGCGAGTCGCGAGATATCGGAGGAAGTGCAATTCGAGCGAGGCGGGCAGGCTCGTGAGCCACTCCTTCCATTTCTCCGTTCGTACCCTACGTGCCGACTCGAGTAGCTACAGCAATGCATCCCACGCTAATCAGCCCCACAGCTGCAATGCAAATGAAGCCCCAATTACCCCCAGACTTACCTCGACGAAGTGTTCCAGCGATGACAGGATGCTCCTAGCTCGCTGCACGACCTGGTTCCTCCTTCCGACTTCTTCATTGAGCTCGTCTAAGGTTGCTCCTAAGTCGCGCTCACGAGCTCGAATCGCGGCTTTGAGCGTCTTGATATCGTGATCAAGTTGCTCGTCCGTTCGAGGTCTTCAGGAAGGCTGTGGCCGTTCGCAAAACGTCATGGCTTCTTCGACCATGATCTGGATGGGGCTACTTGGGCGTCAGTGATTGTCTCGTCACAGAAGTACGAAGACGTTCGGAAACTCACAGTGGCTCGCTGCTGCATCTCGTCGACTTGTTCGCGCATGCCGTTGACCTCGACTTGGACTTCGTCGAGCTTCTTCTGGTGCTGGATAATGACTTTTTCGGCCTCAGTTCGCTCCGCAATAGCCGTATTGACCTTTCTCTGAGAGCGAAACAACAGATTGGATTCAGAATGCTGCAGCGCCCCTGCAGCCGATATCGACGAGCAGTTTCGACTCACCATGAGTCTTGACAACAGATCATCCGCTTCTTTGATCGCCAGATTAATCTCCTCCTTCTTCTTGACGAACGACGCCACGTGCCCAACCCCACACTCCGAATTATGCCTCTTCAACGCCTCTTCATACTGCGCCAACGTACTATCCAACTCGGCCTGTGATTCGTCACGCAAATCCTCAATCGCGGCGATGTTCGAAGGTGCTTTCTCGTGCAACTTCTGTCGATCACTTTCGACCAGCCGCCTCAACTGAGTCAATGACCTCCTCGATTCTTGTCGTCGGATGTCGGCGGCTTTACCAAGACGGTGAATAGAGGCGAGTGCTTCATCGGCTTCTTCTTGTCTCGGGCAAGATTGGACAGATCGATGATGACTAAGTCGAATTCATCCGTGAGAGTTGCGATCTGTCCGGCGATATCGGGGCTGAGACGCTTTTGTCCTCGCCAGGGGTCCAACACGGCCGATGAGGCTTTGTCATTTCTGTACCAGGCCAACCGAAAACCCAAGGGACGTCAGGCAAATGCATGCGGAATGAAAATGTTTTTCTCTCTCTCTTCTGAGTCTACTCACCTTCGGCTGACGATGAACATGTCCTGAGTGTAAACGACACGGACATTGCGCCGTCGAGCGTCAAAGAGCCGATCTCTTTGGTAGCGTTTCTCTACGAGGACTGCATCTTCACACCCTGTGGCTTTGATGAAAGCTTGCTCGACATGTCGATTCGAGATCTGGGAGAGAATATGCGGAGTACGGAGGCGTCAGCTTCACTTTGCCAAACGAACCCTGCTGCGCACCTAGCCACAAAACTAACTTTGACGGCTCGCAGCACTGTGAGCAGATCACCATCTGGTTCGCCGCCCGAACAGTCGAACCTGTCATCGTACTTCAATTCAATAATCGAGTAAATGGTGCCGCTGGAGAGCAGAGTACGTTCATCACCGATGAGCATCGATCTATCGTCTTGGACGGCTCGCAACTCGATTACTCACGCGCTGTGTTTGTGAAAAGTCCCAACATCTTGACACGATCCTGATCGTTCGATACAACAAATGCGTTGAAGATCCGACTCCCAAATGATTCTACCACCCCACTCCACTGTTGATCGCGCACTTTGACGTAACGACCCAAAGGACCGAGTGGTTTCTTTGTCCATCTCGTCGCTTCAACATCCCTCAGTATGGCGGGCATTTTGGGACCATACGCTAGCATGCTGTTGCTGCGCGAAGCTTCAACGTTTTGGATCCTCTGTTGAAGATTTCCTGCTTCCTTCTGAGTTCGGGTGATCGTCGACGTGGTGGCTTCAAGCTTCTGCAACAGACACGACTTGCCTTCTTCAAGCTCGAGCAATTCTTGATCAGCGTCTAAGACGATTTATTCGTGTCGCCGGATCTCCTCCTCGTTCTTCGCGATCCGGTCATGAATTGGGCGTTGTTCGGTTTCGATGTCGCGCGCGAGTCGGTCGCGTTCGGCTTCCAGCTGGTTTTTAAACGCCTCGATCCCTTGCTTGAGTTTGTCGATCGTACCGGCCATCTGGCGTTCCTCGTTCTAAGCTCTCAAGGAGTGATTCATGAGCGTGCATTCGAACGAATCAATTGTACGCGGTACTCTGACGTGCTCACCTTGAACGCCAATATCTTGGCTCGCGCAGCAGCAATCTCTTGCTGTACTTCCTCCAGTTTGGGCGTTTTCTCATTCTTCTGCAGCTGCGTTTCCGCCTGTGCCTCCTCCAAATCAGCCAAATCCGTAATCGCTGCGTCCCTCTTCCTCGTCGCCACTCCCAAGTCATGTCTCAGCACCACCATCCTCTCCTCTTCAATCCTAATGGCCGTTCTCCCCTTCTTGATCTCCCCCTCGACCCATTCAACCTCACACCAAGCTCTTCGATTCTCCAATTCCTTCAACTTATCGACCTGCGTTTCCGCCGCTCGACCCGCTTCAGCTCGTTCCATAGCCCTTCTCAAAGCGAGTTGGAATTCGGGCATGAGTTCGTTTTTCTTCTCGATCACGACTTGGATCGATTCGATGTTGCGCCCGACCTCGGTGTATTCGTCCCGCAGTTGGGAGAGCATCGTTCCTCGGAGGAAGGCTATGTATTTGTCTTTGCCCGTGGTCGAGGCGATGAAGGCTCGTGATTGGTCTTGGGTGAGCACCGTGATGGGGTTGT
This sequence comes from Microbotryum intermedium, assembly GCA_022702645.1. Taxonomy (NCBI): domain Eukaryota; kingdom Fungi; phylum Basidiomycota; class Microbotryomycetes; order Microbotryales; family Microbotryaceae; genus Microbotryum; species Microbotryum intermedium. Next base: position 984,928 of record JAHWDX010000005.1, on the reverse strand, counting down.
CGATTTGATTCTCAAAGTGATCGACTGCGAGTCATAGAGGGGGAGCAAGAGGGCGAGTTGATTAGATCTCTTTTGACTCGCGCCGCTCAGTAAAACAATCCTGCTGGTCCCAAGCGGGGTGAAAGGGACGTACGGATCGAGTCGAGCACTACCTTGGAGGTATCGACGACCATACCCTGATGGTTCATCAACTTGTAGCTACTCCCACCGTTGGCTCGCAGCGTTCGCTCGATCGTGATGGAGGAGCCGAAGAGTTCTTGCTTGTAAGGATCCGACCCGCGGTTGGAGAATCGGACGCGACACTTGGCTGAAGATGCTCCCTCTTTCACCAGACCTGCTCGATTTGTAGCTCGATTCTGAATACAGAGGGAAGAGGCAAGGTCAGGTCATGGTCGCGACAAGGGCATGCTTTGGGTGTTCGCTGGGATTGATCACCGACTTACGGTGGCTTTGGCATTGCCTCCCAATGCCATCGTAATCCCCGTCAGGATCGCCGATTTGCCCGATCCGTTGTCCCACGAGAAAGTTTAGAAAAAGTTTATCTGAGGTCTAAACTTGACCGTGATATAGGTATGACACTGCGAGGTTGGGGAAAGAGGGGAGCGAAGCGGAGGAGCGGTTCACGTGACCTAATGAGCTTCGTGTGTCCGCACAGGGCGCGATGCGACGCGTTGCACGATTCCCTCTGGGTGAGGCTCACCATGAATTGATAGAGATCGACTTGTTCGATGATGCCTGACTGTGCTGTATCCTTTGTGGAAGGAAGGTTCATTCGACCGTTAGTCTCTGGAAGTCGTGCTGCTGTCGCTTTCCTCACGACGACTGACCCCTAAGACGCTTGGTTCATCCTCAATGAGGTCTGGCCCTGAAGGCAGCTCCTCCTCGGGATCCATCCCATCATCGTTACCACCTTCATCCCCTTCAGAGCCTTGGTCAACGGTACAGGAAGTGGATCGAGTTTCTTCGCCGTCGCGACTCTGAACGCCGCGAATGGTTTCGGAGCTCGAACGCGGTGATAATAAGCCTACCGCTGCGGAGGTCGATGACGATGCCAACGCGATGGGAGGTGGTGTACTGGGTGGTAAGCAGGAGTCATCGTAGCGTGGCCTTTTGGCTGCTGGAGCGTAGAGGTCGTCATCCGAGTCGGAGCGCTCGTACGGAGCGTCCAGCGCCATTGTTTGACATGACCCGCCTGAGCACTGTTGAGAGGAGACAGGGGGGAAAACGGCAGCTGAGCGCTGAGCGAGCAGGTTCAAGCGGCGCTGATCTGCCCTGATGGGCGGCCAGGCTGAGCCGAGGGTGGGCAAGTCCGGGGCAGTAGCTCATATTCCGGTAGGTGGTGTTTTCCTGACCGACCTATGCGATAGCGCTTTAAATGCAATCGCTCTCGATCTTTCCCCTTTTGCTGGTATCGTGAGTCCGTCGAATGCCAGAGGTTTCCGGGACAAATCCTTCGCAAGCCCAGCCCAGCCCATCCCGACGTCAGAGCTCCGTCGGACGGCGCTCAGGAAGCAATAAGCCTATGTAGTCGAGGCTACCTGAGCGACTTCATAATGAAGTGTTTACATGAGCTTGGATCGTATCCACAGTCAAGTAGAGCAGCTGAGACTAGGTACAGTAGAATGCAGGTGGCAACTGTGTCGGTGTTCCGACTCGGTGCAACGTCACAGACTCACATGCTCCCAGATCAGTCTCAGTCCTTGATCGCACAACCCAAGTCGAGAGCTTGGGCCGGGCCGTTGAAATAGCCGATCGCGGTGTCGATCACCCGGTTGGTCGGCTGGGAAAAACGTCAGACTCGCATCTGCCTTTTCTTTTCGCTCGGCTCCAGTGTTCCGCTTTGCCTTCCTCCTCCCTTCGTCCACAATCGCCACCACCACCAACCAGTCGTCTCGTCCTCGTCGGGATCGCTCACTGCTTTTTGCACCCTCGGGATCCAAGCACACATCCTTGTCGATCCTCCTCTACTCTACCACAACGCTACCCGCCGCGTAGTTTCATGCTCGCCGCTCGTCGCCAACTGCTGGCACCTCGTTCCTCCGTGATCCCTGCCCTGACCGCAGCCGCTCGACGACAAGCGCTTTCGAGCTCGACCATCTCCAGAATGGCACCCACCTCGAACCGAAAGGAAGACTCCAAGGTCGGGCCCATGTGTGAGTGATGGCGTGCTACATACACCCTACTCCCTTGCGGCGTGGAGGCGCCTCGGCTTGAATGGCGATAACTGACCGACCGGGGAATCTTTGCACTTGGACCAACTATACACAACAGACCGATTCGAAGCCACGTTGCCTTCGTTGCCCGTGCCCAAGATTGAAGACACGGCGCAACGTTACCTCGAGTCGATCAAGCCGTTTCACGTTGACCCGAACCCATCGACGTCGGCAGAGCCGAGCGAGTCGTTCCGAGCGAGCGAAAAGGCCGTCGCCGAGTTCGTCAGCTCTCCGCTCGTCAAGGAGCTGCAGCAACGCCTCGAGCAGCGCGCTGCGGAGCGACCGAGTTGGCTAAGCGAGTGGTGGAACGAGAACGCCTACTTTGGGTGGCGAGGTCCGGTCGTACCAGGTCAGTCATTCATTGCAGCCCTCTTCCTGACGGATCGGCCCTCTCCGGGGTGGGGCGATGCGATGCGGTGACCGCTCCGTTGCCCCTCCCTCGGGCCCGCGCCCCCGGGCAAAATCGTAATCGACCGACTGCGATGCCCGCGGCATATACCACACATCGCTCCGCAAGCGAGTCCGATGACTGACAGCAACCGTGTCCACTCTTCGCAGGTGTCAACTACTTCTACACCCACCGAGATGACAAGAAGCGTCGTACCGGACCTGCACGTGCCGCTGACCTCGTTCGGGCCCTGCTCTTCTTCCGCAGGCTGACCGAGACGTAAGTCCTCGGCGATCCCGGTCTGGGTCTCAAATCTGCACTGACACATCGAGTTCATCTCATGCAAACAGACAACAACTTGAACCCGAAATGGCACGCAAGACCCCGCTCTGCATGGCCTCGTACAAGTACCTCTTCAACGCGACCCGTCTCCCGACTTCGCCTTCCGACACCGCTCGCAAGTACGACCCCAACACCCACCACCACATCGTCGTCGTTCGCAAGAACAAGTTCTACGAGATCCCCGTGGTTGACAGCAACGGCGAGTTCCTGAGTGAGAAGGAGCTCGAAGTGTGAGTCTTCTTGGCTAGGGACTCGTGCCGGATAATGCCCGGGCCGAAATTATACCCTCGTATGCTGACACACACCCTTTTCTTGACTGTTCGCTCTCCGTCTTTGCTATTAGACTCTTCAAAAAAGTCGTTGATATGGCTGGAAAGGAAGCCGCTGCCCACCCTCTCGGTGCTTTGACGACTGCCAATCGAGATGTGTGGACACAAGCACGAAAGGACATCGTCTCGCATGACCCCAAGAACGCCAAGTCGCTCGAAAGAATTGAATCGGCCATCATCATCGTCTCTCTGGACGAGACGAAGCCCGTCACGCGCGAAGAGATCAGTTGGGCCAACTGGGTTGGCGATGGCAAGAACAGATGGTTCGACAAGCATCAATGTGAGCACAGATCGATGATCAGTGATGTCCCTTTTCTTTTGAATCGTTGGAACTGAAACCCTTTCATCGCTGTTAACAGTGATCGTCTACGAGAACGGTCGATCTGGGTTCAACGGCGAGCACTCGTGCATGGACGGTACGCCCACTTCACGACTCAACGACTGGCTCTTGCGCTCGCTCGACAGCGGCAAGATCGACCTCGGCTCATCAACACCTCGCGATGCCGCTTCCCTCCCCTCCGTCACCCCGATCGAATTCTCCCTCCCCGCCAAGGTCAATACCGCGATTGAGGAATCGATTGCAGCGCACCAAGCGACGATGGCCAAGCACCAACTCGCGGTCATGCAATACGATGGCTTTGGTTCGACGACGATCAAGTCGTGGAAGATCTCACCCGATGCCGGTGCCCAATTGATCATGGGGTTGGCACACTACAAGATGAACGGCACTTTTGCACCGACGTACGAGTCGGCCCAAACGCGCAAGTACAAGTTGGGTCGAACTGAGGTCATTCGCTCGTTGACTCCCGATGCGGTCGCCTTTTACAAGTTGATGGAGAACCCCGAGGCGACGGACGCGCAGCGAGTCGATGCGTTGAGGAAAGCCGCGGCGACGCACATCAAGCGAGCTGGTGAGGCCGCCGATGGTCAAGGTGTCGATCGTCACTTGTTCGGGTTGAAGAAGCTGTTGAAGGAGGGCGAGAAGTTGCCGGCTTTGTACGAGGATCCGACGTTCGCTCAGTCGGGTAACTGGGTTTTGTCGACGTCGCAATTGACGTCCGAGTACTTTGAAGGATGGGGTTACGGTGAAGGTGAGTTTTTGCGTATCGAATGAGGTGGTCACAGAGTCTGACCTCCCTGTTTTTCTCCTTTCCCCCAGTCGTCGATGAAGGTTACGGTCTCTCTTACGCCGTCAACGCCAACTCGCTGCGCTTCATCATCACCTCGATGAACAAGGGTACGCAATCGCCCGCACACTTGAAGGCGTACCTCGAAGAAGCCGCTGGTGAGATCCGAACAATGGTCGAGAAGTCGACGGCCGCAGCAGAAAAGGCCAAGTTGTAAACGGCCATTAGCGTTTTTTGTCTTCCCTCTTTTCTCTCTTTTTCTTCTAACTGGACAGCAGGTGTAGAGCTGTACGATTACCCACCCCAACCGCCGCTACAGTGGGCGTCCAGAAAAAAGAGTCGTTCGTATCGTGTAGTAGTTTGGAATAGACGAACTTGACAACAATCATACCTATCTACCTACTAGATCCGTGTTCACTCTAGCACTGCCGGCAGCTGAAGCAAGCGCCCCCGGGGGCTGCGCCTGAGCCCTCTGTTGTGCCCGGGCCGACGACCGAGGCGCGTTGTCGTGCTCGCGATCTCGCACACGCGTCCGTTTTGATCACCCCGCCGCCGCCAAGGGTAAGACACTCCAAATGGAATCGACGGCGCGCGACCGACCGAGGCGCAGGCTTGACATCGATCGTATCATCACACGGTGTTGTTGCACCTGACTTGGCTTCTCCCCTGCTGATTGGCGCTTCCATCACCGTCACTCTCGAAAAGCCTCGAGCATCATTCCCAGTAATGGCTCCTGCATCGACGACAACGCAAGACGTGTACCTCGACATCGATGGACCAAGCTACGATCAGCACGTGTGCGACGCCGCGCTGGACAAGATGACGGCTGCGATCGCAAAGGCCAAGCGCGTCGTGGTTGCCGTCGGAGCTGGCATCTCCACTTCGGCTGGGGTACCTGTCAGTATGAGATAGCGTTCATTGAGTCAATTCAATGAGCTGATCGCGTTCTCTCTGCGGATTGCAGGATTTCCGGACCAGAACTTCGGGGTTGTACGCACGGGCTGGCAATGCCTCCGCCGACGGTAGTGACGATCGAGCGCGACGAGGTGCGGCCACGGGTACGTTATCAACAACAACGACAACAAAGTCCTCGTCGCTTAAAGGTCCAGCGATGTTCACTTCCTCCGTTTACATGGCCGTCTCGACGCGAACTGTGCATTGGCAATTCATGACCCGGCTCAAGCGCTCGGTCGATCACATCGCCTCGGCCTCGAGTCCCAACTTGACTTCGTCATCCACTGCGCTCCCTACCTCCCCTTGCCGCTCGACCCGATCAAGGGTGGAGAAGCGCGAAAAAGGCGTGACAATGACGCATGCCTTCTTCGATACGTTGCATCGACGAGGTCAACTCGAACGGGTGTACACCCAAAACATCGATGGGTTCGAACTCACCTCGGGTCAACTCAAGGAGGTTGGGATCGAGGGCATTCGCGTCCAGTCGGATCACGTCAATTGTTCCGAGGCGAGCTTACAGTCCAAAGTGAAAGGCAAAGGGAAGGCCAAGGCCAAAGAGTGGACAGGGGACGTCGTTCAGCTGCATGGGTCGTTGGGGAAGGTCAAGTGCTCGAGTTGTGCTTGGGTCGGAGAATGGGACGAGAGGCATTCGAGGGCGTTCGAAAAAGGGATGAGTGTCGATTGTCCAGCGTGCATCGCCCAAGGTCAGTCGCCGTGTAGTCCTTACTTCACCCACCTTCTACTTCTGACATGCGTGGCTGACTCCGGAATCCGTCCTTGCGCTGTAACTCTAGCCGAACTGCGGGTCTGCTGCGGTAAACGAGCGCTCGTCTTGCGCTCCTTTGTCCGCCCTTCGATCGTCCTCTACGGTGAACGGTCCCCAGCAGAAGAATCGATCGGATCCATCATCACCTATGACCTCTCCCGCAAACCCGATCTGTTGATCGTCATGGGCACGACGCTCAAGATCCCCGGCTTCAAGCGCCTCGTCTCGGACATGTCCAAGGTGGTGCGCAAGAATGGTGGGTTGACGATCTTTGTCAATCACGAGAAGAACAATGCGGCCATGTGGAAGAAGGTGTTTGATTATCAAGGTATGTCGTTTGGTTGAGCCAAGTTGTTGATGAGGGGTTTCAACGCTGATGCGACTCGATACGCGCCATGTGCTCAGTCATTGGCTCGACGGACGATTTCGTCGATCGCCTGCTCAAGAGATGGAAGCACAGTCGTCCGGCGGATTGGCAGAAGCAAGCTACGCTCAACGATACATTTGCTGTCATGAAGCCATCCCAAGTCGTTGGCTCCTCCAAGCCAGCACCTGTACCGCCCAGGACGCCATCTGGTGAGTTGTGCCCTCCGAGATAATGTTTTTGTTTTGTTTTTTGGCCTCGCCTTGCTCAATTTTTGGGTGGCATGTTGAACTCACAGCCGTCAGCGTCCGAACACCCCTGCGCGACCACAATTTTCCCCTCGTCGTCTCTGGTACACCACCTTCATCACCCCTCAAGCGAAGACTATCCTGTGGTGATCAGTCCCACATGTCAAAGGCGATCATGGCCACCCCACCCGAATCGCCTTCTAAACGCCGATCCCCACGTAGGGAACAAGAACAAGCATTCGAATTCGAATTCGATCATCTTGAAGAGCTCTGTAAGAGTCGATACCCTCGAATGGACCAAAGTGGGGGGCCTCTTTCGTCGCCCGTTCGAATGCCTACCATGTATCCTCCCAAGTCGCCTTCGACACCGACGAGGAAGACGTTGCCGCGCTCGCCGAGACGAGCTTTGGCGAGATGAAAGTTGGGGGGGGGGGGAGGTGTTTTTTGAGTGAGCTGGGTACATGTTTTAGAGTTTTTTTCAGTCTATGATCTGTGTAACTTCAATTGTACTGGAACGGAATCATAGTTGTATCAGCATATACGGGTGTGACTTGGTGTATGAGTGGCTTCCAAGCTTGGGGTTGAGAGTGATTGTCGCAAGTTTTTTTTTGTATCTAGTGTCACGGTGGGGGAGGGGTCCAAGCTCAAAACCGGTCGAGGAAGAGCAGCAATTTGGTGCGAGTCCGAATCGGAATTGCCTCGGCGGGGCGGGGCCTTCCTCGTCCGTCCGTCAGTCGCGATCCGTCATCGAGATCAGCGAAGACCCACGGGACTTTGATTCGTTTCAACTGGTAGTCGTGGGACTCGAGTATCATCATGGTCCAGGCTGTCGCAGGGGGTACGACTCGTTCAAGCAGGCCATTGAGCTCGTCCATCCCTGCTGCTGCTCGATCATTCTCAACCCCCATTCCGGCACCGATCGCTTCGACCTCGACTTTGAGCTCCAAGACTTCGACAGCAGGACCTTCACAACGACCAGCTATGAACGGCTTACCTCGTCGATCTTTCTCCGAAGGTCGTCCCGAATTGGATCGGAATGAAACATCAAGGACGACAACAGCAGCTGCAGCTGGCTCACGGCCTTCACCCAACACTCAGCAGCCCATCCCGTCGCCATTCCTGCCCGAACATCTACGCCCTCACGAATTCATTCTCCCCGCCATCAACTCGAGTTCGATCGGAGGGCCCAATGTCGACATTTTGAACCATCCAGATCATCGTTCTCCTTTTGAAGCCAAACATGCCGGTCCTGGATGTTTGAGGAGGGTCTTCATCGGACCTCATCGAGCCGACGCCGCCAGGGTGTCAGGGTCAGGTGGGGCCGCCCTTCTTTCCACTCCAGGTTTGTATGACGCTCGGCCACGACCTCATGGCAAGGCACGTGCGTATACGGACGAGCATGACGGTTCATCGAGCAGTTTTTCATCAGGGGACGAGTTCTTTGATGATGAGGATGCAAGGAGCGAGGCGAAACGATTGAGAAAGGAAGAGAGGGCAAAGTGGAAGAAGAGGTTCATTTCAGGGATCGAAAGGGACCACCCGACGATGAAGGGGAAGGAACGACGAAATGGCAAGAGGATACCGACGGGGGAGATGATCAGAGGAGGGACGTTGAAACCGAGTGGATCGAGGAAGAGCTCGACACATCAGTGGGTTGGAGGCAGTTTCGAGATTGGCGGGGATGTCAGAGCCGCGGCGAAACGGAGGGAAGAGAATAGGGCCAATGCGTCTAGATCGGCTTCGGCCGCCGTCGTGGGCAATGGTGCAGCATCAACGGTACAGACGGGAGCATCCAAGACGTTCGTCACGGCTAGGACTCATCCCGATACGACGATGACGACGACGAATGCGTTGCAACCTTCTCTCGCGGTCGAAGAGACTTTACCGCCGCAAATCGCTCATGCTTTGCTTCGACGGACTTCGGACGAAGGACCGACGGAAACGGCTTCGCTTTCCGCCGTTCCAGCACCCGAATCCGAGCTCACAGATCTCGGTACATCCACGGCTTCTCGACCGGACACCAAGAGTATCCTCAAACGCAGCCAAGCCCATGCCTCGCTCGGACATGGTCATCCTTCGATGAACGGGCAGGCGCAGAACGGCTCCGAAGCGCCGGACGAGTTTGGTAGACCGAAATCAACGAGATCGATGCCTCTACCTCCACCGGCCATTCGGACCGAATCAACGGCCAAGATTCGCTTCTCGCAACCTTTGCTTGATCGAGCTGCGGGGCCGGGGGATGAGCCTCCCCGACCCGTCGAAGAGGTTCTTACTCGACCTGATGTGGCGGAGCAAGAATCCGTTCAAGCTACGATCGATGAACTCCGAGCGAAGCCACCCAAGAAACCGGGCAAGAACGACGTGCTTAGACAGGAAAGGATGTTGGTCCGAGTCGAGTGGACTGCAAGGGAGGACCTTCCCAATGATTTCGACGAGAATACCGCTCGCAAATTCCCGACGAGTGGAGAGACTTGGGAAGAATATGGGGTCGTGTGGAGGCCGGGGAGGATCGAGTTGTGGAATGAATATGTGAGTCATGCGAAGCTATAAGGATAGATGAGGTCGTACTGAGTGCCCCCCCCCCGTATCGATTTGATCCCATAGGCACTTAGTGCGACCTCCTTCTTTCTCGGGCACAAGAAGCTCGCGCACGTCATCCCGCTCGCACCGGCTCGGACGAAGCTGTCGCTGTATTCGTCAGCAGATGTCATTTTCTGTCTGACGCATCGACCTAACGGATCGGGACTCCTCGGCGGTGCGACGTCGCACATCGTCGGCAAGAAGGAAGAAGAAGCCACTCCTTCTGCTTCGAAAGCGACGCGCAATCGATACATCCATCGTCGGCATGGGACGTACGTCTTCATCTTTCGCACAAGAGCGATGAGTGTGGCCAAGGAATGGATGTGGTTGCTCTACCGAGGTCTAGGCAAGACACTGCCTGATCATCTCGAGATCACCGTCCCCGGCATCGGTGCCAAAATCCGCATGCCGATTCCTAGCATCTTGCAGGAGTCGGCCGAGGGGTCGGGGAAGGGTATACATGCTCGTCAAGCGGGGACATACCTCATTGATGAAGAGACGAAGCTGTTGCTCCGGCAGTTCCAACCGCATCTAATTGTGGAAGCGTGTTTGGAACAGTTGAAGCGCGTCAACGAGTGGCAGTCCGTCTTGGCGGATCGGGATCCCAAGGACATCAAGCTGTGTTGGAAGCGAGGGCATGTTCTCGATTGGGTCGATGTGTATGGTAAACGGGATGTGGATTGGTCCCTTCTTTGTGGTTTCAGTCTTCGTCAGGTAAGTCGTCGCAGTTGAAAAACAAATTGTTCGTGCGGTGTGTGGGGGCTCATCTGCCCATTCCTTGTGATCGCCACCAGCCCCATTTGGAGCCGGCACTCGAACTCCGAGCCGCTCTTCACTACCCCACGACCGTGCGAGTCCCAGCCACGCCCAAAGCACCACCGCATCGACTTGCCGAACCCCCCGCAATTGAAGGCTACGTCGCGCGCCTCCGGAAGAACTCTTTGGCCTCGGAGCGCATCTACCTCTCCTCTCACGACGGTCACCTCTTCGTCTGTTCGCCTTCGACATGTCATCCCCCCGATCCACCAGCCCCACCCACCGCCTTCACGCTCAACCCTGCCATCATGGTCCTTGCTCCCTTCGCCCTCGGTTGGAGCTCAGTCGTCGCAGGATCAGAGAAGAAACGCGAGAGAATCCTCGAACGCGTCTCCCGTTCCGTCAGCGGTGTCAGCGGTGCAAGTTCGGCGAACGAACGTCGTAAGAGGGAACGTGCTCTACAGACCCTTTTCGCTGAGAATGCCGATGATGAAAAGTTTTTGGACGAAGGGGATTGGGTCGCCAAGATGGAACTATCGGAACGACAACGAGCGGTGCAACAGATTTTGGAGGCGAGGGGTTACGTTGATTTGAGGGACGTCGCGAGGGTTGGAACGATCGACGATGCGGATTCGTGCAAGGGTGATGAATACGGGACCGCTTCGAACGATCTAGGTGGTGAAGAAGGGATGGTCCAAGCCCTAGATCGCGTCCTGTTGGCTAAGAGAAGGACATTCGTGATCGAGACCAAAAAAGGGGTCAAGGCTTTGTTCGAATGTTATTCCATTGCCGTCAGGGACGAATGGATCGGTCGTTTGAATGCGTTGGTCACTTATTGGACTCGAAGGGAACGCGTCGACGCGATGGACCAAATGGAACTTCATCCTTCTTCACCTTCTCGTCAAGCCGAAGTCATTGCTCGCCTAAGGGACAAGATCAAGAACCAGAACGAAGCTGCGGGTTTCGTCAATCGAACGCCGTTTTTGCATCCGGGGGGGACTCGACCTTTAGGAGTGACGAGGTCGGAAGGGGATGCGACTCTGTTGAACAAGGCGTTCAATTGGTGCATCCTCCAAGGGTGTCGATCCATCATTTTTTGTGGCAAGTTTTACGTCAAGAGAGGGTTGAGGGGTCTGTTCAAAGAACGGCATCTGGTCTTGCTTCCGGGGACGTTGATCGAGTGAGTTTTTTACGGCCGCCCATCTACGTATGTGCTTTACCGACCGAATGGCAACGAGGAATTGATATGGGTTTTTTTTTGCTTATAAATAGATACCAAGCCCATGACCGTGATTTCCATGGTCAAATCACCGCTTCGAGTTACCACTACCGCAAGAGCGTGCTCTCCCTTCGCGACTGCTACGTTTATTCAGGACGCCTGACCTACCCGCTCATGGCGATCTCAGTCGGCAATCCGACCGGTTCGTGGGATCCAGGGGACATCCAACATCGTCTCCCTCGAGTCTACACGGGTACGGATGGCTTGCGCGTCAATGACGAGGAAGAGGATTGCACGTTGGTGATTTTCAAACGGGCGACGTCGGGGAGGAATACCTCGTTTGGGAAGAAGGGTACGAGTTACGTGTTGAGGGCTAGGAGTAGGATCGAGAGGGATGAATGCGTTTTCGCGTTGAATGCGGCGATTGAGAAGTTGAGGCATGCGGAAAAGTCGAGGGAAAAGAGGATGAAGGACTTTGCGTGGTTGGAGACGATGAAGAAGAAGAAGGACAAGTAAGGCGAGTCGGCCTTTTTCGAGCTGCGCTTTGGTGTTGATGGTTAGGATATGTTGTGAATTGCACCATCTAGAATATCAGTGATCATGCCTTGGGTTTCTTGGCTGTGCAGGGGAGGGAGCCAACGTGGTCAGTACGTTTTCTCCCCGAATGGCCGATCAAGGGAGGGCGAGGTCCGGACTGACTGCCATACTTTGACCGACTGTTCATCCTGCCCGCGACGCCGGTCAAATCCATCGCCCCTCGAATGATCTTGTATCTGTGCCGAGTGCGAGCCATACCCCATGTCAGTGATCCCCTACATCGTGGGCCTCGACTTTGGCAGTTCACGCACTTTGTCCCTGGAAGGTCCTGGGTCCTCCCCCCTTTGACGAGCACGACGCTATGTTCCTGCAAATTGTGCCCTTCACCCGGGATATACGCGATGATGGCCTTCCCATTGGAGAGTTTCACTTTGGCGACTTTGCGTACGGCCGAATTCGGTTTCTTGGGTTTGACCGTGTACACTTTGGAACACACGCCTTTGCGTTGATAAGCTCCTTGCAAGGCCGGGGTCGAGGTCGGTCGTCGTACGGATTTGCGTGCTCCTCGGGTGACTTGGTTCAGGGTGGCTTGGAGGGGGGAGCAGGAGGAGAAGGTGCGACAACTGGAGGAGGGAGGAGCACGGGTGCCTAGTGCGGGTGCCGTTGAGGACAGGGACTGGCACAGGGAGAGGGTTGAAGTAGAGGCGGATGGTGTCGAGTGTAGGCACAGCCGTGTCAGAGAGCCGGTTAGGGATCGGAGCATGGCCATGTTTGGGGTGAGTTGAGGAAGGTGGGGAGCCCAAGGGGGAAGCTAGAGCTGGCCGTGATCATGGGTGGGGGCCGTGTTTTGAGCTCGGACCTCGTCTCCCGCGCTGAACGCTTGGACCTTCTTTGCTCTCCCCTGTTGACCCACTACAAACAACCGATTTCACGAGCTGCATGCCCCTCTACTCGGCCGGCTCCAACTCGCACGGTCAACTGGCCCACCAAAACCAACTCGACGCCCACCGATTCCAACCCTGTCAGTTCACCCAGAACGACTCGGGCCAGATCATCATCGTCAAGGATGTGCATGCCCTTGCTTTCGGGGCGAACCATACCCTTGCTCTATGTTCCTACACCTCTACCTGTTCAAACACGGACAAGGGAGAGGTATGGATGGTCGGTCTTTGGGGGTGTGGCTCGAATCAGAGGGGACAACTGGGGCCGCTTACTCGTATCGAGAAGGAGGTCATGACGAGCTTTGTTCCGATCCCTCTTTCGGGATTGTTGGCTTGCGTCTCGGAGCAAGAACGACGGCAATACGGTATCCAACTCGCGCCGCATGCACAAGACTCCAAGTATTCAATCGTCTCGATCGCATGCGCGTGGCAAACCTCGTTCGTTCACGTACGACCCGAGAGACCTGATGAAAACGCTGCCTTGGGTCGCACTTCGGATTTCATTCTCGCCTTCGGAGCGAATGATTGGAACGAAAGGGGGAGACCGAGTCCCAAAATCCTCGAGTCGTCACCCATCAATATCATCCCATTCAATCACAACTCGAAGTCAAGTTCGCTCAGGATCACTTCGCTCGTCAGTGGACCTCGACACGTCCTTGCGATCGTGCAAGAGTCCTCAGCATCGGGCACGAGTACTAGTAGGGTCTTGGGATGGGGTGCGAGTCGACATGGACAAGTCGGACCAGTCGTCGGTGCGTCTTCTTCAAGTCAAGGAGGGAACAACTTCAAACCGCCAACGACTCTCGAACGACCTTGCGAGCTTCACTTTTTGGATTCGGAGCAAGAGGAAAGGAGCATCGGCTCGTCATCTCATCGTCCTGTCGATCTTGCGGTCGGACGAGATCATTCGATCGTGCTCTTCCAAAACCGGATCGACCCAAGTGTTCGATACGTTGCTCTATTCGGTAGCAACAAGCAAAAACAAATCCAAATGCGCCACACCCCCCAAGTCGGAGAAGGATCGACGCTCGTTCGACTTGACAAGGAAGTGAACCAAGTGTGCGCGAGTTGGACTAGTTCCTTCTTCCTCCACCACGACGGGACAGTACACAGTTTCGGCTCCAATACCAAAGGACAACTAGGACGTTCTGATTCGACATGCGAGCACACTTCAACTTTTTCTTCGTATGCCACTTTCCCAACCTCGACCCCAAATGTCAAAGGAGTTCGCATCACTTTTCTCGCCACGGGGTCCGAACATGTCCTCGCGCAGGAGGGTCAAACCGGTGATGTCTGGGGTTGGGGTTGGAACGAGCACGGGAATTTGGGGCTTTCGCATACTGAGGATGTCAGAGTGCCTGAGATGGTTTGGTCCGCCAAGGAAAAAGGAAGGGTCCGAAGGATATGGTGTGGGAATGCGACCTCGTTCGTACTAGTGAGCCAAGAAGTTTTGAATGGTTGATGGGTAGGAATCGTCTTGATTTACCGGTTGATCAAGTTGAGTATTTAAAAACAACATGTTGTAAAAATAAAGATAAATACAAGACAAGACCGCGATCCTCCCGAATCACAATCCGAAAAGGATCCTCGAAGCCGTCCTCCCAACCCTAACACCCGCAATCGCTTCCGTCGCTTCACACCCTCTAGGCCATCTCCAACTCTTCCCAAACGCCCTCTCCAGTTCAGGGAGGTAGTCTTGGAAGTATCGATACCTCTGTTGATCCCTTTGAGCGGCGAGGTTGAAATGACTCCCTTGCTCATCCTCATGATCCTTCCTTTGTTCTGCCTCACCCCGCTCTCCCAACAATCGCATCAACTTCTTCCCCGGCCAATCATCCACACTTAACCCATCATCATCCTCCTTCTTCCTCCGCTCTTTAGCCGCATGGGTCACCCAAACATCCCTCAACACCCTAAACTCCCAGCCCATCCCATTCAACAAAGCGGTATGACTCTGTTTATCCCCACCTTGATCCGAGAACCTCTCATCATACAACGGGTACGAATTCCTATGAAGGATGTAATAAGGTTCCCATTGGGGTTCGTAACAGACCTTGTAAGACCATTCGGGGGGAGGTCGGACTAGGTTTTGGAGGGGATGGGTGAGGAAAGGCGTGGAATGGAATAGGAGCGAAGGGAGGGAAGGACCGTGGCCTGCGTTTGAATCGGTGAGATAGGCGGAAGCGGGTTGAGTGACGTAGAGCATCGTGTGGAGAGTCGAAAGGTTTTTGGGGATGGCTTGGATAGAAGGAGCGAGGGCGAATGCGGATATGACGAGTGCTTGTCGCGATTGGGTGGGCGAACGTGGCGCGTTTTGAGGATGGGTCATCAGGGACGGAACTCGGACTTGGAGATGGTGGTGCATTATGGGGGAAGGGATGAAGTCCGCGTCCAAGACGAGGAGGTACGACGTAGGCGCTAGTCTTAAAGCGTGGTTCCGCAGTTCGTTGATGGGGTATCGGAGACGTTGGATGAGCGCTTCCCTCGTACTCGCGTAAGAAGGTTTGACCAACGTCAAGGCGAGTTTCGACCAGGCCATTTGGAGATCACCATCGAGATTTGAGATGAAGGTCGTGAGGATGTCGGCGTCCGAAGGTTCGGTGAGGTATATGGTCAAGGAGATGGGAGCGTCCCATACGCGTAAGGTTTGGGTGAAACGTTCGAGTCGAGAGACGGAGAATTGGGTCACGAGCGTGATGTCCTCGAGGCGGGAGGGGAACATGGAGGGAAGGCGCACGATCGTCCTTGTGGAGGGTTCTAAAGATACAAGGACGGTTAGAAGGATGATCAAACTAATTGAAAGTCGGGGAGAAACCCCCCTCCCCCCAAAAACTTGCCGATTTTGCCGAGTTGGCGCAAAGCGAGCACCTCATCCTGCGTGACCGTGAACGAGCGCAAGCCCTCACATGATCGATCCTCACACTCATCCCCAAGACCACGTTCAATAGTCCTATTCGAACCACTTGGGTCGACAAAGGTCAACCTGGTTCCGAACGGCACCTCGATCGTTTTGACGGGTCCTCGTTCGCTCCATACGGATCCGGTCCATTCGTTGCATGGTTTGGGAGATTTGAAACTTGGGATCACGAGGGGTGGGAAGACCAAAGATTGGGGTGCCCCTCCGTCGTGGTAATGCAATGTGATCTTGTTACGTTCAAGTTGACTCGGGACGAACTTGACCAATCGATCTCGACCCGTTGCCGATGCTTTCGAAGCTGCCGTCGAAGAGTGCACGTCCGAACCCGACTCGGACTCGGGGGCTTTAGGGATGATATGATGGGTCAAATGGGTCAAGAAGAACCAAGCCCCGAGGAGGAGGAGCAACACCGCGAGCTTGCGTTGTCGTGAAGGGGAACTCGTCAACCTTCGAACGAACCGACGATGCCACGGCGCGTTCTGCAACAAGATACGACTCTTGAGCGTCACCGACGAACGATGGTTCGCCAACGAGGTCGGTGACATGGTGGCCTGATGGTCCCCTCTCCTTACGACGTGCGAGTCGACGACTACTGGGCAAAGGATGGGCCTCGCGTGACGTGACTCGCGGGATGACGTGGTGAGACTTGCGCTGGAGCGCTGGAGCGCTTGGACCTACAAACGAGCGCAGGGGTTCCCGGCGAGGGCGAAGGTCCGTCCCGGCGCCGCGAATGCTCCAGGTTCCGGGTACACCTAATCGCCTCTGCCTTCTTTGCAGCTCACATCATCGGGTGTACTCGATGATCATTCGGTCCGCTCGCAAATACCTCCCACTACAACGCACATTCAGCACTCCATTCTACCCACGCGGAGGGACCGCGCACAGGTCAACGAGCTCCATCATGCTGTTACCACCACCCACAACGCTCAGCTCCGCACTGGAACGGATACGAGACCTCGAGAAACGGTTGGCGGTTGCTGAACATGCGATACAACACACCACTGGTCAGACATTGTCACAGCTGTTAGGCGAGGACGAGTCGGCATCGAAGGCGACGGCTGGCACTCCACAAGAGGCAGCGGTAAGGGCAGCCTCGACATCCGTCACTCGAGATCAGGCATCGGGGACAACAACGGAGAGGAACGTCACAGAAAGCGAGACGACCACTCAATCACCAGAACCAATCGACATCTCCGCCCTCGTGCTCAAAGCATTGGGGATCAAGAAAGGGGTTCACATTGGCTCGATCCCCGACGACGAAGCGGTGGCTCAAGTCGAGAAGTTGTGGGACGGGCTGGAGCTGACCGAGGAGCAAAAGGACCAGTTGAGGACTTGGGCGGGGCTGTAATCAAATGAAGGCTGTTAGCAATGCTTCTAGGACTTGAGGTCGGAGGCGCAGCGGAAATCCGGAGGGGACATGTGGGGGGCATCACGTGACCCTGCCGGCTCTTCATAAAGGTCGAACGGGTTTTTCTTTGAGATCATGAGCGCCAGATGGGACGAAAAACTCGGACACTTATAATATAGCTTGTCATAGATCATGTGCCACCAGGTAGGTACTTGGCGTCCTTGACTCGAAAAGGAGAACGGCAGTTCACGAAATAAATGACTCGGCGTCACGTCACCCGTAGTCGTTGATTCAATCTACTTTGAATGGCCACAATCATGAAAGATTGTCCCACATCATTTTCGGGCTTAGCAGTAGTGCGTACCTACCGTACCCTGCTATCGCTTCCGAATGTGTACTGTTCTCTGGTGGTACAACATCGTCGGGCAAGTGGGGAGATGCCTCGCACGTACGGGGATCGCGGAGCGCGGAACTCGATGGCAGGCCGTCGCGGAGCTCAGCGCTCATCGCTCATCTTTGCCGGGGTCACGTGGTGCTGCGCAACTGCGTGCGACGTTCATTTTTGTGCAGCGGAGCGCGTCCGCCGTCTACAACTGTTCGGCTGATTGATTTCGAGGCTAAAAAGATCAACGCCTCGCCAAAATTACATTCCAAAGGCAACGCTTGGGGAGCGGCGACGGGAAAGGCGGAAGGGCGGACCATGCGCGACGACCATCTGGGCTTATCTCGCGCCCGCGCCGCAGCTCCGACTAGCTTGAAATCAGATAGCTCGCGATACGCTGCAGAGTAGGTAGGGCTGGTAGGGCCCCTTCTGAATTCTCACTGACTCCTCTTGGCTTCTCGTTTTGTTCTCGTTTCTTAAAAAACCCCTTCCACCTCTTACCCCTGAAGATCGAGCAACGTCATCGGCATCATGTCGCCCGAAGAACTGTGAGTCTCTCGTGCTTCGCTCTCTCGACGTCTGAGCCGAGTTGCGAAGGTCGGCTTCTGCTAGTGTGGCGGCGTTCATCCGGTAAATTGACCATTTGTCCGGACACTCGTGCTTGTACAATCACTTTTTCCCACCTCTACAGGAAAGCTTTCGAGAAACGCGTCGTTCGCAAGATCGGTAAGTCCTTCGATGCTTGTAGTCAACTCAGAGGAGGGGCGACGAGTCACGACTCGGAAGTCGACGCGACGTTGAACGTTTCTCCGCCCCCCGCCTGAAACCCCTTATCCTCTGACACGCCTCGATCTTTTTCGCGATTCGCAGACATGCGCATCATGCCTCTGATCATCTTGTCGTACCTCATAAATTATTTGGGTCAGTCTCTTCGTCACATCTTGTGTCGTCATCGCCACGTTGGCCCTCTTTCACCCGCTCCTAACTGACCCGCGCTTCTTCAACCTCCCCGCGACTCGTAACAGATCGATCCAACTTGGGGAATGCGCGAACCTTGAACAGCGACAAGCCCGGAGAAAGTCTCGTCGAGACGCTCAAACTCAGTGGTATGCGATACAACATCGTTGTCGCCATCTTCTACATCACCTACGTCCTGTTTGAGTTCCCTTCGACCTTTTTGATGAAGAAGTTCACACCTTCGCGATGGATCAGGTACGTCGTCAAATTGCTCTTCTGGGTGTGGTTCCGGGACTTACTGACACATTTGTTTTGTCGTGTTTTCAGTCGTATCATGGTTACCTGGGGCATTGTGACGATCTGCTCGGCTGCGGTCAAGTCTTACACAGGTCTCATCATCGCACGCTTGGCTCTGGGTGTCGCCGAGGCAGGCTTCTTCCCTTGCTGCCTCTACCTCTTCACTTTCTGGTGAGCAGACACAAATATTGGTCAATAGCCAGGAAGTTTCAAAATCTGACGATCGGTCCGCTGGTCTCTGTCAGGTACAAGGCCGATGAACGAGCCACGAGGATGGCCTGGTTCGCCGCTTCCGTCGCAGTAAGCGGTGCTTTTGGCGGTGCGATCGCAACAGGTGTAAGCTATTTGTCGGGTAAAGCTGGACTCTTTGGATGGCAATGGCTTGTAAGTGTTGCTTTGCTAAGCATGTCCCCCGATCGGCTGGACGCTGACTTTCGTCCTCCCCCTCTTTTTGTGGAACAGTTCATCCTCGAAGGCATCCCCGCCATCGTCGTCGGTGTCATCGTATGGTTCGCCCTTCCCGACTGGCCCGAGACAGCGACTTTCCTGACCGAGGACGAACGTGCCTTCGCCGTCGCGCGTCTCGACGATGGAGCTCCTCGATCGACGGATGCGCACTTCAACCGCGCCGACTTCTTCGCGACAATCAAGTCATGGCAATTCTATGCCTTTGCGGTCGCTTACTTTTTCATGGCCAACTCTCTCAACGCTTTCGGCGTAAGTCTTTGACGAGCATTCGAACAGCGGCTATTGAGTTCATGAGACTGACATCTTCTCCTCTCACGCCAACCGCAGTACTTTGGCCCCACGATCATCAAGAACCTCGGCTACAGCGGTCCCAAAGCGCAACTTATGACGGTGCCACCCAACATCGTCGCCTTCTTCGTCATCCTCGCAAACGCAATGCACTCTGACCGAACGCGCGAACGACCCAAGCACATCATCGCCGGTCTTATCTGGGTCGGATTAGGTTACGTCCTCCTCGCGACGGTCAAGACGACCGGCGTTCGCTTCTTCGCTGTGTGCTGCATCGCTTCGACCAACGCGGCCGTCATGCCTTTCGTAGCATGGCGAGCGTCGACCGTACAAGGGGCTACATCGACGGCTATCGCTACGGCGTTTACGGTGGCGTTATCCAATTCGGCGGGTGCGGTCGCTCCGTTCTTGTTCATCGCCAAGGATGGGCCGAATTACACCAAAGGGAACTGGACCTGTTTCGCCATGCTCGTCGCGGCGGCCGTCATCGTTCTTGGGTTATGGTACTCGTACGGTGCTTCGTCGCAGTACCAAACCCACGCCGAGATCCACGACGGCAAAGACGACGTTGCTGATGAAGAAGCCGAAGTCGGTCAGGTCCGAACGCTAGCTACGGATCCGAAGACGAGTGTCGGGATGGATGAGGAGCAGGATTTGGAGAAGTAGAGATATGTTCCTAAAGGTTTTAGTCTGATGAGTTCGTTTGTTGTGGTATATCAGTTGGTTCAGGGTTGGACCTGGTAGAGTTGTATCGGATTTTTGTGTTATTGTTCAGGGTGTCTGAAACGGTCTTTCTTCTGCTCGTCGAGCACTTGCACTTGAACGGCATCTTTCACACTCATTCTCCGAGCTTGTGACACAAGAGGGTTTTTCTCTAGCTGAAATGGATTTGTATCGACAAGTTTCGTAACTCCGACAACGTGGTTAAGCTGACGGTCGACGGTCGATCAATCGTGACAAACAGGGGTATGTTTCAATTCGCTGCATGGTTCGGGGGGCATCAATTATTTTTAACGAAACAATGATTATCATACACGCATGCAAACGGAATCAATCACGTACCCATCCATGGGATTGCACGTTTACCAGCACCATTGAAACGCAGGCCAATTCTATCGGCCCGCGGGAGAGCGTGCTCAGCTCAGCCGCGACGGAATCGCCCGACGAACCGCGCGGGCGATGCCGAGCTCGGCACGACCGCACCGCTCGCGACGAGGCGGAGGCGACGGCTAGATATAGCCATGCTGTTTGTTTGCCCTTCGGTTCGGCCTCGAGGTTTTGAATCCTGACCTTTCGCACACACGATAACAAAGACCGCTCTGCACCACCACCACCCCCTAGGTGAGTGGGACTCTTTTGAGGATTGTGGCTTGGCGGTGGCCCGGTGGGTTGGCTGTCACTCGGCTCGACCGGATTGCCAAGCTGCTCAGATCTGGCAGATCTGGAGACTGGCAGTGTCCGGCGCCCGAACACGCTGCGGCGCTCACAGCCGACCCACCGACCGGCCGGCCGGGGGTCGCACCGTATTGCGACGCGAGTGACGCGAGCTGACCTAAGGCTGCTTCTGGCTGGTTTCGAGGGCACGCTTCCGAATCCGATTGGCAATTGCTGAATTCCTCTTCTCCCGTTCATCACAGTTTCGAACGAATCGAACATTGTCACAAGATTACCTACATACACACCATACGACTTCCTTGATCGTGCGTCGACCCAGCTGTCACCTAAGTTGTTGTAGCAAGGACTCCAGTCAAGAAGTTCCCGAGTCGTCTCGATTGACCCCCGAGTTGGACGGCCGCGCTTTCGAATCGATCGGGTTCGAGTGCCCCACCCAAATTGCGCCACGGCTTCGGTTCCGCCCCACCCTTTCCGCCGGGCATGACCGCTGCTGTAGCGACCATGTCACCCATCTCAGCGACCAGTTCGCCCACCCTACCTCGCGTCCATGCGGCCTCGAGTCAGAACCACGACTCCTCGAAGGAGGCCTCGCCAGCTCCTTCGGTCAGTAGCAGCCACTTGCTCCACCCCGTGAGTGTCGCACCTTCACCGTCTCCGGAAGCGCAAGCCCGAGCCGACTCGACCGCCGAGTCGACCCAGTCGTCGCTGTACGATGGAAGTGCGAGCAGCAGATCGCACAGCATCTCGTCCTCCGAAGGTCGGTCCCACTCAAACTCGACCTCGACGACGGGTACCGGTCTCGGTCTCGCGCAAGAAGCCGGCGCCCCTGTGCCGTCGCCGCCTGGGATCCAGATGAAGCATTCGTACCAGATGGAGCGTGTACCGTCACGACACATGTCACTCGAAGCCTCTTCGCGCTCGTCCTCGACCGAAACGCCCGACCATGGCCCTCCGGACCACTCTAAACTCCGAGCGGCGGCGGCGGCGCTCCCCGGTCACGCCTCGTCCTCGGCGTACCGAGAAAACGCCCACGCCTCGAACCACCATGCCGCCTCCCCTGCGCACGGCCACGCTCATGGCCACGGTCACGGCCACTCCCCTGGTCACCCAGGCCAACATTCGCCTTCGAGCACGGCCGGTTCGGGCTCGGTCACGCCGGGCGGAACCGCGACGCCTCCGCAGTTCATTTTCTCCAAGGTCGGCGACCGCCAGCGCGCCGCCTCGTACTCGAACCTCCACAACCACCACAACGTCCACCACATGCCGGCGCCTTCTCGTCAACCGACGAAGACGCACCACTCGGGGCCCCTGCATGACTTGCGCCGATTCCTGAACAATCATATCCATCACTCCAACTCGGACAAGCATCTCGACCGCCACGGCCACCGCAACGACTCGCACGACACGAGCTCACGAGTCTCGACCCGACACGGCTCTCCCAGTGCCAGGTCGAGCCCCAGCAACTCGTCACCGGGAACGCCGACGAGTGAGCGCGTGCTCGATTACACTTCGACCGCGTTGCATCCGAACCATCACCACCACGGCCGCGACTCGCCTCCACTCGGCGAGGATCATGCCCACTTGAACAAGAAGTATGGCAAGTGGGGCAAGATGCTCGGATCCGGCGCCGGCGGGACCGTCCGTCTCATCAAACGCTCGAGGGACCACAGGGTGTTTGCGGTGAAGGAGTTCCGAGCGCGGAGATCAGGAGAGAGCGAGAAGGAATACGTGAAGAAGGTCACGGCGGAGTTTTGTGTGCGTCTTTCTTTTGCTATCCGGCCCGAGAGGGTCATCTTCGATCCGCTACCCCCACTGCCCAGCCGAGCTGACCGTTGTGGGTCGTCGTTCTTTGTTGCGTTTCTTCTTGCAGATCGGCTCGACGTTGCATCATCCCAATATCATCGAGACGCTCGACATCATCTCTGACAACGGTCACTACTACGAGGTGATGGAGTACGCCGAATACGACCTCTTCTCGATCGTCATGAGCGGGCGTATGACCCGCCCCGAGATCTACTGCGTCTTCAAGCAGATCGTCTCGGGCGTCGACTACCTGCATCAGATGGGGTTGGCCCATCGGGATCTCAAGCTCGACAACTGCGTCATGACGGGCAACAACACGGTCAAGATCATCGATTTTGGCACGGCCGTCGTGTTCCACTACCCCGGCCAGAAGCCGGTCAAGGCCGGCGGTGTCGTGGGCTCGGATCCATACCTCGCCCCCGAGGTCATTAGCAAGAAGGAGTACGACCCGCGATTGACCGATGTGTGGTCCGTCGCCATCATCTTCATGTGCATGATCTTGCGACGGTTCCCTTGGAAGTTGCCCGATGCCAAGGCCGATGCTTCTTACCGACTCTACGTCAGCTCTCATCCCGAGCTCTGCGTCGCCCCTTCCGACCCCGATGCGACCATTGGCGGAAAGCCATTACCTTGCCGCTCGGTCACACTCGACCCCGTCTCGCGTGCCACGACCAAGTCTGGCACAAGCTCGCCCAGCGACGACAACTTGTCGCGAAGCAACTCCACCGCGGGTCCAACCGACAACGCGGCCCGACGACGCGATCTAGCTGGCCTCAACATCACGGCCTTGACTCGCGCCGAGTCCCCATCTTCGCTTTCGACGACGCGATCCGACACGGCCTTGTCCCCGTCCGATTTTGAGAGCCACAGCCCACCTACGGCGACCTTTGCTTCGCTCGGGCTCGAACACGACAAAGAAGGTTCCACCACGGTGCTCGCTGACGGTACGCAGGCGACACTCAAGGCCACGGACTCGACCGCCCGCCCCGAAGGTAGGGATTCTCCGTCAATCAAGCCTAGCGTGTCGCGCGAGAGCGATTCGACAGCGGCCAGCGACTACGCCCCTCTGCGCCGCGGATTCTCGGTCGCTTCGGATGCCACCTGGACGACGGGTGCGGCGGATTCGATCTTCCGCCTTTTGCCTCGCGAGACACGATCTTGCCTGACGCGCATGCTTACGATCGAGCCTTCAATCCGCTGCACGCTCGCCGACCTCTTGCGAGGCGGCGACAACGACATCGCCGATCCCGCTCGACGAGACGAGTGGTTGCCGACGATCGAGATGTGCATCCAACCGGGTGGTATCCCCCAGGGTCGCGAGGATGCCCACGACCACATCAAGATCATGCCCGAAGGTGTGAAGCCGCCCAAGAACAAGAAGTGATCGTTCGAGCGTCACCTGTGTCCATTCCCCCCTCCCCTTTTCCAGGACCTCTTTATCCACCAATTTCAGTATGCTCCTCCCTAGTCTTGTCTGTCCCGTCTTCCACCGTCTGTCTGTGTTTTGCGACCTCGTCTCGTCGTGTCCGTTTATCGTATGTGTATAGTCGCTTTCATCATCCTCCGGAAACACCCCGCCGCGACTTCTATCACTACCTATCGATCCTTCGTGTTTCTTTTGTCTTTTAGCTTCTCGACGCACATATAACATTTGGATGGATGGGAATAGTCGTCGCGCGCCGTCATAACACACGCATCACATACACACAAGTGCTGCTTCGTACCCCCTATTGATTTAGCTGTCTGTTAGCTATGTATGGCTCGGTCCTCTCGTGTATCGATGCGTTCGTCTGCCATCAAAAGAGACGGAAGAACCGCGATTTGGTGTCTTAGGGCTCGTTGGAGTCTTTCTATTTACTTCTGCTTCATATCTTTCGCACGTCATGTAACGCCACACAATGTTGCAGCCCGCCTGCTGGGTGTCTTGAACGAGAAGCTCGCAAGAGGAACCTCAATCCTGGGCCGATGTCAAGCTGGTACGGTATTGCTTAGGACCCTCTACAAAAGACGACCTACTCCGTTTCGAAGCGCGTGAAGAATCATGAAGAAGAGTATGAACACCAAACCGATCCCGAGCCAATCCCTGCCCTTTGCACGAACCTCGATCTCCCTGGACCCCTGTCCCTCACTCGGGAACTTACCCTCTTTATAAAACTGACCCATCAACCCATCCTTGACTTCCCAACGTCGTTTCACCCATTTGTCGAACGCCTCCCTATTCTCCTGCGTCAAAGCTTGTTCGATTGTTTGTGGTGATTTGCCCTTTTCGATCCCTTGTCCGACGTGACATTCTGCTGCGCTGAGGCGGTGAAGATGGAGGTGCACTCGTGGCGAAGGGGTGCGGTGCCCGAACCAGGAGAAGATGGTGTAGTACGACTGGGCGTACCCTTTGGGGGGTATGCCTTCGTAGCCTATCGTCAGGTCGTAAAGTGTTAAAGTCGGGATGACGGACAGAGCGGTTCGCATGCAGTAAAGCAATCCGGCCGATCGAGGGAGGACGAGGTTCTCAAGGTCGGGCTGAGGAGGGAGAAAGTGTGAGCTTGAGATGGCGTCTTGAACCTAAGCAGCTCTTTGTCGACTCACCACCCCCAGAGAGCGAGCATACGCCTCACTTTTGGGTCGGGTCAAGGCGCTGACCAGCGTTCCTTCAGGGTAGAGGAGCAACTGGAACGGTAGACCAAGCGCGGTGCTTCGCTGCGCATGGCGATGGATTCCATCCGAATCTTGCAGCCGGTGCTTCTTGTCAATGAACTCGAATTCGAAAAGTTGCATTGCCTGGTGGAAGCAAGGGCACAAGACAAGTAAGGACATTCCAGTGGCGATGTAAGAGTTGATAACTGGACTCGGCTTGATTCGACTTACTGGGCCGACGATGGGCGCCCATCGAAGTGATGCCTTGAGAATGATGATGATACCCCCATCGAGGTGTGCGAGTGCAAACAGTATCCTAAGGAATGAAAATGGAATTCGAAGTGACTTGAGCGGGTGTCGTCCGCCAAGCTTGTCGTCGCCACGTGCCAACGGACCAAGAGAAAATCCAGTCGCAATATTGTTGATGGTTCGCAATCCATACTGTAGGAGCAGTTCAGGGGGATGGGTAAGCTATCTGTATATTCATCATCGACGACGATCATGGGGTCTGAACAGGAGCCAGGGATCTCCATCGTCACGGCCGCGCTGATGGATTTTCCACGCCGAGCCAACGAGCTGAAGCGACCGAGTGAACTCACAACTCTGCTGATCAAACTCGAGCTTTTCAAACCTTCCTTTCTTGTCCAACACTACGACTTGATCCAAATCGACCGACTCATCAGCGGTGATGACGAACGTCGTCGGCGCAAATAAGGACGTGATAACGAGCAACGCGCTCGAGAACAAGCGTTTGCAAAAGTGCGCCGCTCGGTAATGAAGCGATCGATTGGGCTTGTCGATGCGGAAGAGATGCAAGGGGGAGAGGAGGAGTTGGAGGGTATGGATGGATAGGAGTTGTAAACCGAATACGAGGGTGAAGGCGATCGCGTGGATGCATTTCCAGAGTGGAGGCTTCGGCCTAGAGCGAATCGGGATCTCGTGCAGGCGCACACCACCAAGACCGAGCCTCTTGGTTGACGGTTGGCCTGTTGAACCTGCCATGGATACGTCCATTGGGCACTCCGGGAGTTGCTTGGGGTTTCCCAGCTCGGGTGGTGAGGCCACCAAAGGCGGGAACAGGGATGGGAGCAACGGGCAGAGACAAGAAAAGCCACGAGGAGCCACGACTAGACGCAATGGGAGCCAGTGTGTCAGTCGGGGCCTCCTCGTCCTCACCCCATCGAGCCTTCTCACGTGAGCGCGTCAGCGGCGGCAAGGCAACTCTGACGACGGGTCCGTGCGCGCGATCGATCGAAAAACGAACGCCAAGACCTCCTCTTTCCCTTTCCGAGGTGGCCTATTGCCGAAGTGTGTATGCGCCTTACAGTACAAGTTACAAGCCATACGGGGTCTCCTTATGAAATACAGACATATGTGGTGGCAATCTATTCCTCCTCGCCCTCAAGTGGCTCGTAAGGCGGCTTGCGGGAGCGTCGGTAGTAACGCCAACCTCCCCAGCCGATCAACGCCACGAGCGCCGTACCCAGTACAGCGACAAGAATGATCCATCCAAAGCGTCGGAACCATCTGTGATGCATCGAACGTAGACTGTAAGCATCGAATGGTCCCTGCCCGAGCAGAGGCAGAGAATAAGAAGCTCACCCAGAGTTGTAGGGTAACAGCACCGAGTCGATCATCAACACGCCACCACCTGCAACCAGTCGTTGACCTTGACCGTCGACCTCGATGAACGAAGGGGTCGCACGACCGTAGCTGACGACCTTGGCCGAATCACTCTCGCCTCCCGTGCCACGCGCTCCATTGATGCCGACAAGCCAGCCATCATCGCCCCAGCGGCGGAAGGCAATCGAGCCGTATCGACTCTCACCGCCTTCACTTCGGTCGAGCAGGGTTGGGAACGAGGCGTCATCAGCGAGCACGAGTGGGCGTCCATCGGGTTTGAGGGGCATAAACGGATCGACTGGGATCACGTGGAGTCGGACAAGCGCCTCGAGCAAAGGTGGGTTGTGGTGGTAGTAGCTGATGTTCAAACGAGAGAGGGCCTTGTCGGTCGGGCAAAGGATGATGTACGCCGAGCACTTGGGCTTGTCTTTCGGCGTCCTGTACTTGTCGCCGCTCTTGCCACTCTTCGATGACGACTCGCTTGGAGGGGCTTTCCCCTCGAGCACCCACGACATGTTGGCATCTCGGATCAGATCGAGCATCGTGCTCGCCTTGGCTCCTCGCATCAGTTTGACGGAGGTAATGTTGAGCGTCGGAGGGAGCTCAACCTGATCGATGATATGTACGGCACCTGTGGCGGTCAAGATGTTGCCCTCGATCACGCGAGCCTCCCTCACCTCGCCGTTGGTAGCGAGACCACCCGAGGTCGGACCATGCACCAACACCGTCCCATTATCCTGACGGACCAAGATCTCTGCCCCCGAGCCGAGTGTGGGATAGCGAGCGGCACCAGTGCGCGGAAAATCTTCAAAGTAGACAATCTCATCGATCGCGTGGTAGCGAACGAGCGAGCGCAGCTCGGATCGAGCAGTCGGTAGAAGCAGGTACGACATGATGAGACCCAGCGAGGTGAAGGCTTCGTTGTTGGGGACAAGGTACGTAACGGCAGGTTGGCGCGCAAGCGTATGGTCGAGCGAGGCGGCATAGACCGAGGCGACGAAAGTCGACAGGCGCAAGTCCGAGACGGCTTGATTGATGATGTGCGCAGGCGGTTCCAGATTCGACGAAATGAGGTAGATGACCGTGTTGCCGACAATTACCGGCTCACGGATGACGTTGACTCCTCCAAAGCCGACCAGACCCGGCTTGCGCTCAGAGTTGGGGTCCCCAGAGCTCCACCAGCCCCACGTCATCGACGCAAGATTTTGCGAAGCGACATTGACGTTGACAGCGAGGCGTTGTCTCGCACCCCGCAAGTTCGCACCTCTCAGCTCAGTCCCGACGAGCATGCCGTCTTTGAGGTCCTCAGGTAGCCATTTGCCGCTCACGATCGAATAAAGCAAGAACTCTTTGAGAGCATCACTGCCTGCCGGGGGGAGAGTTTCCCCGCTTGCTGTAGCTGTAAAGTCGTCATCTCCGTCTTCTTCATCTGCGAATCTCCATTTGTTTTGGAGCACCGAGTCGGGTGGAGCCAGGATGGTATACGCTGGCTCGCCCTCCGATGGGGCCGTGAAAACAGACTGCGAGGTCGATGGCGAGGAGGTTGCGACCACGACTGCAGGATCGCCCGAAGGGATCTGGACGTAATGCGAGAGGTTGACGGAGCGTAACAGGGACACGAATCGAGTAGCTTCAAGTGCGATGAGGTACTTTTTGGCCGTCAGCGATAGGGAGCCCGATGGCAAGAGCAATCTAGGTACGGTGTGGATGACCCCTGTGCGTGCATCCTGCTCCGTCAGCATCGCATGAGCCTGCTCTGTGCTTCACTCATGCACTCACCATTCATGGCGAGGATGTCGGGAGTTCCCACTTGAGTGCCGTTGACTATGACCCTATTGTCTTTGTCTATGAGGATTTCGAGGGTGTTGTTCCAGATTGTTCGCACTATGCGATCAGACGTGGTAAGGTCAATTCTCGTTTCAGCCGAATTTCTTGGAGCGGGCCAAGGGAACCTACCAGCAGTAGAGGTGTTGGTCGAGTTGTTGCCGAAAAGTGATGAGACGTATCCGACTTTGCCCTTGCCGACACCTTCTCGTGACGCTCCAGCGCCAAAGATCTCAATCAGATCCTTCTCGGCAAAGCCGGACTTGAGGTACTTCCTGCCGAGGGGTAAGAGGTCTCGATCAGGACTGCCCATAAGGGCTCTTTCAAATAGATGATAGCACGTACAGCTCGAGATCAGAAAGAGACGCCCATGCTTCGTTGGTGGGTGCGAACAGCGTCAGGTGAGGTACCGTGCCGATGTAGTTCAAAAGTGAGACGGGAAGCAGTGAGGCAAAGGTCGACAAGTCGGGGTTGGTCCGGATGTGGGTGGCTGCAAGGGGACACGGAGCCATTGGAAGCAAGAATGTCGGAAACCGTGTTGAAAAATTTAAACCCTCAGAAAGTGAGTCGCACTGACCTAGATCTACAGGTCTGTGCAGGACTGCTGCCAAGGAAACCAATGCGCCGTTCGTGGCGTGGAGAATCTTGTTCTCGGCAACTGCCCCGCCTTCACCTTGCCAGTCCCCACCAATCCAAACCTGTTCCTTGCTGCCATTCTTGGCTGACTTGCGTACGACCCGGACGCGTTGTCCTCGTCCTCGGAGCAAGCCGTCGATCTTGTGTGGCTTATCGGGATCGGGATTGTCGGGAGGTGAGCCGGGTAGGGTCGGAGGGGCCGGGAAGGACTTGTTGAAGCTCGAAAGGGAAGGGTGGTACAGCGTCTCGTGCAGAATGACCTTGTCGAGTGGCAATACGCCGAAGAGACTGCTGCTGTTCCATGCGAGTGATGTTCGGTTGTCGCTCGACGGCGGTGTGTCGTCATGGGGCGGTGGGAACAACGTGTAGTTGAGCATGTGGTACATCAACGTGTCCCTGAGCTGGAGCTGGAGGTTGTCATGCTCTTTCAAGCTGTTGCTCATCAGAGTGGAGTGACCATGCACTGCGTATGACCAAATCCGGCTGTTCGTCGCACGGACATCGTCGCTGAGGCTGAGGCCGGGCCGATGACGTTGGGCGCCTTGCTGCTTCTCATGTTCGATCTCAGCCTTGATGGCGTCATTCGTAGGTGCCCATAGCACGCTCCCGTTGAGCAGATTGACCGTCGGGATCAATCGAGCGCGTTGCAGCGCCAACAGCAGCAACGAGTGTTCTGGCGAGTCATTGAGGAGATCGACAAGCGAGATCGAGCGTGCCGACGGCGGTGAGGGGGACGAAGTGGAAGAAGAAGCGAGTACGAGCGAAGAGATGGACGTGAACGGCAACAGTAGTAGGGATGGGAGAGATCCATATCGAATGATCATTGTTGAACCGTCGTTATTCTCCTGCTGACGGTGGCACGATGGACGACGGACGGAAGGGAACGTGCCTCTGCCCTGTGCGCGCCGGCGAGCGGTCGATGAAAAATGCCGGGAACTCTGGCTTGGTGTAGAATAAATTTGATTCAAACCCCTGAGAAATGACTGAACGGCTGTAACCGGCCGAGGCTGGGGTGGGGTTTGTAAATAGATTACAAAGTCAGGGGCCCACCCGGCCTAAAAATTCGCCGATCGATTCGATGATCGGGCCGTCGAGCGAGCATTTTCGTGTTTTGTGACGTGTGGAAGGTGATACACACAGTCAGATCGTAGGTAGGTATGTTGGCCGAAATTAGATGTAGTCTGCTTCTATGTATCACATGTCAGGTCGGTGTAAGCCTTTTCTCCGAGGACCATCTCGGTTGCCCGGCAGCGTAACGTCACTCCAAGTCAGGTTTGACCCAGTCGCTGAGTCGACACCACCGAGGTCACGCCTGCGCGACTGCAGCCGCAGCAAACCAGCCCAGCAACCGCGCACGCCATCGGGAACGTTGCGTCAGTTCGAGCGAACGTTCGCTCAGCTCGACGGTTCCCTTTCTCAGCTCGTCCTCGGTTCAACTCGCACCATCACGAACACCCTACCTACCTTTGGCCAAGTGGTCCTTTCAAAGTCCCAATCGTTGTCTGTACACCTCCTGCATCCCCCCTCATTCGCTTTGTGCCCACTTGATATCTCGCGAGGGCCCGAGGGGTCGGCTGCCAAATCGAGTGTCAACTGCCGCGCTACTATTGCCGCTGGGGTTTTGCTGGGGCTTCGGACATCAATCGGCACGAGCGCAGGCCCAAGCGCCCGAGCGCCCAAGCCTCGGGGTTTTTCTTTTGGCTTTATAGTGAGCACCTCAGCTTGCGCCATCGCAGCTCTACGTCAGCCTTCCCCCACACACCTTCGCTCATTCACTCGCACTTTGGTCTTCCTTCTTCTGTTTTCCTATGCATCACCAGCCAATCCACCGCACGATGCAGGTCTTCTACTTCGACGACCCCGAAACGTCCCTCTACGCCCAGGCCGAACTTCGACACGTTGGCGCGAAGGCTCCCCCCACCACCGCCGACTCGTCATTGCCCGAAGCGAGGTATTCTCCTCAGCGAACACCGTCCACCTCGTCGTCATCATCCTCGTCCTCGTCGTCATCCTCGTCATGCAGTTCGACTTCGACCGATTTTGACTCGCTCGAACACGACCATCACCATGGTGCGTTGGCGTCCAGTCCCTCGGCCGACGGGAAAGCCCGAAGCTGGCACTCTGCGAGCTCGGCCCAACAGGAGGCTCCATGTCGCACCACCACCACCGCTGCCGTCCATGAGCCTGGGATCGGTCGAGCACTTCACCCATTCTTTTCACCGTGGTCCTCCTTCACCAAGATCCTTCCCAGTCCAACGGCACCGACCTCATCCTCCTCGGCGCCACCAGGGTAAGTTCACTCCTGCGCCTCCACCCTTTCACCACCCCACCCCCACAGCGCGCGACGAGGCACTTCAGCCGCTAGAGGCTTTTTGGCCCGGCCGCATCCAGAATCGAGTTCGCCCGACTAATGCAGTTCATTGCCTATGTTTGTACCTACCTACAGACACTCGTTTCAAAAGAAGACGGCAGACGTCCTTCACCCGTCGTCCTCTCGACCTCATGCAGAACCAGCTCCGGTCCAGTTCAAGCGTAGCAAGCCGATGCCGCTGCCCGTACTACCCCTGTCCTCGCCTACGGGCCGCAACACCGCCACTCGCCGCCCACCGGCTCCGGGCTCGCGTGAAGCCGCGGAAGAAGCGCATCGCGGTCGCAATCGCTGGCCACGTCTCCTCTGGAACTCGCAAGTCGATGCCGAGGCATTGGACGTGCTGCGCGCGTACCACGAGCGTGCCGTCGGCGGACCGTTGCCCGTTCTCAACGTCAGCGATAGTCCCAAGCAAGTCGCCGCATGGAGTCGTCGACTCGAATCCGCTGGACTCTAACCCTTTCACCGCTGTGCGACATCCAACCTCGTCCTAAGTCATCATCCTCGCCCCCTTCGCACCTCTTCTCGTCATCTTCGCATCAAAGGCGTTCTTCGTCGTCCATCACTCCGGTAGTCGCATCGCATTTTTTTGTTTGTCATCACGCAGCATTTCAGTCTGTTCTCATTCGGATTCTTGGGGCGCTTGTTCATAGAGGTAGTACCGTCTTTTGTTTCTCTTTGGTCCCCGCTCTTTGGTCCTTTCTCTGTATCCCTTCACGGTTCATCGCACAGCAGCATCAGCAAACAAAATCTGTAGAAATTCGAAATTCATCTTTTCTTTCGTGTGACCTGTGACGCCATTCCTTGCGTAGAGAGGACTGCTTGAGCACGCCGCTGAGGAAATGAGCACCATGGTGTGCTCGGTGTCCGCCCGAACGAAAATCACGAGGGAGCACGGAGTTCTGTCTGATTGACCACCCTGCTTCCGCCTCGGCACATCATCGCTTGCTCTGCGGATGGTTCGGACGAGTTGTCAAACAGAACAGCTGTATTTCACCATTCATAAACCACCATTGATGCCAGGAAAAAGCCTCTTCCTCTATACCCATAATTGAAAACCAAGAAAACCTGAGTCGCACGGGCCTGATCACTTCCTAAGCACTTGAGACCCTCTTACAGCCCGACCTCCTTCTCACTGCTCGGCGTCTTGGACCCATCACTCCCATTTCCTTCACTCTCGATGGAGTTCCCTCCCGAATTCTTCAACAACGCCTCCAGCTGCTTCTTCTCAACCTCACCACGACCCCACAACGTAATCCCAATGTCTTTGATCACGAACCAAGCTGGGACGAGACTGATACCCCATAGCGCGAAATTGAGGCTACTGGCCCCGATCGTGCCGAAGGATTGGACAGAGTTGAGTCCGTAGGATACGGCTTGAGCGGCGGATTCGGTCGCTCGGAGAAGACCCCCGATGCGGATGATGTCGGCTGGTTCGGTGACGACTGCGCGTCGCGGTAGAAGGAGGATGAACAAAGCGGACGGGAAGTCAGTTGAGACGTTCTGATGCTTCCTCAAGAGGATTAAAAGTTGTTGTGACTTACGATTGCCAACTACAAAGTAGAGGTAAAGGTAGTTGAGTTGGAAGCCAGCGACGAGGAAGATGTAAAGAGCGAAACCACGACCGAACCCGGGCGAGGACCAATCGAGCATCGTGTTGTTGGGTTGATATTCGGACTGGATCCCGGTCGACCAGATCCACCAGATGCCTTGGAGACCGAGAACGACGAAGAAGGAGTATCGCGCTCGGGACTTTAGGGAGAATTTCTTCGAGTCGAGCAGCCACTGCGAGAGAAGGGGTTGGGGTGGGTTTCCAGGGTCAGTTCGAATGAAAGGGATAAGCATCAATTGGGCTTAGGAATGGACTTACTCCGAGAAGGTTGCCAGCGATGATGGCCACAATGGCAGACAGGAACGAGCCCAAAGCCCTTGCACGAACGGAAAAGTGCAAGGTCAAATAGGTCCCGTTGAACGATTCAGGGAACACGGCTTGAACGATCAAAGGCACGATGAGCAAGAACCTCTTGGTGAAGAACAACCTGGCCGATGCCTTGACTTCATGCACTAGACCGGTAGTGACGAATAGGCGAACTGGGAGGCCGTCGGTACGTTGGACCTTCTTGGGTGGGGGGAGGAGGAAAGCAACAAAGGGTCCGAGGCATTGAAGCGCGATGAAGACGAGGTAGATTTTGGGGTTCACTTTGCCGGCCGTATTGCGGTTGGCGTTGAGTCCTAGGTTGATGGCTCCACCGAGGACACCGCCCAAGACTCGGAAACTATGAAAAGCGTGATGTAATGGGGTCAGCACTCTCCCAAAAGGGAGCTGAAAGGGCTTGCGTGACAATCAGGTCAAGGAGCTCACCTCAGCCAAAGACCGAAGAAACGACCTTGGTTCTCCGGTTCGGGGTACGCAAGCGCGACTGCAGGACAAGGTTGATCAATTGTGAATGTTTATGCCCGTGCTGTGTACTGGTTGTAAAGGACTCACTAGCTGCTTCGATAGCCCAAAAGGTACCCGCGCCTGTGAAAGAGGAGTAAGGACGCCGGTTTGTTAGAGGTCATTCTTGTCGGCTGCGATGTGCGCTCGTGGAGGGGTCCTTCACTCACTGATTCCGCACAATGCGGCACCAAGCAAGAGGAACCATTCGTTCCCAAAGCGGTTATTCTGGTAACGGTCAACAGGAATACGAGAGTCAGCAAGCTGTATCAGGGGCGACATAAGAATACCAGTGCCGGAGATTCCAAAATTTTCCAGCGCAAGCTCCGGACGACTGAGTTCTTGGTCCTCGCCGTCGTACCGAACCCCTCCCATGCTCCGGGGGGGGGGGGGGGGGGGGGGGGGGGGGGGGGCGGGGATATGAATACAGAAACTCACGGTGTACAGTCCAGCAGCATAAGGTGCGTAACCCGCCGCTCCAAAGGCGAGTGTCCAAACGACGCCGATGTATCGCACCAAGCTCGAGGTGAGGAAAGCGGTCAAGACCATCAGACCGAAGGTGAGCGCGTTGGAGGCGTTGACGAGGAAGGGGGCTGTGGTTTTAATGTCCAAAGGTAAGTCATCAAAGCCTCCAAACCGTACATGAGGTGTCTCCACGAATGACTTGACTGACTAGCCTGCCCACCCGCTCCGAGCGAATTCATCGCACCCCAAATCCCAGGGGCGCTGAAATTCGCCAGTCCGAGGATCAAAGCCGCGAACCATGTACTGCGGTACCATTTCACTTTACGGAACGGTTCGAGTACCGCACCCGTGTCGATATCGGCAGGGGGGGAGGCTTCGAGCGCGTCGAGTTTGCTTTCGGACATGATGAGGGGTTCAGATTCCGAGGCGGGTGCTGGCTGGGGTGGAAAGGTTGGTGTTCAGATAGGGGTGAAGGCAGAGGGAAAGGACTGGGTCTCGAGGCACAACGAACAAAAAGGGAGAAGGAATTGGAGGGGAGGAAAGAGACATCACCTCGTAACGGATACGTAGACGATCCGAACTTGATTTTTTCGGAAACCCGGGGCCGCTACGGACCGGACGGGTGAGTTCGAGCTCGTCACCTGTGGGGCACGGCCAAAGCACGCAAGCAGCCGAGCTTCTTTCTCAGGGCCTCCGTCGCCGGGGGGCGATTCGCCTGAGGTGACCCGCGGAAATGATGCGATGGATAAAGTCGCACAATTGGGTGACCACCAAGCGAATACTTTTCGGAAAAAGTTGCCTCGCTCTGACGCCATCGCTTGAACGTAATCAACTTGCAGCCCCTGAAGATACGATAGACCCGGCCCGGCGGGGGCACAATTCAACTTTTGAGCAAGTGCTTCTCTCTTCACGATACTACCTAGCACGAGGAACAGAACCTCTCCAGCTAGACAGCCATATAGGTACCTTCCGAAGTACATTTATCCGACTTAATTGGATTTATAAGAACCAGGCACCTTGTCTTGTAGACAGGATCGTTCTCTAGGCGAAACTTCACCGCCGATCAGCGCCGACGGCGTCATTCAGCCTGACCAAATCACGCAAGCGGCCGCCAGCAACTGCAACGGCTTCGCCATCGACGCCCGGCCGGCGCCGGGTGGGGGGCTTTGTCTCTCCTTGAATCTTTGCAACCAGGCGCTGGTGTCGACTTATGTCCAGTGCAAAGTAGGTATGGCAAGCGAAATGCAAGATAGGTCGTAACAGACATGGGAAATAGGTACATCAAGACGAGAGAGTGGAAGCGTTCATGCTGCGCATTCGAGTCGTGATAGGAAAGGGCCTAGCGTTTCCTCTGAGCCTTCCATTTCTACACAAACCCAACAATAGAACGTCAGCCAAAATATTCATTCTTATTAACCACAAATTCGAACATATGTGCAAGAACCACTCACATACAGCCTCGCCCCACTCGCGATCCCGACCTCCTCCTCCTCCATCGTCGTCTTATCCCCTTTCCAATCCTCCTCAATCCTAGCATTCGGATCCTTCTTCTTCTTGACAATCATCTTCTTCGACCCCTTGCCCATCAACAACCTCTGGTTCTCCAGCTCCTTCAAAGCTAGAGCGAATTGCTTGAGTCGGTCTTGTCGGGCATCGAGTTCGAGTGTGAGACGTTCGCGATGCGCTTGGGTCGCTTTGTTCATGGCTTCGAGTTCTTCGGGTGTTGGAGCGAGCTCGTGGGTGGAGGCTTTGGCTTTGGCTTTGCCTTTCTTGGAGGTGGCCAATTTGGTCACGGAGGTGGAGGACGTTCGTCGCTTCTTGGGTAGAATCTTCGAGGGGTCATCGACGGTTCGGACTGCGACGATTAGACGTGTCAGCGAGGGACGTCCCAACTCCCAGCATCAATGTTTTGACCTACCCTTGTCAAGATTGTCGGAGAAAATGATGTGCTTCTTGCCTGCTGCTGCGCCGAGAGAAGAGGTGGAAGCGACGGGTGGCGCCGAGTCAAAGGCATCCCAATCGTCAAGGTCGCCCATCATGTCGTCATCGTCACCACTTCCACTACCAGCTTTGGGTGCGTTGGTCACGTTGTCGACGAGCGAGTCGAGTTGTTGTTGTAATCGACGCACGCGCTAAATTGTCGTACGGGACGAGGAATTTTGGATCAGTATGCTTTTCCGGTTGGAGGGCAGGGAAAAGATGATTGGAACATACGCCTTGCTCCACAGCCTGCTGAGTTCTGATGTAACCTGCATCCTGGGTCTTGAGCACCTTGACGAGATCATTGCTCATGGCCTCGTTGCCCCGTGATTGAACATGAACCCCTTTCTGCAGTGGTGGACCGTATTCGGATCAGCATGGGCCTCATTCCTCCCAAACCAACAGGTGATAGCAGGAAACATACGATTGTCTTGCTCCTGATCATGCCAAAGTAGAACTCATCCTTGTTCTTGGCGCTAGCCTTCTCGCGCAACTTGTTGAGCCGATCCTCCTTGGAATGGTAGTCCCTCGCACGCTTGACATAGTCGGCAT
Organism: Microbotryum intermedium; assembly: GCA_022702645.1. Classification (NCBI taxonomy): domain Eukaryota; kingdom Fungi; phylum Basidiomycota; class Microbotryomycetes; order Microbotryales; family Microbotryaceae; genus Microbotryum; species Microbotryum intermedium. The sequence goes on along the minus strand of JAHWDX010000005.1, from coordinate 947,793 downwards.
GCTTTTCAAGTAGACCCAGTTTGGCTCGGTGCAAGGGTTGAGCTCGTTCGCTGGAGTGAGGTGATCATTGTTGACCAGGGTCATGGATCATACGCGGGAGTGATTGGAACGTGGGTCAGTCACAGTGATCGGGTCAACGGACGGGCGGCTGCGAAGGAAGCGACTGAGCCCGTGGATGATTGATGGACCGCGTCGAGCCTTACGGGGCGGATACGCAGCATACATAGAGGGACGTGTCTACTCACCGATGCTGCCGCTTTTGCTCGTTCAACTTCCAAGCGACCATGTTGCAGGGTGTGTCGTTCAAGAAGCGTGAGGGAACTGTCGTGACTTGGGGGAGGAGATGGGGGATCCGAGCGCACAGAGGCAGTGGCGATTTGATTTGATTTGAGGCGCGCATTACCTCCATAGCCGTCGAGTCGTAATCGGCAATTGTGGAGGCTTGGAATGATTTGACATCATCAAGCCACGCGTCACCACCACCACCGTTTCTCTCTCGCCTTCTTTTTGTCGTGTCTCGCTGTCTCTCCAGTCATCACACATCCAACTAGGCTCAACCTCGGCTCAAACTCAACATGGTGAGATCCCAATCGCTCAGACAGGCGTATGCTTGATGACGACTGACATGATTCGGAACGGGCAGTTGGTACGGATCCGTTCGCGCGACGGCAACTTTCGCTTCGAGCTGCAGCCCAATGACGATGTGTCGGTGCTTGTACAAAAGGTGAGCAACGCGATTCCTACTCATTTGTGCAAGCGTGCCATTGGGTGAAGAGACTCTAGCTGGAAGCATGGCTCGCTCCGATCGCTTCCTCCTCTCGACGAACGATGACGAAGCCCGGGTCGAGCACAGCGTACTACCACCCACCCACTTCGCTTAGGCGACCAAATCCGACTCGAGCTCTTCACGATCGCCATCCATGATCACACTTGTCAAGACCCTTGTCCGCTCCGTGCTGACTTGACCCACTTTCCCTGTCGACGAGCAGATCCTTGAAACGTCGTCTTCGATCGATCTTTCGACCCTCGCCCTGTCGAATGCACCCCGAGGAGGAGAACAGCTCGTGTCCAACATTGCCGGCGATTTGCAGTCATTAGGTATTGCGTGAGTTGCAGCACCCATACTCGGCGGCTTGACTCCCCTCGCGCCTTTTTGCCTCTCTCGGTCCCCCCACTCACACGTCATTCCTCTGAGCCCACTCGCAGACACGGCGATCTCTTGTTCGCATCCTACACGCCTCTACTCGAAGGCGCCACGCCCGTACAGACAGCACCCGTGCCCGGTACGCCTGCTGCACCGACTGTCGCCTCGACACTTTCGGGAAAGACGGTTCCCATCGAGCCCCCTGCACCTTCGACTTCGGCGCTCGTGGCACCTCCGACTACGTCGACCTCTTCGACAGGGGCAAAGAAGCCATGGGAGACGGCCAAGGTCGACGCTGTTGATCTTTATTGGGAACAGAGGGATGGTAAGATTGTGCGCAAAAAGGGCGCCAATGGGTGTCGATGTGGCCCCAAGGCCATGTGCGATTACTGCATGCCTCTCGAGGTCCGTCTTTACGTCTCTCTAAAATCGAGTCCACGAGCTGACCTGGTCGAACACTGCAGCCCTTTGACTCCAACTACCAATCCGAGCACTCGATCAAGCATCTCTCGTTTCAAGCTTACTTGCGCAAGATCAAAGCCTCAGCGCCTCTCTCGTCGGCATCGACGAGCTACGTCCCACCTCTGTCGAACCCGTCGTACCGTGTCCAGGTTCCTTGCTCGTCGAGCTCGCACCCGTCGTGGCCAGCTGGCATTTGCACCAAGTGTCAACCCTCGGCCGTGACGCTCTCTCGTCAGGTGTGGCGCATGACCGATCACGTCGAGTTCGCGGATCCCTCCATCATCGAGCGCTTCCTCAGCTTTTGGCGCCAATCCGGGACGCAACGTTTCGGCTTCTTGCTTGGGAGGTACGAACCGTATGAAAAAGTGCCCATGGGTGTCAAGGCCGTCGTCGAGGCGATCCACGAGCCTCCGCAGGAACCTCTGGCCGATGGCGTCTCGGTCGGCTTGCCCTGGGAGGACGAGGCCCGCGTCGCCCGGCTCGCCGAGTCATGTGGTCTCCAGGTCGTGGGTATGATCTACACCGATCTTGTTGCCGATCAAAGCAGTGACGAGAAGAAGGCACAGGGCAAAGTCGTGTGCAAGCGCCATGCAAACTCTTTCTTCCTCTCGTCGCTTGAGGTCGTCTTCGCCGCCCATTTGCAACGCCTTCATCCAAACCCGTCTCGGTTCGCCGAAGCGGGCCACTTCAGCAGCAAATTCGTGACGTGCGTTCTGAGTGCTGATCTCGAAGGCAACGTCGCGATCGAGGCGTACCAAGTTTCGGACCAGGCGATGTCCATGGTCGAGGCGGATATGATAGAGGCGAGCGTCGATCCTGGGACCATACGTGTCAAGGAGGAAGGACCGACGCGTTACATCCCTGACGTCTTTTACCGATACAAAAACAAGTACAATCTCGAGGTCAAGGAATCGGCCAAGCCTTGCTTCCCCGTCGAATATTTGCTTGTCAATGTGAGTGCGAGAGTTCGGTGGGATGGAAGAGCGCAGGCTGACTTTGCATGATTTCTTTCGCCTGTGGATTTTCAGGTCACCAATGGTTTTCCTCTCGCCCCTTCGCCGATGTTCATCACGGAACGACCGTTCGCGATCGAGTCTCGTGCGGGTCTGCAAGATCAAACGATGGCTTCGGCCGCTTCGACCTTTACGACGCTGGCCAAGGATCTTTCGCCGAACCAAATCGGGTACGCAGCGCATGAAGAGGCGGATGATGCGACATCGAGTAGCAGCTCCAAGGGCAAGGAGAAGGAGGGAACCTCCGACGGCGACGCAGCGGGGCCGGTCATCAAGTGGCTTAGCGATTGGCACCTGTTGGCGTTCCTGGATCAGGTGGGGTTATTTGAAAAGGCGAGTTTCTTAGGTGAAGATATTTGGGATGGTTCAACCTTTTCTTTGAGCTGATCCAGCGGTGTATATGAGCAGTCCGACGTCGAGTTGATGGCTCAAATCGCCAAGACGAAGGATGCTGCGACATTGCGACGCTTGTTCGCAACCAATAGCTGGCAGACGTTCTTGACGATTGCACAGGAAGGTGAGCCAGAAACGACCGATCTGATTTGCTTGCGAGAGAGCGACTTGCTCATGCAGCCTCCTGTTTACACCCAGGACCTCGAGCGAACGGCAACGGTTCCAGTTCGGGCAATACGCTTGGTGGTGCACCACAAACGTTCGACGACGGCTTCGAGATCCCTCCCGACGTCGACGTACCTCCCGATGCCTACCACCACGACATGCAGGACGTCTCGATGGCCAACGCTGGGGGTGGGAATGGAGGGGGTGAGAATGGTGGTGGTGGTGGAGGGGGTGAGAATGGTGGTGGTGGTGGAGGAGGTGGAACAGGGGGTGCGAAGGTATGCCCTCATTGCACGTTCGAGAATGAGGCCGGGAGCACCGATTGTGATATGTGTGGGTTGCCACTTTAAAGATGGGACAATATGCTGTGGTGGATGGATTGCGTAGTTTGATACGAGACGGGGTTGCAATTGAAGAGAAGTTGTAGCCCTACTGGGTTCCGTTGGAGGGATGGACCCACTTCGGGATGCTCAAATGGATTAACAACCAGGCCGTAGTTGAGTAGTGTGTATAACGTAAGCGTGAGTGGGGTAAGTACAAGTATGAGACGTCGACTGGGGATGCGATTATTTCCAGGATGAGGAGAGACCTGGACACTTGAGCGCGGTGCGCAGCCCCTGCAGACACCCAAGACTGGAGACTGCAAAATGAGTCGGAGTCAAGTATCGCTCCTCCGATTGCACTACCTGTAGCTTCGAGACATGCTGATGACAGAAGCGGTGCTACTTCACTTGTAAGTCTAACGCACATCCCTGCGCAATGAGGGGCATGACGTCAATGGCCGAAGGGCTAGACAGGTGTCTCCAGCACGCGTTATTCACAATGACGTAACAAAAGAGGGCAGGGATACCGAAACGTCCACCGGGTGCTTAGGGGCTAAAATTTGATGTATTGTCTTACCTACTTAGTGCACCGCACCATTCATGTCTCCTTTGCTGAGCTCTCCCATGGTGCCACCCGAAATGATGAGTTCTGAATTTTGAGTCATGAATAACGGCTAGTCTTGATTAAAGACAGAAGATGACATTGACTACATTCGCCGGGTCACCATGTATCGTATACCATACCTACCATAAACCGTGCGCTGTCAACCGCCCGGAACAACCCTGGCGCTGCAGACGAGCCCAGCTGGTGCTGAGTAAAACTCGTATGAATTACGACTTTCTGAGGCCGTCGTCATGGAATAGATCACAGGGCATTTTAGTACCTAATGGGAAATGCCGAACCTCGGTGGTGCGAGACAAGGGGTCAGCTCGGGCTAACTCGGGAAAATGATTGGAGAAAGGGGCGAGCGCTCGAGCCTGAGGTTTCGCCGTTCGGGCATCCGAGTTCGCGAACGTTGATCGAACGGGCGAGGAACGGGATGCCAGAGGGTCGACATTACATGGTGGCATTGGTGGAAACCCCTGATCTGTACTATCTACCTAGCAGGTGTGTACATGACTGGCGTATTGGGAACCGGTGGAAGCTCTGAATCCTCTTCTGTTGTGCTACCGCTTAGCCACGGGAGTCGGCTTTACGAGTTACGACTTGCTTGAAGGACATCCGTTCGCAGAGGGCTGACCGGTGGACCAGCTGACCATCAAGGCCCCTCTGCCGCCGATGACTTATTGGCAAGGAGTGATGCTCAATGCGACTGAGTTACCATGAAGATATGCCCGAGTATGCAGGATGTGGTTGTAATTGGCGAATAAGGCAGACGGACGCGACCGAGTCCGCACACGTACGTTGGCGGAGCGGCAGTGTGAGCATGCGCACATTTCGAGGAAAGCGATCCGTGCCCGATGTAGCACTGAAAAGCGCTATCCTAACTCTGGGAAGGGCAACCGCGTCCATAGTGAAACAGACCGATACCAGCGATCACCCAGCTGGGCCCACGTTCGCTACGTGCTTCTTTCCCTCTCTCCAGTGTAGCTTCAGCTCCCTCCATCCCCTACCTCGTCCTGGACTGGCGAGCAATGCACCATCATGGCTCGCCTCACCTGGATCGCACTGGCCACCATGGCTTACGCGTCGTCGCTCGCCCTCGTTCATGTTCAAGGGCGTCCTTCATGCGTGGCAAATTGCATTAAAACCGTCAACGAAAGACCGAGACTAAGGTGCCAAGCGAACAGACCGGACCGTGCCAGCAGGACGCCTCGTCGCGGGGTGGGGTCATCACTTCAATCGGCGAGAAGACCTTTTAGACGAGATACTGACCCCACTCAGCGTCTGGTCTATCGTGACAGTGCCCGTTGGGACACCTTAACAACTGTCTCAAGGCGAACAAAATCCTTGTGTGGGTGATCAACGACTGCCTCGCATTTAAGAACCTATATGGCCCTGGCGTTGGAGGTATGGGCGTACGAGAGACCGTCGTCAAGTGAGAAGTGACTGACCCAAGTCTGTTGCACAGGCTGCTCATCCGTAGACGTCGAAGCATGGGATCACGAGCTGGTAAATCTTGGCTGGACCTACCGAGATCTTTTGGACCGGAACATATTACGTAAGAAGAAAGCTCTCCTTCTCGGGGTGCACATGACGATGAGACCTGAGACAAATATTTTGAATTTCACATCGGATCGTTCTTCACACAGCGGAATGCCCGAAAAAACCTCGGACCGAAGCAAGCAACCTCTACCCGCCTGGCCAGGGCAAGCCGCCCCCACACGACTCCTCGCTTGTGTACGAAGATCGTCCTTGATCCATCCAATCGATCTTCACTCTTCTTCTTCTTATGGCTGGTAGCCCCCACGTTTTTGATTCAAGTCGTGCTTTACCTGTCAGTTCGGCTGCGAAGTATTTACAAGGCTGGCGTTGCTTGAGTACCCGCGGGGCTTTTTGTATTGGTGCAAAGCTTGCATCTAGCACGAGAGGCATTGTCATGAGATGGAAATGAAAATTATAATGAAGAGTTGAATTCCCGTTAATTTACAAAGAGAAACAAGGATGCTGAAACTTGAGCCTCCGTTCATCGGAAGCTCCAACCGGAAGGTCGCAGCGACTCTATGAGGTCCAAGACTCTGGTGCGCAGCACTTGGCTCAGACTCGATAACTGAACTAGCAGGCACCTAGAAAGAGGCTTCGGGTTCAGACGGATGGAGCACATGAATCAAACCGATCAGTACGCGCTATGGGTGCAGTCTCAACCTGTCACGGGCTGTTCGGTCAACCTCTGAATTCTGTGATAGCGATTGGGCGGTCAGCACTTTCCATCGGCGCGACGAAAACGTTCCTAATTTGCAGCTTCGCTTCATCAGGACTACCAAAGGTCCAGAGATATCTCCGAAACGAATCACCGGGTCCATCTCCTGAGCTACTCACCACCTATCCCAATCAACGCGACTGGGCATCTATCGATGTCTTCGAGACATGGGCGTGGGAACTGACGGCCACTCGGCCCTGCGGGGCGGGGTCGGAACCATTTTGGCCGCACTGCTTGTGACTTGACCAGCTACATACTGCCGAGGCATGAGCCCCTGAGTCCTGTTGCAACTTGCAAGTTACCGACCCCTGACAAGTTCCCGAGATTTTCATTTTCAGTGATCTTGCCGAGACAAGCCGAGCCGGCCTGGGGCCTCGATCGCTTCAAACTTTGCGCGCCCAAGTAAACAGAGCGTGATCGAAGCGTAGGTTACGTACATCTTGTGTGACTCGGTATGAGCTCCTGAGCTGTTTCACCTCCACGAGTACAACAAGGCAGATCCGAACGGCTCGACTGCAAGACATCCTGTTCGAGCCGGTGGCATTCTAGAGCACAATGACGTGCTGCACATCCATAGCCGATCTTTCAGGCTGTGCGGCCCGTGCGAATTTGCCGGAACCGCTGCCGATCGGATGAAAGGATCCCAAGGATCACTTGGGCATGAGCGCATGAGCCGACGGAAGGGCCAGGCCGTCCGGCGTCAGGGGTCAGTCGATTGCACTTGCTTGGCGTCTAACAAAAACCAGAGCACCTAGGTACCTACCTACCTAGGTAGAAAGTGGTTCGAGGCAGCCACCTAGGTGGGTACTTGGAACACATCACGAGGTCGGTAGAACGACAGAAGAGTGCTGGGTCTGGAACAATTTTCTCTTTCTTGCACCTTGATCATCAAATGGGATTTGAAATTCGAATGTCACCTGGTCGTGTGGTTTTAATCAGCTGGCGAGTCGCGAGTGAGCGAACGCGCCCGGGACCGGACGTTACACCGGGTGGGGGCTCGGTACTTCCCCGGCACCGTTCGATCGGTGGTTCCCAGCTTCCCAAGGCCCGGTTCCTGGCGCTTGAGGGTGGCCAGCAGCCGGCGTCTGATCGCTTTCGAGCTCTTGATCGTGAACTTCAACCTGACAGCCAACCTAGTCCTTCTTTACTTTCCGACCAAGCTTCTTCGAGTTCCGAGGGCCGTGGTCGACTGTCACCCACCAGGAGTCCTACGTCAGGAGTGCTCTCTCGATATCACCGACGGATCGAGGCGGCTTAACTCCACGACCTCGAGCGACGACATCAGCTATACTCTCTGTTCCAGTTGAGAGCTTGAGCTCTGATCGAAACAAGCTCCGACCGGCCGACGGCTCTTCCTGGCGCCGACCGCACATCGATGCTACCTCCATTGCAAGGGGTACAGCATCTACACCACACCGCATCCGGCGCCCACCATCAGCACCACCACCAGTACCAGCAGCAGCAGCAGCAGCATCAGCATCACCCTTACCGAGACCACCCATCGGACCCGCTCGTTGACGATCTCGGCGGCGGCGGCGGCAGCGGAAGCGCCAGCAGAAGTCGCAGCAGCAGCAGCACCGCGCCTTACGATCCTCCTCACTCGGCCTCGACCTCTTCGGCTGATCATCAGCAGCATCAGCGGCATCAGCAGCAGCAGCAGCAGCACCCTCATCATCAGCATCCCCAACACCATCCGCACCGCCTTCCACCGATGTTTCCCTCGCCGTACGGGGCTCGGTCGGACAGATCACCTTCCCAAGCGACGAGCTCGAAACTGCACAAGCTCGGTAAAGATGGCCTACCCAAAAAGAAGCGGAAACAGGTAGGTGTTTTTGGACAGGTGTTCACCGTTCTTTGCGACTACTCTTTCTCCATCGACTGTCATTGGCCTGTAACCGTCCCAGGCGGTGACGAGAAACCGATTCGGCATTGTTCCAATTGAGAAGTGGGCAGTATGCTTGCTCGTCAGGCTTCGGCGCTTCGGCTGGGCCCCCTCATCCTGCTCACTGCTGCTCATTGTTGGCGGTTCCGCCTAATGGGCAGGGCAAATTGCCCCCCCCCGCCCACTTGGCTTCCGCCAGGCCTCGCCCAGGCCCACACATGGCGCCCGTACTGCACGCGCGCGGCAACTTTATTTCCACGAGCATAGCACCTCTCAAGAGTCGAGCGATTATTACGGACGTCTGCAGGCTCCCCGCAACCATTCGAGAGTCCTTACTGACGAATCACCGGCTCTTTCACCCCAACAGTTGGTGTTAGTAGTCCACAAAGCATGCCTTGGTGTTTCTTGCAACGGGTTGACAAAACCTTTGCACAAACATCCAATTGCTGCCTCGTCGATCACTCAGTCTGCCCGCAAGTCTAATTAACGATGCCCGCTCTCCCTCGCCTACCACAGTGCATGTGACTCGTGTCGTTTACGCCGGGTATGTGTGCACCGCAAGGGAGCGTTTTTCGTTGGCGAGTGCCCAAACCTCATCTCACCTGTTCCTTTGGCCAATCGTTTTCTACACAAACAGGTCAAATGCGACAAAGCCGAGATGGGTGGCGGCGCCTGTGAGTCTTTTGCTTTTCCAGAATATCGCCGAGTGTGATCAGACGATTCAAGACATGGTTTCATGCTCCAGGCTCGGAATGTTTGAAGAAGCACATCAAATGTACCGACGCATACGTCAAGTCCAAGCCCAAGGTCGTTCGGAGCGGGAAGTTGATTCAACAAGCCAAGTGAATCGGCGTCGACCTTCCGCGATTGTGCCGTGGTACCAGAACTGACGTCTTGCTCGTCCTCCACGCCCGACTTAGGAAACTGTACGGAAACGGTGAAGACGGCGTAAGTGGCGACGGACAGCAATCAGAGGCCGCAGGCGAGGACATGGAGAGCAACGAAGTTTTCGACGGACTGCTCTACGGCGCCTCGGATGCGATCAAGACCTCGGCCGAGTCGTCGGCCACCGGTGTCCCCGATCATTGTTCACCCCCTCCGACCGCACCGCCGCTCTCGCTTATCACGGGACCACAGTCACGCATCATCTTGACCCACCTCGGCTTGGCAGTGCAGGATCATCTCGTACAGACGTACTACAGCGTTTTTCAGGCGCAGATGCACGTCGTCGACTGGCCGGTGTTTCAACAGACGTGGGACAACGCAGGTCGGAACGCTGCCGCGATGAGTCCGACGAACGAGTTCCTAGCGGTTGTGATTCAGGTACGTTCCAGACACACGGATCTAGCCCTCTGATTTCACACTAAACCAAGATTGTGCAACTTCCGCAGGCCTGGGCTGCTCGTTTCTCGGACCACCCCGTCGTCCTCGGTCAGAAAGGTGCTTTGACCTTGCCGACCTTGAACGACGTTCGACACCACAGTGGGCGGGATTTCACCGACGTAGGGAATCGACGCGAACCGTTTGCGAGGGCGATGCTCGATAGGGCACTCAAGGTGTGCGATGAGCGAGGGGCGTTGAGGAAAGCGAGCGCGGCTTGTTGCTACGCGCTTCTGTTACTCGAGTTTTTAATGGTTTGTGAGTTGTTCCGGGGCACAGTTGGGCTATATCATGTCACTTTGGTCAATCCGAACGTTTTGCTACAGGGGACAACTCGGGCAGGGCACCGAGCTCGGCAGGCCGCTCGATGATGGTCAACTGCGCAGAGCACCTACGGTCCATGAATGAACCTTCTTACGTCTCGGCCGACCCCGATGAAGTCGTTGTACCCACAGAGCAGATCTCGGGAGGAACCTTGTTATGGATGATGTACACGCGTGATGCACTGGCGGCGTTGATGCAATCTCGTACGCTCTGTCTCACGGACGAGGATTTGGCCGGCCTCAGCGACCTTTTGGCGATCCGACCTCATGCTTCGGAAATCATGGCCACTGTCTCGTCGGACAATCCTCAGATGCTGCTCGGACTGGCCGTCGTCTGCGTCTTCCGACACTTGACGAACTCGATTCGCGAGTGTGCCAAGACGATCGCAAGTCGTAAGTCGTTCGCAACGTGACCTCTTCTCAAGGTGCCTGACTGACTCCTCCCTCCCTCCTCCGTCTCTCTCTCTTTTGACAGCGCTGGCACGGCGAATGCGATTGAACGAAGTTGCGATTCGCGAGGCGTGGGCCGATCTTGACCAATCCATACGCTACACGGCCATCTTCAAGGAATCCGTCAGTCGTATGGATTGGACTTCGTTCCCGACAGCCAAAGCCCATGCGTGGTTCCGCGACGTCACGGTCATGCACGCGCAAATTGCGCTCGGTGTGCACAGCGTTGTTCTCGATCGTTGGACGCTCGAATCGAACGACGAACGTGACCTCGCGCGTGATCCGACCTACGCAGGATATGTCGACATGTTGCATCGGCTCAAGTGCGAGTCGGACGAGCGTCTGCTCACTTGCATTCGCGAGGTGACCAAGTATTACCGAGGGGTGAACCACTGCGTCGTCTTTGAAGGCGTACTCTCGAGCGAGTTCATGAAGGACTACCTTCAGGTCAGTTTACGGCTTAGGCTTTGGCATCGAAGAGGAAAGCATGGCCCGATAGAGGTTGACTGTGACTCGTCAACTTTGGCTCCCCACAGCACATGCTCCGATCGCCGACCTGGGAGGAAGATGGTCCAGCGAATTGGACCTGGGAGGACAAGAAGCTTCACTGCGACGATGCGATCAAAGCCCTTCGCAACGGCGGTTGGTGTTGGCCGGGTTACGACGTCGTCATCGTCGATGCGATAGGTCAGCTTGCCAACGAGGCTGCACGGATCGAGCAGATCCAACGAAGACGAACCGGATCCGCAGCTTCAACTCCGGGGCCGTTCGGATCGAACCAAGGTGGTTCGGCCGGATGCCCAGACGGTGCCTGGCGTGGGGCCTCAGGGACGTTGCCATCTTCGCAGCAGCATTTGCGCGCCCCTGGTGGAACGGGTGCAGCTGGGTTCTCACCCGCTTCGAATCCCGCGGGCTTGCCCAGTCCCTCGAGCTTCTCCGCCGCGGCATTCCCGATCCCCGATCAAGCTTCTCCTGCAGGTACTTCAGTGGCCGCATACGGTTTTGAGGGGGCATCCAACCCGATCGCGACGGACTTCGCTCCACCCAGTGGACCGCCGCCGAGCGCGGACGATAAGAAACTGGCGCACCTATTGGGTAATGGTTCCGACCAGAAGGGATGCTCAACTCGCCGCTACGCACATACACACGCAGCACGCACATGATGCATATCGAAAAAGGCTCTCCGCACGGTTAGGAGCTGGTGATGGTGGGAGTCTTCTGTATAACTATTTTCCGATTTGATGAGATTTGAAACTTTTTGTTGTCACTGCTGCTGGAAGTGCGTGGGATGAGAGATATGTTGGGCAGATTTGCGTGGCTAGGCGCTCAGATATCGATCCGTTATGAATCATGTTACAACATGCTGTACTACAAGTCGTGTCTTCGCTCCGTGACTTCCCTCATTCGATCTCTGAATCCCCCAAGTCGAACGTTTTCGAACTCCTCTTGCCGCGTACGTTCTCCGGCGTCGGTACGACGTAATAAGCGCCCCGAGTCGTGGACGCCAACGACAAGTACGTTGAACTAGGGATGTCCTCGTGGTTCTGACGCTTCATGTCCAGTCCATCCTCCTCTTGCGCATTCGCGCGAATCCTCGCATCGACGAAACCCGCTTCCGAATCCGCCTTGATCGAACCCGTCTCGATCGACCTCACCCCTTCGACCAAAGCGACGAGTCGATCCAAGCCTTTGAGTTGATCCCACTCTTGTTCAGTTTGCGGTGGTTCGAGGGCGCTTAAGCGGTGCAGCTTGAGGAGCGTTTCGCGGGAGAGAGGGGGAGGGGAGGAGGGGAGGTGTGAGAGGAGAGAATAGGGGGGTGAGAGGGGGATGCAGAGGCAATCAACGGGGATCAAAGGGGCAGTTGAGTTGGGGGAGTTTTTGTGTGATGAGGTGGCGGATGTGCTTGGTTCGGGATTGGGAGGCACGGCGTTGTCAGGGGTCGATTGAAGAGCGGAGGTGGTGACGATCGAGCGTTGGGAGGTGCAGTGCATCGCTCGTTCCGTCCATGACCTGCATTTCCGGGGCAACGGTGAAGGCAGACTCGAGAGACAGCGTTGCATCGCTCAATTAATGTGTTGTGGGCGAATGGCATGAAGCAAAAGCGCGCAAGCGACGGTGACCTCGAAGGGCTCCTTCACGAGACGGGGCACGTGACCGCGTAAAACTCAAGCAGCGGAACTGCTTCTCGCTTTCAGCCTGCGCGGTGACTCTTTGCTTCACCCCTCTCACCCACCTGAATGTCTTCTTCCTCGACGTCGATCCTAGCAACGATCGGAACAGCCTCATTTGACACCACCTCTGGCCAGCTCCTCGTCTCGAGCGACCACTTCATCTCGACCGCTCGTTCCTACGCGGTCCATTTCACTCCTTCCTACATCCTTTCGTTCCAAACACCCCCTCGGGAACCGTACCAATCCATCCAACCTCCTGGAAATCAAGAAGAAGCTTCTGCTGCGAACGATGCTCGACCAAGTAAAAGGAAACGCGTCAATCGGAACAGGGAAAAGCTCACCCCACTTGAGCATTGGAACGTTCGGCACACGGCCTTACAACGCTCTCGTACGGATCAGGAGACGGCGCAGCACCATGAAAGAATATTGGTGAGGTTACAAGAGGCTGTGGATGATGTTAGGGAAAAACTGTTGAGGGGAAAACGCAGAGATCCTCCAGGTTCAGCGGTGGAAATTCAGGAGGATTCGGCGCAGGCGGACAGACGACTTTGGCTTGGGGACGTCGATGAGGAAGTTCGTTGGGAGGTCAAGCAAGATGATGGGCGCCAAGAGCTTGATTGGGTCTCACTGATTGAACTTCAGCAAGAAATTCCGGACGACAAGACGGCTACTACGCCATTTCGAGACAATCAACATTCCCAGGGCGGAAACCTGGAACTCTCTTCCACCGATCTACCGAACCGGATCATCATGAACGACTCGTTTCAAAGACACGCTCATCTCAAGTTGACTTCCGGTCCAACCTTGGTGCTTCCCCCTCGTTCGGCATTCTTGCTGCAAGACTTTACGAGGTGGTCTCTACCCGGTTCGCCGATCCAGAGATTCGCCCAAGAGATAGGGGGTTGGGATCTCGTTGTCCTCGAGTGGGTTCTTATCGTCGCCGCTTCATTACTCTGCGTGCATACTTGAATGACTGATCGAGTTTTTTTCTCTGTATCTTTCAGTCCACCATGGCCCAACGCTTCGGCCGCTCGATCATCGTCCTACCAAACTTTCGACCCCTACGCCCTAGGAAAACTCGACATGACGTCCTTACTCCAATCGGAGACTGCAACTCGCCCCACCTTGATCGTCGTTTGGTTGACGAACAAGATCAAGGTCTGTCCCGATTTTTCCGCCAACTCTGACACATAGACTCAAAAAATCAACCCTCGCCCCACCCCCCTTGCTCATCTTTTTGTCCCATCCATCCCCGTGGGCAGTACCGTCGTCTCCTCACGAATCAACTCTTCCCCTCTTGGCGCATCGAGCCCAACACCATCGCCTCCTGGTACTGGATCAAAACCACTTCCCTCGGAGAACCGCTTTGGTCCCTCGAATCGACCCATCGAAGAACTTACGAACCCCTCGTGATCGGTTATGCCTTACCCAAGAATTACGATGCCGAGAAATACCCTTTACCTGCTCTACCGAGGGAAAAGGTTTTCATGGGGGTTCCATTGGGTCATTCGAGAAAACCTGTTTTGACGGACTTGGTGGAGAGTTTCTTGGTGCCGAGGGACGAGGAGAGGGGAGGGGTGAATGTTTTGGAGTTGTTTGCGAGGACGACGGTCGGCTCGATTTCGGCTACGATTGGTGAGGAGGAGCTGGGAGGGAAGGACTCGAAAGCAGGGGTCTGGTTGAGCGTCGGTAACGAGGCGTGCAAGTTCAACGTCGTTGAGGAGGGAGGGGTTTACAAAGGATGGCTGAGTAAAAGGAAACAGGCAGCGTAAGAAGAGGGCCGGGTTCAAGGGTCGGAAGCAAAGTAGTCAATGAGCAAACTCTCCTCGAAAAAAACAAACAGCTTCCCAAGCTTCATTTTTGATTTTTTTTTTTTGAACACTATGCTACGATTCCCCAAAGTTCTGAATTTTCTTGACGTTTAGGGAAGAGAGAACACAACTTCTATTTGTTAAGATGAGCCACCTTTCTTCCGAGACACGGCATTCATTCGAGAAAAAGAGAACAGAACAACCAAAGAAGACAACCCAGGGAGAAGGCACTATAAGGCATGGATGGAGAAAAGCTGCGCGTGAACGATTTGTCCATATGGTCGGGCGCTTATGAAAAACATCGATTTTTGGGGGCAAGGAGAAATAGAACCCACCCCAAGACTCAAACATAGGTTTGTCTAGACAGACTCGACCTTGACGGGTTCGACGTTCCAAATCTCGTCGGCGTATTGCAAGACGGCGCGGTCGGACGAGAACTTGCCCATCCTCGACGTGGCGAGGACTTGATGACGAGTTGAGGAAACCCCCATGCGTCAGTCTAGCTTTTTTTTTGCGTACATCACTCCTGGAGAGAACCAACACAAACTCACTGGTCTTCTTGACCCAAGCCGGTCGATCGACGTACGACTCATCGACCATCCTCTGCGCAGCGAGGTAAGACGTGAAATCGTCCGAAACGAGGTAAAAGTCCTTGCCTTCGAACAAGGTCGAGATGAGAGGTTCAAAGACGCCGGCATCGCCGAACATGCCCGAGCGAATCGCATTGATGACCTCGAGCAATTCCTCGGGGTATTGGGTCTCGCCGAAATGATGCGCGCGTCGAAGCCCCTTGACTTCGGGGGTCAAGTGACCAAAGAAGAAGACGTTCTCTTCGCCGACCTCTTCGCAAATCTCAATGTTGGCCCCGTCGGCCGTACCGAGCAACAAACCACCGTTGAGCACGAACTTCATGTTCGACGTTCCCGAGGCTTCCGTACCGGCGGTCGAGATGTGTTCACTGATGTCGTTGGCGGGGATGATGATTTCGCCGAGCGAGACCGAGTAGTCGGGCAAGAAGGCGACGGTCAAAATGTCGCTCACTTCCTTGTCGGCGCAGATCTTCTTGGACACGGCGTTGATGAGACGGATGACCAACTTGGCGATGTAGTAACCCGGTGCGGCTTTACCAGCAAAGACGCTGAGGCGGGGGACGACGTGCTTGCGTTCCTCGGACGAAAGCTTCTTGAGTTGCAAGTAGCGGTAGATCGTACCGAGGATGTTCATGAACTGGCGCTTGTACTCGTGCAGGCGCTTGCACATGACGTCGAACAAGGCATGGCGATTCACAGTGATGCCAAGCGTCGACTCGATGTAATCGGCCAAGCGGTCCTTGTTCGCCTTCTTGACGGCGGCCCACTCCTTTTGGAACGCGACGTCGTCGGCGAACATTTCCAATCCGCGCAACTTGTTGAGGTCGAGCAAGTAGTCGTCCGAACCGAGCTTCTTGGTGATCAAAGACGCCAAACCGGGGTTGGCCTGCAACAACCAACGTCGCGCGGTGATACCGTTGGTGACGTTGGTGAACTTGTCGCGGCCGAAGAACTCGACAAAATCGCCAAACATCTCCTTGACCAACTCGGAGTGCAGTTCGGCGACACCGTTGACCTTGTGCGAGCCGATGATGGCGATGTGCGCCATGCGCACTTGCTTGTGGGCGCCTGAAAAGAAACAAAAGTCGATAGATCAAGGTCAGCTCGGGCCAAATGGCAACGATAGCATGCAGAAAAGCAAGTGGAAGCTCACCTTCGCCGATGATGGACATGGACCTCAACTTGCCATAATCTCCGGGCCACTTTTTCTCGACCTTTTGGAGGAAGAACAAGTTGACGTCGTAGATGATTTGCATGTGGCGCGGCAACAGGGACGCGATCAAGGGTTCGGGCCACGTCTCGAGCGCCTCGGGCAAGACGGTATGGTTCGTGTACCCGAACGTCTTGCACACGATGTCCCACGCCGCATCCCAGGGTTGCGCCTCCTCGTCGATGAGGATGCGTTGCAACTCGATGATGGCAATCGTAGGGTGCGTGTCGTTGAGTTGGATCGCGTTGCTGTTGGTGAATCATACCCGAGTTCAGAATGATGATGCCTCGATATACCTCGATATCTAAACTCGTAGACAATGACTCACTAATGAGGGAATTCGGACCACTGCTGACCGAGCTTCTTGAAACGACGCACGATATCGGCGAGCGAAGCGGCGCACCAAAAGTACTGTTGCTTCAAGCGCAACAGTTTTCCGGCATCAAAGTTGTCGTTAGGGTACAAGACGCGCGTGATGTTTTCAGCCTCACCGGCCTCCCGAACTGCGGCTTCGTAATCACCGGCGTTAAAGGCGGCGAGATCGAACGACTTCTTGGGCTTGGACGACCACAAGCGGATGTTGTTGGTGTTGTTCGTCTTGAAACCCGGGATGGGCAAATCGTAAGGGATGGCCAAGACGTCGAGACCACCGTTCCACGTGCCCGAACCGTTCTTGCGGCGCACTGCGTCACCGTAGAACTTGACCTCGACCCCGTTGTCGAGGCGCGGGATCTCCCAAGGGTTGGCGTGGTCGAGCCATGGGTCGGGGACCTCGAGTTGCGAGCCGTTCGAGTCGCACAACTGACGGAAGATACCGTACGAGTAGCGCAGGCCGTAACCCCAACTCGGGATGTTGGTCGTCGAGAGCGAGTCGAGGTAGCACGCCGCCAATCGACCGAGACCACCGTTCCCGAGTCCGGCATCGCGTTCGTTGTCGAGCTGGGTATCGAGGATGGGAAGAGGAGTCAGCTCATGAAGCGGCTAAGACTTGCGAGCACACCAACCACAACTCACGAGATCCTCCATCTGGAAACCAAGCGATTTGACCGCTTCACTGTATTCCTCCTTGACGCCCTGTGAGCACCAACTCGAAAAATCGATCAGCTTCAGAACGTTGTAGGTAGTAGTAGCAGGTAGTTTCTCGAGCTCTGCTTACCAAGTTGAGCAAGGCGTTATCCAAACTCCTACCCATCAAGAACTCGAGCGAGAAGTAGTAAACGCGCTTGGGCTTCTTCTGCGTGTGTTCCAACTGGGTCGCGTTCCATTTCGCGATCAGGCGATCACGAACTGAAAGCGCGGTGGCTTGGTATAGGGCGAGGTCATCGACATTGAAGGGCGCACGGGCGAGGGTCGTCGTGATGTGCTTGACGATGGTCGAGGTAACAACCTCCTTGTCGTCTTTGGTCGTCTCGTCCTTGCTGTGGGCGGGAGGTGGGGTGCAGATCAGTGGCCAGAATTAGGAGGAGTTGAGTTTAGGGGTGGTGGGGGACGGAGGATTCCGGTTCCCCCCCTGATCATCGCGAATCGAGAGTTTGCATTATTGAACTGACCCCTTCTTGAGAGCGGCCTTCCAAGCACTGGCATCACCAGGAAAGACCTCGGTCAAAGGTTGACCACCGGCGGTGAGGAAACCTACGAAGGGTGACGCGTGCAAACAAAACGACAGGGTTGGGTTAGCCCACACTGCAGAATCGACACGTCTATTTTCAGGTGGGGAGACCTACCCGTGGCCGAACGCTAATTGGTACCAAGGCACCGAGAGATACGAGGACAGGGGTTCAGTACGATCGCGCAGACACCATTTTCGGGGACTCGGAGGGTTCTCCCCTCCGAGAGTTTCCGATCGAGCCCATGAGCGCGTCGATGCCGAGTCGTGACTGGGACTACTGACCTTGTGAACCCTGGGGCGAGCGGGAGCCGAGCCAGCATTGGCATTGACGGGTTGCTGTTGTTCATCGAAAAAGGAGGAATGGGTATGGTCAACAAACTCGAGTTTTTCATTTGAACGGTGCCTGGTAGCCAGGTCGTTCCCATCCCCGGGGCTTTCATCATCCAGCCAGGGCGAATGCACGCGCGCCAATCGATCAAATCTACGTGGATGCGTGCGTGCGTGTGGGCGGAAATTGCGGGGGGGAAAGAGGCAGTTGGGCGCGGAATCGAATCTGGGCAGATCGACGACGGGGGCCGGCGAAACATGGGGTAAAACCACTTTGAAGAAACTGACCGAAGCAGGTTGAGCGGCCATCTTTTGTTGATAATGATCCTGGGGGGGGTGCCATGTACGGATGTGTTGTGTGGGTCAGTTTGTGAGCTGTCTCCCCATAAGAGGACGCCGAGGGTCCTGCCCTCTACGCGACCGATGGGCAGCAGGGTCTGAACCGTCCCAGCGGAACGATCACAACTGTGCTGATGACAGAACAGCGAACTCAAGAGCCGACTCCAATAATGACTGACCTGGCCCTTGTATTGGAGTGAGGGGATTCTCCAAGTAAAAGAAACTCGGGTGCGGAAAGGATGCGGGCGGAGGGAATAGAAGAGCCGGCACTACTCTCTCCCTCTCGGTCATCGTGTTCGAGCCACGCGGGAAAAGGCGCTTGTGCACGGTCGTCGGTCTGGGCCCCACTACTGATCGCGTTGACTTTTACTGAGCAGAGCACCGTCGTAGAAATTGAGCTTGACGCGGGACTTGGAAATTCCGATGCACCCGAGATTTGGAGGGTGAAGGAATGGCTGGAAAACTTCTTTGAAAAGAATGTGACCAAAGACTGGTGCAGCTGTTTGTCAATCTCACCGCCGGGGCCGGCGGGGGCAGCCTCAGGACAAGAGCAGCATTTGCCAGCTGCAGGTCAACAAGATCCCGCCGTCGGAAATCCCCGACGTCGGACTTATCGGAGATCCAACGGAGAACCTGGAACCTTACAAACAGCATCTCCTCAACGCGTTCGAGGTATTTTAACAACAACAAAAACGTCAACGTTCCGTTCTACCCATATTCAACATACACCTCCCCTTTACCCTTTCAAACTCAGCTTCCTTCTGTCCTCTCCACCAGTGACCTGTTCTGTCCTCTACCCTTGATCCTCACTCCGCTGCTCCCCGTTCATTCCACCACCTATCCTCCTCACCCATCACCCCAATCCCTCCTTTCCCACTTTTGGCAAAGTCGGATAATCGAATCTGAATCCTGACGTTATTCCCAGAAGCCTTTGACGCCGACGACTTCTCAGAAGGATGCTTCGTCTCCTTCTTCCCTCCCTTCCCTTCCCCCCGACCGACTTGGTTCCCTTTCGAGCCCGAACCCACTCTTTCAACAATGACAATCGGCGCGTTCTCCAACACGGCTTCGTACCTCCTCCTCATCAACCTAGGGCGCAAAACTTTAGGCGTCGACCATTTCGCCAACGAAAGACCAGGAATGGTCGTCGTCGTCGTCGTCGTTATCCTTTTCTTCTTCGATCCTTGGGGTTGCGATGCTGAAACTTCTTTCTTCACCGTTGGAGTTGGTGAAGTCGATCCCTCCAAAGCGTGGGCTTCGACCCCCGTCCTTCGTCCCTGGTTTAGAACGCCTCTCAACCTCCTCGAACGCCTCGGTCTCTCCTCCTCCCTAACTTGGGTCAAATCCTCCAACCTTTCGAACCTCGCCATGCCCAAACTCTGCAGATGCTCTCCTAAACTGCCCAACCCCACTTTTTTCAAAACCTCTTCCCTACCTATCCGATCCTCTCCCTCTCCTTGTAGGACAAGTACGGCCAGAGGCGATTTGATCTTGGCCGTTTGGGAATTCCAATACCTCCTTCTGATCGCTTTGATCCGTTGTGGAATCAAAGGACCGAGCAGACGAGATTCTTCAGTATCCGGAAAGGCTCGTGCGGGTAAGGTCGGTGGGTTCTCGAGGTGATGGATGTTAGGAGGTCGGGATTGGTGCGATAAGGGGGAAAGGATGAGTGCGCGGAGAGAAGGGGATACGAACGTTTTGGATCGGCGGGAGGTGGTGAGGAAGGGCTGTGGAAAGGTTGGAGAGAGAGAGAGAGAGAGAGAGAGAGAGAGAGATGGTTTGAGGTCCTTTTTTATGCTTTGGTCGAGTCCAAGCGTTGGGAAGAGAAACCCACCTCCAAAAGCTGATGACTCTGTTTCCCCTTCCTAGCATAGGCCTGATCCAACACCCTTTCGATCGCATGCAAATGGCCCGAATTGCACGCGATCAATCGTCTCAACAACTGCGTGTGTGCGATCCTCGCAAGGTGAAATCATCAGCTCCTTTGTGGGGGAGCGATCTTGAGGAAGGGTTACATAAGCCACGGCGTACTTTTTGAGCTTGGGATGTCCTTTCATAGGCTCGGGAACGATCCAAGGGAAGCGGTTTACGAAAATCGGTTTTGATGCGGTGGAGGTAGTGATCACTTTAATTCCAAGGACGAATTGTCAGCTCGTTTTTGCGCGCAAAGGAGCAGAAATGGAGGGCTAGTTGACACTTGCGTCGCTTGGGTATCGGGAAGATGTTTCGCTTCTTTGAGGAGAGCACGATAGAGCCATTTCCCTGTCAAGAGGGAGGGCGTGGACATGCGCAGGTTCGAGCGTCCCGGTGTCTAACGCGGCGTGTGTGGTCAAGAAGCAAGAGTGGAGGTGGCCACGGGGAGGGGGGGCCGCTTCCCTCGTTTTTTAGGCCGGGGTTCATGTCTCACCTGTGAATCTCACCGCCGTTGGAGCATCTAGGGAAGCGGTATGGATGGGAGTGTTTGCAGTCTCTGTTTGGAACACCTCAAGTTGCGCTCATTCCTCTTCCTCTTGGGGGTTTGAACCGCTCGCTCCCTTAACGGGCTCACTCAAAAACCTCGCACAAACCTCAGGCGACCCCCCAAAAAGAAAGAAACCACATATCATTACACATGCACCCCCAAGTAGTTCCCCTCTCGCTTTCATGAACCGCCGACGAGGATGTTGTTGATCGGGATATGCACCAACTTGACGACGTAACCGATCCCACCCATGATCACGAAACCGGTCGCGACCGCACGGCAGATTTGGAGGTATTCTAAAGGTAGGGATGTTATGAGGAGAGAAGTTAGTTTGTGTGTGGGTGTGTGGGTATGCGGGCAGAGAGGAGAAGCCGGGGTTGGACCGCTCAATGCCGAATGAGCAGGGGTGTGTGTATGCGGTGCAACGAGGTTCTTGCCTTTCTTGTCAGGTTTCGTACACCGCGTCATGAACTAGACCAACGAGGACCATCGATCAGCACACCTAGTCTCCCTCTCTCGCTCTCTCACTGCCATTGTCCCACGTTGACGTGTCCACCGTTTCGAGGGTCGAGTCTCAAAACAAAAAAAACGTTTGATGTGAACTCACTTGAGCCCCATTCTTAAATTCGGTTTGAAGGGATTCGATCGCTTCCTTGGCGACGTCCATTGGTTTTCAGAGGGATGTTGGGGTGGGGGTGAGGGATGAGAGTGAAGGAAGGGAAAGCCGAAACAGGGGCGGTGGTAGAACGACGGTTGACGCGGCGACGACTCGCGAGACGCAAGGGAGCGTGCGCAACGGTGCTTTTTCCTGGGTCTAATCTCGTTCGAGCCATCAACTCTTCGAAACGGGGTGATCAAGGCTCAACTATGGCTTCAACATCCCTCCGAGCCGCTCCGGAGGAACTGCTCGTGGAGTTGCACGTCAACTACATCCAATCCCTCGATGATGTGAGTCCACCCAGCGCAAGGGAAGCCACGCATACCCCCACCCCACTTGAGTTCTCCCCAACTAACCCACCCTGCGGAACCCTCCGTCGACTGCAATTTGAAAACACCTTGGGAAAAACCTTTTGCCCCTCCACCAAAAACAAAAAAAAGAAACGGGACCAACTCTACTACCACATGACCCAACACTTGCGCATGAACGGCATTTACTGGGGGTTGACCGCGCTCAGTCTGATGGGTCGCAAGGACGCTTTACCGAGGCAAGACATGTTGGAATGGGTCATGGCGTGTTGTGATACTTCGACGGGTCAGTCAAGAAACAGTTCCGTGCTATGATGCGCAGCGAATGGGGAGAGGCATGGGTGCTGTGGGTGCTGATCGGTCGCCTTTCTGCATTCAAAGGCGGCTTCGCTCCTCATCCCCACCATGAACCCCACTTGCATCCCACACTGTCGGCGATCCAAATCCTCGCCACCCACGAGGCATTGCATCTCCTAGATCAAGACAAGGTCGTATCATGTACGCCCCCCTCAACTCACTCATACGCCCCTACCTCAACCTCGGTCTCCATCCACCCCCTAACCTGACCTTGTCCACATCCAACAGACGTGCTCTCCCTCCAATCCGCAACCACAGGAGCCTTCGCCGGCGACGAATGGGGAGAACGAGCTTCTCGGTTCACCTACTGCGCCGTATCCTGTCTATCCCTCCTCGATCGACTCGACGCGCTCGATATCGATCTGACCGTCGACTCGATTCAACAATGTCGTAATTTCGACGGAGGCTTCGGCATGTGTCCAGGCGCGGAAAGTCATGCCGCTTATGGTACGGCCTTCTCTCGTTTCCAATTCCCATTATGGTTTTTTTTTTTTTTTTTTTTTGTTTTTTTGCTCATGACTGATCTTGTTCATTCCCCCGTGTTTCACCCAGTTTGGACATGTTTAGGTACGCTCGCGATCCTAGGTCGACTGGACCTCGTTGAAAAGGAAACGTTGTGTTGGTGGCTCTGCGAACGACAATTACCTTGTGGGGGCTTGAATGGGAGGCCGGAGAAATTGGAGGATGTGAGTTGGCCGATCCTTCCTACATCTTTTCCACTATGGCCTTGATGAAGCATCTTGCTGACCTCACCTTATGCGTGTCTTTTGGGAGCGATCAGGTTTGTTACAGTTGGTGGGCTTTAGCCTCCTTGGCCATCTTGGGGAGGCAACATTGGATCGATGCGGACAAGCTCAAAAAGTTCATTCTTTCGGCTCAAGTAAGAAATCTTTATCACACTCAAAAAGCATACTTTTCTCCTCGGAGGTTTTGGGAAACTCAGAAATTGCCTTGTACCGGTCGAAATCATGTTCAGGATCCTGATCAAGGCGGGATCGCCGATCGACCGGACGATGTGCCCGACGTTTGGCATACCGTTTTTGGGATCGCTGGTCAGTTGAATCGATCGCGTGTTCGATCTAAAAAAGTGGATCCACTCATATCTTTTGGGTTCCACTCCATCCCGTCTCGTTCGATTTTAGGTCTTTCCCTCCTCTCTTACCCAGGCTTGGAACCCGTTGATCCCATCTATTGTATGCCCGCTAACGTGACTGCCAAATTGGAGTCGACGAGGAGGAGAGGTGAAGCGGGGAAGTGAGGGTGGCTTTTGGGATCATGTCGTAGATGAATGGTTTTGTTTTGTTTGGCTTGTTGTTTGTTGTAACCGTTACCGTTCCTCTTGGATTGGCCTGTCGTCCTTTTGAGAATGCGATGATGAAGAAAACCCATCTCTCTCACGACCGCGCGCTCGGGCTCGTGCACACATGAATGCTCGCATTCCAAATCCAAAATAAGTGATACAACAAGTTCATTGACCACCTCAAAAAACGCATTGAACCCTTTGTGCTCATCTACTTGTTCCCCTTCTTTTTCTTCTTCCCCTGCTCCGTCCTCCCTTGCTTCTCAGCCTTGATCTGATTCATCATATGCAACCTGATCGCCGCGAATGCATCCTTTTTAAACTCCTTGTTCGTCAACACGGCGGGGAGTCGGGAGGCTTCGGATCGCCTGTTTGGATTGACGATCACCCATTCATTCGAGTCAGGTGTGGGCGATGTAAAGAGTGTTTTGGGTGGGAGAATGTTAAAAATCGTAGGTACGTACAATACCCTTGATCTCTTCTTAGCCGTCAACTTCTCGTTCCCTTGGCTACCCAAAGTCCCAACAAATCGTTCGACACCCTCTTGCTCCTTACCAACATCCCCATCTCCCTCCACCGTCTCGTCGACATCACCATTCATCCCTAATGCATCCTCCGGACCCATCGTCGTCGTTGTTTCAGAAACGACGGGTAATGCGCTCTCGACTTGTTTCAAATCCGAAACGAGGTTGTTCTCCGGTTTGGAAGCGCGTTTCAAGCGACGTGCATGCGATTTCGAATAAGGTTGTTGTGACGAGGTAATTTCTAAACCATGAGGGGTTTATTGGGAGGAAGATCGAGAGGTTCAAGGGCTAGGTGATGAGTGGATTTTTTTTCTTTCCGAACGCGTGGAAGTGAGGGTGAATGAAATGCTCACTCTCGAGTAAAGCTTGTCGCTTCAAGTGTTGTTTCAAAGCTTTGGTGGGTTTGGAAGGGAAGCAATGACTCGTCCGTTGTGGTATTACTTGAGCATCATCACCCTCATCATCATGGCCCTGCATATCAGTCCCTGCTGAACCTTGGGAAGGGGCCTTTATTGGATCCTGCGAGATTCAAGGAATCGAATGCGAATCAGCCCCCCCCTTTCCCTTTTTTCTGCACATCACGTATGGAAGGAGTCGTTAGGACACCTTCCCCCCCTCCCCCACCTTGCCAACTTGGTTCCCGATGGGTTTCATCAGCTCGTCACCCGCACTGAGAGCGATCAAATCATCATCTTGAACGGTTGAACGAGTCGCGTTCGTTCGAGAAGCGGCTTTGGAATGACCGGGGAGAGAACGACGAGGGTGGGTTGGGCGGGGCTGTGGGGAGAGAGAGAGAGAGAGAGACAAGTATGGGTTAGGAGGGAGTTGGGTGTGGTGCGGGGGTACGTACCATTGTTGGGGGTTGAGCGGGTGTAGTGAAGCGCGAGGACTGATCGGGGACTGCTGGGCTTTCGCAAGGTGTGACGTTTTGAGCTCGGACCACCACCCCTCTGACGATGACAAATTCAAGCCGCCCCCACCTTTTTGAGCCCGGCTGCAGCTGGGTCGTGACGGCGGCGCTCTCCTCGGCTCCCTTTCCTTGCCCACTCCACCTCCTCCAACTCGATGCATCCCCAACAGATCACGCGCGATGGACCCTCTCACCCTTTCCTCGGGTATCAGATCCACCTCGGCCTTACCGCTCTTCAGTTCGGTGCTCTCCCAAGTCGATCATTCGATCGCCACGACTTGCGTTCAAGGTGTGGATGACTTGTTGCACCTTCAAGGAGGGGTCAGGAGAGGGGACGTGATTGAGATACAGGTGCGTTTTTTTTTTCTTTTTTCTTCTTGGGTGTTGGGACTGAGCTGATCTCAACTTCACTCCTGACGATCCGGGATCCGCCCCGCCCCCTCCTCACCTCTTTTTGAACGCGACGACAGGGCCTCGCCTGCACGGGCAAGACGACCCTTCTCCTTCACCTTACCATGATCTCCATCCTCCATCGCTCGATATACCATTCCTCTTCGGGGAAACAAATTCCCATAGGAGGGAAACAACACCAAGTCTGTTTCATCGATTGTTCAGCCCAGAATCGGTTCCCTTTCCCACGCTTGGTCCATCTTTTGACCGTTCATTTCAAGGCGTGTTTGATAGCGGTCGAGACGAATCCGGAGAACGGCTTGATCGATCAGTTGATCAAAGAGGCGTGTTCGAGATTGATCGTCTTTCGACCCAAGGGATTGATCGAGTTGACCGCGACAATCAAGAAGGTTTCCAACTTGTTCACTTGCGTTGACGAAACGGATCCGCCGCAAGACGACAACGACTCGGACAAGGGGATGTCGACACCGTTCCACCTCATCGATCGAGCCTTGTTAGGCCACCTCATGATCGACGGCATGTCCGAATTTGGATGGTCCCATCAACTCGAACTCGAAGGGAAGAACCTTCATCCGCTGCCCGCACCCACGATCATGTCACACCTCATCAGTTCCATCGCCGAACTCAGGACCTCCCTCGCTCCAGTCATTTACATCACCCAATGGGTTTTCAACCCTTCTCTCGTACCGGCCTATTCCAAAGATCGACTCCCTTTATATAAATCGCATCTAGAACCCCCTTGGCCACGATTGACAACGATCCCTATACCTTCAAACCTGAAGGAAGCTTTGCTAGGACCTGATCCCCTTGATCCCCTTTCTCAACCCCATCATCCCGAACGTCCCTCCTTCCCCATTCATCATCATCTTACCCTTCATCCACCTAGGAAGCGCAAGATCAAGAAAGGCGTTCCATTTCAAGAGGTTTGGGAGAGGAGGAAGGAAGGGAGAGGCGAAGGTATGGATGGCTTCGTTTGTGTGTTGAGGTCCGGGGGAAAGGAGGTGGGGAGTTGGGAATGGAGTGTTGAGGAGGATAGAGTCGTTTGTTAGAGGGGGAGAAAAGGAGATTTGAGGCTGGTTCAGGTTCAACCTTTTGTTTGTTGTTGTATGTCGCATGATATTGATCGACGTTTGCTGCGCTCCAAGATGACCCAATGCCTTTTTTTTCTCTGAACGTTCTTCCTCGCGATGCATCATGGTTTTTGAGTCGACGTTATCCATTCAATATTGGAACAACAGGATTCTTTTCACTCCCAATGCGCCAAAAAATATGAACTATCAAAAAAGACAACAACACCATCAACAAACCTCGCGTGCAAACCCCCCCCCCCCCCCTGACTGGTCCCCTTATTTCCACTCCTCCGCAATGCTCTCAAACACCTCCCCAATCACTTTGGCATCTGGGCGCGACACAAAAAGCCACCGCAAAAAAAAAAAGGCAACGAATTATCTCTTTTCAGCAGCCAGAACGCACTTTTTGCGTGCGAGGTACTCACTCGTAATCAACTGATGATTGGCGTACTCCACCACCTTCAACTCACACCGATCGTTCCCTAATCGCGCTTGTAAAGTCCTCACACTGCCCAACGAGATCCTCTCATCTTTATCCCCATGCCAGATCTTGAGCTTCATCTTCAAATCCAAATACCTCGATTCGAGATGCCCAGTAGTTGCATCATTAGGGACGCCATTGTTGTTGGTTAGGGTTTTGGAGGATCGGTTGAGGAGGAGGGCTAGATCCGAGGTCGATCCTCGGAGGGATTCGGCGTGACAGGCTCGTAAAAGTCCTTGACCTAGGTCCGTGCCTGTTAGAGTTGGAGGGATCAATGGGATGCTTGAAGAGGGGGTGGTAGAAGGGAACGAAGAGGGATCGAGCGAAGCCCTCTGTTTCGAAAGACCCAATCGGTCCCTTCTCCCATGTGGTGTACATAACTGCGCTCCGTTCATCTCGGGCGAGGAAGTCGAAAGTTCGCTCGATAGGGACTCGTCGTAGCGAGGTGGTGGTAAAGGGGATGAAACGCTCCTGAACGACTCGATGAACGACCTAGTCGACCTCGTCTTCAGACTGAACGTACTGAGTCTTCGTGGACGAGGTTTGGACGAAGTTTGACTAATCGAGTCGGTTGAATCGGGTACCTCCCCCATCCCATCTTTCGTTTGTCGTTCCTCATCCTCCAACGTGGAATTGATGGTCCCGTCGCCCCCTCCAGTCCACCTCAATTTCCCCTGGCGTGCATCATATCCAACGGCAGTATGTTGGATCGTCGGTGGTTTCCCCAACCTCTTGGTCGTCATCTTCCAATCCGCCATTTGCGCATTCCTAAGCACCCCCCTCGGGACATACTTGAGCAATTTGTACGCCCCCGCCAACGCCTCACTCGAAGTCGAGACGATCCAAGGCGCCAACAAATGTAAAGAACCTCTCACTCTCGATGAAGCTTCCCCTAAAGCCGAAGCAACGGCGTAAGGACCTCCTGCCGAATGAGCGAGGATCGAATACGTGCCCAGTCCGAGATGATCGATGATTTCGTCCATGACGAAAGCCCATTCGGTGAACCCTCGTCGAGAATCGGGGATTGCGCTCGTTCGTCCTAAACCCCACCTATCGACGCAAATAATGCGAAGGTTGTACGCTTTCGCCATTTCGTCGTATAAAGCCATGATGTAACGTACGCAACCTAGACCGAGGTGGACCAAGACGGGGTGACCATGGGGTGCTCCGACGTCGGCGTAAGAGACGGTTAGGCCGAGGTTAGGGGGTCGACGGAGAGTAAGTAGTCGAGTCAGTTTGGACGAACGCAGAACTTGGGCAATGTCCCTTTCGACTCGAAGAGACTCGGGCGTATAGACGTTCGCCGTAGAGAGTTTCCGAAGCGAGGATCGTGGGGTTACACTGGAGCGTGATGGGCGTTGGGAATGCGAGGACTTGGCAGACATGGATCGAGTATCGTCTGATACACTCCGAGCAGGTAGTTTGGTCATTTCCAAGAAGACATCATCGGCGCCGCAACCTTCGAGCCGGTCTTGTAGATCCAAACATTCTGACAAGCTTTGCTTGAGATCCCCATCTACGCTAGGTCGGAGCAGATTCGTCGCGAAGGTTGCTGGATTCGAGCGGCCAATCCTCGTAGGTCCCTCCTTGGTTTTCTCGGCGGACGCAGCCATTTTGGATAGGTATGAAGCACCGGCATGTTGGCGAACGATCTCGTCGATCGAGAGGATAAGCGTGGGAGGTGTCGGACGAAGCGACTCAAGCTCCGCGGTCATCTTGGAGGTGTTGGGTATCGAGTGCCGGCATGTGTTCGTCGACGTCGATTCATCTTCTACGCCTATGAGAGACGTTTCGTCGACCGATGAAGTGATCACTGGGAATTTCAAACTCGTATCATTCTCCTTGATCACCTCGGCATCTGCCGAAATTGACTTGCCCACGGGGGCAATGAAAGAATACCGCTCAAGTTGAGGAGATGGAGTTTGTGAAGGGCCAGCTTGTAACACCGGCGATGGTCGTACGACA
Source organism: Microbotryum intermedium (assembly GCA_022702645.1). Classification (NCBI taxonomy): domain Eukaryota; kingdom Fungi; phylum Basidiomycota; class Microbotryomycetes; order Microbotryales; family Microbotryaceae; genus Microbotryum; species Microbotryum intermedium. Next base: position 918,895 of record JAHWDX010000005.1, on the reverse strand, counting down.
CCACCAAAGAGCGGTCCATCTTGTATCTCATCAACAACTCGAGGTGGTTGGAGATCTCGCTCGACCGACACCGACATCAACTCAGATGGGGTCTGGACGTCGGGGATCGATTCTCGACGCTCGCCATCTCCTCTCGGCACCTCGTCCTCCACTGACCGTTCCGCCTCGCCTGCACTCTTCCACGCGTCGACAGGACTTGAACCCTTACCGGACCGAACCAAAGCTTGATTCTTCTTCTTACTCGAAGACCAAGCCTCACCCCGAGATCCACCAATAAGTCGTCCATTCATACTGGCGACCAAACCATCCAGATCCGGTGGCGCCGATCCACCGCGAGCCAAGACCCCTCTACCTCCGAATTCATCCGGAGGCACCGGCAAACCACCGGGGTGTTGAGAACCTTGGGCATGTAATGAAGAGTCATGGGTAGATAACGAGCTCGGATTTGATTGGTAAACACCGTGTAAGGGGTCGTACACCCCTGGACCGGCAAAGATGTCGATCACGAGCGTTTGGGATGATCCCGTATGGACCCCTGTCGTGCCTAAATCTCGAGTCGAAGAACCACGCGACGAAGTGGAGAGTGTATGCTGGCGTTGATCTGGATGATTGGTCTCCGGCACCGATGGACTAGTTAGGATGCCCGGGGGAGTCGAGTTGAGGGACGAGGTGGATCGCGACGAGAAGAGCTTGCTGATGCGCGACCCGGGGCGGATGAAGGAGAAGCGGGAGCCGGCGGAGGCTGAGCTGGTCGTGCTGTACTGGTCATCTCTTCTTTCAACCTTTATTGTGTTTTCGTGAGCTGTAGGAGACTTCACTGTCGCCGCTCGCGGTGGGGTCGGAACGAGGAGCAAGTTTTTGCCCCCTGCTGGACGAGCTGATTTTGGTTTTGGACGATCAGGATGGACAAGAAAGGCGGGTGGCGATTGCGGTGTTGGCGTCGTGACATTTGCTTGAACCATCTGTGATCGGCATTAGAGTGAGCCAACTGAGCAACCCTTCAGATCGGGAAGTGAACTAACCTCGCTTCGCCGTGCTTTCTCCGGATCACTCGACACTGGTGGGAACGGAACGCGGTCAGATCGCTTTGATTGGTGCGATGATGCCGCCCCAATTGTGCTGGGGCTACCGTTCCCCGATATGTCATTCTCATCTCGGCTGAACCCTTTGTTCATCAACCCATCCGCAAGCGCAGAACGCTTCGGTGGTGGATTCCTGGTCGTCTCGGAGGCGTGGTCGACAGCTATCGAAGCATGTGGTGAACTCAATGACCGTCGCCTAGGTGCTTCAGTAAAGACTGTCCGGGTGGGAGAAGTCTCGGTCTTTGAAGTTACCGGTGCCTTCGACGAGGAAAACGGCATCTCCGATGATGCCGACGGAAAGGGGGAGGAAGTCGGGCCGTTCGCCGAACCTTTGCGAGCTCGTTGCAGCAGACCGAGATCCGCAGGTGGTAAGGGTGGTGACGAGAACCTCGATGCAATAGGTGTCGACCACAGTTCCGCAGCAGCAATGACTTTGACGGGGCCTCTGCTCGATACGGTCACGCGGCGAGGTGACGAGATGATCGCCGACGACGATGACGATGATGACGATGGTGTGGTCGAGTGGGTGGGAATAGGGGCGGCGTAGCTGTTAAGCCGGGTCCTCCGATCTGGGTATTGGTCAAAGTATGAGCCTTGAGGCTCGAAGCGGGACGACTTCCTGTGGGTGGGTGAGAGGTCAGATATCGCACGGTTTCTCAAGAAGTAACTAAGAGTTGACGATGACACTGACATGGCCAATGACATGGCCCGTGCTTATCAGAGCCCAGTTCCCGCGCGCACGCCCCCCCCACCCCCACCCTGGCGCGACGATTGACTGGGGTTGCACAGCAACCCGCTCTGCTCGCGGCCAAATCAAGAAGATTAGGGGAGCTTGTGAGCTTCCTCAAGCTACGTGCTCGAACCCGAGTATTGGCTTGGGACTGACCGTGGTGATGCTGATGGCTGAGACAGCTGGTTCGAGGACCCCCACCAAGGGAACTCCTTCCCCGAGCCTTTCTCGAGTAGTCGAACTTTACACTGCGCAGACTCAGCCACACAAGAGCCTCGGAATAAAAGGACCTGGAGCTTGGAGGTGATGGGGCACAGAACTGATGGAAAGGCTCAGTAAGCAGGTCTCTCGCCGTGGAGTGCGGTGATCGATCAGCCGTCGGCCAAAAGAGTGCATACACTCACCTTGGGCCTACCCTACAACAACCACGCTAGATTGTGTCTTGGACTCTTGTGGAACACAAATGATGACCATTAAGGGAAGAGGTACGATTGAGATCTCAGGTGTGCGAAGTGCGAAGGAGTTGAGTCGAATCTGTTCACACGAGGGATAGGGGCAAAACGGCAACGTCACGTGCATCTCCTCTCCTGTCCGGCCTAAGCTCCACTTCCGGGGTCATGAGGTCATAACTGACTCAAGGCCGCCTTGCCATATCGATGGAGCGCCCCGTGGTCACCTATTATCTCTCATGTTGGATCACATGAAAAGCAGTGACAGCAACACTCGGATGGTACTGCGAGTCTCTGAGGCGAGCCGGTATTAATAAGGTTCTCATCCAAGCTCAGTGCTAATGAAGTGATTAGCCCGACCTGGCCCGTGCGCGCCTTCGCCTGGCTGTGCGCGCCTTTGGTCGTTCCTGGAGATCGCCATTCAATTCGAGCGCCAGGCGCCCGCCAGCCCCCGTTCCTCTTCCTCCTCTCTCTCCTTCCCGCCACTCCGAAAGCCGACTCGACTCGTCGAAACATACAATCGGTAAGTTTGCACGAGCTGTGGCCTCATGATGACCACATCTGACACACTCGATTGCACTTCCCCCATTCCACGCTCCCTCGCACCCTACCCGCTTATCGTCTCCACTTGGGCTTATGACTTGGGGTAACCCCCGTTCGGCCATCTTTGCAGGTACCACAAAGCTAGTATCTCCCACACCCACACCACCCACCACAACACCGACCTTAGATCGTGAGTTATAGTCGAATCTTTTTCAGTATTCGTCATCGACACTCGGTGTACCCGATATCTAGCGACGTCACACTTGCCTTTGGCGTGGGGTGGCGTCAGCAATAGTCATTATCCGTATCGGGCAGGGTTGCACGCCAACACGGCGTCAGACCCTTCACTGTTACTGCTTACGCTGGACTGTATGCTAGTCATCCTGCTCGTGACGCTCGTCCGTGAAGCCGGCGACTAAAGCCGCCATGGATTGCCACATGTTGATCGATCGTGCCCCGCTCTCCGCTCTCCGCCCGCCGGTCACGCCACGCCACGCTCGCGAGCCCGACCATCTCATTTCACCAGTCTTGGTCAAGAAGAAGTGGATTGCTAACCCACGCATTCGATCCCTGCAGATGCAAATCTTTGTCAAGACTCTTACGGGCAAGACCATCACCCTCGAGGTCGAGTCATCGGACACGATTGACAATGTCAAAGCCAAGATTCAGGACAAGGAGGGTATTCCCCCCGACCAACAGCGTCTCATCTTTGCGGGCAAACAGCTCGAGGATGGCCGTACGCTTGCGGATTACAACATCCAAAAGGAGTCGACCCTTCATCTCGTCTTGCGCCTGCGTGGTGGTATGCAGATCTTTGTCAAGACCTTGACCGGTAAGACGATCACGCTCGAGGTCGAATCCTCGGACACGATCGACAACGTCAAGGCCAAGATTCAGGACAAGGAAGGCATCCCTCCTGATCAGCAGCGATTGATCTTCGCTGGAAAGCAGCTCGAGGATGGCCGTACGCTTGCGGATTACAACATCCAAAAGGAGTCGACCCTTCATCTCGTCTTGCGCCTGCGTGGTGGTCAATGAGTTTTGAAGTGTAGTCTTGTGGGTACTGCACGTAGGGAAATTGTTTCATCCAGGTAGTCTACACTTTTTGAGATGTGAAATGGCGGTTGCCTATTCTCCGAGTCTGATTCTGCAATACTTTGCGAGTGAGGATCATCATGACCATGTGCGAGCGACTGAAGTGGTGTTCGATATTGGGCACAAAATGAGAGCAGCAACATCTTTAGTCAAAAACGAAACTCTTGTGTGCGCGCAAGTCACGGTGCGACGGGCCGCACTCGGCGCTCGGTGGGCCGCCCTCCCTCTGACTCTTTCGCCCCCATCTCGATCGTCGCCTCATCTTGTGCGTTGAATGCACCTCGCGCGATCTTTATTGCCCCAGCTTCGCCTCCGCACTCGCACGCTACTCCAAACACCTCTCGTCTACACCCACATCAATACCCCCTATCGTCCTTCCTCGCTCAGAGTCGCTCCGTTCAGCATGAGTCAAGCTTCGCAGAACGAGACGCCAGGATCGCGTGGGATCGTCGAGACCATCGTCGATGCGATCAACCCTTCCCAACAAGGAGCCGAGGGTAGTTCCGCACCTGCACCGGCTACAGGAGGAGCTCAGGATGGTTTCGCTGCCTCTGTCGAGCAACCTCGAGTCAAGTCAGTCGATCAGAGACCTCCCCTACCCCACACTCATGACAGCATGCTGACAACACCCCAAGTCACGTTCGTTTCTAGGGAGAATGGCGAATTAGAGACCAAGTCCGAGATGAAGAAGCGCATCAAGGCCGAGCAGAAGGAGAAGGAAAAGGCCGAGAAGGCCGCCGCGAGGGAGAAGAAAGAAGCCGAGGACAGGGCCGCAAAAGCCGCTGCTGACGCCGTGAGTTGGTGTTGTTGGTGCAGAGGGAGATTGTGGGTGGAGGTGGAGGTGGAGGTGGAGGTGGAGGTGGAGGTGGAGTCATTACAGGTGGACTGGACTGGCGGCTGACGAGGTGGGATTCTTCTTTTTGGCGGTGCCCTACTCAGGACTATTCGCCCGACAAGTACGGCAAGCTCCCTCTCAACACCTCTCAGGATCGATCTCGTAAGTCGGAAAGATACTCCAAGCTGCACGAGCAAGAGGATGCTGAACGAACGTCGCTTCCCCCGACTTTCGCAGGCAAGGAACGAATCGACTTGGGCACATTGACCGCCGCCGATGCGGGCAAGAAGGTCCTATTCCGAGCTCGTCTCCAAACATCACGGACTCAAGGTGCGTTGTCACCATTTCTCGCTCTCGGATCTCACACTATATAGCTCCTGTTGACCCGCTACGACATGTAACTCCTACTTCCCCACCTCCCCCCACACTCGCTCCCTCGGTCGCTCACTCGCAGGTGCCAAGATGAACTTCCTCGTCTTACGTCAACAGCAACACACGATCCAAGCCCTCATCCAGGTCGAACCCGAACTCGTCTCCAAGCCCATGGTGCGCTGGACCGAATCCATCAACGCCGAATCGATCGTGCTCGTCGAAGGCACCGTTCAAAAACCGCTCGAGTCCGTCAAGAGTTGCACCGTCTCGGACGCCGAGATCAAGATCTCGCAGATCCACACCATCTCGGAAGCCCCCAACGTGCTCCCCTTCTCGATCGCGGATGCGATGCGTACGGCCGATTCGGTGGAAGGTCCTACGGTCGCGCTCGATACGCGCTTGGACAACCGAGTGCTCGATTTGCGCACCATCACGAACCAAGCCGTCTTCAAAATCCAGTCCGGCGTGTGCCAGTTGTTCCGCGACTACCTGATCAACAAGAACTTTGTCGAGATCCACACCCCGAAGCTGCAAGGCGCCGCGACGGAGAGTGGTGCGTCCGTGTTCAAGGTATCGTACTTCAAAGGCAACGCCTTCCTCGCGCAATCGCCGCAACTCGGCAAGCAGATGTGCATCGCCGGTGACATGGAACGAGTGTTCGAGATCGCTCCTGTCTTCCGTGCTGAGGATTCCAACACGCATCGCCACATGACCGAGTTCATGGGTCTCGATCTCGAGATGGCGTTCGAGGAACACTACCACGAAGTGATGGAGACGATCGACGGCATGCTCAAGGCCATCTTCAGTGGTTTGCAACAAAAGTACGCCAACGAGATCTCGATCGTGCAGAAGCAATTCCCGCACGACGACTTCACCTTCTTGCCCGAGACGTTGGTGCTCAAGTACACGGACGCGATCAAGATCTTGCAAGAGGCTGGGGTGCAACAGGGAACGCCACCGGCACCGATTGGGGATTATGATGACATGTCGACGACGACGGAAAAGGCTTTGGGTGTCTTGGTCAAGGAGAAGTATGGTACGGATTACTACATCATTGACAAGTTCCCGTTGGAACTGCGTCCGTTCTACACAATGCCCGATGCCGAGGATCCTGTGAGTTGAACCCCCTTCGACTCGAATCGGTCTCTCTTTCCTTGAGTTTCGATTTGCTCATCCCCTCCATATGAACTCGAACCCTTGCAGAAACTGTCCAATTCGTACGACTTTTTCATGCGAGGCGAAGAGATCCTCTCGGGAGCTCAACGAGTGCACGACGCGAGTTTACTCGAAGATCGTATGCGAGCGGTCGGGATCGACCCCAACGACATGAAGGCCTACGTCGATGCGTTCCGTTTGGGAGCTCCGCCTCATGCCGGTGGTGGTATCGGTTTGGAGAGGGTCGTGATGTTGTTCTTGAAGTTGAACAACATTCGAAGGGCGAGCTTGTTCCCTCGTGATCCTAAGCGATTGAACCCTTGAGAGGGGGGAAAGCTGTGTAGACCCCTCTCGGGAGGGTGTATGTTTGTTCATGTCCTGCATGAATTTATATTCTTTCCTTGAACGATGTCATGAGAGAAAAGGACTTGAGAGAGAGAGAGAGCGCGCGCGAAGTTCCTTTGCGCCGATCGCCGACTCGCGTTGCTCACGTTGCGGTCGTGTGGCCCCTCTGCCTGTGCCCCTCTGCCTGTGCCCCTCTGCCTGTGCCTCTGCCCGTGCTCCACTCCGCTCCTCTCTCTGCTCAGCTCTCAGCCCACGCATCCACCTCACAAACACCCCATCTTATTCACCATGTTCCGCCTCGCCGCCCGCTCAATCGTTTCGCCCGTGATCCGACGAAGTGTAGCACCGACCGTCGCCGTTCGCTTCCCCCCGGTCTCGTCGTCGTTGCAACAACCACACCAACAGCAGCAACACCGCTTTTACGCGGCTTCGGCTCTGACCGGCGAGGCGATCAAGGCGCGCATCTTGGAGGTGCTCGGCTCGTTCGAGAAGGTCGATGGCACCAAAGTCAGTCGTTTTGAGCCAAGAAAGCTGGAACACGTGCCCACTCAATGTACATGGCTGATGCTCTTTCACTGCTCGGTGGTGGTGGTGATGTGGTGATTAGGTGACCGAGACGGCGTCATTCACGAATGATTTGGGCCTCGATTCGCTCGATGCGGTCGAAGTCGTCATGGCCATCGAGGGTCAGTCCATGCGGGAGGAGGCAACTGATACAGCTCAGTATCGCTTGGACAAAGAGAACTGACATGGTCTCCTTCATCACCTCCGTCCAACCGCCTTGTCTCGCCTTTCGAACCCCACCCCCCCTTTCCCCGCGTCTGTTTCGCACTGGGCAACTAACTATCCGTACATCGAACACCTCCATCATCGAACTCGCATATCGCGTACCTCTCCACCATGTACCCTGACCTACAAACACCCCACTCGATGCCCCCAACGCCTCTCCTCTCCTCCCTCACAGAGGAGTTCTCGATCGAGATCCCGGACGAGGATGCCGACCGAATCACGACCGTTGGGGAAGGTAAATCTTGACCCATAGGCGCGCACACCTCTGCCTTGCAACACGAACAACATGACTGATCCCATCACCTCCCCAACAGCTATCGACTACATCTCGAAATCACCCGAGGCGCATTAAAGCATATGCTCATCAGAGGAGATAAGAGGGAAAAGGAGGGGATCGTTGGATCGTTTGCATGTTAGATTCTGGAACAAGAAGAAGAAAAAGAGTGTCAATGATTCCTGGATGTTGGAGCGTTCCAAGGAAGTGAGAGCTCGTCGTCAGCCTGAGCTTTTGCGAAGCTGCCAACGGATTGTCGATCGCACAGTGGTGACACAAGTAATGTTTGGCAAAGCATTCAACATTTCAGCTCGTCATGGATGGACGACACCTCGTCTTTGCGCCAAAAAGTCATGCGCTTTCTTAGGCCTCAAGAAACAGCCGCTCCTGAGTGGGCTCCATGTCGCCCCCGAATATCAAAGAGTGGCCATGCGACAAAATGTTCGGTATAATACTGATACGATTCCAATAATGGGGCCATAAAAAAAAGAAAGGATCCATGACCCCGTCAAAATTGTAAAGGAGAAAAGCTTGAAGGACAAGAAGAAGAAGGAGAAAAACCTCTAGACCCCAAAAAACCCTGAACTCAGCGAAACGAACCTCATCTCATCGCTCGCTCAACCCCCCATCATTCCCTGGACCACGCCTCCAAATTCCTCATCACACACCCTTTCCCTTGTTGCACCTCACCAATCCGATACACCTTGTTCGAACCATTGGTCTCGAGATCCTTCTTGACCTGTTCGGCTTTCCCTTTTGCGACGACGACGACCATCCCGATCCCGCAGTTGAACGTTCTCGCCATTTCGTTCGGGTCGACCCGGCCCAACTTCATCAACATCTTGAACAAAGGCAAAAACTCGAACGAGGAAGCATCGACCCAACACCCCACACCTTCAGGAAGGACGCGCGGAACGTTCTCCGTAAAGCCACCGCCGGTGATATGGGAGAGACCTTTGATGTCCCCTCGGCGGATCGAAGGAAGCAGTTGTTTGACGTAAATGACCGTCGGTTCGAGCAAGGCCGCACCAAGTTCCAGATGCTTGTCCCATGTCGTAGGGGCGTGCAGGTCCATCCCATGGGCATCAACGATTTTACGAACGAGCGAGAAGCCGTTCGAATGAACACCCGAAGAGGCGATGCCGAGCAAGACGTCCCCTGCTCCGATGTCGGGTGTGGGGAGTACGAGTTCACGTTCGACGGCACCGACGGCGAAACCGGCAAGATCGTAATCGTCACCGTGGTAGAGCGAAGGCATCTCGGCCGTCTCACCACCGACGAGGGCGCACCCCGCATCGATACATCCATTGGCAACACCCTTGACGACATCCGCCGCCATGGGGACGTCGAGGTGTCCGCAGGCATAGTAATCGAGGAAGAAAAGGGGTTCGGCACCTTGGACGATCAAATCGTTGACGCTCATCGCGACGAGATCGATCCCAATCGTGTCGTGCTTGTTGTAGTTTTGCACGAGCTTGAGCTTGGTTCCGACACCGTCCGTACCGGCGACGAGGATCGGGTCCTTGAACCCAGCGGCTTTGAGATCGAACAGGCCACCGAAACCGCCGATGACGGAGTCGGACCCGATTCGTTTCGTCGCTTTGACGATGGGTTTGATCAAGTCGACAAGCGCGTTACCGGCGTCGATCGAGACACCGGCCGAGGCGTAGGTGAAACCGGCAGGAGCGGCGGCGGCGGCGGCGGATCCTTCGAGGAAGGCTCGGTACGCGATGTCTTTGCGGAACGTTGCGCCTTCAAAGTGAACGCAAGCGACACCCTTATAAGCGAGGGCCTGAGCCTCCTTAAGTGTTGCTGCCGTGGCTGTGACGGCGAGGACGCGACCACCATCGGTGACGACCTTGCCGTCGGTCAACTTGGCCGTTCCACCGTGGAAGACGACGACATCGGCTGGTAGTTCGTCGAAGGTGAGCTCGACTCCCTTTTCATATTTTCCAGGGTATCCCTTCGACGCCAGGACGACGGTGACGGCAGCCTGGTCCTTCATCGCGATCTTGATCGAGTCAAGTCGGCCTTCGACGCAAGCAAGCATGACCTCGGCCAAATCCGTCTCGGGGGACAAGAGCGCCAAGAGGGACTGTGTTTCGGGGTCACCAAAGCGGACGTTGTACTCGAGGACCTTGGGTCCATCGGCGGTCAACATGATGCCCGTGAAGAGGAGGCCGACAAAAGGAAGACCGTCCTTGCGCATGCCGTCGATCGTCGGTTGCACGATCCTGCGGTGGATCTCGGCCTCGACGTCTTTGGTCGCGCAGGGGGCGGGCGAATAGGTTCCCATCCCACCCGTGTTGGGTCCCGTATCGCCTTCACCGATGCGCTTGTGGTCCTGAGCACCGGGGAGGGAGACGGCGGTGTAACCGTCGGAGAAGGAGAGGATGCTGATCTCTTGACCGACGAGGCACTCCTCGACGACGACCTCGTCACCGGCGGCACCGAATTCCTTCGAGACCATGATCTCCTTCAAGCCTTCCAGCGCTTGCTCCTTGGTCGAAGGGATGATGACACCCTTGCCAGCGGCGAGACCGGAGGCCTTGATGACGATGTCGTGGGGGACCGACTTGACGTACTCGACGGCTTGGTCGTGGGAGTCGAAGTTCTTGTACTGCGCCGTGGGGATGTTGTGTCGGGCCATAAAGTCCTTGGAGAAGGTCTTGGAGCCTTCCATCACGGCAGCCTTGACCGAAGGGCCAAAGACGGGGATCCCGACTGTGGGCACACAGGTCAGCAACGCGAGGGACTTGTTTCCCGGGCCCAGGTAGGGACAGACGCACCTTTGCGGAATACAGTCTCTAAACCTTCGACAAGGGGTTGTTCGGGGCCAATGACGACAAAGTTGACCTGCAGTTAAAATGATAAGGGAGAGTCAGATTCTTGTCACAAAGGAAGCGAGACCGGCGTCGAGACTGACATCGTTCTCGAGAGCGAAAGCGCGCAATCCAGCGAAGTCGGTCGACTTGACTGGGATCGAGGTGACCTTGATGCCGAAAGTGGTACCGCCGTTGCCTGAAGAGACACGATGACATGAGGGATCGCCAAGAGACGGGAGGTGGATTGATTCGGAGGTTAGCCCGGCATTCGCGATCATCCTTCCCTTCGACGGGGGAAATCGGCAGCTTGGATGAAATTGAACTTGCCAGGAGCCACAAAGATCTTTTCGACCTTGGAGGACTGTTCGAGCTTCCAAGCAAGCGCATGTTCTCGTCCTCCGTTGCCGACGAGCAAGATGCGGAGCGCCTTTGCGAATGGGAGCAAAGTGCCAACGGATAGCGAGGAAAGCAGAGGGAAATGAACAAGACAGAGGTCAGTTTTAGGTCACCCAACAAGCTCAAGAGGCAACAACGCACCTCTTGCTCAAAGATACGTCCAGCGTCGGTCGAGGTAGCCATTCGTTCCGTGTCCGAGCTCGGCGCGGAGCGTGCGAAGGGCGTGGCAGGAGCGGCAAAGGAGAGAGAGAACAGATTGTGAGAGAGCAAAAGCTCGTGCAGCTGGAGAGAAGCAAGTTCGGATACAATCAGTTGCTGTATTCGACAAGAGCAGCTCCGAAGAGGGTAACTGACTAGGTTCTGGCCGATCAACACTCGCTAGGTCGAGGTTGGGGAGTGCAGCCACGCCCGAACTGCAGTAGGTGGTCGCGCGGCAACGTGTCGGCCACGCTCGGACCTCCTCTAGCCTTGATCAGTCGCCGGCGACCCAATCGTCAGCCTCGGCTTTGAGCTAGTGTAGTGTTACATCGGATCGAGGTGCATTCCTGTTGATACGGCTAGCTTAATTAGTCGTATCTGCAGCAAACCATGTATTTCTTCCAAGTACATGATCTGCTACCCACTGACAGCGACAAAAGCAGAAGGGCAGAGGGAAGAAAATGGAAAAGACAGGGGCCCGCGGCAAATATGGAATTGTGCAGTTTTGTCCAGTGGCCAAAAAAAACAAAACAAAAACCCAAAGCGCTAGGCCAGCAAGCTCGCACGTCGCAGGCGCACGACTGGACGACGCCTTTTCTCTTCCCTCCGTCTCACCCTCACCCATCTAACTCAGAGACCAAGGTCAGTAACAACCACTTGACCCAGCTTCGTAGAGCTCCTCTTCACTTTGTATCCAGTGACTGATTCGATTAATTCCCTTCGGAGCTCCCTCGTCCTACAGATGTAAGCTTTTGCCGTCTCCACCCACTCAGCTCGCCCTCACACATGAGCGTCTCCGCCCGAGTTCTGCCTGCCACGGCGGCGGCTGGGCGCCGGCGGGGAAAAGTTCAAAACGCGCCGCGTCTGCGCTGTGGTCCGCAAGACGCACGCACCAGCGCCATCGTCATCCCACCCCACCTCGTCACATCACACCGTGGCCCCTGTTGCCATCCAACACTTCATCACTTATACCGCAACTTGTACTCTTTGTCCTCATGCAGGCGTGATAAGTGGAAAAAGAAGCGAGCTCGTCGTCTGAGACGTAAGAGAAGAAAGATGCGCGACCGTTGTAGGTTGACCTCCCCCCCCCCTCTCTTTTCTCTTTTCTTCGAAACCCCCAAATTCATCACCCACAAGAACCATGGAACTTATTGCCCTTCCCATCTTGCCTCCTCACTCTTTACAGCCAAGTAAACGACTCGCTCTCCCCGACTCCCGAGTCTTGAACGACCAGCCCAAAATCTCCAATGAAGCCTCAATCTCGGGATTAAGACGTATTAAACTCCTGGATGCGAAGTGGGATTGGAGAGATGGGGAATGGAAGAACAGGACAAAGTGGTCGAGAAGGTTGTGATTCACTTTTACCAATATCGGCAATTATGTTTTTTGCGCAACAAAATCGAAGGAAGGGACAAGGGGTGACGAGGTTGTGGGTGGGAGTTTTGCTCGAGATCTATCGTTTTGGGGTTTCGGTAACGATTGCCTAGAGGGTTGATGTCGAGGCCGTTGCTACGGCGCCTCTCGATGCCTCTCATCTGTTGGAGCTTCCTATACATACTGCCACCTCAAGAGAGCCGTGAGAAACGAGAAAGACACGAGGTTGCACGTAACGAAATGCAGAGGTGGTGCTACAAACAGAAAGAAAAAGCTTGACGCAAGGAAGAAAAGGTTGGAACAGAGAGCGCATCTTGGGGTGTGTCACCATGCGATCGTCAGGAGTTTGTTCCCCAGTCTACCGGGATTTTGTAGGTAAGGTCTAGGGATCAATGAATGCAGCGACGACGTAAGCATCAAGCGGACTCAGCTGGGGCTTTACCCCGGATGTATTGGGACTCACGCGACCCCCACGCCCACTCCGAGTAGCAGTCCACAAAGGCCGACGACCTGCCACACCTTGAGCTCGATCGAGCGTTTGAAGAACCCGTACCAGCTCCGTGATTGTTGTTTCATCTGACGCTCACGAGAGCCACCGGACCTCGTCGAGGATGACTCTTTGCCAGAGTCTGCGGCCCTCCGACATGGCGAATCCTCCGCCGAAGACGACAGGTCGAGCGTAGGTACCGACGAGGGCAGGAAGGGCTCGGAAACGGCGAGAGAAGAGGAGATCGAGTCTTGCGTCGTTTCAGCGTCCCAGTTGTCCATCACAGCCGAAGTGAGAGGGGTCGGCCGGCGGTCGGGGGTGCAGCCGAAGGTTTGCGATGTGCCGAGACCGAGGCCCCTGACCGAGCCTGGGCCAACTCCGGGTTGGCGAGTACTGACGACTTGCGGTCTAGGCGATCTCGTCCCTCTAGCACTTTCACGAAACTTCCCATCTATTCCACCTGTATTCCTGCGTCAGCTCACTTGCTGATCGAGGGTAGAAAATGCCTCAAGGCAACTCACCGGCCCTGGCGGACCCTTCTCGAACATCAGTTGATCCTCGAGCGGCTCTCGCCTGTCGTCGCTCCTCGACCGATGCAGGAAGAGGTGAGGCCGAATCGCGTCGGTTGCCTCGCCTTCTTCCTCGGTTGGACGGAGCCGGTGGGCTACCGGGCGCAGGACCGAGCTGGAGTGGCCTCGACCTGATCGGTGAGAAGTCGGGATCGGTGACCGTGATCGGAACCGATGGAACCCAGCGACCCCGGGTAGAGTCGTGGGCTCGCTCTGTTCGTGGGTCCAAATCCCGTCCTCGAGTTGCATTGGGTGAAGCAGATGCATCGCCGGCCCTCGTACGCGCTGCCGTTCGAGGTGCAAGCTCGGTTCCCTCGTCGGACGATGCAGAGCTAAACTCGATCGTCTCCCCCCCTGGCGATTGGTAACGTCCCGCCTTGCGCCCGGCAATATTGTTCTTGGAATCTTGCGCTCTCATAGAATCAATGGAAGACGCCAGATCGTGGTCGTCCTCGTCCTCGTCGACTTCACCAAAGGCGTCGCTCAAGGAGAAGGCGAAGGGCGACGGTCGTGGCTGGTTGGGAAAGACCGAAGCAACGCCTGCAGCGTTGATGAAAGAACGTCGCGGAGAGCTCAAGGCCTCGTTCGGTGTCGTTGACGGCTGGAACGCTAGCGATGTAAGCGAGGCATGTGATATGGCCGGGGAGAGCGATTGATATGGCGCAGCGAGGCTCAGCAGAGTGGCGAGGCTGAGATGGAGGAAGCCCCGAGGACTGGCCGGTCAGGAACAATGACCTAGCTTCATCATGGGACGCCCGGGACGACTTACCTAGACCTGAGAGCATCCTCGATCAATGTCGTCCTGACTGTTGGATCGTCTTCTCGGCGCTTGGTACGACCCCGTCCCCGCCCTCTACGCTCCTCCTCGTGAGGCGAGAACTCTGAGTCGTCGGCGTCGGCCACGTCCCCAGTGCGCAGAGCGGTGTTGTGATCTTGGGTTAACCCTGCTACAATCGGTGGCCAGGCCCTATCCCCGTGTCCTCTTGAGCGCCTCGTTTCGAGGAATGAGGCCCCTTGCGGGGACGTCGTTGATGAACGCGGTCCAAGCGACGCTGACGATATCGCCGGCGTCGGCCCACCCGCCAGCTCGGACTTGCTGATGTGCTCGAAGTCCGAAGAGGAAGGCGATAGATCAAGGTCTGCTGGGTCGGCGACTGGTATTCGGCCAGTGAAGAAAGGGGCATAGATCAGCACCGATGGCCATGTATGAACATCGAGGGAACTTGGGCGGGGGATGGCCATGGTCAATGTCATGAACGTCATTGATAACGATCATTGATGGCCGAGGGACCTTGGCTGCGGACTCTGCCCAAAGTTCGTGGCAAATGAGCTCGCTTCGAAGTCGGTGTTGCCTGCCCAGGCCCAGAGGTGCCCCAGTGCCGATCGAACTGCGCTTTCGAGAGACCCCGGTGGATGCCAGCTGGGCGGGCTGTCGAGACCGAGCCCCGTGGATTGTTCCGTCGCCCAGGCCCGACGATGTGGTCGGTCAAAGAATTGACGCATGAAATCTATGCCAGGGATGAAAAGACACGTCGTCACACTCACCGTTCGTCGCTTGCATCCTGCGTGGCCCCGTCGGGTCGATCGGATTCGGCGTGTGGTTGCGTGTCTCGAGCCGACCGGGAGCCTCGACCCCACTGCTCGAACCGAGCTCGCTGGGCTGCCTTCGACGCTCGCTAATCTTCTTGTTTCGAGCCCGTTGTGCGGGAGAATGAGTCGATGAGGTTGAGGGGAGATAATTCATGGTTGGCCCCAAGCTAGCCAAAGAATCTAAATCAAGCCCCAATCCCCGTGAAGAGGAGCAGGCTGCTGGGTGAAGGAGGATGAGCTCGAGACAATTGCTGCTCGTGAGAAGAGGATCGGGGCGCGTGCAGGTAATGGATTCCAAGTGCTGCCCTGATCGCGAGTCCCGACTCCCTAGTAAAACTAAAAGTGCCAAAAGCCGCGTGGCGACCTTTTTCCCCGTACACCACAAGCACTTGAATTATACCAAGGTACACAGTCCATTAATTCATCGTCAAAGTACGTGCCTGAGCATGAACTGTTGCGACTATGGGTAAAATCAAGTCAATCAATCGAGGTGGGGCCCCAAACTCTCCACCGCCCGCGCCTCGGTCGAAGCGCTCAGCGCTCATCTTTTGAATCGGACTTACCCGGCGGCGGCGCGGTGGACGAGATCGACGACCAGCGGCACGTCTTCGCACAGGCGAACCGGGGCCCCGCGGAGTACGTCGATGGTTCTGCCAAGTTGTTCAGGGGGGTTGCCCTTGTAACATGGATGATGGGGTCTACAGTGCCAACCTGAGACTTGGAAAACACCAAACAGATTGAGGCTATGGTTCCAATGCGGGGAAATAAGCTTTTTGTAAAGGTCCCAAACCACCTACCTATTCAACGGAGCTGGTCAGCTGGACTTCACTCGGCACAATGACAAACGTCAAATGAGTGCACTCCTACTCACGCCTAAGAGTTTTCGGATGCAGATTCCACCATGTGGTCCGGCAATCAACGACGCTTATTTCTTCGCTTCGCTCTCATGCGGTGATAAACACATGAAGAATAGGTAACTAGGTCGTAACCTCAGGACCACGTACGACATCGAGACTACCTAGATGGAACTATAGTGTTCTTTTCCCGCCGAAAAGGAGGGATCTCTAGAATCAGCATTGTCATTTTCGAAGCAAAGTTCGCCGAGGTTCAACTGGAGGAAACGCCGGTCCGCCCCACATCCAGAGTCTGCTCGAATCGGGCAGCCAAATTGCTGCAGTAGACATTCTCATGAGGGCAAGCTGGCGAGTAACGTGCCGAAACTTTCGACGTCGCTCTGATGTCGCCATTTCGTAGTCCCCTGGTAGTTGCCACCGAGCAGGTGAGAACTGGGAGCCTCGATCGTCAGCTGGCGACCATGAACAAAAGGTACCTCTACTACAGTATCTCCGCAGTGTCTTAAAGTTAAGTTGCTTTACAACTATCAAGTGAGGAACTCCATACCACTACAACAGTCAAGAACAATTCTGAATCAAGAAAAAGTAATCATCAATCCATCCAAAGTACACCGCTCAAGCATCCTGACTCCTCAACCACTTCCTCAGAGGTTCCGGCACGTCTCTTGACCTCTCTTGTCGCACACGAACGGCTTCCTCAAGGGTCGAGTCCCAAGGTACGAATCGATACAGCTTGAAGCGGTCGCCACGACTTGGCGAAGGATGTTGCGTCGGCCTGCCCGTCCAAGGGAGCAGGATTTCCAAGGCTCGCAGGCGATCAAACGACTGTTGTGAGCCGCACCAGTCGAAAGACGTCAGAAAGGCCGGTTTTCGGAAGAGAAGCAAGTGACATGTGGGACTCACCATGCAGAACGCTAGTCGTGTCCATGCCTTCGCCGACACCATCAGTCGACCACGTTGGACGTGCTCGAGGTAGCAACGGTAGAGCAGCTCGACATTGATCGCATTCTCGTGCTGAGCGCGCATGTGCTTGGCCGCAACGCAGACTGTCAAGTCAAGGATCGTCAGGTCTGTGAAGCCCTTGGAAGGTCAGCTTACTTTTGATTCTCGAAAGAAGTCAAAGGGTGCTGAATTTCTCTTACGATCAAGTGGCAGATCTTCCCTAAAGCTCGGCTTCAATCCGGCAACGAACATGGAATAGGAGAGGTGTGGTAATCCAAGCATCTGATTGTTGTCCGTCACCAAGGCTCCGCAATGGGTCATAACAGGGGCCTGAGACGTTAAGACGAACATCGTCAGTATCATTCGTGTGAAGCTACGGACAAGAAGATCTGTGAAGCTCACCAAGGCCTGCAAAAGTGGCGACGGGGTGTTGCCGTGAATGGACCACACCCGCTCGAGGTGATCCAAGACGAGAGGATCCTTCAAGAATGCCTTTGATGGGTACAGTTCAAAAGTCAGTGATCGTTCGAAGCATCTAAACGATGGCTGCGACGGTGTGCTCACCTCCACCTCCGAGTTCCATTCATCTGCCATCGGCCCCAAGCTGTCCTCGTCGCCGAACTCGTAGAATGCAGTCGCGTCTACAGAGAGAACTTGCCTGGCCAAATCGATGTAGCTGTCAAAATCGCTTTGAAGCACCATCTGATGCACCTGCGACTGACACCTCGAGCGGACTCGTTTTTCGAGAATCGACAGGCAGTCCTGCATGGGAGCATTGGGGGTTACTTGTTAGTGTCAGAAAAGCCTCTTTCGCTAATGACCAAACACGTGAGATCAGAAGCACTCACGGATCGAGCACTCAGCCCCACGACGCCCATCCCAGCTTTGCGTCGGTTGCCTTGCACAATGTCGAGCAACGAGTAGAGAAAGCTCTGCCTAGGGTGCTGAGCAAACAGATCGAACTCGTCGACGAGGATGATGATCGGCTTCTCCGCGACAGAACGCGGGTCGTTCGCGGGTTCGAGCATGCGCAGCAACGTCGTCATTGTGGCCGCGTTGGAGCCAAAGTCGCCATCCTCGTCCGACAACTCCTGGCTTTTGAGTTGGTACGCGATCGATCGCAGCGCCAGACGGTCGGTGGTATGCACGAGACCATTGAGACGGACAATATTCATCGCATCCTTGCCGTGGGCCTTTTCGAGGACTCGGACCGTTCGTTCAAAAAGCTGTCCATAGTAGAGCCGGGTAGGAAGATCAGCTTCTTCCTTGGACGTGCTCGTGATCAAGCATGTGAAGGCACTCACCATAGTCTTACCGACTCCTCGAGGTCCCAATATGATCAGACAGTTGCCCACATTCTGTTGCACAACGCCATTCATCGCATAGCGAAGCGGCTTCTCCCACTGCTCAAAACCGCCCGACAGGTGAGGATAGGCCAGCGCATCACGTCGGTCAAAGTTCTCCGTTGCTCGTGGTGGTGTTGGCAGCGTCCATCCATTCAGAGTGCTGAGCACACGAGAGAAGAGAAAATGAAGGCTTCTAGCGGGGTAGAGTTGCGAATGGTCGAGCAAGTCGCGCGTCGGAGCAATCGTTTCGGTCGATGCCACTTCGGAGATGAGTGAGAACGATTTCTTGCCCTGGGTCGGGTTCGGCACAACGCCCACTTCTTTGGTCGAAAAGTAGTCGTCGTCATCCATTTGCCAGCCTACGAGTCGACTGCGCAATTCCTTGGGCGCTGCATCGATGTCGACTTTGGCGATCGGCAGTCGTCGAGCTCGGGCGGACCGTCGAGGTGTAGCATTGGCGGGTGTTCGTTCCTTTGATGGAGATGGCGTCAAGAATCTTCTTGACTGCAAATCCTCTTCCTCTGCCTCGCTTGCTTCCCTCTCCTCCGCCTCGGTCTCCTCATGCTCAGTCTCGATGTTGGAGAGGGATGCACGTCGGATGGGGCTCGTCAATGCCTTGACGCGAGATAGTCTCGTCGGTGTAGACCTAGGCGTTGCGAGCTGTCGCGGCTTGTCTTGCAAGAGACCCTGTGCGATGTCCTCCGGGTCCGACACTTCTTCCGACTCGTCTTCGCTGAAGGGCCTAGCTCGCGCACGCTTTGTCGGTGTCTCGACCAGCAAAAATTCGGGCTTGCTACGTTTGCTGGGGGTGTTGGTGGTCGAGTTCCTGCTGCCGCTTGATGCCGTCTGCGGTGTATTGAGGGCCTGGGTCGAGGTCACGCTCGTCGTCGCCTGCTGCCTACTTCGCCGCGCCGTTCGTGATGGAGTCGACACTTCCGAGTTGTCGCCGTCGTTCGTCGAGTCCTGATTCAGTGACGTGTCATTTGACTTTGTTCTCGATTTTGTAGGGGTTCGAATCGCGGATGAGGCGGGTGTCCGATGGTGTGACGGCTTGGACGCGTCGAGTCGCGCTTCGTCACACTCGCCAAGTCGACCGCTATTCCGGCGCCCGCCCTTGCCGTAAGCGACCTTGGCGGTTGCGACTGGACGGTCTAGAGTGGCTTCGAGACCTTTGGTTTTGTTGTCGTATGATGTAGCTCCCGTCCTGCCCGACCGGGCGCCCTTGCGGCCGAGAGATTGGGACAAGGTCGATGTGCTGCTGTGACGACGCTTGGACGACGAGGGCGTTGTCATGAGCGAAGGACCATCCTCATCACTCGATGTGTCTGTTCGGGTGATCTGACGTCGATTTTGAGCACGAGCCGCGACCATGATACTCCAAGTGCAGCGATGGATAAACCGAAGGAAGGGGAGGGTGAGATGAAGAGGTAAGAAAGGTCAGCGTGAGAAAGCACCGGTGGCACGCAGACGCGTCGACAAGCGCGATCCCAATTTGTGATCGAAGTGACGCCGGGTGCCCGCCCAGCTCTGTCTCGCTCGCGCGCGCGGGGTTGGGCTACCCACATATCCCAGACGACGTTACTCGAGAAGCGCCGAGTCGCTCCAAGTGATGAACCGCATTCGATGGTTTTACGTCATTTGACATCAGTTTTCTAGCGCAACTTAGCTGATCTTCCGTTTTCGTTTATCGAAATCTGCGCTATGCGGTAGCCGAGACGGTAGGGCCCCTTAACTTGCGAATCTCTGCTTCGCCTCTCCGCGTCCGACGGCGACGGCGGTGCTACCGAGCAAGGGGCCAGCTGGCAACCGCGGCGGGGTGGCAGCAACCAAAGTACTGACAGGCCTCTGACCTTCGGGGTTGTTCGATTGGGTCCTAGGCTTGGGCATCCTACTGGGGAGATGATTTTGACATGATGCGAGAGCCACTCCCAGGGAGCACACCAAGTGAGTTTACTACATCTCACGAGTCGCCCATGACTCGGCACACTAGCGCGGCAAATTGGAGCCGTCTTTGCTGCTTTGCTGCGATTTGGTAATCCATCCCCAACTGAGTACTGAGGCGCGCTTACCCTGTCTCCTTTTTCGACAGCGCGGGAATGCTCGGCTCTGTTAGTGCTCGACGCTCGGACCAGGCAAACGATCATCTTCTGGTTGTCTAGCTAGCACACTGGGGATTCTTCTCGTCGCTCTGGAAGTTCGTCTTGGTGCCATCAGCCAGCAAAGACCACATCTTCTCTCTTCTTGCTCTCTCAGACATCGGTCGACTGCTGCGCGTTTCGCTTGCTCACTCTGCATATTTCGAGCCCGGCTGAGGACCCCACCGGCAGCGTCAGCTCTGCGCGCAACTCGACCGCCGCCGAGCCTGCATCGTAAGAACAAATCGTTCTAATCCGATCCCGCACGATGCCAGAGTACTATTCTCGAAGCATGGTTCTGATGGCCTGCGGCATATTCTGCGGGGCCGTTGGTTGCGCCGCCGCCGTCGTGCTCGGGCGTCGCCTGTACTGCAAGATTCGATGGCAGCGCCCCGCTGTTCGTCCCATAATCGCGGCGATGGTCGCCCCATCTTGCACCCTGGGCCGCTCCCTGGCCCCGGCGACGTGGACCAGCCTCACCGTGGAGGTCCACATCGAGGACCGAATCTTCGAGTCCATCTTCCTCGCATCGAGTACGTCTCCTCCTTCACGCTGTGTCGCACCGCCTTGATACCACTGCGGCACAAACGACCTTGACCGATCCGACGAGGGCTGGGCCGCTGACTCCCGCTCCTGCTCCTGTTCCCGCACACCCCCTGTCCTCCTTTCCCCACTGCATACAACGACCCCTCAATCTCGGTCTTGCTTCCGATCGCCCAGTTGACACATTCCTCGCACTCTTCTCCTTGAATGTCGCGCACAACGCTTGCTTTGGATTGAGACGGATCTCGGTGATCCTGTCGATGTTCGCCATGGGATGTAAGCCGCTTGCCGCACCATCTTATCCTCTCCATCCGGACCCGTGACCACTGTGCTCATCCATCTGTTTCCGCCCACCTGCCAGCCGTGGCAGTCTCTCGTAGCTCGGCTCTCGTGTCACATTCATCGTGCCCGTACGCCACTCCCTCTGTCCTGCGCATCTTGCTCAAAATCGCACTCGGTTTGCTTGGGACCCTCTTTTTGCGATGGTCCTATGCCGCCCGTCTTGACAGCAAGTCTGGAAATCAAGTTGTGAGTTATAGGGTTTGGTTTATGCAAGTACGTCGGTTCTGCCCGATAATAAACCTGACATACACGCACCAACACTAAACGGAACAGGGTCCATGCGCGCCGATTTGCCCCTGGCAACGTCATCCCCGTCGAGTTTCGCAAGGAGATCGGCACTTGGCAGCACGCGTTGGTATCAACCTCGAGATTCATCGTGCAGCATTGGTAAGTTGATGATTCTAACATCCATGCCTTCGAGTGTACCGGAAGCTTAGTCTCCGTTGCCTTTGGGACATCTTAGCGGGGTGTCTCGAGCCGACAATTTGTCAAGGTCGCCCCGCTCGTCGCCGCCTTGCACTGCTCTACCCGCCTACGCCCAGAATCATTCAGCCGACTCGCAGACGTCATCTCTTTCGTGGACACCGATTTGATATTCACTTCAACTCTCGATTCCTCGGTCCATCTGGTCGCATTAGATGTCATATCCGCGTTGAGATGGGCGGTCAGCAACGTACTCTTCGTCACGCGTAAGTGCAAGCTCCAGTTTCTCCGCATGGTGGGTATCGATACTGACTCACCACCCATGTTGTTCTTCATTTTGTCTAATCCAGTCTCGTTCGTGCTCGTGTCCAACTTGCGATGGCCGAACTTCAATCTTGTGCCGTTGCAACGATTGGGCCGCTCCATCCGCCGTATATCGACGCCGGGACATCAAAATTCTACCGAACCTCGCACTGCTGTCAACCAAGCCGGGAGTGATGTGCTGCCGCCGCCGCCTTCCGTTGAGCGCGTGGATCTACCTGATACTCGTGGTGGAGAAAATGGTGCTCCTCTCGTTGGTGAACCTTCGAATCGATCACGACCGCCCACCGTTGAAGCTCAACCTCATCCTCATGATCCCACCTCCCCCGTTCAAAGCGTTGTCCCCTCAACTTCTCAAGGTGAACCGCAGCAACCATCAGTAGCACAACCGGTCGAATCCGAGTGCAAACTACCCTCGTCCTCCAACGGCCCTTACTGGCACAACCTCGAAAGGATATCGAAGAAGCAGACCCATCCCTCTGCGTCCGGCTGGCGTCGACGCCGAGTTCGCATGCGTACATCACTTGGCACGATACTCACAGCATTTTCGCCGAAGAGCCGCGACACCCACGCATCTCCCATCACTGGAACTGGCTCTGCTTCTTCGAGTCAAGTCGATCAAGTCGAGGTGCCGACCACGGCTGTAGTTTGGGATCCCGTCGACGAACATGGCGCCTCATCCGAGCCTTCCCGTACGACTGTGCCGAACGGTGGCGCTGAGATGACCCCACAGACCGTTGATCAAGTGGGAATCGACGCCTCAACCTCAGTCGCCGAACCGGAAGTCCGGCCTAGCATGCCAACCAGTACGACGGATGTGATCGAACCCTCCTCGAAGCCCCGTGAAGCGAGAAAGTCCGTCTTCCTCGAACAGCTTGGTACTTTTCCTCAGACTCCTATTCCCGATGGCAGGTCGGCCGAATCGCCGGGCCCGTCCGAACTCGACTCGGATCCCAAAGATCGACCCAACTCGCGTTGGCTTCTCCCTCCGTTGACATCGCGCTCCCTCACTGCACCGACTACGCCTACTTCCCCTCCGACCCCTGAGCGCCTCACGCGTGCAGCGAGCATGGAGGCAATGCATCAGATTACGTGCAGCTTGCTTTCCACCCCTCGATCCCCTCGTCCCGAAAATGTCACCCATCGCTTCAGCTCTATCGCTTCACGTATGGGTGTACCCAGCCAGGACTCGCCCGTGACACCGTCTTCGTCGTCGAGATCAACGTCGGGCTCCTCGCCGACATCACTGCCTACTTCTCCTACCTCGCCTTCTCCCCCTAGGACGCCAGAGTCTCCGGTTTCTTCGACTTTGACCTCGCCATCATCCGCCCAATCCCAATCCCGTTCCTCGCAGCCATGTTCTACTCCACATCGAGTCATCTCGGCCTCGAAACGACTGCATCGTCAGGTCAAGGACATCGTCGTACCAAACTCGCGGGACAGTGCGCACTCGAGCTCGGAGCTCAGCTTCCATTGCGCTGGGGAGAGCGAGGCTCTCGAAATCGTAGTGACCACGAACCGGACGCAAGTCAGCGAAGAGAACGAGCAACTGCGATCCCCAGCGCCGGAATTGACTGCGGAGGGTGCTCAAGTCGCCGACTCGCTTCAGAGCCCACCGGAGAAGACCCGACGCAGCGTCGTTGCGCGAACTCGAACGCTCATCAGGAAGAAGACTCAGTGGTGGAGCAGCTCAACGTCCTCGAAACGCATCTTGAGTCGTAACCTTTTCCACAAGACGATCATGTCACCGCTCGCGAGGCGCAAGAAGCACCCGCCCCCTGTCAACCCCGGCCAGCTCGACATCTTCTCGCCGAGGCCCCCGAGTCTGCAGTCTCCCACCGAGACGACCTCTGTCCCTTTGGGATCTCCCATCTCCGAGTCATTCTGGCAACCGGATCAACTCTCCCGCTCAGAACCTCCGTCTCTCCGCCTGCCGCCACGACCCAAAACTTCGCGCGCGAGGACCACCGAGGAACGCCCTTCGTTGTTCTTGCTTTCGCTCGAAGATCACCAAGCGTCTTCAGGTGAGTTGCAACCTCCACATGCCTGTGGTCAGAACACAAAGAGTGTGCGGCCGAAGTAAGTTGAAACACGCCTTCAAGCTCCTTCGCAGACACGCCCGAGCTCGTCGATTTGTGGAAGGACGTGATGGCGTGGAAGCGAAACTACCACGGCGACTCGAGTGAAGATCTTCGCTCGGACGGCTCGTCGTTCCCTTCATTTTGTGAACAATACCCCGACTTCCCTCAAGTACCCTCAAGGCCTCTCCGATCGACTTCTGCGATTGCTTGAACGCATGAACTTCGGCCCTCAAAAGAAATAAAAATCGAAAGGTTCGGCACGATCACGATCACGATCATCGGATTTTTCCGAACCCAGTGCAGCCTCGCTTTGTCCGACTCTTGCCTCATGTACTGCTTTGTTCTCGTTTGTAGTGTACTCGAAACCCCTGTTTGGTCTCTTGTCCGTAGCCTCTTGTCTCGCCCGCCCTACCGCTGAAAGACACTCTGTGACGCAGCTCCTACTCCCACCTCTAATGATTGACTAGTCCTTCCCTACTCCGATCGAAATTGCAGTACTTCCTTGTTTCTTCAGCGAACACGGTACCGCATCGTCCAAGGAGCAACTCTCGCCCAGAATAAAGTTTCTCAGGTGCACTGCTCACTGGTGATTCTGGATGACCTATCGGATTACAACACAGTCTAAAGAATGCAGCAAAACTCTTCACGACCAGAACACACAACCTGCTCAATAGAATGCCTTCATCTTGTCCCCATACTGTTTCTTCACCTGCTCCAAGACCCTCTCGGCCCTCTCCTGACCATCCTTTCTCGACATCTTAACCAAAGTCTCAACCATGTCCAAACCACCTCGACTACGCCCCTCCTTGGAGAACACGACCCGCTCCGCCTCATCGTACATCTTCCACCGACACAAAGCCTCGACCCAACTTGACCAATGTTTCTCGTTCCTCACCACCCCGGCGAATTTGCTCGTCTCGAGCAAGGCCCATACATCCTCGCCTCGTTGCCTCGCTTCGGGCGAGCCGTCGAAGCCGCACGTGTCGAGGTAAATGGCAATGCTGCGATCGTCGACTTTGGGACCGGGACCTCGTCCGGCGTTGATGCGCAGGGTATCCCAGATCCGATACGCGGTCGAGTAGGCACCGACGCGAGCGTAGGCACCCATGAGTGAGTTGAACAAAGGCGTATCGGGATCGAGCGAGCTGTCGAGCTTGATGAGCGAATGCAGGTGCGCGATCGTCGAGGCACTCGCCGAGGGGGCTCGAGAGTAGTAGCTCAGCAAGAGGGAGTAAGTCGCCGAGTCGGCGGGGCAGTGGCTGTATCGCATGTCGGAGAGGAATTCAAGGATCATTTTAGGAGGGGCGAGATCGTCGTCGTCTCCATGCTTGAACGCGAGCGACGTGAAAGCCGAGAGGATCGTGTTGTAGCTTTGCAGGTCGTAGACGCTCGCATCAAGGGCTCGGATCTGATCGTAGGCTGTGAACGCCTCCTCGAACGAGGACGAGGCCCGCATCAAGCCGATGATGTGCCACGTCGCCGAAGTGCCGTCCAACTTTATTCCTCGCTCGCGCATGTCGGCTACAAGAGTGCGAGAAAAGGCGAGATTAGGATGGGCACGCGACGCACAAGCCCGGAGCAGGGTGATGTAGATCGATAGATCGGGTCCGAGCTTATACGACTTGGACGCCTGTGCCAGATCTTCGTAGAGCGCTTTGGCTGATACCAGCGATTGCGGCGAGGGCTCGGACAAAAGTCCATCGATGAGAGGCTGGACAACGCTAGAGCTGATCGGTACGGAGCGATCGCGCATCTCCTGGTACAGCCTCAGCGCCTGGTCGAGCCCACCCGAAGACGCTCGAAGGAGCCGGTTGATGAGCAAAGACCAAGACCGCCGGTCGCTAACGGAGCCCGTGACGTCCTCGATATGCTCGATGAGCTCGATCGCCCCCTCGGCCGTGTCGACCTGCTTGGAGCCGTACTTGATCAGCGTGTTGAGCGTCCACTCGTCGGGGAGGAAGCCCTGATCCCGGTAGCGAGTTGTGGTCTGCACGCCAGCCTTGACACCTTCACTCGCGCAGGCATAAGCTATGACGGCATTGACGGCGGCCAAGTCTCGTTCCCAAGACGGTCTCCCCACCATCTCCTCGTCAATGATGCGCACCAGCCGTCGATGGACGACCTTGGCGCTGGCCAACTCGCGCTTGGCGACGAAGCCCGAGAGCAGCGCGGTCTCTGTCCATGCGTCGGCTTCGATCTCGGCCTGCTGCATCTCGTCGACGAGTGCCCTGACCTGTGCGATCTCGTCGGCCTCGAAGGCGGCGTTGATGGCGATGTTGTACGTGTAGACATCGGGCTTCTTGTGGTGCTGGCGCATGCGCTCGATCATGGCGCGGACCTTGTCGAATTGCTTCGCGCGACGAAAACCGGACACGATGACGTTCCAGTCCTTGACGATGGGAGTGACGGCGTAGGTCTCGGGCATGGCCTCGATCCATTTGAGTGCGGTGTCGGTCTTGCCGGCATTGCACAGTCCCCGCAGGAGCAGGTGGTGGTCGACTCGTCCCGGTTCGATGCCGAGCGTGTGCAGGTCGTTGAACATGCGCATCAGCAGGTCGAGGCGGGTCGTCGAGGCAACAAAGCCGAGCACCGATCTCAGTCGAGCATGGTCGAACACGGCTCCTGGGGCTGGTGTGCCACGGGTCGTGCCGCGAGTCTTGGCCAGCTCGACCGCTTCGTCGCGCGCCGCCTGGACGAACTTGGGGTACAGCTTGCCGACCAGGTCCAAGCGTTCCTGTTGACGAGCATCGTTCAGTTCACTGAGTAGCTTGCTCGCCGTTGGAGGTGCGGGTCGACGGTTGAAGATGAACGACGACCGTGACGAGCTGCTGAACGATCGCTGCTGCGACGACGAGGCCGAGGAGGAGGAGGTGGACGTGCTCGCCGTCGCAGCGGCAGCGGCAGAGGGGGAGGACCGTGTTGAGCCGATGCAACGCGGAGCATGGTTCCATGCACCAAGGATCGCCCGAGAGCTCCGTGGAGCCGAGGGGGCGAGCATCGCGCAGGTGGCGAGGTGGCAGAAAGTCGACAGCTCCAGCGCGCTCAGATACTCAGGTGCGGCGGACTCGACCTGAACGGACTCTTCAACGGACTTGGTCCGATGATGCCTCGATATCAGACGCAACACTCGCCCAAGTAGGTCCAAAAGTATAAAGTACAGCATTGCAACTGAGATAGGTGACTCGACTGGTACGTAAAATCACGCTCATGATGACCAATTTCTCCATCAAAAAAAAATCACAGCCGCACTATCCGATCGACGATCCCACCGCGCTCCGCCTCCAGGCTCAGGCCCACGAGATCCGTGCCATCGGTCCTTGCTGTTCCCCAACTCGCGTCAACGCACTCTTGTAGTCCTCTAGTTGTGATAAAATGCAGTGGTTTGTGTCGGCATCATTCCACATCTTGAAGGATACTATACGCTCGAACTGACCCATTTCAAACAGATTGATGTGCCCGTCACCGGCGGCGCATCCGAGCATCATGTGGTGCGGGTGGAACGCCATCGACGTCATCGAGATGTTGCGCTGGTTCATGAAACCGACTGAGAACAAGAATCTTCTACATGAGCCAGGGCAGATAAGGATAAAGCGCAGCGCAAACCTGAGGGCAAACTCACAAGAATTGCCGATCTTGGAGATGGGCTCAGTCATGTCCTTCATGCTCCACAGCTTGATGACATTGAACGCCGACGAGCTGCGATGACGGGAGTTTCATTGATCAGACATGTCATGACTGAGCTACTTGGATCTCAGTCCAGTTACTTACGTGGCAAAGACAGGGGCATGCTCGTGCACCGCGAGCTGAGTCATCCCGCCTTGATGCGCCTGAACCTGCTTGATCGGTTCTGGCAGCCGAATGTCCCACAAGCAAGCCTCACCTCCCAGACTATTGCGCGATGATTAGAATCGTCAGCTCGAGAGCAATCCTGCCGTTCCAAAATTCGCCTCGCGACTCACCTAGCACTAACCAGCTCTCGATCGCCCCCTCGCTGCATGTGCACGTTCAATAACCAAGATTGATGATGCCCCTTGTAACTGCGCACCATATTGTCCCTCGCCGACAAGCGTCGATCGTAGATCCTCATACCGCCATCCCCGAACCCAGCCGCAAGAATATTGCCCGCGACCTGGTCCCCCGTCAAGCTCGTCAAACATGAGTTGGCTCGAGTCGGCAGATCCTGTACAGCCTGTTCCTTCGTCGCATCCCACACTCGGATCAGCTTGACGTTGCCGCCCATCAGGAGCTGTCCGCGACCTTGTTGCCATTCGAGTACGAGTCCAGCATCTTGCTGCGTCGTGGTGGTGGGGATGGTTTCGGAAATGCCTTGGAACGACGACACGAGCTCGACGTTGTCGGCCGAGGCGTAGTTGCGGAACAATCGAACGTGACCGTCCGCTACAAGAAGGCAATGATTGATGGATTAGCTCCCTAGCTTCTTGAATGATCATCCAGTGAGGGCGTCTCACCAGTCCCGGAAAGCAGCATCGCGACATCGTCTTCGTTGACGAATTTGAGGGAGCTGATGGGCACAGACGCCGGGCTGCCATTGGCGAAGCGATTGATGCGCAGGTTCTTCTCCCAGTCATACACACTGCAAGACACATTGTTAAGACACCAACATCAGTATGCACCCCCTCGTTCCTTTAGCAGACCCAGTGTGACTCACGTGATCTGTCCCAGATCATCCGCAGCCAGCAGATGCGACTCGAACTGATGGAACAAGATCCGTGTCGGGGTCGTGTCGTTGCTGTAGAAGCCGATCTGCGAGTCCCATCGGGCACGAGAGGCGGCCGTCTTCATCGGCTGCGTCTTGAGAATCACCGCTTCGTTGCGCTGGCGCCTCCACATCCTTTCGTTGTGTTGAACACTTCCGGGCTCTTCCGATTCGGTCGTCTGCCAGAAGATTGTACACCACATACAATGAGCGTCGAATCGCTTCTAGCCATGGGTCAAGTCTCACTGACCTTCATCTGCGATTCCTTGTAGTACTCCAAAGCGTACTCGTAGACCCACCCTTTGAGCGGGTACACCTGGTCAGGTTCACCCTCACTCAAAGTCGGCGCCGCTCTCCGCCTGCGCAACCTTTCCTCATCGGCAGCGACAAGCTCAATCATGATGCCTTCGATCGTCGCCGAATCCGTCGTCGGGATCGAAGCCTTTTTCGAAGGAACTTTCCCACCGACTCGGGATTGCAAGTAGCGCAACGAGTCAGTCGAAGCGGAGGAATGTAGTGGCGATGCACTCCTCGTCGGAGAGGCGGCGACCGAAGCTGAACCTCCTCCCGTCGATGCGCTCCGCCCATTCAACCTGAGCGCCGAGGGTGGTCGTGGAGGTTGAGTGGCCGGAGCCTGGTCGCTCAAAGCCGAGGTCGTCAAGTGTGCCAACGACTTCATCGCAGTCGTCGTCGCTCGCTTCATCGTTCCTCCCAACCCAGGTGCGACGTGACCGTTCGATCGAGGCGTCATGGCCGACGAGCCTGCGTCGGACAGGTGCAGTTGGTCTCGCAACACGCTTCCGGCTGAAGGCGCAGGGTCGATGCTAGCTCTCAGCGTGGACGACGGAGCAGAGCGCAATGCCAACCGAGCTGAAGGGCCCAAAGGTGAGGCAAAGACGAGGTCGATAATATGGTCCATGACGGACTGCGCCAATGCGGCAATATCGGGTTGAGGATCGGCGGTGAGATCAAAGATGGTCTTGTACATGCACGAGAACATGACGGCCTGGAATTTGGGCGATTTGGGGCCTTCAATCAATGATTCGGCCGTGGCATTGATGCTCGAAGCGATCGCGGAGGTAGGATCTTCCCGAACAGGTGTGGGCGTCGAAGATGCTCGCCCGGTGGTCGATGAAGCATTGGCAGGGCCGAAGCTGCCTATCGGAGGGGAACTCGAGGCGTTGGCAGCGTTGGCGGCTTTCATCGCGCGTTCCATTAATGCCCGATAAGCGGCAATAATGAACTGGCCGGGATGCTCATTGACGATCGAAGAGAGCAATGCGACCAGTTCTCGTCGCACCAGAGGTGATCCATCCGTCGAGCTCTTGAGCGTCGCCATCGCAACCCCCAACTCGATATCATTGGCCTCTTCGGGTGACAGACCACAAGCCGGACCTGTGGCGGCGACCGAGCGGCCAAACTTCTTATTCGGATCGCTCGAGCCTGTCGTCCCCAACAACGTTCCCAGTGCGTACAGTACAGATGCCCTGACTTCTGGGATCGGATCGTTGTTCAACAAGCTGCAGAAGAGCTCGTGCACCCGAGTGCGCACCCCAAGTCCTTTCGCTTCCTCAAAGTCGTCCCATATCTGAGCGATGCACAACGCCGCCCATTGTCGCAAGAGGCCGTCTTGGTCGTGCAGATGCACGAGGCAAGCTTCGAACACGTTCGACTTGAGGCACGCGACCTGTCCGGGTTTATGACCTCGACAGCAGACCGAGAAGATGAAGGCGCACATCGCGCGATGCTCCGATACGTTCGAGACGGGCAGTTGACTGTTCGTCGACGGGTGCAGGATGTTAACGAAGTAGGTGTAGGGCGACAGGTCTGCGGTCCGTGTGGGAGGGTACGTCTGCTTCAGCAGGTCCTCCTTGCAGTTCTCATAGACGGCCAGTATCCGGGCCCAGATATAGATCAACACCGGCCTAAGCTCGCTCGCAGGCGCTTGTAGTAGTCGGAGGACGTAGGCAAAGATGCCGATCGATAGCGCGACGTTGACGGCCCAGGGACCGAGGTCGATGAAGCGGCACAGCAAGATCAAAGCTCGCAGCCGATGGGCCTGAGACAGCAGGACCTGCAGCACCACGGGCAGTTGCTCCGGATGCCGTCGTTTCGAGACGGCGCCCTGGTCAAGCCAGACCTGAAAGGCGGTCAATTGCTCGGAGAAGAAGTTCGAGTGCTCGTACGGCAGAGGAGGCCCTGGCGGTTGAGACGGCGGCGGTTGGTCGGGCATCATCAGAGGTTGAGGCGGAAGCGAATCGAGCCATCTCTTCTCGTGGTCCAATAGTTTGGGCAGCTGGGCGAGGCACATGTCGACGGCCAGATCCCAGCTGTCCCACAGCGGGTGGTTGTGCGTTTGAGGCAAAGCGGGGACCGAGATCGGGGTGCATTCGTAGAAGCGCATGATGCGCTCGGCGAGCAAGAAGCCTCGGAACAAAGCGGCCACGACCAGATCGTGGCGGAAGAGCTTCTGAAACAGATCCCGCGGCAACGAGATCCATGCGATCGTGTCGGTGACAGCGGTGAAGATCCAGTTGAGCTCGCCCAGCGGTGTTCGTCGATCGTTGACTTTGCCCGGTACTTTGAGCAGCATGTCGAGATCGAGTTGACCCATCTTGAGTGGGTTTCGGAGCAGAAAGAAACGCAGGGCGATCTCGATTGGGGATGTGAGGCAGGAAGTGAAAAGATCGGCCGGCAGGTCGGGATTCATGGGCAAGGTCTCGTGAGCGAGGCAGGCACCGAGCTGGATTGTGTCGCGGAACGGCACGGTAGGGATCTGGGGTTTCGTCTCCGGTGCTGGGAAAGATCCATCCGCCGCTGGGGTCGGCGGATGCCCGTTCGCCGCTGCGACTGCTGCTGCCGCTTCCTTTGCCAGCTCAGCATCGCGTTTGATCGCAAACTCCTGGACTTTGGTGACGATGTTGCCCGCTGCGCTGCAATCCCACACAAAGATGGCCGGGCTACCGAGCCAGGCCACGATCTCGGACAGCGAGACGGGGATGTACTGCGTGTATTGCTTGTTGAACAGCCACAGCTCTCCACTCGGCGTCGGTTTCGGCACACCGTGGCCGTTGTAGTAGAAGAGCACGCGTTCGTTCTTGGCCGTCTTGCGCGCGGCGGTGCAGAACTTTTTCGCATCTTCGATCGGTGGATCCAGGTACTGCTTGTAGCGCGTCTTGGGTGTCGCGGCGAGGTTCTCGAACTGCGACTGCAAGTTCTTGCCGATCCGTTCCATCGCCTTGTCCTTGGCCAGAGCATGCGGGTCGACCCAGCATTCGAGTTTGGCGCAGGGGTCGGTCTTGATCACGTCTGGCGGGTCGTAGCCGATGCGTAGACAGACGACGAGTACGGCTGCTGCAGTCCTTATGCGGTCGCGGTTCCTCCAGTCGATCTTGTGGTCGGCCAGGTTCGATGAGGGGGGTTTCGGCAGTCCAGCTCGCTCGTGCCGCGTCTCGGTCCAATACAGAAAGTAGCTCTTTTCGAGTGCCTGTAGGTTTAATCAAGTCAGGAGCATCAAAACGCTGCCATCATCGCATGTTCTACCTCGGACCGCGCCCCTTGTTGACGCACGGTTAGATACTCCTCGGACGAATAAGCCTCGGCGAAGCCATGCCTCATGTTCTGCGGCGGAGAACAACCGCAGGGTTTTAGCTGGGGCTGCTCAGACGTGCTCGGGCGTAGGAGGGTACTTGAAGACTCACCGAGTCACTGGCCTCTTGTGCTTGGCCCGTTTGGACATGGGCATAGGACTGCAACGGCCCATCGTCGTAGTCTGGCTCGAGGCCGTGGTCATCGTTGTCGTCGGCATCGTCATCCTGGGAATCATAGTCGTCGTCGTCGGAATAATCCTCGGCTTGACGATCCTGGGATGGCTCGTACTCGTCCGGAAGGGACGACGAGGTCGAGGCCTTGATGGGGGTCAATTGAAGGGGTGCCATGGCGAGCGAGCCTCAGCAGCCAAGTCGACCAAGAGCGTGAGGGGGAGCGGTGCGGAAAGACGACACGGCCCTTGGCTCTCGATCTGTGCTGGATCAGGCAGGAGGTAGGGGTGTGGGTGTTGGTCGAAATGCTTGCGCACGGTCTACAGCAGGACCCATTGAGCTTACCGAACAGCGCAGGACCCTCGAGGGGGGCAGCAGCTGAGATGGCGCCGTCGGGACGCCCACTTCGAGCGGTGGATACTGACTGGACGACCGCCGCCGAGGCCTGGCTCTGTGGGCTGCACCTGCCACACGACTTGAAGCTCGTCCAAGCACTGGTGCAGAGCACTCGATCAGAAGCACAGAGCTGCGGTGTCGTACGGGCGACTGCGCCTTGCTCGATGAGATATCACTGCAATCGATGGCGGCTGAGGACGAGGGTGATGGATGATAGACGGATAGACGCTCGCGAACCGAACCGGCCCGCGCCAAGTGCGGCCCAAGTCGTGTGGGACGACCGTCTCCGGAGAGCGAGTCGGCAGCTCGGCCGGGCCAGGCTGCGATCAACTTAGGCAGACAGAGGCAACGACTTCCCCAAGTCAAGGTCCTAAGCAAATTCATCCAGACGACTAGTCATCCTGACCTCACACATTTTTGCTTACAAGTTGAGGTTGCAACCCCTGCCGTGGCCGCCAACTTGCGAAAACCCTTTGACGTCGGCGGAAAATACGGCCTCAGACATGTGGGTCTCTCATAGTTCGGAAAGATGGTAACATAGTAGATCAACTAATAGTACCGTCTAGTCCCGCTGTAAACGCTCAGCTAGTCGCCAACACAAGTGTACCGCCATGTCAAGTGGCCGGCTCGCCTCGAACTTCTACCTACATAGCAAAAACTACCTACCCTTCAGGACGGAATCATACCAGAACGATTCCAATGATCCTGACTCGGTTCAGTATACTATCGATTTGGAATCGACTGCTTGTAATTCCGAATCGATTCCAAATCGACCCAATAATCCAGAATTAATTCAGAATTGCTGAAATCGTTCTGGAATGACTCCGTCCCGAGGGGTAATTTTTGCTATGTAGTTCTACCTGCAGCTCCTCCAGCCCGGCCGGCCGGTCGCCCCACCACGCGCAGCTCCTTCGCTCCTCCCCACATCTCCTCCCACTCCATCGGGTCACCGCAACGCAACGCAACCAAACCCATCCCATAGCCTTGTTCGCCGTTTCAAAATCTCAAGCTCGCGACGACGCGGCGACCATGGCCTCGTTCACCTCGTCGGATGCAGCCAGCAGCTCTATGACAGGGGCCTCCTCGTCGTCGTCGACACGGTTGACTCCGGCTCAGCAAGCGCTCAACACTTATAAAACCAAGGATCCAACAAAGGGTAAGGTCCTGGGTGCAATCGATTCAGCTCTGCACACAACCCCTCTTTGTCATCTTTTGCTTCGAATGCTAATCCCCCTCGTCTAAACCCCAACACGCTTCGTCTCCGTCGATCTCGCAGTCGTCGTACGGTTCAAGGCGACGGGCAATGCACCCATCATGAAGCAAAACTTCTTCAAGATATCCGCCTCAAATCGATTCCAAACCGTCATCGCTTTCTTGAGGAAGGAACTAGGGTGGAAAGCCAGCGATGCTTTGGTGAGCGAGAACTACGAGGCTCCAGCTTGTGTTCTTTCGGCCAGTCGATGGACCACAACATTGGCATGACATCACTGACCGGTTCCTCCTTCTTGGTATGCAGTTCCTGTACATCAACTCGAGCTTTAGCCCGGCACCGGACGATACCGTTGCCAACTTGTTCAAAGTCAGCTCAACTCTGGGCTGCTCCTACCCTTCGGGATCACCTCACTCAGAACGGTATCTCCACCTCGTTCCTCCCAGTGCTTCGCTACGGATGGTCATTTAATCGTCAACTACAGGTCAGTGGCATTCGCGCGTCCAGTTGCGCTTTTACTCTTCCTCTCATCTCACGCTCCACGAATCTTTCGCGCTCTTCCGCAGTTCAACAGCAGCCTGGGGATGACCTGGTCCAGCCTGCGGCTTCTTTGTTTTTCTTCAAACTTTGGACTTGGTTCTTACTTTGGACCGACTCGCATTCGTATCACTCGTGTACTCATATCGCATGACTTGCAACCAGCAAAAGTCTTCCTTCGATCGCCCAATGTCGTTGCCCTACTGAAACGAGTTTGCTCACCGTCAATCAGCTGTCGCACCGTGATGAGCCCACCTCTCCCTCTTGTCACCATCCATTTGGATCTACTTTGTCGTCACCACCAACGTAGGCCATGTCGAAACCGTTTGATCGGGGTGCTCGACGTGGCAGACCCTAGAAACAACAGCTGCGCTTGTGCTCAGGGGTTCTGTCGTCAATCCAGGGCGGGTGTGACCCTAATCATCCACCTTGCAGGATACTCAGGTAGGAGTTCTTGTCCAAAATGAATAGGTGGACCTTATGCCCTTGGTGAGGAAGTAATGCGCTCAGCAAATCGTCGTGGCGATCCCTGCTTCGGAGAAAAACCACTGGCATTCGAGGAAGAAAATTCGGCATTACAACTTGCAACAGATGGAGGAAACGAGCCAACAGGGATGTGATACTCCAGCCACTTCCACGCCGTTTCGTCCCAAACAGATCCATAAAAGACAGGACAAACCCCAAAGCCACATTCTATCTCTCCCTCTTTGCACGTTCCAACAAACCGAACGGGTTCTCAAACCCGATCCGAGGCACGACCGGCGTGACCTTGGCTTGGGGAACCTCAGCTAAACTCCTTTCCTTCTCCCCTTCCTCTCGTTTCCTCTTCGAGGTCGCGTTCAAAGTCTTGGTCGAAGGTTCCTTGGCCACACCGGCGAAACCTTTGCCACCTCTCCAAACTTGACCCCCTCGCTTCTCGACCAGTATGTCGACCGCGACGGGCTCCGTTTCAGTCGGAGTTGAATCAACGAGCCTGACCAGAGCGGCTCCGAGGTTATTGACGCTGGCCGATAAGGGTTGGATCGCACCTGGTTGAGAGCCTACATGATGCGGGGGATGGAAAGGGGTCAACATCTGCGCGAGCTCGAATCGCCGAGATGGGAAAACTTACAGATGAGGAACACAAGAGGTACATCGTTGAACCCAGCCTGAAGAGTGCTCCCAGGTGTCGTCCACGAATCCCTGACGAGCGCTTGTGGCGTCGGGATCATCGGGTTGGGGATGCAAGCGGGGGAAGGGGAGCCCCCGAAGCGGGACAGCAGGACGTTGTTGCCAAGGACAGTGGCATTTTCATGGCCAGCGACGGTGATGGAGTATCCAAAGTAGCCGTTGTTCAATGAGGTGAAGGTGTTGTAGCGGAACGTTCCCGCATGCGTGCGCGAGGCGGTTCGGTTGTCGGAGCCCCAAACCTGAGTGGATAAAGAAATAGGGGCCAAATTAGCTGCGGTGTCCTCCCACATCTGGACGCAGGGGAAAGAACTTACCATGGCCCCAATCGCCAAGCCAACCTTCATCATTTGTCCATTCGTGATCAGGTTGTTGTTCTCGATCACAGTGCCCGTGTAGTCGCCAGCGAAGGGTGCGTAGTCAACGGAGTTGATTCCCCCCAGAGCTCGTCGAGTGATGCTCTGGATCGTGTTGCCCGTGATCAAAGAGCCAGGCGCACCGAAAACGACGATGCCACCGTCGGTCGCATCCGTGATAACGTTGTTGCGTACGATCGAGCCCTTGCACGCGAGCGAAATGCCGTCGGCCCATTGCCCGGGCGGGATCGTGGCGTCGGCACGGCGACGGAATTGAAGGCCCGTATTGGGTGCGTTCCCGGAGGGACCGATCTGGTTGTTCTCGATGAGCATGTTGCTACACACGAGGTTGGTGCCTTCGATACCGTGCAGTACGGACCAGCCGCGAGGCTCCGAAGCCTTGATGTTTCGAACGATCTGATCATGGACGGCGAGGGGGGAAGAGGGTCAGAGCCCAATAGGTCACCACATACCGAGCCATGCACTACGTCGGCACGAGCAAGTTCACCTGACCATTGGTCATTCCACCCAGCTCCAACAGAGCGAGACCAGTCTGGATGTATCCCAAAACATTGCGTTGTCCAGATACTTGGATGTTGGATATGACGATGTTCGAGCACTGATCGCAGGCCCCGTAAATAGCGCATGATTGCTGTGCGCCAGTAACGACTAGTGTTGCCCGAGCATCATCGATAGGATTACCTGTTTGTTTGGCAATTTGGCGTTAATTTTTTTTATTGACACTGAAATGTTGCACGTAGTCGAGCTTGAAACCGGACCTACCTGCTGTCGTCAGCACTTGTCCGGCGGCGGTGAAGAAGATTGTGTTGGTCAAGTTGATCGTCGCTCTCGGGCACAACGTCACTGTCGTGTTGGCTCCACCATAGAAGAAAAGTTTATTCTGATAGAAGAAACAAGGTGAAGAGCTGGGTGTTAATTGCAACGCTTGCCTTCAGCAGAGACACGGACTGTTTGGCCTAACTCACGATATCGACGTCGGTCGCCCAAGAACCCAAGCATATCGGCGTTCTCGAGATCTTGGTGGTCGTATTCATCTCGGACCCATCAACAACCGTAATATTACTGAAGTTGCCCGACAAGATCGTATCGAGGTTGACGGCTTGGTCCAAAGCGTGGTTCCGAATCTTCTCCGACGGCTCATCCGTGCCGGCTTTTGTGGCAATGTGAGAAGCCATCCCCGCGGCGGCCATGCTGTCGCTCGTCGACTGGATCAATCGGTCTTCATCATCTTGATAGGTACGAGAAGGTGAAAAGTTGGTTTCGGGGATAGATCTAGGGGCAGGCCGAAAAAGGATGCTGCCGCGGCGAACGGAAACTCCGCGCCAGGTCGGGAAGGCCTCGACGCCGGGAAGAGGAGCTGCCAGAAGGATCGTCGCGACGAGAGCCGCCGTGAGGACACGGCTCGCCCGGCGCCGGTTGCCTTGTCGCTCGGTCGTCATGGTTGCACTGGGCATGTCGAGATGGTGGTGAGATGGGTAGAAAAAGTTGTCTATGGAGTCGAATATGAGTTGTGAGGTCGGACCAGCCGTATCGTTGACGTGCGTTGCCGGTGGAACGTTGCGAGATACGGCCCGGATGCGGATTCGCAGCAGGAATTGCCTGGATGAGCTGCGCTCTGCCGAATGAGGAACTCCGAGGTGTCGCTCGGCTAATTTGCACTTGACGCCGAGGGAGGCCAGGAGTCACTGATGAGTCAGAGAGGAGGAACCAAAAAAAGGGGTACAAAGGACTGCCACGGAAGTAGACCGTCAGGAGTTGTAGCAAGAGGAAGAAGGGGAAAAATGCAACTACATGGCCGGTCGGCCAGGGGACTACGGTGGTGACGACGGTGCGCGGATCGGACTAGGGCAAGCGAATGGCCCACGACACTCATTTAGTGCTTCCGCAATTGCTGCAGACGGGTTGATCATGCACGCCGAGAGCCTCGGTTTCATTACTCTCGACGGATTCCTGTGAGAGGGCCTTCTAGCCAAGTTGGCAATGTCCGGGGGACAGAGCCGGTGGCACCGCCCGTCATTATCGATCAGCTTTCTCAAAGCGGGTCGAGAATCGACCGTCATGGAGGTAGGTGCCTTGCTCGAGCGCCGCATTGGCGTCGGCCAGTTAGGCCCCTGCGCCTTTCCTCGAAAGAGGAAGGTGTCGCAGCGAACCTAAACCACACGCGCTCGCTTGCCTTTTCCCAACAAGTGCAAGACCAGCGATCCGAGTGAGACTTACTGTGCCTAGGAAGGTCGTCCCGTCTTTGAGACAGGATTTTGAATGCTAGGTAGGTAGGCAGCTGTCGACTGGAAAGTGCACCTGTTACCAACTTCTGGTGGTAGGCTACTCAGCGACGAGGATTGTCGCCGCGCAGCTGCCAGAAATTGCAGTGGCACCATAGACAATTGGTGACGCACACAACCTTTGCCCTTGTAAGGATTGTGCAGCTTCCCGTGCTTCATGACTATAATCACCCAAGCCAAAATCTGCAACGGTACTACGGCAAGTTTGTAGCGACGTCGCGAGGATAAGGCACGAGCTTTCTCACAGCCGACCGTCTGCGCTTCTTCGACTTGTTCGAAATCATCTCCA
The DNA here is from genome assembly GCA_022702645.1 of Microbotryum intermedium. Classification (NCBI taxonomy): domain Eukaryota; kingdom Fungi; phylum Basidiomycota; class Microbotryomycetes; order Microbotryales; family Microbotryaceae; genus Microbotryum; species Microbotryum intermedium. Next base: position 880,064 of record JAHWDX010000005.1, on the reverse strand, counting down.
GCACCCGTTCAGGGTCGTCTCTTTTTGTGTAGACTAGAAATCCTCATTCTCACATTCTCATTCGGCTTCCAAATTGCTCCTGAGAGAGTGGTCCAACATCGCGTGACACAAACGCAGGCCTGGCCGTTCAGTGTCAGACTCTTTCCATTGCGATTGCACACCTTCCGACCAGCGAGCGAACACAACGGAACTCTCATTCTTCAATTCTCCAAGCTCGCCTCCCTCGTCCTCTTGACCCCTGCCAAAGTTCTGACAACTCGAGCGACCAAATCCCCAACCCCATCGGCCTGCACGAAGCCTCTCCCCGTCACTCGTCCCAATAAGGCGACGAGCAAGACCGCGATACCGAAATCGCCCATCATCCTTCGTCCGACCTTGATCAAACTCTGCACGAGCCTCACAAAGAGACCGTACCAGCTGAGCTTGGGCAGAGTACGTTGCGACGCCGGCGAGCGAATCTTGAGCAGTACCAAGAGGCGCAAGAACGTCAACCGAAGCAACGAGACAGGTGAGTCGAGATCCGTTGCCGTTGACGTCGAGGAAGAGGTCGAGGTTCGCTCGAGTTCGGCCAATCGTTCATGCAGGGCCGTCAAAGAGGTTTGAATGCGATCAAGGGCTGCGTCGAGACCTGCAAGGGCGGCGGATGGGACGGCTGTCGGCAAACGGGCGGCCGCCGTAGCGATGGGATTAACTGTTGATTGGGTCGATGGAGGCCGTATATGCATCTGCATTTGCGCACCCGGAGGATAGGCCAGGGCGAGCTGCTGCGAGCCCCCCAACGAAGGACCAGGGGAAGCGGCCCCCGACCTAGCGATGCCCGCTGCGCCGTGCAACATCGAAGCAGAAGGGGGTGGGTGCTGGGGCGAGAACATGGTTGGATGAGGTTGTTGCAAAGGCGTGTGGAACTGTGGTGAGGGAGCCAGACCCGGGGATAGCATACGTTGCGGTGGTTGCATCATTGTAGGCGCAGGCTGGAGCACTCCATGCGAAGATCCGGCGTATTGCTGGGGGGTGAGAGGTGCGCGTTGGTACCCTGCCGGTACGCCCAAGACAGAACCACCTCGGGAAGACGCTGGAGGTTGATCATAATACTGTCGCGGCCTACGGCCTTCGTTGGATGAGGAGCTATAGTCATCCTCGTTGCTCAAGTCTTCCGGACGACGAGGTGAATCGGCACGTGTCCGCGGCGGACCATAACCGGGCAACGAAGGTGCGACCGAGGCCGAAGTGATGGAGGCCGGTGGAGGTCCGGCACGGGAACGATGCGAGGAAGGTGGTGGCGGAGCTCGCCCGCGAATCGACTGAGGAGCGGGCGCTGGAGCTGCTCGCCGCCTTGAAGAAGAAGCGTGCGGCTGTCGTCGATGACGTGGGTCCTCACCCTCGGTTGATGTCGACGACGATGATCCGGTCGATGGTGCAATGGAACCTACAATGCATTGAAAATCAAAAGATCAGTCGTGCTCCTGAGATTCTTTGTTATCGCGGTCGATGCCAAGATGAACCTACGCGACATCACCATGCCACTCGGGTCGAGTGAGAACGTTTCGAGCTCGCGGATCAGCTCGATCGCTTGAGGTCGATCAGAGTACCCTTTGAGGATCTATCGGAATTAAGGTCAAAGCAAGCATGCACAACTCCCTGGTCAGACCTCCCGGCCACGTCGATCCACACCAGTGTCGTGGGCTAACCTTGAGCAAACCTTGAACATAGAGGCGCTCGGCCTCTTCCGGCGACAACCCCTTCTTCTTGTTCCATGCGTCCCTGCGATGAAGAGGTGAGATATGAGCATCACCTTCCCTTTGGACCTAAGCCGTCGGTTGTAAGCGCACCACTTGGCCTTGCCCAACACGTCCAAGATGCCCGGGCGCGGGACTTTGATGTCGCCTTCCGTGGCTGAGAGGGAGAGAGCGCGCGATCGACAAATACAAAGTCAGCTCGGTGTCACGACAAGGAAAGAGCACCGGGAGAAAACAACCTACCTTGTTTGTAGACGCTGCATTCATCGCCAAGGAATAAGTACCGCATCAGCCCAGAGAACGCGCACCCCATCAGATCCGACCGCGCTGGGTCGGCGTGCGCGCGTGTCAACACATCGGCAGGCGAAGGGAAGACAGACCTGTACAGCAACAGCTTGTCATCGTAGTTGGTTTGAATGGGCCCAGTTCGAGGGAGACTATCCAGTGATGAACCATTGGGCAAATTGAGATGGGATCAGCTCTGCGTTTATGGCCCGACGTGTTCGATCCCGAAGACGGCGACGACGACGACGCGTGAAAGTGTGAACGGTCAACTCACGATTGAACGATGTCGACCGCCCTTTCGAACCTCCTGTTGTGGGGGATTTGGGGTTGTGATATGGGATGGGTCAGTCATTTCTGCCTTGAGGTAGTCATCCTTATCCGTCCTCTGCGCCAAGCGCCGAATCGCGCAACTTGCTCGTCCAACACCGAACTACCAGCCCAAACCCCACCTCCCCATCCCTGCCCCCCCGGCTATCGATCGCCTTCACTCGCCGGGCACACCGAGACAGGGAGAGACCACGACAAGCAAGCATCCAGCAGCGCCAAAGGACGACCGAATCACTTACGCATGAACCCAATCAGCCGTATCAGCACCAGGGGGCAAGACGACCCCGCCACCATAGGAAGAGATCGACGTCATGGCCGTGTGCTTATGCTACGTCGGTCGGGTGCGAGGCGATGGAAGAAGCGAGCTTGGACTCTCTCTGCCTCGGGCGTGAGTTTGCCCGCGAGCGCCGCGCCGCGCGCTTGGACTCGGGTCCGCCAAAATGGGGACTTGTGAACGGGGAGCAAAAGAGGTTTTCCTTTACTATTGGGTCACAGTTGTACACTACCACTTTGACTATCCCTGGCTCAATTAAAAAAGAAGAACGCACAGCTCACTTTCGGTGAGAAAACCATGACAGACCCCACTGTCTGCAAAACTCAACAAAAAGACCCCGCTGCGACTCTCACGAAGTCCAGGCCTAAGTCCGACCGCTACTTGCTCATGAAGATGACATTCATTCCAAGAAGAACAAGACAACTCCCACCACCCCTAATTCGACCCCGCTCCTTCCTTGTTCATCCTCTTGAAACAAAGCTCCAGGCCCTTCTTCAAACTGGCCTCGTTCCCAACCCCGGGGAACCTTTGCAGGTACCAACACAGCGCAATGGCCTTGTCCTGCGAAGATTTGGGGAGTTTGATGAAAGGTCCATACATTGAGCCTCGGATTGGATGGGAGAGGTGGAAAAAGGGGGCTAGAACGCCGGTGAGGGATGTGATGGTCTGTTCGCCCGGGGGGAGGGGGGAGCCGGATTGTTAGCTCATCGAGATTGAGGAAGGAAAGATCCATCTCTCAAGGGACGACTCACCGATTTGGAAAAAACGCCTTCTCCATCAACGGATAAGGTGGCGACTGTTTTGAGGAGGAACGTCAGGACCATCTCCGACGTCTGCGGGTTCTTGGTTCCGAGTTCCCACAGGTATTTGGGCAGCGATAGGAGCCATTTGTCGATGGACGATCCTGACGAGGACGAAGCCGAAGACGTTGGTATGGTGAACCAGTCGATGTAGGATGGATCGGATTGTAACTGGGCCAAAAGAGTCAGAAAAAAAAGTCAGATGAAACGGCACCAAGCCAGGCAGAGGACCTCGGTGGCTCACCATGACGATCCTAGCGATGAACAAGAAGCTCAACTTCTTCGTCTCGCCCCCAGCATTGGCCTTATCGAAATGGTACAACACGGCCTTCCACAATGCACTTTCCCGTCCCTTCTCTGTCGTCCGATCATGATCGACCCCACTCTTGAGCCCCGATGTCGAAACTGAGCGATTCAACAAGGCCCAAATTGTAGGGATCAAACCCTCGATCGCTTCGACGCCCAACGTCATCCCCAAGGGTTGACTCGTCGACTTGAGCTCTCCCTCCAACGCGTCGATGACCCATTCTTCAACGTTCTGAACCATCAGCTGGAATTTGGAACCGAGTTCCTCTTGTTTCCTCAATTTGGTCGCCGTCTTTTTCTTCTTCTTGCCTGCTGTCCACGTCGCGTTCAAAGAAGATGCATGGGCCGACTCGGAAGGATCGTTGAGGACGAGGAGAGAGACGAGGGCCGAGAAGGATAGGTTGAGCGACAAGAGCTGGCTCTTGGCTTCGTTCGAACGCTCCCTCAGATCGTCGGAACCAAAGGGGAAGTACGCGGCGGCGTGGCCCAACAACATGACGAGCGATTTCCTCGCTTCGTTCGTGTTCGACGAGGTCGAGGTGTATGCGAACGATCGTCCTAATTCTCTTTGGTAGAGTGACTGAGCTACACCCACAACGGCGACAACGGCGGCGAGATCGGAGCTGGGAAAAGTGCTCGAGGACAGAGGTTCGGTCGGTGAGAAAGCGGCAGGAGCAGCATCGAGGAAGGTTGAGAGTAAGGTCGGATGGAGGATCGACAAGAGCGTTGGGCTACTCGCTGAAGTAGTTGAAGGTGTCGAGTAGGCCGCAGGAGGTGGGTGGACCAAACCCAACGTGTCGAGCGAAAAGTCGCGATCAAAGTTTTCAGAGGCGAGAGGGTACGACTCGACCGAATGGCCTTGATAGTCGTCATCTTGGATCTTCGTCACGGATGTGGCGGAATGTGGGAACGAGGATATAAAATTCTCGTAGGATCGAATCGACGAGAAGGAGCTCGAAAAGTACCAAGGATGCGATGCCCCGGTCGAAGTCGAGGTGGAGGCTACGGGGGTCGATGGCGATAGAGCGACTTGCAAGAATCTGGCCAAGGTCGATAGTACGGCGAGACGCGACTGAGGAAAAAAAGGGGGGATCTCATGAGATGCCAGACCCGAAAGATCCAGCAAGAGGGTGCAAGAGCAACTCACGGCAGGGGAGAGGTCGCTCGAGGCTGCGGACGTGAAGCTGCCCTGAGCTGCTGCCAACCCTGGATTGCGCACTCTCAACACGCCCAACAGCGCCTCCACCACTTTTGATCCAACTCCCTTATCTTCGAGGCTTCCTTCTGCAGCTTGTGACGAGGATCGGTCATGGCCATGGGCATGGGCGTCCCATCCTCGGACAATCTCGTCGGGAATCTTTTCGAGCAGGATGTCGAGCACCTTGAGGGCGTCAACCTTGATGTCCTGATCCAACGAGCTCAAACTTGAGATGTTGAACAGGATGAGACGCTTGGATACGCCCTTGAGGGCTTCGAGATCGAGTCGGTCGGCGATCTTGACGAACAAGGCTCGGGTCGAAGCTCGAACGCCGGCCGAGGTGTCGGGGAGGAGGTGGGCGATGCACGAAATGAGGGGGAGAAGGTGTTGGTCGAGGAGATATGGGTGAGAAGTGAGCAGTTGGTCGATCTCGAGGAGGGCTTCCTTGCGTACGGGGCGCGAGTAGTGCCGTGACTGGACGAGCAGCTCGCTCAGGGTGTGGTTGCGCCGCGAAACGGGTTCCGTCTTTGCGAATTCAGACAAGGACTGGTTGGGGAGTCCGATCCCTGCGTATCAAAAGGTTGTTGTGGTGCATTAGAGGGTGAGGCGAGTGGTCAGGAGCTCTCATCACGGGGCTGAGCTCCGATCGCAAGTGGGTTCAAGGTGACGACGTACTCTTGGAGGATATGTTGGTGTTGGTGGCATTGTTGGCGACCTGTTTGCCCTTTCCGAGCTTGAGTTTGGCTTTCTGTGGCGGTGAATTGAACGAGTCAGCTCGATTTGTGTTGCAACTGTGATGCACTCGGTCGTACTGCGCCGCTGTCGCCGTCCGTCGATCGGTCGTCGCGAGCTCAGGAGAGCTTCGCAGCGTGGCTCGGGAGTGTGGACCGAGGTGCATGGTGGCGGCAGGAGGCAGAATGGAAACGGGTAATGCTGGTGACTGACCGCAAAGTCGGCGACTCGCGCCTTTTTGTGCTTGTTCGACTTGGCCATCCTAGGCTGATGTGATGTGTGGTACAGAGCCCCCCGAGTCCAGCGTCCGGCAGATCCGGCTCGGCGTCGTTTGCCGATCACGAGGTAAGCGCGCTCGTCGAGTTTCGCAGCCCCAAACGTCGCCCAAAGTGCCAAAAGTGATCGAAGTCGAGCGCGGGGGATCTCAGCTTCGTCGCTTCGAATCTCATCTCATTTCCAAATCCCTTTTCGTGGTCCACCCCCCTTGCGAGATGGATGACTTTGTCATCAACTTTGACACCTCGTCGACCTCGAACGGAGCAGCATCCGCAGCCGGGTCGTCGAGGCACAAGGGAGGACGATGGACCGACCGCGTCAAGGACAAGCGCAGGCAGCAGGGTCGCATGAGGAAGCAGCATCAACAGGGTGGGAGCAGCAACTCGGCACCAGCATCACCATCAGCTTCTATTTCGAACAATCTTGGCAAGAGGCCCAGAGAGGCAAACGATGATGACGACCAAGGCTCGACCTCCCGCTCCTCGGCGGCTGCGGCTCCGACGATCCGACCTAAAGGATCCTTCACCCTGAGAGGTGATACTACTGGGAATCACCAGCAAGGAGACGATAGTGACAAGGTCATGATTCAACCGAGACGAGGGCCCCAGGCGAAGCGACCTAGTACATCGACGGCCGAGTCAGGCACCGCCAAGCTCGCTCCGGGCCAAAAGAAGCAGTACATCTCGTCCCTCTTCACCGCCGAAGCACTCCCCTCCACCGCACCTGCCTTGCCCATCATACCTTCGCAACCTTCGAACGCACCGATGCGAGCACGGCCTCCTCGTCCCGACGACGGCGACGACGGCCATGACGACCCCGAAGGGGACGAAGAAGTCCACTCGAGCATGGTCGTCGACCTCGAGTCCAAACCCGATCCAGCACCGGCTCTGACTTCGCTCGGCATCATGCGCCCCTTGGTGCACCACCTCGCCAACAAGCTCAACATCACGGGGCCAACGGCGTGTCAAGCCGGTGCGATTCCTCCTCTCCTCCAAGCGATCAAACTCAGCCCTCTTTCGTCATCCCGAGCCCACGATGCCATCTTGCAAGCCCAGACCGGATCCGGTAAAACACTCGCTTTCCTGATACCGATGCTGCAAGATCTTCTCTCGCTCGATCCTTCGATTCTGCCCTCCTCCGCTTCCCCTCCCTCTCGCTCGATCGGTACACTCGCCCTCATACTGGCGCCGACGCGAGAATTGGCTTCGCAGACCTACAACGTCCTCGAATCGCTCCTATCGCTCCCCTCCTCTTCCTCCTTCAGCGTTCCCCCTCGAGCCTTGACCCCTTGTTTGCTCGTAGGAGGTGCGAATCGAACACACGAAAAGTCCCGACTGAGGAAGGGATGCCCTATCGTCGTCGCGACGCCTGGTCGATTGTTGGACCATCTCAAAACGACCGAGAGTTTCCGAATCGCGGGCGAACCCATCAATACCCGTGGACCTCGAGGAAGACCCGGGGTGACGGGTTCGAATACGTCCGAATTGGGCGTGAGGGGTGGGAGGAAGTTGGGTTTAAGGTGGCTGATCGTCGATGAGTGCGATCGATTAATGGATCTCGGCTTCGAGGAACAGATGAAGGGTGTTTTGGAAGAGTTGGAAAGGAGGTCACCGGCGATGGCGACTTCGGGTCAGGGGAGGAGAACGGTACTGTGTTCGGCTACGGCAAGCGATGGCGTCGATCGATTGGCTGGATTCATGACCTTGCATAACCCTGCGACGTTGAAGGCCGTCAACAAGGACCACAAGGGCGTCATCGTCCCATTGCCAACGCCGAAATCGAACGTCGAAGGTGCTAGTCAAAATGGCCAGATCCTCGAAATTGCAACAGGGGACATTATCAAGACGAGCTTCACCCCGCCGACCCAACTCGTGCACAACTACATTGTCTGTCCACCCAAGCTCCGTTTCGTCGGTTTGATCGCGCTCCTTCGTCGACTCTTGATCAATCCCAAATCATCAGGCAAAAGCGGCGTCGGGACCAAAGTGCTCATCTTCTTGTCGTGCACGGCCGCCGTCGATTTCTACTGGGAAGCTTTAGGATCGATGGGCATGGGTCTATCAGCATCCAGCTCGACCGAATCCGAGGCGCAGACGAACAAACCCGAATCGGCGAAAGAACGCGTCGAGAGGGAGAAGCGGGAGGCCGAGGAGAAACACACCAAACTCGCATCCGATTCGGCCGTCCTGCCTGGTGTCCCCATCTATCGTTTGCATGGTAACCTCGAGCTCGAGACGAGGTTGAATTCGTTGAAGGCTTTTGCGCACAAGTCGGTCGTTCAAAAGGGGAAGAACAAGGGCACCGAGACTGAAAATGCCGTATTGCTGTGTACGAGCGTCGCGGCTCGTGGGTTGGACGTGCCTTTCGTTTCTCATGTCGTTCAGTACGATCTCCCAACCGTGGTAGGAGAGATCACCTGATTATGGATGCCCAGGGCACTGAAAGCTAATCGTGGGGTTTCGTCTTTTACAGGGCGGTGTGACGGAATACGTTCATCGAGTCGGACGAACAGCTCGAGCAGGAGCTTCAGGACAAGCGACGTCGTTCCTCCTTCCCTCGGAGAAGGAATGGGTCCCTTGGGTCGAACAAGGCATGCGTTCGGACCCTTCGACGTTGGCTCCACCGGCGGGCAAACGGGATGTCAAGTTGAGGGAAGTCGGGATTGAAGATGTGCTTAAGGAAGGGTATGGGGGTGAAGGGAGGGAGTACGAGACGAGGGCGACGGATGTGCAGATGGGGTTTGAGAGATGGGTCAATGAAGAGGACGAGGTGGGTTGCGCTCGACAAATTTGTTCTCCTGACACCTTGCACGTCAGCTGACACCGATGATTTTGTTGGACTTTCCAGCACGCCGCTTTGGCTCGCAATGCTTTTGCGTCCCACATCCGAGCCTACGCGACCCATCCTGCCGCCGAAAAATCCATGTTCAATACCAAAGCCCTCCACCTAGGTCATCTCGCCAAATCCTTCGGCATGCGCGAAGCCCCGGGAGCCCACCGACAAGCCTCGAACTCCAAATCCAAATCAACTAAAAAATCTCGATTCCAAGCGCAAGAAGACCTGTTGGCGATGGAGAAACCGATGGTCAATTTGAGTGGTGGGTTTGAGGTGGGGAGGAGGAGTACGGGCCCTAAGAATTTGAAGCAGTTGATGAGGGGCCCCACGGGAGATTCGGAATATACGGTCGCGGATTCGGCCATGTTGGAATCGATGGCCAAACCTTCGGCCGGGGGGAAGAGGAGGAGGATGTAAGAAGGGGTTTAGTCGTTGTCCTTGGAGCTGCAATCTAGTGGCTAGCACTGTACTACGGTCGCGTTGAAAAGGGGTCAAGCTGAGGTGTACCCTGTATGGGGATCCAGGTCTCCTTGAATGCAAGCGAGTGCATTTCGAGTACTGCGCTTGGTGATGATGAAGGTATCGTATAGAATACACCGGCTACATAACCCGCTCACTCCCCCTTGGCCTTTCTTAGTTCTACACTATGCAACTCCTCGACCTGATCCAACTCGTCTTTGGCAACACCTTCCCTTCTCACGCCCACCACCGCCCCCCTTTCCGCTTGCAATCCTTCAAACAACTCCTCCCTCCCTCTATACTTCTTCTCCCATGCTCTATATCCTCCATCCAAAATCTTGACCTCCACTTGCTTAGGCCAAGCCTCATGTTCGCACAAGGCTTGAGCGGCCATCGGTCCACGGTATTGCGAGCGCATGCAATGGGTGATGACGGTGTTGAGCCCTCGGGGTATCCGAGGGAGGATGTGGGTCGAGATGATGGATTGGACCGAGGTAGGGGAGGAGAATAGACGCGAAGACAGGTTTAGGGCTCGAGGGAGGTTCCCACCGGGGAAATCGGAGCTTCGGACGTCTGAGCGACGGAATGAAGATGAGATGAGTATTTTACGTAGGGCTCGGATTGGGGGAAAAGGAGGGTTTTTCCTCGTTTGGAATTGCTCTCTTTGAAAAGGCGATCGTACCGATGATGAGGAACGAGTTGGGATTAGAACTGGACAGGATCATTTGTTCGACCTCGGCCGAGGAGATGTACGACGGCGAGGCAGCACGAACCATGTTGGATGAAGAGGGTACGGGGGACCAAGTCAAAAGACGACGACCTGACCCGAAGCAGCGTCGCAACACGTCGAACGTCGTGGTCGGCGTCAAGGGATCGTGGGATCGTAGGATCGCCGAAACGACGTCACCTCGGACGAGCTCGAACGGCGCTCCGCTGCCGAGACAAGTCGGCCCCGCTGATTATTGCCATGGCTCTTTCCGAGTCTTCATGCTTGTAGGAGGAACAAAAATGAAAGAAAGAGAAGAAAAAAACAAGGTCCCACTCTCTCATACTTTCCTGTTGTTACATACCAAGGCACATACTCACTTTTCCCTATCGGAATGACGGGGCTTACTATTCCTCAATTCGTCGAGCATTACAATCGTAAGCGATGCAGTAGCGATGCCGTGTAAAACGTCAAGCCCGAAAGGGAGCCCACGGTCAAGCCCAGTCAAGCACGCGCTCGTCCGCCTCCAGTCTCGACGCTTCAGTACCTCGCCTCCGACGTCTCGATCTCCTACACGACGCTCGACACATCTTTGGTCGTCAACTCATCTCCCACCGGTGGAGATTGGTGTACCCGGTTCATCGGCGCCAACCAGGAACGACACCGAGGCGTTCGCACTCGCACCGCTCAAAAGTGTCGCACATTCAGTCAACGCTCTACGCCGGCTGCATAGCGACTAGAGCGACTACAGCCTCGCCCGCGACCCGACCTCTGCGTGACCCACGTCGTGCATCATGGCAGGTGCAGTTGCTCGGGCTTCGACTCGCACGCGCAAGAAGAGTGCAAGGGCACAACAAGATGACGAGCTCCATGGCAGCAATCCTCCCAGCCAGCCCTCAGCGCCAGCCTCGACCAGTGCGAGTGGTGCCGGCGCCAGTGCCAGTGCCAGTGCCAGTGCGAGCAGGAGCAGGAGTAGGAACGGCACCGTCGACCTCGCCTCGGATGCTGATGCACCACCCGTAGCAGCCGTAGCTTCGACTTCCAACAAACGTAGGCTCCTACATTTGACCTTCTCGAGTCGAGACGTCCCGCTCCGACCGCTGACATCCGTCTTGCTTCTTCTTTTCCTTCTCCTTCCCTTCTCTGTCTCGAATCTCGACCTCGACCTGCCTCGACTATGCCTGCCCCGCCCGCCGATCGGCCTTGCCTTGTGACCGAATCGGCGACGGCGACGGCGATACATCAATTGCCTGATTTCTAATTGCACGCGCGCGCTCGCAATGCTACTTAATGCCGTAATTGCCGTAATTGACGCGCGCCCCCCGATCTCGTCGGCTCCTCCTGCTCCTCTCTCGCCTTTTGCTGTTGTCCGCTTCCACCTCCCCCGCTCCTCACGCACGTCCCTGTCGGTATACCATCGTTCGATTCCAACTTGGACTCACCATCCCAACTCGGGTACCCACCTCGACCTACTCCACACTCATTCATCGTCGTTGCCGACGCCGCGGACCGCGTCGCGCCGCGCCGCGCTTTCAATAAACAACACGACCCCGACCCCCACCCGTTGTCGCGCCGGCGCCGCGCCATGGCATCCAACTCGCATCCTCACTCACACCCGAACATGCACTCCCACGGTAACAACGTCTACGCCGATCCGTACCACGCCGATCATGCTCGCAACATCGTCGCGGGCTCGTCCTACACGATGCACTATCCGATCGGCCCGCCGCTCGACGTCATGCATGCTTACTCGCCGATGCCGATGCCGACCCCAATGCCAATGAACCACATGTCGATGCATCCATCGCATCGACCGTCTGCTCCGATGATGCCTTTACAACCCGTCACCAACACGGCATCCTCGTCCTTCATCTGGCCCGCTTCACCGCCCAAAGCCGCCGCCAATGCGCAGGCCTCCGCGCCTTGGGCTCAGAATGTGCCGCCTCCACCACCCCCGGCCGCCGCAAACCCTAATTCGAAAGCGGCTACGACGACGAGCGCGACGACCAAGCCCGCTCGTGGTGGTGCTGCAGCAAAACGAAAGTCGACTGCAAAGGATGAAGCCGCCGCCGCACAGTCTGCAGCACTCCTGCTCGCGCCAGAATACACGGCCAACCCCGCCGGTCCTGCCTCGTCCTCGGACACGGATTTCAAGTGCTCGTACTGTGACAAGATCTACAAGGGCAAGCACGCGCGCTCGATCTGGCGACGTCACTTGCAAGACAAGCACGGCATCCCCTTGGCCTCGCAGCCTCGGCGAACTCGATGGGACAACGGTGAGTGACGCTTGCCTGCTCGGACTCGTGGGCGCGACTTAGCATAGGAGAGTGCGCGACGCGCATGCTTGTCGATGCTCCATACGCCGCATCTCTCGATGAAGTGGCGTGTCTCATGTTCAAGACACGTCGTTGGGTATAAGGATGACCCGTGTCTCGTCCTGGTCGACTTGCTGTGTTTACGCGTCGCGACGCGAAAGGGGCCGGAGCGCATGCTTCTCACAGCTCGCCGGGACGTCATGGCTAGTCACGGCTCGATTCGCACCAATCGCGCCCGCAATCATTCGATCAAAGCAACCGTACTCATTATGTTTTTATTTTATTAATACCGTCTGGCAGATGCGAATCGACCCAAGTCCGAAGAAGAACGGCGGGCCAGAACGCTCGACTCGAAGCGAAGATGGGCTCGCAAGAATCGTGGCACTGACGGGAGATCAGCCGGTGGCGATACGCCCGGTCGCGGCGGGTCGGCCTCTTTCGATGGTCGTGACGAAGGTGAATGGGAGGACGACCAGTTCGGCGACGAGGAGGGCAGCAGTGCGGGCGGTCGAAGCCGAAGCAACAGCATCAGCACCTGGCAAGACGGCAAGACTGTGCTCGCTCGCTCCGGCAGCGTACCGACACTCGGTGGTGCGGGTCGACTACAAGACGAGAAACCCGACCCTTTGACTCTGAGGGCTAGTCAGTCTACATCGGCAGTTCCGTATGTCTCCGAAATCGATCCGAGACATCCTCAGCATCATCGCTCGTACACTCACGGGCCACCTGTCACTATCGTTCAACCTCGTGGATCTCATCTGCCCCACTCGCCATCGTCGTACTACCAAGCACCGCTGGCCGCCGCTGTGCCTATCGGTGGGGCCTTGTCGGCGCCGCTCTTTCCCCAAGCAAGCGAGGCCGAGTTCTATCGAAACGACAATCCGACATCGATGATGCAACGCTTGGGTGCCTCCATCCCTCGCCCCGCTTCCGCTTCTTCCCTTCCACCACCTTACGCACCTGCTCAATCGACCTCGTCCGCCTCCCTGGCTTACTATGCTTCGCGAGCGTCTCCGGGTCGAGGGAGTCGCACCGCCCTGCGACGCGAACCCAAAAGCCCAGTCCGCGCCGAGTCCAACACCGAGGATGCCGCCGGGGTCCTGCTTGCGCTCAAGATGGCTAGCCCTTCGACAAGCTCCGTTCTCCAATCACCGGTATCAGCTACACGATCACGACGATTCGATGATGACTCGGATGACGACGAGGAAGAAGACGAAAACGCGGGTGATCTCAGTCTTGAAGCGAATGAACCCTTTTCGGCTTTCACCGCCAAACAGGCGAGTCGACGTACGGGTGGAAGTCGACTGGTCGCCAATGGACGAGGAGCCGCTTTCGCAAGCCCTACTCGCGATCTGCCTTCATCGCCCGAAGGCTCCGATTCCTCGAACGACAACTGGTCGCGCAACGAGCATGCCTCGACCTCGACGCTGGTCGATTCTACGACCTCGAAGCAAGCGGGCAAGAAGCGCAGCGCAGAGGACTCGCCACCTTACGGCAGCGCCCAGGCGCTTGTTGGTCTTAGTGTCAGTGCTCGCAAAATCCGCCCGATTGCCAGTGTCGCACCGAATGGGAATAGCCACGTCGCTGGTGGACCTCTGGGTCCTAATTCGTCTTACCACCAATACACGAGCTTGACGGCGACTCCGACACCGGCGATGCGCGTCACGATGGAAAGCTCCCCTGCAATGGTCTACGGCCGAGATCTGTTGGAAGGGGGTTCGATCGGGCGCGGCCCACGACACGATCATCGTCATGACGACGACGACGGCGATCTGGAAGAAGATGAACCGAGCCGAGGCGGTCGAGGTCGGGGTCATGCCCACGACGGGAGCCCGAGCCGAGCGATGCGGTCCCATCGAAATGGCAGCGGGCCAATCGACGATGCTTCGTCATCTGCCCCTCGAGCTCATCATCATCACCCTTACTCTCACGGGTACCCTTCGCCGGCTTCTTCGGCTCGTCACTACCCGCAAGCCCTGCATCATCATCACCCCGTCGGGTTGACTTCGGATCTCGGACACTTCAACCTCTCGTCGTCCTCCGATCCCTCGCACCCTTCGTCGTCTTCTTCGTCGATGCCACCGCACCCTTCTTCATCTTCCACTTCATTTCCCCACTCAACGCCCGGTGGTGTTTCGACCGATTACTATCGACTACGAGGCTCCTCACCACCCTCGCGCTCGAACGGTGGAAGCGGTTATCTTTTCTCGTCTCCGGCCCACCCCGGCATCTCGAAGCAACTCGGCCTGCATGCCCAACCCGGTCCGGGTGTCTTGTTTTCTGGTGAAACACCAGGCCGAAACGCCCCCGTCGATGTCCTCGAGTCGAGATCGAAAGGGATGAGGTTGGTAGAAGAAGGTGGGAGTCGAGCCGTCTTGAAGTTGGAGGACTGAACTTGTGTATCTATTCCACCGCCCCCACGCTCAAATGACGTGTACTTGGCATATCCGCTACCTTCAATATTCCTTCTTCCCTATTGCTCCATAGTTTGCATTTCCCCGAGAACACCTTTTCGTTTTCATTGTATTACCGTACCCGTTAATCCTCCTTTTCTTCACTCTTGTACGCTCACATTCGGTCGACTATGTCTGTCCTATTCTTCCTGGCTATTTTACCATCGACTTGTCGCACACTTTATGAAAACTGGAGGAATCCATCTCTTCGTCCGCTCAATCCAACGGAGACTGATCATCAAAAAAGGACTTTGGTTGCAAGCAAGTGGGAGCCAAAAGAACACATACACACAAACGAAAAAGAAATGAACAGAAACCAGAGCAAGGGAGGAGAAGTCGTGGCCATAGCGGTTGACAGTATCGTCGCTCGATTGGTCGGTCGAGGGTGTTTAATGCGAGAAATAGGAGGGGGGGGGGTCCAAAGGGTAGAAAGTTGCAGAGCAGTCCATCGGCAGAAGGGGCATCGAGGTTTGGGAACAGTTCACTGAAAAATGTGGGGTTCAGGTTCTCCTCCTTCCCTTAATCCTTGCCTACGTCATTGGCGGCATTCCCAACCAACACATCCTCTCCAGATGTTGTGGCCGCGTTTAAAGATCCGGAAGGACCTGAGAAAGATCCACTAGCGGACGAGGTGCTGGCGAGCGGTTGCCCGGCCAAACTGGCGACGGTTGCCAGTCTCGGCGAGACGGTAGATCCGGGCTTGGTTGCCATTCGTTGATCGAGGGCTTTCAAGGCCATTGCTCTGTTTTTTCAAGTCGTTTCATCATACATAGAAGTCAGTCGCGAGGTCGCACTCAGACAACGTGGTGATGGGAAGGACGAACCTCCGTCTCTCAGCTTCGGCCCTCGCCGCTCCAGGTACGGCGGCATAACCGCCCATCTCGACATCGGTCCACGCCCTCAACAGTCCGACCTTGACAGCCAAATCGAAAGCGATGCCCGCGACTTTGGCGACGTAAGGTTGGATGAAAGGTGGGAACCAGGACGAGAAGGCGAACGTCTCGGATCGGTCGCCGCGGAAGTCCGAGGTCGGGTCCGCGAGCTTGATGAAGCGCAGGTAGAACCAGCTGACGAGCCAGCCGAATTGAATAAGAATGTAGGGAGATTGGTACCCGATCAAGCAGGCGACGTTGGATACGGTCACGTAGAGCATCGGCAAGGACTGTGCAAGGAGAGGAATTCCGAGGCGGCAGGCCAGTCAAGAGTTTCGATCAAGTCAGCACATCATTTCCAAAAGACGCCAATATATTGTGACAGTGTTCCTTCAATCGACGTACCTTTACCCGGACCTTGGCCAGCCCACCAAAGACTTGCACTTGGTGCTCGGGTATGAGCTGGGTGAAGGCAACGAGGAATCCCACTTGGAGCGCCATCAGGCCGTGGTAGCTCATGCCGTAGCTGTGGTCAATGACGGCATAAGGTCAGTACGGTAGAATTTCTGATCGTTGGTCGATAGGGCCGGGCAAGAGAGCCCGCTGTCCGTGCCGGGATCGCAGAGCTGCACGGGCCCATCGGCGATACTGCACTGCACGCTCCAGCAAACATCGCGCATACGGCCGCGCCAGTTGCACTGGCATTCGATTCGACCATACAGCCCATTCTCCCTCATGCTGTAGTCCTTGATGAAATTGCTCTCGCCTGTACAGAGGAGCCGCATTTGCCCGCAGCACAGGTATGGATCCGCAGGCGAGTACCGGGCCGAGGCCGAACCGAATCGAATCAAAAGGGGTGGGAAACGCCTACTGACAGGAACAATTCCTTGTTGCCCAACACGAACGCCTCAAGTACGTTGACGACGACGGCGATGATGTTGGAAGCGACGACGACGACGAACACGAACTTGAACAGCTCGACTTGGCCCCAGACGCGTTCGAGATACCGTGCGGCTAAAGGGAGCGTGAAAAGGGAGAAGAGGAACTGGAGATGGGGTATGAGATGGTTTATATCAGCTCGTGCTCCGATCGTGACCGTGTTTGTGCGTGCGACTGCGAGTGAGCGTGGCCGAGCGTGGACGTGCAACGACGCGCGTGGTACTCCACCGTTCACGGTCGGGACTGACCTCGATGAGATTGTTCTCGACGAACGAGCTCGTCAACACGGTCCATGGGTACCATACCACGCTACCGGGAAGCAACACGAGCCACGGGAACACCAAGGACGGGTCCGACGACGCGCCAAAGATGCCCTTGAGGTCCCCGGGGGCCAACGACAGCCGCAGCGCAAACAGGAGCAACGACATGACCACCAACGCGCCCGTCAACGCCCGAGTCGCCGGTGGCAGAGCCAAGAGCGAGAATGAGCTCGACATGACCGACTGAGTCCGAGCGAGCGTGCGAGCGTGGTCGGAGAGGAGGATGAAGAGTAGGGTGAGAGAGCGCGGAGGGAGCACGAAGCAGCGCCGGAAGCAAGAGGAGACCAATCCAGCAGGCGACTCGATGACTGCAACTTCGGCAACGGCCTCCTGAGATATCCGGAGAGCTGATGGAAAGCTTGACGTCCCTGCACCTCCGAAGAAAAGCTGCCACCTATCCTATCTGCAAGAGGACTTCTGAGACTAATTTCGCGAAAGTGATTTGCAATGGCTCCGAAAAGAAGAGGCCTGCGTGGCCACTGGACGGACGGTCATAACCGATCATCAGCAACTTCTGGCTATCAGCATTGGAAACGCGCCCAAAGGGACTAATTTTCTGGGCTATGAAAACCTTCAACAACAATTGCACGTTACCGAGGATCATCAACAAGGCCTCTCGCTTACATAAGCTGTCTACTCGGCGCACCGCCGCTGCTGATCGATCGCGTCAGCCTCGGCGACGACCCCTTTCCCATCGTCATCCCGCCATGGTGGCCACAATTTGTCTCGCTTTGTTTAAGAGCGCAAGTCTTAGAGCATTATCTAGTCGAATCTCCTGTTTTGCTTGTTGGTGAGGCGGTGGCGACAATTTAAGGTCCGCACTTCTCAAGACGCCGAAATGCTTGACAAACTTAATTCGTTCCGTCGGTCCTGCTGGGGCTTTGAAACCGGGCTCGACTCAACCGTTCGGCCGGCGTTCCAGTCGTCTCTCTGGGACAGTATTTTTCCCGAAAGCGTGGTTGGATAAAGTCAGTAGTAACATATGAGAATCATTTATTGCTCCTGCAGGCATAATAAATTCAGTGTTCGACACCTGATTTCTAGAAGTCAAAAATTGGCTTTGTAACGTACAAAACGAATGTCTGTGCCGTCTCATATCTCGACCCTCGCTCAAAATGTCGAGTGGTATATGTAAAACAGTTGGTCTCGAAACTGTATGCCTCGAGGAGTGCTTCCGAATTGACCGACGGAGAAGTCGCCCTGAGACGTCTTGAGACCAGGAGGTGAGCCGAGACGGCTCTCACAAAGTCGGTGGAAAGATATGCGTTTGCAGAGCCAGAAGGGCGGCGATGGACGGTCAATGAGTGTGCGGACATACCGGAAAAGCGTAAGCCAAGCCTAGTAAGACATCACAGTATTCGAACTTGAAGCGACCGCCGACGAGCGACATCCCGGTTTTCCGCCGTGCTGCCGCCTCGCCTTGCCTCCTAACCGACCGACCTGCGCCTGTTACACTGAATTGCACACCAGCGACACTCCGTCACGCCCGGCAACCAAAAAAAGCACGCGCATGCGAGGTAGCGCTGTCGTCTCCTGAAAATGATGTCATCGAGAACGGAGGCAGTTTCAGGCTTGAGGAGTGAGGACACCCCACCCCCCTCATTCTCGAAATGAAACCTTCAGCGCTTCAGCTCTAGAGAGGTTCAGGGATTGAATGCGCCACAGACTCGGTATGGGAAGAATTCATTAACAAATAGCAGGGATTCTCTGAAAATAACACAACAAACAAGCTAACTCGGTGAAGAAACTCAACTGCGGCAGCAGCCACTGCCATGAAAGAAATCCGCCCTCGCCGATCAGCGTCCATCCATGACCGCATGGGCTTTAACTGTATTTGATTTTTTGCGTTTGTACACGTCCTCGTAAAAAAAGCGTCCTTAGGTATAGATCGCATACACCGTGGCAAGCACCAGCGCCACAATCAAGACATCGCTCATCCACTCGCCGCCACCGTGCAATGTCCCAGCCCCCGAAATGCTACCACTCGACGCGTTGACCTTCGACTCCGACATGGCCTCTGTACCGGACGCGCCTGTCGGATTTGGAATCGTCGACATGGCCGTATAGTCCGCCCACGCCGCTTCCATCATCAACACAAACGCCTGGCCCTCGGGTGACCGTTGACCGATCCGCCCGAACGAGAGCGGGTCGACCACGGGCGAGAGCAGCCCGGTCGAGATTGAGATGTGCGAATGCAGTGCGATCCGCGTTTCTTGCGCCTTCTCGAGCGTCGATTCGGAAATCTTGAACTGCGCCAAGCGGAATGAGACCGCAGTGAGCAGAGCCGTCGAGGCAGCCTCGGTGAACGTTCTCGGGTTGTCCAAGTAGTTGTGGAACAGCAAGTTCGCCTGGCGTCGAGCAAACGAACCAAGCACCAAGTCATCGTAAGCGTGTGTGCGATTCCGGTCGTATGGCGAAAACAGCTGCGAGAAACCCACAGATTGCAAATTGAAAGCTGCTTCGACGGTCTCCAAGGTCCAGATGGCCAAGTCATTCGCTTGCGCCGCAAAGTCGGACGCATACTCAGAATTCATGATCGTTGCCCAAACTCGAATCCTGCAAGGATGCAGGGAAGACATCGTCAGCTAGCGCGAACTCACACTATCGCTCAGCGAAATACGCACATGCCAGCAGCGGCCCAAGCATTGCCACTCGCCCAGTGTCCGGCATCCGGACTAGAGCCCCAAAGAATGTGCTTCCACAAGCCCGAGTCTTCGGTCCGAAGGTACTGTCGGTACAACCTACACTGGTCGTATGCTTCTTGGATAAGCGATGTATTTGCGTTGATTGTCCCATAGTAGGCCAAGAAGGGTGGCACCATGTCTGAGGCGGCAAGACGGCGAGAGGTCAGTAGGCATGGAGAAGCGACTGCCACCCATAAGACGACGGAGGCGATAGGACGAACACATAAAGTCAGACCTGGTAAGCATTATGGAAACTCAAAGTCAGCACCACTGTTCAAACCGCCAGTCCCAGCTTCCGAGCACGTACCACAACGAGAGCTCATCGGCGCGATGCGAGATAGCGCCGTCCGTCGTTCTCGGCGTGTGGACGAGCAATGCCTCCAATTGATCTTCCACAGCGCTTCCAAACGACGCGCGATTGCCAGATCGGATCGAGTAATTCGCCAAAATGGCGGCGACACCGATGCTCGCGGGATCCGCCGCGGACCCGTCCCGAATTAGCTGAAGCGAGTTAGGGGGTTTGCGCGAAACGACTGAGCCAACCATCGACATGACGGGATACGGGTAGATGGTTTCGTGCGGTATGTTTAGGTACGTGTCAAAAAATACGCTCAGCACCGGATAGTCACTGGCAATATGACGAGCAAATCTCGTGGTGAGCAGGGAACTCTTGGTGTGCACACTTTCGACACGTGGCCGTGGCCGTACACATCGATGATGCACGGTGGCGAGGATGGTGAACTGGAATCGCCGTCGCACTCACTATTCCAGAATTGCTTGCAGATGAGAACCAATCTCCCAGCTGTCTCGAAAAGTAATGCAAAGCTTGAAAATCAGTACACGGGATAACCAAACTCCAGAGGCTGTGCTCGCTGCCGGAGCGATTGGGGCTGCCGGCTGCCGACTGGCTGGGCGCGCTTGAGGGAGGGGACTTCACGCCTTCAGGCCCCACGACTAGGAAAGCGAATACGTCATGAAGATTCGGCGATTCCGCAGAAGGAGATGGCAGTCAGCGCATTCGTGGTGCCACTTGTTAGATGAACAAGCAATCAAGTCGAACACGATGCTGGCAGTGTCTCCAAGTCGTGGTCAGGAGTCTCATGCCCCCCGTTTGACTGAGCCAATGGCCGAAAGAAACGTTGAGCTCGAAGGGAGTCGTTTGCGCACGTACCTCTCAAGCGCCGTCGCGTTGAGCATTCGCTTGATCAACGTGATCGTGTTGCTCGACAGGGCCGTGCTGTCGGTTGCAGTCGCAGCGATCTTCACCGTCAAGGTGTCCATCGTTTGTGTCTGTCTCGGCTGTATCCGGTTTGCCGGTGACGCCTGTACACTCTGCAGCACCAGGGTTGCAAGGAGCAGCGCGAGTGAAGCTGTCGCTGCCGCCTTCGTAAAAACTCGGCGACAATTCGCCGAGGTTTGAAGAAAGTACATAGTCTGTCCAGGTGCGGGTTCAGCTCTAAATGACCGAAGAGAGGGCTCTACGGGCTTGTTCCGCAAGCACTTACAGAACAAAGAATGTGCGTGTCGGAGGTAGGAGATTGCGAAGGGGCAACACTGTCTCCTAGCTTAACCCGGTGGAACCGGCCCGTAAAAAAAAAGTGAGACAGCCTCTCAGGAATTCCGATCGTGCAGCACGCGCAAATTTCGTATCGCTTCAAGACCTTGGCACGAACCCGACCTAGAGAAGGTTTGCCCCCGCGTCATCAAAGACTTCATTTCCCTTTATTTTTGCAAGCTGTAGATCCACTCAATTGATCACCCGCTGCAGTTCACGATATACATCGCCGCATCTACTAGCTGCGTTCTGGGTGCACGGTCGCTCTCGCCGGCACGCTCACCAGGGCTATGGGCGCATCAGCATCAGATGGGGTAGTCTTACAAACCCGTACGGGAGCTCCTCGTTGGCGCCCGAGATTGGGCAAAGAAAAGGAAAGCATGGATTTAAAAAAAAACGAGAACAGGCGCGCCAACCGCATCCGCAGGTCTGTACAAAAAGAAAATCCAAGCAGATGCGGTCGGTCGGTCGGTCGCATCGAGGGTGCTCAAGCTCCACCTCTGCCGAGCGCGGATATGACGCGATTCGCGTACAGGGGACGAACAGCCCACGTCGAGGTCAGCGATCATCCCTCGTAGGCAGCGAAGAGCATCACGATCAAGATTATCCGTGGGTCATCGAGTAGCCCCAGCCTCCATGACCATCCCATAGCAAAATAAAACAAAATAAGAATGCAATAGATTCAAGGCTTGGTGCTCCAGCAGCTCTGCTCGAGCTGGGAATGGTAGCGCTTCAGCGTTTCAGCCGAGATCCACTGCCGGAGCCCGGCCCCAGCTCAGAAGTCCAAAGCGGCGGCTCAGTTCGGAGGTTCGCGAGAAACGTTGGAGAAGTATTTTTCAAGGGTACACTGAGACAATGAACCGGTCTCGAGTGGATATTGCAGGCTAGGTACCTCAGCTGCTTACGAGAGGATTCGGCCGGTGGGGGTATTCATATTCAAATCTTAATGTACCGTGCCTGTGCATCGGGGTGCGGATATGTGCGTTTGGCTGAAACGGCTCAGATCAATAGTTCACATGGGCTTTGAACAGGTTTGCACAGGTATGCAGAGTCGTGCAGGAGGAGCGCTCCGAGTGAGTCGCCGTCGAGCCCCTTCCGTACACATAGTATGGGCCGCAGACGCCCGACTTGCACCTCTGTGCGTCGGCCTGCATCGGTACGCTTGAGTGTGCACGAGCGTGCATCGGTGGGCCTCAATTTCTATCATAAGTACCTACCAGATTTAAGTACACTAGAGGCTGATCTACCGGTGGTTTAAATGAGGGCGCTGCAGCCCTGCGATTCCTTTGACAGCTCCTATGATTTCTGTAGTAGTTTCCATTCTTCCTCCGGGGTTTCGCCAGATCGACTCGGGAGCAGATTATGTTGAGGTTGACAGCCTGACCATCGTATAAACTTGCCCGCCCAAGAGTTTATACGATGGTCAGGCTGTCAACCTCAACAGATTATCGCCAATGCAAGCAAAATATCGAACTGGGTTCTGACCTCCCTTTCCCAACTCGGACTGACCTCGGACTGACATGCACTACGTAGGCGAGGGATCCATACGAAGCAGAGGACATCGGAGCATGCCGCTCGATCAGTCTCGCCGAGGGGTCGCGATTGAGCGTGCATGGGATTGCAGGGGTGTGCAGTGTCATGTAAAAGCGTGGAAAGGTAAATTTTGGACCGAAACATTTGTGTGCAGCGGTATTGTACGCCTATGCAGGGGCGAAGACGTTCCCTCGCTGCTAGCGATGATGATGTCAAATCTCGGTGCTTGCGTGGGGGTGGGGGTTGGGCGAGGCGGAGGCGGAGGAGCCACTGGCGTGGGACGATCCCAGTCGATGTGGCATGAGCTCGATGCCGGTGGAACAATAGCACCATTATGCTTGCCTTGGAGGATATACATTGGGTACCGACGTCGGCGCTCATTGAGGATGCAGTAGGTATATGCTTGAGCTCGGCCCCTTCGACCGACGACCGCCGGCAATCAATCAGGCTAGATACCAAAAAAAAAAAAGGTCCTGCCACGGGCCTCCCGGCCTCATAGGTGGAAGAACCTCATCATCTTCTGGCCGAAATCGACCAAATCAAAAAAGTGGGGCGCCAAGTGTCCAAGCGTTTTAGTCGATTTTGGCTCGGCCGAAAAGCGCTCTAGTGCATGCATTTATTTATGGGCGCGCCACTCTCTTCACCTACTCGGCGAAAGCTCACATCTGCCCCGTGAGCCTGCCCAGGCGTGGGTGCATAGAGGTTGTATTACATCCACTTTTTACACCCATCAAATCCTAAGTGTGTTGTTGACCGAGGACGGAGACCTTGTAGACAGCCCAAAGGCCTCATTGATCACCTCCACGTCGCCAGCGGCATTCTGCAAGGTCTTTGTCAAGTGATCCAATCCGGCTTGCTGCGATGCAAGGATCTGTGGTAGAGACAATGCGTCAAATTTGGATTAGCGAATCGCAAAGCGACTGAGTGCGCATTGAAAGGATTGCGCACCTCGAGTACTTGTCTCAACCCCTCTTCATCCACGACTGCCCATTCCCGTTCCCCAGCAAGCGCCTGCTTCCGTGCCTTGACCGCCCCAACACCACTCCACAGCTCGTTCGCTCGTCCTTGAGCCCTCTCTGCATCCCCAGCCATGCTCTCCAGCCGCACGCGCATCGCATCCTCCTCGCTTCGCACGCTTGCGTTTCGACTCGGGGTCAGCGCTGAGACCTTGGCGACCAAGGCGAGTATACGGGCCTGGAGCGCCGTCGCCGTCTGTGTTGCTCGTAATGTGCGCAGTGAAGTTACTAGGGAGTGTGTCGACGACAGTTCGGAAAGGTGGGCCCGGATCTCGCCGAGCAGAGCTTGGTGCGCGAGAGCTTGCTTTTGCTGCGACTCGATTCGAGTTTGGATCGCGGCAAAACCGATGGCAATGGCCGGGACCAATCTGTAGAAGGCGTCTGAAAATGAGCAAAGACGTACTCTATGGCCCTTTGGCAACTTCTGAGATCTCTCTCGGACGACTCACTTTTCCGGGTCAGGGTTCTCCCGCACGGCCTTTTGCCAAGCCTTCTCATCAGTCCCCTGTGGTGGCCGGCCATACATCTTGACATTGTTGAGTGGAGCTGGTTCGTTGTAGAAGTACGTTTGGAATCGACACTTGGGGTCTTGTGGGTCCCAAGCCGACTTGATCGCTTCGATTCGGGATTCGATCGGGCGCTCATTCGGATTCGGAGGTGGGTATGGATCGCCGAGCTTGGGCATGGGAGGTTGAGGTTGAACAGCTGGGTTAGGCTGGACCCCAAAGGTGGAGTTTGAGGCAAACAGCGAAGACGAGGCCGACTTGGAGCCGAACAAGGAGGCTGTCGCCGCGGATTGCGATTGACCAAAGAGGGGAGCGGCCGTCACTGCCGGTTGAGCCGCGTTGTTCGCTTGTTGCTGGGCTTGATTACTAGCGCCAAAGCTGAACGAAGGTGCTTGCTGAGACTGGCCAAACAAGGACTGCCCTGCCGGAGCCGTCGACGCGCCAAAGAGCGAAGAAGTGGCTCCCGGCTGCGAGGTGGCGCCGAACAAGGAGGAACCCCCCGGCGTGGCTGCAGAGGTCGAAGCGCCGAACAGACCGGGCGTCGTCGTTGTAGACTGCTGTTGACCAAACAGGGAGGTCGTCGCTGGGGCCTGCGATGTCGTTGTCGAGGAAGCGCCGAACATTCCTGCGCCTGTGGTGGACCCGCCGAAGAGACCACCACCGGCGGGTGTCGCCGGTGCCTGCGAGGTCGTTGCACCGAATCCACCAAACAAGCTCCCTGTTGTTCCTGCGGTGGAGGTGGGCGTGGCACCAAAGAGACCACCTGTCGGCGCCGGGGTCGACGTTGGAGCTGAGCCGAAGAGCGAAGGAGTCGCAGTCGGCGTGGATGCAGCGCGAGCCGAAGCTGTACCAGGAACCAACGTTACATCAGTAACTTCATTCATCCATTCTATCTTGCTTGACTAATTCGAGCGGCTACTGACCTGTAAAGTCCGGAATCTTGTTCGCGGTCGCAGCGGGCGTGCCTGTTTCAACATCGCCGTTTGAGCCGCCATCGTGAGTCACAACGCAACATGTGGATGTACTGCGCAACGAAAACGACGTACCGAATGAGAAGGACATATCTGTGGAGGTCGGGGTGGTGTTTGATGGATGGTCTTGTGCTGTGGGCGCATTGGAGGCGACGTTCGAACGCGCGAGGGTCAGCACGTTGAGTCATGCATTCCGATGCGACATCGTCGAGCCAGTGACGGCGTTTGAGTCACAAAATCACACGCATACCCTATATAGCTCAAGTGTGTATGAGCCACCAAAGTACCTAAGAACTGAGGCGCTCGTGGGTTGTTCGAACGCGAGTACCGAGCGCGGACGGAAGGAGCTCAAACCCGTCCCAGCGGTTCCACGCGGCGTAGCGCGGCGTGTGGGCCATGGGCGATCCTCGAAATCACTCGGCGCTATTAATGCCGCTGATTCGTCGGCATTCTTGCCAAGGTCATGCTTATTGCTGCAACGCCCAGAACATGCCATCATTCTTTTTGCGGTCAATGCTTGGGATAAAACAGCGACTGGAGATACTGCAACTGAGCCAAATATTCGTCTACCTCGTCCTCACTTCACCCCTAGAGCGAGTGCAAAGTCCATGCACCTCCCAAAAACTCAAGTCCCAATCATTCCCCGACATCCAAAGCAAACAGATCGATCAAGTACTCGTTGTACATCCTCCTCGACCGATCTCCACCACTCGCGCTCAAGGGTGCGCCGTCCCCTGCTGCCCCAACTCCCGCCGCAGCCCCACCCATCAAGCCCGTTGTCGTCCCATCCTTGGACGACTGGTCGACGCCGCACATCAAGTTCAACAAGGCCTTGTAGTCCTCAAACTCGTATCTGATCGTACGCTCTCGAATCGCATCCAGCATCTCCTTGGGGCCCCGGCCGAACACGTCCCAGAACTTGCGCGAGCGATCAAAGTTGACCTGCAGCGGAGCGTCGCCGAGGTTCTTGAGGTTCTGTTGCAGAGCGAGGATGTTTCGAAGCATCTTGGACAAGCCGAATTGGTTGGCCAGGCGAATGTGACGAGCATTCGAGATGAGCAGTTGGTCCATGAGGAGCGACAGACCCTCGAAGATGAACCTGAGACAAGGGGGTTCGTAGTCAGTCGAAATGCACGCTATCCGTGATCTACTCGGGCAATGGTACTCACTTTCGTTCCGGTTCCGCTAATGTCGTTGCCGCGCACTCGTCGCACTCGGCCAGATCCGAATTGAGGTCGACCACGCTCGGATCGGGCTCGGCAATGTCCTCGGCGAGCTGGTACACGCCGTCCCGTGTCGCCTTGTCCAGGTAATGAATCGTCCGCAGGCGAATCTCGAGCCGCAGGGTGAACAGGACCAGGTTTGCGAGCTGACGGTAGGACTTGAGCAGGGACTCGAAAGGTCTTCAAGTACCCGGAACACAAAGTGTCAGCAAGCTTCGCCGCTCTGCCAGACAGGGATAGAGGTGCGACTCACTTTGACATCTCATTCGTCAGAGGCAATGGGAACGGTCGGGTGGGAGAGTGTCCGTCGTCCGACTGGTCGAGAATTGGTGAAGACGGAGATGCATCATCGCCCAGGGCGCTGCCGTTTGGTCTGTCGGCTACATGCTTGAGTGCTGAAATATGAGCGATGAACCAGACCTGTGAGTCGAAGGTTACCAGAGTGTCAGAGGCACAACTTGTCACCTGAAGTAGCTCGAAACACAGGCGATACTCACCAGACTTGAGTAAAGTGTCCCCAGCGCCATCAACTTCTTCGAAGGAGTGATGAGGTCCTCCGAGTTGACAAGGCTGTTGCGCTTCTTGTCCAATTCGATCTTTGTCTCGCGTTTCAGTGCCGCGTCAGCGGCTTCCTTGTCGTCTGGCATCGCAGCGTGAAGATCGACGAGAGTTTCGTTCAATTCAGGCAACGATGCCCAATTCGCCGACGTCTTGAGTTGCACGGGCTTGGTGCTCGTACCAGCGGCCGGATCGTGGGTCTCGCGAGCCGTCAGATCCTTGAACCGCTCGTTACAGCGTTGGTAGAATTGATGAATGACGCTGATGATGAGGTGCGAATACGACTCGCGGTGGAAAGGCGTCGCTTGCAGCATCGACGTCAACGACGTGATGAGCATCATCAGGTTCGAAACCGATTTGACGATCGGGACGCGTGAGACCTTTTTGTATTGCGGGTCCTCTTGGAACGCATCGAGTCCACCAACGGCCTGGTGGAAGACGTGGGTGACCTTCTCCTCGAGCTGTGGCAAAAAGGTGCGCACGACAAAGTCGTCGAGGAACCCCCCGAACCCAGTTGCGCCATCGTGGTCGGCAACGAGGCCTCCAGGCATGACCTCGCGCACTCGCGAGAGGAAGGAAAGCGTCGGTCCAAAGAGGACCGAGACGTTGAACGCGTCCGCCGAGACAAGTGCCTTGTGCGTTCCGGCCAGCCCAGAACGAGCTCCACCGGCCCCATACCGGTCATCGCTCCCTAGTGTCATTCCCAATGACTGGGAGGTGGCGGCACCATCGGTCATCAGCCCCGGAAGTACAAGCTTGAGCGTCCGATTGAGCTCGTCCTCGTGCGTTTTCAAGGCTTTGGACGAGGCTTTGAGATCCGAGTCAGCGAATTTGAAGATTTGCTGTGGAGAGTGTTGTTATCCAAAGAGGGTCAGCTGTCTTCACGGAAAAAGACGCCCGATCTCGGATGTACACGAACCTTGTGATGGTCTCTCGGCCGAGCAAGGCGCAACACCTCGTTCACCGAGACGATGGGGTTGCGCGACGACACCGTCCCCGACTGATCGTCGGTGAGATAGTCATGCAGCAGCGATCTTACTTCCTGCTGTACCGGTTTCCAGATGTCCAGCAACGAGAAGAGCAGATTACCCGACGATGATTTGACGACGGCCGAATCCTTGAAATCCCTACGCTCCGTGATACGCAGTGAGACCTCGTACGCGACTCGGAACCCTTGCAGGACCGCATCGAGTTTCGAATACAACGTCCAGAAAAAATCCTTGAGCGTTTCGACATTCGATTCAAGAGCCGTCGTTTCGCTTGCGGTCAAGCGCAGCAGGCTCGTCCTGTTCCCAATCCCATTTGGGAGTGACAGCGAAGACAGGGAGGTCAGCGACCCGCGTTGCTCCTGGAGGATCATTCCGGTGGACGCCGAGGTCGGGAAGAACAGCGACTGTGGCCGGTTGACACCGACGATGATCGACGCCTGCTTGGTCGAATCGTTGCGCTCATCGACCTCTTCTACGGTCGTCTCGACGAGCTGGAACATCTCTCCCTGCACGCGCTGCGTGATCGCATCGAGGCCGTATCCGAGCTTGCCCAGACAAGCCAAACACTCCATCAACATCTCGATGTAAGCGAACGAGTCCAGTTCGATGTTCTTCGTTGGCCGATACTTGTCGCCGCTCGATTCGAACTTGTCTTCTCCGAGCGCACTGGGATTCCCCGATCCGTCGAGGCCGAGAGAGCCGTCGTCTGGGGTTGGACTCAAGCTGTCGTGAATATCGTCAATGGGTTCGTCCAGGAGCGGATTGATGGAAGGTCGTAATGAGAGATAGTTGAGATATCGTTGCAATTTCGTCAACCGTGGCAGTCGGGCGGTCGACCGACCCGAGGAGTGGAACGAGGGTTCGAGATGGGACGGTGCACCGGCTGTTTCAACGTCTTCGCCGAAATCGACGACCGGCAAGCTCGTCTGCCCCCGTGAGTACGGTTTCCATCGGACATCGCAGTAAAAGCTTTTGAGGTAGAGATGATTGTGAAGTTCCTCGATCAGAATTTCGAGCATCACGCCTTCTTGCAGGACGAGCCAGCTCCGTAGATCGGTCAATGCGCCTATTTCCATCATCTCTGGTTTGCTGATTGTCTTGAGTGACCGGACGAGGAGCACGATTGCGGATAGGAAGCGCTTTTCGGACAACAAAAGCTCGAGTCGATCAGGAATGGAACGAAAATGGTCGCTGGGAAGAAGCGTCATAAAGCAGAAGCGGGGATCGTGTCAGTCTCGCACAGCTGGCAACACCATCCTGCGCCGGCAAGTAACTCACATTTCGTCGAGAAGCTTGAGCATCTCCTCCAGGTGGCTCATCCGGTTGTAGAGGCCAAACAATCCCTCCCTCCCTTTGCGCTCGAGCATCTCCCGCGCATCGACCAGTGATTTGCGCAAGTCGATGATCTGCTTTTGGTTGGCAGTCAAGCTCTGCAAGGTCGAGTTATGGGTCGAGATACTCGTCTCGAATGCGCGATAGCTCGATGTCGAAGCCGTGTCGCCGTCACTCAGGGTCGCCAAAATAGCATGATCAAGGTCGTCCTTCATCCTCAAAAAGGACGACAACGACTTGTCCGTCCCGTGATTGGAGGGGTCCAACAAGCCAAGAGCGAGCGAAACGGGGTCGAATTCTCCACCTTGTCGACCCCCAGCCTCAAGGCTCGTGCTGAGAGTCATGACGGGCCATTCATGAACAACCTTGCGCAAGACGGCATCTACTTCCCGGAACGCTGGCGTGTCGGGATACTCATTCGGGTCGAGGGCCGTCGAGTGGACCTTGACCCCCTTCTCGTCGGCTTCGGCGGCATCGAAGCCTTGATCGGCCAAGCCACCTCGTCGTCCGTCCCTTCTTTGGCCAGCACTGGAGAACGCCGATACGGCACTCGTCAAGGCCATGGTCGGCTCGGTTACACCCATGACGCCGACGGCTCCGTCGCCATTGTTGCCCGGTCGGGGCGAGCGCGACCGAGAAGAAGTCGAGGACCCCCCATCGGAGGAAACCGAGTCGCGTCGAAAGGCAGGCGAAGGGGGTGCACGGGTGTTGGAGGCCGAAGACGGGTGTAGTCCATCATTCTGGCTGGGTGCCCGTGAAGAGGATTTGATGACAGGTGACGATGGGGATCCTTTCCGGAGTTGGTCCATCATCCGTCGCGACTTGTTGGCCACGGCGCCTATTCCAGACCCGCCTTCGTCGTAATCACCGTTCGACTGGTCGCTACCGCTCCTGACCATGGCATGCGACGAATTGAGGTCGTACGGGCCTTCATTGCCGCGCCCCCTAGATGAGCCGCCTTGGACGTTGTTCAAACCCGAGGGTCCGGCACGGTAGGATCCCGCCCCACTTGGTTGGCGGGAGCTATCATGGTCCGGGAAACGGCCAACACTCGTCGCCGCGAAGCCGGACGGACTGGACGTACTTCCGAGCGGTCTCCTTGTCGATCGCTCGGGTCGTGAAGGGGCGTGCTCGTCGCCGTATCGGCCCGGCGAGTCGGGGGGATGGAACGACGAAGGCGATGAGGCGCCACTAGTGTGACTCGGCGGCAGACGCGAGTTGGGCTGTCTCGACATGTGCGAGCCTCAAAGGTGGAGGGGTGGTATCAGTGTCTTGCGTGTTGGGGTCGACAGCAGTTGTTCGACAGGTGGGGGTGTCACCAAGCAAGTGCGGCAATCGGAGTACGTGTCGTCGGGCCGCGGGCGGCGTGTTTGGCGTGAATGACAGTGGTGCAGACAATCAGTCAGTCAGTCGAGTGATCGATCGATCGAATGGATCTGGTGTGAGTCCAGTCCAGATCAGAACCAAATAACGATCAAAACTGATGGTTGTATATTTGGTGTGTTGCCCTCCTCCAAAGCGAGTCGACTCGGCTGATGATCGAAAGAACCCGGGGCAATCCAATGCCAAGTGGAGCCGTGCCCAGCTGCAGGTCGCGTTTGGCAGTTCAGCGTTGAGCGCTCCGGTGGCCAGCTCAGCCCAGCTCAGCGAGGCGTAGGGAGAAACACGTGGGTTGATGCGGGCAATGAAAACGATGGGCACGGCCGTACCCGAGTGCTGCCCGAGTGATGTATGCACTGCACAGCTCCAGTGGTTGGCCGGCTCGATGACGATGGAGTTGAGCCGTCTTCGAAGAACTCGCGCAGCTCGGCGCGTGGGCACGGAAGGGCACGGACCCGCGGGTAACACGGGCAGGTCGATCCGGCAGGCCAGGCTAGGACGACTATCGGGTCGATCGCTGATGAGCATTCAACCACTTTGAGAACAACACAAAACCCGTCTGACAAAGTACAACAGGATCTACTCGAGCTTTGATGGAGCTGTCTACATGTGAGCCTTCCTCTCCGATTTTTCCCTGACGACCCCATCCTCGCCTTGTTCCAGTCGGCCTTCAACGAAACCCTTGACATCGACCCCTGCGTCGCTAGGTCGATCGCGCCACCGTAGATCCTTGTCAGAATCGTACATGATCCGACTCGGTGCATCGTCCGAGGCGTTGTCGACCAGCCGTACCCTGTCAACCGAACGCCCAAGGCAGAATGTGAGATCAGTCGGCTTGCGCTTACTTGATTCGATCGACACCAGCGCACCTTCGAACATGAGCAGGAGTTGAGAGTTGTGTAACGCACTGTGGTGATTTTTCTCTCGACAGCTTGAGCGCCTCTTGATCCGTGACCTGACCAGTGGGGGTGGGGAATTCTCAGGTCGCCGAAATTCGAGCAGAGGCGAAAAACATGGACTAACCCGTCCAGTGATCTTGGCCCTTCTCTTGGCTCGCTCCTGCATTTTTTCCTCGGGAGAAGTCTGCATCGTAATCAAACCAAATCAGCTTGCACTCGAGCGCACTCGATGCGGGGACGACTAGGGTCAGGTCAAGAACTCACGACAAAGACGATCTCAGTCATAGCCATCGGCACCATACCGCCTGCAAGATGCACAAATGCGCGTCATCAGGAAACATGTACTTTATCATTTGACGTGACATGAATACCGCCCCACTTCATCAACTTGGAGAACCAAGCACAATCGCTCAGACTCCCATCGACGACCAGACTTCTCCGCTGCGTCCGAGCGACCTCGGAAAGGATCTCCTGCAGTAGAGCTGCCTCGGGGTGCAGTTTACTACTCGCCGTCTTTGCATCGGCACGCAAGTACTGTTCCCGTTCTGGTAACTCTCTGGCCAGGGCGTCGGGGTCGACCCAGACAAAGTCCCGAGGGAGTCGGATCGTGCCGTTCTTGAGCATCTCCCGAAGCGTATGTCCTTTGCTCGCTCCCATCCCACCGGCCGTGAAGAGCGCCAAAGGTTTGCGATGGGCCGTGCTTTGCTCTTCGGGGTCGTCGTCGTCGTCGTCTTTGTGCGTTCGTTCACATTCTCGATGAGCTCGCGCCAGGACGGAGCTGACGATCGAGTCCTGCAACAGTTGTCGTTCCCGTGTCGGGATGCGATGGTACTCCCAGTCCAGGTCCTTCCGTTGAGCAGCGTATGTACCGTGGTGTACATCAGACGGTGAATCGGTCGATGTCGATGTAGCAGGTCGTGCATAGATCTCCGCGGTCGATCGAGTCAACTGCTCCGGCGTGAGCTGAGGCGGGGGCTCATTCGTAGAGGTCGGCGAGATGACCAAGTCGCTCGACATGGTTGCTCTTGAGATGGTTACGTAGTGGTGTCGACCTAGTACAGTCCACGCCAAGCCGCAACCGCGACGATACAGGAGCGGAAAGGACAACGTTGCGAAGTCG
Organism: Microbotryum intermedium; assembly: GCA_022702645.1. Taxonomy (NCBI): domain Eukaryota; kingdom Fungi; phylum Basidiomycota; class Microbotryomycetes; order Microbotryales; family Microbotryaceae; genus Microbotryum; species Microbotryum intermedium. Next base: position 847,465 of record JAHWDX010000005.1, on the reverse strand, counting down.
ATCCTCGGCCAGCTAGGGGTGACGTCGGCGGCCGTTCGGGGCAGAAGAGAGGACCGAATGCAGGTGCAAACTTCGGAGACGACGGCGATAGGAAGCGGTGTGGAGAGCAAGTTTGCGCAGAGTGGAATCGCCGGGCGGGAAGTCGAAGTTGGGCTGGGGTTTAGAAGAGAGCCAGTGATTACCGGGCCGGTGAGGAATTTGGCCGGTATTGAGCTTGGACCTCCCCGCCGAGGGATAGGCGAGCGGCTGCTGCAGCCTGGCTTTCGTGTGTAAACAAGTTGGTAGTCTCGTATTGCCCATGTACATTCAGCATTAGACTTGACTCGGTATTGGCTACTTCAGGATCTGTTCGTACTTGGGAGGCATGTCAAGGTCAAGCACCGGTCCGCCTAGGTCTTCTGGAAGATGTCCCTTTTCCGACTGAGAGCTCAGGTGCGGTGGATTCACTGCGCACCGTGGCAGCGCACACACGTGCTTGCGTGAGGCAGAACTTTATATAAATGAACGAGTTAAGAGCGTCACCGAGTGAAGAGTCAGTTATGTACGGAGAGTCATGTAAGGAGCTAATTTGTGGCAATGGTCGTGACCAATGAACCCTCTCCTTTCTCGGGCCATGGGAAACGATCCTACACACCGGCTCCTCCGGCGCCGTCTCCTCGGACAGTACAAGCGTCGCACATGCGTGTTCCACGATTTTATGATTGACACAGCAACTCCACCTCTTTGAATAATTGGGCAACCTCTGGGTTCCCCTCTAACAACTTGGCTTTCTGCTTGACCATCTCGTCGAGACCCAACACGCCGAGCAACTCCTTGACCGGCTCCGCATGAGTGCTTTGGAACATCAGCAAGCCCAGCGTGGCTGCCAAACAATGTACGACCTCAATGCTTTCCTCCTCATTCAGCAAGGCTTCGAAGACTGCACTCGCCATCTCGACTTGCCATTCCTCATCGGCGTCCATTTCCGACCCGACCCGACGATCGTAAATCCGACTGACAATGGACCAAGCCAAACCGGCTCCGGCGCTGCGCACGCGATGGTCGGGGTCAAGCAAAGCTCGCACGATGATCCTTGCGACGGTACCAAAGGATGAAGGCGCTTCGAGAAGTAAATTGACCAAAGCTGGCGAAGGCAGCATGTTTGAGATGAGGCGAACGAGTGTGAGGATCAAGGCCTTTTCACTCGACTCGAGGTCGGCGCAAGTTCGCTCGAGCAACCGTCGAATGAAGCAAGTGAAAGTATTAGAGACGGAGAGTCGAGAGATGTCGCGGGATAGGGCTAGACGATAGGTATCCAAGAGAGGAAACCACTGTTTAGGATCGAGGACCTCGAGTGCCTTTTCGGTCGCCGGGATCCACGCATCCACAGGCAGCGGTGTTGAAGGGAGGGCCGGCGGCGCCGGGAGAGCGGCAAGATAAGCAATGACGCATTTCGTCAAAACATCGCGGGTCGTCGCGTCAACCCCGTTTTCGTGGTTGCTAAGGCTTGTGTCGAGCTTTTTCGCGAGCGCGGGCAGGGGAGGGAAGCTAGGGTAGACGACGGGCGCCAGGGACTTGGAAAGCTTCGTGAGTGCCGGCAGAGATAGCTTGGTGTGGGCGTGGGCTGTATGCAAGCATTTGATCAGCATTTGTGCCACCACTTCGGCGGAGTCCAGCCACGAGCTCTCTTACCCGGGTATATTTCCATTTCCAAGAGTTGGACTTGAGTCCGTAGCTCCTGTCGATCGGCGCCTTGGCACTGTCCGAGCTTCTTGCCCCGAGCAAAGAAGACGAACGTCGGTGTTGCACGTATCGGTCCTCCGAACGTCAGAATCTGTGCGACCTGTGCTCCACCACCGACACTCATCTCGACCAAGACAAAGACAATACGCTTGGGGCCGGTCCCGTGGGTCCTCGCCAGCTCTTCAAAGTAGGGCTTGACGGCGTTGCAAGGCGGACAGCTGGCCGACGTGAACATGACCGCAACGGCAGGGTTTTCGGACAGAGCCGTCTGCATTGATGTGGTGGATGTGCAAATCTGAAGGTTCGAGCCCAAGGACTTCTGTGAAGGAGTCGCCGTCGCGGCCGAGCCTGTCGTTGGTGGTAGCAGTGACTGGACGGCATTGGAAGCATCGGGTCGAGCATTGCCTCCTCGAAACATTTGGTCGATCATGGGGCGCATGTTGCGACCGAAAGGTGTGCTCATGATCTCGTTCGGCAGATTCCTGATGTCTTCGGGAATCTGATTCCCGTTCCTGCAGTAGATCATCGATCCGACCTGGTCAGTGGCAATCCTCAGGAAAGTAGATCCGTCCCTGGGCAAGTGCAGCCTACAAGAATCCAAGCACGTCATTGGTGAATGTGTTGCAGTTGAAGTCGAGCAAATGGTAACGATCGGCGGAGTAGACCTCTCGCATGCCTTGAGTATATCTGCGCAGCCCAGAGGTGAAGTTCGGCACTTTTAGTCGGATCCAGCGGATGGGATGCAGGAAGATCGTCTCAAAGATAAAGGGCGTACTCCAAGAAGGTTTCGCGGTCTATTTGGGTGGATCCCATCGATAGCTGCTTCACCGGCTGGCCATGCTGTACCCTCGAAGAAGATAGGGGGTCAGGCTCGGCTCCAGACCAAACGTCGCAGGGATAATTGAGGCCAGTCGACATACATGGGTGGTGCCAGGTGGGGAGACAATATCGATACCTTGGCCGTAAAACACTTCCATCCCATACAGGACCAGCGAAGTGTGCCTGCTCGGAGGGCAAGGCATACGTCATCGTCAGTGGTCGTCGTCGCGGCCACGTAAGCGCAAGTGACAGATTCCTCCAGCAAGACGAGGATTGACGAACCAGATACCTTCGACGTCCTGACCAGTCAACATCTTCCCCCATTGCCTCGCCATCCCATTGCTGAGGTCGTACACGAACAACAAGATCGGCTCGACTGCGGCCATCGTAGTTGCCTGTTCGCGAGTGTGGGGTCGACGATGTGGGGTCGGGCAGTTCGCAATGCTGACTCGGATACAACTGTTTAGGGGCTATTCGGTTCTAACCAAACTAATAGCTTGGAAACCCGACAGCCAAAGTCGGGGCGCAGAGGCGGTGCAGGTGCTGAGGGTAAAGATGGGAGGAGAGCGAAGGGAGAGAGCAAGCACCGGGGCTTGCGAAGCGCATAATCGCCGAGCCGAGGCACGGACCTCGAGACGTCTGAGTGGTCGTCGATTCAGACGTCAAAACGCAACAGGGTACACTCGCATGCTTGGTTGACATTGCAGATGCCGTCAGCTTCGGTATATCCCATCAGCTACCTTGACAACATCGACCATCGCCTCGACATCATGCACCCGAACGATCTCGGCCCCTCCAGCGATACTGGCAGTCACCCCCGCCGCTGTACCCAACATCCGGTCCTTGGCCACCTCTTTGCCCGTCAACGTCCCGATGAACTTTTTTCTCGAAAGCCCCACCAAACTAGGGAACTGGCGCAACAACGCCGAGTCTTCGTCATCTTCGACGTCGTTGCCTACTCCCTGTCGACCAAGTACTGCGGGCAACCTTCGCAGCAGCACGAGATTGTCCGCTCCCGTCTTGGCGAAACCGATGCCCGGATCGATGATGATGTTCCACCTCTTGACGCCCGCCCCCAAGGCTTCCCGAACACGCTGAGCAAGTTCCCGCCGTACACCTGCAACGACGTCACCGGCTTCATATTCCGTCATCTTTGACATCGTCGTTGGCGTGCCCCGCGAGTGCATCAACACGACGGGGACATCAGCAGCGGCCATCACTTCCAACATACCCTCGCTGGCACCTGCCATCACGTCGTTGATAATGTCGGCACCGGCGATGACGGCAGCCCTCGCGACCGAAGGGCGGAATGTGTCAATCGAGACGAGGCTCGTCACACCTCGATCCCGCAGCGCCCTGATAAGAGGCACGACGCGAGCCTCTTCTTCCTCGGCGGTCACGTCCACAGCACCTGGCCGTGTACTCATGCCTCCAATGTCCAAGATGTCGGCACCGGCAGAAAGGTGGCTCAGTGCAGTGGCCACAGAAGCTTCGATATCGACGTTATCGCCCCCATCAGAAAACGAGTCAGGTGTCGTGTTGATGATTGACATGAGCAAGGTACGTCGCAGTGGCAAGGTCGGAACCAGCGATGCCGACAAGGGCAACACCCTCTTGAGTGTCGGAGGGGCACTCGAAAGAGCGGAAAGTAGCTCGGAAGTCGTTTGGCCTAGTGTCGGGTGTCGAAAATGGGGGTCCAAGTCGACGAGGGGCCGCAGAACAAACTCGCGTTCAGCGATACTAGCATGCGGGATCTGGAGCCATCTGTCTTCGGGAGTGACGAGCTCGGTCGTTGTTTGCCGCGAGTCAAAAACTAGGTCGTCGTAGAATAGCATGTCCAGGTCGATGATGCGCGGTCCGTTGCGGATCGTCTTTTGACGGCCAAGCTTGTCTTCGACCGACTTGAGCGCGTGGAGCAGAGGCAATGGTTCCATTGTGGTTTCAATCTGGCGAGTGCAGCCGGCCGGCCACAAGTCAGCAGAAAGACTGGATACGCGGATCTCTTGGGATGGTCGCTTACCTCTACAGCAGCATTAAGAAACTTGGCTTGTTCTTCGACATACATCGCCTCGCTCTCGTACAAGAAGCTGGTACCGATCACTCTCGTCTCGTGCCCGCCTCGGCTCCCGACGACGCCGAGCTCTTTCAACGCCTCTGAAATATAGCGGACCCTTTGCCCCATGTTCGTCCCAACTCCGAGCACGACGCGGTGAGGTCCACCTTCCTCCAAGACTTCGGTGGCGGCGGTCGACTGACTCGTCGAGCTCTCCGCCGTGGCGCTCGTTCCCGCGCTCCAAGCATCCGTCGCAAGTCCCCGAGAACTTGTTGCTCGGAGTGCCCCACTACCGTTGAAAAAATCGTTTCTGTCGCGCGTCACTTGCACGGAAGGGTACTTGGCGAACATCAGGGCCGATGGTTTGGACACTCGTACACTCGCACGCGGGACGTTCCAGCTGCGCGGGAGCGAGCTTGTTGAGCATGTCGGTGGGGTGACGATCAGTTGAGCAAGGGATGTGGTGATGTGCTCGATGGTTAAGGGTTGAGACAAGCTCAGTTGCTATTCCATGAAAAGAAGAGCGGTGACTGTCAACTTGGACCGAAAAGAAGTGGAGCCTGGTGGGAAAACAGTGCGCCTCCGCGTGCCTGCGAGCCCTATTGAACTCACCTCCTCTACCCTCCTGACGACCTGTCGCCATGCCCTCCATTCACAGCGGGCCCCGTTTGTCAAACTATGCGCGGACATGGCGTCCGGATTGGCGAAAAATTCGAGATCGACGATGACCTCTTGCTCGTCGAGACGTTCACAGGCGTTGATACCAATGATGATGTAGCGGCGAAGACCTCGGACGAAGAGCTGGTCGTGGGCAAGGTTGGGCGACGAGCGATCCAAAGTGAAGGCTTCAACCGAGGCTGTAGGGTGGGTGCCACCAGGAGCGGTATAATCGGATCGTGTGCGAAAAATGTCTACACCAAGGGACTCGGCGGCGAGCAAGGCTCGTGGGCGAGTGAGTTCGAGACGGACGGAAGGCGCTTTTGCTCGGAAGAGAACCACCTTCGCAAGGAGCTCTGCGATCGCTTCGAGAGGGTATCCACCGGATGAACTGAAATTTAGATCAGGTTCGTCGGATGATGACGAAGACGTGGACGAGGATGAGGGGGGTAGGGGCGCGAGCTCGGCGACGGCCTTCTCGATCGCCTTGGTGACGGTGCCGTAGTTGAGCGATGAGCCTAGCAGCGAGTCGGTGAAGGCTTCGTCCTGTACGTCGGTGTGAATCCACAGCGAGACAAAGAGGGGTTGCGCTTTGCTCGGTCGTTGCCACAGATCTTGTTCGAGGCTCGCAGTTCGCAGCGCCAAGGAGGTGATCTGGATCAGGTCGCGAGAAGGGAGTGAAGCTGACGGATGCTGCATCATCGGTGCATGCCGATGTGCGCGTCGTATAGGAACTGATCTGTCAAATTAGGTCGAGATGGTGTGGTCAGTGTCGAGGCCATGTGCCTGAGGCTGCGGTGATGAACCCTAGGATCGCGCAGGTTGCGCGGGGGCAGCGCGCAACGAGCCAGGCCGGGAGCCACACACCAAATGAGACAGTGTGGGTTCTCACATGTTATGTTAGTGGACACGCTTCGCAAGAACCGGGTCCCCAACGACAAGACTATGTAGGGGGCGGGGGGAGAGAAAGGGGGGGAAGGTCTGTCGTGCAAGCCGGAGGGTGTTGGGCCTCGAGCTGCGTTGGTGGGGAGAGACTGTGAATCGTGTCAAATAATCATTGAGTCAGAGCTATGAGTCCGAAGCGGCCTCTCGACGCGGCGCGCGGCGAGCTAGCTTCGGCGGGGACTGGCGGGGATACTACGAGAGAGTTCCGGGGTCGAATGTATGCCTGGACACCCACACTTTCCCTTTTCCTGCCAGTTGATCATTTCAGTGATCCCACTCTGGCTCAAAAGACGGCCGTCGCCAGCTGTACGTAAATCCGAGTTATGGCAAATCATCGCCGGGCTTGGGAATCATTTTCGGTGGCGAATGCCCCTGAGCCGCTCACAAAGATTGCAGACTTGTAATCGTCTTCAGGCTTCCGACCTCCAAAGATCGGTGAACGCATTGGCTTCGTTTGCATGGGATATGGAATGCCACGAAGGCAGCTCGCACCTCCGAGGACGTACCTCGCCGGCCAGCGGGGCCCTCGAATTTTGATCAGGGGACCAAGACATCTATCTGCCCATCTCCCATCTGTTCGGCAGAGGTACCTACAGCCCGAGGTATCTACAAATGTACCTAAAATGTGCTCTTGCTACCTACCTCTAAATTGTAGGCATTCGTGTTCTCGGCCTCAGTTCCTTGCAACTCTGATCCGATGGCTTTGCCCTCGGCAGTCGCAATTTAGCATCGGTGATTCGGGACTACCTTACCTTAATTATTTTTTCAAAGGCTGCGAACGGCGACAAGCGACAAGCAGCAGACGCGGGCGAATAGTACAAGCTGTAGCGATGAGCGACAGCCACTTTTGTGAGAGAGGGTAAGGAGCTTTTCCTAAGCTAGCCTAGCTGGTAGGCGATTTCTCAAAGGTGCAGTCGATCTGGCGACGAGATGTCTCACCAATTCAAAGCACCTGCCACCTTCCCCCCCCCTCCTCCTGTCCGCCTGGCGCTAGTTCTCGCTCCAATTCAAGCGCGCTCAACCACAGGACAGACTTGCCTAGTGAGCTCGGCGGCCACGCGTGACGCGGCGGCGCAGCTTTTCGGAGAGCACAGGAAAGAGAAACAAGGCAGGCATGGCTCGACCGCTAGGCTCGTGCCGCCAAAGAGATTAGTTAGAGTGTCTCCTGTTTACATCTTGGGTGACGTGCACGATGATCATGAGCGGAGCCCTCGGCGGAACGTCGACGGCCACGGGTGCCAAAATGCTTGCGCGCGGCCGGTCGGTCGATGTCGACGCCGGCACGCCTCGATCCCGGTGAAAACACTGTGAATTCTGCGAAGGAATGCGCCAGATTGCAAATCCGCACCTACCACGCCCCACGAAAGTGCCTTGATTCTTCGGTGTGAAATCGATTGTAAGAAGGATGCCCTCACTCATCAGACTCGCGAGCGGCGGAGTGGTGCCTGAACCGACTGACTGTCCCGGGCCCCGGACAGGTCCAGGGATCTTACTGAGACTCGGGTGGTTATGGTATTCTAGTCGGGCTCCGCGGTATTTTACCACCCCGGGGTGGAGTGTTGACCATGTACCTTTGTCGGAGTACAAGTAGAGAGGTGGTCTTTCACTAGGACCTACCTTGAAATACCACGCCATCGGCCAGAGTAAAATACTCTGACTTGGGGTTGGTGTTTTACCCGGACGCCGGTCGCAACAGCACTGGTAAGTGGCGCTCGTCGTGTGCAAACCGGGAAGAAAAAGCTGGCCGCGTCGATCAATAACACGCGCGCGGACCCAAGCGCGTGCCCTGCCCCAAGGCTGTCCAGTGCCTAGAAGTGAAGCAAATGCCCGTCGCCCCAGAATAAAGACGTAATGCGAGCTTGTGTGAGTGCGGGCGGCAACGACAAGGTGCAGCCTTTCCTCCGGCCTTGACCACCACCACCACCGCCTTTCGCACTCGACTGGACGGAACGACCGACCATCGTGCACCGTTGGCATCTGACATTCCTTCATCCCACAGGTTCGTCAGCTACTGTACAAACAAAGCCTACCCACCTGTCTCGGCCTGCGTGTTCAGCTCCGGAGGCCGTCGACACCTTTTTGAGATCAAACTCGAATCGCCGTTCGCCAGACTCGGCCAGCGCAGCGCAGCCTCCATCTGAACCTCCCCGCGACCCATCGCGACTCAGCTTGCTCGAGCCTTGAGTGCTTGCCAGCATGTGGAGGAACGACCAGGGCACGAGCTCTGCGGTCCAACCGCCTCAACAAGCTCGGACCCACGCACCCTTCCGACCTCATGAAGAACCGTCGAGTATGGGCGAGGTGAGAACATGACTACTGGCGCGCTGTATGCTGTGGGATTGGCTTTCGTCTCGCTCGCGCAAGGGAAAAGGTGCACGAATGCGTTTGCTTTCGGGCTCCGTATTCTTCGGGTGCTTTCATTCGTACGACGGGACTGCCCAAGAAATAAAGGGAGGGGGGGGTGACTGCACCGCACCTGCTTATTTGCTCTCGCTGCAGCAGCTTTTACTGGGCTTGCGCCCATGCCAGCTAGCAACGGCCGTCTGCGCGCGACCGCCGACCGACACTGCCGTGACGCAGATTGCCGGGCGGCCGGAGCCCCAGCCTTTCGTCCCAGATCGGCGAATTCGAAACCCCGCGTCGTCGGGGCCCCCCGACTCCCAAGCGTCACATGACCCTTGCCTGCCTGCCGCTCCGGACTCCGCCAGGGCATCCCATTCTTATGTACCCGCGTGAACCAGTACTGACCGCACGATACACTTTCCTCTGTCTCTGTTCAACCTCACTTATTTTTTTGGGGGGTGGGGTGGGGTTTGCTTCTCGTTCTGCTATTGTCGCTCCGATCACTCTAGGATGCCTACCTCCGCAACCAAGATGCAAGTTCTTCGCACTCAGGAGGCTCGACCGCGGGGCTAGCCCGAAGAGGGGCTGCGCCAGGAGTCGGCGGAGGCGCCGGAGGCGCCGCGGCAGCGCGACGAGGGGTTCCGCGCCGCGATACCGACAGTGACGCTGGCGTTCCTGAGGACGATGGCATGAACTCTGGGTACAAGGCAGGAATGCCGATCGGTTTGCTTGCTGCTCGAGGTGAGTCGTGGCTGTCCCTCGCATCGCTCTGGGTGCGCCTCGCTGTCCCGGCCGGGTCGGCGTTCTGAGCGCGCAGGCGAAAGCGCGCGCGCGCTCTGACAGGAGGCGGGGACTCTCTAGAATTCAGTGCACCCCAAGGGAACCTTTTCCTTTCTGATCCCTCAACCTGTTGTTACTGCCGCATGTAGGCACACCCCACGCAAAGAAGCCGATCTTCAAGTCTCGCAAATTCCTGATACTGTGTCCGATCCTGGGTCTTGTGACGCTCATCGTGAGTGACCTGCCGCACCGTGACGCTTTGATCCAGCACTCTCGCGACAGACCCTGACGACCCCTCTACATCACACAATGTTTTCCTTTGCTTTCACCAGGTCGGCATCGTGCTCTTGGTCTTTCCCATCCTGAAAGCCGTCGCCAAGCACACACTTTCCGTCTCCGTCCTCGGCGTGTCTTCGTCCAACATCACCAATGCGGGCAACGATTCATTCACGCTCACGCTCGAGGGTCAGGTGCGCAAGGTTGGCGTCTTCCCCGCCCAGATCTACTTCCGCGAACCAGTCTACGTTCACTGGATCGCGCCCGAGAACCTCACCCAGGAGTTGCAGCTCGGCCACTTCCAATTGGATCGCATTGGCGTCGCGGCCGGCCACGGTCGCATCAAGCAGCAAACGACTTTCGTCATCGACGATGTCCCCGGATTCTCGCGTTTCGCACAATATCTCATCACCCAGGATGAGTTCACCTGGCGCTTGAAGAGTAACAACGTGGAAGCCAAGGCCTTTGGCTTCATCCCGGCTCGCAACCTCGCCTTTGTCAAGGACCTGACCCTCCCGGCGATGGCCAACATGACGGACGTTTCGATCGCTGATTTCCAGATTCCGGGGGACGATCCTGCTGGCGGCCTGTCCATTTCGGTTGTCACCAAGTTTACCAATCCGTCTGCCTTTGGTGTAGGACTCGGCATCCTCAGCGTCGACCTCTATTACGGCGATCTGTACCTGGGCCCAGCTTCGACAGCGTCAGAGACCAACCTGACGGCTGGTGTCAACACCGTCCACTTGGTCGGTCGTTTGGTCCCCTACGCCGATGACCCGACGGCGCTGGAGATGTTGTCACAAGTCTTCTCCAACTACCTCAACGGCGATGCCACCCCCGTTGAAGCTCGGGGGGCGAGGGTCGCTTTGCCAGGCGGCAACGTCGTCGGCTGGCTGACAACTGGTGTGAGCGCCTTGGTCCTTAATGTACCTCTCAAATCGCCCACGGGCCCCATCAGGCCCATCACCGGTATTACGATCCAGCAGCTGTCTCTTGCTTTCGACCCCTCGGCGCCGTATGCTCCTCAAGCCAATTCGAGCGCCGTCTCGGCGACGTTCGCTTTGCCCTTCGGCTTTTCGCTGAACATTGTCCAGCTCGCCAACAAGTTCGCGATTGTCGAGAACCGTACCGCTATCGCGAGTCTTTCCTCTCCAATGGGTGCGGCCAACACCAGGATCCTTGTGCAGAATTCGGGTCAGACCTCGGGTGACATCTCGCTCGAGTTACCGCTCGCGCCTTTGGAGATCGGGAGCAGCGCCAGCGAACACTTGGCGTTCGACCAGTTCACGTACGATCTGACAACCGGTAATGGGTCAGCGTTCTACTTGCTCGGAAGCACGGATGCCGTGACCGACACGCCCCTGGGCCAGGTCTTGCTCAAGAACATCGCCTTCACGGTCCCTGCGGGCCTCATCGGTCTCGAAAGCTTGTCCAAGTTCCCGACCCTGGTTCGCAACGTCGATGTCTTGGGCGGCACCAAGGATGCGATATTGTTGAATATCACTGTCGGCTTGACCAATCCCTCCAACTTGGACCTTAAGGTTGGCAACGTCACATTCCAATTGTTCAACAATGGCTCCTTTGTCGGCACGACGGTCTTGCCCGATCTGCATCTCACACCGGGCTATCAAGAGCACGGCTCTATTGGGTACTTCCAGGCCAACAACAACCCCGTGGCGCTTGACACGCTCAACACCTTCGTCGCCGGTACCGACAACGAGCTGCAAATCAGTGGCTTCAACGGCTCGACCGCGACCGAGAGTCTGACCCAGGCATTTATGGCGCTGAAGCTCAATACGACCCTGCCCGGTTTGCAAACCAGGCTGCTCGAATCAGCTGCGGTCACCATCTTGCCGACAACCGGCATCTCGAGCAACTTGGCTAATGCGGTAGTGAACCTCAACAACCCCTTCACCTCGGGCCTGACCGTCACCAACATTCAGTCAAACGTCACGGCGTACGGCATATTCGTCGGTTCGATCGTAACAGACACCAACTTTGCCGCCGCCGGGAAAGCTGTCACGCAATCCCCGACCCTCGGATTGTGAGTTGGCTTGGTCTGATGGCAGTTGAAGGCACCCCGCTCGTTTTTGGCGTCGTGGAAACTCACGTTTTTATTTTTCCTGCCCTAAACTTTACTGTAGGGACATGAACTTGTACCCTCCAGATATCTTTGGTCTTCTTCGTGCGCTCGCCGTCACTGCGGGGTTGCCGACCGAGCAGCTTGATGGTATTGTCGCCCTCGCCGGCTACACCCTCGCTCCAACCACAGCCACTGCCTCAGCCAAACGTTCGCTTGATCCCGAAATCGAGGCGTTCTGGAAGCGCACTCTTGGGAAGCGAGCGAACATCTACACTGGGTGAGTTCTTGAATCTGTCGATTACTGCCTGAACTGTAGCCCTCCAGCTCACATTCCCTTTTTCCTCGGTACCCACAGCTTCGACTTGCCCTCCTTCGTCTTGGCCGCATTCAAAGTCCTCGTCGTCGATGTCGTGCTCGCCGCCTCGACGACGATTGGCGAATACGTGACCGACCTCAGCTACACGCAAAAGAGCGTTCCGGCTTTGACCGACTCGAGTTTAACCTTGCTTCTGCCCGTCCTCGCTCGGCCGATCGTGCAGAAAATTGTCGACGAAGCTATCCTCGCCATCACGACTGTGACCATCTCGAACCCAAGCAACGCTGCGTTCTCGACCGGTCTAGTCGGTGCCATCAACAACGCCGGCCCCTTCGATGCTGTCATTGCATTCACGACTGGTCTGACGGTCGCCTGGAACGGCGCCCCCCTCGGCCAAATCGCCATGCCCAACGTCTCGCTGACCGGGGACGTCGGCGCATCGCTCGATCTTTCTGCAACGTTCGCCGTCGCGGATCTCAACCACCTCACCGATTTCACGGGCTACCTGCTCACTGAGCCCTCGTTCACGTGGCAGATCTACGGTCAAAACCTTACCGTCGCTGCCCTCGGCATCGAGGTCGGCGGCATCTCGATCATGAAGACCGTTGTGCTGGACGGCATGAACGGCTTCAAGAACAATGTTCGCATCGAGAGCTTCGACTTGCCTGCCAACGATCCTGCGGGAGGCGTCTCGCTGACGTTGCAAACGAGCCTGACTAACCCGTCGTCCGTTGGTGTGGACCTCTCAAGCATCGGCTTCATCAACTCGTTCGGCTCAACAATCATCGGTCCCGCGGGTGCGACCAGCGCGTTTTCTCTCACGGCCAAGTCGACGATACAATTGCCCTTGGCAGGTCGGCTCATTCCCCAGACGACCACGCAAGGACTTGCCGACGTCTCGAGCATCTTCAACGCCTTCATTCACGGCGTTCCGTCCGATCTCGTCGTTGCCGGTGACTCTGCAGGTCCTGCTGATTGCACGTGGCTCAATGAAGGCATCAAGCAGCTCAAGATTGCCGTGGTACTGCCTGCTGTTGCCGACTTGCAGATCATCAAGGCGATTGACATCCGCTCGCTCACGCTCATGTTCAGCCAGTCTGACCCTTGGAATCCCCTTTTCACCACAACGGACACCCAAGCCGGTTTCGGGCTTCCGTTCGCGTTCCCCATCGACATCACATACTTGGCGACGACCATCACGGCCAAGACCGCCGGAGGTGGAAGCCGTCTCGCAAAGCGCGATGCTGGGGATTTCGCGACGCTCGCCGTCCCTTCGGGCCCCGTCAAAACGAACGTCGACACTCGAGAAATCGCGCTCACTTTCGCCAACGTGCCGTTCAGGTCTACCGACAACTCCGCCTTCTCGAGCTTCCTCACCCAGACAACCGACTCGTCGCAAGTTCAGCTTGGTCTTCATGGCAGTGCCGACACGACCGCGTCTACGGCCATCGGTTCGCTCAACCTTGCTGGCATCGACTTTGACGTTACGTCTCCCCTGCTCGGTCTCCAAGGTCTGAACGCGCAGCCGACAACTGTCTCGGATCTCGATGTGTTCCGTGGCTACACCGATTACCTCCAGATCAACGTCAACGCGCGCTTGTACAACCCGTCCAACATCACGATCGGCACTGGTAGCGTTGCTTTCGGACTGCAATTCCAAGGGCAGATCGTCGGCACGGCCAACATCGACAACCTTGTGCTCGTTCCGGGCGAGAACGTCGTCGCCACGGCCGTCCACTACCAGCCAAGTGGCGGTGCTGCCACGGCTGCGGGTCAGAGGCTGCTCGAGAATTACATTCAAAACGTCCAGTCGGCGACCGTCATTCTCGGAACCGATACGACCACGCCGATCGCGTCACTCCAGGCCGCTCTCAAGACGATCGCCTTGAACACCAACATCCCCGCCCTTGATCAGCTGCTCATCACTCAGGCCGCGCTCACGTTCCCGATCAACATTGGTCAACCCGGAGTGACGGCCAACGCCAAGGTGACACTTGCGAACCCCTTCACGGCTTCGATCAACATCATCAACGTCGTCACCAACGCCTCGTACGATGGCATCATGCTCGGTGCGGTCAACGCCGAGAATTTGAACCCTCGCATCTCTGCGCCTGGCAAGACCACAATTGTCTCTCAGAATCTGCCGTTCACGCTCAACACGGATGTCAAGTCTTTGATCCGGTTTGTTGAGGCTGCCGCCGCGGCAAATGGCGTCAACCTTGGACCTCTTCGTGAGTCGTACGCCTGAACAGTGTCATCATCGGGCGAACGGTTGCTGACAAGTGAACCTTTCCGCGTCTTTTAGTGCCCCAGTTCGCGTATGTGCTCGGCCTTTCCGACACGTCGACGAGTGTCACCTCTTCGGTCAACCCCAATCCCGAGTCATGCGCGCCGACGGGCACAACCAAGGCCGTCCAAGCGCTCATTCTAGCGGCCGTCGCGAACCTTAAGACCGATCTGGCCATTTCGGCTCTCACAGCTCTCGACCAGTACCAGACCGGTCTCGACTTTGTGCAGAACCAAGTGCCGACCGTCTTGGATGATTCGGTGCTGTACCTCACTGGCATTCTTGGTGCTCCCATCGTAGCCAACATCGTCGCACAGGCCGAACTCGCCTTCTCGTCGGGTGAGGTCGACAACATCACCGACAATGGCTTTTCGGTCGCACTCAAGGGCAGCTTGACGAACGCTGGTCCTTTCGATGCCCTGATCTCGTTCCCCGAGGGTGTTCAAGTGATCTTCCAAGGCAACTACATCGCCGATATTGCTCTGCCCGACATTTGCTCGCCCGGCACGACGAACGTGCCTGCCTTAGAAACCACGGGTGTGCTCACAATCCGCGATCTCAACAAGTTCACCGACTTCGCCACCTACCTGCTGCTGAACCCGAAGTTCACTTGGACCAGTCAGTCCCACTCACGCATCTCATGCTAATGCTTTAGTCGCCCGGCATTAATATTCGCCTGCCGTGCTTACTTTGTCCACAGTCATGACCAAGAAGCTGCGCGTGTACGCGTTGCAGACCATCTTCGACAACGTCACGCTCACAAAAGACATTACCTTCTCGGCCTTCGACGGCCTTCCCGGTGTCACGATCGTCAATCCCGACTTCCCCCGAGACGTCCCGGACGGTATCGCCCTTGTTACGGATACCGCCATTCCCAGTCTATCGAACCTCGGCGTCAACCTTGGCACCGTCAATTTCAAGGCCTACTTCGAGGATCAGCTCGTCGGCCCCATACAAGGAAACAATCTGGACCTCGCTCCATTGACAACGACGACGACGAAGTTGACGGGGACGATCGTGAAACGCACTTCCCAAGCGAGCACCACATCTCTGGGTCACCTGTTCTCAGGCTTTTTGGCGGGCCTCAACCAGACATTGCAAGTCAAGGGAGACTCGGTCGTCTCGCCGACTCAACCAAACAAACCCGTGAACTGGCTCAGCGCTGCGTTTCAACAGTTGACGCTGCAGGTCGTGCTGCCGGGCAAGATCTTCCCGGACATCATCTCATCCATCACGCTTCAGGATCTGACGGTGCGTATCACGGAGCAAGACGAAGCATACAACGTTCCGTCGCGCAACAATGAGACGGACGTCATCTACAAGTGAGTTCTGTCACCTTGGCCTCTCTTCAGGCTTGTGCGCCTTGGGCTTGAATTGCGCTGACGCTATTTGCTTTGGTTCCAATCGTTCGACAGGAATCCTTTCGGCTTCTCGCTCATTGCCAAGCAGGCTGGTGGCTCGTTCTTAATCAACTGGCAAGGCGTGCAAACGGCTTTGTTGACCTTACCGGTCGCCGACGCTGTCAGCGTCGAAACCTCGACTGGACAGCCTGCCAACCTCGTCATCGACTTTAAGCAAGACCGTTTCATTAAGAGTCTCGACGACGCCTCGTTCCGCTCGTTCTTCGACGCCGTCACGAACACCGCGAGCGTCACATTCGGCCTCAATGGTGCGGCGAACGTCACCGCTGGCACGAATGCGGGTGATATTCCCATCACGGGCATCCCCTTCAATGTTCAGACGTCTCTGCGGGGTATCGAATCCCTCAACGCACGCCCTACTGTCGTCTCGGACGTAGTCGTTTACCAGGGCTTCCCGACGTACCTCCAGATCAACGCCGACGCATCCCTTTACAACCCGTCGAATGTAACCGTGATCACCAACGACGTTACGTTCGGACTATCGTTTATGGATCAGATCATTGGCTCCGTGATCATCGGTGATTTATTGCTCATTCCGGGTACCAACAACATTGGAACCGAGGTGCGCTACATGCCGCAAACGGCTGCCCAGGTCGTGGCCGGGATGGAGCTGCTGGCCAACTTTATCGAAGGCAACGTCTCGGACGTGATCATCGCCGGTACGAGCACAACAACACCTTACGGCTCGCTCAGCGAGGCGCTTGGCAAGATCCAAATCAAGACCTCGATCCCGCCCATTTATCAGAACCTCATCACTCGCGCCGACCTGAGCTTCCCGATCAACATTGGCGACGGCAATGTTTCGGCTCAAGTCACGTTCGATTTGAGCAATCCGCTCCGAGTATCGATCAATCTTGTCGGCGTTGTGGCCAACGCTTCTTACATGGGTGTCTATCTGGGCCAGATCAACCAGCAGCCCCTTCCGAAGGTTATCACGGCTGATGGCTTCCAGAACATCACCTCTTACAAGTTGCCGTTCAACCTCAATCTCGATCCGCGCTTCCTCGCCAAGTTTGTCGAGTTTGCGGCGGCCAACAATGGCGTTGACCTTGGTATCCTGAGTAAGCTCCATCTTGGCTCTTTGCTATCGGCTCGGTTTTGGCTCAGTTCAATAACTGATGCCGCTTGTTGTGATTCTGTCCGGTCTCCGTAGAGCCTGCGCTCGACTACGTCATTGGGCTTTCTGACGCCCAGCTCAACACGCCAGCGGTCACCGCCATCACGTCCAAGGTCAACACAGGCAATGAGACGTGTGCACCCACTGGAACCACCAAATCGGTCCAAGCAACGATTCTCAAAGCCGTTGCAAATCTCAAAACCGACCTGAGCGTCTTCTCGAACACGCGTCTTGACGAATATGCCACTGGTCCGTTTTCGGTGAACCAACTCGCCAGATATGAAACATAGAGCTGACGCTGCCAATACCTTTCTCGCTTGCGTTGCAGACCTGCAATTTGTGCAAAAGAACGTTCCCACTTATCTGGACGATTCGGTGCTGTACCTCACCGGCATTCTTGGTCGCCCAATCGTCGCCAACATTGTCGACATGACGGCATTGACGTTCACCGGCGGCTTTATCAACAACCTCACCGACAACGGCCTCACGGTTGCACTCGTAGGATCCTTGCTCAAAGCTGGACCTTTCGATGCTCTGATCGAGTTCCCTGCCGGTGTCGACGTCATTTGGGAAGGACAGAACATCGCCAACATCGACCTGCCCTCGATCTGCTCCTCCGGAAGCATCGGCGTCCCAGCGCTTAATACCACCGGTGTCCTCACAATTACCAACTATGATGGCTTTGTCGCATTCTCGGTCTTCTTGTTGAACAACCCTCAGTTCACCTGGACGATCACGACCAACAAGTTGCGAGTTTCGGCGCTCGGAACAATCTTCGACAACGTCACACTCACCAAGAACGTCACCTTCGATGCATTCAACAAGCTGTCGCCCGGTATCACGCTCATGAACCCCGACTTCCCTGGTGACTCCTTGAGCCCGCCTGGCATTAAGCTCACCGTCGATTCGATCATTCCTTCGCCGTCTAACCTCGGCATCGAGCTCGGCAACGCGACGTTCATCGCGAGCTACAACGGGTCTGATATCGGCCCTGTTTCGTCGAGCGGCCTCACCTTGCAAGCCAAACAGAACAGGAGCGAGGCGCTTGTGGGAACCATCACCTACCGTAACGACGCAAAGGGCCTCGTGTCTCTTGGTGACGTCTTCTCGCTCTTCCTGGCCGGCGAGAACGTGCCTCTGACCGTCACTGGTTATTCGGTCATTTCGCCGGCGCAAAAGACGCCAGTCACGTGGCTTTCTGAGGCGTTCGGGAAGCTTGTGCTCACTGTGCAGCTGCCTGGCAAGAAGCAAAAGATCATCAGCGCGATCCAGCTCCGCGATCTTACCGTTACGGTGGAGAGTGCCGCCCAAGACTACGCCGCCGAAGTTGCGAACAATGCCACGGACGTCACCTTCCGCAACCCGTACAACTTCACGCTCACGGCCATTCAGGCGGGTGGCAACTTCATCGTCAACTACAATGGCCAAGCTGGAACTCTGAACGTGCCCGTCGGAGACGTTGTAACGCAAGGAACATCGAACGGTCAAGATGTAAGTCGCGTCTCGGTGGCCCTGATTAGCACCGGCACATGGGGCCCAGAAACTTATCGATCGGTTTGCTATAATACATGACCCTCAGGCCAACATAACCATTCAGTTCAGAAACCCGCCGGCCATCTTTGTCGCGAACAACACAGCCGCCTATCAGGGATTCTTCGCCGCGGTTACGAACCAAGCCCAGGTTGCGTTCGAGCTCACCGGTGGTGCCTCTGGTGAGTACTCATTCTGCTGCGCTTTGACTGTGTCTACTTGCAAGCCCTGACGCTGTTCAATTGTTCACCAGTCACCGCGCGCACCAAGGCTGGAGACATTCCCATCAGCGGCATTCCCGTCGATGTGCCCTCGACCTTCCCCGGCATCAACGGCTTCGACCACAAGGCGACGATTGATCAAGGTGGGTTCTTTCGCCTCAAAAGGTGGAGCGGGAGATCAGTTGAGAGTCAAGCGCTGAGCACGAAACCCTTGTCCCGCAGTCCCCGTTGTCCACGATGCAGGAAGCGCGGCGGATCCGTTCAGCCAAATCGCAGGAGCCGACTTCATTCGCATCGGACTGACGACAATCCTGGTCAACCCGGCGCCTCTGATTCTCCACACGAACTTTGCCTCGCTTCAGGTCTACTACAGAACGGTGCTGGTTGGACGGGCTTACATTAACCCGCTTGATTTGTACCCGGGCAACAACTCGGTCCCCGCCGAGTTCCACTACCAGGTACGTGTTGCGCACTACCTTCCGCAGGGTGCCGTACTGATGAGACCTTCCTCCTCTCCGCACCAGCCTACGGATCGCTCCGATCCGAGAGCCCAGGACCTCTTGGCCCAGTATCTCGAGACCACTGGCCCGATCCCCATTCAGATTGAGGGCGACACGAGTTCGTCACCGTATGGATCCTTGAAACCAGCCCTGGCCGAGCTCTCACTCAATTCGTCATTCCCGGGCCAAGGGAAGCCGCTCGTCAACAAGATCATTGTAAGTAGTCTTGCGCTCGAGATCGCTTGCAAGCGTTCGGGGGAACTGACTCCACAGCCGTGGATACAATTCCTCCCAGATCTACATCGATCTTGTCACGGCCTTCTGCAACAAAACGGTGACGATCCAGATCCAATTGGACAACAACCTTGACACCTACATCGACTTGCTCCAATTCGCGGGAACGGCCAACCAGACCGGCGTCGAGTATGCCTCGTTCGACTACACGTTCTCGGGCAGCGGGTTCCGGACCGACAAGGGCGGAGTTGGCCCATTCTCCGAGATCATCTCGCCCGTGAAGCTCACCAGTCCTCTTGGTCTTATCGGCTCTATTCCGCTTCTCTTCACGACAGCGCTAGGTCTCGACATTGTAAGCCGAGCTTGCACCCCTTTCCCTCCCGTCCCGGGGATGGTTTGCTGACACACCAACCTATCTTGCTCTCAGGACATCACCACGCGAACTTCTGTTGGGGGTTTCGTCACTCCTTCGCTCAGCTATTCACAGAAAGCTGTCCCTTACGAGATCAAGTTCTCATCTGCTGGCGCGTCGATGCCCTTACCCCCCACCCAGACAGGCGTCGAACAGGCGCTCGGCGGCTTATTCAATGTTCTGAACTTGGTTGCGATGTGCGACCCCCTCGGCAATCTCGTCGCGAAAACGTCGGTAGGCGGGAACCTCCTGTCGACCGCCGTGGCAGTGATCCCCTCGGCACTTCAAGGAGTCATTGGCGGCTTTGGGGGACTACTCACCGGAGCAGCTACCACGACCCCTAGTATCGCCACCACGACCCCTAGTATCGCTACCACAACCCCTAGTATCGCCACGACGACCCCTAGTATCGCCACCACGACTCCTGGCATCGCTACTACGACCCCTAGTATCGCCACTACGACCCCAAGTATCGCCACTACGACCACTGCTCCGGCCTTGCGCAAGCGGACAGTGGAAGAGGACTTGGCCCAGCAAGCCGTCGGCGAGGAGTTGAACGGGATCCCCCCGGATCTGCTCGCCCAGTTCGGTTTCACGCTCGGTGAGCCGATCGCAGATATTCAACAACGTCTCATGGACGAGTACTGGATCGAGAAGGCGAAGCGTGAGCGACTCGCAACGGAGCACGATGAGGATTGACTGATGAGGCGTCCGAGCATTTGATGAACACGTTTTTCTCGCTTTGGGTTTCTCTCCCTTTTTTTTCCTTCTTTCTTTTTGTCTTCTTTTCTTTTCTTTCGCGGTGGAGATTCTCTCACCTTAGGCTCCTTGGTGTTTCAACACTCTACCCTAGTTTGTTTTCTGTGGACATAAATTACCCTCTACTCTTCTTGTTCATTCCCTTCTCAAACCAGCCTTCCAACCCTTTGGCTGTCCTTCGTCGACTCGACAGTGGCTCTCCTCTGTTGTGCGGGCTTTCCATCGGTGGATCTTGTCCTTTCCGTTCCTTCTGGCCGTGCGGATTATCTGCCCGTAGTGCAAAACTCTCCTATCTCATAATCCCTTTATCTCCCTGTTCGTCTCCTGTTATCAAAAAATAATCTCGGGTTTTTCGCATCTCTCATTGGCTAGCAAGAGCACTGAAGTTTGTGCTGGCAAGGTTTTCCTCACCTCGTTCCGTTTACAACAGTCCGACCTAAGCAAAAGTACACGGAAAGAACCCCCCTCAACTCGACCAATTCAAACCACACCAAGCCAGGAGCATCAAGGTCTTGCTCAGGTCTTTTTTCTTTCGATCGTGTCCTGGATCAACTTCCACAGAACGGAGAACATCAACCCTTGCAATCCGTTCGCCAAAATCCTCGTCTTCAGACCTCGCCCAAACAAGCCCTTCCAACCCTCGGCGGACCAAATCTTTCTTGCGGCTTTGCGGTACCCAATCGAGTTGTGGTTCACTTGGCGATAGGTCTTGACGACGCGCAACGAGTTGGAGATGGTGTCCGAGACGACCGAGGCCGAGAAGCCGATGAAGGCTTGTCGCGAGAGGTTCGTCAAAGTCGAATGCGCCGGCGGCAGGTTCTTGGAGAGAAAGTTGTACGTCGCGAACCAGGGGAAGGAGCCGATGAACGAAGCTGCTGCGGTCGCGAATGCTCCGGCCCACAAGGTCGAAAGGCCATACATCTTGACGCGTTGCTTCAGGATGACGAAAGCTTGCGAAGACCCTTCGGTCTGCATCGTCGTCTACAAGAGTGCACGGTGTCAGTCACGATTGAAAGGACGATACCGTGTGGACACGCGAAAACCGACCTTGAGGGTGTCGATGGGAACGAGGATCATCCTAAATAGAGCGCCTGCAACCGAAGCGAAAGCGGTCTGCAGTGGACTGGGGAGCTTCGATAACCAAGGGTTGGATTCCAGTAGAGCCAAGATGCCGGCATTGGCGGCGGTGTCGCCGAAGCGAGCGATCGGACCTTGCACCAAGGCGGGGCCGAGGCCGGCGTAGAAGCGTTTGTAGCCGCCTGACGAACGCAGTGCCGAGACGGACGAAATCGTAGATCCTCCGTAGCGGTATTGATAGTTCATCGTCGTTCGCAAGGGCATCAATGTGAGTCTGCGGGTGGGGGCCCAGCACGCGAGTGGTGGTCAGTGGTCTGATATCTGATCAATGGCGGTCGAGCGAAAATTGTGGGACGGCGGCCCTGACTCCGAGGACTCGGAAGACGTACACTTGGGCGATCATGGCCAATGCTCCACTCAGTCCCTGTAAATTGGAGGTGACATTGTGGTCATGATACGATCGTGAAGTTTCGCTTTGTGTTGAGTCTAGCATGACTCATAACTGACCCCACCGCCGGCTTTTGCGAGTGCGCGCCTCCAGTCAAACTGCCCCCCACCTTGCTTGAACGCTTGGACGACGCACACCACCACCACCACCCCGACGACAGCCCAGAAGCCGAGCCACTTGTACAAAGACTTGCGCTTCTGTTCCGGTGTCAGCACCGGTTCCGCCGCATCATCACCGTCGTCGTCGTCGTCGTCGTTGCTCGCGGTCAGTGCTGGGTCGCGATCGCCGGTCGTTCGATCGCCGTCGGTCAGCCTTGCCGTGGCTGTAGCCGTAGTAGTCGTAGACGACGAGCGTTGTTGACGTTGCGAAGCTAGCAGAGGTTCCCTCTCATTGCCCTTATTGAATACTGCCGGCTTGGCAGGTTTGGGCGAGGGCATCGTGTCGCAAGTCCAGGCACGATATCCAGCGCTGCACGGTTGATGATGGGGTTTACGTACGTAAGCTCAACCGCTGCCTCAGGGGCGCTCCCGGGGCTGCGCGCGGCCCTGCATGCCCAGCGATCGGGCGCTGGGTTGCTCGGCGTCGGCGTAGGCGCAGGCGAGTAATTCCAAAAACAAGTTGACGAGCGATGGCGAGCTGATTGCGAGCAGTTGACGAAGTGGATTATGGTAGTTGATTGTTGTTGGTGATGTTGATAATAGTTTGGGCTTGGGGGGCGATGTTCCCATGGACGCGGTCCCGCGAGATCACGGCGTCCCAAACCCGTCACAGACGGCCGCGAGCGCGACCGCAAAGGAAGCGGGAAGAAGCAGGGGGAAGGAAAAGCTCGCCCCCCAGCCCAAAGCCGGCCCTCGGGAGAGTACCAGGAATCGTGTATAGTGTATCGTGGAAGGAACAACCGAAATTGGGCGACGCCAAACCCCATCAACGAAAAGCGGCAATTCGAGAAAGATTTCTCGAGATCATTCAGACAGTCGAAGAAGTCTTTGAAGGTCGGTCTTGAAAGAACAATAACTTGGCACCGGTGGACGTTGCATTACCGCGCATTCGAAGCGAAACCTTGAGATTGTGCAATTGCTTGACGACCTCGTTATTCGTTGTTGGCTGAGAATCATTCAACCTTCGAGCCAATCGTAGGTAATCAGGACAAGGGAATGTTGTAATACTCAATCGCTGGCGTTCGAACGAGGATCATCGCTTGATGCCATGGAATGAGGACCATCTGCAGAAGTGAAATTGATTGACAGTCGGTTCGCAAGAAGTAGCAACGCGAGTGTGAACGATAAGGCATATCCCAGCGTCTTTTGTATCTTGTCATCAAGATTCCTGAAAGCCGCGCCACGAGAAGAACGCCGAGCGGCATGAGGCAATACGAACCCAAGGAGTGGGTCAAAAGCACGGTCGCGGAGAACATCGCAGAATCTTGAAACTCGGAACTTCGGGTCATAGGGCGCAGGCCTGCACCTTGAACGTGGGGTGCAGTTATTACGACGCTGATCGCTTGTCTTCAGACTTGATCGACTTGGCAATAAGCAATATCCTAAGGTCGCACAGCATGTCAGAGAACACGTAGGACAAGAACGCATTCGTCGGGTTGGTCTGTTCTACTAGTTACAACGCATTAAGCGGGCGGTTGTCGCCATCATCGTGCACACTGGGTAGCATCTCCTTTAGTTCCGTAGGGGATTTTCTCGTCTTGCAAATTAGCGATGAGTTTCATACAAAAAAAAACGCAAAACATCGAGTCAATCCTCGTGCGAGCCAAGGAATACGCCGGGATGCCATGTGTTTAATGAGGCGGAACCACGCCCAAGGAAAAATCGAGCGATCTCTATGAGCGCATCGTCGTGATTCCTTTGAGTTGTAGTGGGTTTGGGACGAAGCAACAACTTCGCGACTCAGGGGCGTCCTGTGAATGACACTCGGGTGAGCAAAAGCCTGGAGGTGGCCAACAAAGACCTAACAGATACGATTAGTGTCAGCAAATGAGCCGCAAGAAGTGAATATGATAACGAAGATGAAGAGTGGAAAACGGTGACATACCGAACACTGCAATTAGAAACGATAAACCTCCAGTGAACCAAAGATGCTGCGGATGAGCAAGCAACGAGGAAGTGCCTTGAATGAGGGTTAGGTGAGGGTGACCGAGACTTGGTCCAGTCGCACAGGGCTTGACGATATGGAGGCGGTTCATAACGGCGAGTAAACAAAGGTTGAATCCTCAAGGGGACGACCTATCCTGGGAGAAATCGCATAAATCGGCGTCAACAGGAAAGGTGGCCCGCGCCCGTGCACGACACCGGCAGTGCCCGATGCAAAAGGAAACGTAATGATGACGAATAGAATAATCCAGACAGACGTGAAGCCGCCACTTGACTCGAGAAGTCAGATGAAAATGTAGATGAAGCGTCGAGAGACATCGCTGAGAGTTTATTGAAGTCGAGACGAGCGCACAAGGATGGCGGAAGCGAACGAGAGCAGCAAGAGTGGCAATGAAATCTGGGGACTCAATCGGTTCCGCAAGATATCAACGATGAGTTGTGTTACATTCCGCGTGTGAAGTTCAAAATGTGGCAAATGTAAATCATGACGACGAGTTCGAGTTTTGCGACGAAGAGTTAGATATCTGGAACTAGTTGATGTGTGCCTCGGCCATTGGGACGAGCACATGATGACATTCGAAGCTGACGATATTGAGAGAGTAATCCATGAGAGCGGTGTCGGCGAGGTATCAATATTGCCCGAGACTTGAAAACCCATTGTAATTCGATTCGTTCTTGAGTCCTCCGCGCTCAGGCTTGTGCTGGAATGGAGCAATGAGAACGGCGTCCGAGAAAGAGCGTGCATCGGCTGCGATTTCCAGCCTGGTCTTGTCGTAACGAGGATAACGCTGATGCTTGAGATAGATCTCAAGATACTTTCAAGACAAAGAACAGCCGCCCTTGCCACCACACCGTATTTGAACCGAGGTCGCTGACGAAACGCGAAAGCAATAGAGTGCTCGGGTTCATGAGAAAGAAGTGCCCATCACTTAGGTTCTTGTGGCAAAGCGATGCGATGCGCAATTTGGCAGGCAGGAGTGCTATAAACCGCAAGGTCAAGACAATCAAAGGTAGTTGGGGACAATGATGCTCCTTAAGGCGACATGCAATTTGAACCAACGACAACCGAGGTAGAGTTGTCCCACGGCCTACTTGAGACCAGTTAGCAAAATGACGTCTCACGGTGAGGCAACATGGAACTGCAAGGATGAAGAGTGGACGATGATGATTTGAAAAGACGCAAGGGACGATAAGAGCGTCGATACATGAAGGTTCGAACGCAACAAGCAGCGATTGGTGTTGACGATGTGCCTTTGGAAAGTTGACAATGGCAGTGGCGAATGGAAGATCGTTGCCACCATGCCGTAGGCGCAAATCCGATCCAAAATCGAGCAAGATTCAAGCATTGTGAAACGAGTGCTCGTTGAGATTGGCGAATGGGGATTCGATTCGATAGTTCATGACGGAAGAATGGGAGAGGATGCGAGGCCATAGCGTCGCACGGTGACTGAACGGCTACAATTATCGAAGGATTGTGAACGCAGGTACTTCGGGCAGAAGGAGAAGAAGCAACACTTCCATCAATGGTGCACTGTCAAGTGTAGCTGGAAACACCGATTTAGCCATATCCACAAAAATGAGCGATACTCAACGTGTCATATCTTAGGTGTTCTCGTCGACTGGAAACAAAGAGTGCGCAGCAAAGAAACGAGTTTTGAGTACCATCGAGTCGGCGCCTTGTGAGGCGAAAGGGTTGGTAGAAATCATTCATGTAGAGAAGTGCAATAAGAAGCCCTAGCTGCGTTGTCTCGAGTGGGTGCTCATGTGGAGATGAATGTGTGGAAAAGGAACACCGAAAGCGATCGAGGAATCGGAACGAGATCCGAGCGCCCGGTGGGTTGACGAGAACGAACAAGGGTTGAGGCATCGGGAGCCAGGAGCATGATGCGACGGAGAGAAGGACAAAGCGGGAAGCCTTTTTAGGCCAGCTGAGACCCCACGACAGGAGTCGATGATCGGACGCCCCGGAACCAGTTCTTGGATTCCTGGTCAGCAGGAGACAGGGGCTATGGCGCACCCACCGGCGGTCGGACATGGACGAAGGCCACGAACGAAGGCGGAGGGGTCGAGAAAACACGAGAATTCGGGTGCCTTGAGGGAGACGCAACGGCTCGCACGAGCCTGTAGATGAACGAGCGAAGTCACAAGATCGCGGTGGAAGAGGTGAACAAAGTGAACAAGTCTGTATGTTGAACAGGAAGGTACGAGCCATCTTCACAAAAACAGGAGGCCAGCCTCAAGGAGACCGTCAGTTATCGCAAGGAAAACAAAGACAAGGGCCAAACTCATCATGCAAGAGGGTACACAGTGCGCAGGCAGCTGTGAATCGAAAGTTGAACACCATCGCTGAAGCCAAGTGATCATCGGAATCCAGGCGGGATTGTCGACAAGAAACCGAAAAGAGCAAGCGAAGTAGAGAGGCTGCGAAAGGATCGCGCGTGATGCAGACACCAAGCTGGACGTCGTCAGATTATCGGGTACAAAGAGTTGGACTGATGATAAAGCAAGTCGATGTCGAGAGGATGCCTAGATACGCAAGAACGATTGGTGACTTGTGAGGAAATGGTGAAGTACGGGGATCCGAGCCCTGCGAGTCCCGATCTCGTTCGAGAAGCAATCGAAGGCCTAAACGAGATTTGATGAAAATATGATGGTATCATCACAAGGTGAAGGGAAAGACGAAATGAGTTCCTGGATGTCGAAACCTCGGCGGCAAGGTCTGACTGCAAGTTCGATATGCGGAAACGCCCGCAAGGAGCAGAACGACGAGGGATGCGAAACATAGAAGCGAGCGAGCACGCGGGGCTGATGCTTCGATGGTTCAGGACAACCAAAGGTTTGGTATCGAGTACGATATAAATTGTGCTGGTGAGAATGGCTTCAATGAAGGCAAAACCGGGGACAGACGAGACGAAGCGCGAGCACTCGATAAGCTCCCGTGAGATTGCTCCAGCGACGACTGCCAATCAAAACAACAGGAGGCAGTCAAAGAGACACCTCGTGAGGTCCGGTGAGCTGATGAGTACCCCACAACGATGTTGTATGAACGATGAATTTAACGAGACAACACGATTGATGGATGCGAGTAACGGATCCAATATGACGATGACAAAGATCCTCGAAGCGTCGGAAAAAGAGACGAACGGGGAGAGACGCCGACAGAAGGAAGAGCAAAAAGGGCATCGCGATGCTCCGAAAAATACGGAGTCGTCGAGGTTCGGAAAGCCGTATGGCTAGATTGGCCGGAAGCAAAAAAAAGATACCAAAATTCATAAGGCAATACCGTTGACGATGCAGACTGGTAGCGTCGAGGGTTAAGATTGCCTCGAGAGCGAGATATAGGTAGAAGACAGGGGCTTAGGCCGCGATGGCTCGAAGGAAGCCGTCGTGGAGACGCCTGAGCATATGAAATCGCCGGCACCGAAAGAAAAAACGCCGGCAACAAATAAAAAGAAGCATTGACATTGGATGAACAGGCGACCAATGAAGTTCCTCAGCATATGGATATGTAAACGCCGCCATAGAAAAAGGGGACGCCGTCATCCAAAAAAAGAAGCGGCGCCATCAATGATGAAAGGTCGCCGCCCATGCAACGAGTTAAACATCGGCACGCAATGCAATGAGACCACCAGCACTGACATACAGTGAAAGTAGATTAGCATCAACGAAACTCTGTCAGTCAGTGCATAAGCGCCGGCATTCTTCATAAGAACGCCGGCATCCATCATAGGTGATAGACAACAAAGAAACTCCGGCATCCATCATAGAAACGCCGGCATCCATCATCATAGAAAAAAAATGAGAACGCCGGCAGTGTCATGCAACAA
The DNA here is from genome assembly GCA_022702645.1 of Microbotryum intermedium. Lineage (NCBI taxonomy): Eukaryota > Fungi > Basidiomycota > Microbotryomycetes > Microbotryales > Microbotryaceae > Microbotryum > Microbotryum intermedium. The sequence goes on along the minus strand of JAHWDX010000005.1, from coordinate 819,536 downwards.
AGAAACGCGGCACAGAAAATCAACTTCGAGGGGGCAACCCAGGAGATCCGAAAAATCACCCTTGACACGCTCAAATAATAGCGATCTTGGGCAAGGCAAAGGGCCTCGATGAAGCGATTGAGCGACTGGAGAGCATAGACGAATAATCAACGGCACAGCAGAAGCGCAAAATCACCGGGTGACCAGGACAGAACTGCCCAATCGGCCAATGTCGGACTCGATGAAAACAGGGATGTTGACAGTGAGTATACTGATGATAGAGAGCACAGGCCCGAATCATCGAAGCGAGGTCAGAAATCAGGCGCCACAGTAAACTGCGGGTGGCAGGCGAACAGGAAAGGTTGAAGGCGCCGGCTGGCTCGAGCTCAAGGGCACGAGGCAAGTCGAGCCTACAGCAATCGCTTAGGCGTTGAAAAACGAGAAAGAGACGCAAAGCTACAAGCAAGGTGCTCTCCTGATGTATGCAAGATCACAGCCGCGGGTCGGCAATCATGCTGATGACGGCATAGAGCCGCGAATCGCAGCAGGGACAGCGAGCAATGACTCGAGCAACAGCAGAGAATGGCCAAGAGACCTGTAGGTGTCAACAGGGGTGACCCTTCCATCAAACATAGGAAATGATGGAACTGATCATAGCCAGGGACAGCCGACCAGCTCAAGAAGGAAGAGCATACATGATCATGCGAGCAGCGAGAAGCACCTCAGCGACGCACGCAGTGGTCATTGCCAGCGGCGTGAGCGTTGTGCGGTAGACAACCAAGGTGAGACCTGAGAAGAGCACTACATATGACCCAGAAGCCTGTCAAGATTGAACTTGATACATAGGGCCAGGGGCCAAGGCCCAAGGGACAAGCAACACGAGCCTGCTGGTGCAGCTGGTGACCCGAAAATTACGTCGCACGAGGGCGCACCAGGTAATGATAGTTCCACAAGCAGTCATTGATTCCCAAAAAGAAGAACGATAACAACCACAAGACACACGACACTTTCCAGGAATACTGTGACTTGCCAAGGTTTGTGGACGTCACAGTGCAACGATAGGCGCGCCGCTGGAGCGATGACATGACGCTGATGACCGTTCAGCAGGCGAGCCGCGAGCGGCCGGAGGGACACGTGACTAACGAGCAAACATGATCGTCGGGCATGCGACAACGAGTTCGAAGGTTGATGGGACGATACATGACATGTCGAAAAGCAAAATTCGCCAACTGAAACGAGCACGCCGTCGCAGAAAGGCGGGCGAAATAATGATTGACCAGAAGTGAAGAGAGATTCGCCGACTTCTTGCGGGCGCGCCTTTTCGTCGCCTGCAGCAACCACCCAAGCTCATGCCGAAATAGGCCGGCCCAGCCAAAGCTACTTTGGAAACTGTTTTGTGATTCTGAAAAATTCGGAAAGAGGGCGAGCTTGAAGTGGTGCTTGTATTACATCTCGCTCATCAGCTACATTAAATAGTGCGTCGTCCATCCCGCACCAGTGCACCGTACGTGACGCCCGATCGCTCGCCCTCGCAGCTGGCTAGCTGGCGGCAGTTCTGCCAACCTCCGCAAGCCGGACGTCGGCTCGAGCTTCGCAGGAGCTCTGGCCCGTGCTCTCTCTCTGCCCCACAAACAGCTTCCGCGAGCCACTATGAGCAAGCACAAGGACGAGCTTAAACCGAGCAAGAAGAGTGGCAACAAACGCCCTCGATCGCAGCGAGAAGACGAGGCCGTAGTCGCTGCACCAAATCATGTCGAGGACGTCGCCAAGCTCGAACCAACAACGACCACGGCTATGGAGGATGTCGTCAAGGAGTCTGCGGACAACGATCGCGACCAAGACGACGCCGGTTCTGACTCGGATGCAGACGAATCAAAAGAACGCAATTCGAGGAAACCGAGACCGAGCAGTGACAAACCCAAAGTACGGCTGCCGATCGACGACGACGACGATGAAACTCCGGCGCTCTCGCACAAGGAGAAGCGACTCGCCAAACGGCGCAAACTCGCCGGCATACCCGAACGCGAACCCGCACCTTCGCCTGCTTCGATGGTTCATCCGTCTCAAAAAGCCGTCATCGACCTCTCCGGCAAGGGAACCGTCACGACCGCGATGGGCAACACTCCCGCCAAATCGGCCCACGGCGTGTGGGTTGGCAACATGAATTACGCGACCACGAGCAAGGACCTCATCCAATGGTTCAGCAGTCGCGGTTTGACCGAAGTCACGAGGATCAACATGCCCAACGGCAAACGAGCCCACGAGAACAACAGAGGGTCAGCCACGTCCATCGACCTTTCGTTTGAAGAATCTTTCGTGCTCAACTTCCCTCTCCCCCCCCCCCAACGGCCGCATCCCATAGTTTCGCCTACGTAGATTTCCCTACCGCAACCGATGTCGAAATCGCAATTGGTGTCTCAGAACAGCACCTTGACGGCCGCAAGTTGTTGATCAAGAGCTCGTCCGATTTCACAGGCCGGCCGACGCCTGCCCCCTCCGCTCTGACGATGGCGTCGATCCCTCCTTCGGCACTCGTTGATCCTTTGACCATAACTGCCAAGAAGTACCCCACCGAAGACGATGAAGATGACGAGGATGGCCATGACGGCCAGGGTGACGAGGAAAACTCGACCAAGCCTCCCGTTGTCGCCGTCGGGCTTACAGGGAATCAACCCCGACCCGTCACGGGAGTGGCCCAACCGGCGCTGAACCGTACAGCTCGCAAGATCCTCGATCGACAAAAGAACCCACCGGGACCTACATTGTTCTTGGGCAACCTAGGGTTCGAAACGACGGTCGAGGACATTCGAGAGATGTTTGATGCGCATCAAAAGGCGATGGCGAACTGGGCGCCGCGGGATAAGCAAGAGAAGAAGAAGCAGGAGAAGGAGAGGAGGACGGCCAAGAAACGTGAGGCTGCTGACGATGATGACCAAGTGAGTGGCAGCGAAGAGGAATCGAGTGACGAGGAGGAGAAGGACCCGGGCGATGAAGAGAAGGAGGAGAAGGAGGATGGAGCTGAAGGAAAAGGTGAGGGTGAGGATGAGGCACGAAAGCCGAAACGTGTTCGAGCGAAAAAGTTCAAGCCCGAAAAAAAGGAACCTCTGGACCTGTCGAAAGCCAAGGACGCTGGGATACGCAAGGTCCGCTTGGGGACATTTGAAGATACGGGCAAATGCAAGGGGTGAGCTCGCTCGTGGGCTGTAATCAGCGGGAAGTGCGCCGCGCGCTCCTCAAATCCTGACAACTTCTTCTTTGACCTTTCAGATGGGCTTTCGTCGATTTCCATCTTCCCGAACAATGCACGCGAGCGCTACTCAACATCCGCAACCACTCTCTTGCCGGCCGAACACTCACCGTCGAGTACGCCTCATCCGACGCCGTCCGTCGAGGAGCCATCGGGACCCGAGGAGCTATCGGGGGTCGGGGTCGAAGTGGACCGTCGTCTCGCGGCGGAAGTGCGCGCGGAGGTAGAAAGGAGGGCGGTCGCGGGAGCGGGTCGACAGGGGACGCCGATGGCTCGAGACCGTGGAACGACTCGGACACGCGAGCGGCTGCCGGGGATGGGAGCTGGTGTGAACAGCCTGCTGCTGCCGAATATGGTGGGCCATCGGGGAGAGGAGCTTTTGGGGCTGGTCGTGGTGGTAGCAGAGGAGGTGCTCGGGGTGGCAGAGGTGGGCCTGGTGCTGGAGCAGGTGGATCGTTGAGAGGGGGCAACGAGAAGCGAGCCAAGCCAGGAGCTGCTTTGGCGAGTGCACAGCGTGCCAGTGAAGCCATCTTGCCAAGTACAGGGCGCAAGATCGTGTTCGAGTAGATATCGACAGCTTCCATATTACCTACCTGCCGGTTTCCTTGTGCCCAGACTCCACCGTTGGTACCTTTGCAAGTCCGACTGGAAATCTCGGCCGAAAATGCGTCGGCGTCTCGGCCGTAATGTGCAATATCCTCGCCCGAGCTTGATCTCGAAGCTCGAAGCGGCGGGGAGGCGCTTTTATCTGGTCTGCAATCTGCTGTCCGCCATCGTCTCCCGGCCCGACAGACCAAGTTGGGCCCAAGAAGACCCTACCCCTGCTGCAAGATGTCGAGCTCGAACGCAGCAGTGGAGCAACATACTGCGATCGCGCAGGATGCCTTACCCGCGAATGCATACGCTTTACAGCGCACGAACCAGCTCGCCGGTCTGCTGACCATCATCCGCGATACCAAGACGACCCGCGGCGACTTCATCTTCTATAGCGATCGCATCATCAGGCTGTTGGTCGAGGAAGGTGCGTCCAGTCACATGCGGCCCAACAAGCGTATCCGTGGTGGCTGAGGGTGTGCATTGGGTATTTGGAACACACGAGTCGGGAGCTAATCTCCGTTGGGTTTTCTGCTCCGACTCCGTGCAGGATTGAACCATTTGCCCGTGGTCGACAAGAGTGAGCCCATCCGAGCCAAAGCTCTCGAGTCAAAACACGTACATGGTTATTGAACATGGTCCATTCTGCGAGCAGCTGTCGTCACCCCAACTGGTCCGTTCTAGTCAGCCGTCCATCTCGCCGCCGGTTCCCGCGCGCGACCCCCACATCTGAGGGTCTGACTCTCGGAAGGTGCGTCGGCTGCTCATTTACTTGCGCAGGGCTAAATTACGAGGGCGTCGGGTTCGAAGGCAAGATCTGCGGTATCTCCATCATGCGAGCAGGTGAAGCCATGGAAGCCGGGCTTCGTGAATGCTGTCGGTATGTCGTAGTCCTAAGGTCCACGGGACCGAAGGGGGGGATCAAAGTCTTCGGTGTTGTCTTCTCCTGAGACGAGAGGAACCGCACCACTTCTGCTTTTGACGAATCATTTTTCTTTGAATTTTTTTAGAGCAGTCCGGATAGGTAAAATTTTGATTCAACGGGACGAAGAGACCCACCAGGCCAAGCTCTTTTACGCCAAAGTCCCCGATGACATTGCCCAACGGTATTGCCTCTTGCTCGATCCTATGCTAGGTCAGTATCTGATCTCATCTCTCTAGATTCAAAAATTCAAGCCTCCTCATCAAATCAGACCTCGTACTCCTTTCTCATCCCCTCAAACCTCTCTAGCCACCGGCGGCTCGGCGATCAAAGCGATCGAAGTCCTCATCGACCACGGTGTACCCCAAGAACGGATCGTGTTCCTCAACCTCGTCTCATGCCCCGAAGGCCTTGAAGCCATGTACAAAGCCTACCCGCATGTCCGAGTCGTCACGGCTTGGATCGACGAGTGCCTGAATGAGAAGAAGTACATCTTGCCTGGGTTGGGAGGTGAGTATTCACCCCCCCCCCCCCCAGAGCTTGTTTCGGCGGGGAGGGTTTGGAATTGGCTGATCGAATCAATCTCATGCTGTGGCAGACTTTGGTGATCGATATTTCACTTCGGATTGAAAGGTCTGATGTAATGTGGGCCATTTTCTTGCTCGACTACTCATGCGGGACGAAGCGTCTCCGTCGCAACCCGGATCCAAATCGGATCAGAGTGATCGGAGTGCCAAGAACTTGTGATTGCAGACTATGCAAAGTGCGGACTTATGCAGTAAGAGACAAATGCGATGCAAAATGCAGTGTGGTTCGATGCGATGCAAAGTCCAGTGTGATGCGATCTGATGCGTCGAGAGAGAATTAGGGAACTGAAAGGCTGAGAAAGCCTTTTATATGGAAAAGTCTGCTCCGTCATGACGGCCTGGCCACGAGTTCAAATGTCACCTCGTTCCCAATGAGCGTTCCTGCTCGCCGGTCTGGAAGAACTCAATCCGCTGGGAGGGCGACCGATCTCGGCCCCGGGCGCAGGTGAAGCCGCTCGAACAAACGAGATGGACAAGTTGGACTTGGCCAACGGGCCACGACTTGATGTGGTCACGTTGTTGGACCAAAAAGAAGAAGCGCGCGGAGGGGACACGGCGACGGCTCGGGGTGCAAAGAAGGCTAGTTCGGTCGGCGGCGTCTCTGTGCTCGACTGGGCGAGATCGAAGGCCACGCCGTCGGGGTCATCGACGATCGGAGGCATCAGAGCAGGTGGCCCGTAAATCCCGTCGTGGTCTTGCACCAAGTCCATCGAAGCGTGAACATCCGCGTCGACAGGGATTCCTAAGTTAGTGGTATCGGGCTTCAGCCCTGTTGGATCCGATGCGGTTCGAGGTCGAGCGACGGCGGCACTGCGTCTCTTTTCGCGCTGTTTGGCCTTTGTCCGAGCCATCTCCCATTCGGCGCCAGGACCCGCGTAAGGAGCAAAGTCGAGCGAGGTCAAGTCGCCTTCGCCGTGCGGACCCTCGGCAACGACTCGAAGCTTCTCCGAGAGGTCTAGCGCTCGGGAGGCGAACACGATTCGCACGTTGCCGTGGAGGTAGTAGTGGGGATCTTGTACCTTGTTTCCGCTCGCGGAGGAGGAGACCATCGCTGGCGAACAGAATTGCAGATGGATTGCGTAGCGTAGTCGGCCTTTGGTACTAGCGTCACTGGCTTCAAAGGCGTAGCTCTTTTGTCGGACAAACGTCTTGCCTCCTTGGCGTTGACGGTCCAGACCGCTCAGATCGTAGAGGATCAGGAAGAGCTTGATAGCAGTCGAGTTGGGGTTTTTGACGATCAGTTGGACCTGGCCGCGGACGGGCACACGGTAGCCGGGGAATCGGGGCAGAGATGGCTTGGAAGGGATTGGGCCATCCGCCGCAGCTAATACTGGCTCATCGCCTTGAGACTTGTCGGCGTGCAAGAGGGAGCAGTAGTAGGCTTCGAGGTCGATCGTACCAACATAGGGACTCGAGCCCTTCGCCCCTTCGGGGCCCGAGTAAAAGAAGGCCTCGAAAGGGATGTTCAGGTGGGGTGGGCATCTCAGTCTCGAAGGGGCATCCGTGCCGCCGAGTACTCCGATCGAAGCGAGGAATGGAAGTGGGAGCGAAGGCAAAGCACTGAGTCGGCCCGTAACAACCGACTGCTCGAAACTGCCGACGAACGAGCCGTGGGGCACGACCGCGGGTGGCATGCTCCAGCTCATGGCCGATGAAGTGCCGAGCGATATCGAATGCGCCGACGCGGACGCTCGTCTGCGTCGACTCGATTGGGGTGAAGGGTACAGCGATGACGTCAAAGAAGCACTTGAAGCATTCACATTCGTAGCAGCGGGGCGAGGAGGTGGGTATTGGGCCGAACTTTTGCGCCGAGTCCCGGGGCCGGCGACGTGGAACGAGTGCGTCTCATCGGCCAGGGGTGATCGCGGGGAGCCAACGACGACTTGCGGCGCCGATACAACTCGTCGAGCAAAAGGACTGGCGCCACTGGTTAAAGACGATGGCGAGAACGAAGGTGAAAGGCGACGAACCCCTGGGGGCGACGTAGGCGAGAGAGCGAACTCGTCCGTGCCGCCGGACGATCGACTCGATGACAGCACCGCAAACGGCGGCCGGAGATCTCGCAACGGTCCATCGACGATCGAACCCTCGCGACCGTAGAGCTCAAGCAGCGACGATGAAGACGAAGACGACGCGATGATGTGGTTCGGCGGTGTTTCTAGTGACAGAACCGATTCGAATACGGTGTGCATCTCCTGCAAGGGCGCATGGTGCGACGTCGACGAAGGGACGATCGCTATTGGTTCCGAGACGACGTTTGCAGCCCGATCGAAGCCATCCGCGACTTCGGTGTCAGGGTGCCACACCGATGAAACACCCACGGATGCGTTGGGCTCTCTGCTCGAATGGTGGAAATGCTGTTCGGTATCTGTCGGAGCCGAGCGAAGGAGCGGGGAGAAAGAGTCAGCCTCGGTGACTGGTGGACAATGAGCGGGTGAGAAGGTCACGAGACCCCGAGCTGGGCAGCCATGCACGAGGCCGGTTAGCGTGGCGAGAGGGCAGCACGATGCACTCACTTCTCCCTCCTCGCCAGCTCATCGGAGCGAGCCAACTTTCGGCCGAAGGAGAGATATTTTTGCGGTGGTCTGCGCTGGCGGGGGAGGGGCTCGGTCGATGGTAGGTGTTGGTAGGGGGCTGAGCGCCGAGCGGACAAGCGCTAGGCAACAGCTCCCCGTTGACTCGAAGTCCAAATTGAACCACTGCACAACCAGCGCGGTGCAGTCTTGATCAGACAAACAGAAGCCTGCAGCGGGAAGTTGATCATTTTAGTCTTGTTTACAAAGTCTAATCCCATTACATGACGATTCTCTCGAGTTGTTGCGCTTGACTTGACAATTTGAAAGGTTGAACTTGTTCCTCTCAGCTCTGCCTCCGGTCTAATTGCGCCAATCGCCGACAGTCATCACCGCAAATCCTGCGATAATTTTCACCAAGGAACAGTATTTTGTATGATGACCAATAGGCCTAGAATACTGAATGACAGCTTCAATGAGATGACCCGGTTCGGTTTTCCGCAGTATGCAATCTGGTGGTCTCGTGGCGGCGTCACACTGGCACGAGCGCACCGCATGAATCTGGTCTCGAGCTTCTCGACCTGCGTGTGCACTGTGTATTCGACATCGACCAGTCAGGATGAGCGATTCCGCAGCAGGACTGAGGCAACGGAAAGCTGCATCCTCGCCCTCTTCCTCTTCGGCGACGCTCGATGCCTCGAATGCTCGTGCAACCGAGGATGCGGAACACGAGCCTTCGTCGCAGCGGACGTCGATCACGTCGATACCCATCAAAGAGCGAGCCCCTCTCTCGTCGGGGCGCAGTGTTCTGACTGTGATCCTCTTCCTGGTCATCCTCGTGCCGTTGCATTGCGGTCAGCTCTTGTTTTATCCGCTGTCGCTTGTGCCCGGTGAGTTTGGATGGCCCTCCCATTTGCATTCCAATCTCCCATGACACCATGCGATGCACGGTCGAGGGCGTATCAGCACCGTGTGGGGCGGCACCAGACTCGACCCGGCCGGCTCTCATTAAGAAGCGCCCGTGACCCCAGGGCCTGTACGCTGTCCAATTCGACCGCACCAGACTTGGTTAGCAGTCCATCCATACATTCATCATAACTGACCAATAATATCTGGACTGCGCAGGTGGCCTACGAGAACTGTACTGGTGGGGCATCGAACGCACCAGCGAAGCCTTCTCGACCCTGCTCGTTTTCATCTGCGCACCGTCAAAGATCGTCCTGACCGTCGATGACTCGCTCGACCTTGCCGAACTGTACAAAAAGGACCCAGAAACCGGTCGCATGAAGCTCAACTTGGACAAGCGAGCAGGTGAGCGTTCCTTGTTACCTCCCTGTCACATAACTCCCGAGACAGTCGGCGATCCAGCCGACCAGATATACGACTCAAACTGAATTGACCACCAACGCCGCCGATGCAGTCTACATGAGCAACCACCAGATGTACGCCGATTGGATCTACACCTGGGCCCTCTTCTACGCCGCGGAATTGCACGGCTACATACGAATTTTCCTCAAGGCCTCGCTCAAGCACATTCCCATCGCAGGGCCGGCGATGCGCCTGTGGTCCTTCATCTTCCTCAAGAACTGGACGCAGGACCGCGAGGCCGTCGGGAACCAAGTCTTCCACCTAGGTCGACGTGCCCAACGCCACGATCGCAAGCTGGCAGTGCTTATCTTCCCCGAAGCGACGCTCGTCTCGGTTCTGACGAGGCCTAAGAGCAAAGCTTATGCCGACAAGATTGGCGTCGAAGACTTGAAAAACTGCCTTCTGCCCAAGTCGACGGGACTTCTCTTTACGTTGAGGACGCTCAAGCTCAAGGTCGACGATCTCTCCTTATACGACATCACCGTGAGTGACGAGCGGCATTCCGGGGCTACTCTTGGAGGCTGCAGATATTAACTCTGCCTCTTGATCAATTCGCCTCCTCGCCGTAGATCGGTTATCCAGGCATCCCATCGATGGGGTATGCCCAATCCTACTATACCTTGCACTCCATCTTCGCCGCCAGCCAAGGCCCCGACCAAGTCTCGATTCACCTGCGCAAGATCAACCTCGCCGACATTCCGATCGGCAACGTCGATCGATCGCTGACGCCCGTACAACTCGACGATGCCTTGACGGCGAAGGAACGCAAGGCGTTCGACGAATGGCTGCGTGCGAGATGGACGGAAAAGGATGAGCTCATGGATGGGTACTACAAATCGGGCGCGTTCGAGGCCAAGGACTCGCAGCGCACCGAGTGGCCCATCAAGGTTACAAGTTGGGACGACTGGGTCAGTCATGTTGCCTTTTTCCCATACTACATACACGCAACGCTCTGACCACTCTTCTCCTCTTTCGCGGTACAGTTGTCGATCGCCGCACAATTATTCGCACTGTACGCACTCTGGCGCGTGTCGGTTTGGTCCTGGCGATTTTACCACTCCAGCCCCAGTGGCGTCTCCCCTTGGTCGGCTATGTGGGACATGTACACCGAGGCGGCGATGAAGAACTACCTCAAGGCGCCTCCGGGCGTAGGGGATCATCCCCTTGGGACTCCGGGTCCTGCCGGCGCGGCGATGGGAATGTGAAAAGAAAGAAAACGACGCCACTTGTTTCTTGTTTGACGAAAAGTGCAATTATCTTTTCTTGAAGTAGCCGCTCGTGCACACGTTCCCACGCATGCGTCACTGACTTGATTGTGTATCGACTTTACACATTTGTCATCTTGGTCATTCTATTCCTCTGTCTCGTCGATCCAGAACTTGGGAAATGGGGAACTGAACTCCTTTTTGGCTCGAATCACATGAACTTGCTAGCCATGCCCATCATCCCAGATAGCCCACCACTGTTGCCGCCACCGATCACGCCACTGGCCTGACTCTTGAGCAACATTTGCAAAGCCATCTTGCCCGCCTGCCCGACGGCATCTTGTTTGGATCCACCGTCGCCGGTGCCACCATTCTGGTCGAACAGTTTGGACGCCTCGGCCATGGCCTGCGAGATGAGCTGGGCTTGGAATCCTCCTCCGCCACTGCTTTGTTGTTGGCCCTCGTTGCCCGAGGTGAACTTTTTCATCGCTTGCAGGGCAGCTGTGAGCGGCGGAGGCAGAGTACGGAGAGAGAACGGGTTGCGTGTGTGTGGTGGGGGGAGCGGAGACAGACCGGTGCACGCGGGGAAAACGGAGATGGATCAGAAAAAGCCCGAGGGTAATCAGCCCCAGTACCATCTGCACCACTCACCGGCGGCACCCAGGCCGTTGGTGCTCATGTTGGACGAGTCCTGGTCGCCATAGGCCTGCGCATGGGCCTGTTGGGCGGCCTGCTCGTCGATGTCGTTGTCCTCGTGTTGGCCCTGCTTAACGAAATGCATCGCCTGCGAGAACATGCCTTCATCCTCGCCCGAATGGCTCGAAGCGAGTTGGGCGATCTGACTGAAATCGACTGGGACGGAAGGAATGGGCACAGTTACCGTACGACGCGTGTCAGTGCATGGGGATCGAAAGCGGTCGATGACATGACGACCCGTCGGGGCGGAGGACGCGATGCGCAAGTGGGGCACAGGCCCGCGCTCAGCTGGACGTGACGTCGGCGTCGCATGCTCGCCGGATGTCGTTGCTCGGAGGTGAGCGCGGTGGGGAACCAGATAGATACGGTTGCTACACTCGACCACCACGGCCGCCACAGACGACATCTCACAAATACCACTCACATCCACCTCCACCTCCGGACTGATTGTCTTGCGCAGGTCGGTTGTTGTCAGCGCTGTTGAGCGCGGCCGAACCCTGGATGCCGAAGTCGCCTCCGCCCTGGCCTTGGTGGCCCTGCTGCGATGCCTCGTACTGCTTGTACGCGCCCTGAGCCAAGTTCAAGATGTTGTTCATATCAAGGTTCGTGTAGTTGAGTGTTCGCTGGGTGGTAGAAAGATGTGCGGAGAAGTGGGTGGGTGGGTGGGTGGAGAGGAGTGAGACCAGCAAAAGCCGCCACCGCGAGTCTGACGTGGCCACGCCGGATATTCAACGTGGGGTGCCCCAGGTTCAGCGCTCAGCGCTCAGCATTCGGTCGCTAGAATCGTGCATCGATTGAGACTCTTGTTGCAACCGATCTCCGAGCCTGCAGCGGGTCACGTTGAAGATTGGACACCTTTCGATCGCCGGAAGTGATAAAACCTTCCCCCCCTTTATAAAGACACCGATGCATTCGTCTATACCCAAGACCGCACTTCGATCTCACTCTCGACGCGGCCTTCGCGCTCCGCCAGCGCTGGCGTCGAAGTTTAAACAGTGGGCACAGAGTGCGGTCTGGCGGGTTGACAAAACATTTCCAAGATTCGGGAGCTACACAAGCCCGTAAACGAAAGTCAATCTAGAAAACCGAAGGAACTGATCACGAGAAAAACCTGAACGTCCTGGTCGAAAGAGACTGGGACTCATTGTCCATCGAAAGACTTGCGCCAATCGCCCGCTCCTACCGGCGGGACTAATTTGTGGCCGTCACAACGGACACCAAGGTCATCAAATCTGCTGACCCCTCCTAAAGCCTCATTTCCGCCCAACTCGCTTCAGTTCTGGAGCGAAGACTAGGATTCAAAGATCGCGGCTAGAGCCCGTGTCCGACCGCCCCAACTACCCCTCCGCACTTTCTTCTCCGAACTCGCACCGTCAGCAATGACCGGAGGAAGTTGGTCGTCGAACGATGCCTTTGGTGGTGAGGAGACTAAATCATTAGTGGTGTGGTTGGGCAGGCTGTACAAGGACATTCTGCGCCACTTGATCGAAGAATCGGACTGCTCCGACTCGATCGAAGTTGATCTCGACCTCGACGACTCGGATAAGAAGGATGAGAGCGACGACGACGACGAGCTCCGTCCCTGGGAGGAATACGTTGACTCGTCACCCATTTCTTCGTCTGAGACGTCATCTTTCGCGGTTCCATTCAGTAAGGCCTCGAGCGACTTGATCATCTCGTGTCCGCTCGAAGTCAAACTTCTTATCGCGTCGGAAGAAGACCGACGCACCGAAGCGAATGCCTTGATCCGCTTGCCGAGGTTACTAAGCGCAGAGGTCGTCGAACTTGTGGAGACGGCTGTAGCAGAACTTGGTGTTCTGTTCGGACTTGATATGATGGGTGCTTGTCCCAGAACGAGGGACGGCAATGAAGGCGGGAAGAGACCGGACCGACGATGGAACGGCAATTTCGACGAGGTGGGCGGTCTAGGCTCTCCCTGCGCCAATGGCTCGGAGGATGTTTCGTCAACCGCTTGTGGGACCGATTGCTGTCGCGCCCTCGTCGACGGGAACGAAATCCGAGGCCGTAGATTCGGAGTCATTGCCCCGGTCGAGGACCTCGGAGCTTTGCGCTCGGTCGGAGATTGTTCGGCTGGAGAAGCTGACGTCCTCATCGCTGCGCCGACAAAATCACACTCGACCATTCATAATCAGTCCAACTCGAACCGACACGGCATCCACCGAGACCAGACATCCGCTCACCTCTTGTGGACCTCTTGACACTCAAACATATCGCCCACAACCTCAATTCCCTTTCGCCTAACGAGGCGCCCGATTCATGCTCACTGAACCGATCGCCTTTGATCATCTGGTTCCTCAAGGTCTTCTCCGCCGTCGCTCGAGCAAGGTGTTCGTACATCCTGTACTCTTTGCAGCTGGGCTCAAAGTCGGTGTACCATTCCGGCAAGTGCAGTGGTCTAGGGTCGACGCGGTTGAGATAACGCATCGAAACAACGCCGCCATTGGGGCAACTTGGGCCGAGCGAACGATGTCGGACGTGTTGGGATCGGTGGTCCGAGGTTTTTGAAGGACGCTCGAACGCTAGGGGTGAACGACGATAGGATTTGCGAGTCCATTTGTGGGCCTGTGGGTGCGTCGGAGGCAAGTACTGGCCGGTCAAGGTTTGTCGCAATGAGGCCGGTGGGCGTGGTGCGATCCGTGCCGTGATCGGACATGACGAAAGGGTATTGCCAGCGGCGACGGATGCGACTCGGAGGGGTGGTGACGGGGGTCGAGGTTGAAGGTGGAGGCTCGGATGAGGTAGAGGAAGGTAGGTCGGCAGGTTGTAGGATGGCATGATGGCTGGTTGACGTTACGAGTGGCGAAAGTGACTCGGAAGCGAGTGCGTCCTAGTGCGGTGGATGGCGGCTTTGAATGAGCGACAAGAAGATGAAGAAGACGGTAAGAAGGATGGAAACTCAGAGGGGGGCGGTCGAGATCGAAAGGGAGGGAATTGGTAGATATCAAGACAGTGGCCAAGGGATCGATCAAATAATGACCGGAAAATTGAACGGGCAGGGCGAGAGTTGAAACTTAGGGAGACGATTAGCGAGTGACGACGAACGTACCCCCTTTGATGAACGCAGCAGGGGCAGGGCCTTACCCCACTCGATATCCGCGCGCGACGCCAACCCACCCACCTCTCCAAGGGCTATGTCCAAGGGAGATCCAGGCAGGCAGGCAGGTAGGCAGGCAGGCAGGTAGGCAGGCAAACAGTAAATGAGTGGGTGTGACGAGTGGGAGGATCAGTGTTGAAACTTGAAACCGCCAGGCGCAGGAGAGGAGACATTGGCTCATCAATCTCGCGCCCGGACTGGGACAAACCCCCCTATTCGTGCGACGCCGTGACGCGGCCTCCCGGACAGGCGCAATCAAACCACGATCATCATCTCGGAAAAACAATCCGTTTCGATTCTTCCGCGTCTAATGGTCCCCATCCCATTTTTTTAACGTGAGACGGCGAACACGGCATCCGTCGACAGCATGGATATCCAAGGGCATCAAGGCTGAAGAGGATGGTGAGAGGTGACATCAGGGCCCATCGACTGCCGCGCGTCGGCCAGCCGGTGCCTCGGGAGGAACAGCTGGTCGCCAGGAGGAGACTGCAAAAAGTGATGACCCACCAGGCATATTTCTCCCTTTCTCGGGGCTCTCTCGCACCCAGACTCATGCGTTGTCATTCTTTTTTGGATTCAATGTCGTACATCGAAGAATAACTGGGGCTGGCTCCGTCGTCGCTAGATCTAGTCTCTACAGTGCGCCGCGTCGGCTCTCGAGGTTCTTGACGATAAAAAGGGATGTGTCGAGGAATCGATCGACACAGTTGACCAGACATGACTCTTCCCCTCTTGAGAACCGACCGCCGATCGAGCCCGTGATGCATCTGGGGGAAGACGACGATGATGCCCCGGTCAGTCTCCCCGTCTAGCGAGCGAGTGAGAGCTGAGCCGGCCAGACTCACTTGTCCCAGCACATGTCGGTAAAAGTGTGGATCGACGTCTGTAATCGAGCCTTGGTCTGCTCTTGTTCGAGGAAGGCTTGCAGTTCACGCTGTTGCACCAGTGACGAGATTCGTGAGCGTCATCTTCTCACACGAGAGCGACCGGGAGAGGGTGTGGTGTGTCATGTACCTGGGTCGCGGCGTCGAACTGTTCGGTAGATGCTGGTGCTTGGGGTGCCGACATGCTGTTTCTGTGTGTATGTGCGATCCGGGATATAGTGTGGGTGAGTAGGTGTCGAAGTCGAACGCCGACTGGTGAACGCGTGAGCATTCGTGAACCGCCCTCGACTTGGCACGCGCTTGCGAAAGCAGCCGGCTTGGACAGGCTTGGGCAGGCTTGGACAGGCTTGGACTCTGCTCAGCTGGCCAGTTCTCGCTCCTCACCGACCAGCTCGCCTTTGCACTACAAGCGACTTCGCAAGTCAGGCATGTCGATCCGATCCGTCACAACGTCTCTGCGGCTATCGCCCTTGGTCGCCTCGACAATGAGCGGTGGTAGCACTCGATCCTTCTCGTGTACGGCCTCGACCTCGGCCAAGAAAGTGCTGTCGCCCTTGCACAAGACCTCGATCGAACGAGCACGACGAGCCGAACGATTGAGCGGTGGCAGTGTCAGTGGAAGTGGTCAGGCACAGAGCATGACTTTGGGTGAGGCCGCCAGGACACTGCAGGTGAGCGTCCCAGCATCCGGCAGCCCAAGCGAAAGCACCGTCGAGCTGATTCGAACCGTCCCTTGCAATTATGCGCAGGCCCTGTCACCGACGACCCCGAATGCAGCTTTCGAAATCAACATCACCACCAAACCCATCGCGACCGTTCAACTCAACGCACTGCGAGGTCGGGTCTTCCTTCCCCACTCGTGCATGTCCGCGACCAAGTCGACGCTGCTTGTCGTCTTCGCCTCTGGTCCCGCCGCCGCCGCCGCTCGCCAAGCAGGTGCCGACGTCGTAGGAGGCGAAGAGCTGATCCCCAAGATCCTCAACGGAGAACTCTCCCCGGACAAACTCATCACCATGCCCGAACTGCTGCCGTTGATTCAGAGGAATCCCACCCTCGCGAGGATGCTCGGTCCGAAAGGCTTGATGCCCAGTGTCAGGCGCGGGACCGTTGTGGAGGACGTCGCAAAAGGTGTGCAGGAGGCTCGCAACGGTTTGGATTGGAAGGGCGACTCGAAGGGTGTCGTCAGAGCAGGTACGGGCTGCAGTCGAACAGGACGTCTGAAATTCCGAAAGGTAGCACTAACGATCACTCAAACTTGCCGTACTCAGCCATTGGTCGACTGCACTTTGACGTCGAGAAACTGCAAGACAACATCCACACGCTCTTGGCATCCGTCTCTGACATCTCATTGGGCGGTTCCGGTGCCGTCAAGGATTCGCCTTTAAGGACCAAGCGACGTGAGTCTCATCTTGCTGTTCCTCCCCTTCGCCGACATCTGATCCGATTCCTCTCTCCCCTCCTACCCAGCCGCCATCACAAGAGTGATGCTGTCATCTACTCAGGGTCCAGGTATTTTCCTGGCCGATGTGTGAATGACTGGATTTGGAATTGTACACCAAGTGACAACTTATCTGGCGGGCCGAGTCCCGGGAGGATCGCTCGCTCTGGCCTCAGAGCACCTGACAGCCAGCGCTGTCCCATCAAAACTTCTCTCCGACCAGCTTTTCACTCATCTCCCACAACTTGGCCGCATTCTCCCCGGACAAAGCATACTCCCTGGCGACGTCGTTGGCGAGTTGGCAGTCTTCTAGGTATCCGCCATTTGATTCTGTGAGAGAGAAGAATTCGCCTCGTCAGGGGTCACGATGACGTGAATCTGGCGTGTGACAGTGCGTCACGGACCTAGGATGTCGTCATCGAACGCCGCAACGATATGGCTGCATCGAGCGTCACGACACATGCTGGTCAGCTGACCGCATTTTAAGCAGATTCTTCGAGCAGTATCGCCTAGCTGAGGCACTTACGTCGAAGTCCCCTGAGGGACATCCTTGGACTCTGAGTCCCCCACTTTCCTGTTTCCCTCTTCGTCAATGATTCCCGCCGACTTCTTGTGTTCCAGCGACAAGTTTCGAGCAAGGTTCGTCATGATCCCACCAGGATGAAGCGAAAAGGTCGGCACATTCCATCGTTTCTTGAGCTCGACGCTAAAGAGCATGTTGGCCGTTTTGGCTTGCCCATACCCCAACCAAGGGTCGTAGTCCTTTCCTTCTGAAAAGTTAATGTCGTCGAACCGAACGGGACCACAGACATGACCCCTCGAGGAGACGTTGACGATTCGGCAATTCGCAGCCAGACGAGGTCGGATCAAGCCCGTGAGGAGGAAATGTCCGAGATGGCACGTCGCGAATTGGGCTTCGTAGCCATCGACCGTTTTGGTGTAGTGCTCCAAACCCATGATCCCGGCGTTGTTGATGAGGACGTCGATCGTCTCTTCGTACGCGAGCACCTCCTTGGACGCTTCGCGCACATTCGACAAGCAGGCGAGGTCGATGAGTAGCGGCCTCAATGGGGCCGAGGGGGTTTCAGATTGAATTTCCTTCATTGCTCTGTCGATACTGTACACGAGCGAGCAACAGGTGTAGGTTGTGTCAGGTGCGAGTATCTATACGATTGCTGGGGGGCTTGGGCTTCTTCCCCGGCCTCCCCGGTCTCGGAGCTCCGGGACGTGTGGGGCTTCCGACGGACTTTGCTTTGGATCGACCAGCCAAGATTATAAGTTTGGGCTCGTGGAGCGCGATTACACGGGCTGCTTCGGCACCTAAACCACCCGGGGATCCTATCGAATCGTGGGCGTGCAAGCAAGTCACGTCGGATCGTTAGCGCGAGAATCCATGTCAATGCAGTTCGACTCGACGAAGATCGCAAATACTGACCACCGGTGATGAGCACGACCTTGCCCTTGATCTTGTCGCTGTAGTAGTCGGCCGCTTCTTGTGCGGTCGTCTTCTCTCCAAAGTGGGAGGGCGGCATATTACTGGAGGTCTCCTGAGTACGGGGGTTGGTGCTGGTGCGTGTGATGAGTGGGAAGACAAGCGACACAGAGAGTTGCCTTTGCCAAGTGCGAGGTGGTGCCGCGTCGTGAATGCATCCACCTCATCCGAATTCCTGCCACTGCTGCAGGCCCGTTTCAGGTATGTTTGGTGTGCGGTGTATGGCAAACTCTGATGCTTGCTGAGAGCCGTGAAACTGAAGCGTTGTTAACTCCTTAATGCTCGTACTCACTGCAGACGACCAGCGTGCCGCCCCACCACGGCCCGCGGGCAACGGCCAAATTGCACGGAGTTGCCGATCCAGTCTTTGCGAAGAGGTCCGAGCTCAAAAATGGCTACCAAACATCGCCGCTGAGCGTTGAACGTTGAACGTTAAGCGCTGAGCGCTGGAAGACGCTGCGGCAGGTCGCGGCTCTTTTTCGGCCAGGCCTGGCCAGGCCCCGCTGCTTCCTCTCCCTCCATGCCTCTCGACTAGCGACCGAGCGTCCACTCTTCCCGTCCAGCAAGCAGCACCTTCCCTCTTTTGGCCTCGTCACCGACTGACCGGCGGCGATGGCACCTTCGATGGGTGACAGGGCGTCTACAACATTGATGGCGCCTCCCATGTCGTCGACTGCTGCTACCACCACGGACCCTCACGCGTCAAGCACCGGGGGCCACACGGCCTCGAAAGCAGCAGCAGCGACGACGACGACGATAACGGCCATTCACGAGCAGCCGCCCGAGGCACCGCACCCTCACGCCATGATGACGAGCGACGAGGTCGATGCTCTCATTCATTCCTATCTCCAAGAGTCGGGTAAGTGAATTGGTTCATGGCGTTAGGTGGAGGCCAGTTGGCAATAGCGGCAGGGTCGTCGCCCAGGGTGGGTTGGTGGGCCAGGTTGCAGCGGCAGGCGCGGCCCAGTGTTGTGATCCCACTGGCGCTGGCGGGCGGGCAACTACTACCTACCAGCCAAGGGCGACGACGATCACGACGACGGGGATGCCGCTTCGACGAATGAAGCCCACAGCCCTCGCTCGACATGCTCAACAACATCATCGGTCACCGATGATGGGCAGTGGTATGGGCCATGACGTCTTGCTAGTCTTGCTTGTCGTACAGGGAGGGAGGTCTTGGGTCCCCCCGTTTCCCCCTCCCCCTCCCCCTTCCTACCCAGCCCTCCTGCTCGCTCGCCCGCCATTCGACGTTTCGAGACCAGCGCGAGGGCCAAAACAAAGCATTCTAATGTGATCGTCGTCGTCGTCGTTCCCGCCCCGCGCCACCCGTCCTCAACTTGTCACAGTCTTAACCAACATCATCATCATCACCGCGGACTGAAACATCAATCCCGCTTGGCTCCCACAGGCTACACTCACACCGCCTTTTCACTCATGCACGAGTCGTCCCTCGCTGGTCCCACCTCGTCGTCGTCCTCGGCCTCGACGGCCATCAATGGTCGCAAGAGCGCTCTCAATGCTATCCTTGACCACTCTATCCCACCAGGCCACCTCGTACGGATACTGCAGAAGGGGCTGCTCTACCTCGAAGCGGAGGCTCGGTATCGAGGCGTCAGTTCAACACGCTCGCATGTGATATCTCCATGACTCCCCCGCCCACTCGCCCACTCACAAACTGATTTGATTCTCTACATCTCCCCTCTCTCATGCGGATGCTACAGGACCCCAAGGAGCCTTCACCGCGGTTGATTGGGTACACAATCCCGAACACAATGCCGCTGCCGCCATTACCCAGGGTCGTGCACAAGCTGCCGACGCCCACCTTTCCCACCGCGACAACAACAGCCGCGAGTGTCCCCCAGTGCACCACAACACCCTCCACATCTTCCACTATTCCGCCCTTGCAGGCGCCCGAACCAAACACAGCGGCGGCAGCACCTCGAGCCTCGGCCCAAGCCACGTCTTTAAACAAGTCGGAGAAGGCCAAGGGCAAGGAGAAGGAGTCGAGCGGAAACTCCACATCAAACCTGAACGGCAAGCGAAAGGGATCAGATCGGTACTTTGCCGGCTCCGAGGCTGGGAAACGACCCAAGATGACGGCCGTCGACGGTGCCTCCAAGCGAGGACCCAAAGCAAACGGCGTCCATGCCGACGATGCGATGGAGGTCGACTCAGCGTCACCAGCGGCGACGATGCCAACGATGAAGAAGAATGGTCATTCGGCCAGTTCGACACCTCGATCCGTCTCTCCGAATGTGCAGAGGAAACCAAAATCGATCCAGACGGGTGTCGATGGCGTTGCCAACCCAAAGAAGCGACCAACTTCGATGTCAAGTACCGGAGCAGGGTCGGCCAGTGTCACATCTGCACCAACGAGTCCATCAGATACGACGGCAACATCCGATCGCAGGGCCTCACTGCCCGAAACGGACAAGAGAAGTCACGCCGAGCTGGTCAAGATCAAGGCCGAGGATGGCGGCGCGCTCGACGACTCGGACGACAAAAAGAAGAAGAAGCGTGGGCTCAAGCCTTCGAACGGGCCGCCGCACAAATCTAGTTCGAACGACCCGGCCGAAGTCTTCCCGACGGTAGACACTTCGAGGGCTTTGAAGTGGTCGGCGGAGAAGGGGCCCGTCAGGTTGCTGCAGGGCCACACGATCGCGGTAAGTGGCTAGCGTGCCGGTCGTTTTAAAAAGAGAGGGCGCACGTACTCATTCAAGCCTCTTTGACTTCCATTCCCTGCAGAAAATCCAAGCGTGCACCTGGAACCCCAAGGTGCCGTCCCTCCTCGCGACGGGGGCCATGGACTCGACCTGTCGAATATGGGACGTGCCTTCCACACGCGCGTCATTGTCCTCGCAACATCGAGACGTGCTCAAGGACAACATCATCCTGAAGCACTCGTCGGCGCAACGACGCGTCGACGTCGGTGCGATCGCCTGGGATCCAAGCGGGTCTTTGCTCGCCACTGGAAGCGAGGACGGCATCGCACGGATCTGGACTGCTTCCGGCGACCTTCATCTCGTCCTGTCGATGCATCAACGCGCAATCATGTCTCTGCAATGGAATCGGCTCGGGACGATGCTGCTAACGGGGTCGATCGACGGCACCGTCTGCCTTTGGGAGATCAGCAGCGGCAAGGTCAAGCAACAGTGGGCTACGCACGCCGATTCGGTGCTGCACCTCGATTGGAATGACGACCAAACTTTTGCGAGCGCCTCATCAGACAAGACCATTCACCTTTTCAACGTCGCGCGCACCACCCCCGTGTATCGCTTCAAGGGACATCGCGATGATGTCAATTTTGTCAAGTTCTCGCCTTGTGGGACCTTCCTCGCCTCGGTGTCGGACGATTATTCGCTTCGTCTGTGGTCTCTGCGCAACATCCCCGGATTTCAAATCGAGGAATCCAAGGCCGTCGTCGCTCGCGACGAAGAGCGCTTGATCGACGGTGAGGACAATGGTGGTCAGCTCGTGCTCGACGGCCACACCGCCGATGTCCACGCTCTCGCATGGTCTCCCTCTGCGAGCGCGCGACCACGGCTCGTCGCTTCGGCCTCGTTCGACAACACGGCTCGATTGTGGGACGCCGATACGGGCGTGTGCCTGCACACGTTCGCGCTCCACTCGGACTGGCTTTATTCGATTGCCTTCTCTCCCAACGGCGCATTCCTCGCGACCGGATCGAATGATGGCAAGTTGCTTGTCTGGCGAGTCAAAGATCGATCTTTGCACCTCGAATACACGCACACGGGACCCGTCTACGAGCTCGCGTGGAAGGCAAACGGCAAGCAGATCGCTGTGTGCGGCAAGTCGCATGACGTCGGCGTGATTGATTTCGACGAGAGCAAAGGTGGAGAAGGAGGAGCAATTTCGGTTGGAAAGAACACGAACTCCCCGAGTTCGAGTTGAGGTCGTGCAGCAGCGCACGCTGTGGTCGGGTCGAAGCGTAGACGGAACAGTGAACGTTCACCCTAGTCGCACCACTTCGTAGAGGACAATGCCTGGATACTCTGAAGAATACAAAGCTCGTTGTTGTTGTTGTTGCTGTTGTTGCTTTTCTCTGTGAAACTTGGCGATCCCGCGTAAAACGTGTTGGACTCCCGGCTCTTGTTCTCATAGCGCCATGCGCACGATCGACCAGGTCCGCGGGTTTTTTATGTGGGGCGACCGCGTTATCAGATGCAGTGGCGGCCGAGAAGACTGCTTGGAGGTAGGGTGAAAGTAGGTAGGTAGCTGCACAAATAGGTAGTTAGTTACTCAGGTAGCTACGTGGTCTTTTTTGGTCTGTATCCCTACAGAATTACCATGCTTGTTTCTCATGCTCCAAAGCTCTTTGCACTCTCGCGATTTCTTGGCGCGCGTGGCCCGGCTTGCGATCACGGTGCCGCGTGCGGCCATCTTCTACAACCTTGTCGTGACGAGATGAGCTGGAGCGACGAGCGGGCGGATTATGGAAGATGGGGCACCCAATGGCATTCCATGAGATCCCTTTTCACATACTTTCGCTGAACTGTTAGGCTGTTGGTGGCTTTATTGACTTCAACAACAAGAAGGTCTTGCTTACTCGGCGGCCAGCCCGGCTCAAGGTCGAACCCGAGGTACAATCCATCTGTCTGTACAATCTTGTGCCCACTGCAATTCATTTCAACTGTTTGCATCGTCGGCAGGTAGGTACCTATCTGGGCAGCTCACATCGACACGAAGCACGTTGTAGAGAGAGTGTTCATATTGGTACCAGTTCCTAGGTACGTTTCAAGTGGAGTCGAGCACCACCTCCCATACCCCTAGCAGGCTGGCACTGATCTTCAAAGAGACTCCGGGCAGTGGACATCGGAAATTCGGAATTCAATCAACCGCCCGGTTGCTCTTGGGCACGCAGTGCTCCAATGTACCTAGCTACCTATTTCGTCTAGAGTGATTTTACGGACCTCAGCTTGCCCTTCTTCCCACCTTTTTTATTTGATCACCTGATCACCTCTGGACGGTAGGCATTGGAAGCGGCCGGTCTCGATCCGGTCTCCGGACATACTTGACTCCAGGCCAACAGCCCATTTGGCTTACGCACGCGTCCCGCAGCCAGGCGCAGCCCAGTCGCGCGTCCGCCTCGGCGTTGCAGACCCTCGCTGGGTCGGTTCAAGGTTGGTTGCCTCGTGTCCTCGCCCACGCGTCGCCGGCAAATCTGTGTGCCTACTTCGCCTCGCCTCGACATCCCGCCCGCGACCTGTTGACTGTAGGCCGGTATACACTATCTGCAGACTGGATAGCTGGACGACCGAGAGGCCGTTGTGATCTTCGCGAGAAGGAAGGGCGTGAGGAACGTGCCTCGTGCGACCTTGTTCACACTCTAGAGCGCCAACCGCCCGCGGCCGAGTGCCATCGAACTCGCGAGTCGCGACTGCTCCACCGGTCGGTCTACAGCACCATCATCTGCTCCTGCCTGATCAAAGCAACGCGCCACAACCAGTCTTAAGAACGCGGATTTAGGATCTCAATTGGGACTCTCCCGCACGAACGAGCCCGTGCCACGGCGACCGACGAGAACGACGTACGAACGAACGAACAAAAACGTACGAGCGACCGACCGAGCCGAAGAGTCAACACGCGAAGGCCCAGCCAGTCAGCGCAATCGCACCGCATCGCATCGCATCGCATCGCATCGCAGCTCAACGACCGACCGACAGGATGGGCAGCATCTACAGCAGACGAATGCACTCGCACGTCGCACCCGGCTTGGACGTGTTGGCGCAGGAGGAACTGCTCGTCGAGGATCTCAAGATGGCCCCCTCCAGCGTCGAGAGACCGTTGGACGCGATCAATAGGGTACGTCGGTGCTCAGGCTTCCCCATCGCGCGCGCAGGCGTCGACCGCATGCTGTAGTAGAGGTGTGGTGGTGGTGGCCTCTCCCTCTACATGGCGTGCACGAGACGCCTGACTCGTCGGGAACCATGTTTCTGCGTTGTGCATATTCGCGACCAAGTACTGACCCGTTTATTCTTGTTGCTCCCCACGTCATCCCTCCTTGCCTACCCTTCCCCCGTGCTCCCGACCGACCAATCGCCTCGCCTCTACTGCGCGTACGCATGCTTGTTTGCCAATTCCATCCAACGTGCCACACTCTTCATCGAGCACAGTATTCACGTGTGCCCGATTTTGCGCCGTCTTTGGCCGATGGTCGTCGCCAGTCGCGTTTGCCCGTCGACTTGATCGACCCCTTCGGCTTCGACGCTGGATCCGAGGGATCACCCTACGACACGGCATTGCAATACTCGGTCAACGAACGCGTGCGCTCCTCTTTCCTGGGACCTTCGCCACCGAACGGACTCGCCCCGAGCCCCATTCCATCGAGTTCGAGGAAGTCATTGTCCTTCACTAGCTCCGGATCGACCTTGGGCAACAACTCGACCACCGCACCGTCCTCGCCAGCGACGAGTCCCGTTCCTTGGAAGACTCCCGAGGCGCCCTGGGGGTCCAAGCAACGCAGTTCGAGCTTTGGTGAACCGCAATCGCATCGTGCCTCGGTCAGGGCGAGCTTCATGATGGGTGCAGGAGGTCCCAAGAAGCAGGGCAATGCAAGCGCAAGACCTCCTCTGATGACGACGGGAAGTAGTCAAGGGCGAAGCAAACTTTCGGGAGAGATCCACGCCGACGTGAGCCCTCATGCTTACGTCATTCGAAGCTCTGCCTATGCCCATTGACTCATCCTGCCTTGCTCTCTCCCCTGAAATGCACAGACCGTGTCACTCGCTGATACGACAACGAGTACCATGCCCCCGAATATCGATTACACGCAATCGAAGCTCTATCAACGCACGCTCAAGGCACAAAAAGCGCTCGAGAAGGACCGGGCTAGAGCCGCTGCCAAGGGCAAGATCAGCAAAGCCGACTTGCAGGTACAAACCCGAGATCAGACCAGTCGCGCCGATCGGAGAAAATCCAACGTCGGCTCCTTCGTATCTGACGTCGGCGGGTTCAGGAGCCGGAGCTCGTTGGGGTGGTTCAGATCGAGTTCCGAGGCGACGTTGCCCCTGCCGCCGCCGCCAGCGAGTTTTTCAGCACCCCCGATACCTACCTCTCGATCCGTCACACAACTCCCCTTGCCTTCACCGACCTACTCTCTGCCACAACCTCCGTCACCAGGGTTCGACCCCAAATATGCATCTCAGCAGCAGCCGTTGCCGCACCCTTCACCCGGGCATCGTAGTCTGAGGACTCCGTCACGGCAGGGTCGGAACTCTGTCACGCCTTCAAGGATGTCTTCTCCCGCTCCGCTAGCCGATAATCGACGCAGCCGCGAGGCCTCGATCAACATCATTGCGTCGCGAGGCACCAATGCAAGCGCAAGTGCCCCGATCCCAAACGCGAGTGAAGTGCTGGCGGCCTCGGTGCCTCTACCGGATACACCGACGAGTGAAACACCGCGAGCATCGTCGTTGCCGCCCTCGGTATCTGACCGGGATCTGCCTCGCACATCTTCGTCGAATTCGATCGATCGCGAAGCCGAGTCATCGGGCCCTGTCCCTACCGAACCGAGCTCTCCTGTCAAGCCCATCCCGACTTCGACTTCGCGCAACAGTCTCAAGGCTGGGCATGCACGTTTGCCGTCTTCGAGCTCTTGTCAAAGTGATCTCGACATCGAGAGTATCGCCGCCCCGCCACCGAGACGTCGCACCCCGTCGCCTCTTGCAGCGCGAGACGAATTGACAAACCTCCCCCCTCGCGTTTCTTCGATCTATGCCGACACTGGTATGGAACCCATCCTGATGGAGCCGCAGCGAACCGCCGTAGAACCACCGTCTGCATCGTTGACGACCGTATCGACCGAATCGCTATCCGCAGCACCTTTGACGCCACCTCTCGATGACCCAATCAAACCTTATGTCCAGGTTCAAACTCCGAAGGAACAGCCTGTCGACATCCCCTTGCCTGCTCCAAACAAGACGCCTGCTCTGCTCGGTCCCCCCATGGTCGAGGCGATTAAGCGCCCGCGCAAATCGTCGTTCCGATTCTTTGGTGGAGGCAAGAAGGACGAGAACGAGCGGTTGGCGAGTGCGACGATGAAGGCCTCTATCAACTCGTACCGATCCACGCAGTCCGCCCCCGTATTATTGAGCAAGACCCCTAGCAAGTCGATCAGGCAAACGTTCTTTGGTCGTTCGCAACGTGTCGTACCGACCTTGGCACCGAGCGTGCCCTCTTCACCCAAGCCGAGCTCTCGCGCGACCCCGTTCTCCAGCGGCTCGAAATCGATGCCTGCTTCTCCTACCAGGTCGAGCAACATCCGCCCCCGCGAGCCTATGCCTGCGCTCGCATTCAACCCTCCGCAACGTGATTTGCCCTCGGCCCAAGCGTCCACAACCACACTAGCGCAGTCATTGACCTGTGCAGCACCGTCGACCCGGCTGTCCAAGAAGAACTCGACAGCCGGCCTGGTGACGGCGACGCGATCGCCTAGTGGATTCTTCGCCTCGTTCGGTCGACAACGGTCCAAATCCTCTGCCGCGGCCATGTCGGGAACGATGGCGATGACGGGCTCGAACTCGACCCGGCCTCCCCTCCCTGCCGGGCCTCTGCCTCCCCTTCCTTCAACGCTCCCACCAGGACTGACGACGAGGAGTGGACTTGACGGACGGAAGGGGCGCGCTGCCACGCCACCTGCGCAATCTGCCAAGGCGAAGGTCAACGGCAAGATCCGCGAGTTCCCGTGATCTCTGAGTCTGACGATGATTCACACCACCTGGAATGATGGATCCCGGTGATCGTCGCTTGTTGAGCAAATATCCAAACTCTTGTTTCTCCCGTCAATCAGCCAGACAATTGTACCCCAGCTCCTTTCTTCTTTCACGAGTTCCTCTCTTTTAGATATCATAGCCTGATCAAAAGGTCTTAAGTTTTTCTCTTCCCCCTCCCTTTCACTTTTTGTGGAGTCTGTGTTGATGATAACATCATTTTCAATCCAACGAAATTGACACACTGGCTCTCTGTGTATTTGAGTCGGAGAAATCTCAAAGATGCTGGTGCAAGGCCAGGCCTCTGCCCATAAGGCCTTTGCCCGTTAGGAGATTATGGAAGCCCATGGAATGTGGGACTTAGAACATATAGCTCGCGCGCGCCTGGAACCTCTTGGCTTCCGCCAGGTCACTGACCCGAGGTTCTAGGTGGGTAACCTTCACTAGTATGTGTATTCTTTGTAGAGGTCACTGACCCGAGGTTCTAGACGTGAATTACTACCACTTTGATCCTGTCTATCGATTCTGGAGCACGGCTGCACGCGGTGCTTCCAATTTTTTTTTTTGACAAAGATCAGGACACGTCATTATTCCCGCCGTCACTCGCAGCGCTGCCGCCAGGTTGGCTAGAGACTTCGCTACACCTGGACCACTGCTCACGCCGTTACCGCCAAGCGACTCCGAGAGCTCCGCCTCTGGAGCCTCCGACACCGATTCCACTTCGGCTTCGTCCGACTCGGACTCAGACGACGACCGCCGGCCGGTTCCGCGCATCATGAGCGGACCGGTGGAAGACACCCCCCCTCGCTGGAAATTACACGCGCCGTCTTACCTTTGCCGCGCCGACCGCACCCTGTCCGGACTTCGACTGTTCTGGTCTCGCAATGAACGTTATTTCAAGAAAGAGAAGGACATCGACACTGATGCGGACAAGATCGACACAATCGGCCAGCTGCTCCTCGACCCCGAGTTGAAGGTGTGGTATTCCAGCGACTCAGCCTCGCACGCCCAGAAGACGTACCGCACCTTTCAACGCGACTTGACACTTCGCGCGTTGCCGTCCGATTACATGTGGCAACATTATCGACGCCTTGACGACCTACGACAGACGGGTGATTACCGCGAATTCGCAACGACTGCCCGCGACCTTCAACTGGAACTTGGCGTCAGCCTAGTCAGCGATACTCAGTTCGTCCGTATGCTGTTACTTCACATGGACGAGGAGCTGTCACAGCGACTTCGACTCTCCGACGTGATCAAGGGCACGGGGTTGTCGCCCGACGAACTGGACGCCTCAATACTAAAGGCCGATGTTAATCCTACGCAGCCGGACTTCGATTACCAGACCTTCGACGCGGAAGCTAGGAGGATTTGGCAAGTCATCAGTGCGACGCGCGCTTCGGTGAAGGCGACAGCTCAGGCTTCGACACGATTTGGCCGCCCTCCGCCCACGACCAACACTATCAAGCCGCCACGCACAAGCACATCGTTGTCAGCATCTTCGCCATCCGAAATCCGACCGCCTCCGATGACTGATCGTGAACGTGCCTTCCTCAAGAGCAATAGGGGCTGTTTCAAGTGCCGGAAGATCAATGCCGGCCACATGAGTGATGGGTGCACCAACTGGGCGACTTCAGCTTGTAAAGTTCCAGCGGGTTGGCGACAGGGACCCGTGTCCCCAGACCAACTTGCCTCCATAACCGATGCCGATGCCGATATTGAGGACGAGGGCGAACGGCTACACTGCCTGGACGATGACGAATACGACAATGGCACGGATGACGAGAGGTGCGAACCCATTTCCCTCTCTGTGAAGCTCACAACAGATGATGGCCCTGTCTTGCGAGCTCTAGTTGACACGGGTGCTTCCGCTTCTTTCATCGCAGATAAGGAAGTGGACAAACTACGGTTAACACGGAGGAAGCTGCAGGTTCCCACATCTGTTAGTGTTGCAATCCAAAACCATAAGGTCTCGCACCCAGTCACTGAATTCGTGTGTGTGCCACTTTGTACCTCGAACGGCCGCTGGTCTACCCATCACGTCGTTCTGAAGATTGCGCCGTTGACGTCGTTGAGAGTGGTGTTGGGCCGTCCGTTCCTGAAGCGACACGATATCTTGGTCGACTGCAAACGACATCAAGTGCTGGCCCCTGATCCATCGCTGTCGGGGGAGCGTATCGATCTGATGGACGAACCGGAGAAGGAGAAATGGTCGGAGGGAGCGGTCCGGGCGAGCATTCGGGCATGTCTCGCCCATCTCGAAGAGCAGCAAGCGGAGGAGTCTAGATTGCGAGCACTTGAATCCGCATTTCGCAACGAGTTTTCGGATCGATTCCCGGCAGACATACCGCCTGTCTCGCAGTACGAGTCGAAAGTTCGTCACCGTATCGCGCTGAAACCTGGCATGAAGACTCCGCGACAACCAACCTATGGCACCCCAATGCGCTGGCGCACAGCATGGCGACGTCTCCTGGATCAACATCTCGCCGCCGGCCGTCTTCGCCCGTCATCGTCTGAATACTCTTCGCCGGCTTTCATCATCCCCAAGAAAGGAATGGACACGGACCCTTCCATTATGCCAAGATGGGTCAACGACTATCGGATCCTCAATGCAGCGACAGTCCCGGATCGCACACCGTTTCCACTGCCGGACGAGATCTTGTCAGTCTCAGCCAGGGCGCGTTTCTGGTCCAAGATTGACATGACAAATAGCTTCTTTCAGACGAAGATGGCCGAGGAAGACATACCAAAGACCGCGGTGGCTACCCCCTGGGGACTCTTTGAATGGGTCGTCATGCCGATGGGCCTGTCAAACGCACCAGCGACGCACCAACGCCGTGTCAATGAAGCATTGTCGAATCTCATCGGCAAAAGCTGCTTCGTCTACCTCGACGACATCACCATATTCTCAAATACCATCGAGGAACATCAAACTCATGTCAGAGAGGTGCTCGAAGCTCTGCGTCGGGCTGATCTGTACTGCTCGCCGAAGAAGACCGAACTTTTCACGACGTCGTGTGACTTCCTGGGGCATGTCATCTCGCGGAACGGGATCGCGGCGGATCAGTCAAAAGTCGACCGTATCGTGGAGTGGCCGCGTCCACGGACTGTCACCGAGCTCCGGGGGTTCCTGGGCCTTGTCCAGTATCTGCGCAAGTTTATCAATGGCCTCGCTCAACATACAAAGCCTCTCTCGGACTTAACTTCGAAGAACGCGAATGTCCGACTCATGTGGGGTGTCGAGCAAGAGCGACACTTCAACGCAATCAAAGCCATTGTCACCTCGCTGCCATGCCTCAAGCCGATCGACCACACGGAACTCGCTGATCCGCTGTGGGTTATGACCGACGCCAGCAATGTTGGGATAGGCGCCGTTTTGCTTCAAGGACAAGATTGGCGGAAAGCACACCCGGTTGCGTACTGGTCTCGACAATACATCAGCGCGGAGGCCAACTATCCAACTCATGAGCAGGAGCTGTTAGCGGTGGTGGGCGCTTTGCGTCAGTGGCGAGTCAACTTAATGGGCGTTCATTTCACTGTCCTCACGGATCATGAATCGCTGAAGTACCTCAAAACGCAGGAAAATCTGTCGAAGCGTCAAGCTCGCTGGGTCGAACGTTTAGCCGACTATGACTTTGACATCACATACATTCCTGGAGGTGAGAACACCGTCGCAGACGCGATGAGTCGTTACTCCTTTCCGCAAGTGGAGTCCGACTCGGTCCAAGCGGTTTCCGAGATGGATGTGGACACTCAGCTGCGTGGCCGTATTGTCGAAGGCTACGGGAGCGATCCATTCTGCCAGCAAGTCAAGCGCAACCTCGACTCATCGCCAGGCTTCTCCCAAGTCGACAATGTGCTTTATTTCGAGGGTAGGATGGTTGTACCTGCGGTGCCACAACTTCGGGAGGACATACTGCACGACGCCCACGACGCGCTGGGACACTTCGGATCTCGCAAGACCTTCCATCATTTGTCTCGGACCTTCTTCTGGCCGCGCATGCGGTCCTCGTGCGACGCCTATGTTTTGACATGCGATGTATGCCAACGCACCAAAGCAGGGACTACGGGCGCGGTAGGAACATCTCATGGGCTGAGCGTGCCAAACGAACCAATGAAGGAAGTGGCTCTTGACTTTGTGGGTCCCTTGCCCAAGAGTCAGGGGTTTGACATGCTCCTCACTATCACCGATCGCTTGTCTGGTTACACGCGCTTGCTTCCTAGCAGGGCCGCCGATACTGCAAAGGACGTCGCCGAACGTTTTCATGAGGGATGGCACCGCTTCTTCGGACCGCCGACTCGCTTAGTCTCAGATCGGGACAAGCTATTCACATCGCATTTCTGGCGGGCGTATCACAATCTGATGGGTACTCGGCTCTCCATGTCCACGTCGTTTCATCCGGAGACCGACGGTCGCAGCGAGCGGACCAACAAGACTGCCATCCAAGCGCTGCGAGCCGTCGTCAACCGTCAGCAGAACGATTGGGTCCGACACCTGGCCAATATCGAGTTCGCCATTAACGCAAGTGTCAACGCCTCAACGAACAAGTCGCCGTTTGAAGTGGTGCTAGGTCGTTCGCCTCGCCTGTTACCAACGTCTCTCAACCGCCCGGACCTGCCCGACGTACCTGCAGCGAGTGACTTGATTTCCGAGCGGAAGGCTGTGCTGGTGGAGGTTCGAGATGCTTTGGCCGCCGCCAAAGTACGACAAGCGGAGCAAGTCAATCGACATCGCCGTCCAGAGCCGGACATTGCGGTGGGGGACTTGGTCATGGTGGACACCCGTGACCGTCGGCTTCGCTTCAAGACTGGATATCGCAAGTCGGCAAAGCTCTTCGATCGATTTGAAGGACCGTACAAGGTCATTGCCACAAATGCCGCTACCTCGAACTACACACTGCAGCTTAATGAGGACGATCGATCGCACCCTACGTTTCATGTGAGCAAGCTTCGCCGTTATCGACCCAACAATCCTGTCAATTTTCCGAACCGAGAACCCGCAAGACCAAAGCCAGTCCTAGTCGATGGTCAAGAAGAGTGGGTCGTGCAAGAAATCCTGGAAGAGAAAGCGAGGGGCAAGAAGCGTTACCGGGTTTGGTGGGAAGGTTATCCGCAGCACGAAGCCACCATGGAGCCACGCGAGAACTTGGTTGGGACGGAGGCGCTCAGGCGCTGGGAGTTGAAGAAGAGGACGGAGGGGAGGGTTTAGTTCAGGAGGAGGAGAGTGCAAGGCCGGGCCTCTGCCCATAAGGCCTTTGCCCGTTAGGAGATTATGGAAGCCCATGGAATGTGGGACTTAGAACATATAGCTCGCGCGCGCCTGGAACCTCTTGGCTTCCGCCAGGTCACTGACCCGAGGTTCTAGGTGGGTAACCTTCACTAGTATGTGTATTCTTTGTAGAGGTCACTGACCCGAGGTTCTAGACGTGAATTACTACCACTTTGATCCTGTCTATCGATTCTGGAGCACGGCTGCACGCGGTGCTTCCAGCTGGGCGTGGCGTCCGATCCTGTCAATGAAGAGGCGAGTCTGTGGAATGTTGCATCTATTATTACAGCATGGCCGATGAGCTCCTCCATTTGAAGGAAACCTCATTCGAGAAGGAAGGGAACCAGCGGACAAACAAAACAGAACCAGGCCATTGCTTGAAGGAGAAAGAGACCGCTTTTTTGTGTGCTACATCTTTGCAAACGTGACCTTGATCCTCAACCCCGCTTCGTCATCGCCCGCCATCAGCTCCTCCCACGGTTTGGTATTATGCAGCGCCTCCTTGGCCGGCGCGCTCTGGACCTCGTCGACGAATTCGACGAAAGCGATGTTGCTCCTGCCGGGGATCGTGCGGACTTCGACCAAGCCCGTGTAAGGCGCGAACACGGCCTCGAGGTGGGCCTTGGTCGTTTTGGCAGGGAGGTTTTGGATGAAGAGGATCTTGTTGGGCGGGAGGTACTCGTCCGGCATTTGGACTTGACGACGTGGGGCGGCCGTCGTCGAGGCAGAGTTCGATGCACCGTTCGTGGTCGAGGTTGATGTGGAGGCCTCGGCGTCGGGTAAGGAAGAAGATGCCGCTGCAGCTGCCTCGGCGGCTTCGATCACGCAAAAGGCGGGAGGATTCGTTCGTCAGCTTCTCACCCTTGGTAAGTGCGCTTGAGGAGAGCGTACCTTGCTTTGCGGCCAGTTTCTTCTGTAGTTCCTTTTTCCTCAGTGGGTTGTCTCTCCTCGAGACCTCTGTTAAGGGTGAGAAAAGACAGCCAGTAGGGTATGCGCGTCAGTTCGAGTGAGCCCCACACCCGCGTGTGCGCCGACCCGAAGAGGGAAGTGGCTTACTCTTTCGTACGGTGCGTTCTGCGATATGTTCTGGCATGTGTTGTGGGTCCTTCTTCTTGACGAGTGCGTCTGATCTTGTTTTGGCAAAGGCGAGTTGCTGTGGTGTGAGGTGGAAGGGTGTCGTCGGTGAGAAGGGTCGGTCAGCACTCGCGCGAGTCCAGACGTGGCCCCTGGGGGATCAAGGATCGCCAAAGTCGATGACTGAATGAATGAACGTACCATGGGTTTGCCGTACAAGGGGAACCCCTTGACCTCCTTTACGGCGAGTCGGGCCGCTTTGGGGTCGAGCAAAGTGACGAAGGCCTGTCCTCGCATCCTGACGTTGCGATGGAGTGTGACGCCGAGCACCTTGCCGTACTCTTTGAAGAGCGTCGTCAGCGATTGCTTCATCACTGCAAGTGGGCGGCAGTCGGCCGAGGGTCAGCATCAGTCGAGGCCAAGTCGTCGCGAGGTTTGTCAGGGTCTGCACTGAGGACTGCACTGACCGCTGAGCTTGACCTTTTCGTTGAGGTTGTTGATGTAGACGACTTCGAAGCCTGGCTCTTCGTCCTCTTTCTCGTCCTCTTCCTTCTTTTCACGACCCTCATTTTCCTCTTTCCCATCTCCTTTTGCTGTTGCTGCGTCAGTCGCACTGGCCATCTCGACGTCGCCGCCATTAGGCACCCCCGAGGTCGAGGTCGAGGCTGAGGTCACGGATGACACTTGAACCGCTGGGGATGCCATCGTGCTGGGGACAGAGCGTGTGCGGTGTGTGCGAGAGAGAGAGCCAGCGCCAGTCACGCTCAGTCCTGTCGAGCGAGTGTGCGCGTGTGGGCCTGTGAAACGGTGTGGGTGTGGGACTGGCGAACCCAGGTTCATGTTCTAATCCCAATTCAAGGAGGCTAATGCGCCATTCGAGGCTGCTCTCGATCGCAGATGCTCGGTCGACCCAAACCAGGACCCGCGAAAGCCCAGCCAGAGGCGGCCCTCCAAAACCGCCCTTTTTGGGAGCAAGATGTCCAGTTTTTTTCCGGGATTTTTCCCCGATTTTGACCCAAGATGTCCAAATCTGAGGGCCGCCTCTGGCCGGGCTTTCGGGGGGTCCTCCCAAAGCACTTCGCTCTTGCCAGCTGCCACCCACCGTGCCATCATCTCCTGCACCTCTCTCTCACTAGCCTCGTACAATCTCAGGTCGTCGCATCACACCTCAACCGGAGAAGCACGCCGCCGCTGTAGCTCATCTCGATTCGCTCCTCGGCTCGATTCGGCGCTCGATTGTCGAAGCCATAGCGCACAACTGCAGCAGTGCATGCTACAGCGAGCAGCCTAGCAGCCCGTCATCGGTTACGAACACGTACGAGCGCCGACTCGAGAACGAAGATCGAACGAACGTTGGGACCGACTCGAGCACTTGCCATCACCGTTGCAACCCCCAGAAAATTGCCACGAGACCCGCGTTCAACGCATCTTTCGGTTGTCATAGCACGGTCGCACCAAGGAGCGCAGGCCACCAGTCGACGTCCTAGCTAGCCAAGCCACAGAGCGCGAAGTAGAGCTAGGCAGGCGTTCAGGGGTCGCACTCGGCGCGCCACAAGCCATGCGGATACACTGCCTAGGGGGTCAGCAGGCCCTCCATATCACCCCATCGATCCTACGCAGCGCACTCAACTGATTCACTTACTCTTTCCCACTCACCTACCTGCCCCAGTCGGCTCGATCGGGTCCTTGCTGGCCACTTCGTTCGCAACTGCACCCTCGCCGCCGGCCATACGCCTCATAGTACGCCGTAAGGACCTGCTCGCCAAGCTCGTCGCCAGTCAAAAACCCTCTGAGAATACTACAGATCACACCTCGTCCGCCTCGGGACGCGACCCTCGTGTGGCGCTCACGATCGAGCGCGACGGTATACCCCACCGCTACGGCCGATTCGAGCTCGAACATACTCTCACACCCACCGATCAACTGCAAATGTCCCCAACCACGGCCGACGTATTACCCTCCATCAGCTCGTCCAAATACCCCTCGACTGGCGGAGGACTCTCCCGCAATGACCCCATATCGACCCTCATCGTCACCACCAAAGCTCCGCAGACCCTCCAGGCCATGAAGCACTTGATACCTCGGCTTTCGTCCTCATCGACGGTCGTACTCTGCCACAATGGAATGGGCGTACTCGAGAACCTGCTTGAGCAGTACTGGCCCGACGACCAGGACGAGAACCCTTACTCGTCCTCGTCCTCTTTGGGCGACTATGGCAATCGCCGAGGTCGTCCATCCTTCATCTGCGCCACCACATCCCATGGCGTATGGAGGAGATCCGCCGACCACTTCGTCCATGCCGGCATGGGGAAATTTCAATTCGGCGTCGTGCCTAACCGGTCGACGCTCTCATTGATTCAATCCCATTGGCTGGACGAGCCTACTTCGAATCCTTTGCTGAATCCGCAATCGCTCATCTCTCCAACGTTGGAACACCTCCCCACTTCGACATCGCTACAAGCTACTCTCGACCTCTTGTTACGGACAACGAGCCTCAACCCCATTTGGCTCCCCTTGCCGCGGCTACAGATCGCGCAACTGCAGAAATTGGCCATCAACTGCGCCGTGAACAGCTTGACCGCCGTCTTGGGCGTGCACAATGGGGCTTTGGTCGGAAGCAGGGCGGCCAAGGAGATGTGCAGGGAGGTGGCAAGGGAATGCTCGAGCGTGTTTGCGGCTCACGTAATGGGACCGGAAGAGGAAGAAGGGGAAAGGGAAAGGGAGGACGGATCGTCTTTGTCCGACTCCGAGTCGACATATGATGAGTCGACGACCGCACTACGGCGGAGAACAGCGAAAACGTTCGCACGCAATCACGCCCTCTCCGAGCATTCGTTGCTACACGCAATGATGCAGGTCATCTTCGCCACGTCGACGAACGTGTCCTCGACGTTGGCCGACCTCGAAGCGATCGAACCGATCCAGGATCTGGCCAAACTCGATCTAGGCCAGCTAAGAGGCGGGGAGAATAGCCAGGCGCGACTGAGGGCGAGGTTCCCTTTCCCTACGCGAACGGAGATAGATTATATCAACGGATACGTTTCGGCGTTGGGAAAGAGGTACGAGATCCCGACGCCTTTGATCGACGGGCTCGCGACGATGGTCAAGTTGAAAGAGGAGATGATCGTCCATGGCGCTGTCGAGAGGTTGAGGAAACAAAGTGAGAAGAGGACGCAGGTCGCGGCGGAGAAGGCCAAGATGGCGAACTCGACTCAGACGCTGAAGAAGAGCAAGGGGAGGAAGAGATTGGAAAAGGTCTTGGCGTTGCGGCAGAAACACATGAAGGTCGAGTGGGAACGACAGCGGGACAAAAATTTCGACGGGCAGAGCACTGGCTACGATAGACGGTTGGACGATGCATGATTTGTAACGACGCATGAAATGACTCAACAAGCAACCACATCGTAGAATAAAGCACATCCCGATGCGTATGAAGAGGATGCGTATGGAGAGAACTATAGAATTACAGAGGGGGAATGATGATGTGACGATAACGGTCAACGAGAGGCGAGAGGCCGGAAGACCCGGAGCAAAGGGTGTCGTACTGGCGAATCAGACTAACGAAAAAAGTCGAGGTTAACAAAGACCTAGTCAAGAGAAAAAGGTCAAGAGAGAAAGTTTACTTCGTCCCCAAAAATCACTGGGCTTCCTGAATGCCTTCCCCATCCTCCCTCTTCTTCAACACGAAATCACTCCCAATCGCGCGCCTCCACACGTCCTTGACGTCGTCGCAGACGGTCTCGAAGTGCGAGGTCGAATCGTACGAACGCGTGACAAAGACACCGTCGTACGATCCCGAACTGGCAGGGCTGAAGATGGGCGCGACCTCGATGAACTTGTCGAAGATGGGTCCGAGCAATTGCAAGCCCGGTTCGAGCTCGGCTTCAGGGTTTGACGTTTCGACGATCGTCGAGACGATGGCGATGTAGATGTCTTTGGGGCAGACCATGTGGTTGTGCGACACTTCGGCGATGTAAATGTCTGCATCAAATGAGAAGAGGAGGAATGTCAGGCGACGGTTTCGGTCTTACGATGACGACACCTAGAACTGACCGTGTTTCCTATTGACCTGCTTCTGAGGGATGATCAACTGGACCGAATCCGAGTTGTCCGTGTTGGGGATCGGATGCTTGAGGATGCAGATGGCTCGCACGACGCGACCCTCGAGGTAGATCTTGTCCTCTCCCGGTCCTTTACCACTCGGGTCGGAAAAGTACGAAGGATCACCGATGACCTTCTTGGCCTTGACGGTCTCGCCGCCGGAGGTGACACCGACGAACTTGCCCTTGTCGTCGTAGACGACCTCGTCGATCTTCTTGTCGAGCATGTACGTACCGCCGTAGATCGCCGACAGGCGGGCGAAGCCTTGCGGCAGTTCACCTAGGCCGTACTGCGGGTGGAGGTAGGGCGAGCTTCCGTAGCGCGCCATGGAGGTGGTGTAGAGCAGGATGCGCTCGTACGTCTCGCGTGCGGGTCGGTTGACGTACGTGTCGTCGAGGTGGAGGGACATGGCGTGACCGATAAAGTCTTGGGTGCCGACCTCGAGGCCAAACTTGTAGTAGACCTCGGACATGGGCGTCTGATCGAGGTTAATGCCCTGGTGGGTTGCCGGGTCGTCCTCGCGGTAGTTCTGGACCCACTCGAAGAACTTCTTGGCGCGTCGCTTCTCGAAGAGGCCCATGAGGGGGGAGCGGACGGCCTCCATCTCGGTGGAAGGTACTTTGGAGATGCGCCCGTCGCGGAAGACGTAAGATCCGGCGATCTGCTTGAACTCGAGGTAGCGGGTCACGTCGGTGTGGACGAGCATCTTGACCATCTCGCCATTGGCCATCATGCTGGTTTGGTTTGGTTTGGTTTGGAGACGAGAAGCGCGAGTGAGTTGTCTGCTATCTGCTTCTTCAGATGTTGAGGACGCACAATTTGGGGATGAGATCAACGGCATAGTCACGGTCGCGACCGAGATCGGCTGGTGGGTCGGCGTTGCGGAATCGCTTGTACAGCTATGGGGTGCGACGTGGGAGCGTGAGTGCGCTGGGCGTAGGAGTGTGCTGGGAGTGTGAAGACGTTGTGTGTGTGGGTGAACGGACCTGCGTCAGGTTGAGCGAGGCTGATTCTCCACCGTAGTAGTCGTTCCTGTGAGGGGAGGGCGTACACGTCAGTTCATCTGTTGGAGGTGCTTTGTGGCGCGTCGTGAGGTGGAGCGATGTCGCCTCGCCTGCCAGAGTAGGACACGCGCCGGTTCTGACCCGCGCTCCCCACCGAGACCAGGCGAGACCAGGCTGGAAGAGACGTGTTCGGGCCTAGAGACTTGGTGGTGTATCATGACCAGCCTTACCTGTCCATGTGAAGTACCTTGTGGCCTTCGACCGAGAGCAGACCCGAGAGCACGCACTCGGTCAAGCCGGTGCCGAGGATGATCTGACGCGGTGGGATGGGTGCCAGATGAGCGCGATGAGTCACCGAATGGAGAGGCAGACTGAGCGAGGTGGAACTTACAAAGTCGTATTCTTCATCCATGTTGAAGCGTAGTGTTGGCGGGACTGGGGGACTATTTCGACGACAGTAATCGAACGACGATGAGGACGAGACGACGACGACGATGATGATGACGATGACGATGACGATGACCGCCGATTGACGAACGCGAGCGATAAGAGATGGAGTGGCATGCAGATCTAAGTTCGAGGAACAATGTCCAAAAGCTTCACTCGCTGATATCAAACTCACCAGAAGGGGGTTCGTGCGACGTAGTGGCAAGGGCCAAGTTGGCAAGCACAGCAGGCAAGCTCGATGTCGCGCCTGAGCCTGAGCGCAACGGATTTCAGTTTGGCTCATTACCGGTAGTTCCTAGTCAGCAGGCTTGAATTGCTAATGAACTCAGTCCCGATGCGCCGCTTTGATCGTCTCTTGCCCTCCCAGGCGTTGAGCCGCCGCACCGTCGTAAAGCTGTCGTCTTCATCGGCCTACACCAAGAGCCCGGGCTCATTGAAGCTCAAAGGGGGTCTACCCACCCCTGATGCGTCAGTTGCCCTCTCCTTCTTTC
This sequence comes from Microbotryum intermedium, assembly GCA_022702645.1. Lineage (NCBI taxonomy): Eukaryota > Fungi > Basidiomycota > Microbotryomycetes > Microbotryales > Microbotryaceae > Microbotryum > Microbotryum intermedium. The sequence continues at coordinate 780,381 of JAHWDX010000005.1, read as the reverse complement.
CTTCCCGATTCCCTTCCACTCTGGACCCTCCTCCCTCCTCTTTCTCCCTCCTCCCACTGACAGTCACCTCCTCTCACTCTATCCGATCACACAGCAGAAAGAAGAAGACAAAGACCAAGTCGTCCATCTCGCTAAGCCTCAGGGACTCGGACAATCATCACGAGTCGTCGGCCTCGACCTCGACCTCTTCGAACGCGCCAGGATCAACCAAGACCGAGGCTCAGAAGCGCTTCGAGCAAGTGCAGAAGAAGAGGGTGAGCACACGCATGCAGTGCACCGTCTCTCTATCAGGTCAGACTCAGCGCAGAGAAGCTGATGGACTCGTGTCCCCTCTGGAAACAGCTGTTGGAGAAAGCGGCCAAGGCAGCGACCAAGACCCACAAGGAACGCGTCGCCGAGTTCAACGAGAAACTCGAAAACATGAGCGAGCACTACGACATTCCTCGAGGCGAGTCCCTATTTCAAATCAACATGCGTCATACGATCGCCAAGTACTGACGCGCGTCCTCCCCGTCCGCAGTTGGACCTGGTTAGAGTGGGAGTCTCGTAGAACCATCGATTGACCAACGCCATGTAATAGGAAGAGCGATACTCGCACGAATGAGCATAATGAGAAGAGAGCTCACACTAACTGATCAACGCTACCTAGTACAACACCTCCTATTGCTCCTCCTCCTCCTCGTCACCCGTCCCGACTTGTCCCTTCTCGAAAAACTCGACCCCTTCCTCACTTCCTGCCTCCCCCACCACGGTCCAAAAGATCCTCTCGGCTTCAACAACTGCCTCATCCAATGCCGTAGCCAATCGATGGGTCCTTCCCGAGCTGGGCGGAGGTGGGACGATCAAGAGATTCGAAGGAAGTGAGGACGACCGTTCAGAGGGTGTTGTGGAGGCATAGAAGACGCTGTAACAGGGCTCGATGGGGGATGGGCTCAACGCGAACAACGCATCGAGGTAAGGGGAGAGAAGAGAAGAAGCGCCACGACTCGTAGGTAAGAGTACCGGCGCATCGAGATAAAGCACGACTGCAGGAGGAAGCACACAACGAGAGTCAGCAAGCCTGGTCTCGTCATCGGAAATACCCTCCTATTCGACCACTCACAAGATCCAGAAGGACAAGCGAACGTCCCCGGTCCGACTTGCAGAACCGTGAGCGTGCCCAACTCGTCGCTCAACTCCTTGGGCGCAAATACGAACACGCTCGAATCGGGAATGTCATTTGCATCCTCCACTTCCCCCCCTTCCGCCTCTTCGTTTCGTTTCGGATTCGGGAAAGGGATCGCTTCCGGGAGGATGACGATGGCGTGTATGGAAATGATGCAGGACGACAATTTGTCAGCAGGGCTTGTCCGAACATCCTTAGGGAACAATACGGGAACATGGGATTGGGCTGCAATGATCCAATCGGCCGTGAAGACATCCGCAGGTTGGCCTTTCTCGATTCGAACGGGGACACCCAGAGCACTTTGCGGTGTGCTTTCGGCGTGGGAAGGTACAACAGGTGGGGGAGGTTGGGAGGAATGAACGAAGAACGGCGACTGCGCGGGGGGAACGACGATCCCCGGTTTGGCATCGAGAATTAGGGGTTCGATTGGTCGTCCTAGGATTTGCCCGCCACCCCAGACCGCACACATCCTGTCACAGATTTCTCGAACAAGTCAGAATAAGCCTCTGGGAACGCGCGAACCCTCTGGCCCGAACAAGATTCCTCGGGCTCACCGCGAGAAACCGCCGACGAGATCGCCCGCGCCTCCATAATGGCCGACGAGGAATGGTGACGCGCCATATCGCCCCGATGAGTGAATGAATGTTCGTAGTCGCTCTAGTGCCGGTAGGGCAAGATCTGCAAAACAAGAGCGTATCATATGGCTGGGTCAGCGAAACCGGACGAGGTGGTAAAACTAGCTAAGGTCACGTGACCTACCCTGATTGGTAGTGCATAAAGCGAGCGAATAGGTCAGTGAGCTCGACGTGCCCGGCGAGAGCGAAAAAGCCTTTTGTAAGCAGCCTTGGAGGGTCAACTCGGGGTCTATACGAATATGCAGATGGGGCAGATGAGCTTCATCTGCCTGTAGTCTGTCCATCGCCTAGCGCGAGGGAGCTTCACTGAACTGACCGCTCAATCTGGGATCGTCGGCGAGTGGTTCTTTGCTCGCAGCGAGTAGCAACAGTTTGGTCAGGCGGCGTTTCTCGATGAGGGACAGATTCGCATGGTTGAAGACGTCGGCCTTGCTCGACGGTACGCGCTCGACCTTGCCCTTGCCCTTGCCCTCTGAAGCTTTCGCAATCTCGTCGCCTGCTTCGCCCTCGCTCTGCTCCAATCGAGTCCATAGACCTATTCCACTGAGCTTGCCGAACGACAAGTACAAAGCCACCTTACTCCTCACGAGAACGTCGATCGCCGGACCCCTCGCTCGCAACAAGGTTGGGAACAGGGACAAGGCGAAGCGTTGGCCAATGGGGAGCAATTCCGTGGGGGGCGCAGTCGGACTCGTCGAGGCACCAGGCGCTGTAGAGGCCCATTCGCTCAGTTCTTGCAGCGACAGCGAGGCCCATTGATCTCCGTAGTCACTTGATTGGTCGAGTTGCAACACCGAATACCCGGCTTTGGACAAGGCGCTGCTCGATCGAGCGGAAGGTGAAGTCAGTCGGTGGGAGCTTGGGGGGTGGGGGCGCCGCTTTCCGCAGAGGCAGCTGAATGCAGGATGTAGGGTATGCACAGTGCGTGTGAGGCTATGTGCAACTCACGCCGAAACAATCGATTCACTCAATCCTGTACCGACTATGATCGCGTTGAAATGCGTCGGCGTACCGGGTTCCATGGCTTGACTGGATCCGCGAGCAGGTGGGGGACGGAGGAAAGGAGAGCCTCGGCAAGCTGGCGCTCGAGACTGCAGACGGACCGGTGGCGAAGGTAGAAGTTGGATTCACTTCAAGTATTACGACATGCACATTCCAAGTCCAAGTAACAAAGATGAGAAAAGATACATCTCTGATCACAGCCGAAACAAACCCATCACCTCCCGACCCCGACACCATACCCCATTCGAGCTCTCACTCCCGAGGCACTTCGGTCGGCCAAGGTCGGGCATACCCATCCCCCATGAAATAGACAGGTCGCGCAGTCGCTCCACCGTTGTACACACTTGCAGACACATCTTCGGAGCGCTGCGGTGCTTGCGACCACGCATAGTGCCCATACTCCTCCGGATGGACTCCGCTGGCCGGCCCATACAGCCCACGTTCGAAGTCGAGCTCGCCGTATGCGAGCGCTGCGGCGATGCTCGACTCGATATTCCAAGGCGCCATTCCAGGGATCGATTCAGCCATCGTACACGAGTACGGCTCTGATTTGGGAGCCAACGATGAATCGGGAAGGGCCTCCGATGACGCCGACAGCTGTGATATGGATACCCGCCCAAGTCGCGCAGAAACGTCAGCCAGCTCGCTGGTACACAAGCTTACAATATGTAAATCGAGTCCGCTGCCCACTCACCAACAGATGATTGACCACGTTGCGGAACGGCGAATTGCTCTCCTCGTCCTCAAGGTCGAGACGCGGTCTCTCCCCCGGGACCGACGTGATGGCTTGCTCGGCGCCCAGCAGCCCTTCCAGCACCTTCACCCCCATTCTCGCTGCAGCCGAAATCGAGGAAGCCAACTTGAGCAGTTCGACTGATTCGCGGAGCGTGGCCCTCATCTCGATCGAGGGCTTGTGGATCAAGTCGATGAAGCAGACGATGGACGCAACGAATTGGTACAATGAGACAATCCAGAGTCGGCAAATCTCCGGGCATCGTTCACCCGCTTGCCGGAGCAGAACGAGAACCGAGCGAGCCGACGACACACACCTTTCGGTAGAGGCGTGGTACTTGCTGTCGTGGTAGCCGCGCATTAGGTACGGACGATGCAGTCGAAGATGTCGATTCGCTGCCGTGATTTGAATCAGTAGCGCCTCTTTTTCGAGGTTCGGCCATCGTCGATCTTTTTGCCACGGGTGCGACAGACTGGAAAAGTACTCGGGAAAGTCCGCAATCACGTCGCATATCCGGCCGTCCATCCTGTTGCGTAAGTAGGGTTGTTGAGCTCAATTCACAGACTAGGATCGGCCGCGGGAACACTCACTCGACGATGTAGCCATAGTCGGCTAGCTGGTTGACGTTGAGGTGGTCGACAAACTCGCGGTACAGGGTAACGAATCGAAGCTTGAAGATGGTCATAGTCGACTCCTGTGCTTGGTAGGTCCTGTTCAGTAACTTGATCTCGAACCTCTGTACGCAAGCCATGGCTTACCGTGTATTGCGACAAGGGTCGCGATACGTATTCATCATTCATGTCGGCGTCATTGACGTTGCTGGGCGGTGCGGTGTGATTTTGGGAAGGATGAACGCAATCTGGCGCGGGGCATTGAGTGTCAGTCAGCACGGACAGGAACTGCCGTGGCACTCGAAGGTGAAGAGCTCACAGGTTCCGTTGTGCGCCTGAGCATGACTCCAATCAAGGGCCACCAGTCCCCACCATATTCTTCGACCCGTTTCCCTCCTTCGGAAACTCTTCCAAGCCGGCGGCCACTTCTTTCCGTCCGTCTCCCATCCTAATCGACTCAGCCCTAGATTTGTTGCACACTTGATGGCGGACCCCAGGAGTGCCCAATGGACATCGGCTTCGGCACTCGTATTGTACATGAAGACCCCGGCCACGATGATGCATTGTAGATACTCGAGCGACGGGTGCCGCAGCCAATCCGAGTTGTTGAGCATGGAGAGACCGCAATGATACACGTCCTCAGCCAGCGTTGAGGTCTCCTCGAGCGAAAAACCGAGTGCTTGCGCCTCGTACGGCTGGATGAGATGCAACGAGCAGCACAAGATCATGTACAGCACGCAGAGGAATGACGTCCTGGTTGTGCGGTGCGCTTCTTCTGGGTCGAGGCGGAGAACGGACTTGCACTCGACAATGAAGGACGGCGCATGAAGCGACTTGGTGTACCACTCTATCCGCCCGAAGTACGTCTCGACGAGCATCAAGCTGCGTTGCGCCCCAATGACGCTCAACGGGTTCATCGCTCGGGCTCGTTCGTGGCGCACAGATGCCGATCGCAGAGTTCCCGAATCCTGGTGAAAAGGATTCATGGCCTGCCTGAGGCGGCTTTTGTTGGCATTGAATGACATGGCGATATCTATGGGAGGTACAAATCAGCCTTCCTGAGAAGCATGCCACGCTTTGTACTCCCATCCAAGCTTACCTTCGAGCATGAGGGCGATCTCTTCCTCCGGCGGCTGTCCTCTTTCGCCACGAGCGTTGACAGCATCGTTCGTCGGCGTGGACGCCGTGGATGGACGGATAGAGGGATGCGTAGAGGAACCGAGGGCAGCATTTGATGGACTCGTGGTCGTGACGAGCCGTCTCGTCAACGGCATCGCGTTCACCCCCACCCCCATATCCGTGCCCGCGACCCCCGAAGTCTTGTTGGTCGAGCCCGAATTCGATGATGGATGTAGCACGGCCGGACGCGGTCTTGGGGCGCCGTTGCTTTCAAGCTGAACGATCTTATGCTGCAGGGCCCGTACCGTCGACTCGAGCGATGACATCCGTGTGAAGAGCGAGTCGTATATGGGCCTATAAATCCAGAATCGACTCGAGAATGCTCAATCCAGGGCCAGCTTCGATAGTCCGAGGGGTGCAACCGCCTCCGAGGGCCCGCTCCAGACCGCCCGACCGAGCGACTTACGATGAGGTTCCCGGATTGGCCTCTGGCTTCTCGCACGACTCGGCATCGCCTCGCATCTGGCATGGTGCGCACGGATAGACCCTGTCGCACTTGATTTTTCTCCGCTTGCATTCTGCACACGATTGCACCTGCCTGCGCGTCGTACTCCCGCCCGGCATGGGGGGCAGCTGACTCGAGGCCATTGTCGACGGCGCCGGCGAACCCTGAGAGGGCGAGGCACTCGCAGCGACGGCGAGAGGTACTATCGGAGACCCGTCATGCATGTAGGTGTAGGACCCTGATCGCACGCGCTTGGATGTCGGCTCCACTGTCCCCGGATGCGACGAGGACGACACTTCTCGAGCTCGCATGGTCGCCGTGGTCAACTTCGCCAGTCCCTGGCTCGGGCCAGCAGGAGCAACATTGGGAGCAGCAGCAGCCTCAGGTGAAGACAACCGTGACAATTTACTCGCTGATGTCAGATCTGCATGGGTGCCGTCGCCCGACATGCCTCAGAACCGGAAGCAAATCAAGGGTGGTCGATGTCAAGGCTTGGTTGGACGGCAGAGAGCGGAAGTCCCGACGGCGGTAACTGATTGGCGATTGGCCCTCTGTGCTGCAGACTGGCCTGTGCGAGTCAAAGCGCACTGGGCAGTGGGCAGTAGGGCTGGGACAACAATCACTGACGTTGTTGACAAGGTAATTGTTGACCGATTGTTGACCAATTGTTGACAAGGGGGTCTGAAAAAGTGCTGTCAACAATGTCAACAATTCTATCAACAGTTGGCGGAGCTTGTAGTACCTAGTCGTAGCTCTTCAGAGGTCATCCGGGTGGAATCGGAGGTTCGGTAAATCAGCCTGTGGCGCCCGGCCTGTTAGTCAGTCCATACTAGGTACCTACTACTACCTGCCTAGGTACAAAGCTCTCAGATCTCAGAGATCGATGGTGATCGACGCTGAGGGACGGGGAACTTGGCACGCTCACGCGAGTCGCGCTGGACGAGTCGAGTCGCGTTGCCTTTTTCTCAGTCGACGACGATGAAGTGCCGGTTCTGTGGACGCCTGATGATGATACGACCTTCTGATGAGTGTCCTGATGAGGCTATGAACCACCATTCATCTTGAAATGAAATGCTACGCTCCACTGTGCATACATTGCATTGTATTGTATTTTTGACATTGTTGACAAGCTTTGGGCATTAGTGACATTGTTGACAAGCTTTGGGCATAAGTGACATTGTTGACAATGTCGGATCTCACTGACATTGTGGACAGTGACAAAATTTGTTGACCAGGGACCCTCCGACCGACCGTAATTGTTGACAGGGCCAAAATAATTGTTGACCCAGCCCTAGTGGGCAGGCTCTATTGTAAGGTTCGGCAGCCACTCAGTAGGTCCAAGCTCAACTTCGGACCGACTTGCCTGACCTCCCTTCCACTTACCTGCCTTTGACTGACAACCATTGTGCATCCCTTTGTCACCCTTCCTATTTGTTCTCTATTGTCCTAGTTTCTCACAAAGAACCTCATTGTCTACATGTCTCCCTTTCTTATCTCCAGATCTCCTTAAATAACGATCCATAACTCTCTTCTCTCTTCTTCTTTTTCCTCATCCTTCTCTGGACCCTCACTCTTGACTCTTGACAATCGACTGGTTTTGGGACTGTCTATTCGTCAAGCACCTTCGAGAGAACAACCGAGGAACTCGCCTTTACTTACGCTTTCCGCTGAGTAATCTGGGCTCCTTACATCTATTACCCGTATAGCTCGCCTCCAGCGCCAAATGCAGTACACCGGGGCTTTCCTGCGCGAATTTTGCCGACAACTTCAACGTAACGTTCTCATTCTCATTCTCATTCCCTCCGGTCCAAGCTCTGCTCACCAAGTTCTGGATCACGGTCGACGGTCAATGATGGCCCCGGACGCCACCTGAAACCTCGCGATCGATACGTGCCGCTAGTATACTGCACTCTGCACGTTGAATAGGACATGGTGTGGGCAGCACAGCTTCAAACGAGTGGTAGTAGCGAGGTCCCAATGAGTAGCAGCGCCTGATTCTTCGGAGATAGGGGGGAGCAAGCACCGCAGCCACACTCTCGCGCCGCAAAATGTCTCACGCAGAGAAGAGAATGAATTTTGAAGTGGGACACCGATTGGGGGGATGCAGAGATTCACCCCCGGTGTCAGGGACTATAGTACAACTGTCTCAAAATGTCGAGAGGTTACTGGAGAGTCGAGGTTAGTTCTCCAACCGCCTACAAATCTGGTGAGGCCGCAGACGGACGCCGGACTTCTCACTCACTCACTCACTCACTTCCACAGAGTCACAGAGAAAGAGAGGAAACTACCCACGCTCGTGCCAAGAATGTTTCATGTACAACTGTATCATCTATTATCGCTCGCTTCAGAAATCTTCCTGTACACCACCCTTCATCGGCCCACACCGCCGAATCCGTCACTCAACTTAGCTCGATTCGCCACATTCGACACCAACAATGAACGCCACAGCAACAATCAAGGTCAACCTCTACACCAAACCAATGCACCGACAACAAGACAACACGACGACACCATCGACTACAGGGAAAAGAAGGGGGAAGGAGGGGACGGAGGGAGCGGTGACCTACGGGGATCCCCTGTAAGGCCGCTTATGCCTAGGGCTGTCCTCTGTAGTCACCTGCTATGCCACATGCTATACAATGGGAACAACTTGACCAGATCATCTTCTGTGAAAGGTCTCTTATGCCCAGCCGTTGATTGTGAAAGAATGGTTCTACCAGATGAAGCAGGCAGCATCTTTCATCAAACATCTTCCGCGAATGGCTACGAGCCCAGCCGTTGCATGCGACACCAAAGACAAACACATACAAACACACACACACAAACACACACACACAAACACACACACACACAAACACACACACACACAAACACACACACACACACACACACACACAAATACACACGTTCCCACACCAAGCACATCATCTGCACAGCCCGATGAGGAACACGGGAGGCCAAATTGACGCTAATACCGGAGAGGCCCCGCATCAGCTGACCACATGCTAAGGCCGTCCACGAAAGTCACGTGACTCTCTCATGCAGCAATGCGCGAATGAAACCCCGAGCGGATTGCTACTACTAATAACACACCCAAGAAAGACAGCAACACCCCGACAACAAAAATTCAGATATCATGAATATGATATGAAGTTGCGAAACCATACCACAAAAAGCATCACGTTACTGCGGATCAGAAATGGCTGGCACTGGCGACGAGCACGAATTGTGAACCCACCATCGGGCCAACCTTAAGAACTCATCACAGATCCGAGCATCAACACACACCACAGGACTCATGTCTCATCAACCTTCTCTCCCAGCGCGCTCTTGCTCAATACACCCAGTAAACCCAACCACATTGGTTACTTTCCTAGTTATCCTTCTCACAACATACACAAAATCAAATGCAGCTTCTTTTGTGACAATCAGTGCTTCTCTTATGCTCGTTCTGTCTTCTCTCCCATGTTCTCACACGTCTGGAATCAAACCACTCAGGCTCATTTCTGCAAACATGAACGGCATGAGCCCGGCCAAAACCAGTTACATACAGCAACTCCTTGAAACGCATAACCCAGATGTGCTTGCCATACAAGAGCTTAAAGAACCAGTCAATACTCAAGAGAGTCTTGAACACCCAGGGATACCTAGCATTTCAAGCGGACTCCATACCAGTCCACGGGGGAAAAGGGGCATCCGTGGCAGAATACGGTGTGCTAATGCTGATACGAAAAGGAATCCCAGCTATAAAACATACAATGTTCACAGAAGGACCCTTGGCCGGACGAGTCGTTATAGCGGAGATACTTCTTGACAAAGATACGGGCCAAAGCGAGAACTCTGCATAGTTTCGGCATACTGCCCTCACTCCACACACGGGAATGCACCACCCAAGGCGCGATTCCGATCTCGAGCAATTCTGGACCATCGTTACAAATAACCTTCGACATAAAGTGGCTGACAACTGGGTGCTGATGGGAGATACAAACGCTACCCTGGGGTCACACGAGTCCAGCACCCAAGGGTACATATTGAATGAGGCTAGCCAGCGCTATGGACAATTTTTGAGGGATATGCAAGCAACGGATGCCTGGGTCGCAAAAGGGGGATCCACTGTCGCCAACCACTGGACCCACCAATCATTTGGCTTTGTAAAAACGAGGGCAATTCTGAATCGCGCAGCCAGTTCGGTGCCTCCCGGATATATTGATACTGATGCGATAGGAGCGGGCACACCGATGGGTACCGATCATAAACCAATACTAGTAGAACTCGCGACTGAAGGATGTGGACCTGCTCCACTGATCGACAACCTTATGCAAAAGCGAGTGCAGTTAGCCAAAAAAGGTGATGCGAGCAAGCCCTTGTTCAGGACCACGATCTTGTAAGGCGCGCGCCTTACTACGGGCCACAGGCATTAGAAATAGAGATCGAGCGCACCTAGCTTCTTCAGTTCCCTCCTCATCGGGCTGACACCAGAAGCTAGTTGTAATCCATATAACTTGCACCTGTCAGCTTAGGTCACCAGTGAGGCTCGAGAGCGATCTCGTGTGCCTTTCAGATGGAGGACGTGGTTGGCGCGGTTGCGGCACGGATCTGGGACGTTCTTCTCGGCGGGTCCGTCGCGATCTGGCAAGGACTTGCGCGCGCGTCACTCAAGCGAGCTCAGCCCGACTTCGACTTGGCCACCGATCTCTGGCCACAGGCAAGTACTCCCATCCCCGACGATCTTCATCCACGATGGCGAGCCGCGCTGGAGGTTCCGAAAAATCACGACGCGCAGGTCAACCCGAGGACCTTGACCACCGCGAACCTGCTCGCGCTTCCCACCCTGCTCAGCAGCTTTCACACCACCCACAGAGGGGTACAGGTCATCGATCGAGCCTACCTACCCGATTACCGCCTTCTCAACGGCTTCCCCAAGGTGGCGGATCTGTACCGGCGCGAACTGTACGCGGGTGGGGGTTCTCACCTCTGGACGCCGCCAGCGGACGTGCTCGGCGACAACAGCGAATATGATCAACGTGGCCTCCCGCAACGACAGGCAATAGCGGCCTGGCACCGTGTCGTGATCAATCGGTTCAGGAGCACACCCTTGGCGGCGGCGGTGGCGGCGGGACGAGTCAACGTGCCTCCCCGGATCGGCACCAGCGCACCGCTCGAGGCGATCATCCCCAAGCCCGTGGCCCGCTTCGCAATGGAGCAGCGCCTTCCGAACCCGGTACTTCCACGACAGGCAAACCAGTACACGTTGCTCAACATGGCTCGACCCTACACGATCCGCCGCATCCGCCGGGTCCTGAACGCGAGGGCCTTTACCAACACGCTCGGGCGCAACCAAGCGCCGCAGCCGGACGATCTCAGGGGCTTCTGGAAGGGGGTCAACTCGAAGGCACTGACGGCAAGGAAGAGGGAGGTGTGGTTCAAGCTGATCCGCGGCTTCACCCCGACGCGCAAGCTCCAGTTCGATCAAAAACACGACACTTCTCCCGCGTGCCTAGTCTGCGGAGCACCGGAGGACGACATCGACCACTACTTTTTTGGCTGCTACGACTCGAAGAACGTCTGGACCGCGGCAAGGGGCATGCTCAGCGACGCACTTGGACGTGACACGATCGACGACGCACATTACACGACACTGCAACGATTCTTTGGGCTACCCAAGCTCAAGGCCAGTCTCAGCGACCAAGAGGGGGCGGGCAGGACGATCGAGATCTTCACAGGGATGGTCTTGGAAACGATCAGCAGCGGGAGATGGAGGATGCAGAAACATGGGGCGAGGATGGAAAGCGTGGAGAGGAGGAGGGTGGTATTGGAGGAGAGGATGAAATTGAGGGCAGGAGGAGCGAGGGGCAGGAGAGGGCAGTAGAGGCTGGGTTCGATTTCCCCCCCACCTACCACCCCACACACCACATAACAACACTTTTTCCTTCTTCCAAGTTGTATACTAAATATCTCGCTTTCATCTTTCATCTATTACAGGTCCGCTAACGTTACTCATGGACCGTCTCGTGATTTGGCGTCGACTCGACGGTGGCTCGCGCTCTTTGGCTTCGAGGTTCTGAGTCAAGGGAGGGATCAGCAGACACAGGCATGAAGTCGGCTTTGAGGGGCCAGGGACTGCCAAGGTGGGGGTTTTGAGGGACCTCCACCGCGTCTTGTTGTGAACGAGCATAGACTTGGAGCGTCGTGGGTCGGGGTGGTTGCGCAGTCGCTCTCCTGTCTTCGTCGACCGAGTTGGGACGTGGGTGCGGGGTGGGCCTCCTGTCGTTAGTACATTCGTCTTTTTCTTTCTCTCTCTCTCTTTCTCTCTCTCATTAGTCTCCTGGGGGGAGCAACCGCTTGGCTGGGGCACTTGAATCTCAAGTATCGGATTGGTGGACACCGGCCCGTTTCTCGCATCACGCGGGCGGTTTGTGTTATCATCGTCGACTTCCATTTAACTTTTCCGTCCGAACAGGGGGAACAGGAATTGGGGGCAATATGATGAACAAGTTATACAAAAAAAAAAAAAAAACAAGGGCGTGTTCCCCCCTCTCCTTTTCTTGTGTCTAGCTTTTAGGTTCCTGTTTTCTGGTCGTGGCTTTTGTATATGTCTCCTTTCTTTCTAGATGCTCCCCGGTTTTCGCGTATCTTCGCTCCCGATCTTGGGATGTGAAGCGGCAGGCAGGTTCACCGTCCGTTGGAGTCCGCTTTAGGTGCTCGGCGGGTTTTGATCTGCGCAGCGTTCTTTGCGCGCAGGGGTTTGATCTTCACCCATCTGCTTGTCGTCGATGCTTTTAACCACTTTTAGCCCTTTTTGTAGCGGTCCCAGCCAACCCGAAGGATTGCAATTTATGAGCCCAGGTCAAAAAAAAAAAAAAAAAAGTTCTACAAAAAAAAAGTTCTACAAGAAAATAGTTCTACAAAAAAAAAAAAAAAAAAAAAAAAAAAAAAAAAGTTCCGAGGCAGGAGGGGCACATGTGAAACCAACAGTGATACTTTTATCGATCTTAAACTAGTCAACCAGAAGAAAGTCTTACATCACAAAGTACAGCGCTTGTAAAATGACTCGCTGGGGCCAATTTGAGTGCCCGATATAGCGCTTATGAACCCTTACATTGACCCCTCCCTTTATCGTAGCTAGTTTTGAAGCCTCAATCACGCAGAATATTATGGCGACAGCAGCTACAGCTCACTGCAGAAATAGGGCGATTCGGTTCAGGTCGGCCATCGGGTCACAGGACCCCCTCGACGGGCCCACTGCGGCGCACACCACCCGTTCTGAACGTCGATGAGATGGAAGGTGAAGTATGTGGTTGGAATGGATCATCTGCTCGTTGATCTGATAGAAAGCATCATGCATACATCAGGATCAAGGACTTGGTGCGAAAATCTCGAACGACCGGTCGACGAGCGCCCCCGGGCTAGCTCCAAGCTTAGGATCGGCAGCAGAAAAGGTAGTACACATTGATCACTGTATGAGATGTGGCTGGTGCAACTGTTTGATACTTAAAATGAGGGGACCAATACCATCTGAGAACGAGGATGCCAAAGCCGAGCCGTCAGCTGATGAGTCCTGGATCGCGAATGAACGGCGTCGCCGAGGGCTTGAGGAGTGCTTTGTAAGGAGCCCAGATTACTCAGCGGAAAGCGTAAGTAAAGGCAAGTTCCTCGGTTGTTCTCTCGAAGGTGCTTGACGAATAGACAGTCCCAAAACCAGTCGATTGTCAAGAGTCAAGAGTGAGGGTCCAGAGAAGGATGAGGAAAAAGAAGAAGAGAGAAGAGAGTTATGGATCGTTATTTAAGGAGATCTGGAGATAAGAAAGGGAGACATGTAGACAATGAGGTTCTTTGTGAGAAACTAGGACAATAGAGAACAAATAGGAAGGGTGACAAAGGGATGCACAATGGTTGTCAGTCAAAGGCAGGTAAGTGGAAGGGAGGTCAGGCAAGTCGGTCCGAAGTTGAGCTTGGACCTACTGAGTGGCTGCCGAACCTTACATCCTCCCCCACTGTGCAAGTGGTACTGCACCTACATGCGGGGAACGGATTGGTCGATCGCCATGCGCTCGAAATTGTCGGTCGCTCCGCTTTCAGATTGATCATCTGACCAGACGGACTTAAACTGATTGACGACGTGATGACCGCCAATCAGGCGAGTCTCTCGCTTGCCTTTGTGGAGGAGAGTGCCGAGTCCGGTCTGGTTGGCCAAACCGGTAAAGTCGATTAATTCCCCGGTCGTGCGGAGAATGGAAGCTTTGTAGTCTGCCAGTTCGGCCAGTTGTTGCAGTTTCTCTCTGGTGGCCTTCATGGCGACTTGCTCGCGGAATGCGCGGCGCACCTTGTGAGCCTTCCGTTGGGAGGCGCTGCGTGCCTTGACCTGTGGGGTATTCGGCGCGCATGACTTTGAGTTCGTGCCTTAATTTCTTCGCAATAAAGGCAGGTAGTTCACTTACGATGGGCAGTTCGCGAACTTTGTTGACGTGGCGCTTCCTGAGGTACGTTTGGACGGCCGGCAAGTCTTCGTTGAAGTCATCATGTGTTTCTTCGATGAACCACTTGGACTTCGTGGCGCTGTCCTCGACGAGGAACTTGTGGATCGGCGCCTGCGGGTCGGTAACCACGGTGATGTGCGAAATGACTTTGGTGATGGACATCTCAAGGCTGTCGATGGGAAAAATAGGCACTGTGTTAACAATGCGCATGGGCCATAGAGCTTCATCAGACTCACGGTGTTGTTGGAGCTGGGAGGCGTGGAAGCGCGGTGAGATGCGTCGGGAGAGCAGACGAGTTGGAATGTCAAGAACGTAAGTCGAAGAGTTCGAGTTGTAGGTCAGGCATTTATAGGGCCCCATGAACAAAGGGCACCATTTTCTGGCTCTGAAGGGAGCAGTTATCAAGTTCTTTGTGGAGACCCAGAAGTATTTGCCAATGGGTGACACATCTTTGTCACCGGCAGTGCCTTGGGGCTCGTTGTCAGCTCGTCGCTTTTTGTTTGCTGTGATTGTTTGGTACACCTTTGTTCTGGCAATTACATCACGGGCTTGTTGTACCCTGAGGTTTGTCTCCTGAACGAAGGATGCCAAGTTCTTCGTGTTTCCTTTGTATCTGAGGTTGGAAGGCATGGCTTGTGGCGTTCGGAACCGAGAGAGCTCAAAAGGCGAGAATCCTGAAGCCGAGCTTCGGCCCGAATTGATCGCGAATTCCACAAAAGGTACCACTTGTGGCCAATTTGTTTGTTCTTCAGCGACAAGCTGTCGCATTGCTGCGTTCATGTCACGATGGACTCGTTCGATTTTTCCATTCGTTTGGGGGTGGTACGATGTGGAGAAGGATAATGTAGTTCCTAGGAGTTGCCACATGTTTTGCCAGAATGCTGCGCGGAAAACTTTATCGTTGTCCATCGTGATTTCCTGCGGAATCCCCCATCGCGGGTAGACAAAGGCAATGAACAACTTTGCTGTCTTTTCTGCAGTTAGTGCGGTCTGGTTGCACGGGATCATTATGACTTCGCCGGTCAGGCGATCAATTGCATTGAGAAGGTAGTCTACTCTGGCGCCATTGACGTCACGAGCTGAGGGAAACGGACCCTGAAAATCCAGATGAATATTCTCATACGGGGTGTCAGGGACTGGGAGTGAGTGTAGTAAACCCATTGGAGTATTGTGCGGAGGTTTGCACGCTTGGCATGACGGACAAGTCATTCCAAATTTCTTTGCCTCAACTGCCATTCCAGGCCAGTAGAACTTGCCTTGGAGCCATCCGACAAGGCGGTATGCCCCTGCATGGCCTAGCACCGTGTGCCCATGCTGGAGGACAAGTTCTCGCATGCTACGCTTTTGTACATGTCCGAAGGGGACACAAAGTCGCATTCTTCCTTTGTCGTTGAGATACAATAAGTCGTCTTCCATCACAAAATTGCGGAATTGTTCGCGTGATGTGATGATCTTTTTGAAGAATGGATCTAAGACATATGAGCGGGCGATGCTCTCTAGCAGGCGCGATTGATGCTCAATGTCCAGCGTGGCGTCCTGTGAGTCGGGCACGGCCCAAGCATCGTCCTTTCGCATGCGAGCGATCTTGTCGAACCTGTTCCTGGCTGCATTGGCTTTCGGTGGCGCGGCTTTGCGCTCGGTCGGATGTGTCCGCTTCTGCTCTCCACCGTTCTGCCTTGATTTCTTCTCGGCCTGCGGTGGTGCATAGCGGTCAGTCTGCTGGCGAGTCCTTTGGGGTCGCATCGTCATCTGGCGAGACTCGACCAGTACATCGCCAAACTCGTCGTCGTTCGTTTCGAAGACGGGTGCTGTGCCGTTCTCTGCAGGGAAACGGGATAAGTAATCTGCCAGGACATTGTAAGTGCCCCTGATGAACTTAATCTCAAAATTGAAACGGGCCAGTTCAACAACGATTCTGACTTGTTTCCTTGTCAACAGATTGGCGTTCTTTGTGAGAAGGGATGCCAGCGTTGAGTTGTCCGTGAGGACAATGACTTTACGCCCCAGGATTCGGGGTTCGAAATGTCGAAACGCTTCGTAGAACGCCTGTAGTTCTTGATCGGGTGTGGTGTAGTTGAATTCAGCGGGGCTAAATTTCCGTGAGTGGAAACCCACTGGTTTGGCGTTCCACCAGTTTTCTCCAATGAGGAGCGCTGATCCTACACCTTCGACGGATGCATCTGTTTGTAGGAAAAGGTACTTTCCATCCACAGTATTCTTTGGTACGTTGTCTTGCTGTGGTGGCTGCGTGAGGTGGGCAGGCGAGCTACTGTACGGCGCTAAGTCTTGCGCGTTGATCGTTGTTAGCTCGACTTCCCGAGCAAGTTTCTGCTTGATTGCTTCGAAAGCAGCATTACAAGCTCCTCCCCATCGCCAAGGCACATTTCCCGTCAAGGTTGCCAACGGTGCCGTGTCATCAACCAGCATGGGAATGAAACGGGCGTTGTATTCAACCATTCCTAGGAAACTTTGCAGTTCCTTCTTGTTAGTTGGCACCGGCAATGCAAGGATCGCATTACGCTTGTCCGACTCAATGCTGATCACACCTTTGCGGATTTTTCTTCCCAGAGTATCCCTTGCTACTGGTGCAATCAAGGACTTTTCTTTCGAAAAGCGAAGGTCGTGCTTTCGTGCAGTCTCGGCAATTTCGATCGTGTCACGAATGTGTTGTCCCCAGGAAGGTGAGACAATCTTGGTATCGTCCGCGTAAGCGTACATGGTACGTCCGAGCTGGTCGCGGAAAACGTGCTCGATCAGCCGCGCTAGGGAGACTGTCGAGTTTCGATCGCCTTGTTGGGCCACCCGCGTGTAGCAGGCGCCGTAGGGCGTCATAAAGGGGGTCTTGCTTTCGTCATCAGGGTTGATGCGAATCTGTTGGAACGCCCCTTTCAAATCGAATGTGGAGGCAAACTGGGCGTTCGCTACTTCGTTGATCATGCGATCTGCATCTTGCATCGGCATATCTTGTTGTATGGTGTTCAGATTCCGTTTGCGCAGGTCGACAAGCGGGCGAAATTCGCCGTCTTTCTTCAAGCTGGGAATCATCGGGTCCGCTCGCTCAGCAGCGCACGGCACCCAAATGCCTGCTTCGACATGCTTCTTGTAACAGCGGTTGAAAGCCGACATGCATTCATCTGGGAATCGGTACGAAATGCGCTGTTTCTTGTCTGCGCGTTCCGGGTTGATGTATGGAATCGTGTGTTGGACTTCGCGCAACGGCGGCAATGAGAGTGGTGCCTTATCGTCGACGAAGACGTCGTCGTATTCTTCAAAAAGGTACGCTTGGAATTCGTCGATCTCGGCTTGAGTTGGGACGTATTCGGGGTCAAATTTCTCACGTCCAATTTCTCTCATCTCAGTTTCCGAGTTCAAAGGCATCGCCTCGAGAGGTTGGAGATGTTCAGGCACGACTGCTTCCGCCTTACTATGGCGGATGTTTCGGCCCATCACATTTCGGATGATAATTTTGTCCGGGTTCAATTCCACTACGGCGTCATGTTTGCGGAGGAAATCTCTTCCTACAAGTACGTCATCATCGATGTTCGCAATCTCGAACCGCTGACATGTTGTGAGGTCGGCAATGGTCCAGTTTAGATAGCAAAAACCGACAATTTTGGACCTCGAGCCTTTCGTTCCGAGCTTCAAGTTGCGGGGGGTCGGGTATCGTACCATCTTCACCTTCAAGCGTTTAGGCAGCGAAGGATGGATGAACGTGTGCGAAGCGCCTGTGTCAATGGTTGCGTTAAAGCCTGATTGGTCCTCAAGTTTCACAGGCACACTGACGTACTTTGTGAATGGCGCAATTGGGGCTTCATTGGCTGGTTGCACGTCGTCGCCTACGTAATTGCTGGACGACATGACTTTGATCTCGGCGTCGTTGTTGTTCATCGCCATCAACTTGGATTCGACGCGGTTCCTGCAGTTACGAGCGTAATGGCCAGTCTTTTTGCAGTTGTGGCAAGTGATCTTGCTCATGTCTCGGGTAGGATTTCGGGTGCTGCCGTTGGCCGGGGTACTCGAGTCGCGGGGACGTTGCTCATTGCTGTGCCCCTGTTTTTGGTAGTCTCGAGGTGAGTGGTCCCCCTTGTCGGAGGCGCGCCACTGTTGCTGATACGGGCGAATAGACTGTTCATTATTCGCAGCGTATTTTCCTGGTTTCGCAATCAAAGCAGTGTAATTGCTGAACTTCTTTCCTTGCTGGAATGCCATGCGGGCACCTCGTTCCGCCAACAAGGATTGTTCCTCGCGAGCGGCGACGGTGACGAGGTGGTCGAGCAGGACGCTGTCGCGTTCCCAGGTCATGACGCGATTGATCGCCGCTGCAATTTTGTAATCGACCGCATCGATGAAGTATCGTTTCATCTGCCATTCGCTTTGTTCGTTCGTGCTTTCACACAAGTCTTCAATCTTATCAGCAATGTCTCGAACTCGTACGTAGTTTCCTCGATTGTCTCGTTGTCTGAGACTTTCGAGTTCGCTGATCGCACGACGCTTGTACTCAGGATCGACGAACTTTTTCTCAAAGGTTTCGATGAGTTCGTCGAACGTGATAGGAGAGGGGTTGGTTCCTCCCGCTTTCACATCGAATTCGCGCATGACTTCAGGCACAATGCGCTTGGCCATGAAATCATTCGCACGTTTCTCCGTGAGGTTCAAGATGTGCGTGAACGCGAGGCACGAATCGGGGTTCAAAGCGTTTCCCAGAAGGTAAGCTTGAGCGGCATACTTCCAGGCGCGTAAGTGCTCTGGCTGATCGCTAGTGCCTGAATACTTTGCAGGAGTAGGTACATTGGGGAGCTTTCGGCCCGATGATACTTTGCGGATTTGAGCCATCGCATTATCGAAGAGCGCTCGCGGAGGCCTCATCGCCGGCCCGCGTTTGTCATTCGCATTCGATCGTTCGGATCCGTCATCGGATCCGTCGTCATCGGGTTCATCCGGGCCAGGTTGTTCGGCCCGGTTTGCAAGGATCGTGTCTAGGTGCGTTTGTTCACCTTGAGTTTCGCGGGTATTGTAAATTCCGCGTCGCCAGGCCGAATCGGTTGGAATCGGTCCAGCGAGGTTTGAGATCCCTGCATGGACACCGGGAGCGGTCGTCGTTTCAACAATGGGCTTTGTCACCCTCGTTGGAGTTTGGAGAGGTGAGCTGTCCTCATCACTCTCTTTCGTATCGTCGCTGATTAGCGTGTTGTACGTCTCTGGATGTTTCTGCATGAGGACTTGCAGCAGGTTCTGCATCCTCATCTCGAGTCGGGCGACCTGGTCGTCGCGCTCTCGCTCCTTGCTAGGACCAGCTTTCAGGCTCATAGCGTTCTTGGCGGCGTCATGCTTTGCCAAGATCTCAGCGACCCTTGCCATGCGTTCTTTTTCTTTCGCAAGGATTTGGTCTTTCGTGAGTAGTTCAGACAGGCGGTCTTGTTCTACTACGACTTGCTGATCTTTTTCAGCAACTTCGACGGGAGGTACTTTGCCTTTGTCGTCGGTATCGGGCGTCTCGTAGCCCCTTGCGCGTAAATCTTCGTTGTCCTCGGGACTCATCTCGATTGCAATCTTCAGGACTTTCTGGCGACCAGCGCTTCAAGTTCTCGGGTGCACGAGGTAGCTAAGCTCGTCACAAATAAAGGGGTAGGGAGGGTGGGTCTGTCCCTCTCCTAAAATTTACAGAATCTGAATCCGAAGATTGCAGGCTCTGAGGAAGGCAATACAGGAATGTATGCACTGGAACGGCTGACACTAAACGTGTTGGCACGGAAAAGCAAACACACAAGGTGATGCTTCGAATACGAGATTTGGCAATCCAAAGGTTTGTCAGTTTGGATGTCAAAAAAAAAGATGTAAGGAGCCCAGATTACTCAGCGGAAAGCGTAAGTAAAGGCGAGTTCCTCGGTTGTTCTCTCGAAGGTGCTTGACGAATAGACAGTCCCAAAACCAGTCGATTGTCAAGAGTCAAGAGTGAGGGTCCAGAGAAGGATGAGGAAAAAGAAGAAGAGAGAAGAGAGTTATGGATCGTTATTTAAGGAGATCTGGAGATAAGAAAGGGAGACATGTAGACAATGAGGTTCTTTGTGAGAAACTAGGACAATAGAGAACAAATAGGAAGGGTGACAAAGGGATGCACAATGGTTGTCAGTCAAAGGCAGGTAAGTGGAAGGGAGGTCAGGCAAGTCGGTCCGAAGTTGAGCTTGGACCTACTGAGTGGCTGCCGAACCTTACATGCTTCAGCAGCAGGAATCAGCTTACCCGAGGTGTCGGGGCTTAGACATGGGCGGACTCTGTCCTTGAAACATCACTGAATACCAGGCATAATCTGCGAACGTCGCACCCGCCGCCGAGATGACAGGAGGATACTTACCTCACGAGAGGAGTTTTGAGCTGAGCTGGATCCCTCTAGAAAGTGGTTCCAGCCTGCCAGCAACCTGAAAAATAGAGGAGGTGCAAAAGGTCTCACCTGGAGATCGCTCGTCGTGTCACTGGTCGCGCTGTGCGCTGAGTGAAGTCGTCTTGATGTATCGCCCTTATATTATGAGTTGGTCCTGTGGAGGCAACGCCGTCGGGGGATGATGGTGCTACCAAGTACGTGTGGGCTCACCCCGCTCATCCCTCTTCGACGAGTCGTACCATCAGGCACTGCTCACGAGCAGCACGGGCAAGTTCTTTTTGGTTCATGTCGATTCGAGGACGAGGGTAGATGTGTTGGTTGAGGAGACATCGTCTGAGCGGACGACCATCGAGTGACGTGTGCGAGGTTCAGAGGCGAGGCGTGCGTCGACAGACCAAATCATCCAGTCATTTTAGCCTTCGCACGCGCCTACTCGGCTCGGTGAGCAAGCTCGAACAAAGGAGTCACGACATCGATATGGAGGCTGCGAAAAACGCAGACGAGCAGCTCGAACATGTTTTTGAGAAGTGTGTGCGTCGAGTGAATCGCTTGAAAAGTGATGTTTCATTTGGTAGATGTGAAAGTATATCGGGCATCGCAATGGACCATGACCCGCCCAGTGTAGTGAATATCTACCGCCAACGGAGTTGAATGCCAGCAAAAGGTGGTAAAAACCCACCCCGCAGTGTCCAAATGCCACCCAGCAGTGGACAAGCACCCCCACCGTGGATCTTGGGCCGGGTGGTCTATCACACCTAAGGGACGTCAAATCACCCTCACAAGCGTGAAATACCTACCACCCCAGACGGCGCCCGGACGGGCATGAGGGCAACACGTGACTGCTGCACCTATGCAGTGACCCGCCGGGGGTGGAGGCGAGTCTCTGGAAATCTCCAGGGAAAATCAAGTTTCACCGTTTCAGTCTACCTACCTCAAATTAAAGTATCTAGGTACCGTAACTGACAATTAATGTACACCCTAGGTGCATATGTAGGTAGACAGGACCTACGCCGGGGCCTAGTAGCTGATCAGAGGATGGCCGTAACCTGTAAGCATGATGTTCCCGGCCAGTTCACTTGAAATTAGTCGGGGTATACTGGGTACTGTGCAGAGTTCCGGGGCAGCTTCAAGAATCTTGAATTGTGTACCAATAAACGGTGACATGTGAGTACCGCACGGGTGACCGCTGTAAAGGGGTTATCATTGATCAGGTGCAGTGCTACAGTGAAGTTATTACAATTCGTCGCTGGCAGACGCAGAGCGTGACACTGACAGAGCTTGACTGAAGATCGACATTTCAATCCAGAAACAGTACTCATTGTCAGTGACTGAAAAGGGGACAGACTTTTGAGAGTTCCGATAATAATCCGATTCGACTTCCCGAGTGCGAGTCCCTGCCGACTCGCGAAATCCCGACGCGCTCTTCCATCTCCCCGACGCCCACCTGACTCTCCATCGTGAACGTGCCGACTCGGTCCGAGCCCCAAGCTCCGACTCTTGTGTTTTGCAGCCATCAAGCGAGAATCGTCGGCTGTTGATCGCATGCCGCCCTCGGCGGGAGTCGCATCACAAGAACGACGCGCAGGGGAAGCCGGAGCCGTGAGCTCGAGCCGATCGACGAACCCATCGGAGGCGCTTGACGCCGCGACGACGACGACGACAACAACAACAACAACAACAACAACAACAAGGAAGACTACCACGAGTCATGTTCGCTATGCTGTCACAAATCGCTCCTCGTTTGGCCGATCCCCGTCGGCTGGCTTCGTGGCCGTGGTTCTCGTGTCGCTCGCTGCGTTGGTGACCGTGTTCCTCGCGCACGTCGACTCGCCTCCGCGATACCCGCTCGGGTCGTTGCCTCTCGACGCCAGAGGGGGCGGTGCGGGCTCATGCCGACAAAGCTGGATGTCGCCGTCCTATCTCCATATTGCTGGCACGTCACTTCCTCTCTTCCGGCTGTGGTCGTCGCGCGTCCCCGAAGCTCATGCCCGCTTCTTCGTGCCTCGCTCGCCCTCACCCGCTCCGGATCCCACAGGCTTTGGGCGCGAATACAGTCGACTAGGCGCGGGACCCTGGGGTATGTATCTCTATCGGGAAGAAGGCTGGGACGAAGATCCGCTCGAGCAGCATGCCGGCCATGGTGCTGCAAGTACCGATCGGACTTCGCGAGCTTTCGCTCTGGCCGGAACACCGGTTGTTTTCGTCCCCGGCAATGCCGGAAGTTTTCGCCAGGTTAGATCGCTCGCAAGTGCAGCAAGTCGAGCTTACTATGAGCTGCCCGGTGTGCGCCGCAAAGGAATGGGCAGCAAAGAAGGGGGGAGACCTCTTGATTTCTTCACGCTCGATTTCAACGACGACTTTTCGGCTTTTCACGGCCAGACTTTGCTCGATCAGGCCGAGTATCTCGCCGATTCGATTCGCTACATTCTCTCGCTCTATCATCAAGACTCGAACGCGAGACAAGGTCGACCAGATCCAACGTCGGTCATCGTCGTCGGCCATTCGATGGGCGGGATTGTCGCGCGCGCCGCTCTACTGCATCCTCATTATCAATCGGGCAGCATCTCGACCCTTGTCACAATTGCGACGCCCCATGCCGTTCCTCCAGTGACCGTGGACATAGGCGTCGATCGGGTGTACGACGAAATCAACTCGTTCTGGCGACGTGCTCATCATCTCGAGGCGATGTCGTCCCCGCCTTCGCGCCGAGAGCTGCGCGGCGAGGTCGAGCTGTCCGATCTGGTCCTGGTGTCTATCTCGGGAGGCATCTCGGACACGACCGTAGCGTCCGAATCGGCGTCGCTTACATCAATCATGCCTCTGAATGATTCACATGGCTTTACCGTCTTCACGACTGCCATTCCGGGCGTGCAGACCCCGATTGACCATCTCGCGATGCTGTGGTGCCGGCAACTGATGGAAACGGTGGCCACCGCATTGCTCACGATTGTCGATGTTCGCTCGCCGCTAGGTGTGCTTCCGCGTGAAGCTCGTGTCGAAAAGCTAGCGGAGCGCTTGCTTGGGGCCATCGAATCCTACCCGAGCAAGCTTGACGGTCGCAAGAGTACCCTCGAGTCGCTAGAACGAGGGCGACGGGGTCAGGAGCTGGCGATCGGCGAGCGCTTGTCACTGCCAAGCCATGGCGACGAGCGCTCGACTTTCCTCCTTCCCATCCCTCCGCGGCGAACGTACGGTTCGGCACGTGTCTTCTCGCTGCTCACGTCGGCGACAATAGGGCGATCGCTCGACAGTTTGGTCGAGGTCTATGCCTGCGGGCGGAACGAATCGATGCCTGAGTCCACGCGCGGTAGTTCCTGCAGATCACTCTTCCCCTCGTTTGTCACCACAGTCCCCATATCGCCTCACTCTGCCCAGTCGCCGTTACTGCCTGCCCCAGTTGAGGATGGCACGATGGCGTTCCTCAACGTCGATGTCTCGCAGCTCGAAGCTCAGGAGGTGATCGCCGTTGTGGTGAAGCCAGGCAACGCTTGGCTGCTCGCCGAATTTGGCGACAAGGATCGACGCGTTCACACTGTCGAAAAGTCCGCATTTCGTGGGTCGTTGTAGCGAAACTTGAAGTGGTTGTACTGAATACTGATCGTTTGCCTACTGACATCAGAGTTGATGCTGGGCGGTTTCAAGATTGAAAATTTCCCAGCCACGCCATCGCTCATCTCTGAGCTTTGGCTTCCCGCGTTGGACTCGTCTCTTCTTACGTTCAAGGTGAAGGTCTTTCGGAGCGACTGCCAAGGCGAGTAGTAGGCGTTTTCGGTGCCAGGTCGCCCGAGTCCCGTCGACTGCTAAACCTGAGCGAACTCTTGCAGACTCGTCAGCCGTCCTCTTTGCGCCTTTGCTTCGTCAATACTCGTCGCTTTTGCACGAGTCCAAGTACTTTCCCAATGTCCGTGAGGTTTCATTATACACGCATGCCTCGGGACCGTATCTGCCAGCTCCAGCGTCACCGTTCGTCTCATCCGGCGCGCGTTTGCAGTTCATCGTCGATCCGACATGTGCCCGCGAGACGTCCGGCGCATCTGCGGATATGGCGATCGAGATCAAGCTCGACTTGTGGGCGTCGCTCGGGAATCTTGCGATGCGCTACCGGATGGCGGTCGTCGCCTTCCCTTTTGCGCTCATTTTGTTGGTATTCGCATGCCAGCTCCGGGACTACAATTCGGGTCACTCCTTTCCGCCCTTCGCCACGGCCCTCGGCGCATTCTTAAGACATCAATTTTTGCCTTTGCTCGGCGTGATCGTCGCACTCTCTTTCCTGCAGTCCATACTGTTGGGCACACGTCTCTCGTTTGTCGAAGCAAAGCTCGCAAGTGCAGATGCCCATGTCGTCTCGTCGTTGCCGCCGAGATGGATCTCCGAGATGCTGCTAGGCAATCAGAATCCATTCTTCGCGTTCCTCGGCGCATTCATCCTCTTCATCATGCTCTCAGTTGTTGTCCTCGAGTATGCTGCGCTCTATCTACTCGTCGTTGTTCTGGCTCGACTCATTCAGGTGCTCCATCAGTGCGGTCCACCGCCGTTGAGGTCCTTCATTTCCGTTTTCGAGCCTCGAGAAACGTTGCCGCTGCAGCGCATCGTCACGATGGGAGCGTTGGTCTTGTTGGTGCTCTTCTTTGCTCCCTATCAATTCGCTTTCCTAGTCATATTCCTCGTGCACTTCCTTTCGACCGTCAAGTCGCTTTTGTTGGCGCAAGACATCAGCGCGCCATCTACGCCTGCCTCGACTCGCCGCCTGTGGGATCGTTACCACTACTCTTTCGTCATCCTCTTGGCTATGTTTGGTCTCTTGCCCATCAATGCGATGATCCTTGCGGTCTGGGTACGCAACCTCGCCGTCGGATGGCTCGCGCCATTCTCTACCGACCACAACGTACTTAACGTTCTCGGGTTCTTACTGAACGTTGAGGCACTGCATTCGGGCAAGATGCTGCAGCGCACGCCTGGCTCGTAAGTCGTCCCTCGTATCTTGGGTCCCTATTCCTTTGTTTCCCCTTCACTGATTCGCCACCCAACCTGGAAATGCAGAGTGGCCTCGACGGTCTCGGTCGCGCTGCCCCTGATCGGCGCAGGATTTGCGCTGCTGTACGGCATTCGTTGGACGTACAACATCTATCCTCTCGCCAACGCCTTTTTTCTTTGGCTCGCAAGTAATCATTCGCATCACCTCGTAGGGGCTCTGAACGAAGCCGTCAAGGCCAAAAGGCGGCTCAGCATCTCCACCACGGCGGGCCGGCACCCCGAGCAGAGCTCGGCGAAACAGCTCAGCTCCAGCGCACTGTCGCCATCTCCCACGCCGCGCACTCCGACGAAACGCCAGTGTCTCTGATTCGGCAATGCACCATTTCTTATTCTGATCCTGTCTGGCCGGCTTTGCATATTTTGTTGTATAGCACTGCTGTTTATCGCACTAGTCGCTTACAGCGGGCTAGGCTGTATTGGAGCCGTGACGCTTTTTGCAATCATTCGTACACATTTTGTTTACGATGACGTCAGCGAGATGTCGTAAGCAATCGTACCGCATCTAGCGCCAGGTGCTCAGGCAGGGTGTCGATGACCGCTAATCTGATCAAGGTGACTTTACGCCCGAACTAATCAAAGCGGCAAAAAATCAACTCAAAGCAAGTTCCCCGGCCCAGTCACGGGCTCGGTCTGGACTGACGGCGGGCACGCCGCTGCAGCTCGTCCGGTTTGGCAATGTTGCCCGACACCGGCCCGTGACCTCGGATCGGCTTGGCTCTTTGCCGCTGTCCACTCAGCTCCGTACCCTCCAACTTTCTCGCTCACGCAACGAAGGCCCTTTGATCGCATTCCTTCTCCCCATCTTAGTGAGTAAGGAAACCACTGAATGCACCTCAGCCTTGACTCCCAGCCGCCGCCGACGACTGTTCATGACCGTCCCCGATCAGCAAGGCATTGACCTCGCGCCGTTCCCCACATTCAGTCTCATCACTCTGACCATGGCTCCTCGCAAGACCTTTATCGCTGGTGTCGGCATGACGGCTTTCATGAAGCCCCGAAACCTCATCGACTACCCCGAATTGGCCGTCGAAGCTGCGTGAGTAGGCCAGAATGTCCCCACCTCGATCTAACCCCGCTTGGGGCCCCGCAGAGACGGACTAGGTCGCTAACCGGCTTTGGTTGTGGTGTCGCGCTCCAGCACCAAGGCTCTCCTCGATGCCGGAATTAACTACGACGAGGTAGAGCAAGCCTATGCGGGATATGTCTATGGCGTGAGTGTTTCTTCGCCACCCGGTGCAAACTGCACTAGCGGCAAGCCAAGCCGGGCACAAAGATTATCTCGGTGCGGAGTCTAATCGAGCTCCCGCTACTCCCCCACCAGGATTCGACCTGCGGCCAACGTGCCCTTTATGCCCTCGGTATGACGGCGATCCCCATCGTCAACGTCAACAACAACTGCTCGACAGGTTCGTCGGCACTCTTCCTCGCCCGTCAAATGGTCGAGGCCGGCGTCGCCGAATGCATCATGGCGCTCGGCTTTGAAAAGATGGCCCCTGGTTCGTTGACCAACACCTTTAGTGATCGCTCGCCTCCTCTCGAAAAGACGATCGAGTTGATGAACGACGTCGTTGGCGTCGGAGCTGGACCCTTTGCCGCCCAGATCTTCGGCAACGGTGCCGAGGAGTACTGCCAAAAGTACGGCTCGACGTGGAAAGATGTGGCCAGCATCGCGGCCAAGAACCACAAGCACTCCGCGGCTAACCCGTACTCGCAGTTTCGTAACGTCATGACGACTGAAGAGGTCTACAACGACAAGAAGGTCACCGATAACGTAAGTTGCCAGTGTGTGCTGGCCATTGTCGCCCGAATCAGAGTTCTGAGCTTCCGTTTTGGTTTCACTACAGATGACACGTGGTATGTGCTGCCCTACTTCAGACGGTGCGGCTTGTGCGATCGTGGTCTCCGAGGACTTTGTCAAGGAGCATAACCTGCAAAATCAAGCGATCGAGATGGTCGCTCAAGCCATGACGACCGACAGCCCTCGACTCTTCAACGACCGCTCCTCGATCGAGTTGACCGGCGCCGACATGACCCGCATCGCAGCGCAGAAGTGCTACAAGCAAGCCGGTATCAAGCCCGATGACCTTTCTGTCATCGAATTGCACGATTGCTTCGCCGCAAACGAGTTGCTCGTCTACGACGCGCTGCAGTTGACGGCCCCTGGTAAAGCACACGAGCTGGCTCGTTCGGGCGACAACACCTATGGCGGCAAGTTCGTCATCAATCCCTCCGGTGGTCTCGAATCCAAGGGACATCCCCTTGGTGCCACCGGCTTGGGTATGGTCTTTTACCTCGTCAACCAGCTTCGTGGATGGGCGGGACCGATGCAGGATCCACGCTGTGTCCCCGGTGCTGCCGAAAGGCAAGGCAAGGAGTGCTACGCTCTCGCTCACAACCTTGGTCTCGGTAAGTTTTCGGGTGCGAGATGATTTTGATTGCCTCGTATCGACTTCTCGTTCTACTTGACGTCCAGGTGGCTCGTGTGTCGTCACTATCCTCAAGCGACCCGGCTTCTTCGCGGAAGGTGGCGCTGACGGTCGAGCGCGTCTCGGCTACAACCACGCCGCCGAGGTAAGCACTGATCTGTACCACGGTCTGAGAAGGGCGGGTGGCTGAAAAGCCGCATCTGTTGGCAGTGCAAGTCCGTTACACAAACGGACGTTGACAAGGTCAAGTCGAGGAAGCAATACTCCAAGTTTGCAGATGTCAACTTGGCCGAGGCTTGAAAGTGACCACTGTTGCATCTCTTGGTCGTATTTATCTTTGTTCTCTGTTGTTATGCAACGTCAATTCCATTGAAAGGAGACCCTCTCGTTGCAGGCGCGCACTCGAGCAGTTCGAGGGTGACTGATCATGCAGTACGGCGCCGACCGGCGCGGAAAAGTGAATCAAACTACTCGCGTCGGGCAGTATGCGCAAAGAAGGTGTGGCTTGGCTGTGCGCAAGGAGGAACAGAGAGCGGTCCGTTTCAGCCGAGAGTTACTCGACAGCTTGTTGAGTCCATTTCGACTTACATCGTAAGCGAACGGGTTGGCCCAAGGCACAGATCCAGGGGCCATGAAGGGCTGGTCAGAAGCAATCCGGTAAGGCGTTGTTCAGCTCGAGCGATTCGTGTCCGCTCTCAAAATGACGCGAAACAACGACTCACATGAGCGTTGTGAGCCCCGCTCCTCAGGAATTGCTCGAGCATCCACCTCTGGTACTCCTCGTGTGACCCGGCGGCTGATGTTGGCAGGCCCATCGGCATCGACATTGGCATTCCCATACCCATCCCCATCCCCATCGACAAGCCCATCATGTGCGGCGGCGCCTGCATGGTCTGCACAGACAAGCCATACATTCCATTGTTCGGGCTTGAGTGATGGCTTGGAGGATTCGGAGGTAGCATTTGGGCGGCCATGGTCGCCGTCGAGTTGCTCACTTCGGCGGCTTTGCCTTGCAAGTGCCCCATTGCTGCAGCATGCCTGGCCTGCTCCTCAGCGACCAGACGAGCTTGTTCGTGCTCAGCTTCCCGCTCGCTGCGCGACGGCCCCGTGTCTGTCGCAGGTCTCTTCTTCGGTCGACCTCGCGACCTTCCAATGGCGCGCGAGGCTCTTTTGCGGGCGTTGGATTCCGATGTCCCTGGAGTTTCTTCTGCGAGCTCATCCTCGCCCGGGCCCGCTTCGTCGTCATGATCATCGACAGCGTCTTCGGTGGTACCTACGTCCAGACCCGAAGGGAAGCCGTCCAGAATCGTGCGGCTGGTCAAAGCTTTGGGTACTTCGGACACTTCGACGCTATCTTGAACCGATTTCGAGGCCGAACTGGACACGAACGCCGATGGTGGGAGGATCGGTTCGTCGCGTGGTACGACGTCGACGAGGAAATCGAACATGTCGGATTTGGCGATCGCTTCGGCGACGTCCGACCGGGCCAAGGTGCGGCGACGAGAAGCGAGGGACACCATATGGGCACGATTGGTGATTTCTTGAATGAAAACTGTCGAGCGGTGGGCACGGGAAGAGGATTAGTAGGTTCAACTGGCGGCGTTAACCGCCCAGTTTGCTGCGCGCAATCGATTGAGTGAGCTGACTATGGCAAGCTTTCTCGAGCAGTATTGTCACTTCGGAGGAGATCATCTTTGGTACGTCAAAGCCAGTATTACGTGTCAGCTCTTACGCTCCGAGAGCCAAGGCTGGGTGCGACTCGCCTTGACTTCGGGATCGGACTTCATGACTTTCTTGATTCGCGCTAGGGGCAATGCCTGATGCTTGAAGTCATCGTCGACATTCTCTGCAATGTCGATGCTGTGTTGCCAGAAGCTGGGAGGTGCGATGTCTCGGTGGGTACGGCAGAGAAGGCAGGTTGATTTCCGAGTAGGGGCAGGTGTAGGTAGGTTGGCGCATTTCCGGGTACGAGTCACGGGTCGTGGGCCAGGTTTCACGGGACGGGGTCGTTTGAAACCGGCGGGATGGACGCCGCCAAGCCAAAGAATTGCCGTCGCGCGCCAAGTCCGGGAGGGGTTGAAGAGATCGTCATTCGTTGTCAGTCAGAGCAGCCCGCCACGCAGCGATACCGCTGATGAGGAGGACAAACCAGGTACATACCTCGTCAAACTGTTTGAGGAAGAACAACGAGGGCATGGTATGATGCAAGACGAGACCGGGTGGCCGTGACGGTGCGTCAGCCCAATTAGCTCACTCCGTCGCCCCTCGCCGGTCGTCGCGCCTTCGAGCCTCCGCCGCCTGGCGCCTGGTCCGAGCTGCTCGCGCTCGCGGGCGCCGGTAGGCACAAGTGCACGACAAGGGGCATGATGAACATCCAAGAGCATGATCGGGCTCACAATTCGGTCGAGGATTGCCCCGGGTGGGCTCGATACGGACTGGGCGATCTCGGCCGGTTCTTGGTCGACGTACTGGCTCGCTTGGGCTTGGACTCGAGCAGCTCTCGGACGCGCTCATGCTCATGGTCGTGGTCGTGCTCGTGTTGATGTTGTTGCAGGTGCATGTTGAGCTCATGATACGCGTCGTGGTCGAGTCGGGTTTCGCCAGTTCCCATACTTGTGCTAGTGCCTGGGTCCGACAGCGGCGTGGGCGGCATGACATGTGGGGTGAAAGAGCAAGAGCAAGTAATGATCGAGTTGGCTCGTTCAATATACGCGAATATGGTCCCTCTAATGCCACCTGGTCAAAGCGCTCATCGCCGCACCTAACGAGCTCCTCGGAGCGAGCTGGCCTTCTGTCGTCTACACCCATGGCCGATCGTGATACATGTTTTCCACAACAGGATCAATCGCCAGAAGTACCTAGGAGATCGATCCATCGCACCCCTCTCTCCTCTCTCGACGACGGTGATCGCGACGAGTGCACGGCTCCCGACACGACGCTCACCGTTTCGGCTCCGGGACCACCAACAGCGCCGCAGTTGCCGGTCGAACTGCTCGAATACATCCTCTTGACGCTGCCTCGGACGGACCTGCAGCCGACGACGCTCGCGGTGATCAAGGCGCTGTCGTCGTCGCCTCTGTCGTCGTCACTGCTGCTGCGCCACCTGCGCATCACCAGACAAGGACAGGCAGCAGAATGCCTCGTCAAGTTGCGCCAACAGCCAAGGTGGCCTGCGCTCGTGCGCACCGTCGTTGTCGAATGCTGGAGGTTAGTACTCGCTGGCGACCGGGACTCGGGGAGTGACCGAGTGATCGTACCCGAGCCTTCGGGCAGCCCAACCCTCATGGCAAGGAGCGGCATTCTGACCCCTCCCATCTCGTCAACAGAGACGATCCTCAGCTCATCATCAACTTGGTCGCCGCCTTGCCTGTCATCACCTCGCTGCGCATGACGATCGGTCCCCTGTTCGCACCCGACCACCTCGAAGAAATGCTCGAGCGCCCCACCTTCCGGGCTTCGATACAGCAAATGTGGCTCCGGTTCAACCCTTATGTACTCGAGAGGTCATATTATTCGTTTCTCAAGGTAAAGCAGTGAGGTCCCGGACGAGACCCCCCTGCCCAAATCTCGAAACAGTCCGTGGTGGCTGATGTCGAGGTGTCCTTGCTTTCGGGCAGGGCGCGTATTTCGATACCGCACCGTTGGCAATCGCACAGTGGCCGATTGAAGCCGCACCTCATCTTCGTTGTCTGGCATATGCTCAAGATCTTCTACCTTCCCATGGTATCGAGCGTCAGGCAACCCCTGCGTTCGGCCTGCAAACACTGGCCGATTCGTTCGACGAGGCCGGCTCGGATAATTTGGCAGGACCCTCGTCGTCGACGCCGAAGCCACAGACCAAACTGCCGGACACCTCGGCACCTCGCTTGGCAAAGCGTCTCGAGGCTGAGAAGGCGGATTTTGCTCAGCCCATCGTGAGTTGCACCATTCGTCGCGATCTCGCGCTTCGACACGGCACTCTCTGACTTGGCTCGCTTCATACTTCGGGCTAGGTATTCCACCGACTATATTGTATCACAGCCTTGGCCACCTCTCCCGCGGGCTCTCAATTAACCCATCTCGTGCTTCGCTTGCCTCGTCGCAATGTCCTAAGCTCGTTGACGGCCTACCCAGTCTGGCCATCGCCTCGGCCGTTTGCCTCCCTTGTCTCGCTCGATCTTTCGACAACGCACATCATCGCCGATCAACGGCTACCGCTTCTCCTGAGATTGCATCCAAACCTTCGACATCTGACATTGGATCGATGCTCAGGGTTGATTGGGAATCGAGAATCTGATCAACCTGCGGCGATCAACACCCTCAAATGCCTAGGTAGTTCATCCTTCCCCTGGACTCATGTCCGCAAGCCGAAGCATTGAAACTGAACTGCATCTCCTTGCGTCCGCTTACCCAGGTCACACGTGTGCGAGCGTTGGCAAGACGCGCGCTGATGAGGCTCTGAGGCAATGGCGCAAACTCGTTCGCGATCGCTCAGAAGTCGCCGCTCCGGGTTCGGCGCCTGCGAGCTCATCAGCAACAGCATCGCGTCGACTTCGTCGTGGATCGATGTTGTCCCCTCAACATACGCCCGCGCAACCCTTTCCTGCATCATCGCACGTGGTCATCAGGGATCTGCTCATCGTCGCCCCTCCGCCTCGACTCGAATCCCTCGGGTTAGGCTTGTTCGACCTCGAGGCTCAGCTCGTCCCGTTGTGGCGCGAGGCCTTCGCCGAAGGATACGTTAAAGCGATGGAACGATGCATTGCCAAGTTGCGTGAACAGATCGCTCGATGGGAAGCTTGGAACGAAGCCGATAAGCTGAGGGACGGAACTCGACGGATGATCGCGTTCAAGGATTCGATCGATTTGGGACCCCCGTGGTCGGATGGAGCCGGGTCTGAGCCTGTACATCGTCTTAATGGAATGGCTCATCAACAAGAGTTCGAGGACGATCCTTCGTTCACGAGCTTCCTCTGCACGAATGGTATGGTCGTCGTCGATGCGAGCTGGGCCCGGTCGGTCCTGTCGGCCTACCTCTCGAAAGTAGGAGGGTTTATCCTCTGCCTGACACCAGACTGCTCCAGTGCTCGCGGGGTCGCCCATCTGTCGCTTGCCTCGAACGGGGCCGAGGACAGGAAGGAGAGGGAACGGATCGAGAAGATGAATTGGGAGAGGGAGAGAGTGGACCGGAGGGCATGGAGAAGGCCGGCTAAGGAGCATGCGGTGGGGTGTGCGCATATGCAGAGTCGAGTCGCGTGGGAAGATGAGGAGGACTGAGTTAGGAATTGAGCCAGTTGAAGTGAAGCGATGTTGCCAGTGTTGCCATCAAAACGCAGAACGGACGCCCTTTCTCCTCTCGACGATGTCGGATAAGAGTTGACCGCGTTATATCCACCATCTTGTATCAGCACTGATCCTCCACGTCGGCGGGCTCGCGACGTTCCGACTGCTCATGTGAACGCATCTCGCGGGATCGATGATGACGACATCGCCTCTGTTCATATCTGCCGACTCCCACCGAATCGTCTGGTCCTCGAGGTAGTCTTCATGAATCCACCCGGATTTGGTTCCGTCCCCACCCACCTTCATCGGTGGGAGACGGACGTCGGGAGCGATAACGAGTGATCCGAGTTCTGTGGGGATATTGTCGAGGGGGATCCAGGCCGTCAAGAGCGTTGGGAAGGACGTGATGGGAAAGTAGGTTCGATCGACGTGCAGACCCGTATAGAGCGAGGGGCCTACAGCTCGCAGCCACTTGTAGGGGTGGGTCTGCAGTTTAGGCGGAATTGTCGTACTCGATGCCGCAAGTTCACCCGAGTCGGGACTCGGAGGGATCAAAAGTGACCTCATCAGTTGCCGGAAAGAGCCGTGTTCCAGTACGGAGAGGACGTCTGGATGCCGATGCAAGTCCCTCCGGCTCAGCAGTTCGGGTGTCCTCTTGTCTTTGACCGATCCTGGATCGATGTACAGAGGGTCATCGCACAAGTCCAAGCATGCAT
The DNA here is from genome assembly GCA_022702645.1 of Microbotryum intermedium. NCBI lineage: Eukaryota > Fungi > Basidiomycota > Microbotryomycetes > Microbotryales > Microbotryaceae > Microbotryum > Microbotryum intermedium. The sequence goes on along the minus strand of JAHWDX010000005.1, from coordinate 746,317 downwards.
TCGCATCGAGGAACCCATTCGAAGCGAGGTCGAGCGCGAGCGTGTTGCGTGCGATCGTCACAAGTTCGCATGGGAGAAACGCGCGGAGGTACAAGAATCCATCCTGGGCGAGTTGCTTGCGCAATGTGATGGGGTCGAGTGTGGTGGGTTCGCGTAGTTGATGGGCCCACACAGTCGAGCGCTCGAGCGCGGCGACGCGTCGCGGCCAGGCAACGGTCTGCGCTCAGGGTGGTCACTGGACAGGTCAGAAGCAAGCACTGTGTCGGTCCTTCCGAGCCTGCGTGCCTCACCATGCGGTTGTGCGTTCAGGTGCAGGTGTGTGGTTCAGGGTCAGCAGGCACACGAGAGTCAAAAAGCTCGCGAACGACTTGCTACTTGCTACTTGCTCGCTGCGCGGGTCATTACCGGCGTTACCACTATAGATTGAAAGGAATTCGTCATCCGCGGCCCATGTACCAAAAATTGCTGTTTTTGACTATGTTGCGACCCGGAGGGCCGGCTGGATGTACCAACGTACTATTTGTCCCAAACAGAAGCCATGTACGACCATTGCATTTTTCGCACCTTCCAATCGAAGCTACAGCGCCAGCAAAATTTTTCATGACTTTATTCGTAATACCAAGTTGTTCAGTAGCTATCGGATATTTATTCCATCGCAAGAGCGTGGATTTGCATGACGTTCGGTCACAACGCTCAACCCCCCCCGAATTCTCGAGCAACCAGAACCTCGAGCGCTGGGCGAACCACGTCCTCTTCTTCCCGGCAGGGCACGGGATCCAGCTCTCGGTGAACCTGACGCTTTTTCGAGGTCCTGATGGCGAGGTGATGACTCCGACTTCTTTCATTGACGCCTCAAAATGCCGTCACGCTTTCGTCTTCCCTCCGATCATCCCGGAAGGCCATCAAAAGATCTTCTCCCTCACCGAGCAGCGCTGGAGGTCATGGTGGAAGGCTTTGCGCAAGATTCGTAGGGTTCACTCGGATGCTGAAGACACCGCCCATCTCCTCTCCCTTGGTTCCCTCCACCCGGGCGTGCAACTTTCGTCTGCAACACACAGCCAGCTCAACAATCGCTCCGCTTCCTGTGTGATGTGCCTTTCGGAAGCACCTGAGTCTCTTCCCCATCTGGCCGTCGGCTGACCGTTCGCTCGCCGTCTCTGGGGTGCTCTTTCCCCGGCCCCACACCCCACCTTTCTTGACTTCGTATGTCCGGTCGTCTCTCGCTCGGAGCGTCGACTGGTCGAGCTACGTATTCTCTTCTTCCATTCGATCTGGAAGCTCTCTCGCCGCCGCCGATTCTCCTCGCAACCTCTGGAGCCGATCACCGAGTCGGAGCTCGAGGAGCTTCGGGGGTCTATCCGGGGTGCACGGGTCGCCTCGCTTCTCTATAATGTTTCCAAAGGGGGTTTTGATGGGTATGGTCGACTCTGGCTAAAAGGTCGATGAGTCCCACACTACTGGCATAGCCAGTGTGCTTAATGCATTTCCTCCGACTTTTCCGGAGATTTCTAGGTACTATTATAATTGTGCTGTAATTGAAATCTATCAAATAAAAAAATAAAAAAAAATCTACAGAGACGCGTGGTTGCGGACCTGTTGAGAGGATCGGCTATCGGCTTGCCGCGGTGAGGGGTTCGCGGTTACGCGGTCGGCCATCAACGATCCACATCGGCTTCGCTCCCGATCCACTGGGGCCTACTCATACTTTCGTCCAAGCCAAGTAAAGGAATCGTCTTCGAGGATCCATTGGGGAGGCTGAAGATGACTCGAACCTCCTGTACGCTCAGATCCTTCATCATAAGGCAGGTGCGAAAATTTTGACACCCCGTCGAATTCGAGCTCTTCCTGCCATTGCTTCGACCTCGGCTGTGACCCTTGACGACGTTGAGAGTGAGCTTGCGTTCTTGACTCGTACCTTGCTCCTCGATCCCACAACTGACACACCCGATTTGGGCAGTGTTCTCCTCGAAAACCCCTCCCACTTCGAATCGTCCGTCGCGACTCGCGACCTCATTACACGGCCCAGCCGAGGCCTCGAAGCGAAAAGCGTCGAGCAACATTGCCATGGCATCACCGTTGTGGTGCGATGCAAACCCGTCGACTGCCACATCCTCTCGACTCGGCAATTCGAGTTCGTCTTCGTTCGATCACGGTACTTCAGAGCTTCAGAGCCCTTGGAGCCGCTTTTGGTGAGGGTTGAAGGCAAGGGCAAGCAAGAAAAAGAAGCCGATCTGGAGGTTTCGCCCGGGGAAACGGCAATCGGCGCGGTTCTCGAGTGCGAAGCCCATCGCACTCAGTCAGTGTGCAGCACACAAACACGGATACGTTACCTAGCTCCATCTCACCCGGTCGTGCACAAAGTGCGTACCTACTTGTACCTACTAGCCTCGGCAGATCGGCGGCCCGCCACAGAGCAGCAACATTGGCGCTGGCCTCACACGGCGGGGCCTCGACCCTCGGCGTCATCTGATTTCAAGCACGATCGTCACTCGCAGGAAATGACAACAGATCCTATGTATTCCTGCGCGCGTCGGAGAATACCCTTCGCGCTCACTCAAACTGCTCATCGGATGTTGAACAGAAGCAGAATGTACTGCCGGCTTGTTCCCTACTCTGTACAAGAAGAATTTTCGGGCTGCCGAGCAAGTCAGCTTCACGATTCGACCTCGCCGGTGGGGAGCAGCCACTCGGTCTTGGAAGCAGTAAAACAATACTTTCAGGTGGTGTGATCTACCATGATGACTTCCTTTTCCGAGGCTAAAAATAGATATATACGGTTCGTATAAACACACCGACCCGACCCCAGGAGATGAGACGGGTCCTATATCCCGTTGCCAGAGACACAAAACCCTAGTTCGAGAAGAGCAAACGGAACACGCGAGTAAAGAAAGGAGCGTTGCGTCGCTCTTCTCGGTAGATGCGCATCTCCTCGACCGTGAGCCATGATTTGCGTCCAGTCTATAACGGGAAAGCAGGATATGGTCAGCATGTATGCTCCAACGCCACATCCAATCAGGGGTTACATCCATGGAAAGGCACTCACATCAAGATCAATGTCGTGGGCTCGCTGGGGCAAGTGCGTTTCCAGAGGAACGCCACAACCCAGAAGAAGAGCAGTACAGGCAAGGCAAGGTAGACCTTGAAGAACGTCTCGGCCGCGGTCTTGGGATCGGTCTCCATCCCTCCAATGGGCCAGATCGCAACGTAGAATTGGGCGATGAGGACAAGGATGACGAGGATGAGACCGAACCACGAGCCGTAGATGCCACCGGCGGCCTTGAAGGGGAGCTCCTCAACGGAATGACCTTGTACCTTCCAAGCGCATCGGAAGCGGATGTGGCACAAGCAGTTCGAGCCCCAGGTGAAGAGAGTCGAGAGACCAGACAAGGCGAGAAGCCAGTCGAAGATGACACCTCCAGAGCTTGTGACGTTGACGTAGGCGATGGGGCCGAAAGCAAGGACGAACAAGACCGACCAGAGGGGTCGTCCTGATCTGTCCACGTATGTGAAGACCTTGGGGGCGTAGCCGGTCTCGGCCAGGGCCGTCAAGACACGAGATCCGGCGTAGACGCAAGACAAGCCGATGGAGAGAACCGAGATGCAGATGGTCGCATTGATGAGATGGTTGAGACCTCGGATTCCCGCTCGGTCAACCATGATGACGAACGGCGAAGTACCAGCGCCGCTACCACCGAGGAGACGCTCATCGTTGTAAGGGATGTTGAGGCCGATGATCAAGAGCGAAGAAAGGTAAATGACGGTGATGCGCCTGTGATGCATGGCTTGGAGAGTTAGCCGTATATTGGGTGTTGCGGGAAGAGTGGACAGTCGCCGGTCACTCGCAACGTACCAGAAAGTGCCCTTGACAGCGCCGGGCATCGTCTTGCGGGGGTTGGGGGTCTCGGTGGCGGCAAGGCCGACGAGTTCGGTACCAGCGAAGGAGAACGCAGCAGTGACGAAAACAGCGCACACACCTGTGATCGAATCCAAGAGCTGGGTCAGCCCTAGCGTATCAAGTACTTTCAGCTTGAGCACGACAAACTCACCCTTGAACCCATTGGCGAACGCTCCGGGACTCCTCCATAGTTCACCGCCGAGATATGAGGTATAATCGCCTCCCGAAGGGCCGGCACCGACGTTGAGCACGATACCAATGATGACGAAGATCACGACCACGGTCAACTTGAGGCATGAGGACCAGAACTAACCCGCTGCTGTGATCTCGAGCGGCAAGACGACGACCCATTGGAAGAGATAGTTGTAACCTGTCGTCATGAAGGGAAGGTCAGCACAGGTTACAGGGTACCCAGTAAGTCATGGTAAAGAGGGGAATTGACCGAGAGCCATGCCGAAGCCGGGATCCAAGAAGCGGACAGCGAGGGTGTAGAAACCACCCGAGACGGGGTACAGAATAGCGAGTTCACCGAGGCATTGCGTAACGTTGATCATCATGATGCCGATGAGAGACCAGGCGATGAGGATACCGGCAGGACCACCGTTTCGAAGAGCTTGTCCGGAACCGCTGCAAGAAGAGAAGGGGGGGTGAAGCAGGTCAGCGACGGAAGTTTGACAACCGCCACCGAGCCTGCATAGCCGCTCGGAGAAGCCTACATGAATAGCCCAGTACCAATCGAACCACCGACGGCGATCATGGTCAGATGGCGGGGCTTCATCTTCTGCTGCAACATCGGGTTCGTTCCCTCCTTAAGAGGGTCGATGTGAGCCCCGGCACCATGGACTTTGAGGCCTGCAGTGCTACCAAGACCGGCGCGCGTCCAGATCGACTCCTGGGAAGGGTCATAGATCTCGGGAGCGGCGGTGGTTGTCTGTGTAATATAATGGCCGATAGGGCGATGTCAGCATATCATAGACAGAGCTGGTCATATGTAACCGGTCCACTTTTACGGCCGGCTGATCGCCGCCGAAGCTTGCCGACCCCCCCCCCCCCCCCGGGCTGATGCCCAGGGGACCCAAGGGGCCAGCTTCGCTTCGTCCGGCGTCGCTAGCCAAGCTCTCTAGATAAGAACAGGACACTTACGACGTGGACATCGCTGTCGCTGGGCTCCTTGTCGGTGCTTTTCTCAAAGGCGTGCTTATCCAATGTGGCTGACATCAGGGTGCTGCGGCGCTCCTGAAAAGCGACGGATGGAAAGGAGAAAGAGAGGCAAAGATTTGCAGGTGGGGAGTGCCGGGCCCTACTTGGCACAGGCGATATTGCAGGCCACACCTACCGGCCCTCGGGACAAGGCCCATCCATCTGTTGCATTGCGACTGGCCACGTCTTGAGCAAAGTCTTGAGATAAGCCTATGGCCGAACTTCACCATGCGTCACTCTCCCATTCGCGCTGGGCGCCAGCGATCCTCGACCAATGAAAAAATCTTGGCTCGCGCCGGGGGCCTTGGCTTGCCCGATCGGTTTTCTTTCCTCCCCGACCTTTCGCGAGCGTGAGTTCCTGCAACGCGGGGAATTGGCAATCGCAACAGTTATCGACCCAAACGAATTCAGTTTCGACGGCAACCCGTGTGCCAGGGGCCTATTTGGCAGCGGCTGGGCTCTCCAATGTGAGAAGTCTGCTCAGTGCTCACGCCCATCTGCCCAAGCGTTCCCACACCTCCACAATACATCGCCGAAGGATTTCGAAGCGAAGATCCGGATAGCCGATAGAAAAGCAACTCTCATGATGTCATGTCTAGGGAGTCGGCTACCTAGGCCCTTGGATTTGCACGTATCCATGAGTTGGCACGTACCTACCTACCTAGGTAATAGATAGGTACCAATAAGCTGGTTGGTGCGCCCTACGTTAGAAATGCTCCAAATGGGCTGGTACCATAATATAGGTAATTAGGTACCTATAGGTAAGGAGGTAAACGTAGGTGAGATCCAGGTAGGTGGGTAGAGGTCCCTATCTACCAAACCTGCAAAGGCATCACTTTGTTATAGAGCGCCCAGCTCGATCTGGGCAAGACCAAGAGAACTCTTTCTTTTTTTTTCTTTTTTATCTTTCGTTCTTGGCCGTCTCAGAATGAGAATGAGAACTTAAAATTCCAGCTAGTCTACAGAAAAGAGACGACCCTGAACGGGCGCTGGACCTCGAGTTGAGCTAAATAACGCTCAACTTGCACGTATCTGAAATGTTACTTCACTTAACCTTCCTTTCACCCCACCTCCTCAAGCCATCCACAATTTTCAAGTGGCCCCTCCTCCACATGTTACACTTATTCCTACTTCCGTCTCGTCGCCGCCCATGCTTTTTGTCGATCACCCCATACTCTTGCAGCTCCCTTTATAAGCTCATGATGCCAGTTCTGTATCAGTCTTCCTCTTATTCTTTCTGGGATTTTCTTAAATATATTTGTGTCCCATTGACAGGCTACTTCATACCACCAATAATTCTTTAGAATCAGACCCTGAGCAAAGTCAGCAAGTGCCTCCCTGTCTTCTTGTTGTACTTCTTCATCCGCGGTCCCTTTGATAATTGACATGGTGGAGTCTCTCAGGTTTTTCTGGACTTGCTCCCTCATCGCCTCTGGTGAATGCATGGTACTCAGCCTCGATTGCTGTATTCTCTCCGCTTTCCGGATCTACACACCTTGGGCAAGCGGGGTTGGCTCTCTTCACTCGCGTTTTCGACCCACGTGCACTCATACGGCTAGCTACTGGAAGAGTTGATCCTCTCAGTTGCCATTGTATCAATGCAGCGTATGATCATCGAGCCTTCTTGTAAGGATAGATGGGCGGTCTGATTCCACTCAATTTGGAGCCTCTGTATCTTCATCCAAGTTGCCTTTGGTAGGTTTTCCAATTGTGTTCCCAATAGGCTTTTCTCGACTGTCTCCCCGATGTTGGTTTCTATCCACCCTTTCGCATTTTCCAAAGTCCATTTATCGAGTCCATGCATTGGCGGTTCCAGAACCAGGTGCATGTCAGTGTGAGCTCGAGCTGCCTCTGAGTCTGCCCTCCTGTTCAGAGTAGATTGCTCATCCATCCTGGTGGTATGTGCTTTCACATGCCTAACTTCCGAATGGCGAGTCTCCAACACTAGCCGTTGTAGCCACCCATGGTATGATTGGCTTGGTAATTTCTGTGATAGGCCTCGTCCAGGGTGATTTTGCCATTCTCTTATGAACCTTGCCGTGCCCAAGTGATCGGTGAGGATTGTGATGGATGGGTATCTTGCTGTGAGTACTGCCACAATCATTGCCGTCACTTCAGCCTGTTGAATCGGGGCCGTTCTGGGAAGAAGTATGCGCAGATCCAAGGGTCCAACTACCGCTGCTGTTGCCGAGCTCGATGGTGCTCCCCAATTTATCACAGAACCATCAGTTGCCCAAACACTGTGTTCAAGTTTCACATTCGGATCCATTCCCAGTATGCTCATTATCGTGATTACTGTATTCAGAATTCTTGCTCTTGTTGTACGCGTCGTTCGTCGCGGCTCAGCCCGTCATTGGTGCCTAGGCCAGCCCTTGCCAGATTTAGGAGCTCTTTTTCCGCCTGGATAGAAATTCGATGAAGGTCCGCCTTGTGATTTGGTTCTGCGGCTGCAGTCCATTTCATTCGATTCCTCAACTCGTGTAAGTCTGTTGTATTCGTTGATTCAAGACGTTGTATCGCCGCAGCAATAGTCGGGTCCTCCTTCTTTTGCATCACTAGCATGTGACGTAAGTTCATTGAGCCGGTTTGGATTGCCAAGTCATCTGTGTTTTTGATCTGAAGAGGTGCGCAGGCGTCAAGTATCTGGAATGCGCTTGCCCAATTAGCAGCTACTGTCTACGTCAGCGCCTTTTTCTGGTCTTTCTTTTTTCCCCGAAGTTGGAGTAGGTCTCTGCGCGCCGTTTGCGATTGAAGTCCTGCTTCGCGCTTGTTCGCCCCGCATAGGAGATCGCCGAGGGTGATCTGAGCCATGGCTCGCATAGCTGGCAAATGGTTGTTCAGGTCTCGCAGAACACCAGTGATAATCATGTTCGCATTGAGTGGCGAAATACTTGTAAGCCCCATTCCGAACTCTGGAATTGGCAAACTCAGTACCTTTGCGCTGGGCATCAGTGGCAAGTCGAAATACTGGTGGATCTGCTCCGCAAAGAGATTGTCTAGCTTCACCGCCTGTTCCATCGTAATCGGATTTAGACTCGGTTTTCCGCGCGCCTTGCTAATCACGACTTGCTCGAGGTAGCGCAGCACGGCCGTAAGTGGTAGTCGCTGTGTCGGCGTGGAGGGTATGCCTGCGCAGTTGATCACATTCCGTATGCTCTCGAAATGCGAATCTTCGTGATCAAGAGATGTGCTAGGAAAGTGAGACCTGGAGCGACTCTCACTGCATTGAACCGTGTGGTGTCTGGATAGTCATTGATGCATTTGCACCTGGTTTTTGCAATTTACGCAAGGCTCCGATTTCTGCTGGTCCGCCCAGGAGGTGGTCAGGGGTCTGTCCCATCACAAAGATCTTCGTCTTCTCGCTCCAGTCTGTCTGTGCTCCGTAATCCTCTTGGAAGGTTTCCATCAGAAGTGCTCTACGGCGCAGCTCCTTTGGAGACCTTGCGAAAATGATTGTGTCGTCCATGACGGACACCATTGTCAGCGTCACCTTTGCGTTGTCCCCCTCGTGGTGTATTTCCCCTCGCTGTGCATTTCCTGACTTGAGTTCCAGCGTTGATTCGTTCTCGCCCTCGCTCATCGTGAGATTCTGTTCGCATTCACTTAAGTAATAAGCGCCCATTGCCATGCTTAGCGCAAACCGTAAGGGATTTGGTGGATCCCCTTGCTTCATTTGGCCATCTGCGATGAACGGCTCTGTATACCCATATGGGGTCTTGACTAGGAAGCGACTTTGAGCCAATCTTGCTCAATCGAAGGCTTCGACCGACTCAGGCAGTCCAAAGAACTTGTACGCATCATGTCCAGCCTCCGCTCTCAGTAGATCAAACCCTTTCTTCTGATCACGGACCAGCGCGTAGAGTGTTTGGTTGTGACAATACGCCCACGCCTGTACCTGGGAGAGATAGCTGGTGAGGTCTCGTTGTTGAGTACCACTTTGCACGGCCGTTTGCGTTTCGGGGATGAGTCGACGTCTCATTGCATATTCCTGTGCCAGTGTTGTGAGCCACGATGTCGCTGGGACGGCCAGCAATGGTCCGAAGCAGACAGCTCGATAGTTGGTGAGTTCTGTATAGAGACCCCTGTTTTTGTACATACGCAAGATGTAATGATTCCTGAGCTTGTCAAAGTAGTTGTTGAGGAGTACGAAATTAAGTGACTTGTGGACGATTTCCAGGTCGGCTTCATCCAGTTCTGCTAGTACCCACTTTTCCAAACCATCCGGTCTTGGTGAGGGGCTTTGATATCCTTTGTGGAGCAACCTCTTCAGGTCGTGTTTTTCCAGCATTTGTGGCCAGATGAAGGGGTCTTCTATTGCCTCCGCTTGAAATCGAATTGCCGCATGACTGTTCATCCAGGGCCGGTCCAAAGGGATGCTGTCCTGGTCCTTTTCGAGCCGTTTCTCGAAATACTCTTTTGTGGCCTCTCTCACCACCTCTGGCTTATTCTCTATAACTCCTTCCCGCGTGACGGCAAACGGTTCGATGGGTTCTGACCATGGAAGTAGACGCTTCTTTACTGACCCTCCATGGAGAACACTTGAGTTTTTGCTGCATCTTTTCGTCTGGCGCAAAGCGAAGTTCCTTTCGCTTTTGGAACCCCTCTTCCTTGTTCAACCGTTTCCGTTCGTTTCCGGCCGCATCAACCAGGCCTGTACGGTTGTTCAGTGCTATGTTGTTCATTTTTGAGAGCAGCGTTGGCATCGATTTATGCACTCCTTGCGCTTCCATCAGCCTTTCAACATAATTGTGTTTGATTGCGTGAACGAGGCGGTTGATTTGTTTTCGATCGCCTAAGATGCGTCGGTATTGTTCCGAGCCTGTCCACCCTTTTTTGATGTGCTGACCTCTAGTGCCAAAGACCTTCCTAGCGGTGGTGTTTATCAACTGGGTGAATCCGGTATATACTCAAACCCACTCATCCGAGGTATCGATTGATTTGTCGCGGTGTGTGTAGTGTCTTAGCAGGTCATGATTCTTTACTTCCGCCGAGATCTGAAAGGCACACGAGATCGCTCTCGATCCTCACTGGTGACCTAAGCTGACAGGTGCAAGTTATATGGATTACAACTAGCTTCTGGTGTCAGCCCGATCATCTACGAGAGTGCTGAGAGATGGAACACCAGTACTCACCTAGCTTCTGGTGTCAGCCCGATGAGGAGGGAACTGAAGAAGCTAGGTGCGCGCGATCTCTATTTCTAATGCCTGTGGCCCGTAGTAAGGCGGATCTTTCGCTCGAGAGGCTCGCCCTCAACGTCCCCGATCCCTCCACGACCAATCATGAGAACGCTGAAGTTTCCAGCGACGCGCCCACAGAGCAGCCGCTTGAGTTCGATTACCAAGTCTTCGAGAGGATCGGGCGCATGCGTGGGACGTTGTTGGAGCGCATTGACTTGCAAGGCGATGGCTTGGCGGCGTTGCGCGATCACGCTCCACTCCTCGCGCCCGATCCTCTCGAAGACTTGGTAATCGAACTCAAGCGGCTGCTCTGTGGGCGCGTCGCTGGAAACTCCAGCGTTCTCATGATTGGTCGTGGAGGGATCGGGGACGTTGAGGGCGAGCCTCTCGAGCGAAAGATCCGACCATCCAGCCAGCGCCGAGACGACATGCGTGCGAAGGATTCGGCACAGCTCGGGGTCGGTGCCGAGAAGTACGAGCTTGGCGATTTCTTGGTCAGAGACAACTTGGAACCCGATCTCCATCTGCAGGACACGCATCTGGTCTGAGAAATCCTGAAAGGCGTTGATGGCGTGACCGGGGGCTTGGCGCAGGCGATGGAGCGCCTCGAGCTGCGTCCAGACGAAATCGGCTGGCACGGCGCGACGAATGAGCTCCGACTTGAACTGCCCGTACGGCTTGGCGAGGTGTCTGCTCAATCCTTGGGTGAACCAGGTCTTGAGCGCGAGGACTTGCAATCCCATGCCGGCCCCCTCAATCTTGTCGTAGTCACTCGTGATGGGTACACGAGCGATGCGGCGGTTGTAGAAGTCCAAACGCATGAAGTATTCACGAAGTGCCTCCATCGAGGTGCTGTGAAGCTGGGGTGGGTCGTTCGGCTTGTAGGCGGGGCTGGGGGCAGTGGGGTTTGACATGGCGGGCGTGCGGTGTGCGTCCTCTTGCGAAGACGGCGAGGCGGGCGTGGACGTGCGGGGCTGTGCGGGGGGTGTGCGTGGTGATGTTCGTGTTACAGGATCGTCTTGCCTCAATCGATCTGGGCTAGTTGATTGGTTCGATGGGTCGACTACGGCCGGGCCTGAGGAACGTAGGCCGTATCGTCGGGGTACCAATGAACTCGACGTTGTCAAAAAAAAAGTGAAAGGCACACGAGATCGCTCTCGAGCCTCACTGGTGACCTAAGCTGACAGGTGCAAGTTATATGGATTACAACTAGCTTCTGGTGTCAGCCCGATGAGGAGGGAACTGAAGAAGCTAGGTGCGCGCGATCTCTATTTCTAATGCCTGTGGCCCGTAGTAAGGCGCGCGCCTTACACCCACTCAGGATCACCGGTGGCATGCGCCACTGCGTCTTCTGTCGCTCTGGGGCCCATGTCCGAAAGGATTGTACAGTCGCTCCTCCGTGCCAAATCTGCACGAAGACCTCACATGCTACCCAACATTGCCCCGGCCGCCACGGGTCGAGCCCCCAGGCCGCCTCAACGTCACGTGCCTCGCAAGCTCCCGCTGCCGCCGCCACCGCCGCCGGATCCAACACCGCTTCCGCGACCGTCGCCTCCGACCGCAAAACCAAAAGACGTCGAACCGAGAATATTCTGGCTCCCCAGCCTGATTTTCAATCAAACGACGCTAGTCCCATGCCCATTAGCCGTACTTTTACCTTCACCCCGCAAGCTGCCCCCCAGCTCGCCCCCATCCAGGGAACAGCTTCCCTGGTTGAAAAGTCCTCCGAGTCCTCCAGCTCAGAGACCACCTCTCCCTCCCCGAGCCCCCCTCCGGCCACGCCAAAGACGATCATGACCCAATCAAAGTCGATCCTTGCCCCAGCCAACGCCCCTGAAACCTCTCCTGCTGCCCTCCAAGCCACCGAGCCGACCTCGAAGCCTTCCTCGCCCAAGCCGACACCCTCAGCCGCGCCCAAAGCCCGACCCGATGACGCCGACGCCGCCGACGATGCCGACGATGCCGACGATGCCGACGAAGGAGCCAAAGATCAAGGAGCACCCCCCAAGGATGCGGAAGACGCTATGGATCAAGATGATGAGCACCACTAAGATCCCAAACGTGTCCTTTGTCGCTGCAAATGTGCAGTCGATAAATGAAGACCGTAAGCGTGCCTCCCTTTTCTCCAACCTTCGAGCTCACAATGCCGATATCTTCCTCCTGAGCGAAACTGGCCGACCTCCCCCTGAACGGGTTGCCCAGTGGACTCAGGAGTGCCAAGACTCGAAGCTATCCGCTCTTTTCACTCCTTTCAACAATACTGCCATACTCTGGAAAAACGACTCGCCGGTCGTTACTATTGACCCCGAGTCACCTTCCAACTTTCTTCGTGCTTCCTTCTCTTTCCCGGACCGAATCTCCGATGCAACATTCCGTGTGGGTGACTCGAAAGTCCGGATTGTATCAATCTACGCCCCATCCTCCGATAAGCCGGACAAAAAACGCTTCCTTTCTCACATCAGCACCACCCTCCGGCGAGCCATGAGCGACGACCCCTCGCCGCCTGCGCTCCTCATTGGGGGCGACTGGAACTGTGTTGAGTCCCAACTCCTCGATTCGGAAAACCCAAATGGTACGAATTGTGGAGGTCAGGAAATGCGCGACCTCGTCACGGCCAACAATCTCTCCGACGTCTATCGACTCCATCACCCCAAAGGACGACACACCACGAACCGCTCAGCGCCAGGCACTTGCCGACGCCTTGACCGCATCTATGTCTCACCCGACTGGGTTGACCTCTTCCACGATCATAAGATTTGGGCTCCTGTCCTCAAATCGACGCACTCCATGGTGGTGGCAAGGTTCCAAGTTCCAGGCGCAATCGATATCGGTCCGGGCAAATTCAAACTTGGTTTGCACGTGATTGAAGGCGACGCGACCCGCGAATACCTGTCTTCCACTGTCCAGACTCTCTACAACGAAGCCCTACTTCAGACGCCCGACGACCCGAAAGCAGCGTGGACGACAACCAAGCACCGCCTATTGCCCCAGCTCCAGGCATTGGCTCGGACACTCGCACGGTTCCGACGTGGAGGATCGGTGGAAGAGAAGGCGGACCACTCGCGCTACGGCGCAGCCCTGCGGTCCCGCCTCGACCCTTCTTTGGCGGGTCCCTCTTCCATCTTCATCCGCCTGCGCAAAGTGCGCGCATCCGACCTCATCCCTTCGCTCACGGTCAACGATGTTGTCCATTCCGACCCCGACTCGATGCTTGGCGCGGCCAGAGACTACTTCGGGTGTGTCTACCAGGACCGTCCCATCGACGACGCGGCACTGGAGGAGATCATTGACGGACTCGCTTCGACTCGTCGCCAGGGCGAGATGGCCTCCCGGTTGAGTTCTACCGCGCGACGTGGACGGTCACGGGTCCAATCCTTCGAGACGTCATCAACTCGATACCTACCGAGGGCCTTAGCGCCGAGCCTTCTCCGCGGAACATCGCCCACATCCACCTCATCCATAAACGTGGCGACAGGGACCATTTGGTGAACAAACGCCCAATCTCACTCATCAATGCCGATGAACGCATCATCTCCCAGGCCCACAACCAGCGTCTCGCTCCCTTGCTCGAATCCCTGATCGGTCCGACCCAGCGCGGTTTTGTTCCGAACCGTTGGATCGGCGCGAACATTGCCGAGGTCCAGTGTCTCATGGATCCAGGACTTCCGGGCTCGGTCCCCGTGTCCGGTCTTCTTGCGGTGATGGATTTCGAGAAGGCTTACGATCGGCTATCCCACACTAACCTTGATGCAGTCCTCCGTGCCGTTGGCCTTGGTCCCAAAGCCCGCCAATGGTACCGAGCGACATACACCAACCAATCCGCCTCCATCTTCCTCAACGGTTGGCTGTCTGCCGCTTTCGACGTCCTGTCGGGGGTTCGGCAAGGCGATCCTCTTGCTCCGTCTCTCTTCGTGCTGGCGATCGAGGGGTTTGCCTGTCAAATCCGATCAAGAGTCAAGGGCATAGAGAGTCCGGGCCTGCAAACGATTCGTGAACTCCTCTTCGCCGACGACGCTTGCTGCGCGCTCCACGACCTCTCGGACCTCAAGCACCTTGATCGGGCGATCAGGCTGTACGAACGGGCAAGCGCCAGCAAACTCAGCACCACCAAATCTTTCCTCTACCCTCTCGGATCGTTCAGGGACCATCCGGTCGCCCCACGCCTCGGGACCTGGCGTCTCAGCGCCTCACATTTCCGCTATCTCGGTATTCAGGTTGGGGTGGACATTGCCGAGGATGCGGGTTGGGAGGAGGTCAAGTCCTCGACCATTGCTCGTATAAACTCTATCCCGATGTACGACCTTCCCTACGCAGACAAGTGCTCGATCGTCAATATCTACTGCTACACGAAGATCCTCTACTACAACCGATTCCTCCCGGCTCCAAAGAGCGTCGTCAAGGAGATCGAGGATGCCGCCATGCTCGCCATTCACGGTCGAGCCTCGGACGGCACTCAGAGACGCCCGAGGGTTTCCCGGTCACGCCTCTACACCCCCCTCGATCACGGTGGCTTCGGTTTGATTGATCTGCCTCGGCGCCTAGCGATCGATCACGCCAAGTGGGTCTTCCAACTCCGCGACCCCGACGGCTGTTTCACACGCCACCTTTTCGACATCCGCATTCGCCTCCAGGCGGCGAACCAGCGTACCCCCTTTACTTTGCGCAAACCGCCCCCTAACCAGCATCGTCGCCCTTGGATCTGGATCTGGTGGGCATACTTCTGCCATCCTCCACCAAAGTGGGACCACGCGGTGAGAAAGACGAGGGAATCCCTCCCTCGACGTTGGGTCCGCTACTTCGAGGCCTGGGCGTCGGTGACAACGCTCAATCCACCCGAACTTTCCAAGAATCAGAACCTCGAGCGATGGGCGAACCACGTACTCTTCTTCCCGGCGGGCCACGGGATTCAAGTCTCGGTAAACCCGACGCTCTTTCGAGGCCCCGATGGCGAGGTAATGACTCCGTCCTCGTTTGTGAACGCGTCCAAACGCTACCACGCTTTTGTCTACCCTCCATCGTCCCCGAAGGCCATCAGAAGATCTTCTCTCTTCCCAAGCAACGCTGGAACTCATGGTGGAAGGCTTTGCGAAAGGTTCGCAGGGTTCACTCGGATGCCGAAGACACCGCCCACCTCCTCTCCCTGGGATCCCTCCATCCAGGTGCACAACTTGCGTCCCCAGTCCACGCCCAACTCAACAATCGGTCTACTTTCTGCGTGATGTGCCTCTCGGAAGCAACCGAGTCTCTGGCACACCTTGCAGTCGGCTGCCCGTTCGCCCGCCGTCTCTGGGGTGCTCTTTCCCCGGCCCCACACCCCACCTTTCTTGACTTCGTATGTCCGGTCGTCTCTCGCTCGGAGCGTCGACTGGTCGAGCTACGTATTCTCTTCTTCCATTCGATCTGGAAGCTCTCTTGCCGCCGCCGATTCTCGTCAGATCCTTTGGAGCCGATCACCGAAACGGCTTTCGAGGATCTTCGGGCGTTCATTCAGGAGTCCAAGGGTCGCCTTGTGTCTCTTTGATACCACCCAAGGGGGTTTTAGTGGGTATGGTCGATTCTGATGCAGGGTCAATGAGGCCTACACTATTGGCCTAGCCAGTGTGCTTCAAGCATTTCCTCCGACTTTTCTTTTTTAATTAATAGATTTTAATAACAGCACAATTATCTTAGTACCTAAAAATCTTCGGAAAAGTCGGAGGAAATGCTTGAAGCACACTGGCTAGGCCAATAGTGTAGGCCTCATTGACCCTGCATCAGAATCGACCATACCCACTAAAACCCCCTTGGGTGGTATCAAAGAGACACAAGGCGACCCTTGGACTCCTGAATGAACGCCCGAAGATCCTCGAAAGCCGTTTCGGTGATCGGCTCCAAAGGATCTGACGAGAATCGGCGGCGGCAAGAGAGCTTCCAGATCGAATGGAAGAAGAGAATACGTAGCTCGACCAGTCGACGCTCCGAGCGAGAGACGACCGGACATACGAAGTCAAGAAAGGTGGGGTGTGGGGCCGGGGAAAGAGCACCCCAGAGACGGCGGGCGAACGGGCAGCCGACTGCAAGGTGTGCCAGAGACTCGGTTGCTTCCGAGAGGCACATCACGCAGAAAGTAGACCGATTGTTGAGTTGGGCGTGGACTGGGGACGCAAGTTGTGCACCTGGATGGAGGGATCCCAGGGAGAGGAGGTGGGCGGTGTCTTCGGCATCCGAGTGAACCCTGCGAACCTTTCGCAAAGCCTTCCACCATGAGTTCCAGCGTTGCTTGGGAAGAGAGAAGATCTTCTGATGGCCTTCGGGGACGATGGAGGGTAGACAAAAGCGTGGTAGCGTTTGGACGCGTTCACAAACGAGGACGGAGTCATTACCTCGCCATCGGGGCCTCGAAAGAGCGTCGGGTTTACCGAGACTTGAATCCCGTGGCCCGCCGGGAAGAAGAGTACGTGGTTCGCCCATCGCTCGAGGTTCTGATTCTTGGAAAGTTCGGGTGGATTGAGCGTTGTCACCGACGCCCAGGCCTCGAAGTAGCGGACCCAACGTCGAGGGAGGGATTCCCTCGTCTTTCTCACCGCGTGGTCCCACTTTGGTGGAGGATGGCAGAAGTATGCCCACCAGATCCAGATCCAAGGGCGACGATGCTGGTTAGGGGGCGGTTTGCGCAAAGTAAAGGGGGTACGCTGGTTCGCCGCCTGGAGGCGAATGCGGATGTCGAAAAGGTGGCGTGTGAAACAGCCGTCGGGGTCGCGGAGTTGGAAGACCCACTTGGCGTGATCGATCGCTAGGCGCCGAGGCAGATCAATCAAACCGAAGCCACCGTGATCGAGGGGGGTGTAGAGGCGTGACCGGGAAACCCTCGGGCGTCTCTGAGTGCCGTCCGAGGCTCGACCGTGAATGGCGAGCATGGCGGCATCCTCGATCTCCTTGACGACGCTCTTTGGAGCCGGGAGGAATCGGTTGTAGTAGAGGATCTTCGTGTAGCAGTAGATATTGACGATCGAGCACTTGTCTGCGTAGGGAAGGTCGTACATCGGGATAGAGTTTATACGAGCAATGGTCGAGGACTTGACCTCCTCCCAACCCGCATCCTCGGCAATGTCCACCCCAACCTGAATACCGAGATAGCGGAAATGTGAGGCGCTGAGACGCCAGGTCCCGAGGCGTGGGGCGACCGGATGGTCCCTGAACGATCCGAGAGGGTAGAGGAAAGATTTGGTGGTGCTGAGTTTGCTGGCGCTTGCCCGTTCGTACAGCCTGATCGCCCGATCAAGGTGCTTGAGGTCCGAGAGGTCGTGGAGCGCGCAGCAAGCGTCGTCGGCGAAGAGGAGTTCACGAATCGTTTGCAGGCCCGGACTCTCTATGCCCTTGACTCTTGATCGGATTTGACAGGCAAACCCCTCGATCGCCAGCACGAAGAGAGACGGAGCAAGAGGATCGCCTTGCCGAACCCCCGACAGGACGTCGAAAGCGGCAGACAGCCAACCGTTGAGGAAGATGGAGGCGGATTGGTTGGTGTATGTCGCTCGGTACCATTGGCGGGCTTTGGGACCAAGGCCAACGGCACGGAGGACTGCATCAAGGTTAGTGTGGGATAGCCGATCGTAAGCCTTCTCGAAATCCATCACCGCAAGAAGACCGGACACGGGGACCGAGCCCGGAAGTCCTGGATCCATGAGACACTGGACCTCGGCAATGTTCGCGCCGATCCAACGGTTCGGAACAAAACCGCGCTGGGTCGGACCGATCAGGGATTCGAGCAAGGGAGCGAGACGCTGGTTGTGGGCCTGGGAGATGATGCGTTCATCGGCATTGATGAGTGAGATTGGGCGTTTGTTCACCAAATGGTCCCTGTCGCCACGTTTATGGATGAGGTGGATGTGGGCGATGTTCCGCGGAGAAGGCTCGGCGCTAAGGCCCTCGGTAGGTATCGAGTTGATGACGTCTCGAAGGATTGGACCCGTGACCGTCCACGTCGCGCGGTAGAACTCAACCGGGAGGCCATCTCGCCCTGGCGACGAGTCGAAGCGAGTCCGTCAATGATCTCCTCCAGTGCCGCGTCGTCGATGGGACGGTCCTGGTAGACACACCCGAAGTAGTCTCTGGCCGCGCCAAGCATCGAGTCGGGGTCGGAATGGACAACATCGTTGACCGTGAGCGAAGGGATGAGGTCGGATGCGCGCACTTTGCGCAGGCGGATGAAGATGGAAGAGGGACCCGCCAAAGAAGGGTCGAGGCGGGACCGCAGGGCTGCGCCGTAGCGCGAGTGGTCCGCCTTCTCTTCCACCGATCCTCCACGTCGGAACCGTGCGAGTGTCCGAGCCAATGCCTGGAGCTGGGGCAATAGGCGGTGCTTGGTTGTCGTCCACGCTGCTTTCGGGTCGTCGGGCGTCTGAAGTAGGGCTTCGTTGTAGAGAGTCTGGACAGTGGAAGACAGGTATTCGCGGGTCGCGTCGCCTTCAATCACGTGCAAACCAAGTTTGAATTTGCCCGGACCGATATCGATTGCGCCTGGAACTTGGAACCTTGCCACCACCATGGAGTGCGTCGATTTGAGGACAGGAGCCCAAATCTTATGATCGTGGAAGAGGTCAACCCAGTCGGGTGAGACATAGATGCGGTCAAGGCGTCGGCAAGTGCCTGGCGCTGAGCGGTTCGTGGTGTGTCGTCCTTTGGGGTGATGGAGTCGATAGACGTCGGAGAGATTGTTGGCCGTGACGAGGTCGCGCATTTCCTGACCTCCACAATTCGTACCATTTGGGTTTTCCGAATCGAGGAGTTGGGACTCAACACAGTTCCAGTCGCCCCCAATGAGGAGCGCAGGCGGCGAGGGGTCGTCGCTCATGGCTCGCCGGAGGGTGGTGCTGATGTGAGAAAGGAAGCGTTTTTTGTCCGGCTTATCGGAGGATGGGGCGTAGATTGATACAATCCGGACTTTCGAGTCACCCACACGGAATGTTGCATCGGAGATTCGGTCCGGGAAAGAGAAGGAAGCACGAAGAAAGTTGGAAGGTGACTCGGGGTCAATAGTAACGACCGGCGAGTCGTTTTTCCAGAGTATGGCAGTATTGTTGAAAGGAGTGAAAAGAGCGGATAGCTTCGAGTCTTGGCACTCCTGAGTCCACTGGGCAACCTTTTCAGGGGGAGGTCACTGGATCAACGTTTCGAGCCTCTGCAAAGTGGGTTCTACTGCTGCGCACCTCGGGCAGACATGAAAAGTAACACTCGTAAGGCGCGCCCACCACGAGCTCCCACCCGGCATAAGATCGATGACTTGCGACCACTCCCACAGGCCCAGGCAGCGCTCGCCCCTCTCTGTGAGTCAGAGATGAGTCGTTCATACCCACTACATTCAGTAGCATTTGCTATGGTACCTCGAAAGACTTGGGAGTGCTGCTCGATCGGCGTTCGACTCCGTGAAGGTGAGGGTTGCATGGAGCTAGTGGCTTTGACTTTGTAAAAGCAACTTCCCTTTTCAAGAAACAGGGATTTTACGTAGATAAACCGAATGTGCGAAATCTGATCAGGCTAGATACAGAGAAAAAAAATCGACTCTCAACCCCAACTTCGAGGCCGGCCAAACCTTGAAAATTGTGCTTCTATAGCCTGAGACGACCCCAGAAAATCTCAGCATCATATTTTGAAGGAAGATCTTGAAGCTTGAAGCTCAAGTGCGCTTATGCACTGATGTACTGATGCATTTGAGAACAGCACTACGAGCGAGAAATTTGCAGATTGCGGATCCGTCCAATTCTGGCTGGTCTTCATCGTTCGCATGCTCGCAGCTCCTTACGACAAGTGTGTCCAAAACACAAAAAATTCTGTCTGTGTACTTCGACACCGACGGTATTGTGTTGCCGATCCGCCGCATATCGCTGGTGAATGTCGTCGGTTCTTTTTCTCGGCGGAATTTATGTTTTCGGTGTAGCTAGCCACTGTAGAGGTTATCCCCTCTAGACAGTCCTCATTTTTCACTGGTATTACTCTAATAGGCGTTTAAAGGCGAACATGCACATTCCACTTTCCAAAAGAGTCTCGGTGATCGCGATCACACACGGGCGATTTCTCGGGAAGGATTTGACTTCATCCACAAGTAGTGTCACCTCATTGTGCTGTGGATCGACTTGACGGTGCTTTGACCTAATTTTGGTGCTCACAGGTACGCAGTTAACTTTCTGATCGCCGGAGATATGCATGTCAGTGAACATGTGATCTTTTGGTCCAGGCTAGATATTTGAACTTGTTCAGTCGACCGGCGCAGTACTGTAAAAAGGCTGTATGAAGCCAATTCGAACTCTTTCGAAGTTAAATTCATCACACCCGATTGTTGAACCTTTAGAGAACCCGCAGGTGCCAGCAGATAGCAGATGCTCGAACGAATGACGAGGGAACGAAGACACACCGGAAGACCGAGCTTCGACGTTGCCGCCGAAATCTCGAAAATGTAACCTTTTGTTTCGGGAACTCAGATCTTGCTGCAATCAATGCACCGTTTCAGATAGGACCAAGGTGGGGAATTTACAAGCTAATATATATCAAGAGGTGAGAGCCATGACAAAGCCGTTGGGGTCATTACAGCACCTATAAGACGAGTTGCAGCTAAGGTCCACTTTGGCGGAGAAATGGCCCAAGCCACGGCAGGCCCGCGCCTCGGCCAGGACTACCCCACTCCCGTCTGGTAGAGTTTGGCCGCGCTGGCTCGCTCGTTTCCCGCCCGACCTCGTGCTGCGACTCGACGTTTCTGCCCTTGCTTCCATCGCCGTTCCCACGAATGACCAGGTGAGCAAGATCTCAATTCCTAGTCCCGTCACACAGCCTTTGACCGCCTGAAAAGCCTCGGCTCCTCCCCGGCTTAACCTTGATTCCGTTCGTGATCGCTGAGCTCTGAGTGCTGATCGTTCGCTCGCTGGTTCGACACTCCCTGCCCCACCTTGACGGCCGACAGCCGCTGGGCTTGCATACGACCTTGAAACGATGTTCGCTTGAACGCATCCCGACCTTTTCCTCAACGAGCCCTTTGTCTGCGCCACTCGATCTCGTCGCCCGTGCTGCTTTCCTCTCGTTCGGGATGGCTCCCCACCCGCTGCCGGCTCGCCCCGTCCAGTCCGTGGCAGCAGTGTCTTCGTGGCCTTCCTTGGCGCAGCCGCCCTTGTCGACCGGCGCGACGATGATTCAGCATGGCAACCTGACTCCAGCGGCTCGCAACCAGAGTGGAACCGGTGGCTCGTCAACGACACTACCATCACCTCCGACCGCTGTCCCACCGATGCCCAGGCTGCCGATGCCGCCGCCGCCGCCTTATTCGGGACCGCCGGCGTCAGCTGCTCAGCAGTCTCAGGGCTGGGCCCATTCTCAGTCGCAGGGTCAAGGCCCGTTGCCGCTGCCCGCGCTCGGTGCGGCGAGAAGTTCTTCGTTCCAAGGCAATGCCACAAGTCCGAACGGGAGTAACACTCCGGGATCACTACCGACTTCGCCAAAGTGGGGCACGCCAGGTCAACAGCTGCCGCAGTCCTATCAGCAACACCATCTCGCCACGCCGTCGCACACGCCCACCCCCGCTTCCGCCTCAATGCCGAGCTCCGCGATGCCGAGAGCGCCGATGATGCGCAAACGCCTAACAAGCAAGGACGTCCGGGTCAACTCGGTCCAAGTCAACCTGCCAGGCCAAGGTCGGTGGAAAGTACATTGGAGGGCATGGCGTGGCCCCGCGCTTCTCGATACTTCGGTCACGGCGCCTCCGACCCCGCCGAGCTCGGCAAATGTTTCCAACAAGTCGCTGTGTTCACAGCTGGGCACGCCGCTGCATGAGCACACTCCGATGACCAAGTACGAACCTTTAGAATCCGCTGCACCCACGCCGACGACGACGACGACGGCCTTGAAACGAGCCCGATCAGCCCTCGGTGAGGACGACGGCACGACTTCGACACCGATCCCCTCGACAAGCTCTGCGACCGGGACGTCGTTGCGAGACAGGCTACAGAGCTTGCAGGAATTGGACCACGCCAAAGATCCAATTGAGCTCGCGGTGAAGCAAGTTCAACGCGTGGCCGCTGCTCTGACTACGCCGGCGCCTGGTACCGCCTCCTCGATGTTGCCGTCGCTCTTCTCCTACGTCAAGATCAGCGCGGTGAGGCCGATCGAGGATTTCAAGGGCAAAGGAAAGGAGGAGGCCACCGTGGCGCATGAGTCGGCTGTAGGGAGGATGTTTTGGGTCTTTGCACTATCTTCAGACTCGATCGAGCACGACCCCACCCGAGAAGCTTTGAGTGCTCTTGAGTTCGCGGACATCATTTGTACGCTATATCATTGCCTGTCCTCGCTCGCTCGTACTGACCCCGACCTCATGTGAGATACAGGTGTTGGCAAGGGCCATTTCGCGCATCGAGATGTGTTTCCGGCAATGTACGAGTCGACAACACCGACTCTGACTGATCCCAAGACGGTTCCATCGCAGCCAACATCTGTCGCTTTGCCGCTCGCGGAGTCCGCCTCGGCGTATCCTTCCGTGCTGTCCCTGTCCTCTCAGTTCCACGCTGATCTCCCATGTCCGGCGAACGCGCCTCAGCCGCAAACTCGCATCTGCTCACCATGTGAAGCGTTTCTGGCTGGTGTCGGCAATGCCATCCGCCGATCCTTGGTCGCCAGGGAGGACGTGGATTCGCCATCCGAGCTGCGGCGCCAGGCTTTACCGCTGGGCTCAGCGGTCGTCATTCTTCCGACAGCAAGCGAACCTTTTGGTTATAGCGGCCGTCGCGTCTCGGCCGAAGCGATCAAGACGACATTGCACCTGTCCCTCAATCTACAGGGGGTGCTCGTGCGGAGCGCCGTCAAAGATGTTGCTTATCGGCCCTACCCAGCGTCGTCGGCCACAGTTACTCCTGTCCCTACTGGCTCACCGGTGTTGCTTTCACCCTTGGGGACGCCAGCGACGTTCGTCAAGAGGATGGCGATCTCGTCGCATTCGTTGCGCTCGAGCCAAGTGAGTGCGACATTGCGCCAGAACTGGCAGAACGCCCTCGACGGCTCGGACCTCGAGTTGGATCGGGATGAGACCTGGCTCGTTTGTCGGATATCAACGCCCCAGCATGGCACCGTTGCCAACACCTCATTTCAGGCAGCTTCCTCATCAGACCTCCTCGACGTCATGTGGCCCGCCAGTCTCTGCATACTTGACGGCACACGCTCACAGCCGTCGCGGTCACCTGAAAGCACCCCCCCGCGCCCCAAGTCAGTCGACCTCGAAGATCCCTCGTCTCTGGACCCATTCGTACCTCCGATTTCCGAAGCGGGACTCTGTTCTCCCGATGTGCTGACTCGCCGGCAAATGGCGTCGGCCCTCCATCGAGGATCCGCTGCAGGCGCGCCGAACGCGTACAAGACGGCGTCATCTAGAACTTACCACGACCCCATTCGATCTCGCGTAGAGCAAGTGGGCACTTTAATGGTAGAGCTTCATGCACAGCGGGAGCAACGACTCCGGCTCGAGCGTGAGGCCGAGGCCGTGCGAGCTTCCACTACCGCCGTAGCGACGACCGCACCTCCCGCTTCGCCTGCCGTCACTGAGCCTGGGAAGGGCGTCTCCACTGCCGGTGCGCCGATTAACATGCGCACGCCGATCTCTCTCGTTGGGAGCTCCGCCGAAGCGCCAAGCCCAGGAGACGCCTTCAGCGCCGCCGAGCGCAGCTTGATGACCGCACTCGGAGGGCCATCATTCACTACCACCGAAACGGCGACGATGCAGGTTTTGAACGCCTCAGCCTTGACGACGACAAAAAACGCCGAGATGGATCACCTCTATCCCTCGCCTTTTGAAGCGCCGAACGCGCTGCCAATCGTCGGCGAAGGCGCAGGAGGCGGCAGCGAGATGAAGACGGTCGGTCTAGGATCCTCGCACGATGCCACCTTTCCAAACTTCGACTGGGGGGAGGACTTTAGCGCTGGACAGAACACCGGGCTCCGTCACAACCAAGACTTTGACGATGGGATGATGATGGACCTGAACGACGACGACTTCTCTTTTTTCGACGACCCCGCGCCCTTACCAGCGTCGCTGCCGCTCAGTACTTTGAATGGCCTGGAGTCGGCAGGCCCAAGTCCCAAGTTTTTGGACCACTTCAGTCATCTCGGGTCAGGAGCCACGCCGTTCGCTTCAGTGGCGAGCCCGGCTTCGCCATCGTTCAGAGTGGCTTCGCCAAATGTGCATTCCTCGCCAGCCGTACTCAACTTCAACTTTGAAAGCAGTCACAATGCGCTTGGTCTTGGCGGCACAACGCCTCGAGCCCTACAGCTCGCTGAGCAGTCGCCATTCAAGACCCCGCGGACTCCTCACACGCCATACATCGAAGTCGTCGATGAGGAGAACGACACCGAGATTTTCCATGGCCGAGCGCTTGCCACTACTACGGTATCCGTGGCAGGAACGCCCGCACCGAATGCACTCGCGCTCAAGAAGTTGACCCAATTTGAGGCGGTCCCGTTCGGGAGCTCGCATGCTACGGCGGATGATCGCTACGACCCTCGCAAAGGCAAATTTGGACTCCCAAGCCCCGCCTGGGATCGCGATGAACTACCCAAGACGCCGAATGCTTCGTCGTCAGGCGTGCCCTGGTTAACGGCCATATGCAATCCGCGCGCCAATGCCGCTCGGCAGCTTAAGCGGAAGCGCACGCCATCGTTGACCAAGAAGCCGCCAAGAACGGACGGCACTTCAAACCCACCTGCACGAATTCAACTAAGAGATCGAAAGTGGATCCGCTCGACTGAAGTTGACAGCGACCACCCGGGAGAGGAGGACAGCGAGGATGATGACATGAATAAATCTGATGAGGCACCGCACCACGCTGGCAACAACCTGGCCGCCACAGAAACGAACCCGTCGCATCGAGCGTCAGAGCATGTCTTTGGCTCAGCTTTGTTAATTCTTCGCGACCATCTCAATCGCATGCTATCTACGGCAGGTCCCAAAGTGGACAGCATGGTGCCTCTGGCAGTGGCGACGAAGGCGGCCGAAATTGCGCTCGAAACCACCGTAGGGCTCATGGCTGACCAGACTCTGCACAATCCAGACTTCCGCAGCCGGTCTACCCCCTTGAAGGTGCGCAGCAAGTCAAGCGGCGCGAATGGTAAGTGGATTCAGAGTTTGAAGGGCGGCCTTGTGCCTGGTATTGACGTGTTGCATTTGTTACAGCTTCATCATGTGCGACCCGGATTGTCTACGATCGCCTAGCGCGGGTGGCGCCCAACTCGGCCCCACAGCCACTTTTAACTCTTCACGCCCCCACACTGCTTTTGCGAGCGCAGCAGACGATCATGCAACTCAGCACACCGGCGCTGGATTTCTGGAACCCGATGGGGTTCGAGCCTCTGTCGGGCCCCAAGGACGTGACAGCATTTGCCGTGTTTGAAGAAATCAATAGTGATACCCGGGAAGCAGTCGCAAATTGGCTCAACGACGTCTCGGAAGGATACCAGAGCTCTCGCCTTGGTCGACATGACCTGGGGTACATCGCAGCCTCGGGGACGTTTTCCGGGGTGGAGAATGGTTTGGCCGCCCTGCCGTCAGGTGCATTGTCGAGGCTGAGGGACGACTACAAAGGAATGGGTAAGTCATTCCTTTGAGTCACCTTCTTGCCACCTTCTTGCCACCTGTGAATTTGCGCACTGAATCTCAAGTTCGCTCTGCAGCCAACCACTTGGTCGATGCGGCGCGCACTCGAAAGCATGTTGTGATTTATCTGCTCGACCCGTCAGAGGCATCTCCGACCTCTACGGCACCATCCATTATCGCAGCCTTGTCGCACATACTCAAGTTACGGGCAAGCACAATGTCCTTGGTCGTCTACCCGCTACCGCTCTCAACCGTGTCGCGCTGGAGATCGATCGCCCCAGCTGACTCGATTGCGGCTCGCCTGCGGCGCCTCGCGTTCGCTGTCTATGATACCCTGCTCGTTTCCATCTCGAGCCTTCCGGCGCCAGTCCCCGAAACATTCCCTTCGTCGCAGATCGGCAGGCACCCAGTTCTTGGGCCCTTAACTCGCCTTTACCAGAGCCCCGCCGTCACCGCCTCGCCGGTCCGCCAAACGTCCATCGAGTTCGCCCTGGTGTGGCCGCCCTCGAGTCTCGAAGTTTTGCACCGTCATCGGTTGTTTCACATCGCCTATGGATGCTTCCGCGCCCCAGCCGAAGGCGCGCATGGCCCTACCCACGAATGGATTGTCATTTCTGGAATTGACGAGAAGGGCGAGACATGGAAGTCGGTCCCGCAGATCGTGCGCTACCCGCCACAAATGCAGCTGGAAGAGGCAAGGGCGCGCCAAGTATGGAAAGCGGCTAAGTCGCTCCATGATACCGCTGATATTGAATGGAGAGTCGTCGTCACCAAACTCGGGAACATGTCAAAGTCAGAGATTCTAGGTGAGTAGGTTTTGATCTTGTTTTCGGCATTTGCGCAGCGGAGTCATCAGCTGACGTGGCCCGTCACTCATCAGCGTGGGACAAGATCAGCCGAGAAATCATCGTTGGACTGCGAAGGCCTTTGCACCTCACGATCTCTTGTTCTGAGATTGGTCCAGCTTTGTCGATGCTGCCCGTGCTCCACGAAAATACCGAGCAAGCAACCTCGCCTCTGTCCGAGGAAGGCGAGCTCGGGGTCGGCAATGGCGTCGGAACCACATCGTCACCGGCGCTGGGCGGGGGTGATGCAGGACGTACAAGGAATCACCGCAAGCCCATTCATCTCGATTCCGAGACGTGTCTCTTTGTTCACACGCCGAATCATCCCATCACCTTTGACGCGTCCGCAAGTCTGGTCGCCCCGGCCAGCTCGTTCCTCATCCATGTCCCTCGTCTGCCCACGTTCGCCAACGTGCCGTTCCGACCATTCATGCCCGCAAGCCCAGCAATTTCGGTGCTTGCTTTACACGTTCTTTTGTCGTCCTGCACCAAAACTTCAACCTTGCGGATTGATCTTTCGCAGCATGTGGCGGACATCATGCAGAGTTTTGCCGACCTCGCCGCGCTCGGTCATGCGCGTTGGGGCGCTTCGGGTCGAGTACCATGGCACTTGGAAGCTGTAGCAAGCGTTTTGGACGTCTTGGCCGGCCTGACCTGAAGCTTCCTTGACTGTCATATCGACTCGCCTTTCTGTTTGCTTATTTTCGATTACCCTCCTTCCACTTCTGTTTCTTTCGTCCGACATGGCACGCAACATCACAAGGCCTGTTACATATTTCCATAGGAACCGTCCCTCTGTACTCTGCAGGACTTTAGCAAATGCAAAACCATGTAATGCAACTTTATCGTGACCGAGCGGAAGTAAGAGCCCTTGTTGCATTTGAGTCTTCACTGAAGTTACCCAACCGTCTGTGATCTCCAAGCTCAAGAAGCACCCCGTTGTTCAAGCCACGGGCTTGAATTCGTAGCCCCCTTCCCGCCTGATCATGAGATGCGAGAGCGAAGCGAGCGTAGTCCCATCCTGTTGCAGTCCTGCTTCGATCTGGTCACCTTCCAGGACTTGACTGACCCCTTCGGGCGTACCTGTTTCGTGCCATTCAGACAAGAAATAGCACCTGCGTGAGTTGGGGGCCGATCTGCTTTGCCGTCGGCGGTTGCCTGAGAAAGTGCTCACCGGTCAAGATCAAGTCGCCTTCCTCCAACCGCATAATGGACGAGCAATGCTCGATCAATTGATCGATCTTGTATAGCATCAACGACGTTGGTCCGTCCTGTCGAGTTTCGCCATTGACCTTTTACAAGTGAAAAGATGCCGGGGGTTCAGGAAAACAAGAGACATCTTCAAATCAGCCAATTGACCACCTTTCTCTGAAACGACTGGCTGTTGCCTGACCTTGTACCATAACCTCAGTTGGTGCGGATCCTTGACTTCGTCTTTCGGGATGAACATCGACACCGGGCTGTTTCACATGTCAAAAATTGGAGTTGGCCCCAGTCGGTCAGATTTGAGCGAAGCCAGCCACCGGGCAAGTGTTCAAAAAGGAGCGAACCACCACGTGTCCATGCCTTTCGCAGCGGACCAAGGCAGACCCTTCTTCTTGACGACGTCTTGCATGTTGCGACCCGTGTAGTCAATTGCGAGCGTGTACCCGGCGACGTGCTGCATCGCCGAAGCCGACGAAATGTCCCGACCGCCCTTGCCAATCACGACGCCGAGTTCGACCCTGAGAGTGCAGCATTCGGTTGAGCAATGCCACGACGATTCACAAGGTAAGACTAGGCATGATCCGTGTTGACCTACTCGTGGTGTACGTTGACGCCTCGAGGAATTTCGACGGGTTCCTTGTCGGCATTGTACTGCAGTGGCGAGGGATGGGCAGACAGGGAGTTGATAACGATTTCAACGAAGTCTAAATCCATCGGGAGAGTATCAGAGAGATCTTGCTGTACCCACGCTTGTGGTTGGCTTGAGAAAGAAGAAAGGCTCGGTCGGAGTAGTGCTGTCAGAAGTCAGACGGAGTCGACGGAAAGAAGGACGTGGGGCAGCCAGCAGCCGTTTGAAGTGGGGGTCAGGGGTAGATTTGAAGTGAGTTGAGCTCTACGGCGGGGTGGAGAAGCAGAGGAACACAATCTCACTTGTTCAACTCGGCGATATGTGCGGCATAGTTGCTGTGACGTGTGTAGAAAGTGCTGAGCCGGAGCATATCAGAAGCGGAGGGTCTCGCCAGGAGGTGGTGGACTCATGCGGGCCCACCCAAGTGTCAGCTTTAACTGGATGAGGCCAAGCCTGAACGTACCGACCGATCGCGATGATCTTGAGGGGTGTGAACAAGAAGGTATGGATTAGCCCCTGCAATCTGTTCTACCCTGAAGTTCTGCCGGACGCCGCATCCGAACTGTGCTTTCGTTTGCTCGCCAAACGCTAGTCGGAGCTCACGCGAGTCTAGCGCCGAGCGGAAGGTGCTGAACCTGGTGCAGGTGCGAAGGTGTATGATGAATCACTGGATGAAGAGAGCAGCTTACCTTCTTTCCCGAGGTGCGGAACTCGGCAGCAATTGACATGTTGGACTATTCGGCCTGGTTAGAAAACAGTTTACAGCTTGGAGGAACAGCGTGGCCGCAGTGGGGCTCCTACATGGTCGAAGGCCCTTGTAATCAGCGAGCTTGTTGAATGCGAATGAGAATTTATAAATTCCAGCTAGTCTACACAAGAGAGACGACCCTATACGGGCGCTGGACTTCGAGTTGAGCTAATAAAACCCAGCTCGCAAGTAACTGAAATCCCTGAGGATATCTCGGGTGACGGGGGCTACCCTCCGTGCATTGTTATATATACCCTGCCAGGCTGCAACGTCCCTTACTACACCTGCGGGCGCCGGGCGCGTACCAGGTGGAGCCCATGCGGCCCAGCGTTGCCTGCCCCCATGCGGCAGGCCGCCTCATTTTCGGGTCGCCACAAGTCTCCATGAGGACGCGGGCATTTTGTGGTCCAGCGCCTTGTCGGAGCGCAGTCAACTTCTTTACTTTTGTGAACTAGACGACGTACCGAGAGTCTTAAAAAGTCCAAATCGGAGTGCTTGGGGAGTTGCGGAGTCGGCATCCGATCTTGCCGCCGAGCCTGTCTTGGTAGTTGGCGAACAAGTCTCGAGCGTCGCGTAAAGCAGCAAGATGGAGGGGCCTCCATAATTATCGCGCGCCGATGTGTAATAAAAATATTTGATTACGTCTAGAGGCATGGGCATAAGCAGGAAGGGGGGTTGGATTCGAGCTTGGATATTATGTTTAGCACAAGAAATTAGATAGCATAGTAGAGGGTTTGCAGAGAAAACTCGACGGGTTATATCTGCGAAAGATAGCCTAGGTAGAGAGAAGGTCCCTTTAGGCGGTGAGCGCACCGCCGAACCCGTTACCGGATCGAGCTGATCGGGCGCCGACGACCACGATCGCAGCGAGGGCAATCGTGCTGAGGATCCAATTAATCCATCCGAAAGCTTCGGCGGATTGAAGTTGTCCGCAGTGACCAAGGCGACGTCCACCGCAGTCGCCGAGCTTGTGGAAAGCGTCCGTGACAGCGGCCGATCCGGCGAGCCAGAAGAGCCATGTCAACGCGAGCCATGCACCATGCGACGCGATCGAGAAGAGGAAAGAGCTCGATGATTTGACAACACCTGTGACAAGATCGCACATAAAGTGAGCAAAGCTCTCTGCTCGGCTGGGCTGGGCTGGTCTGGGCCGGAAACATATGACCCGACCCGGGAGACTTGACCCGTCTCGAGAGACGAGGCACTGACCGAAAATGTAAGTGAGACCAAAGAATAAGGTCCAGAGGGAGGTGAAGAGCAAGAAACGCGTACTAGAATCGAAGAGAGAAAAAGAGCGAGCGAGTGAGTTTGTTAGCCGCCGTGCTCTGCAGCCAAAGCCGACCACGTTCGAGAGGTCTGCCCGCCCCCGGGCGAGACGACATCCAGCATCCATGACGACTCACGACCCCTTGAGCAAGTTGGACGGGTAGTCGTTGTTGCGATTATAAGATCCGACCAGAACGGCAGTTTGAATCATCTCGGCGAACGAGAAGAAGACCATAAGGCCAAACACGATCTGAGGAGATCGCGCATAAAGGGGGTGCCTTGTCAGCCACAGGGGACTCACTCCTCAAGAAAGAGAGGAAGGAACAAGAATGAAGGGCACTTACGGGGTGACCACGTCTCTGTTGTACGTTACAGAGGGGACGTGCGAGAGGACGGAGAGGACAGGAGGAATGGTAGGTTACCGCGGTGCCCAAAGCTCGGCGTCAGTTTTCATTTCACTGCTCTCTCGCACCGTCGCTCGCGCTGCCTTCTTCCGTCATCGCAGGCGCAACCCAGGCATGCCGAAGGGAACGGCCGCTTTCGGGTCTCGTTCGATCGTCCAACCCGAGCGCTGCCATCGGCCGTGCTCAGGTTACGCTGGGATGGTGGTGGAATCACATACGATGATAGAGTCAAGAGACATGCTTGAAAGATCCGAGAGGCTGGACTTGAGGTAAGTCAAAGCGGGTAAGAGGTGAAGCTGCGAGTTGCGAGTTGCGAGGTGAAGAGGCGAGAGCAAAGAGGGATCGGAGCACGCAGCTTATGGGTTGTGAGTATGACTCGCTTGTCGTCAGTCTTTAGTCGCGAGGTCGCCTTCCCAGCTGGGACGCACCACTCGCTCATATCTGGGCTCAGGCGCGGGCCTAAAACCAGCGCGGCGCGCGCGCACCCGCAACGTCATTGTTTTCCCCGAACTTGATAGTGCAGAGTAGCGTGCGAAACGATTCTTAATGAGGTGTTGATCGCTGCGTTGCAAGTCTTCAGCAGTAATTCATGGTGCTTACTTGCCTGAATAACTTCAGGTCCCTGGATGTGCCGGTTACCATTCGATCAGATTCGGCCGTCTTCAAAACTTGAAACTGTCGAGAACAGCCCCTCGGGTCCTCCACCAAGGCTCGGCCTGCGCTCTGCTTTAGGCAGTCGCCCCCCTCTTATACCGGCTCAGGCTAGGGAGCGTACGGGCTCGCTCTCTCCATCGGAGCAAGTTCCAGAGTGATGGACAAGGAAATGCTTGGTCCAAGTGTGTGAGAGAATGAGAGAAAGTCATTGTTACAAGTCGAGTCTACCCTCGTCGACGGTGTTCGGTTGCACACGAGAGGATCCTAGGAAATCAAAGCTTCCTAAACAAAGAAGCAAGCACCTGACGAGCGACTCGTGCAGAGTGGAAGATCAAAAAGGCATGATGAAAATGAAGAAGCCTTTCCTTTTGTAAGATGGGAGGGGGTTGCAAGGGAAGACTGTGCGAGCGCATGTATCGAACAACTGATGAGGAGGGAGAGCGAGAGAGGCGGAAAAGTCGAGCAGAGCAAAGTCGAGCGAGTGCCGACGCGCGCATCGGATTGCGCTTCATCTTCGCATTCCCTGCTTGTAGTCGATCTAGTCGAACTTCATCTTTTTGCCCTCAAACGAAGCGGCTCCACCAGTTCGGGCAGAACCAGCTCGAGCACCCCACCCGGAATCGCCTTGTCGGCCACCTCGTCCTCCGCCGCGTCCACCGCCTCGTCCGCCACGGTCGCCACCAAAACCGCCTCGTCCGCCACCACGGCCGCCACGTCCACCACGGTCACTGCCAAAACCACCACGTCCTCCACCACGTCCTCCTCCGCCTCTGTCGGATCGCTCGCCTCGGGCTTGCGAGTAGTCGAGACGGACGGTTCGGCCATCCACTTGCACACCCTCGCCATCGGCGGTCGGTCCGCCCTTCTTGATGGCGGCCTCGGCACCATCCAGTGACGAGAACTCGACGTAACCGAAACCCTTGGGTCGCCCAGATTCGGCATCCATCGGCAATCGAACTGACGAGACGTCACCAAAATCGGCGAAAACGGACCAGACACTGTCTTCACTGCATGAGAAGGGCAAGTTGCCGACGAACAAGGTCGTCGTTGGCGGGCCTGAGAGGGTGTCGTTGAAGGCCTTCTTGGGCTTCTCGCCGAAAGCGCCTTGCTCGCGGTTGGGGCGGGGCTGACTGAGGTCGACCTTGATCGATCGGCCATCAATCTCGTTGCCAGCCATCTCAAGCGCCTTCTGCGCGGACTCGGCCTTGACGAATTCGACATAGCCGAAGCCACGCGAACGACCTGATTCGCGGTCGGTCACGACGCGCGCAGACACGACCTCGCCGCAGACCTCGAACTCGCTCTTGAGCCACTCGTTGTCAACGTTCCACGAAAGGCCACCGACATAGACGGTGGAGGATACGATCTCGCCACCGTTGCTAGCCTCGGCGGCGGGAGCGGGGGCATCGACCGTCTTAGCCTTCTTAGCAGGCGCCTCAGCGGTATCGGCGGCACGCTTCCTGCTGGCAGCAGCGGCGGGCTTCTCCTCCTCCTCCTGACGATGCGAAAATGCTGATGGATCAGTATGGGACGAAAGAGCCGCTGTCAAGGCGAAAATGGAGGCTCGTCGAGTACTCACATCATCGCTGTCGTCAAAATCGTCAGAGTCGTCAGACGAGTCAGTGTCTTCCTCCTTGACGGCGGGCTTCCATGCGATGCGAATAGGTCACTGTCAGCTGGGCACATCGACGGTTTGAAGAGCTCTGATGCACTCACCTCCTCGTCATCAGAGTCATCAGAGTCGTCGGAGCTCTCGTCCGACTCTTCAGCGGCCTTAGCGGCAACGGCCTTGCCGTTGCTCTTGACCTTGGGCGCCTGTTGGGTGACAAAGCATGAGCAATATGTGAGCAAGCGCATTCTATGATAGCAGCTCTTAGTTTAGACGGAAGAACACTTGCCTCTTCCTCGCTGGACGAGTCCTCTTCGGATGAGGAAGTCTCTTCAGCAACGACGTTGGCGACCTTGGCAGCACCGTTGGCGACGGCCTTCTTGGCAATGATGGCGGTGTCGACGACCTTTTTGGCGGCGTTCTTGACGGCCTTGACGGGCTGATGAGTGGTTTGGGTCATGAGGAGAGGCAACAAAGGCGGGTGAGGGGCCGAGAACGAGGTGGATCGCATGGGCTAGGTCAGCCACGAATTGAAAAAAGGGATTGCGGATGTAGAAAAATCCGATGCGAGTAGCAAGAGATGCAGCGAATCGCCCATATCTCTCAGCGCACGCAGAGTGGAGTGAAACGAGCGAAGCGGTTGAGCGGCAAGGGATCCGAGGCGAGAGCTAGCGAGCGAGCGATCTTGATGCTGCTGGCTGCGAAGCGCCGTGGAGCTCGCCAGGCCGAGAACGGGACCGGGATTGCCACCCGGAAGAGGAAGAACACTCACAACAGCATCCTCCTCATCGGAAGAGTCATCCGAGTCAGACTCCGACGAAGACGAGTCGTCCTTCTTCGCGGGTGCTACAGCAGCGACGACCTTGGCCGCGCCCTTCTTGGCCTTCTCGACAACTGGCGCAGCCTCCTCCTCCTCCTCCGAAGGGTCATCGTCCGACTCCTCGGATTCAGACGACGAAGACGACGACGACGACGACGACGACGACGACGACTCGGGCTCAGGCTCGGGCTGCTTCTTGGACGCCTTCTTGGACGACTTGGCGGCGACAACGGGAGCAGCGGCGACGGCCTTCTTCGAATCCTTCTTGCTCGCGGCCGCGGTGGTCGATGACTTGGTCTTCTTGGAAGAGTCGACCTTTTCAATCTTGGACGCTGACTTGGACGCCTTGACGGTATTGGTTTTTCCCATTTTTAAAAAAGGTGTGGCGGTGGTGTAAGGAGTGATAGAGATGAGCGGTAGGGGTGGAGAGCGGGAGGGGGGGAGGGGGAGGGGGGAAGGCGTAACGGGGGAAGCGGCATGTCGGAGGCAAGCTTCGCAGCCACTCACTACTACTCTCGAGCCTGCCGCCTGCGGGGTCGGAGTAATATTTCGCAGCGAACGCGCACGGACCATTCTCATTCCGTGCAGAGTGTCTTTGCATCGAGCTAGTGGCTTTGACTTTGTAAAGTCCAACTTCCCTTTTCAAGAAACAGTAATTTTACGTAGATAAACCGAATATATGAAATCTAATCAGGCTAGATACAAAAAAAAGCCACGGGTCGCAGGCCTAATTTCGCAGCCACCTTTACAACAGCCGCTATGCGTAGTCTCAGATTGGTGCAAGTTTGTCACTCGAAATGCACGCCCAATTCGTGATACCATCGACAATGGAACCGTGAGAGTGAATTGATCCCGGGCCTTTTCCTCTCTGCGAGATACCTAAGCCAAGAACCGAATGAAACCAATGCGTGGAATAGATTATACAGAAAACACATGAAAAAGGAGCGAAACTACTGCAATCACGAACTGCGATGGAATAACAAGAAGCGAGAGAATATAGATGACGAAGAGGAATTGACGTTTTTGAGGGGCAGCATCTTAGAAAGCTTTGAACGCCCTATCCCCTTGTTTCGTTGTTTTGTTTCTAGGCGAAAGCATGGCATAGAACAATATTCATTATTTACGCTACTTTGGCCATCTTGGCCGCTCTGCGACGAGTTACAACTCCGTTGACATTGGAGTCGGGCGAGTTTGGCTCGACGGAAGCTCGATCTGCCGCTCTTCCTGCGGACCGTCGTGCGCCGTTGCTGCCATTCGCTGCCTTACTCTTGCGGTTGGGCGTTGTAGTGATCATATTATTGGCGCCGTTGCGAGTGGGCCCTCGCGTTCTACGATGTGTGGCCGCCATGTGGCTCGATCCGTCGGCTTCGTCCTCGGCTTGATGGTCGTCTCCCACGTCCGAACTAGCAACGGTCGTCGCTTCATCCCCAGGTTCCATGTCATTCAGCTCCCGCACGCCCGGCACATGAAGAGATGGCATCAATGAAGGAACGATGCCGCCCTTGTGTTTGCTCTGGTGCTCCAATTGGGAAGAGGCGTCGATTGAAATCACGCTGCTGCCGTCGCCGCCCGATTTTTCATCCTCAGACGATGACCAGGCCGATTGCAACACCTTGCGCTTGGAAGGAATCGACGGCGGGAAGAACGTTGGGGCTCGAGGTACAATTGTCGTTTGGTTCAGATTGACTTCCAGTGCAATTGTCGTCTCGCGATTGACGGCGTTCGAATCGATCGATCGGTCGCAGACCTCGGTGGGGGCAGTCGTCTTATCCTCGTCACCGTTGAGCTGGGGAAAGCCTTGCTCCACGTTATTGATTGTAGACGCGGCAGGTCTCTGGGGACTGTCTGTTCGAGTGCCGTTGATGCGCAGGTTGTTCATTCCCTGCGAGTCGACGAAACAATCGGACGTGTTGTAGCAAACACCGATCGAAGCGTGCGACTCTTCCAGCGCTGCCGAGGGGGCCGAGTCTCCGTTGCCACCGTTGCGTGTCTGTTGAGAAGGGTCGCGAGGCACGTCGAGCTGCTGGCTCGAAAGTGTTGACACCGTGCGTAGCCAGGGATGTTGCAAAGCAGCCTCTGTAGAGGTGAGTGAGACGGCGATTCGTCAGTTCGAATCGCACATTTTGCGCCCAGCTTGCGCCCAGCTTATCGAGTACTCACGGACGGTCATGCGTTGGGTGGGATCCTGAACGAGCAGTTTCGATAAAAAGTCGATGGCAAGCGGGTCTATCTCTCGATCTTCGACGAGCCAACTCCAATCCACCATTCGATGCTTCATACGGTCTGGCAGTGGCGTCGCCTCGCTATCGTCGAATGGGGTTTGGCACGTGAGGCACGAGTAGAGGATCACGCCGATGGACCACGCATCGACAGCCGAGCCGTAGCCTGATCCCGGGTCATTGCCGAGCACGACCTCGGGAGCCAAATATGTTGGCGTACCGCACATCGTCCTCAACATTGTCTGCGAGCCTCAAAAAAGATGCAGACCAATCAGATCACTGTTTTCGAAAACGGCTCGAGCTAACTCACGCCCTCGTTGACCATCTTGGCTAGACCGAAATCAGTGACCTTGCAAACCGGCATGACACCTTTGGACATGAGGAGGTTCTCCGGCTTGAGATCGCGATGGGCGACACCCTGCGAGTGAAGGTAGGCCACAGCCTCGCAGACCATCAGGGCAATCTCCCTCGTCTCTTTGACGCCTACCAAGCGGTGCCATCCAGAAATGGTTGAAGTCAGCGAAGGCGGCTCTCTTGCACCTTTTCGAGGTTTTCGACGTACTCATTCCTTGGGGATGCTTCATGACGTATTCGAGCAGATCGCCCCCGTCCACGTACTCGAGAACAATCCATATGCGATGGTCATCCTCAAAATGGTCGTAGTACCTGACGCAATATTTCTGCAGAGGAAGCCGAGCGAGGAACGAGAGGCCAGCCGGGTCAGCTCCGCGTTGTCGCGCAAAGGCCGTGGGAGGATCAGACTGACATGTCTCAGCGCTTTCATAATGTCGACTTCTCGTGCAATCATGAGCATCGTCTTTTCGTTGGACATGAATCGCTGTGGATGTCATGGTTCTCCGTCGGAAGTCAGAACACTGCCACAATGCATCCAAGTGGGTGAAATGGACAGCTCACGGCTTTCTCGATGACTTTGATCGCAACCGTCCTGCCCGTAGCTCGCTGAACTCCCTTCCAAACGATTGCGAAGCTCCCCTTGCCAAGCTGTTCGCGGATCTCGTAAGACCGGTAGATGTTGCGTTCCTTGCTCTCATCTACGGGCCAGGGTTTGTCGCTGCGGTGAACGTGACCAGGCTGGGTCGGTCCGCGGAAGACGAAGCGATACTCGTCGACAAATTCTGGGTTCGCCGGGCCGAAGACGATGATGTCCCCATTTTCAATAACGGTGACGCTGTCTTTGCCAACCTGTAGGGACCGATGGTACAACGAGGAGGAGCAATGAAGTCAGCTCCTGCATGCTGAGCGGAGTGACCGCTTAGGTGCGGCCTGAAAGTCGAGAAGCTCTCTCCGCGTGGCGAATGGTCTCGGTTCGGTGATCGCCTCCGACGGAACCGCAATGGACCGGGTAGACCAACGCATCCGCCTGCTGGCAGCCAGAGTAAGCCAGGGTGAGCCAATGCAAACGTCCTCTCGAACGGTTCGAAGCGAGACACGGCCAGCCCTCCGGCGACGACCTTTGGCGGCAACGAGCAGGAGGCCCCTTCGGCGTGGGTCGTGACTCGCTCGTGGCTAGAGAAACTCCGAAAGGCCGCTCAGGCGGAAGGAGAGTTCGGTGGAGAGAGTGACTTGCTCTACGATCCCTGACAAAAGTGCCATTTGTGCTCGTATCCATGAGCTTGACGTTTTTGTCCTCGACGTCGTACCACAGCTTGGCGTGCTTGGTCGACACTTTACCATGAGTCAGTCTCAGTCCACAGCTGGGACCGCGCCCGACGGTGAGCTCGAGTTGCGACCATGGCAGCTCGACGGCCTCTACACGAGTTGAACAGTGGTGGCTATTCTGATGAGCTCCGTTGAGCGACAAGTTCGCGCTGGACGGAGACGACGAAGTCGCGTGCAGCTTGCCCCACAGGTGCGACGGGAAACCCGCTGAGCTGTCCAGCTGGCTCTGCTGCTGTGTACCTTGCGTCTGCGGCTGCGTCTGCGTCTGCGTGTTCTGCGAGTAGCTGAAGTCGCTGTCCATTGTTGTGGGTTCGTATGTCGACAGAGAGACTCTGAATCGGAGCGAGCTGGGCGTGGAGCTTCCCTGGGACTGCCGGGCGAAGCTGATGACGCCGATCGATGGCTCGGCAACGACGAGGGGGCGAGAACGGCGGGAGGAATAGGGCAAGACGCGATGAAACGATGGCTGGGTCGGACGTCTGGTGCTCGCTCTCAAAGAGCTGATCGATTGGGTGGGCCGTGCGGAGTAGCAAGCTAAAACGACTCCGCGAATTGGGGCATGCGAAAGTGGTCGCGGTCGTGATCGAGACGCGTGCAAGAGCGTGCAGAGGGCTTGTAAGTATCACTTATCAGTCGCGTCGCGGGCAATGTGCCTCGAACTAGGGCGTGTCTCGCATATGTCAAGATTGACATCGTCACGATGTCAAAAAGTTCGAAGCATCCCCTCCGGCTCAGTTTGATCAAGTGCCATCAACTGATTATAGAGTAGTACATGAGTCAAGCAGAATCTACCTACTAACGTCGACCAATACCGCTAATGATCATTCAACAATGCCAACCTCACTCTCACAGGCGATCAATTGGCATCCTCGAATGGATCATTCGCAATGGTAGCACTCTCCTGCTTTGTCCTTGACCTTCCGGAGCTTCGGCATACTTGGTCGTCTCCCGTCTGCATTGGGTCCTGATCCCGAATCCCGCTGGTGCCGAGGGCTTGGGTCAAGAGCTCGGTGTTGGCCGCGCCGCTCGACGAAATAATCCCCTGTCGGTCGTCGTCGCGTCTCATTCTACGGAGAAGGACCCCAGCGTCGATGCCGTGCTCGGCTAGAACCTCCACAAGAGTCTCGTGCAACGTGATGGCGGTTTCGTCTGGAGATTGGTCATCCGCTTGGGCCTCGAAGAGCTGCATTCTCACCGGCGCACAGGCCCGTGGATGAACGCGTGAGTCCAAAGGTGTCAGTCGGTGCAGCAAACAGGTGGGCATTCGCCCCTCGCCAACTGAAAGAATCAGCCTCGCCGATTTCAACTCACACATTCTCCAACCATCACCTCGACGCTGAGGATCTCACGTCCTTGCACCGCCGACTCAACCCTCCGCTCAGCTTCGGCGATTCGCTGGTTGAACTCATCCTCGACGCCTTGGTCGACTCGCTTGGACATGGCCTCGGTCTCGTCAACGTCGCTGACAATCGTAGGGATCATTTTCGTGCGCTGTACTCCGGGTTCCCCGTGATGAGCCGCAGCGGCGTCGGGTTCGGCATCGTCTGGGACCTCGCCGTCGTGTCGCTCATCGGGTATCCACCTCGCCATCCAATCCGCTTTGAGTGCACCGACACGAAGTTTCCATTCATCCCTCAGTTCCCCCGCTAGCATGGCCATCTCTGCTCGTGTTGACCTCTGGATCTGAGTGAGCAAAAGCGCATTCGATAGGAGGACGAGTTCTGGATGGATCCGAGTCGCTCGCAGCGGGTCGAAGAGGGATGTATCGAGCGTGGCAGTTGAGTTCGACGCCATCAAAATCCCGCATCTGGTGTTCCGGGTCCGTATTTGGAGTCAACCGATAGTTATACCTCGTGTAAGGCAACGCGCGATCGAAAGAAGGGTTCGCGGTGAGGTTGTCGCACGGACCGTTCCAGGCCGAGCTATCTCCTTGCACTCCTTTTCAAGAAACAGTGACTTTGCGTAGATAATCCGGATATGTGAAGTCTAAAGAGGCTAGATACAATATACCATACCAAAAGAGAAAACTCTTTGCTCCGCTGCATACTTTTCCATCTTTTCGACCCACATCATTGGTGGTTCGTAGAATGAGGGCCGCATGTCTGGCGGGCCGTTTTGAGCCGTTTGGGTCACGAGCCGCTCTCCGTTTTGGAGCGCAGTCTCCTTCTTTCTTGAGTTCTGCGCTCTCTCTTTTGTCAGGTTTCACCAAATCTCTCTCTCTTTTCAGGCCATCATTCTGCATTGGATATCGTGTACCGGCTTCAGGTCGCATTTGGAGCAATTGAATGGTATGTGTGTGACTTTTGTTGCTATAGGGCTACTCGGGGAAGCTGCATGCAGTGTGTAGAAGGCTGTACGACGCCTCGGAGATGACGAGGACATCGCGACCCGCTTTCCGCCTTGTGAGAGTACAGCACATCTCTTCAGATGTACACACGCCACCGGCTCTTACGTTATAGCCTCATCTTGGTCCTCGACCTGAATTACTCTACGCACGTCGGCATCGGGGCTGGCGATGCTACTGGCCCACAAATCGACTTTCATTCGAGCCTCGAGAACGTGACAGGTGTCGCCGCGAGACTCCTGCTTTCCGAATACGCCGTCTCAGTAGCTGTGCCCACAGCTTCTGCAAAGTTTGGGTGTTTCAAAACAGATGCTAGTAAGCATGTACAGCATTCAGTGGTTCGATAGGCCCAGCTTTAAGCCGTGTTGCCCGGTGTCGAGGGTCACCGTGACTGAGTATAACCGACCGCTGACCAGTCTGACCGGCGTCGCTCACGTGACCCGACTCTTCCCAACCACGTCGAGGTACTTAAACTCTGTGAGGTCCACAGAGCGTGCATTGCGCACCGAGTGACGGGAAGTTTGGAGCTCGAGCGAGTCGAATAAGCTAAGACTACTCTTGTATGATGGGCACAACCTCTGCAAAAAGTATTACCACCAGAATTTTCCGATTTGAAGTTGAGAAAAAAGAGGGAGAAAGGTCGTGTGCAAAAACGGGAGAAAGAGAGCCAATCGCGATTTCCAAGAAAGAGGAAGAAAGCGCACTGACGTGACCCAAACGACTTGCTATACAAACTTGCGACACTAGCCTATAGAGTAACTTTGCTCCTGCTCTGTCGCAGGCTAGATTCCACCGTCGACTACCCACCGATACTCTACATGATACGTCTGAAGCTCGAGCTGGCCTGAATGTGCACCGAGCTGGAGCAGTGCCTACAGAGACTACCTACCTCGACCAAGTACGGGCCCACATCACTCTCTAGAGATACGTGTAAGGCTTGCGGCCTCGCCTCGGGTGCCTCAACGAACGAACAAGCCGAACGAACGCCGGGGCAAGTCGTCCGACTCGGCGAGCACTGCGATCCTGCGACGACAACGACAAATACCGTAGTGCAGGTCGCCCTTCATCAAAGAAAACGATGGCACTGCATCCTCCTTCGCTGTCAAGACACTCGTCTCAGTCAGGTGCGCCGCATCGACCACGCGTCAACACTAGTGAGCAGGCGCTCCTCTAACCCTCGCCGTCGCATGCGCTCACTCTCACGCCTCACCGGGATCCTGGAACCGCGGGGTCGCGTCATTCGGTGCCGCGTGGCTCGTCGACAGCCGTCTCGTGATGTATCCTACTCTCATGGGCTGGAGCTGACGGTGTGCCCCTCTTGTGCAGGCTCCGTCACCTACGCAAATCCGTCAGTGTCAGCTCCCTCGATTCTCATCGGCGACAACGCCCGTGGTCCGAGTCCACCGCTCAGATCCACCGCCGCTAGTACCCCCTGTGCATCAACCGCCAATCGGGAGGTCGCCCATCGCCGCACGACACGTTCCTTCACGGCCCATCCTCTCCAGTTGAGCACCGACTCAGGCCTCCTGTTGCGCCCGGCTCCAATGCCGCGTACTCGTTCTTCGCCCGTTCTGGATCGTAACAGATTGGCGAACGAGCACCAAGATCTCTTGCTGCCGCCTTCGCGCCTCGA
Organism: Microbotryum intermedium; assembly: GCA_022702645.1. Taxonomy (NCBI): domain Eukaryota; kingdom Fungi; phylum Basidiomycota; class Microbotryomycetes; order Microbotryales; family Microbotryaceae; genus Microbotryum; species Microbotryum intermedium. Next base: position 704,391 of record JAHWDX010000005.1, on the reverse strand, counting down.
CGCTTCACCTACGCGCACTCGGCTATCGCCATCGCCTCGCAGTGCCTCAAGAACCTTTGTCGATACCGACGAGGGGTACGTTGACTTCAGTACGACATCATCTGCGAGTTCAGCCTCATCGGGCGCGACTCGTCGCTTCTCGCCGTCGCTCGAATCCGGCGTCCCCTTCCCAGCCTTCTCGACCTCGAGTATGAGTGCTGGGCAGCGCTCAAGGCTGTCCCAAGTGTTGCTTGGTGTATCAACTGAAGCATGGTCGCCGTTGCCTTCGCGACCGTCGTCGCCCCTGTCCCAAGGTAATATCGGCCTGGTCCGGGCGAAGGTCGCTCCCACCAGTCGACGTACGACCTCAATCTCGAGTCTCGATTCGAATATGCTCGAAACGATTGCTCGACCATTCGAGCGCCCCTGGTCCCGTGGCGCCTTCACAAGCACTTCTCCCTCGTCCAACCCTGCAGAGGCCCGACACCTCGAACGAACCCCTTCGGTACCTGGCTCTGACGACTCGTTGTCTCATTCAATCTCGACTGGATCCGTGGCGGGGTCTTCGCCTTTCTTCTCCCCGCATTCGGCTGCTTCGACCGCCGCTCGAACGAGCTTCGCCAGCGATGTGACCAAAGAGCCGAGTACGGATCCGCCCCTCGGACTGGGCATCCTCGAACTCCAAGCTTCGTCCACTGCAACGACGTCTCGGTCCCCCGAGCTCGATTGTGGCGGTCACCGAGCGCCTCCTCTTCGATTGGCCCACTCGTCCAGATCCCCAATAGCCGCCAGGCCCGAGTCTGAGCATGCCTTCGGTGACGGAGACCTCGATGTCTCGTTGGCCGAGCTTCAACGTTTTGCTCAGTCGCTGCCTTCGCCCGCGGTGTCGATGAAGCCGTCGTACTCGCAGGGCTCCGCATCCAACTGGCCACCTCCGTCGCCGGGAATCCTGACCAGCTTTAAAGCCGGCAGCCTCGCGCCCGCGCAAGTTCTGTTTCCCGTCAATCCCACTGCACGTGTGGCTTCTTCACCACCAGCTGAGCCAAATTTCGAGTGCCGGTCGAATGTGGCGACCAATGGCTCGACTATCGCGAGCGAATCTGACGGTGGGAATAGAGGATGGAATGGGGGCGACAACTCTACGAGATCGACGGCTGCGAGCGAACTTGACTGGAGACTGGGCGAACAAGAGACGCTTGTTGGCCGAGACGAGACTGACTTACTTGGCCCGAGAGGCACAGTCATAGATTGGTCTGGAAAAGAGGTTGACATGATGGCTGTGCTCCCTATGGGTGAGTCGGGTGTGAGTCCCCGTAACAACTTTCGTGTACGGAGCTTATGAGGTCTGCTTGCGCAGCGACAGGCACCACACATCTACTGCTCTCACATATGACGCCGTCTGTGGCCGTCTCCTCGCTGCTGCGCAAAGTGCTGCCCTCCCTCAATCCCGGCCTCACCGTCCTCAACCTCTCGCACAACAGCTTGCATGCGCTGCCGTCCATCATCGCTTCGTGTGCATCCACGCTTGAAGAGCTGTCCGTATCGGGCAACCCGATTGGCGATCTCCCCCACTGGCTTTTCGACTTCATTCGCCTACGCGTCTTCCTCGCCGATGAATGTGGACTGTCTTCAATTGACGAGGTTGTCAGTGCTTGGCCCGCGCTGAATACGCTCTCACTCAAACGAAATCGTATCGATCGATTACCATCTTGGCTAGCCCGATCGAGCAGCCTCCGCAGACTCGATATCGACGGCAATGACTGGTCCGGAGAGTGGCTGCAAGTCGTTGCGCCCTTGTTGACGCATGAGAAGGGAGTGCCGGGCAGGACTACTTCGGCGGCCCGAGCGGGCGTGAATTCCCTCGAAGGTTTTCCATCCGAATTAAGTACTCTATCCGGTGGTCGGGCAGACCCAAGTCTTCACCACAACTTCGCTACGGGGTCATCTTCGTCGATCTCGGCTCGCTCAGGTCCACATTTGAAGGATTCGCGAAGCGTGAGTGCGTCGTCTTTGCAACTTCCCGCGCCTGAAGCAGCGTCAACAGGAGGTTCTCACACGGGAAACATATTCGGCAAAATGATTAAAAACGCTTCTTCTCGAATTCGGTCGCGGTCGATGTCGGGCAAGAAGCCGCCACAGCTAGGTCCAGCCCAGTCTGAGCCCGTGATGCCTTTACCTGTACTCGAGAACCGAGGGAGCTTCCTCCTCATGCCGCGCGACTCTGCGATCAGTTCGGAGTCCGAGTTAACCCCGATCCCAACCGTGGAATCGATGAGCGACCAAGATGAGCCCAGTGGACAGGACTATACGGCAGTGGCGACTGCGATGGATGATAATAATGCTGAGGAGGAAGACCACGGCGCGGGGCTGGGCCTCGTACTGAGCTATCTTCGTGATCTCGACGACTTGACCTTGGGCGTCAAGACGAACTCGTTCACCACCCTTGCGTCCAACCAGGGTTCAATTAAGCATTCACCCTCACTCGGCTCGATAGCATTTGGACAGGCCGGGGGAGATTCTGCCGCAGTGGTGCGACGTGCGCAGTCGGCACGAAGGCGTACAACCTCGACTTTGGACGAGTTTGATGCCCTGCGTCGATCCCTCCCTGATGGTGCTGCCTCAGGGCCATTCAAGATACGAGACGATCCCGCTCGGCGCGAAGCGGTAGTCAAGGAAATAATCGAGACGGAAAAGACGTACCTCAGAGGACTCGAAGAGTTGGTGGCCATCTACGTCGGACCCAGTGCAAGCGTTATCGATGGCAAGGAGCTGTTGCCTGCTGCCGAGAGGCGAGCGGTATTCTCCAATGTGGTGAGTTCGCTTTCTGCCTTGACGTTGCAATGGCCATCGAACTTGGGCTGATCTTTCCTTCGCCCAACCTGATGTTTGTTTGGAGCAGGAGGGTATCCGTGACTTCCACGCCAGAATCTTCTTCCCCGACTTGCTCGAGGTCGTCCAGTCTGCCACCAAAGCCGGCCCCTCCATCCAGCTCGTTGACCCCTCACATCGATGGCTAATGGCCGCCATAGGCATAGGCCACGTATTCGCACGCCACGCTGCTGTGCTGAAGATCTACTCGGCATACGTCAATGCCTTCGAAGGCGCTCTCACCCGAATTCAATCGTGGACGGTCGACGCTGCCCCTTCCCGGCCGGGCACAAGCTCAGGGGTCCGGGAAGCTTCAATGCTCGGGCTTGCCACGAACAAGCTAGACGGGTCACACGTCGTCTGCACCTTGACGATCAATCAAAAAAAACGGATCAAAGGCTTCCTCAAGCGATGCAAAACCCATCCGAATCATTCGCAAATTTCGCTCGAATCGTACTTGCTCTTGCCGGTTCAGCGAGTTCCTCGGTATCGCATGCTCCTGGGTACGACTTTTTTTTTCTCCTTTCTCCTTTTTTTGTGAGCCGCGGAATGACCCCAGTAATCCAAGGTCTCGTACCTACATTTTCCATGCTGCCCACAGAGTCCCTCCTCTCATGCACGCCGTACATCCTGCCGCTCGCCGACTCGCGTGTTTCGCCGCATGACAGTGCATCATCTCTGGTCCCGCATCCGACGCTTTACGAAGCTCTGATGCTTGTTTCCGATGTCGCTGTATCTATGAACGAGCGCAAACGTGAAACCGAAGGACGTGCCGAACTGTTGTATTGGCAAGGACGAATCGGTCATCGCTTCCGCTCACCGCTCGTGCAACCGCATCGAAGTCTGATCAAGAGCGGCGCTGTCGAACTTGTGCGGACAGTCAAGCGCGCTAGCTTGACCATGACGGCGACGCGAACACGATCGTGGCGGGATCCTGGCGAATTTTTGGTTCAGGAGGCGGGCAAATTATCTTTGGTAGGCCCCTTATCGCTCGGCCGCCGAGATCTGCCTCGTGTCGGAATCAGGCGCTGAACCATCGTGCGCTCTCCGCACGCTTTTGCAGATCGCACTCTTGGTCACGGATCTCCTCGTGCTCGTCAAACCACCTCCATCTTCGGTTACTGACCTGCACGCCCGAGTCGAGTTGTACACGGTCGTTCGCTTGTCCCCCGCGCTCGAACGTGGCGGCACTTTCGAAGGGCCGGCCAGTGTCTTTGGTGCTGATCAGTCCGGTAAGTCTCTTCGAGCGAGCTTTACAGCTATGTTCTCGATGTGGCTTCTCATGCCCTTCCGTTGTATAGCCCTCAGAATCGTTTGTGACACGCGCGCAATTCTGTATTTGGACTGCGGCTCAGCAAACGAAGCTTCCGCTTGGGCGCGGCTGATCAACGTGCAGTGGGAACTCAACTCCTAATCACGCCGTCCCATGTAAACATCGGCCTGTTTTCTTATCTCAAAATTGATACACATGGAGTCCGCCGCCATAGGTGCAACGCCTTCGTCTTGGCTCAGCCAATGTGTTCTAGCTTCCCACCCTGTAGTAAATAGCATTCACATCACACGCAACCCCATCCTTCGTACGTATATCTCTGATAAAATGCTGATAACTGTATGTGCTACAATCAACACATCACGGTCTGGGCTGCGCCCTCTAAAACTACAGTCTACCTTCAATCACGTCCTCGCAATCCGCGACTCTTGCGAGCGATCATGTGACGGGTCATTTCTCGCCCGGCCGCCCCGTCGCTACGCTTCGATCCCGGGCCAACACGCAAGAGGGATTCGAATGGCTCGGTTTTTGACTTCGGACTGGAGTGAGCTTCGAGCGGTGCGCGCGTGGCGTACCAGGGGTGCCATCGGCAGGTCCCGAGCCCATGCCATGGTAGGTGCGCCCCAAATGACTGCGGCGACAGAGTTGTGTTGGAGAACGATGTCACGAGCCTGAAAAGCTCGAAGGCATATCCGAAGTAACCGCTGCCGGACCCGTGATGATCGCTAAAGATGTTTGTTCCGAATCAGACCTATCCCTGGACATGGTTGGACCGTTTCACGGCCCAGAGGTCCGACCCGGTGGCAATTCCGATGCGCACCATCTGGATCGGGAGCCGCTCGATTTGGTTAAAAGAGATGGCGAGCCCCGCTTGCTCGTGGTCGAGAAGACCAACTCGTGGATTTGGTACAGCTGCGATCCCTACGAGCATGTGACGGTCTCCTGCGGTGATTCTGTTGGACGCGACGCATAGCGACTCAAACGACCGCCAAATCTTCAGACCCCCTCGGTCAGGCTGTTCGAGATGAGCTCAGGCTGAGAGGGTTTGGGTCAGACTCTCAGAGGAGTTACAGCATGATTCAGACCACCTCATCAGTTTTGAATCTATTTAATGTTCAGTCGGAAATCTTTTTCAACAGTCTGAGCTCCGCAGGAATGATCTGATTTTGGTCTGATCCGATCTGATCCGGTCTACTGGATCGCTCTGACGGGTCTGAGGGGTCTGACGATTGGGCGCGCGTTTCTGGCCATGATTCATCATGCAGCGATGCACAGCAGTGCACCCCTGATGGCGCATTTTACTGTATAAATTTAAAATTCAACGCTAAATTGCACCACTATAAAAACCACTTACGGAAATAAAGGAGATGCTACCGAGAATGCTCGACGATGACTACAACCGCCCACTTGATGCGTTGTTATTAGTAGAACAGACCGACCCGGCGAATCCGAGTTCACTGCCTGACTCAGCCCCACCCCCGAACCGTTGGTTGGTCCCTCTCAGAGACAGATAAAAGGAAGATCGAAGATAATACATGAGAAAACGGAATAATGAAACATTTGTTGGTGGTGTTACGCGTGTTGAACAGCGTTGCGTCCGAATGCAGTGTTGTACAGGCGACGGAAGCCGGGGCAGACGTGTCGCGGAACTGACCGGGCCACCGAAGGACTCCGCCTCTCTTTTATTTATGTGATAGATAAACGAATTGAGGCCATGATGCATGCAACATCGCACAGGTTTGTTACGCGTACTTAGAACTCAAGACCAAGACGGTGCAGTGCTCCTTCTCAAAGTGCCACAGGGCGGGAAGAGCAGCCCAGAATGATCGCATAGGAGGTGATGGCTCAGCTGGCTGCATGCGACCGCCGGGCTGATCTCCTTCACTATTCCCCATCCGGTCCAGACACAGACTCCATTCTGCCTTCTCTGAACACAAGGACTATTTAAACACATCGATCTTGCTTCAAATCCCGCTCTCTCTTTGAAAGCGCTCAGGCTTCCTAAATGCAGTCTGGTGAAGGTTTCTCGGCGCCTGTTCGTCGCCTTCGCAGTGGAAACAGCTTTCAGTGAGGTCGAGAAGGTGGTGTCGAGTCGCCGTCGCAGCTTTGTCAGAGCGTGCTCTCCTGAGTGACTAAGCTGTAGAGAGAAATACGACAGCTGCAACACTTTGTTGAACAAGACCTAGCGGATTGTGTTGGGATTGCTCATCACGCGCCTCAATAGCTTCAATTGAAGAGGATGATTGGCAGGGCTTAGACTCTGCCGAGTCGGCGCTTCGGCGCTCCGACGTCTTTCGAAAAATCTGCGAGAGTCAGAGCTTACATAGTACTGTAGAGCACCTGTTAGGCAGTAGGTAGCGCCAGAGCTTTAGTTTCTACCCTTAGGGTGCGCCAGGCACGGGGGGCCTTCTCTTTATTTGATAGATTTCAATGAGCCACCTCCGGTCCGAGGTCAATGCACCATTACTGTAATGAAAGGTGATTTCACTTTGCTAACGAGGCAGACGCGTCTACGCTGCGAACCCTTTCGACGTTCGCATTCGGCTCCTGGCGGCGAACCAGCCGCACCCCTTCACCTTGCGCAAGCCACCCCCCAACCAACACCGTCGCCCTTGGATCTGGATTTGGTGGGCATATTTCTGCCATCCGCCGCCAAAGTGGTATCACGCGGTGAGAGAAACGAGGCGTCTTCTCCCTCCACGCTGGGCCCGCTATTTCGAAGCTTGGGCGTCGGTCACAACGCTCAACCCCCCCGAATTCTCGAGCAACCAGAACCTCGAGCGCTGGGCGAACCACGTCCTCTTCTTCCCGGCAGGGCACGGGATCCAGCTCTCGGTGAACCTGACGCTTTTTCGAGGTCCTGATGGCGAGGTGATGACTCCGACTTCTTTCATTGACGCCTCAAAATGCCGTCACGCTTTCGTCTTCCCTCCGATCATCCCGGAAGGCCATCAAAAGATCTTCTCCCTCACCGAGCAGCGCTGGAAGTCATGGTGGAAGGCTTTGCGCAAGATTCGTAGGGTTCACTCGGATGCTGAAGACACCGCCCATCTCCTCTCCCTTGGCTCCCTCCACCCGGGCGTGCAACTTTCGTCTGCAACACACAGCCAGCTCAACAATCGCTCCGCTTCCTGTGTGATGTGCCTTTCGGAAGCACCTGAGTCTCTTCCCCATCTGGCCGTCGGCTGACCGTTCGCTCGCCGTCTCTGGGGTGCTCTTTCCCCGGCCCCACACCCCACCTTTCTTGACTTCGTATGTCCGGTCGTCTCTCGCTCGGAGCGTCGACTGGTCGAGCTACGTATTCTCTTCTTCCATTCGATCTGGAAGCTCTCTCGCCGCCGCCGATTCTCCTCGCAACCTCTGGAGCCGATCACCGAGTCGGAGCTCGAGGAGCTTCGGGGGTCTATCCGGGGTGCACGGGTCGCCTCGCTTCTCTATAATGTTTCCAAAGGGGGTTTTGATGGGTATGGTCGACTCTGGCTAAAAGGTCGATGAGTCCCACACTACTGGCATAGCCAGTGTGCTTAATGCATTTCCTCCGACTTTTCCGGAGATTTCTAGGTACTATTATAATTGTGCTGTAATTGAAATCTATCAAATAAAAATAAAAAAGAGGCATACGCAATTTTCTAAATGAGGGAGACGCGCGCTTCGTTCGCGGCCATCCCACTTTCCTTCTCGTTTTGCCCAGGCCTGACGGATGCGGTTGGCGCACTTCTTCTGCATTTCTCTGTCCGTAGCTCTTTTGTCTAGTTCCCCGTTATCGGGCGCCAACGAGCAGAGTCCCCTGAGGGTTTGCAAGGTTACCCGATTCGAATTGATTCGGCCGGGTTCGGTCCGGCCCAGGAAGGCCTAGGCGCAGAGGCCCGGGCGCAGGCCAAGCGAGGTCAGGCGCGCGCCCCCTTTCGAGAGAATGGGCACCGACGAATAAAGCCCGTCGCGCTGCCTTCCTCTCAGCTCGCACCCATCGTCCTACCTGATTTGCCTTCACCGGCCATCCGCCTTGCAGTCGCCATGTCCGGGGTACCCGTCTATCCTCAAACCCACAAACGGTCGTTTACTTTGCCGACTTCGACTTCGACTTCGAACGTGTTCCCTTCTTCCTCATCGTCGGACTCGGCCGACGAGCAGATCGACAATGTCACCACCACCTTTCCGCGACCGCCGTCACCTCAATCGCGCCGTAATCATGTCAGCACCATGCGCAAGCTCGTCGCGGCAAGCAAGTGGATCCAGTCGTCGTACTCCCACACCTCCAAAGACCTTGACTTTGGGTGCGCTGGTGATTGGAGCGAGCACGTTCCCGAAGATTTGGTGAGTGCTTTCAGCTCGCTCTCGTCGAATGGTCGATTGCGTCTCGGTGGCCAGTGGCCGAGTTTCACCTGGCTGGGCAGACTCGGCGAGGTCCGCGCGACATCGCTACGCACCATGCATCACCATGAATATCTCGAGAGGCTGTTCTCTCTGCGATTCGCTACACCATGTTTCGGTGTTGGCTTCCTTTGCATTTGATCTTACGCCGCATTCGTGCTCTGCGCGGCCGTGTGAGGCTTGCGAAGCGTGGGATTAGGCCCATATGCTCTAGAGCACTCGCGGGATCTTCGCGGTCTCCGCTGGACTGCCGCCGAGACAGGTGTCTTGGACTTGGCGCTGGCTCGAGCGGATTCGCGGCTGGCCAAAATAATGAAACACCTCGCCTCGCGAAGCCTCGTGTAATGCTTGCAGCATGAACCAGATGGCGGTGTGACACTAATCCTACAACCGCGACTCGATCGAACCAAATCAAGTTAAACCAATCACATGCATCATTGACATCTGGCTTACTCTTCGTTGCACAAACAGGGCGATCGGTACTACTCGAGCATTTCAGGGGCCGCTGGCAAGCGCGCCTCGACCTCATCCTCGATATTCGTGCCGTCCTTGACGCACTCTCGAGCTCATTCGGCGTCGTCGGAATTTTCAACCGCCTCCACCACCGATTCCTCGCTCCCTCCGTCTCCGACACAGATATCCTGTACCTCATCGCCTGTGGCGCCCTACACCTCGCGCGTCCCCTTGACCCCTCGCTCCGCTCATCGCCGACGGCAATTCGACGAAAAGGCCGAAATTGAGGCCGTCAACGACTACTTTCTTCGGTTCCGACTAAGCCAGATCCGAGAAACGGCCGACGACGCCTCGACCATGTCTCCCGTCACTTCGGCCCGTGAATCCGTTTCTGCGCTCACCCTGCGGGCCGCACAATCACCCGACCTTCTCAAAGGCCTCGGCATCCGAGCGGGCGCTCCTACCGAGTACCTGACAAAAACGGCAGCAAAAGCTCCCAAGTTGGCGGCTCCCACAGTCGAATCGAGAAAGGCTTTGCGAGGGTCGGGTGGCAGCTTCGACCTGGACTTTCAACTCGAATTTGCTTACCTCGCGCCTGAGTTCTCCACCTACACCGCCTTCGACGACACACCTCCCCTCTTTGATGACGGTGCGCCTTTGTCCCCCGGGTCATCTTCGGACGAGTCATCCTCTCAGGTGTCGACACCGCCAGTAAGATTGCCTGGCCGCGAGATCGTCTCGACGCTCGAGGGCGAGTTCGAAGGCGAACTCGACGAACTTTCAGAGTACTTCGCCAGAACGGTCCAATCTCTGGCTTTCGAATCATCGGCCGCCGCCAGTCCATTGGCATCTCGCACCGATCTGAGGCATGTCGCTTCGATGCGCCGTCGACCATCGAGGAATTCTGTTCATCTCCAAGCCAGCGGCACTCGGTCCGTACGGACAAGTCCTCGGACGAGGGTCGACTACCCTTGGATCTGAACGAGCGAGGCCGGACAAACTTTTCGCACATGGCATAATCGCAAGGCAGTTGTACCGAAGTAACCACATGATTGCAGCGCAAATAAAAAATATAGTCAATATAACAAATCTCACCTATGAACAGTGACGAGAGACGGAGCCATGGGAGACGAGAGCACGTGTAGTCGCGGACGCTGTGAAGAAATGACCCTCCGCCATCTGGAGGCCCCACATGGCTTTCAACCCTTAATCCATGTCTGAGAGGCACTGTTGGCTTTCGCCTGGAGCACTTGGCTTTCGGCACGACATCGCTGCAGCAGTCAGGGTATACCGGTGCACATTATGCTGGGCTGCTCTTCAAGAACTCTAACAGCCTACAACAGCCTAAAACCAACTAGCACATGTAGGAGCTCGGACACGCGCCCAGGCTAAAAGGAGCGGAAAATTGGAAGTCGCCGTCCAAATGATGTCTCAGACTCTCAAGCTTGCGGCCCCGGGGACTATGGTCGACAGCATCGCCGGCACCGCCGGCGGCAGCTGGCGCTGGTGCTTCGCCAAATTCCAAGATCCAACAGCAAGGTAGTACGTTTATTTCGTCGAGGTCGATTCGGTGGTCATGCTCAGAAAGGAATCAAGGCAAACCGGCTGGAAAACGTGCTCGATTGGTTCGTGCCTCACACTATGTTTATGACGAATCTGTCGCCCTCTTGGCTGGGTACGTACACCGAACCGCTGGGGATCCTTCTTAATTAATACCTAGCCCGCGAGTTCAGCTAGTTCATCTCCATATAAGGTCTTGGTCGTCGACGGCAATTTGTGATCGAGGATGTAGGTACCTGGGCCAGCGTGTGACCGTGAGCGGAGTCCGGACAGTGATCGAGGAAACCGGCGCGCACGGCCCAAATGAAAAAAGGTACGCATACACTGGTGGTAATCAGAGACGACTTCGGCCTCACGTTCTCAGGTCCTAGGCGACTCTAGGCTCACGTTGGAGGTTTGTTCAGGTCACTTTGGGCTCACGTTTGGAGGTTGGCACTCACCCTGGTACCACGTATCAGTTTTATGTGGTGAATTGCATGTGATTTAGCGCGAAATGGTCTTGAAATAATGATCTCTCTCTCTCTCTTTCGCTCCACGGCGACTACGGGATCACCGTGACATAATACGCATGGCTGTATAATTTGCAATACGGCACGGCTCACTTCCATGACAGCAATGATTGGACAGCTTCAAAGCATCTCTGGTCAGCAGCTTAAGCCCGTACATGCAGTACTCAATAAAGTCAAGTTAACAGTCATGTGACCCTCTTCGGCCTCCCAGTGCGGACTGTTGACTTGATTCTACACAAGAATAAAACTCAGCCCCAGCCCCAGAGCGCGCTGTGCAAGCGCGGCTTGATGTGTGTACGTGTCAAATTAAACACCTCCACCCCACATCCCCATCTTCCATCAAACAAGAGATCTGTCTATTCGTGGTAACCCAAGTTGAAGAAGCTGCCAGGGGCAAGACAGGTGACAGAACCCGACGGTCGCACCAACTGGGCATCCGTGTTACCATCGGGCGGCTCGAGAGGCGTTCAAGTGGGGGCCGGGGGTGCAACTTTCAGAGGTGCATCAACTCACTTTGTTTCAATGTTGCTGATCATCAGAAGCTTCTGGTATGACCTCTTGAAGTCGTCGATTGACGACCAAGTGGAGCTTCGACTGGCACGCAAGGAGCCCGAGGTGAGGTGAGGGTGAGGCGAGGGGCGGAGGTCAGCCCAAGTCCGTCTTCACGGCAACGTTCGAGGCGGCAGCGGCGATCGTGCAGTGGCAGTCGAGTGGTGGAGGTGGATGCTTGAGTGCGGCGACAAAGAGACTGGCCAGATACAGTGATGATCAAAACATGCTCTCGTCTTCGTCTTCTGTGGCGACGAGTGTGAACTGCCGTGAAGTCCCCTCGACGCTCACTGCAGGAGCAAGCGGTTGCGGGCTTACAGGGGCGGCAACGCGGGGCAGTGGCGCAGTCTCCAGTCAGCAAGTCAGCTTGACGATCGAGTGGCGATGCTCGGAGTAGTAGGGATGAACTCACGGTGGCTGAAGGTATACTACTGTAGGCACCACCTACCGCCTCGTTTCTTCGTCAGAGCAGGAGGCGGAGCGGCCCAGTGGTAGGGGGGCAACGACAGAGGTGACCAGCAACGAAAAGGTAGGAGAGAGAGAGGTGGACGGGCTGCGTTGATGAGCGCGCGGTCGTGGCAGAGGATGGAGTAGGAGGATTGAGTACCGCAGTCACTCAATGTAAATCTCTCTAGAGGTGAGCAAGGGTACGATCAGGAAAGAAGGTGATTCGGGTGTCGGAGGCCAAGTAGCTCAGTGCTCAAAGATGCAGGTGAGGTAAAGGTCGGAAGCTAGCTGCCAATGACCCACACTATCCCTCACTGCTAGGACCAGGCCCGATGCTGCCAGCTCCGTACCTCGCTTTCCTACAACCGCCCTGGCAGGTCTAGAACCACTTTCACAAGTAGAACATACAGGAAATGAGAAGCTTCCCCTGGACAGCTGCTAGGGCGAGATCGAGTGAGGACGCATTGGCTGGCTCCTGGACTATGTCGGCGGGTCGCTCTTGAAAAAAAGATCCAAGTTGATGGAAAAGAAAGGGTATAGAGAGTGTTCCTTCTCAGAATATGATTCGCATACCTTTTCAATGCTCCCCTCGAAACGTGGGCTCGGTATGACGCCTGGTACATCTTGAATTGTTCGAAAAGAGGTTAAGTAGACCACCGAAAACCTTGAAAGGGGTATTTGTCGCCCAATATGCGATGTATCGACTGAAATGAACCATGATTGGAAAGACGCTTGATTATCAATCCCGACTGTGGTCTCGGTGCCGCGATATGTCCACTGTAGCACTCAGACAGTTGGCCCAGTGGGTGCTGGGCTGACCCGCTGGCGGGTGCACGTGACCGTACTGCAACTTCTGCGCGGTCAAGCCGCAGCCAGGTGAAAGGCACACGAGATCGCTCTCGAGCCTCACTGGTGACCTAAGCTGACAGGTGCAAGTTATATGGATTACAACTAGCTTCTGGTGTCAGCCCGATCATCTACAAGAGTGCTGAGAGATGGAACACCAGTACTCACCTAGCTTCTGGTGTCAGCCCGATGAGGAGGGAACTGAAGAAGCTAGGTGCGCGCGATCTCTATTTCTAATGCCTGTGGCCCGTAGTAAGGCGCGCGCCTTACACCAGGCTTCGCCCTAAACACATCCCCTGACGTTCCCTTATGACACGTATTCTTGCACTTTCGGTTTTCGATTCTGTTGGAGACTGTATGAATGTTGTTAACTATTTAAAAACCATGCGCACCAAAGCGTGGATGAAGTACAAAGCAATGCATTTCATTTCATTCCTCCCCGGGCCGTTCCATTATGAAGATGCGCGTTTACTGAATAGAATGTTGCGGACACAAGCGGCGTCAACTGATTCCAGCACGACCCTGACTTTTATCAGGAACTTGGTTTCAAGGGTGTGGAGTAGCAAGGATTGACTCGTGCCTCCGATCCTGATATAGCACAAGCACCCCGCTCGGCCCGCCTGCCAATCGGCAGCTCCGAGCTTTCTGCCCCGCGCTGCAGAATTTGGCAACTTGCCTCTTCGATAGTAGCACACACCAACGGAGCATGGCTATGAATTTACGTTTGCGTTCGTCATTGTGGTCACCTGGCCAGATTCGGAGCTTTGAGTGGTCGGACCTTGGGGATTTCGAATCGGAAATCGGCGCCTGCACACCCATCGTCCGTCGGCAAGCTGATTTGAAACGAGCTTGCTGAAGTTCTTCGTTTCGGCACCGATAGCAACAGGTCCATCGCCATAGCGAGTGTTGAAATGTTGATTATTGCGTTCGAAGACTCAAATGGACCTGAGAACAGATTGACGGTCGGCCGTGGGGATTTCGTTGATGGTGTTCGAGGAAGCAGATTGGTCGAAGCCTCTGAAGGAGCGTGCTGTGGTCAGCATAGATGTCAAACCTAGTCAGTCGTGTGTCAATACACAAGACGCACCGCATTTTAGAGATTTTCAATCTCGAACGTGAATTTAGGCGGTGGTACGAGGTACGAGGCACGTCAAAAGGATTTCCCGGTGATCCGTGCGATGATTCTGTCGAGGATGCAAGAACGGTGTCAGCCTTGAAGATGATGCTTCTAGCAGGCTTACACTACTCGCGAACCCACTCACATCTTGTCGACCCTTGTAGTCCAGAGTTTGGCTATAATGACCCGAGTCCAAGTGCTACATCTTTGACAGTCGTCCTGCGCTCCTGCAATTGGTCGTCTCAATGTCCAGACGAGTTTCCTCCTTTCGTGTTACGCTGGGTCATAGTTACATTGGTGAAAAGCATGTGTTGTTGGGTCCCACGAGCACGAGCAGTAGATCGCTTGGCCGTGGATATGGTGGAGGAAGCAGGAGGACGTCGATGCCGATGACGGGTGACGGCGGTACAATCCCAATGTAGATTACCTTCTTCAATTCTGCCTTACTGCTATCGCAAATGACTTCGTCATTTTGCGCGCGCGCGCGCGTAAATAAATTTGACAAATGGCTGGGGCGGGGCCAACTTTTTTGTCGTGCGCGCGCGCACCAAACCGGGCCCAAAAAGAGTTCCAAAGCGCGGGGGAAGGCGATCGCACTCGGTCGAGAGCGCGTGGGGCTTCGCCTCCCCGTCACGAACCCCACCGCCACCCCCCCTCCACATCACCATGGTCTCCCGAAAGATCGACAGCCAAATCCGAGACCTAGCTGCCCTCAAGATGGTTGATGGGGACGGTGCTGAGAAGATTGCTGGCGACCTCAAACGCGGTGTCTCGGCGCGCCATTGCTATCGTCTCGAGGCGCAATACCGAGCTACGGGCAGCGCCACAGCGCATCCGGCTTCTTGAAACACCGCGGAAAGAGGCGTCATCTTTCACGACGAGATGTTGATTACCTCGTCAGTCTCTGCCAACGGCACCCTCAGTGGCTACTCGCGGACTACGCCACGAGGCTATATGGCGACGTCGGGATAATGATCTCGGACCGATCCGTCGGCGACTACTTTGAACGAGCAGGGATTACTCGGAAACGGGTGGAAGGCAGAGCGATTGAGAGGAGTGAGAATCAGGAACTGGAATTTATTATCCGCTTGCTTGACTATGAACCACACCAAATCATCTGTATGGACGAAACACGGTTCAACGACAGGACGGCGAACCCTCTGTATGGATGGAGCCGGAAGGGGACACGGGCGAAGGTACAAAAGAAGATGAATCGTGGGCAGGGATATAGTGCAGTTGTCATCTTGACATGGGGTGGGGTACTCGATATTCCGGTGATCCAAGGCGGTTTCGACGTCGCTCATCTGGATGCTCGAAACGTTCCATAGCCAGAAACGTGCGCTCAATCGTCAGACCCTCAGACCCGTTCAGAGCGATCCCAGACAGTTCGCAGACCGGTTCAGAGCGTTTCAGACCGAAATCAGACCATTCATGCGGAGCTCAGCCTGCTGGAAAAATTGCCCGACTGAGAACTAGATGAAAACCTGATGAGATGGTCTGAATCATGCTGTAATACCTCTGAGTGTCTGACCCAGACCCTTTCAGTCTGACCTCATCTCCAACAGACCGAGGGGGTTTGACGATTTGGCGGTCGTTTCTCGCTATGTCGTGGTGAGCACGGTCCGCACCCAGCTCTTGCACCCGGTCAGTTCGGTACCAACCTGATTCGACTGCTTGCCGTGCCCACATTTTCCCTATTCCAACCCGTTCCCCGATTACAATTCGGTCATCCTTTGGGATAATCCCAAAATTCACACGTCGGCGGACGTTGTTGACGTGATCGAAGCTCATGGTACGCCGTTCGCTCCCAAGTCCCTCATGTCTGGGCATCCTACAGTTGAGCACGAACATGAAATGACGGTTTTACAAGGTGCAGGCATGCGTATCCTCAATACTCCCCCGTACACCCCAGACTACCAGCCCGACGAGCTCATTTTTGGGGTCGCTAAGCGCAAGCTCAGGGAGCATCCCGCGCTCTGGCTCACTGATCCTCGCGGCCCCTTCCTTGCCATCAAAGAGTTGTTGGCGTCTTGTGTACCAGGACCCGCACAAGCGCAAGCCTTTATGCGTCATTGTGGTATCATTCCGCGAGAACAACAGCGATGAAAGGAAAACTTTGCGATTGCAATGAACGATATCAGAAATGCGCAGACATTGGCAACAAGCGTTCAGTCAGAGCTATTGTAGATCGGATGACAAGCATACTGATGCAAGGTCTGGTCAAGCATGTTGAGGGTCGAATTATCCTCGCCTGGGATGGTACAGAAGGAAAGTCAGCGGCAGAAGAGGGGGCAGGCACAAGCTCACTGCAACCTGACGAGTCGTTCGCGATTCGTCTTCAGAAGTTGGATTTCTCCAATCTTCAAACCTCCCACGCGGATCCACTCTTCCTTCGAAACGACCTCGTCACTGCGCTGGCCGAGCATCGACAAATCGGCTCCGACGCGCTCCTAATTGCCCACCTCTTCCTCAGAAGCCTTGGACTCCGCTCGAACCCACGCGATAAACGCTTCCACGGATGGGAGCTCGGTGGGCGAAGGAGGTCGTGCGGGTTGGTTGTAGACCCCTTGCGAAGTACCTTGAGAGGGGCCGGCCCAAGCGCCCCAAGGAGCCGCTGAATGGTCGAATTATTGGAAACCTTGAGAGGTCGACATAGCGAGCGGACCAGCTTGGTAAGGGAGAACGATGACAGGGGGGGCAGCGGGAGAAGTGGTTGGAGTGGGTGAATAGGGTGAAGCGAGGCCAGGTGAAGAACCACTGGTGGGAGTAGCAACAGCGCTCGATTGCCCACGGTCTCGCGGGTGGGTGGCTGGGATCGGAGGTGGTCGAGCGTGTTTCGGATCGAAAGAAGGGTCGTTGGGAGGCGTATCGAGAGTGACATGTAATACTCCTTCGATCTCAAGCTCATCGTCCACGATGGGTTCGTACAAGCCACCTCCTTCCTTATCCTGTTGCAACGGCGAATGGGACTGGTCGGCAAGAGCAGACAAGCCTTTTCCAATACGTTCAGGTGCTCACACGTGCAATAGCCCAGCGCTTGAGAAGTACCGGAGTCAGAGGTAGATGCAATCCCGACTCGGGGAAGACGTAGCAAGCATGGGATGGCGACCCCTCGCAGAGGTTGCAGCGCCATTTGTCCCCGAGCTGCTTCACCCATTCCATTTCGAAACTGCTTTCGCGTCGCATGTCTTCATCCAGAACAAGCGTATTCTGGGAAGCGCCTGAAGCCTTGCTTTTCTCCTTCTTGTTGCGATTTCCTTTTCCATCGTCCTCTTGTGGCTCAGCGAAGGGGAGATTGACCGTCAATAGCACATCGGCGATTTTGTCCACGGGCTTCTTGGCCAGGTGCTCAAGCAACGTCTTGTTGTTGGACTCGTTGGCGACCCTGAACGGCTTCGCCTTGGTTGCCACACCCGAGTGGGGAACCGATATCTTGAGCAAGTGCTTTCCAATATCGGGGCCAACAGGCGGCATGGTAGTGCTCCTTTTATTCACGAGAGCCTTGATGTCTTGCGCTTGCGAAGGGATTACTCCGAGTTAGCCCTCGGGTCAAGACTTGGGCCTGCATATTAATGTGTTTCTTATTTTATGTGAAGGACCCACCTTGAAGGAATTCATGGTACGACTTGTCCGTTCCAAAGAATTTGGTGTCAAACGACCCGTTTTCCGTGTTTTTCGCATGCACCATGCCTTTGAAAGCGCCGAGCGTCTCGTGGAACTGGACAGTCAGATTGTAGAGGTGCTTGACGTGGTGATCACGTGACATTGCGGCGTGGGGTAAAGCCGGTAAGGCGCGTGGGGCTGCTGACTCAAGTGGAGTGGGAGGGAAGGCCAGCCGCCGGGGAGCGCACAAGCCCCCTTCCCGCCTTACCGGAACCTTTTTTGGCCCCGTTTTGGTGCGCGCGCGCTCGACAAAAAACTTGGGCCCGCCCCAGCGGCCCAGCCATTTGTCAAATTTATTTTCGCGCGCGCGCCCGCAAAATGACAAAGTCATTCGCGATAGCAGTAGTCATCCCAAAGCCCATTATAGGTCAATCCTGCGCCTTGGAACTTCAAGTCACCTTAGTCGAATTGTCGGAATCCGTTCCCCAACTTTGGTCAGCAAGGCATGACTCGATACATGGACTCTCGGGCATCCACAAATTCGAAAAAAAAAAAGAAAAAAAAAAAAAAAGAAAAAAAAAAAAAAAAAAAAAAAAAAAAAAAAAAAAAAAAAAAAAAAAAAAAAAAAAAAAAAAAAAAAAAAAAAAGGATGGGACATTCGAGGTTGTCTTAAGTTCTTTGTAGAGGTACCTGTTCGATTTCGAAACCCCGGATTTAAGCCCGCCAATATAAGCCACGACTGCGAAGGCTCGCGAGGCTCGTGTCCTCGGTTGGTTTGCGTGCGTCAACATACACCCGAGCATCCGCTCGTCCGTCCACCCATCCTCGACCCATCTACCAACATGGTAAGCTATCACTCCAAGTTGGCGCAATGCCAAGCCTAGCTGACCCACCCCTTCTTGCATGTTCGCTCTGCGCAACCTGGCTCGCTTCGCAATCGCTGGGCGGCTTCGATGGCACTCGAACTACGCAACATCGCATACAGCTTCGAAGACAGGCTCGACAGCGTCGCGAGTTCCTTTACACCAAATCGCTCGAACAGAAGGAGCAGCAGATCTGGGAGCGCAAGCAACGCGTCAAGGAACTACTGGCCAAGGGGAAGCAGGTCCCCAGGGGTCATGGCATCGGCGACAGGGAGGCCCAGATGGATGCAGGGCAAGAGGGTGAGGCCGAGTCGGGCACCGTGCGGTTTCTAGTCGAGGGTCACGTCCATGGATCCCACTGACACCGAGATCACCCCCATGGCACTCCTAATAGCGCCGATGACGCACGTCGACGACGAATATTCTCAAGCTGGGTTCGAAGATCCGAGAGTGCTCATCACCACCTCTCGGGATCCCTCGTCAAAGCTCGCTCAGTTTGCCAAGGTACGTCTTGCGCATTTGCTCGCACCGCTTTGCTGGCCTGCTTCGCTGACGGCTGGTGTTCCTGCGTTTCGTGTGGCCCACACGATTCGATCTCGCCTTGTCTGCAGGAGATGCGACTGTGCTTCCCTAATTCGACACGAATCAACCGTGGTAACTACGTCATGAAGGAACTCGCCGATGCATGTCGCGCCAATGGCATGACGGACCTCATCGTACTCCACGAACACCGAGGCGTGCCGGATGCACTCGTGCTCTCCCATTTTCCTCACGGACCGACCGTTCTCTTCACCCTCAGCGGCGTCGTGCTGCGACATAGTCTTCAAGGTGTCCAGGGAACCACCATCAGCGAACAGTACCCTCAGTGAGCAGGCTTCTTGTATTGCATCTTGATCACAGGTCATCGGGAAGAAGGCTGATCACTCGCGACAACCGCCCGCCGCGCAGTTTAATCTTTGAGGGGTTTGGATCCAAGTTAGGCAAGCGAGTGCAGGATGCACTCAAGTTCTGCTTCCCCGTACCAAAGTGAGTTTTGTATACAGGTGGCAGAAACCGAGTATCGTAACTGTTTGCGAAAGGGCACTGATCGAGCCCTTTCTTCCGCTCGACCGTCCGTCAGGGAGGACTCGAAACGAACCATCACCTTTGTCAACGAAGGTGACTTCATCTCTTTCCGCCACCACGTTTCTGTCAAGACGTCGCACAAGGAAGTGCAACTTGCTGAAGTAGGCCCTCGGTTCGAAATGAGACGTGAGTGAGCTTTCAACGTCCCATACGCACGCAGCGGTCGCGGAGGCTGTTCTAATGGGAGCTTCTCTGGTGGTGTGGGCACGCAGCATACGAGATCCGACAAGGTACGATTGAGCAGGTCGAAGCCGATGTCGAGTGGGTTATGCGACCGTACCAGAGGACCGCACGGAAGAGGAACCAGCTTTAGACCAGTTCCCGGATAGAGCCCTGACGCACCCGTGAAACAGCTCAGCGAGAGCCAAGTTGCTCCGGCGTGTCTGTCAGATTTTCCCTGTCGGATTTTTGTATGATGTAAAATCGCATTGCAAGTGCCAAACCAGGTATCTACCTACCTACATGAAATTTTCTCACTTGATCGAGCTGTGATGGTGGTCATGTCGTGACACCGAGTTTTCGAGTGTAGTAGGTAGATGAATTGAGCAACTACGGACGGAGATAAGTTGTCAGGTTTGACCCTGTCTTTACTTCTCAAAGGCGTATTCTCTATGATCGTCCTCAATTGCTGTACCTCTCTATCGCCGCTTGGCCCCTGAACCCGGCAGCTCAATTGATTTTTTATTTACGCCTTTTACTTAAAATTGCCGTTGTTGATGCACGCCAACGCTCTTAGTCCAAATATTTCTCCTTGCTTCCCAATCCAACATCCTTTCATGGAGTTACTTGCTTTTCGCACGGACCTACGCGACACACCGAGGCACACACAAACACATATAAAAAAAGAGCTACAACCAAACAAGCCAAGACCAACCAACACTCCTGATGAACATCAGTAGTGTCGATGATCCAGGCGGCACCCCCCCGCCTGATGTACTCGTTCCATCGTCGCCGCCGGGTAGACGCATCCCTCAACAAGATGCGTCCTCCGCAAACCTCATCCGACCGGTCAAGTCCGCCTCAGTCGTCACCTCTGCAATGGCAGCCACAGCTGCTCACGAGCTGACGATGCAGCAACAGCAACAACAAGCCGACCTCATCGGTCGCTTCTACAAGGAGCTTAACATCGTCCCCGGCCCCAACGCGGGTCGAATGCTTCACGTCTATTACCACCACTCCTCGTATTTACCCAACTCGGCCCTGGCGATGAAGGACGCCTCGAGGAAGATGAAAGGCTCTGCAACCGATTACCGTGACGAAGTCCAACCCCAAACGATCCGTATCACCCTCAGTCTGGCAACTCACAAATCACTTCCCCGCGCCGACGTCGAGACGGCGCTCATCTCACATTTTGACACGGCCAAGCCCCAGGCGATGTGCCTCTTCACCATCCCCATCTCAAACAAGCTCGGATCCGAGTTTGACCATCTCCTCTCCGATATTTCCGGTATTTCGCCTCGCGTCATCCCTGCAGACCCCACCAAAGGGCGCATCCACGCGGTGCACACGTACGACATCCACTTCCGCAACGGCGAGGCCTTCACCCGTGCCTCGACACTTCCGCCCTTCAAGTTCAGGGGCTTGCCGACGGTGATGACGCTTTCCCATTCTCCTATCGACAGGCTGGTCGAGATCAGGCTCCACTGTCAGGCTGACGGAACCGACCCTGACTACTGGCTAAACGGCATGCGCGTTGCTCTCCACAAGAGTTCCGTGGCTTACAACAAAACCTGGGGAACGAAGATCGCCACCCCGGAGATCCTACACTTCCAGCGCAATCTTGAGGTTGTGGCTGGCACTCCGGACAAGCTCGTGTTCAAGGGCGATTACTGGTGTTACGTGCAACTCCCGGAGGAAGCGATGACCGACGTTGACTTCAACACCTTTTTGCCGGTCCACCTCACCACCAAGAATGGAGCAGTGGTCGCACTCAACAATGATCTTCAGGTGGGCTTCTGCGGCTACTGTCGCCGTCCAGGTCACGTTCGATCCGCGTGTCCGATCTTCCAGGCCAAGACTCAACGACAGGTTGTCGGTCTTAATCGCGCGGCCGCCTCAAACCCAAAAGCAAATGATGGGTGAGCGATGGCTACCCACGGGAAGAAGCACCGACTCGATGACAACCGCAGTCCTGCTACGGGTCCCAACGTGGTGACCCTCTCAAACGCCTTTGCTGGATTGGAAGACGAAAGTCTGGAAGAGGAGGATAAGGAGGAGGAAGCAGGGGATGAGCTTGAGCAAAGGGACGGTGATAGGGTGCGGGCCGAGAAGGAGGACAACAGCGAGGACAAGGAGGCGGCAGAAGCAATGGAAGTAGAGCAGGGGCTGGTGTCCGGTTCGAGCCCTGCACCATCAAGGGAGCCCAAGGCCACTAAATCCAACAGCAATGGATTGGGGGTGGCCTTATCGACACCGTCATCGTCGCACTCGGGCTCGTCAGATCTCACTTCTGGTTCATCGTCAACATCCCTTCTGGCCGCGACTCCGCCGACGTCGCCTCGTCCCAGGCGTGCTGCGCCTTACGAACGTCCGATGACTCGGCCCTTGAAGGGGATGGTGCTGGCGCCTTCCCCCTTGTCCTCTGGTTCAGTGTCCTTGATGGACACCAATTAAGTACTACCCAAATGATTGTACCACCACCTCGACCTGCTGTGATCCAGCTCCATCTCCTCACTTTCAATGTAAACTCTATTGCTGACTCAGCCCTCCAGGAGCGTTTCCTAGTCTACCTCGCTTCCCTTTCTCCACCTCCTTCCATTGTATTTGTACAGGAACACGGGCTGAAGAGTCAATCACAACGGGAGCGGTTCGAGCGATGTTGGAAATGGCGGGTGTTCTTCAGAGACCTCGTTGCTACCCTCATCCCGGAGCGCTCCCGCCTGTACGACCTTCCTACCACTGTCCGAAACTGTCCCGATCCTCGGATACTTACTATCGACTACTTGTTGGATTCGCAGAAATATCAGTTCGTGAATTACTATGCCCCCGCGAGGCCGATGGAACGAATGGCCCACTTCAGCACTTTCTCGCTCAACCGGGAACCCGATACGACCATCAGGATCATCGCTGGAGACTTGAACGACTGCCCGAATCTTGCCGTCGATCGGAAGTCGGTGTCTCCTGGACCACGCCCCGCGTCCCACGCCACCCACTGGCGTACTCTCATCGGGCGGATCCCCTACTCTGTGATTGATACCATCCGGTACCTGCATCCCCACGCGAGACAATTCAGCCAGCCGCATCGGCAGAAGGGCATCATCAAGTCCTGGTCGCGAATTGATCACATTCTCCTGTCGGAACAGCATGCTCATCTGCTGGTCTCGGGGACTACTTTCGTCGATGCGCCACACTCGGACCATCGACCCGTGTCTGTGACGATTGCTTGCCCATCCGCTGAAAGCTCCACGGCCGTTCCTTCGCTCCCGGAAACGTCTTCCCAACTTTTTCGGGTCAACACCCGAGTCTATGCGGACGAGGCCTTTGCAGCTCGCATTCCCTTCATCATCGACGCATCGCGCAGGTCTCACCCACTTGATCCGCTTGCTGCCTTCGAGGAAGCGATGGCTCGACTCAAAATCGCCTCAAGCGACCATGCCCGCCACCTGAATCGCCAGTTCTTGACGATGAAGGCGGCACTCGAACGTCGAACCCACGAGCTGGAGGCACTCCCTGTGCTTGATGATCAAAAGCGAGCGGAATGGCAAGATTCGGTCTCCATGAACAAGCGATTGATCCTTGAACGAGCCCGTCAACTAAAGATTCGCGCACACATTCCAGAACTCAGCTCGGAGGAGCCGCTCTCGCACACTGTCCACGCCCGTCTTGCTGGACGAAGAACGACCATCAAGATTGATGCACTCCGCCTAGCGGATGAGTCGATCTCAACGGATCTTGTCAAGTGTCTTGAACATATTCAAACCCATTTCCAAAGCCACCACACGCCGGATGATCGGGACGTCGCTCAAGTCGAAGATGCTCGCTCTACCCTTCTTGATCCTGTGCGATCCGCCTTACCGCGGTCAACCAAGCACTCCGACTCGAGGTTCATGAGGCCGATGACTCAGCGGCACTCAAAGCTACTCGAGGAGCCCTTCACCGCTGATGAATTCGTGAAGGCAATAGGCAAAACCGACAAGGGCCGAAGTCCGGGGGCAAGTGGGCTTCCGTACGAGATGTATCAATCCTCTCCGACCGTCTTTGCGGAGCTGCTAGCGTCAACTTGCAACGAGGCGTGGATGAAAGGCGCTCTGCCTGACTCGATGACATCCGGGATCGTCCGCCTGCTCAAGAAGCCAAAGCCCGATGCTGACTACACAAACCTCAAGTACTATCGTCCAATCACGCTTCGCGAGTGCTCGTACAAGCTGATGTCCAAGGTCCTCGTGGCAAGGCTGAACAAAGTGCTGCCATCCGTTCTTCCGCCCTCGCAACATGCTTTCATGCCTGGTCGAAAGGCTTCAGATGCGGGAAGTCATCTGTCCCTGCTACTTGAACAAATCCGTACTCTTGACCTTGCTGACTCGGCTCTTCTGTCGCTTGATCAAGAAAGCGCTTACGATCTGGTTGATCATGACTGGATTATCAGCGTTTTTCGAGCGATAGGAGCGCCGGAACGCTTCCTTGGTCTCCTTGGCGTTATCTACGGATCAGTGTCGCTTTGCTACATCATCAATGGATACCTCACAGGCGTCGTGCACATGCTTTGTGGCCTTGGTCAGGGAGACCCGGTGAGTTGCCCTATCTGGAACGTGTGTTTTCAACCCTATCTCGACGCTCTGGTGAGGAGAAAAATTGCCCTTGATCTGTGTGCAGTTCTTCTTCCGACCCGGGCTACAATCCTTACCCATCTGGCCTTTGCGGACGATGCGATTGTGCTCGTCTCGTCGCCGGCCGCCCTCGGTCTACTGGCGGGTCTCGCCGTCGACTGGCGCTTGGCTACGAACGGGCGCTCAAACACCGCCAAGACAACCGCCCTTCCCCTCGGCCCGGGATGGGCCCAAGACGAAAGGACAAACGTGGTCGCTACCGTTCGCGGTGGTGAGGGCATGACTTGGGCTGGTTATCCTGTTTCCATCGACGGCGATCTCTCGCTCTTCTGGAGCTCGACACTCAATCGGGCGAAGGCTCGCCTTGCGGCTGCATCGGCACGACATGTTCCCCCTCGAGCTCGAGCAATGTACGCAAACTCGTCTGTCACTTCGAAGGTCATTCACCTGCTCTCTTTCGACATCCCGCCTATCACGTTCGTCGACGCCTTTGAGCAAGCTCTCATCTCCTTCGTTTGGCAAAGCGAGTCATTTCGACCTGTCACGGAGAAGGCGGTTTTTCTCCGCCGCGACCTGGGAGGACTGGGTTTGCTGAGTATTGAGGACATTGTCCGCTCGATGGCGATTCGCTTTTGGGACTGCGTCGCACATGGCTTTGAGCCAATCTGGACCGACCTCGCACGACTGAGCTGGAGACAGACCTATCCGGATGAAACGTCTATTTGGTCGACATTGATTGCTTCGCCGCGCCGTGCACGCCATGCGAGGTGGACGAAGGTTATCAATGTCGCTCGACAGAACCTGCCCCATGTGTTCCCAGAGCTCCTCCAGTTGAACGAAGTGATGGTCATACCGCCCACCTTGCCTTCACTTCACCCCCATGGGTTGTCAGACGAGGTGCGCAAGCAGCTCAAAAAATATGGGGCAATCATCGACCTTTACCGGAGACCGCAAACGACTGGGGAACCTGTGCATCCTCGACCACAACCAGACACGCCGTTGGGGAGGTTGTGGGCAGCTGTGAGCGCTCGCTCTCCCCTAGCGCCTCTCCTGCCTCAGCCCGCCCCGGTCCGAACCATCATTGTCGACAGCCAATTCCCTCGACCCTGCACATATTCGTTCCTTGGAACGACTCGCCCTTACACGATCAAAGCCCTTCGCCGCTTCATCAACGAGAATCGCTACCCTTCGATGGATGACAGTACCCGACTCAAATGGCCGACAGATCTGACGAAGGCGCAGAAGCATCAGTTCTGGCTCTGGTTGAACAGTCAATGGGCGACAGCGGACGAAAAGGACGTACATGGAAGTTGATCTTTGGTGCGACCCCAACTTGCGTTCTTCAATGGCATCATGGTCACGCTACTTCGGATGGATGTCCACACTGTGGGCAACGAGACACCTTCATGCATTTCTTCTTCGAATGTGAACATTCACTTGAGTACTGGAGTCTGGTCTTGCAGCTACTGAGAGTTTCACTCGGTCAGGCAGACGAATTCCAGTCGGGCACAGTTGACTCTCCGCAGATCATGCTTGGTCTTCCTCGCGTGCGTGGAGGAGATCGCAACTCTCGGACCTACATCGTTGTTCGGGTCGTTCTCGCAATCGCTTTCAACAAGCTCTACCTTGCGCGCTGGCATCGGCACAAAAATCAGATTCCTCTACCGACTCCCTACTTGCTTGCTCGCGAGGTCTACTCGCATCTCAAATTCCGACTTCGACGTCTGCCAGACGGCGAGCTTCTGGAACAGTTGATGTGACCTTTCTCGCAAGTTTGTCTTCACATCGGAGTTTTCTTTCTGGACTTCTCCTCTTTTCCCCATCTCTCCCCTACCTTTCTTCTCCTGTCCCCACAAATCTCTCTCTCTCTCTCTCCCCTTTTTCTTTGCCTGTTCTTCTACTTAGGAATAGGAAGGGTAGTTGATACTTACCTTCTGGACCCACATCTTTGGTGGTTCTGTGAAGGTGAGGGTTGCATGGAGCTAGTGGCTTTGACTTTGTAAAAGTCCAACTTCCCTTTTCAAGAAACAGTGATTTTGCGTAGATAAACCGAATATGTGAAATCTAATCAGGCTAGATACAAAAAAAAAGCTGCGCCTTCTCCGCATTCAAGGCCCGATAGCCCCATCGCCCAAGCGCCCAAGTCCGCGGGCGAGCAAGGCTCAACGCTTATGTCGGGGGACCCCCCCTTGAAAAAAAATTCAAGTTGACGGAAAAGAAAGGGCGACAGGAGACCTTCCGCCTCAGTATATGATTCACACATGTAGCCAATGATCCACTCGAACTGGCGCCTCTGTGCGGTTCTCGTACAACTTGATTTGTACCAACAGGCTAAGTCCGACACTTTTACCTGAATATGCGCTTCTGTATCTTCCTCAATATGCCATGTATCGTCTCGAAGAGGACACCGTTTGAAAGGATCTTGAGTATCAATTCCAACCATGTTCTCGTCCACGCAATCTGACCACTGTAGCACTTAATACGTTCATTCTTAGGACACCATCCAGCGCTTGCTGGCATTCACGTGACCCTCCCTGCTCTCCACAATGTCGGTTCATAGATCTCTCTCTCTGGATTCGCAGATGCAGGCCGCCCCCCGGTCTAGAGGGTGTCCTTCAGGGAGACACTTAACAGCTTGCTAGCCCTTATCGTTGTTGAACGTGCAATAATAACATTGAAAGCTCCGTGGCGCTACTGACTACGATAAGACTTCAGTCCATGGAGACTCGAGGTAGTTCTAGGACCATTTATGATGCAACATCATCGTTACACATGCACTGCTAGCCCACCCTTTTCAATAAATGGTGCAAACGTTTTTTGTCATGAACGTGCGGACACAGATGGCGGGCCCCCGTTCCGGCACATTCCCCAGCGTCCCTAAGCCGATTTCGTTGAACAACTTCGACATCGGAAGAAGTTACTCATTTCATAGCTTGCACACTGCGCAGGTTCGTTCTGCACGCTTCATTGGCCTTCCCGTTGACGCGGGCCCGGCAGCAGCTGCGGCTTGCCGGTTGAGTATCCCGGCAGTCACTGTGAGTGCATGATGTCCACCCACACATCAGCAGTCAGCCAAAGCAATTCACGAATGTGAGAGCGAACTCACCATTCCCGGATCCAAACCTCACACTTTGCGAGTAAGTGGAAGTTAGTTAGATGCGCAGTTGTCCGGTCCGTGCCGGGCATTGGGCAAGGCTGATTATGCAAGCGCAGGATGCATGTCAGCTCTTCGCATGCTGAGGAGTCTTGTCATACAAATGTACTAACCTACACATTGCTGTACGCGTTGAAGAAGTCGTACGAGAAGCTAGTTCACGCATCCCAAGAACGTGGTACATTCGGTCAAATACCGTCTGGTGAGCTTTGATGAGTCGCCTTCGATCCCACGTCGAACCTGGCAACTTGATTGGCGAGATGATAGCGTATTCCCGCTGGGCCCGACCTGGCGTTCGCATTCGCATTCATCATTCGAGTGAGTTAAACGAGATTCAGAGTTTTGCGAGGACCTGCCGTGGTCATCTTCGAACCCATTGCCCGAAGCACCCGCTGCCGCACTTTCCGAGTTGATGGCGTCTAGGCATGAGCAAAAGTGGTTCCGATCGGCCGTGGTAGATATCGGGCCGACATCAAAAAGGGTTCCAAAGCGGTGGGTGTCGAACTTGAATGATCTGGTGTGCATCCTCAGGCCAGAAGTTTAGCCACGCTGTTCCTCGGCAGTGGTGTGTGTATGGTTGTTACAGACAACATGCACCCAGTAAGTACAATGAAACAGGGTAGCTACATCGATGGCTGAGTTCAAGACCGCACCTTCAGTCGCTTCTCCTCTCGAGGTTCGAATATCGGCCATGCCGAGATCGTCCTTCACCGATTTCGGCACTCCGGAAGGTCCAAACTTCTCGCGAGTTTGGCCATAGTGATTGCCTTTGATGAAGTTTTGATAGGCAGCTTTGCGAAGAGTCTGCAAAGGAAGCAAGTGTTTGTGAGTACACCAATCGCTGTTTGATGTAGTTTTTTGATGAAGGGTGGTGCGTACTCGTGTGCAGCCTTTCTACGGTCGGGGTCCTGGGCCGAGGAGGGATGGGTCGAGGAGGTCAATGCCTCCGACACCTTCAAGACAATAACAAAAGCCTTGATCACGGTGAGCAAGCATTTCGCAGAAGAGGGAAAAGGAAGAATCAAAACGCGGTTTACCTCTGAATATGGCAGCCACAGACCCATCCGGAGCGGGGCAACCGGTGACCATACTAGGTATCCTCTGAGCTCGTCGGCGGTCTCTGTTATTGAGCATTGGGGCCAAAGACTATCAGCAGTCAGAAGCCAGAAGGATCAACCCTTGGTCAAGTACACTACACGAACTCACTTTTGGCATTTCGAGCCGCGTTCCTGACCTTTGCAGCCGCATTGTTGACTAGCACCGGCTCTGCGTCCTGCGAAGGCCGTCCGGCGCCGCGACGAGCGCCACCGTGTCCGGTTCCCATCGTGAGCTGATTTTGAGTATCGAGACTATTTCTGACTTTCACCAATTGCTGAGTGAAACTTGGGCGGGCATTGCGGAGAACGGTCTGGCGGTGACAGTGGTGGAGGGAGCCACCAAGCCAAGTCTCGTGCAGACGTGCAGACGTGGCGCGTGACACGTGACGCGCGTGACCTTCGAGAATTCCGATTAGTGTTCCCTATTGCTCCTTACTTTGGCAAATATCTATTAGGTTGGCCATGGGCCTGAAGGATAAGTCGACTAAGTCCAATTCATCATTTCTTCTTCGCAAAGTTTGAGCGCATCGTGTACCCTCAATACACATACGAAGATCATCCGCCTTTGACATAAAAATACTCTATATTTATCAAATACGCTGACAAGTCTAATGATCAGAGACCCAATATCCGTGCTGCTATCAAATTTCAAAGATCTGGACTTAAGCGCTCCGACATAAGCGGACTGCCGTCCGTGCGCCTTCGCCTCAGCTCAGCCTGGGCTCTTGGCTTATGGTGGCGGGCTTAAGTCCAGAGAGTTCGAAATTGAATAGCTACTTCAATAGAAGACTTGAGGTCCTCTCGAATACCAAATCTCAAGAATAAAGCGCGAGGTAATTTTTGTGATTTTTGAGTAGGTGAAAAGTTGATGTACCGAGTCATGCGTCGCGGTCCAAAGTTGCCGGAGGAGGCCTCGAAATTCGACTTAGGTTATTTTTTTTATTTTTATTTGATAGATTTCAATTACAGCACATTCATATTAGTACCTAGAAATCTTCGGAAAAGTCGGAGGAAATGCATTAAGCACACTGGCTAGGCCAGTAGTGTGGGACTCATCGACCCTTTAGCCAGAGTCGACCATACCCATCAAAACCCCCTTTGGAAACATTATAGAGAAGCGAGGCGACCCGTGCACCCCTGGATAGACCCCCGAAGCTCCTCGAACTCCGTCTCGGTGATCGGCTCCAGAGGTTGCAAGGAGAATCGACGGCGACAAGAGAGCTTCCAGATCGAATGGAAGAAGAGGATGCGGAGCTCGACAATTCGACGCTCCGAGCGAGAGGCGAGAGGACACACGAAGTTGCCAAAGACCGGGTGGAGGGAGGGAGAGACGGCGGCCCAGAGGCGGCGCACGATCGGGCAGCCGATGGCCAACGTGGGGGATGGACTCGAGTGCATCGGAAAGGCACATCACACAGGAAGCGGACCGGTTGTTGAGCTCGCTGTGGGTTGCTGACCAAAGTTGCGCGCCTGGGTGGAGAGAGCCCAGGGAGAGAGGGTGGGCAGTGTCTTCGGCGTCCGAGTGAACCCCACGAATCTTCCGCAAAGCCTTCCACCACGAGTGCCAGCGTTGCTCGGGTAAGGAGAAGATCTTCTGATGGCCTTCCGGGAAAATAGGAGGAAGATAAAAGCGTGACGCCGTTTGGATGCGCTGGTGAAGGAGGCCAGAGTCCTTAGCTCGCCATCGGGACCTCGAAAGAGCGTCGGGTTCACCGAAAGCTGGATCCCATGGCCTGCGGGGGAGAAAAGGACGTGAGTCACGATGCACAGGTTTCATCCGCCATAAACTGTCATTAGAAACCCCCCGGCCCCCCCCCCAAAAAAAAAAAAAAAAAAAAAAAAAACGGAACCCGGGACGGCGCTACTTCGGCACGATCCTGGTACTAGGAGGTGAGTAGCGAGTACTGGTAGCTTTCTGAGTACTTTCGTAGTCGTAGTACCGATGTCTCAGAGGATAGCGAAGAGATTTTCGATATGCTGGCTCCTCTGCGAATCCCCTGCGGCTCACCGCTCACCTGCGGCTAAAATTAGACACACCTGTGGCCGAGGTGCTGTGGGGGGTACCTATGGTTCCAAATTTCAGCGGCTAGTGGACCATCGGAATCCGCACTGCTCCGTCAGCGACGACATCCCCACCGCAAGGTCTTTTGAC
This sequence comes from Microbotryum intermedium, assembly GCA_022702645.1. NCBI lineage: Eukaryota > Fungi > Basidiomycota > Microbotryomycetes > Microbotryales > Microbotryaceae > Microbotryum > Microbotryum intermedium. Next base: position 673,662 of record JAHWDX010000005.1, on the reverse strand, counting down.
TGGGCCTAGACACCGAAAGTCTCACTTTAAAAGTGCGATCTCCCGCTGACTTTCAATTTATGGCTACGAGACGGAAAAGTCGGACTCGCGGCACTATTGCGTCGACCGTACCTACTTAGGAACCCAATGTATTTACCGCGGGTCCGCTGAGGCGTTATCTCCAAACTTCCATTCACATCCATGCGATGCGAGAGACAGTTGTTGGTACTTCTTCCCATTACCTACCCCGATCTGAATGAGGCCCGACTCCGCCGTTCAAGGAATCTATCATTTTCAGCACCTCAGCCTGCTGGCTCCGAACGGAAACTCCGAGGACTCGAGAAGCCCTCGCTGGTAGCGAGTAGCAGGTACGGCCGGCCAGTAGATGAATGTCTCACAGTTCGACCACGCAAGTGAGCTTCAAAGTGGGCGTGTCTCAGATCTTGCACGGTCTCACACACGTCCCACATCCCGTTGCTCGGACTCGGATGCATTAGTGGTAGCAACTTAGTACATGTGTTAGCGGGCAAGTCACTCGCTTCATGGGCCAGGCTTGCCTCTTGATCGGCATCCTTCAAATTGGCCGGAGTCTCACGGTCCCGTTCTGGCGGGAAGTCCAGTGGATCCGCTGTAGTTATGGTCAAGTACCTCCGGCTAGTGAAACACACGATATTTTTGGCTTCGTTCATGTACTTGACCTCGTCGGCTCCATCTGGCAGCTCTCTTTCTCCCTTCGCATCCTCATCTTCTCCCTAGCACCTCGCTTCGTCCGCAGGTACATCTCCCTCACTTTCCTTTTCACCCTATAGCACATTCCCTACTCCCCCAGTCCAACTCTATACACTCCCTAGAACACCATACCCTCATCTTCCTCAGCCGTGCATTCCACCATGCGCTTCTCCAGCTGCCTCAGTCTGGCCCTCGCGCCCCTCCTCGCTTCCTCCGTTGTCGCCAAGGCACCTACTTCGCCCTCTGCCAGCTCGCTCGAGGAACGCACCCTCTTCAACTGCTGCGACAACGGCGGCCTTTGGAAGCGCAACGACGACGCCCTCGCCAAGCGTACTTTCTGTCTCGTCAAGCGCACGTTCTTCAACACTTGCCCGAGCACCTGCAACCCTCTTACTTGCCCCATTCCCATCGGCGGTCTCGCCATCTGCACCAACAACGCTTGTGACGTGAACTGTTTGTGGCCCTTTGTCAAGTCTGGAACGACCTGCACTCTTGGGGGGTAAGTTTCGCGCATTGAAGTTTCTCGCCGGAGCAAGTTTCGAGCCCCGCGCAGTCCGATCTCTGATCTAACGTGATAAAATTTCCTTGCCTCACAGATGCGACCCCTCCAAGTGCCCCGGGGTATCCAACGGCTCTCCCGTCTGCACCAACAATGCCTGCGACATCACATGCAACTCTGGCTTCAACAAGGTCAACGGTCAATGCGTCGCCGTCTGTGATCCTTCCAAGTGCCCTACCGTCGCCAACTCGCAATCGATCTGCACGAGCTCGGGCACTTGCGACATCACCTGCAACTCTGGCTTCAACAAGGTCAACGGTCAATGCGTCGCCGTCTGTGATCCCTCCAAGTGCCCCCCTTGCTCGAACGGTACGCCTATCTGCACCAGCTCGGGCACTTGTGACATGACCTGCAATTCAGGATACACCAAGGTCAACGGTCAATGCACCCTGAAACCGTAGGTCTGGAGCTTGAAGAGCGATTATTGTCTTCTCTCGCAACCTTCCATCCTAACTGAATCCCTAACCTGCATCCACAGCCCCAGTTGCACGCCCTCAAAGTGCCCCAGCGTCTCCAACGGCACGCCGGTCTGCACTTCGGGAACTTGCGACTTTACCTGCAAGAGCGGCTACACCAAATCGAATGGCAAGTGCGTCTCCAGCTGCGCCACCAAGTCTGTCGCCTTTTACGACAATTTCCAAACGACAGCCAACGGCGAGGCTGCGGTGACTGTCTCTTCGATCGACGCATGCGCTGCGTACTGTCTCTCAAGGGGCTGCGCCTCCTTCGACTTCTGGAACGGCAACCAATGCGGCATTCAGATTGGCGGCGGTGGCTTCGATGGTTTCCAGTACTCTCCTGGCACCGTTCACGGTGTTCCCGGCCAGTGCTCGGACTACACCACGACCTGTCCCGAGAAGGTCGCGGTCAAGGCATGCTACAACGAGCAAGAGTGGTAAGTCGTTTGGTTGCGCCCGCCCGAACCCGTGCACAGACCTCTTGGCTGATCGAATCTCACGTGTCATCCTCACCTCGCAGCCCCGCTCCCCTCACTCGTCTTCGTCGCTCGCATCGCGGCTTCCGAGCTCAACAACATTAAGCATTGAGAGCTCATCAGACATCAACTCCTTCCTCTCCACTGTATACCCCTTCGTTCTGATCCCTGCCCATGGGTCACCTTTTGGGTTGAGTTGGGCTTTCCTCCGAATTTCTGGCCTCTGAGGCTTACCATCCACTGTGGATCTCTATAGTTCTTGTTCTGCCTAAATTTGGTCTACTGGAATCGGACAATCTTCAGCTGCAAAGTTTCGGGACGTGGGTTCTGCGTTTGATCACGATGAGGCGACGAGTGGCCAGGGGTCGTCCAGGTTATTGATAGAGGGATGCACGGCCGACGTGCAACAGACGAGTGGTCGACGAGAAAACCTGGTCGTGCCGAGTTCGCTAGGAGATCCATCGAAATATCCCTAAGGGTTTAGCCCTTAGGTTTTTACGTGGGTGGCTTTGCGTAGGTCTTTTGGGCAAAAGGTTTGGACTCTGGACGGGCGCGCGCCTCGACCTTTGCCTCCGGACAAGTTCTGTGGAAGGTCGGACTTTGGTGCTAAGCTCCAGCGCTCCACCGCCTTGACATGCAAAGACCCAGCTTAGTCAGCACCGAATGACCAACGCCGCCGAGTCCAAGCGTGGGTGCTATGGTGCGGCCATGCTTAGCGAGTCCGGTTCTGCGCTCCAATCTCCAAATTCACGGAAATTTTCCGCTTGCTGTCTGGCCTATTGTCCTGTTCTTTATCGCTGGAGAGACGGGAGAATTGAGTCGACTCCTGACGCGAGTCGGGGCTGATGCCACCTTGCCACCTGCCGTCGTCGAACTCGCCGAGCTAGCGGAGTTCTCTCAACTGAGGTGCCCAAGGACTTCGGCCACCGCCCATAGCCAGGTCGCGCTTGACTCTAACACATGACCACCTTCGAATCTGGTACAAGTTGCTCCTTCTCGTAAATTTTTAAACGCTGCCCAGCATTGACTCCATCTCACCACTCACTGAGCGATCTGGCTTTGGATAAAGCAGAATTCGATGTGCTGCCAACCCCTGAGACAAGCGAGAAAGCCCACATCGCATTGGTGAATGCCTCAGAACGCAGATCGTCGCAGAACAAAGAGTACAGCCATGAGTGGCCCTTTGGGACGAGTGGGAGCAGCAGCCGCCATCGAAAACCTTTGTGGTGGAAACGAGTTGCGGTAAGTCGGTGGCGAGAACCGGAAGGCCCACGTGAAGGGGTGCATGCGACATCGCACACGCTTTCTTACGTGGACTTAGAATTGGAGATTAAAACATTGCACTTTCTCAAAATTCCACTGTGCTAAAGAAGCGGGCAAGGATCCTTCTGGGTTGCATCTGGAGGTGATGGCTCAGCTGCAGTGGCTGCATGCGACCGCCGAGCTGAGTCTCCTTTACTATCCCCTCCGGTTCAGGCACATTCCAAGTCTTCCATTCTGCTTACTCTGAACGCAAGGCCCATCTTTCAAAACATCGACCTTGCCTCAGATTACGCCCTCTCTTCGAGAGCCCTCAGGGTGGCTGAACACACGCTGCAGTCTGGTGAAGGCTTTTTTTTGAGTCAATACTTCATGGTGAGGTCCTAGAAGCGGCCGGGTCTCGAGTCGCCGTCGCAACTTTCTCAGAGCGTGCTCTTAGTGATTCAGCTGTAGACGAAAATATTGTTGATCAACATCTCGGGATATGTGCTGGGGCTGCTCATCACGGGCTTCCAAGGAGGATGATTGGCTAAGGCCCTGAGGCCCTGAGGCCTTGAGGGCTTGGATTCGTGACTTCGATTTCCGAGTCGGCGATCCGCCGCTCCGACCTCTTTCGAAAAATCTACGCAATTGTGTGTCAGATGTCAGAGCTCAGAGACCCTGTTGGAGAGTAGGTAGGTAGCGTCAAAGCTTCAGTTTCAACCTTTAGGGTGCGCTCGGTACGGGCCCTTCTATAGAAAGACATATTCAAGAACGCGCTATTACTGAAACCGACCGAATGGCAGGGCCACGCGCTTGGCTTACTACCCACTACCGCTAAGAAAGAATCGACGTCCTCTCGCGCGGTGAACTCTCGCTTTCGACACCTACCATTCGTCGACAGACGTGGATAGGGGGAGCTCCACCATTTACTGCCGCGATGACAGTCGACGCTCTCGGCGTCAGCTCGCCCAATACAGATCATCACCCCTCTGCAAACGGCCATACAATGGCTGGAGAAGGCATTCGTCCGACGTCTGCGATTGAGCAGACGTTGGAACAGCTGCTACAGAGTCTGTTGGAGATGGGAATTTGTGCGTGCTCCTCCCTCGAGTTTGTAGACGCTTTGTTATCGCCACGCGCGATGTAGCTGACTCAGTGGTGAGGATGGGGACAGGTGCTAGCGATGTACAGGAGTCGGCTCTGTCGTCGACACCGGGTGGGGTGGCGAGCAGGTATCCTGGCGGGCTGATGGGCCGCAAGGTGTGAGTCTCCTCGCGCATGTCGGGGTGTCTCATCTCCTAGTTGAACTACTAGTACCGTAGCTGACTCAAGAACTTGTTGGCATTCAGCTCACAAACGATGGAACAGCTCGCCAAACTGTATTCCTACAGCGACACCGTCCACGACGTCATGATCCCACTTGAGGTCATCAAGTGAGTTCTGACTCATCCTTGTGTACTTGAAACGTCCGCCGGCCAAATGAGATCGACACTGAGACATGATGTGACCTTCCAACAGCTTCGTCGATCAAGGGAAGAACCCACACATGTACACTCGCGAGTTCATCGAGCGCGTCGCCGGCGAGAATATGTACACGAACGGCATGCTCTCTGCTGTTTCCGTAAGCCCACACGCAGTCCCTTTGAGACATTCCACGCTGACAATTCCCGCTGCTTCCTGTGCCTTGCAGGACTATCGAGACATTCTGACGAGCTCGCTCGGGGACGCTTTTCCCGAGCTGGTCAGTCACATACGGGCGACTCAACATCCGGCGAGCACAAGCACATGCGAGGAGGGGGCAGAAGTCAAACGAGGGAACGGCACGCACGCCATGGATGGAGTCGATGCACATCTGGGATCGAGTCACGACACGAGACGGGGATCAAGATGGAGCCATGATGGCCGAAGCGGAGTTTCGCTCGAGGAGAGGGGTGGTGAGGCAGATCTTGTGAGAGGCGCATTTGTCAGAACAGTGGATGTCACCAATAGAGTGTTGTAACAAGTTACTAATTGAGTGTTGTAACAAAAGTCTCGGATATTCACTGGTCCACCTTGTTCTTTGCTAGATGCTAGAACATTGAGGTTGTATCCCACGCGTTCTTCGCTGCCCCCGGCGACTTTTGACCTGGTCAGACCATGACCGTGCGGTTGGTCAAGCGTCAGTACTGCAAAACGACTTCGTCAGCTGCTCCTCCCGCCGGACCATCCTGGAACGGGAGATAGAAAAGTCGACGTCAATGCCGAGACCCCAAATCGGAACCAACTCGAGGCTCACCAGATCGGCATAACTCCTCTGCCCTCTTTCAGCCCTCGGATCCATCCTCACTCCGGCAGGAGGAGGGGGCGGTTGCAATCTTTGGTTCATTGACAAATTGTCCTGTCGGCGCCTCTTGAGTTCATTTTGGTTGTTCGTCATCGGCCCAAGGCGTTCCGTCAACAGAGGAGTGGACGCGGCACCACCTGCGTTCGATCCGTTCGTTTTGTTGGGCTTGTTCATGGAAGGTTTCGGGGCGATATGGTCAAACTCTTTCAGCGCCGTGGGGGTGAAGTTGTCCAACTTCTCTGGTTGAGGGAAGTGCAGAGGATCGAGAACGTAGTTGTTGAAGAAATTGATCTGCACAGCGCCACGGTGAGGATGAGCATTTTCGACCACGACCACGGTCCGCCAAGCCCAAGCCCACCTTTTCAAACTTGTCTCTGATGTCATCAGGGTGTTTGGTCGTGATGTGTTTTTCTATGAACTTGAGGGCCGAGAACAGCTTGTTGCACTGTTGACATCGGTACTTGCCCTCTCCTTCGGTCTTGTGCAAAGCCGCGCACAGCGTATGCATCGCCTCTTCGGGATCGTCACCACCCAATTCGGCAAGATTGACCGTGTCGCGGTCCGTGAGCAACGTGAGACGATTGTCAAACGAGCGGACCCAAGTGAGCTCGGCCGCTGCGATGATTAAATGGATAAAAAGGTGACATCAGCGTCCGTGGTTGATCGCGCTTGAAGTATCGAAACCCACCCATCGGCTTCTTGCCCTCGCTGACGAGCCTGACGTGCTTCGGGCAACGTCGCAGCAGCTCCTCGCTAAAGTTATAGACGCCCAAGCAGTAATAGCACGTGTGAAACGCTGTCCTGAGGTAGTGGAGGTACAGATCAAGCGCCTTCTTGGTTGACACAGCTTCCATCGCGATACCGCCTTCTTCGTTCCATTTCTTGAGCCGTTGGTCAATCGCGACACTGCCTCGGGAATCGCCAGCGTCGCGTTCCAGCGCCAGCGCTAGCCTTTGGATCTGCTCGAGATCTTTGGCGATGCGAGAGGGCTCGTTCATCAGCGCTGGCGTCGCTCGGTAACGCATCGGGAGAGGCTTGTCCGCACGAGCGATAGGCAAGTGGAAGCCGTCGATGGACCAGTCCTTCAAGGTTGCCAGAGCCGACTCGGTCTGCTCGGTGGTGGCAAAGTTGGCAAACCCGACGCGATGGAACTTTTTGTCCGGGATTGGATCCGTCAGCGCGAGGTAAAGGAAACCGTCGAGTAGAGCGAGGCATTCTTCGAGTTGGATGCGAGAGATGTCGGGCTTGATTGTTTTGAGGACGAGTGTGGTCGGAGAACCGGCGACGAGCGTTTGGTCTGCGTGAATCTTGCGCGGTTCGCCGTCGTCGGTTTTGAACGAGGCAGCCAATTCTTCGGCATTTACGCCGTCGGTGTTCGACGAGCCTGTTCAAAGCCAAGGCGCCCAGCCATGTCAGCAAATCTGCATCGTCGAACGTGAGCACTCGCGTGAGCCACTCGCCATAGTCCATGACGATTCCCTCCAACTGGTCGCTCGCGAGATCGGCCAAAAAGCTGTCGACCCTCCCTTCCCTACCCTTTCGCTTGAGGCGTTCCCTCATCTCGGCATGCGGTTCCCTCGGATCATACTTTTCCTTGAACCAGGCAACGTTCTCGTGCTCTTGAAACGTCGACGTCAACGCTTTCCTTATCCAAGAGATGAGGTACTTGCTCCACTCGGCCTCGATCGCCGGCTGGTTCTTGGACAAGGAGGGCTTGTTCTGCAAGAGCCAGTCGGTAAAGTACCGTTGCGTGACCTGGTACGGGAGAGTTTCAGGAGCCTCGAGAGTGGAGCAGATCGGGGGTTCGGGTCGGCTCGTAGCCCCTGGCGGCGGCGGGGGTCCACGCGGGTTGAATGGTTGGGGAGGATAGTCCCGAGGGTAGCCGTGGCCTGCCAAGGAGAAAGGGAGACTCGCTGGGGTTCAGAGACCCTGGATGTACAAATTCAATCTTTCCTTCCCTTTGCCACGCACCATTGGGATCACGATAGCCTGGGGGTGACGGCTCTCGTCTCCTCTTGCTGCCTCCTTGACGATTTACTACGAGAGAAAGGGCACGACAGGAAGAGTGGATGTGAGGAGCAAATAAAAAACGTGGAACTGGACCTGTTGAACCAAATTGTGCCAATTTGACAACGGCGACTGACCGTCGTGCCCATATGGCGCACCACCCGGATAGCCGGATCGATCCCCTGGTCTGGGTCCACCACTGCCGCCTCCTCCTCCTCCTCCCGGTGGCAGCGCATAGCGGTGATCACGCGATCCCATTTCCATGCCCATGCCCATACCCATACCCATACCCGTTTGTGGGGGCGGAGAGCGGCGATAGGGTATAGGACCGCCGCCCATGTGCATCGGTAGTGGTCCTAGCCTGTAGTCGTACGGTCCACCTGACGGCCCTCGCGACAAGGGCGGCGCAGAGCCGTAGTAGTGGTCCGGAGGCGGCGGTCCACCACCGCGTCGATGGTCGTAGGCGCGATCATAGCTCATGGTGCGCTGGTGAAATCTAGCCGCATCGTCGTAATAGATGAGGGCGAGCGCGTGCGAGAGGAGTGGGCAACGCCGAGTCGGGAGGGACGACGTTCAAGCGCGATTCAAGCGGCATAGAATGAGAAAGCCAAGGAGAGACAGAACTGTGTTCAGTCGACAGAGAAGGAGTTCTCTTAGGCCATCAAAGAGGTAGTGGTGCGTGAAGGCGACTCACTCGACTCGACTGCAAGCTTCAAGCTTGACAGCTCAGCACGCACGATGGCAGGGCAAGAGCAGAGCGTGGGCTCGACCGCAGCAGACTGCAGCGAGGGCTGGGCCTGGCCATGCCACGAGATGCCACGGCTTCCAGCGGCTGGCGGCGTCGACTGTCGAGCGACGCTCTCTCTGATCACTTTATGGCGTTGAGTCCCTGCGGGCTACCGTAGCTTATCTTGGTTGCATTCAATGCTCATGGGTATTTCCGGGGAGGGGAAAAGGCAAGAAAAAGAAGTTTTACGGTGTTGCTTTGAAGCGCGCCCAAAGCAGAACTTGTCAAGTGTAGATGTCAGATCGTCAGATCTCGGAGATCTAAACAACCGCAGTAGCTTGGAGTCCGAGCTTGTGAAGAATGACTCGACCCGTCTGCTACTTCATCATCATCGTAAATGACTACTACGCTGTCGAGACCTGGGTGGAACGAAGGGCTATGGTCTATGTTGTTCCAGGGACTGTTCCGACAAGAACTGCACCTTGGGGCGATACCTGGAAACGCGGAATTTGCGCTGTGAAGAGGTCGAATATCAAACGTGGGCAATCGGTCGCCGGTATTTGATCTGGCCCGCCCCTGCGCGCCTGAGCAGGCCTGAGCAGGCCTGAGCTGACACAGGCCTGAGCTGGCCTGAGGAAGCGGGACGGCAGGGCAGGGCAGGGCAGGGCAGAGCTGAGTGCTGAGCGTTGAGCGCTTGAGCGGTGCGCACCCACCCTCTGGCTCCCGCTCCACTCCCACCAACTCCCAACCCCCACCCTCATCAAAAACCTAATACCATGGAGGGTGAGTCGCCATCCGCTACATGTCTGAGTCTGCGATAAGGTTGCGATCACGTAGCTCCGCAGGATTTGGCTACGGTGTCGCGAGTTGAGGGAAGGGCTTGCGGTCCGATGTGATCGCCACGTCGCCCCTCCCAGTGCTTGGCCTGCCCGCACCCGCCGTATCCGGATCTCGCCCGCTTTTTTCCCGATTCTTGCTTGACCGTACAAACACTGACCGAGGGATGATATTCCTACTCCTACAGACGAAGGTTCGTAGTCGATGCACTTGCTCATCATCAGTGTTGGGCTGGCTCGCGCGGTCGATTGGGACGCGGGGTGCCACTCAGCACCCAGCGCCGAGCACGCACGCACACGCGCTGCACGCACCGCCTCGCCTCTGGCCAAGCGTGCTAGCCGCAGGTCGATGAGACTGTCTTTCCAAGTCCAGTCATACTCATGATCCGTTTAATATGCTTTCTTCCCGTCCACAGTCGCTGCCCTCGTTATCGACAATGGATCAGGTCAGTGGCCAGTCCCGCATCCCCGGGGACGCAAGTGCAGCAAACAGCCTTACTGACGGCGGTCGTCCCCTCCCCCCCCGGGTCCTATCACCGTTCTCTTCCTCCCGTCACCCAACAATCGCGTGATGCCGTCCAAACAGGAATGTGCAAAGCCGGTTTCGCTGGTGATGACGCTCCCCGAGCTGTGAGTAGCCCGGATCGCGATCCCAGGGTGTGACCGAGCCTCTGCGCTGCGTATCTCCGCCGCTCGTCCACGAGTCGCGCCCCCGGTCGACGTTAGTTGCGAGCTGCTACTCTGCATGCATTCCAGCTTGCCAGCTTCTTCCGGGTCGAGGTCGACTCGATCCTAACTGGCGCCAATTTGGCCGTGCGCCACACCCGGAAGCCGGGGGGAGCAGCCGTGAATTGACACGCCCCCATCCCCCCTCCGCATCTCCCCCCCCCCGCATGGGCGTCTCGGACTGATCGACTTAATCAATACCACAGGTCTTCCCCTCAATCGTCGGTCGCCCCCGTCACCAAGGTGTGATGGTCGGCATGGGCCAAAAGGACTCGTACGTCGGTGACGAGGCCCAGTCCAAGCGTGGTATCCTGACGCTCAAGTGTGAGTCACCACCACCCACCTGCCCAACCGGCTCCTCGGGCCTTGCGTCTTCGATCGCACCCGGCATCGAAGGATGGAATGACTTATGGGCCATACGTTCGAGCTCGGGATTCACAGACCCCATTGAGCACGGTATCGTTACCAACTGGGACGACATGGAAAAGATCTGGCACCACACCGTAAGCACCCGTCGCCAGTGGTACCTCAGCGTGCCTCTGCCCGGCGATTGACTGACTGACATGGCTACTCGTCCCCGCCGCAGTTCTACAACGAACTTCGTGTCGCCCCCGAGGAACACCCCGTGCTCTTGACGGAGGCGCCTTTGAACCCCAAGGTCAACCGAGAAAAGATGACCCAGATCATGTTTGAGACTTTCAACGCCCCCGCGTTCTATGTCGCCATCCAGGTTCGCCGGGTCGACTGCTTTGCTTGACCTCTCTCGGCCGTTAACATCTCCCTTGCTTTTCTGATTGTCGCACAGGCCGTCCTGTCGCTGTACGCTTCGGGTCGCACGACCGGTATCGTCCTCGATTCGGGTGATGGTGTGACCCACACCGTCCCCATTTACGAGGGTTACTCGTTGCCCCACGCCATCCTCCGTCTCGACTTGGCCGGTCGTGATCTTACTGTGAGTTGCCTCGGTGCCGCCCCTGGTGGAGCGCGCAAGAAAGTGTGGTGGACCGCATGACTGACGCGACGCGACGATCTCACCCCCGGCTGGGCCACCGTACCAACAGGACTACCTCATCAAGGTCTTGATGGAGCGCGGTTACACCTTCACGACGACCGCCGAGCGTGAAATCGTCCGCGACATCAAGGAGAAGTTGTGCTACGTCGCCCTTGACTTTGAGCAAGAGATGCAGACCGCCGCCCAATCCTCGGCCCTCGAGAAGTCTTACGAGCTCCCCGACGGACAGGTTATCACCATCGGTGCCGAGCGGTAAGTCTCGACACCCGCCTCTCGAAGTAGACCATGACTGATCCCCACCGTGCTGTTCCCTTCTCGGCGCCCCCACCAGATTCCGCGCCCCCGAGGCCCTGTTCCAGCCCGCCTTGCTCGGCCTTGAAGCCGCCGGTATCCATGAGACGACCTACAACTCAATCATGAAGTGCGATCTCGATATCCGAAAAGACCTCTACGGCAACATCGTCATGTCCGGCGGTACGACCATGTACGCCGGCATCTCGGACAGGATGCAGAAGGAGGTCACCGCTCTCGCTCCTTCGTCGATGAAGGTGCGTTCTCGACTCGAGTCGACTTGTGGGAGGCTTTAGATACTGACGTTGCCTTTTCGTTGTTCTTTCTTTTGGCGTATCGGCACAGGTTAAGATCGTCGCTCCCCCCGAACGCAAGTACTCGGTTTGGATCGGTGGTTCCATCTTGGCGTCGCTCTCGACGTTCCAAGCCATGTGGATCTCGAAGCAGGGTACGTTTTGCCCCCTGTACTTTTGTGTTCAACACCAAGCTGACCTTGTATCTGTTGCCTCTTTTTTTTTTTTTTTTTTTTTTTTTTTTGTTTTTTGTGTTTTTTGTTTCGCCTTTTGCCTCTCGCCGCTCGCCGCTCTCGTCGCCCCACGCCGCTCGTCTTGTCGCCTCGCCGATCCCGCTCACTTTGGAATCGTGATACACGAACTACATCTACTGCATTGTCATGTATCAAATGCCCCGCTTTGACCCAAACCGCCACGTGTCGTCGCTGTCCTCGCCTGCCCGCCCGCCCGCCTGCCCCGCCCGCCCGCTCGCTTGCGCCCCTGTCCCTCCCCGATCGCCTCTTCGATGTTCCCTCATCATGTACTATCGTTGGTTCGGATTCCCCGGCCCTAGAATATGATGAAGGTGGCCCAGGCACCGTGCATCGAAAGTGCTTTTAGGCGTCTTCTAGCGAACTTGGGCGGACATCCCGCGCCCCTGCGGCCGTCGGTTTGGCAACGTAGCTCCTTTTCGAAAGGCCTGGTTGAATTTCTGAGATTGCAATACCAAATCTTTTGCCCCTGTCATATCCTACTTGATCGACGGAACATCTTGGGGCCGCCTCTGGGCCGCCCTCTCTCCGTCGGCACACTCCGGTTTGGGCGACTTCGATCTGGAAGCTCTCGCCGCCGTCGATTCTCTTCTGGAGCCGATCACCGAAACGGGGTTCGAGGATCTTCGGGAGTCTATTCAGGGGTGCAAAGGTCGCCTCGCTTCTCTGTAACGTTTCCTAAGGGGGTCCAGTGAGTATGATCGACTTTGATTAAAGGGTCGATGAGTCGCTACTAGTGGCTTCAAGCATGTCCCCCGACTTCTTCGCAGATTTCTAGGTTATAAGACAAGTGCGTTGTTATCCCTTAAGGGCTTATCTCTTAAGAGTTTATCCCTTAGGTTTTACGGGGGTTGGTTTGTGTACGTCTTATTGTGCAAAAGGTCTGGAGTGTCTGGACTCTGGACCTCGCGCGCGCCTGCTGAACGCCACTGCTCAGCGGGGGCAGCGTTGATCTGCGCCTGCCGCGCTCGCTGGCCGGCTAACTGAGCTGAGAGTGTAGTAGAAGACTGTGTACCAGGCTGCATGCCCTTGGGCCGCTATTCTGTGGCTCTGTGATGATTTGCCCAATTTTTTAAGCTCTTCCAACATTTCAATGGCTCAGCAGGAGGCACGTATAACGACTCCAGGCTCGGTGGCAGTTTTCTGCGAGGACGGAGGCCGCTCTGAGCCTCTTGCGCCTCCGTTAAGTGCTCGGCTCGACGCAGTGACTGCCTTCCCGCTCCTGCTCCATGCCAGACCTTTGTGGCCCCTCTCCGTACTCCACACCCCCATTCATCATGTCCATTGTGGCCCCCCTCCCCCCCCGAACGCCTACTCCCTCGACTCCCCCTCCGCTCGTTCTGACACCTGCCGTCACGCCTACGTAAGGTCCCCACGTTGGGGGGCAAAGTCGGACTTTTGTGCGCCAGGTTCAGTGCTCCAGCGCCTGGACTTGCCCAGACCCAGCTTAGTCAGCACCTGTGACGTTCGAATGACTGGCGATGAGTCCACGCGTGCGTGCGACGGTGCGGCCATGCTGCTCGCAGAGTCCGGTCCTGTACTCCGATTTCGAAATTCACAAAGACTTTCCGCTTGCTGTCTGACGTCTGACCCATTGCCTCATTCTTTGCACGTCGGAGAGACGCGAGAATTGGAGCGTGTCAATGCTGACGCCAAGTTGCCACCTCCCGTCGTCGAGCCAACGAAAGTTTTCTGAATTGAGATAGCCGAGTACGGACTTCGGCCACCGCCCACAGCCAGGTCGCGCTTGACCTTGAAGCATGACCACTCTCAAATCTGGTACAAGTTGCTCCTTCTCGATAGTTTACAGATGCGCAGCTTCGACTCCACTTCACTACTTACTTATGAGCGATCTGGCTGCGGATAAAGCGAAATTAGATGTGCCGCCAGCCCCTGAGACAAGCGAGGAAGCCCCCAACTCTTTGGTGACAAGACTAAGACAGTGCTCTTTCTCAACGTGCCTCAGGGCGAGAGGAGAGCCCAGAATGATCGCATCTGGAGGTGATGCCGCCGGTGATGGCTCAGCTGGCTGCATGCGACCGCCGGGCTGAGTCTCCTTCACTATTCCCCATCCGGTTCAGACACCGACATTCCTACTCTTCCATTCTGCCTACTCTGAACGCAAGGACCATTTCAACACATCGATCTTGCTTCAAATCCCCCTCTCTTTTTGAAAGCGCTCAGCTGACTGCATGCACTGGTGAAGGATTCTCGGCGCCTTTTCGTCGCCTTCTGGAAACAGCTTTCAGTGAGGTCGAGAAGGTGATGTCGAGTCGCCGTCGCTGGTTTGTCAGAGCGAGCTCTCCTAAGCGACTAAGCTGTAGAGGGAAATGCGACAGCTGCAACACTTTGTTGAACAACACCTGGCGCTTTGTGCTGGGATTGCTCATCAAGCGCTTCAAAACTTAAGGATGATTGGCAGCCTGCAGGGCTTGGACGCTGGAGTTCGATTCCCGAGTCGGCGCTCCGGCGCTCCGACCTCTTTCGAAAAACCTACGCAAGTGTATGACTTAGAGCACCTGTTAGAGGGTAGGTAGCGCCAGTGCTTTAGTTTCTACCCTTAGGGTGCGCCCAGGCCGGGCCCTTCTATTTGATAGATTTCGCGCATTTATATTAGTACCTAGAAATCTTCGGAAAAGTCGGAGGAAATGCACTAAGCACACTGGCTATGCCAGTAGTGTGGGACTCATCGACCTTTTAGCCAGAGTCGACCATACCCATCAAAACCCCCTTTGGAAACATTATAGAGAAGCGAGGCGACCCGTGCACCCCTGGATAGACCCCCGAAGCTCCTCGAACTCCGTCTCGGTGATCGGCTCCAGAGGTTGCAAGGAGAATCGACGGCGACAAGAGAGCTTCCAGATCGAATGGAAGAAGAGGATGCGGAGCTCGACAATTCGACGCTCCGAGCGAGAGGCGAGAGGACACACGAAGTTGCCAAAGACCGGGTGGAGGGAGGGAGAGACGGCGGCCCAGAGGCGGCGCACGATCGGGCAGCCGATGGCCAACGTGGGGGATGGACTCGAGTGCATCGGAAAGGCACATCACACAGGAAGCGGACCGGTTGTTGAGCTCGCTGTGACTTAAGCTCCAAGGCGCTGGACCGACCTGATTGGTTTTGAGATGAGTAAAGGCAGCGTTTAAGAAGGTAATCGACATTGGGATCTACGGCCATCACTCGTTATCGGCATCGACGGCCTCCTGCGTAACACGGAAGGAGGAAAGTCGTCTGGACATTGAACGACCGACCGCAGGAGCGCAGGACGACCGTCAAAGGATGTAGCACTTGGACTGGAATCTTTTCAAGCTGCCAAGCTCAGGACTGCAACGTCAACAAGATGTGAGTGGGTTCGCGAGTGTAAGCCTGCTAGGAGCATCATCGTCAAGGCTGATCCGTTCTTGCATCCTCGACAGACTCATCACACGCTTCACCAAGAAATCCTTTTAACGTGCCTCGTACCACCCCCAAAGTTAATAATCGATATTGACAATCTCTAGAATGCGGTGCGTCTTGTGTCTCGATACACGTTGACTAAATTTGACATCCATGCTGACCAAAGCACGCTCCTTCGGGTCTTCGATAAAACCTGCTTCGTCGAACACCATCAACGAAATCGCTACGGCCGACCGTGAATCTGTTCTCAGATCCATTTGAGTCTTCAAACGCAATACTCAGCATTTCAACACTCGCTACGACGGTGAACCTGTTGCTACCGACGCCGAAACGAAGACTTCAGCAAGCTCGTTTCAATACAACTCGCCGACGGACGATGGGTGGGCAGGCGCCGATGTCCGATTCGAAACCCTCCAGGTCCGATCACTCAAAGCTCCAAATTTTGGCCAGGTGACCAACTCAAACGTACATTCAAAGCCAGGTTCCGCTGGTGTGGGCTATTACTCGAAGAGGCAAGTCTCCAAATTCTGCAGCGCAGTGCAGAAAGCGTCGAAGCTGCCGATCAAGCGAACCGAGCGTGCTTGCGTTATTTGTAGATCGATGGCTCGAAACAGTCCTTGCTACACGCCACACGTGTGAAATCGAGTTCTTATTCAGGGTTGAGCTGGAATCAGTGGGCGCAGCTTGTGCCCGCAAGTTCTATTCGGTGAACGCTCATGCAGTGCTCAGAGATTGGATGGGGAGGAATGAAATGCATTGCTTTGTACCTCATCCACGCTTTGGTGCGCATGGTTTTTAAATAGTTAACAACAGTCATACAGTCTCCAACAAAATCGAAAACCGAAAGTGCAAGAATACTTGTCGTAAGGGAACGTCAGGGGATGTGTTCAGGGCGAAGCCTGGCTGCGGCTTGACCGCGCAGAAGTTGCAGTACGGTCACGTGCACCCGCCAGCGGTTCAGCCCAGCACCCACTGGGCCAAATGTCTAAGTGCTACAGTGGACATATCGCGGCACCGAGGCCACCGTCGGGATTGATAATCAAGCGTCTTTCCAATCATGGTCCATTTCAGTCGATACATCGCATATTGGGCGACAAATACCCCTTTCAAAGTTTTTCGGGGGTCTACTTAACCTCTTTTCGAACAATTCAAGATGTGCCAGGCGTCATACCGAGCCCACGTTTCGAGGGGAGCATTGGAAAGATGTGCGAATCATATACTGAGAATCAAAACTCTCTATACTTCTTTCTTTTCCGTCAACTTGATTTTTCTTTCTTTCAAGAGCGACCCCCGGGCCGCCGACATCTGCCGACATACTTGTCCGGGAGCGGAGAAGTAGCGGGTTTGTTCCTTACTCGAGCACTTGAGCATCATTTGCTCAATTCAAGATCCAACGCCCAGTAAGAGTCGTCTCTTTCTGTAGACCAGCTGGAATTCAAATTCTCGTTCTCATTCGCAGCGAGCTCCCACAGACCTCGCACGGACCGCACACTGACTGGTTCTCGAGCTGGATCTCCCCTCTCCCACCCCCCTCTTCTCGAGGTCATCACGGGGAACGAGCTCCACTCCACAATACATCAGGTCAGTGACGAGGACGTCTCCAGCTAGACCTCCCTACTTACGCTCAACTTGATCGTCTCGTCGAGATCACGGCATGTCCTCATTCCGCAAGCGCACGATGGTGGCTTCGATCGCCGGCACCCGCCCTTCCCCTTACAACGCCTCGCAGCCGCTGCTCTCGACCGGACTGGCCTCACTCGACGACCTGATTGGAGGCGGTCTCCCCCTCTCGACCGTATGGCTCGTCACAGGCGATGACCACGCGTCGTCGTACGCCTCGCTCGTCCTGAGGTTCTGGCTCTCCCAAAGCGTCGAGTGTGCCCACCACTGCCTCGTCGTCGGTCAAGGCGATCAAGTTTACTCGATGATCGACAATCTCATGGACATTGACGCGAGATCCGATGGGTCGGCCGCTCGCGACGAGGTGGCCGACCGAAACGAACCCTCGTCGTCGGAGGGCATCGCGATGGGTCCTAGCAGGGGAGGTGGCCAGGACCAGGATCAGGACAAGATGAAGATCGCGTTCAGGTATCAACGTATGAAGAAACACAAGACGACCATCGACGAGCCCCGTAAGTAGAGTAGACAATGGAACCATTGTGTCCCTTTCACGGGTCTTCTCGATCCGAAGTTTAAGTTTTTAGACATATGAAGGGACAGCTTGACTTACCCGTCTCGAGACCCCTGTCTGGTCAATCACTTTAGCCGCCAAATCCTCGCAAGAGGACGTGTACTGCTCTCTTTTTGACCTCACGACGAAGCGCAACATATCAAACACCGAAAAATCTAGGATCGAGGTCATCGATGTGGACCATCTGCACCTCTCGGAAACTGCTGCTTTTCCAAAAGATCTGTACGATCTCGTGTTTGACGCAATCGAGACCAAGCTGACTCGAGGAGGCCATCTGTGCGTCGGCGTCACTGTCTCTGGAACTCTCTTGTGATGCCTAGCTTCCACCTCCGAGCTGACCCGTCCCTGTTTGCTCACATCCTATAGGATCTTCGAGGATGTGTCCGCCTCGCGGCAGTCCAAAGCATTCCGGATAGCTCTGTCCAATTTTGGCGGGCCCTCTTGGGGTTCTTCATCGCCCAAAGTGAGCACTTGCGACCCAGAAATTCGATGCTCGACAGAAGGCTCATCCAACTTTCACTTCCTTACTTCCCAGTCCATGTATCGATTCCTAGTGCGGCTCAGATCGCTCCTCCGTCGCTCCACAGCTTCGGTCTGCCTGACCTTCCCTTCCCACCTTCACCCACTTCAAACCATGACCCGGTTATCGCATGCAACCGACGTACATGTTGCTCTTACCTCTTTCTCCACCTCGGCAACCTTTCTCGCCCAATTCCCTCGCCATCAGGGCTTACTCGCGTTCCCTAAACTACCAACCGTTGGGGCCCTGGTCCCAAGTTCAATGAAGCTGTCCGTGCTCAGAGGCCTGGGCGGAGATGAGGAAGGCAACGATTTAGGGTTCAGGATCAAGAGGAGGAGGCTCATCATCGAGATCCTCAGGGCGGATGAACCCGTTAGCTTTGGTCCGGCAACGACGGACGCGGTGGAGGACAAGGGCGCCGCGGAGGCCAGGTCGAAAACGGGCAAGGTCTCTGTTTCCAGGTTGATTCACGAGAAGCCGGAGCTGTATGAGTTTTGATAAATACGAGGTTCAAATAAATAAAGGAATACGAACCTGCCACAATGAGGATAAGCGCGACCTCTTCCATGATAAAAGTCAGGAATCTCCCATCGGAACGCCGAACGAATGTCTGCTTAATCCGTCGTCTCGACGTGGTGCCCCGCACCCTCCCACAACTCCTTGACGGCCCCCCAATACTTTTCCGGTTCCTTCCTTGCATGATTGACATGTTCTGTCCCATCAAATTTAAGCATCGTCACCCTCCCGCCTTGTTGGCGGGCCCGTTGCGCGTTTGCTTCCACGTGATGGGCGGGGATCAGTTTGTCCGTTTCAGAGTAGAGGTAGAGGCGTGGTACGAGAGGGATTTGCGTCGCAACATACGTTCCCACTTGTTCGAGAATGGAAGGTCTGAACCGGAGTCTGCGATCCCGTTGAGAGAGTTGGGCGGGCCACTTCAGCCGATCGATTCCGCACACGGCCTTGAGCCTCCCAAGGGCACCCAAGACTCACGCATTGAAGAACCTGGTCATGCCGAATACCAGAGCGACGAGGACCATCGCCGGTGCCTTGAGCAGCCAATTGTTCAACGGCACCGTGAAAGCCGAAACCATTGTCTTTAAACCCCCATTCCCTGGACAGCTATCAAAGACCACCGCTCGGGCTGGGATCCCTTTGACCGCATCCGAGTCTGTCTTGTGCTCGGCCGGGCCTTGTGAATCGGCCTTGGTGATGTGGGACAGGGACGAGCCCAACATCATCTCGTTGATCATCTTGAGGTTGAGGCAACCACCATTGGAGGAAGTGTGGACGAGCAGGCCCGAAGAGGGTCCTGCGGCGGGTACGGCCGATCCGGATTCACCGAGGCGAGCTCGGAGGAATTCAACGGCGGGGCTCAGGGCGGGGAGTTGGGTTTCGGCACGCGAATAGAAAGATGATTGCGAGCTTCGTACGAGAAGGATCGTCGAGGACGGGTACTGCCCATTGGTCCGGGGCAGAAAAGTGGCATCAGTCGACTGGAAGGGCTCGGGCCAAACGCCATGTAGAGAAGGCGAAGGCGGCAGGTACCAGTAGGTGCCCGCCCAGCCAGGTTCGAATTGACTGACGACTCGATGGTACCCAGCAGCGTATTTGGCGAGATGCTTCATTTGGGCGTCCATCCATCCAAACATGAGCTGTCATCGGTGTCGAAAGGGGAGGGGGTGATGGACGTTAGCTCGTCGCCGTGGGTCATCCACCTCGCCAAGTACTACGTCACGATGTTCCGGCCTGTGGTGCCCGTGCCACTGACCACGATCTGAGGAGCCTCATAACTGCTTTTGCGTGTCGCAGATCGAACAGGCTCGGCAAAGTAGACACTGTTGGTCAGTCTCGTGAACTGCTTTGAGGCCATGTCCGTGGTGTGACGATGCGACGACGCAACGAATACGCGACGACGCAAGTTGGGGGCGGGGAGTGCCCTTACCCCAGTGGGCCACTCCGAGACCCGCTGGCCCGGCGGAACTGGGGAACCGAGTTGCCAAAATTGAACTTTCAGGGCTGCAAGCGGCTTGCGTGTGCAGCGCCCATGCTCGGAAGCCCCCATCGTGTCGTACATCGCATATCGCACCACGTGGTCGAAGCGTGCAGGTGGAGCAAAACTATTGGCTACAATTCGTCTGCTGCGTTCGAGTCATGATTCGGACGTTTAGGGGGTCAAAATCTCAGATTTTAGGTACATTGGTCCAGGGAAAGTTTTACTAGGCAGTGTGGGGAAAATAGGGAAAAGTTCAGCGCGGCCTCGAACGAGTCTCGAAAGTATGTTGTGCTACTTTTTTATATATATTTGACAGATTTCAATAGAAGGGCCCGGCCCGGGCGCACCCTAAGGGTAGAAACTAAAGCACTGGCGCTACCTACCCTCTAACAGGTGCTCTAAGTCATACACTTGCGTAGGTTTTTCGAAAGAGGTCGGAGCGCCGGAGCGCCGACTCGGGAATCGAACTCCAGCGTCCAAGCCCTGCAGGCTGCCAATCATCCTTAAGTTTTGAAGCGCTTGATGAGCAATCCCAGCACAAAGCGCCAGGTGTTGTTCAACAAAGTGTTGCAGCTGTCGCATTTCCCTCTACAGCTTAGTCGCTTAGGAGAGCTCGCTCTGACAAACCAGCGACGGCGACTCGACATCACCTTCTCGACCTCACTGAAAGCTGTTTCCAGAAGGCGACGAAAAGGCGCCGAGAATCCTTCACCAGTGCATGCAGTCAGCTGAGCGCTTTCAAAAAGAGAGGGGGATTTGAAGCAAGATCGATGTGTTGAAATGGTCCTTGCGTTCAGAGTAGGCAGAATGGAAGAGTAGGAATGTCGGTGTCTGAACCGGATGGGGAATAGTGAAGGAGACTCAGCCCGGCGGTCGCATGCAGCCAGCTGAGCCATCACCGGCGGCATCACCTCCAGATGCGATCATTCTGGGCTCTCCTCTCGCCCTGAGGCACGTTGAGAAAGAGCACTGTCTTAGTCTTGTCACCAAAGAGTTGGGGGCTTCCTCGCTTGTCTCAGGGGCTGGCGGCACATCTAATTTCGCTTTATCCGCAGCCAGATCGCTCATAAGTAAGTAGTGAAGTGGAGTCGAAGCTGCGCATCTGTAAACTATCGAGAAGGAGCAACTTGTACCAGATTTGAGAGTGGTCATGCTTCAAGGTCAAGCGCGACCTGGCTGTGGGCGGTGGCCGAAGTCCGTACTCGGCTATCTCAATTCAGAAAACTTTCGTTGGCTCGACGACGGGAGGTGGCAACTTGGCGTCAGCATTGACACGCTCCAATTCTCGCGTCTCTCCGACGTGCAAAGAATGAGGCAATGGGTCAGACGTCAGACAGCAAGCGGAAAGTCTTTGTGAATTTCGAAATCGGAGTACAGGACCGGACTCTGCGAGCAGCATGGCCGCACCGTCGCACGCACGCGTGGACTCATCGCCAGTCATTCGAACGTCACAGGTGCTGACTAAGCTGGGTCTGGGCAAGTCCAGGCGCTGGAGCACTGAACCTGGCGCACAAAAGTCCGACTTTGCCCCCCAACGTGGGGACCTTACGTAGGCGTGACGGCAGGTGTCAGAACGAGCGGAGGGGGAGTCGAGGGAGTAGGCGTTCGGGGGGGAGGGGGGCCACAATGGACATGATGAATGGGGGTGTGGAGTACGGAGAGGGGCCACAAAGGTCTGGCATGGAGCAGGAGCGGGAAGGCAGTCACTGCGTCGAGCCGAGCACTTAACGGAGGCGCAAGAGGCTCAGAGCGGCCTCCGTCCTCGCAGAAAACTGCCACCGAGCCTGGAGTCGTTATACGTGCCTCCTGCTGAGCCATTGAAATGTTGGAAGAGCTTAAAAAATTGGGCAAATCATCACAGAGCCACAGAATAGCGGCCCAAGGGCATGCAGCCTGGTACACAGTCTTCTACTACACTCTCAGCTCAGTTAGCCGGCCAGCGAGCGCGGCAGGCGCAGATCAACGCTGCCCCCGCTGAGCAGTGGCGTTCAGCAGGCGCGCGCGAGGTCCAGAGTCCAGACACTCCAGACCTTTTGCACAATAAGACGTACACAAACCAACCCCCGTAAAAACCTAAGGGATAAACCCTTAGGGATAGAAAGAAAAAACTCGGCGGCCACTGGTTCAAGTCGTACGTCGGAGTTGCCGCCGTTGACTGCCGGCGACGTCTCTCTACTGGCCGAGAACTGAGCCTCATCAGAGGGTGGCACCGGTCACGGGCATCAAGGTGATACACAAGAGATCACGAGGTAGCTGAGCTATGATTCCATCTTAAACGGGTCTAGAAATTTACGGCAAGACCAATGAAAGAGGAGAAGGAAATAAGAAAAGAAAAGAAAAATCGGTCCCGCTGCTCAGTAGTCACTCTAGAGTGTCAATTTGTCAAGTCAACTAGCGGCCGACTCAAAGCGCTCAAAGTACCTCCTAGCAAACTCGGCATGACCAGGCTTTCTCGTCAACCCTTCGTTATTTGCCCCATCACTGGTCGTCTGTCGCTCCTTGAACCAGTCGATCATGCCTTCCCTCAAGATTCCCCTGTCGATCCCACCGACCACTTCCCGCCATGAGTCGCCATGAGTCTTCTCCATCGTGATCAACCGCCGAGCCCATTTTCCAAAACTCTGCGAACTGTTTGAAATCAACTTCAAGCCAGGAACCGATGGCACGTCGACGTCTTGATACTCTTCGTTGTTGGTGGGTAGGAAGAAGACGAGGCGTCCCCCGGGTTTGAGTAGGTGTAGCGAGTAGGTCACGAGCGTCTGGATGACTTGAGTCATTTCCCACGGCACGGACGGCGGAACATACTCGGGTAACCTGCAACATGCGAAAACGCTCGCATCAGATTGCTCTGTAGGAATGTCGTTGAGATGCTTCGCAGCGCACTGGTGATGAAACCCTTCGGATTCGCGACCTGGCACCAGCGTGGGCAGAACTTCGCGGTGATTCGGTTTCCGACCCAACCGCTTGGCCCCGGCTCGCACTCCATACGGCGCTACGTCAAGTTTACGGCAGGCCATAGGCAAATATATTAGCATAATATTTCACCGGTAATATTTCGGAATCCTCGAGTCCTACTACTCACGATCGGTCATGATGGCGTCGAAGAGCTCCCCAGTTCGCAGAGGGTGTTGCTGCGCACGCAAAGAAGCCGAGAACAAACAGTATCAGTCTCGCTGACGATGCAAGCCATTGGAAGCCGAGCACGAACAGTCAGATCAAAGGAACAACAGTCGATGATGCGATTCCGGAATCCGTACTGTTCTGCGCTTGTGTAGACGTTCTTCGAATCTGCCATGGAGGGTTGAAAGGATACGATGGCTCAGGGTCAAACTCAGTCCGAGGAAACGTGGGTAGACGCAAGCGTACTCTTCCCTCTCATTTGCCGTCCGTCGATGTCTGAACCGAACGTAAGAGCCCCGAAAGCAGATGCCGTAAGGAGCATTGAGCCAGTCCCAGCTGTGCAGCGAGAGCTCCGACTGTCAGTCCTTGGAAGCGACGCAGGGCCTAATCTGGGCTCAGTGCATACCGAAAGGATCATATATGAATTTTCCAGGCGATGCAAGAGCTTGATTGGCCATCAACAAGCTAACCTGGATTGAACAAGTCGAGAAAACATGTCGTGATCAATTGCACGATCGGCCAAGCTCGTCACGAAAACTGAGTTCAGATAACTAACCTCACTTTCCATGGTCGTATTGCCAATGTAGCTCCGCTTTTTGACGTCAAATACATCCATCATGTGTCTCTGAGTATCACAGATCTGCCGAACCGTGGTCGGTCTCAATCAATGGAGCCGTCTCGACGATGTCTCCTGTGTTGTAGAAATCTTGCTCACCTTGCGCCCCATCCATACGGTCCGCATGTCCCGCACAGTCCTACCTGGCAGGACAGTCTCGCCTTCTCCCTCACTAGCATATTCCTCGAAGACACCGATCTCGACATCGGGCTCTTTAAGTTGGATGTTTCCGACAAAGTTCATGAAGCTGAATGTGTTTATCACTTGCCGTTGCGCTGATTGAGAGATGCTACGACCGTGGCCGGCGACGGAGAACTTCCATGTCGTTGAGGGGGAGGCGGCGTGGTGTCGCTGAGTTGACGTCAATCCAAAGCAGGGCGTGAG
Organism: Microbotryum intermedium; assembly: GCA_022702645.1. Classification (NCBI taxonomy): domain Eukaryota; kingdom Fungi; phylum Basidiomycota; class Microbotryomycetes; order Microbotryales; family Microbotryaceae; genus Microbotryum; species Microbotryum intermedium. Next base: position 649,535 of record JAHWDX010000005.1, on the reverse strand, counting down.
ATGTGGACAGCATCAGATCAGGAATGCAAGCAAGGGAGTGAATGGCGAGAGAGGGCCGTCAAATTCTGCCAGACTCGGACGAGCTGCGTGAAGGCCAGGCAAGTTGTAGCTCTTGAAGACCTCAGAAACCTTACCCATAATAAATCATCCGTCTTGAGGCGGTCAAACAGCTGCTCGTATGTCGGTGCATCAGCCCAAAGCTGCCAAATGGACTTTATGCCAATCGATCGACTGCCGAGGAGCCGAGCTTGGTCCTCGTTGTCCAGGTGCACGACGACGAAAGGGCTCTGTCCGTGTAGAGTGCACGCAGATGAACATCTCAATCTCTTATCGCGCCTCGAAGGATGGATCCTGAATCAGCTCGATCATGCTACACACCTCCAAAGCAGCGGCAGCGGACGACGACGACGGTGCGTGATCGACTTCGAAGTGAAGGGGGAGCTTGAACAATGTCGCAATAGATTCGATCTCGGGTATCCGGAACTCATCGAGGTCGCCTCGACTACAGACGAGCAGGAAGCGCATGATGTGCCGATGAAGGGATGGGGTGTGCAGCAGCAAACAAGAGTCGCAGCGACTGGGAACACTGCAAGTGAAGCGATCAATCACTCGGATCGGAGCGCTTAAGTCCAGATCTTTGAAATTTGATAGCAGCACGGATATTGGGTCTCTGATCATTAGACTTGTCAGCGTATTTGATAAATATAGAGTATTTTTATGTCAAAGGCGGATGATCTTCGTATGTGTATTGAGGGTACACGATGCGCTCAAACTTTGCGAAGAAGAAATGATGAATTGGACTTAGTCGACTTATCCTTCAGGCCCATGGCCAACCTAATAGATATTTGCCAAAGTAAGGAGCAATAGGGAACACTAATCGGAATTCTCGAAGGTCACGCGCGTCACGTGTCACGCGCCACGTCTGCACGTCTGCACGAGACTTGGCTTGGTGGCTCCCTCCACCACTGTCACCGCCAGACCGTTCTCCGCAATGCCCGCCCAAGTTTCACTCAGCAATTGGTGAAAGTCAGAAATAGTCTCGATACTCAAAATCAGCTCACGATGGGAACCGGACACGGTGGCGCTCGTCGCGGCGCCGGACGGCCTTCGCAGGACGCAGAGCCGGTGCTAGTCAACAATGCGGCTGCAAAGGTCAGGAACGCGGCTCGAAATGCCAAAAGTGAGTTCGTGTAGTGTACTTGACCAAGGGTTGATCCTTCTGGCTTCTGACTGCTGATAGTCTTTGGCCCCAATGCTCAATAACAGAGACCGCCGACGAGCTCAGAGGATACCTAGTATGGTCACCGGTTGCCCCGCTCCGGATGGGTCTGTGGCTGCCATATTCAGAGGTAAACCGCGTTTTGATTCTTCCTTTTCCCTCTTCTGCGAAATGCTTGCTCACCGTGATCAAGGCTTTTGTTATTGTCTTGAAGGTGTCGGAGGCATTGACCTCCTCGACCCATCCCTCCTCGGCCCAGGACCCCGACCGTAGAAAGGCTGCACACGAGTACGCACCACCCTTCATCAAAAAACTACATCAAACAGCGATTGGTGTACTCACAAACACTTGCTTCCTTTGCAGACTCTTCGCAAAGCTGCCTATCAAAACTTCATCAAAGGCAATCACTATGGCCAAACTCGCGAGAAGTTTGGACCTTCCGGAGTGCCGAAATCGGTGAAGGACGATCTCGGCATGGCCGATATTCGAACCTCGAGAGGAGAAGCGACTGAAGGTGCGGTCTTGAACTCAGCCATCGATGTAGCTACCCTGTTTCATTGTACTTACTGGGTGCATGTTGTCTGTAACAACCATACACACACCACTGCCGAGGAACAGCGTGGCTAAACTTCTGGCCTGAGGATGCACACCAGATCATTCAAGTTCGACACCCACCGCTTTGGAACCCTTTTTGATGTCGGCCCGATATCTACCACGGCCGATCGGAACCACTTTTGCTCATGCCTAGACGCCATCAACTCGGAAAGTGCGGCAGCGGGTGCTTCGGGCAATGGGTTCGAAGATGACCACGGCAGGTCCTCGCAAAACTCTGAATCTCGTTTAACTCACTCGAATGATGAATGCGAATGCGAACGCCAGGTCGGGCCCAGCGGGAATACGCTATCATCTCGCCAATCAAGTTGCCAGGTTCGACGTGGGATCGAAGGCGACTCATCAAAGCTCACCAGACGGTATTTGACCGAATGTACCACGTTCTTGGGATGCGTGAACTAGCTTCTCGTACGACTTCTTCAACGCGTACAGCAATGTGTAGGTTAGTACATTTGTATGACAAGACTCCTCAGCATGCGAAGAGCTGACATGCATCCTGCGCTTGCATAATCAGCCTTGCCCAATGCCCGGCACGGACCGGACAACTGCGCATCTAACTAACTTCCACTTACTCGCAAAGTGTGAGGTTTGGATCCGGGAATGGTGAGTTCGCTCTCACATTCGTGAATTGCTTTGGCTGACTGCTGATGTGTGGGTGGACATCATGCACTCACAGTGACTGCCGGGATACTCAACCGGCAAGCCGCAGCTGCTGCCGGGCCCGCGTCAACGGGAAGGCCAATGAAGCGTGCAGAACGAACCTGCGCAGTGTGCAAGCTATGAAATGAGTAACTTCTTCCGATGTCGAAGTTGTTCAACGAAATCGGCTTAGGGACGCTGGGGAATGTGCCGGAACGGGGGCCCGCCATCTGTGTCCGCACGTTCATGACAAAAAACGTTTGCACCATTTATTGAAAAGGGTGGGCTAGCAGTGCATGTGTAACGATGATGTTGCATCATAAATGGTCCTAGAACTACCTCGAGTCTCCATGGACTGAAGTCTTATCGTAGTCAGTAGCGCCACGGAGCTTTCAATGTTATTATTGCACGTTCAACAACGATAAGGGCTAGCAAGCTGTTAAGTGTCTCCCTGAAGGACACCCTCTAGACCGGGGGGCGGCCTGCATCTGCGAATCCAGAGAGAGAGATCTATGAACCGACATTGTGGAGAGCAGGGAGGGTCACGTGAATGCCAGCAAGCGCTGGATGGTGTCCTAAGAATGAACGTATTAAGTGCTACAGTGGTCAGATTGCGTGGACGAGAACATGGTTGGAATTGATACTCAAGATCCTTTCAAACGGTGTCCTCTTCGAGACGATACATGGCATATTGAGGAAGATACAGAAGCGCATATTCAGGTAAAAGTGTCGGACTTAGCCTGTTGGTACAAATCAAGTTGTACGAGAACCGCACAGAGGCGCCAGTTCGAGTGGATCATTGGCTACATGTGTGAATCATATACTGAGGCGGAAGGTCTCCTGTCGCCCTTTCTTTTCCGTCAACTTGATTTTTTTTTCAAGAGGGCGGACATAAGCGATGAGCCGATCGTCTTCGCACGCTGCGCTCGCGCTCGGACCTCCGGCGGGCGATCATCCACCGAGGCATTGGGGCAAAGGGTAAGGAATCTTGGACGATCAAGAGCCAACATCCAGGCAGGTCCAAAGATAACGATGACAACAGCACACTACCTATCTCTGTCCCCCCCTTCAAACCAGTCGAACCCATACACCCCCATTATCCTCATGTTCGCATCATGGCCTGCTGATCGGCACACTCGGCAGTCTCAGCCGCTTGGCCCTTTCCCTAGCATCCTGCGCCTGCCACGTATTCTTGACCGCGTCCTGTCTGTGTGGACGTGTTGCTGGTCAGCACCATTGAGGGTTCGAGAGTCCCTAATGCCAGGACTGTCTTTACCTCATCGCGAAAATGCTCCGGTGCAAAGTAAACACCCTGGAATTGAGCGCGATCGCTTTGTTCCCCTCTTGCGGGCTCGGCAACGGCGCTGGCGGAGGAGCGAGCGGAGTGTTCATCGTCGCCATCGTCGTCGTTGCCAGCGAGGAAACCGCCGAGTATCCCGTCCTGAGACCCGACTGCAACCACGATGGGGAAGGGGATGACTTGGCCGCCGCCGCGCCGGTGAGCGCCTTGTCCTTGACGGCGAGTTTAGCCTCGTATTCGGCTTTGACCTTGTCAATCTCGGCCTCCAAGTTAGTATGACTTGCCGAAGACGGCCTCAAGGCCGACGAAAGTGTTGAGTTTGTGCTCGAGCTAGTAGCAGGCTTGGCGAACTGCGCCAGCGAGAGCGAAAGCGCATCACACTATCAACTCTCCGTGCTGTCGTGTCCGAGCGGGGTGATGAGGATTCGAGCTCACCCCAGGGTCGGCCAAGTGGGAGGTACAAACGTAGATAAAGTCACCGACGTCCGGTGTAGCTGTACACAAGTCAGTTTCCACAGTAGTCAGCGAAGGCTTCAGTCGGTGGACGCAAACGTGGGTGGGGTGGTGGGCTGACCCAGACAGGCGAAGGTGGCCTTGCCGCACATGCTGCAAGTCTTCTCGGTTCCCACCGTCCGTAGATGATACAGGTTGGTCAACTGTGGAGGCCCTGGTCGTGTGGCGGCCATTTCGTCCCGCGGTGAGTGCACACTGGCACAAGACACCGCTGCCGCGGGGCAGAAGAACAAAAGGGCTGACTCGTGAGTGTATGCTCTGCTGCAGGCGCAGGACTTTGTCGGCAAGTAGGCGCCTATCGCGACACCCGGCAGCGCCAGTACTCGTTCTGGGCCAGTTGCCGCGCATCAAAGATGTCAAAAAGTGGGCGCGCGCCTAATGCACGAGTCGCGCGTCGAGCCGACTGACATATATTCTGCCATGAAGACTCACGAGGTTCCTGTTCCACTGCAAGTGGCTCCTTAGCCTGACGAGGCGTGGATGACAACAGATTCATATCAGCTGTCATGCTGGGTGCTAGTGCATGTCGTCTTCCGCGAGTCCGTCTCCGACCATCGTCCTGGGGCCGGCACCCGTCACCCCGTGAGCCTAGAGTGTACACGCCTGCAGCATCACTGACGGGGAGTCGAGGCTCGATCTCAAATTGCGGACACCTCCAAGGCGCCTGGACCAGGCTCGCAGTTTTTGACTTCTGCCCCTCCAGTTCCCAACGGCACTCGTGCCCTCGCCCTTCTGCCTACTACGGCACCCTCAGACCCCCATTTCCCAGCAAGCAAGGCGTCAAACATGAGTGACTTGGAGATGATGACACCCTCGAGTGCGGTCGACTCTGGCGCGAACTCGCCTTCGACCGCTCCCACGTCGGTGCGAGGTGCCACGACGAACACGATCAAGCGCCATTCGTCGGGCCGCAAGGTACGACAAGTCATCATCACGGACGAGCAAGACAATCAAGTCGAGGGGCAAGATGACGACGATGATGTCCAAGTCTTGATGACCAGGTCAGTGATCTGCAGTGCCGTGTCGCCCGCCCGCCGTCCAGAGGCTGCTCGTCATTCGCACCGCACCGAGTGGCGGCTCATCCGTGCTTCTTCTCGGTGGCCCCTCGCTGAACACGCCACAATCTTCTCCACCGCACCGGAACCTCCAGGAATTCCGCTTCAGCCAAAGCGGCGCGCAAGCCTGTCGAAACCGATGACATGACCGCCGACTCGATCAAGGCCGAAGACAGCGATGGCGACTCTGAGCATGTCACTCCGTTGCGGCCGACTAGGCGATCGCTGCCCCGCCGCAGTTCGTCACAGGTCAAAGGCAAATCGCGCATCGTGCAGATCGAGTCCGAGGACGAAGATGATGGCGATTTCGCCATGGCGCAAGACGACGACGACGACGATGACGACAATGATGATGAAGACGCTGGAGGTGATATGGAGCAGGCTTATGATGTCGAGACGGCGACGCAACTCGCAAAAGCCTTGCAGAACGGCGGCTCGAAGAAGGGCAAAGCTCGCTACGTGGACGCCGAAGCGTTGGGCAAAAATGTTGCGAGCGGGCTCGAGCGCGCAAGGAATGAAGTTATAAGCAAGCATGATCAGTCGTTCGAGCTCGTTATTGTGAAACCAACAAAACTGACCTCCAAGAGCAAGTTGGCCACCCCTGTCATCGACAAGAAGCCTCAACTGGTCCGCACGCATTCAACGCGATCCAAGCGGAGTGTGACGTCAGCTTCCTCTACACGAAAGAATAAGATGACTGTCGATTCGTCGGCTTCCTCCGATGATAGCGACGATGCTTCCGCCTTCTCGCCCGGTTCAGAAGGCGACGAGGACGAAAGGATGCTGACCGACGATTCGCTCATGAGGGACTTGGAGGGCTCGGAAGGCGAAGAAGATAGCGATGAGAACGCATCGGTCGCCGGGGGCGATGACGGCATCAAACGCAACGAAAAGTCGTACAAGAAGAAGGTCAAGACAGCAGAAGAGGTTGCCGAGAAGCTCAGTCGCCCCAAGATTAAGCCCAGGAAGGGCCATGTTTTCTCAAAGAAGGAGAAAAAGATGATGTCACAGCTGACAAGGGTCAGTCCTTTTCCGATCAAAAGGCGTTGGCGAGACCCGTCAGCTGAACCTGTTGTGTTTCTCGCAGTACGAGAAAGCGGACGCGTATCTAATGGCCAACCATCCCGAGCTCGTCGATTGCTGGTCCAAACTTGAAGCTGTCCCTCGTACCAGGGTTGAGCGCGCCGAGCAGCCCGACGGACTGACGCAAAAGCTGTTGCCATTCCAACTCGAAGGACTGAACTGGATGGTCAAGCAAGAGCAGAGCACCTTTGGCGGTGGCTTCTTGTGCGACGAGATGGGGATGGGCAAGACAATTCAAACGATCGCGCTGATCCTATCGGATTTCAACACCTCGGACCGAAAGCGCACGCTCGTTTTGGCACCGACGGTTGCCATCATCCAGTGGTCTCACGAAATCGCCAAGTTCACGGAGGGAATGAGGGTGCTCGTCTACCACGGCGCCGGGCGAATCAAGACCGTCAAGGAGATGGAGCAATATGACATCGTCCTAACGAGTTACGCTGTGATGGAGTCGACGTTCCGACGCGAGCAGAAAGGCTTTACGTGCAAGGGTAACCTCATGAAGGAGGACTCGATTGTTCACAAAGTCAATTGGCACCGCGTCATCCTCGATGAGGCGCACAACATCAAGGACCGTGCTTCGAACACGGCCAAGGGTGCTTTCGCTCTCAAAGCTAAGTATCGCTGGTGTCTGTCAGGTGAGATTGATGCACTGAAGGGGCAACTCCGGGTTTAGTAGCGCTGATCTCGATCTGTACGAGTCCACCTCCAGGCACTCCACTTCAGAACCGCGTCGGCGAGCTGTACTCGCTCATTCGCTTCGTCGGTGTTTCTCCCCATGCGTACTACTTCTGCAAGCAGTGCGATTGCAAGAGTTTGCACTGGCTGTGCAACAAGGGGCCGTGCACCGAATGCCGCCACTCAGGCATGCAGCACGTATGCTGGTGGAACACAGAGATTCTCAAGCCGATCCAGTACGGCGGCATGCACGAGGGCCAAGGAGCCAAGGCGTTCCGCAAGCTCAGTATCCTGCTGGAGCGACTCATGCTTCGTCGCACCAAAGTCGAACGAGCCGATGATCTGGGTCTGCCTCCTCGAGTGGTCAACGTTCGTCGCGACTATTTTACGGAGGAAGAGGAGGAGCTGTATCAGTCGCTTTTCAAGGACGTGAAGCGCAAATTTAATACATATGCGAACGAGGGCACCGTTCTGAACAACTACAGTAACATTTTCACGCTCATCACTCGCATGCGACAAATGGCGGACCACCCTGATCTCGTTCTCAAGTCGCGCACTGCGATGCCGGTTCAGCACGCCGATTCGGACAAGCCGGAAGAGATCTTGACGTGCCGCATCTGCCTTGACGAGGCCGAGGATGCGGTCAAGACGCAGTGCCGCCACATATTTTGTCGGGAATGTGTGCGACAGTACATTGAGACTGCGACAGTGTACAAACCCTTGTGCCCCGTGTGCAACATTCCCATCACAATCGATCTCGACCAAGCTGCGATCGAGCAGGACACGACGGGCCGTCAAGGGATCTTATCGCGTTTGGATCCGACCAAGACGAGGACTTCGACCAAGATCGAAGCACTGCTCGAGGAGTTGAGCAAGACCAGAACCGAGGATCATACGCTCAAGACGCTCATCTTTTCCCAATTCACGACCATGCTGTCAGTCCGCCCTTAAGCAACCCCCCCCCCCCCCCTCCCCCCCTTCCCTCCCTGATCTCTGAGCTGACGATAACTGTTCTGACTTGTGCGATGGACTCGATGGGCCCACAGCGACCTCGTTGCTCGCCGTCTGCAGCTTGGTGGGTACAAGTTCGTCCGTATTGCGGGTACCATGACGCCTTTGGCGCGCGACAACACGATCAAAGCCTTCACCGAAGACCCAGAATGCACCGTATTCCTCATCTCGCTCAAGGCCGGCGGTGTCGCCCTGAACTTGGTTGAAGCGAGCCGAGTCATCTTGCTCGATCCCTGGTGGAATCCCGCAGTGAGTGCTCGAAATCACTTGATTCGACAACCGACTAGGCTAAGACCCTCGCCTTCGGCACTGCTAGGTTGAGCTGCAAGCCATGGACAGAACTCATCGCATTGGTCAACGTGCGTCAAACGCTTCCCACTCCCGTCTCCGTACCCTGAACGGGGCGCTCAATTTATATGCTTGTTATGCCTTACAGATCGACCCATCACCATCACTCGTTTGGTGATCGAGAACTCCATTGAAAGTCGTATCCTGGAGCTTCAACGGTTAGTCGCTCTGTTGACAGCTCGATTTTCGCCGAAGCCTTGAGCTTACGAACGTTTCCTATGCTTCTTACGACACGTAGCAAAAAGGAGAATTTGGCTGCAAGTGCTCTGGGCGACGACACCACTGCAGCCGGTCGTGTAAGTCATCGATGTTTTTCACGCCTCGTAATCTCCAATGGCTCTGGATGCTTTACTCGTCTCGACCTTACTTGAGGCTTGTGCCGCACCGATCTCGCGCTGATCGCTGACCCTACCCCCCTCGCCTGTTCGCTTCCCTGTGCAGCTCACTCCCGAGGACCTACGATTTTTGTTCTCGTTGTCGTAGGCGACATATTGTTTTCGCGTCCTCTTCAAATGTCCACATAAATGTATGGTGCGGCTTCAGGGACCCACTGCCAATTAGACCTTTTTATCCGGCTCATGCTACACCGCAGCACTGCATCAACGCTTGCGATGCTCACCCACTCGTGCAGCTCCTCTTTAGACCAAAGTTTCTCACCCTTTGGTGTTGTCTTGTTCTGTGAAAGCTTCGTAGCGTCTTAGCGTTTTTTCTGTCATCTGTTCCACTTTTATTACATCTCGTATGGTCTATCACGCATCTATCTACCAGTATGTGTGCAGCATGCGTTCGACCTCGGCATTGAATACTGTGAGTCACCGCTTCGGCACGCGGAGCACTTCGCTGCCAGTGCCACGGGTGCAGAGCTGCCGATCAGCGGAGCGGCTGCGGAGCCTCCTCGATCTAGTACGTACCTTACAGACTTGCATAGGTAATTTTCATAGCAAAGTCTACCCATCTAAATACCTAGTACCTACCTACTCCTACCTTAAGTGTCTACTATCCGCCTATGCGAAATTGTAAGAGTCGAATGCCGTGCAAATTAAAGTGTGACGGCCTGTGCGCCCGTGACGGCTGGAATCGCAAGGAATCGCGATCTTATGCGATCGCGCCTACAGTCTCAGCAAGCGATCGAATACTTTGGCCTCAGCAATTGCGGTACCTACCTAGCACAGGCCACAGCACGGCAATCACACCGCTCTACCGCCAGTGGGGTCGACCATCGCCACTGCCAAGGAATCATCTCACTCTTTGCTTTGCTTTGCTGGTCGACGCTTGATCCTGGCACTGGTGCCCTGGAGCGATCAAGACCCGCCATAGTGGAGGTTGCAATGACCGATTCGCCTTACCATGATGGGGTCAGCAACGCCAACCCCGTTGCGACGACAGCATCCTTGTCAGCGCTTATCGCTTCGTCTTGGACCTCGACCCCACCCTCCGCCATGGAGGATGATCCGACACAACCGTCAGGCGAAGCGTTGGGCAAACGGCCATCGCACATGGACGTGCAGCCAATCGTGTCAAGCGACGTGAGCAGCGCTCGATCAATCGCACTTGCGACCGTAGCCGCAGCCGCAACCACGCCGACCGCCACAGGCTCGCACCCGTCCCCACCCATCATGCCTTCGTTGCGGCTCTCCAACTCGAGCACAGCAGCGTCTTCGAGCTCATCCTTGACCGAGCATGCTGCCTCGGGCAGTCGAGATCGATCATCGTCGCCATCGTCCTCGGCCGGCGAAACGGCTCGCTCGACCAGGCGGTCATTCAATCGACGCAAGACCGGCAAGGGATCAGGCAAGTAGCAAGGCAAAAGTGTATGGGCAACAGCAGATGCAGCGGGATATCAGTGCTTACCCTAGCCGCCCTGGCCGCCATCTTGCTCGCATGACAGACGGGAACTCTGCATTGGCCTCGTCGACCTCGACCTCAGCCTCGACCTCGACCGCGGGCACATTCTTGACTCGATTCCTGGGTTCGTTTCGGTCGCCAACTTCTGAGCAAGGTTCAGAAGAGGGATCAAAAGGTGCAACCCAACGTCCCCTGCTTCCACGCAGCTTGTCGAATCCGCTGCAGTCTCGACCGAGGCCACCAGCGGATCGACGCGGGTCGCCATCATCAATCCCAGCGTCTCGGCATGCGGACCATCCTGCGAGTCCTCTGCCCGCTTCTGCTCAATCTAGTCAATCTGGCTCCTTCTCTGATGAACCCGACATCAGAGATGTGTCATCAGACCTCGTTGCAGCAAGCGGTGAGCTCTCACGACCAACATCAAGCGGCTCGGGCTTGGGCTCGGCACCGAGCAAGCAGCGATTTCAACCCACGTTTGGCCGAAGAACCTCGACTGGGACAGCACGAGACTCACGAGCACATTCGCCGATGGCTTCACCGTTCCTCTCGAGTGACGTGCCGCAGCCTTCCCCGATATCACCGGCGTCGACAGTACGCGGAGGCAAGGAGCGAGATCCGATGGATAGGACTTCGTGGCACGATGCGCCGCGCGTTCCTCGAAGAGGAAGTAGTTTCAGCCAAAGGACTCTGCTACCCGATGGGACACCCACTTTGTCGGCGTCCAACTCATTCCCTGTGCTGGGCCCAATCCTTGAACCCGAGCCGTCCTTGTCGTCGACGCTTGATGATCCGCTCGGCCTCGTCAATTCCCTCATTCCGATGGCCCTCGTGATGCTCGCGCAACTGGGCCCGTCGCACCTCTTCTCGCCCGCTATCCTTCCTGGGCATTGCTCTGGAGGAAACTTTTCTGCGCCTTTCGCTTCACCTTATGTGTCGTCTTCGGCCGCCAGCCGCACAACTGAACTACCTTACCCAGCCTCGGATCGCGCCTCGATAGCGTCGTCCGTCACATCAAAGACTTCATCGCACGACACAAGCGCGATGTTCGGCTCCACAACGAGCCAAGGTGCGACCCCCCATTCGCATGAGCTCCACGCACCGAGCTCGGTCTCGCTGCCCGCCGTCAGTGTCGCCGCGTTTTGGAGGCTGCTTCGTGGTCTCGAGCGGATCAGTGGGGTGCAGATTAAGGAGCCGAGTAATGTGAACAGTCGATCGACATCAAATAGAGATCATGAACTCAACCTTGACTCGACGAGGGCGGCGGCGGGCGACGCGAACGAACACGAAGCAGGGTCTTCCTTCGATTTCCCGTCCATGTTGCAAGGCGTAGCGGATGTCTTGGCGGCGACCGCGGCCGCGAAAAACATTGAGATCATCCTCGGTAGAATGGGTCAGAACAAGCAACCTACCTCGCCCTCAACGCCTTCGATGTCGAACTCGGATGGCGTGAGGAAGCTTGCCGCAAGTGCCACTTTCGACCAGCGGTCAGAGAGCAGAGAATGCCTTGTACGAGGAGACGAGAGCGCTTGGTCAATTGCGCTCATCTGGGTACGTCGAACACCTAGGATATGGTCCCGAAAAAATGCGTAGGAATCGATGAAAGCTGACGATCTGCACATGCCATTACGACCCCTAGATCCTTTACGACGTTGTTTCACGTGCTCCGGGGGGATCGAGCCTCTGCATTCGATTCCAAGCCACGCCGGCTTCGTCGCCATCTTTCGGGCTGTCCCCCATGGTCGAGCAGCCGATAGAGGATGCGACTCAAGCGAATCAGGTTTACATTAAGACCCGGCTAAGGTCTGACCAGTTGTGGAGGGTGTCGACCGGAATCGCCCTCGTACGTGGCACCCCGGGCTCTCCCGCACCTTTCGAAGCGGCCACGACCGCGTTTCCGGCCGATTCGTCATTCACACCACGTCTGGACGCACGAAAGGCACAAGTTATACTCGATCACCCTGATGTCAAAGCCGATCTTCGGGAAGTTGAATCATTTGATGCCAACAGCTCATGGGTCATTGAAGGTGTCCTATCCGGTGGTGTGCCGGCGACATCTTCGTCTGCGGACGAAGACACGGTCTTTGGTCGACAAAGGACCGCCAGCGAGTCCCATGGGGTTGGTTGTCAGGAGCCCACAGCCGAAGGTTTGATTCGCTTTGCCCGCACCTCGCTCCAGGGACTGCGTGTTGCGTTGCACGCGGGCGAGAACAGCTCGTTTGCGAAACACCTAACGCATCACCTCGCCGGATGGGGCATGGACTTGACTCACATTGCTCTCGATCACGACGAAGCTGCTTCAACCAAAAACGGACGGCATAAGCTGGATTTGAGCGATCACTCCAACGAGCCTGTCAATTCACCGTTCAGGAATCTGGGGCGGTCGGATGGATTCACTCTAGGCGGTAGTGGAGGCGGCGTTCCCACGGACTTGGCCACGGACCCGACTTCGAATCTGATTGTCATTGATGACGACGTCACAACGCTGCGTCGACTCCTGTACACTCTCCGTGCGCCGCCTCTGCACTACCATCATGCGCTTCCGACCAAGCGACCTCAACTTGCAACGCGCCGCACTCGTTCGTCGCCCCATGTTCGTCAGATCAGCCAGGTGCCGCCCACCCAAACAACTTGGGTCATCATCCACTTTGCCAGCTTGACGCAATACAAGACAATCAAGGAGGTGGTGCAGGACGCGCTTGCGCACGCCAAATCGCCCAGTTTACCAGACGTCCTCGTCATTCCCAAGCCTGCAGGCCCGAGGCGTATACTCACAGCATTTTGGACGGCCTTGAAACGACCGACCGTCGATCCCTCCCTCTCTCCAATTGCAACGTCTCCCTCTGCACCGGGTGTGCAATATTGGTCTCCCAAGCTCTCGCCAGCCGTCGGCGGCGACGAGGGCGCGCAGGACTTGGCGAGTGACAGGGGCGAAGACAACGTCTCGAGCAGCAATGCAAGCGTGCGGGTCCACACCCCGCCGACGAACGGCCTACCTTCATCGACGCCCAGCGGACACCCTCCTTCGCCATTGGGGAAGATCTCAGACGATCAAATGTCATACTTTTCGGGCATGGCTCAGAACATGGACGGCGTCTCACCAAGCGAGGGGGTTGTCTTCCAGAGCCCGAACGGACGACCCGCCATTTTCTTTCAGCCCTCGACTCGTCGTGTGAGCAACGGAAAGGCACATCGGGACAGGGATGGATCAGTTTCTTCGGTGCGATCACGCCAAGGTAGTCAGAACGCGACCACCTCTCCCAAGATAGGAGACTCGTTTGCGTTAGCTTCCTCTTCCCAGGCGGCACCTGTCGCGACTCCGCATGAGATTGGTCTCGGGCACATAAGGCGAAGTTCGAGCGGCAGTTCAACAACAAGCCCGAAAAGTGAATCGCCCCATTTGATCCCGATCGGAACGCCGGCCTTGACGCTTGATTCGTTCATCCTATCCGCCAAATCCCGGGCTGCAGGGGAAGACCCGAGCCTCATGGCTGACCCTGCGGCAAATGCGCCAAGCGCACAACCGTCAGATTCGCTTCGACGTCAAGGCTCATCTGCTTCACTCACGACCCGCCGATTAACTACACCTGCATCATCTTCAATAGGAGTCGGCGGTGGAGCAGGCTCGAGCTCACCCAGAATGGGACCATCCGGAGTTAGCGCTGCGACGGCGCGGCGCGTGGGTTCCAGCACATCCTCCACTTCGCCATCAATGTCGCCATCGATCGGGAGTGCGAGTACCGCTCTGGCCGGAAAGGTTGCGACTTTGGCACCGGCTACACCGCAGACGTTCCATTCGAGCCCGACGCGACGGCCCACGATGAATCACTCGCCCAAGAGTCGACGGCGGCCTAGCCGGAAAGTGACATTGCCAGCCGTGCCTCCAATCAATGTGCTCATTGTTGAAGACAATCCCATCAACCAAATGATCTTGTCCACGTTCATGAAGAAGAAGGGGATTGTGTATGCGGTTGCGAAGGATGGAGAAGAAGCAGTGCAGAAATGGAGAGCGGGCTCATTCCATCTCGTGCTGGTGAGTCAAGAGCCGGCCGAATGGGCTCGAGCAAATCTCGTTCCAATTGACTCGGTGATACTTGTCTTCCCCACTCTGTAGATGGACATCCAGCTGCCCGTCAAGGACGGGATCGAAGCCACTCGCGAGATTCGGGAGATGGAGCGAGCGAACGACATAGGCACTTTCATCACGACGCCGACGACCGATATCGCTTCGCCCATCTCAAGCGCGAGCAGCAGTCTGCCCTCTTCGTGTTCCTCGCCCCTGATCGGCAGTTCTATCTCCCCGCTACAGCTGAACATGCCCGTCATCATTGTTGCGTTGACCGCCTCCTCACTGCAAGCCGATCGAGTAAAAGCCCTCGCTGCCGGCTGCAACGATTTCTTGACCAAGCCCGTCTCCCTCGCTTGGCTAGAAAAGAAGCTTCGCGAATGGGGATCGATGGCGTACCTGTCCGGCTTCTCGGCATTCCCGAGCGATGCGAGCTCCCATTCGCTCAGGTCAAGCACCTTGACGACCCCAGCGACGAGCCGAAGCTTGAGCGAGACGAGCAAGTGCTCGTTCGTGTCTGGGATGTCCTCGAAGGCTGCCGTCATCTCTTCCCAATTGCACATCGCTCCCAAGTCGGCACACACTGCCACCTCAACCCCTCCGAACCATGGCTATGGGCGGCGGATCTACGACAGCGGAAGTGGAAGCGGCAGTGGCGGCGCCGGCAGCGAAGAACACAGCGACGAAACGATGAAGAGCCATCCTGTGCAGGCGAGTGCAACCGAACGAAAATTGCCCATCAATTCTTCCGAGGCCACACCATCAGAGCCTTCATCTCCCGCGGCCGAATCCTCGAATCCAACAGTGATGGTCCAGGCCCCGACGCCAGAAGTCGACAACACGATTTCGACATCACTTGCAGACGACGCGGCCGTAAGCAAAGGTGTGCCCAGTGTCCCGACCACGATTGCCGAGGACAGTCCTCCTTCACGACCAACCATCGATGATCAAGACTCCAAGGCTCCCGTCGTCAATGACGAGACGATCGCGACCGTGGACGACAAGCTGCGACAGCTCGCATCGGCAGCCCAAGGCTCCTTTGAGCCATCCAACGATGGACCGCTTCTGACCACTCCGTCGGTCCTGACATCCGGGCGGCCTGGCCCCTCACCTTTGGCCCAGTCGACGACCGCGTCCTACGAAGATAATCCGTCTGCACCCCACGCGTACGAGGTCTCACTCCCCGCGGACTCCCCATGAAACCAAGTCCACTATTCCGGTGAGCCTGTGAAACCTGACATCGAGTTGGCTCGGCGTGATATTGACGAGGTTCATCTTTTTTGCGCTTGTGCAGTTTTGTCATCACAAAAGGAACCACTTCAGCTATGGGCAGTCGCTTGCGCGGCTGTTCCCGGCTCTGTGTGCTCTATCTTGTTCGCTCTTTCTCACTCTTTCACTCTCTCCGGGCACAATTAACCAGAGGTCTCGCCTATTCTAGGTTCAGTGGCGGCTACGATGCCCCACTATTAGTGGTATTGGTTTGGGCATTCTACTTTACGCAGTTCTTCACGTGCCAATGCATTGATTTAAGTTCGATCTGGACGACTACTGGATTGTCTGTGCCGCCAGCGCATCGAGGGGTTGCTGAAGGCGACCATTGGGCGCGCCGAGCGAGACGAGGAGAAAGCGCGAGCAAGTACCTGAGTCCCTTTGCTTTTGCACCATAATTCTCGCTCGCAGCCAATCGATGCTTGCTCGCTGATGGATCCCAGATTTTTTGCTTTCCCGCCGGCCTCCCCGGTTTGCCTCCCCTTGCTTTCGCTGCCTCGCCGGTTTCTTCGCGGGGCCGTGTCGTGCGGAAATTCGCACCCAAGCCCAAACACTCTTCATTTATTGTATTGAATCTCTATGATAGTAACGAACTAATTGTTGGTCGTTCGGCGACTCGATCGCCCGACGCACCATTCTGGAGCTATTGACTCGCCTCGACGCTTTCGACGCCGTCGAGCGATAATAGCGCCACTCGGGATCCAACTTTTCCTTTTCGATGCAAGCGGGCTTTCCTGGTCGATACACCGCCCAGAAAGAAGACATCGATCTGGATCACAGCTCTTTCCCGTTGAGATGATGTTGTAGCAGGAGGTTGGCGGTGGTGCCGTAGTTGCTACAGGCTCCACAAGTTCTCCGTCGTCAGGTGTGGCTGTCGCTCGTTTCGCTCGCGCTTGGTGCCCTCTGTCTCGAGAAGATGCTCGGGTCTAGCATACTGTGCATCGTGTCGATGCTGCCGATTCTACTTCTATCTTTGGGCGCGAAGTCGATCTTGACATATCTTGACGGCGCGCCCGCCCGGTTCCAGGCCCGTGACCGCGTGAGGTTGGCCAAGGTCACTCGTCCTGACCGACGTCAATCTCTTGAATGAGCGTGACCTTGCCCATGCGACTCGGCAGCGCTTTCGTCGGTCGTCTAGATGGATCCGTGCCCGCTGAAGTGCCTTGAATGTCGAGTAGATGCGAGAGGCCTATTGGTAGTGGTGGTGGGGGTTGAGCCATGGCAGAATCGTCGTTGGCTTGTTCGATGCCCATCTTGGAGCCTTGAGCGGCATCGTGATGCTCGTCGTCGTCGCTGTCGCTCTCACTGTCACTATCACTACCCTCGCTTGATTCGATCTCCTCCAGGACGATGACTTCCTCTTGCTCTCTGTGGTCCTCGACCTCGTCGTCGTTGCCTGCTTCCTCGTCGCCATCGCGCGCACCCGAGCTCGTTCCTTCATTCTGCTGCTGCAAGCGCATGTTGGCATCCCTGATCTGGGGCAGAAAGGCGTGCAGCCTGTTCAGCACATCACTGCTCTGAGGTGGCAGGTCAAAGAGGAATGGTGGTGGGGCAGGTATTGCTCGCGCTTCGAGCCGTTCTCTCTCGTGGCCTGTCGCGGATGGCGATGAGACCGAGGCTAAGGCTGAGTCTGTGGCTCGAGCGGAGGCCATGTCGGAGCAGTCGTGCGCCTGAGTGCTGAGTGCTCGCTTGAGATGTAGGCAGGCAGTGGAATTGACGTCCTAGTGTTGCGTAGGGACGAGGGAAGCCAAAAGGACGCGCGATTCAGTCTCTGTTTTAAGTCGGGTTCAATCAAGGACGAGCCGTTTACTAATGAGAGTAGAGTCGAGTCTAGTCGAGTTATTATCGATGAAATCCAGTCAGGTGACTTGTCGCGAGTTGACACTGAGCTGACGCGTGCTCGTTCCCCTCGGCCTTCCTCTGGCTACTCCCCTCGCTCCCATTTCACCTTCTTGCACACCAACTCGCGACGAGCCATGACGGCATGATCGCCAGCGAGATCTCGATAAGCCCTAGGGACCTAATCACTACCTGTGGTCGTACCTACTGTACCCACTGCTTATCCAACCGCATTTTGAACTTTGTCAATACGTTCCCGCTGGAACATCAAGCCCAAAGCAGGTCCCCACACCCCTGATCTCACCTTTCTTGCGACGCTCGACGCCATCGAGGGACCGTGCATCGCATCAGAGGTGGAGAGGCCTGACCAAGACCTGGCTCTGCTACCGACGACACTCGCCAGTGGTCACCAGTCACGACCGTGCACCCATCCATCACCATCACGTCAACGTTGAGCCCACGACTCCACGGCACCGAAGCTACGTCCACGCCCGACTCCCCCACCCCACGTCCCGCGCGCCCCTTATCATTGGGCCCAATCAGCCCCAAAACGCAAGGGTTCGGTTTCTGACGAAGGGCGCTCTCGATATGGCGTCGGAAGGGTCGACATTCTCGCCGAGCAGCAACAGCCCGAGGAAGGAGAACGCAATCACCCGATCCGCGTTCAATGCCACCGTCTCGCTCGATACCATGGGCGGCGATCGACCTACGACTTCGGGCACCTCCCCCACCCCCGCTTCCGAGTTTCTTCCGCCTCCGATGAACGACCGAGCCACCTTTCCCTCGACTTTGTCTGAATTACCTCGACGGACCGTATCAGAGCCGAACGACCCTACGAATGGTCCAACAGGCCTAGGGGCATGGCGCTCGGTGCAAAGTGGACTCGTGTCGTCGAATGGGGCCGGCGCAGGTGGTCAAATCTTTCACGACCCTATAAGGCCACGAGGGATCATCGGCAAGACCAAGCCACGGATGGTGCTTCGAGTCGAACGAGATCACTCCGACGGCCAAACGTGTCAGTTTTGCTGCGATTGGATAAGCGAATTGGAAGGGAGGGTGAGTTCCAAGCCGTCGTCCGATTGAGGCCTGGTCGCTTCGTCAATCTGAAGCTGACTCGATCCATCCCATCTCTCGATCCACCCTCCAGGTTACTCGGAAAGAATTTGAGTCGACATTGAACGATATGAATGCGATTCTCGCGTCGGCGCATGACCCGTATCGATCCATCCTCGACAACTGCTGCGCCATCTTGACATTCTACCTCTCGCCGAAGCTCTTTCCATCCCACTTTGCCCAAGTCAGTTCCTACGGATGATGTGGTGCAGCTGGCCCGACTCTTGAGGCTGATCTCACGCCCTTCGGATGTCCCTGCCTTTGCTCAGTCTATGCGAGAGTTCGATCGAATTTTGGAGAGTGCCAACCAGATTATCTACAACCCCGTCGGGCTGAATATTCTTCCACCCCGACGGACAGCTTTTTTATTTGTGAGTGAGCGCCATGTCTTGGGATCCAGGCGTACGGCATGTGTGCCCGAAGCTGACATGAACACCCTTTCTTTGTCTGTAATGTTCAAGCTGGAGATCGAGCTCTATTGATAGCCATTTATGCTGGGCCGCGGTTTTTAATGGGTGGTGGTCGGTGCGAGTTCAGTGCGCCTTCGTTTCGTGAGTGCCGGTGCTTTGTTCTGTTTGAAACCTTGCATATGTACCTGTGTTTTCCTACGTGCGTGTGCGGTCATCTTTGCGATGCTCGTATCCCAACAATAGGTATCCCAGACTTCCCTTGAAGGCTCGACGTTCTAGGCGGTCTTCTGAGCAGAGGAGGCTTTGCCAAGCCATGCCAGCACGGAGCCTGCCGGATGTCTGTTCAGCGCGTTGAATTCAGCTTGAGCGTTACTTACATAAGAGTTCCACGCTCAGTATTAGTGCCTATTGGAGCGCACATTCGTGCATCAATTTCTAACGCCGCGTCAGCCTTTCCTAGCCTCCCAGTGAGCAGCTAGCTCAGCGTCCTAGTAGGCTAATACGCTCGACTAGTAGTCGCGGGTTAGACCCAGCCTGCCAGAGTCGTGTGCTGCTGTCAACCGACAACCTGGTCTTCTGGCTCGCTACGTCAAGCTCGCTCGGGAACATTCGAGGCTATTCCTGTCATGCTGCCTCGCACGTGATCCAATCGGCCCCCCTCAGCGCCCTTTCCGTCTTGCTGTGAAGCCACTTCGAATTGTACGACCCGTCTCGATCTTCAAAGTCGCCGTCGCAATAACCGCTTGAGTCTCGAGTACTTGAGTCTTTGACTCGTACTCAAACTCACCATGGTGTCGTCCTTGGCCATGCTGAGGAACAAGCCAAGACTCAAGCTGACGCTTGAACAGGTCAGTCGAAGCTCGCACGCGGGTGCTACCTCGTGCAGCGCATCTCGCCAGCGTGGTCTCCGGGCCAATCCCGGGCAGTTGTGGGCGGCCCTCCAAGTGGTGCTCCGCTCCCTCGGACGGCCGGCGAACGGAACTTGCCAAGCTGAGCAGGCAGGAGGTATACCGGACAGTGGACAGCCCTGTGCTAATATCTGCTGGCCTTCATGTTCCGTTTTCGATACATTTAGGAGATGTTATTCGTTCGCCCCCCGACCTGTCCGACTGCGCCCCCGAGCGACGACCCTTTCCTCCGCGGCACCGTACTCCTATCGCTACCCAAGCCTCGACTGTGCAAGCGGCTGCGAGTCGTCATCGAAGGACTCGCCGATGCGTTTGGGGGTCTTGGATTTCCTTACGAGTCAACAACGACGCTAAAGAAGGAGGTGACACTCGATCTGAAGGAGAGCGGATTGCTCGAGGCTGGCGAGCATTTGATGCGATTCGAGGTGCTCGTGCCGAGCTCGACCGCGGTCTTTCAACGGTGCAGCCATGGGAGGGTCAGGCATAGTGGTTCGTCCAATGTTGAAGCTCGCAAGGAGATTTGTAAATTCTTATTGACACTGACCTTGGGCATCGTTCGACTTCTTGTCCTCAGTTCGAGCTTATCTCGATTTCCCGAGCTCACCCATCCCGACTTCGATATCGACTCCTCCGACAGCGTTTTGGATATCCGCGACCCTCAAAGACCCCGGAGAACCACCCGACCCTCTTGATGCATATTTACCACACTTCGACAAGCATCTTGGACCCGTCGTTCTACGTATTGCGTCACCCCACCTCACCATATCGTCCTTGATCCATACTCACGTTGAGTTTCTCGCTCCTCCTCTCGGCTGTAACATCGTCGCAATCGCCAGCTTCATCGCCCAGACGTTTGAAGTGACGTACAAGGACGGCCAGCGCGCTCTACCCCCCACACGTCGGCATTTCTTGCCCAAAGTCGATCCGACACGGGCGCATTCAACCCCACTAATCCCTACGCCTTCCCGTCCTGTCCCCATCTCGACGATCGGTCCAGTGGGCTACAGCCCTCTGGCTCCCGTAGATCCGATCCGAGAAGACCCCGTTCCGCTACACATCCTGCGACAAGAGCATCCTTGGACTTATGAGATGGTCGCTCGCGTGCCCCGGGACGAGATCATTCGACCCACGACGCTGGAAGGGACGCTGACACCGATCAAGGTCAAACATCGCTTCGTCTTGGAAATCCGGTACCGTGTCGAGGGGGAAGATGAAGATCGGTTGCTGACAGTCGGTCGAAATTGCTGTATCGCTTCGGTGAGTGCACTTCGAAGTGACGGGGGGCGGGGGGGGGGGGGGGGGGGGGGGGGGGGGGGTGTTTCCGCGGCCCGTCCTGACTGCATACTCTGTGGTCAGTGTTGCTGTCTTTCCGATTCAGGTCTGCCGCCATACGCCGCCTCGGCAGCCGATGCAGCCCCTGTTCTACAACCAACCCGGAACCGCTGCCTATGCAACGTCTCGCTCGAGGAGATGTTCGACTCCGAGGGTCTACCCCTACAGCGCGTCGGCACCCTTACTATTCGGAGACGTTCGCTGCGGGAAATTGACGACGATGAACAGACAAGGGCTTGTACGATCGCCGAATATGGAATCTTGGAGAGATCCGACAGAGACAGCAAGTCGGCTCCGGCTCATCTGGGAATCATGGAAGGAAGGGCTTGAGGGTTGGGATCTGTGTGCAGTCCTGTGGCATGGGTTCTCTTTTTTATATGTTGTGCTTCTCCGGTGAGGTGAATTGTTTGTTGTTGTTCATGAAGCATTTGGAAGTCCCCACCTGATGTGATGATCGAAACGGACCGTGCGTGTTTTTGGGGTCTGCTCAGGAGAGCTCTCGTGCAACGACCAGATCGATCCTTCGGAGCCCTCTTGGCTTTTGACGTCTCGCACCTCGTCGTCGTGTCCGTCTGCACGCGATCGACGCGGCCTCTTTCTAATATTGCCTTGCACTACCATGTTGAGTGGTGATGACACCGATTACGATACTTTGCCCACCGGACTACCCCAAACTTGCAAGCCTTCGACCAAGACGTATGCGAAGAAGGCGAAGCACCGAGCGACTCGATCGGGGCCAGCGGTTGCGGGGGTGCCGCGGACGGACCAAGATAGTGCGACCACCAGTTCTGAGGAGGAGGAGACGACTCTCAAAGGCAAAGGCAGGGTGACCAAAGGGGATCTTGAAGGAAAGGGACTCGCGATGCATCAACATGGAGGCTTGGTGGGCGAAGTCGGCGGGGAGGATAGGGATCATGTGGCGGCCTTGGAGCGGGCGCCGGGGCTGAGCAAACAGGAGGTCCGTGCTGTGGGCTCTGAATTCACAACCGTTCGACTCGGATCATGTGGGCGCCTCGGCTGACCTTTTTCTTGAGTGAATCGGTTTAGAAGTCGACCATTTCGACGGAGGCACAGCAGTCACCAAAGGAGGCAGGGAGAGTGAAGACTCCTGTTCGAGAAGGTAATTCGCGCAGACCACCCCGTGCGGGCACACGTACCACGAGACTCCCTCGATCGGACGTTCAACTTGGAGCCAAGACCCCAGCCACGTCGCGCCAATTTCCCACGAACGTGCCTTCGAGCGAACAGATGCCATCCTCCCCTGAGAAGGTTGACGAGCTCGATGACGCCCTCGCCGAGTCAGCTCGGACGTCGATGCGCCCTCGATCCAAGAAGTTGTCGGCGCTCAGCGACAAATCAAACTTACCCAAACAATCACAAGTTACTGAATCCAAGACCAGGGGATCAAGACAAATGCCTAGCCTCGAGATAGTGTCGCTATATGGGAGTCAAGGCACTTCTGAGTCTAAGGCGGCTCGCCCAGACATCACTTGCCTGAACTCCAACGTGACGAAGACAAAGGCTTCAGGAGAGGGGTCGGAGGCACATTCAACCATGAGTATATTTCATGACCCACGTCCAGTTGACGCCGACGTGAAGAAGGACAAGAAGTTGCGCGCGCGTAGTTCTCGGACCAGCTCGAAGAGCAAGGCTCCGGCCAGCGCAGCAATTGACCACGCCGCCCTTGCACCTGTTTCGCCCATCGAGGCATCCTCGACGTTATCAAGGCATAACTGTGCTTCGTCAAGCACTCTAAAGACCGATGGGACTGCATTTTCACCACACCTTGTCGGAATGGAACGCGGAGGCTACGGACAGCTCCCGCCTCCTATTGTCCCGATTGCGGCGGGGACGGAGGACTTGTCCCATTCCTACCACCCCTCGGACGATGACTTGTCTGGCCATTCGTCGATCGTAATCGAGACGTACGAAACGACGGAACGCCATGTGTCCGATCCGGAAGAAGGAGGGAACGAGACCATTCGAGCGGCACCCAATGTGGTCATTCTCAACCCATCGGCATCTGGCCATGAGGCGCTTGATCTCGAGGGACCGGACAAAATGACCCCAGCACCGGTGTTAGTTGATGATGATCTGACTGCACGAGTCTCAAGTAGGGGGGAAACGAGTGCTTCCACAGAGCTCCAGACGACCGAGGCTCGAAGCGCAGTTGCGGAGCCCCTTCCCGCGACCAAAGAGCCCGAGCAGCCTCCAGAGTCCGAGTTCCTCACACCCGGTCAAGCCCTCCCACCACGACGTCGCAAGTTGTCCCTTGCGCAACCTCGACCCGGAGGACCGGGATCGGACGAGGATGACTTGGCGTACTATCTCGCCATTACTGCGACCGGATCATCGGGCGAGGAGGATCAGGATGCCAGGGATCAACAGGAGTGGCTCAAAGGCGAAGCCGAGGTCGGGAAAGGAGTCGAACCGGGCTGGACGATTGAGCAGGCCCAGAGGAGGAGGTACATCTTGAGGAAGTTGCCGGGTCTTGGAGGCGAAAAGGATAGCGATGATGAGTTGACGCTCCGCGGAGAGTTTCCCAATCGTAGTGATAATAGACCGAGCCATAGTCGAGTTTCCTAGCACAGCGGCACAGTAATGCTTCTTGCGTTGGTTTGACAGCAAAGTCGACTTTCTCTCGTTCAAGCGGATCGCGGTCAGATAATGCTTGGCACAGCGGGCGTTTTTGCAGAAAAAAAAAAGAAAAAAAAAGAAAACCTAGGAGGATATCCCATTTCCTCCACTCAATCAAGCGGTAGCCTCCACCGCCGGAGCGGCGCTCGGAGCTTCGCCAGACTCGTTCGATTGACCTCGACCACCTCGACCGCCCGTTGACCCCCCTCTCCCTCCTCGCCCACCCCGTCCGCCGCCCCTGTTCCCACCACGATCCCCTCGAGCTTCCCGATCGACGGTTCCACCGGCCGCACGAATCTCGATCGCGCTCGCCATCGCTTGCGATCGGATCAACGTCCCGTTGGACTTCTCGATCACAGCTTGGTAGACGGGCGTCTGGGAGTGGTTCATCTGCACCGTATTCTCCTTAAAGTCGATCTTGGCGTCCAATCGCGCATCACGGACGAGCTCGACGATCCACCTCTCGCCTTCCTCGCGACTCAGACCGAGGCGATCCGACAACTCGCCAATGTCGATGCGGTGGTGGATCTTGCAGTAGGCTTCGGAAACGAGGTAACGCGCGTGCGCGACATACTCGTCCTTGAACTCTTCAAGGAAGAAGTCGCTCTCGAGCACCGAGGCCACGGAAGTCATTTCCTCCCGCGCGCCTTCAAAGTCGACCTCGCCGTACAACTTGCGCAGGAACTCTGTAACGGCGTCCGAGTATTGATATTGTTCTTGTCCGAGAGCCCGGACGACGTCGCGAACGGCCTCGCGCGATCGAGCCGAGTTGCCGGCGGCGGTGGACCGCAGCGTCGACTTGCGAGAGATGACGACGGCAGCGACGAGGTACCGCAACAGCCAAGGCGCCGAAGTTTGGATCGTGTTGAGGTAGTTTTGAGTGAGCCAGCTCTCGAGCAGTTGCTCGCGGCCGTTGGGGTGGTTGAAGTAGACGAAGAGGGACCAGTGAAGCCACCACGTTCGTTGTTGCAGGGCCAGTAGGGGGCCACCGGGTCCGGAGTGTCCACGCTGGTCGATCTGTTCTCGCAGGCCGTTGAGCTCCTCCAGTGCGGCATCCCAAGCACCTTCGAGGATGTCGGAAGCGAGTTTGCCCCAGAGCGACGAGAGGACCAAGGACGAGTCGGTCGAGAGCACTCGGAAATGGTAGAGGTAGTCCGAGGCACCGGCGTAGTTGCCGACCGAGTACTGGAACTGCCCGAACTTGTACAAAGTTGCGATTTGTTCCAAGTCGACCTGTGATTCATGCCAAGGCTTGTCGGTGTCAGCGTCCTCGTCTTTGTGGGATCGGTGAGTGAGGTTGATCCGCGAGCCTGATCTGCGAGCCTGATCTGCGAGCCTGAAAGCGCTGCGACTCACGCCATGGGATTCTTTGAGGTAGTGCAAGTTGTGCTGCTTGTCCTGTCGCAAGGCCGCCACGACCTCGGGGTTGGAGATGGTCTCCATGACGCTCTGGGCCTTGGACTGGAGGTCGTTGAGCGTGGAGACGACTTGCTCCTGACGCGCCTTGAACTCTGCGGGTGGGTGGATGGGAGAGTGCAATGTGGGAGGTCAGGGCACGTCCGCGGGAGGAAGAGCACATCTCTGCCATAGGAACCGGATTCGTGGCCATGGTAGTAGTGGTGGTGGCGCTGGAGCTGGAGCTGGAGCTGGAGGTGGTCCGTGGCCGAACTCGAGGGGAATTTGGACTGCGCGCTCCAAAAGACGCGACCCCCGACCTCGCCGCCAGCCCGCCTGGGAACGAGACCGGACCAGACTGGGCCAGACTCGATGAACTAGACTCGACTACTCACCCTGTGGGATGGGTGCATCCTCAGAAGAGCCATCAATCTCGCGCTTGAGGTCGAGCACATAGGTGACCATGTTGGTCGGTTTGAGCAGGTCGTACTTGGCCTTGAGCACCTCTTCGTGCGAGTAGGCGCCGCGCAGTTCGAGAAAGTCGAGCAGCGGCAGCACCAGTTGCCGGTCGAGGTGCGGCACCAGCTTGGAGGTCAAGTCTGATGACGACGACGACGAAGCCGAGGTGGTGGCAGGTGAGCCATTGGCGGTCGGTGGTGTTGTCGAAGTCGCGGCCATGGTGTGCAAGGAGGAAAGGGGGGAGACAGGGAGGGGGAGAGTGGAGGGAGGGAGAGCAAGAGCGAAGGAGAGCACTCGAGCACGTCGAGTCCAAGTGAGACGCGCGGCAGGTGGCGATGGTCGTACCAAGTCAAAAGTCGAGGTGCACGTCGAGGTGTAGAAGCCTGTGTGCTGTGGCCTCGAGACAGCCCAACCACGCGCCTGCCTTCGCACGCCTGCCAACCCTTCCTTTCGCTCCCGCTCGCGCCTGTGGGCCAGAATTCTCGTGCGAGTAAGTGACGGACTTTTTCTCTCCCACCACTCGCACTATGGACCGGGCCGGCCAGATCGACTCGGTGCCATCCGAGGCAAACAGGAAATGGGGGCACGGGGGCACATCAATGTACTATCACGCAAATGCTCATTACAAACATCACATCAAAAGTCATGACTACAACATACGCACATCCAAGCTTTGCAACGTCGGAACAAGAACAATGGCTCAAATCATCATATCGTAAAACTCGACCACACACTGCTCGCTTGAGATGCGTCCCCGACTCAATATGACACGTCACCCAAGCAGGGCCAATCACCTCCTCAGGGAACCTTGGTCTAGAAGCTCGAGTGCTTGATCAACAGCACCACGTTCCACCGTCAATCGTCGGCGCTGCACGAGCAGCTCGTCCGATGAACGGATCGGTTCGAGAGCAGGCGAGGAAGTAGCACCATCGCATCGCGTACGCTTGGCAACCACGTCGGCGAGCATTTGCAGATCTGAAGGCGAAAACAAAATGAACAAAACATACCTCAGTCTTCGTGCATCACCGCGAGGAAAGGAGGTCTCAGCCAGGAGGACTCACTCGTGAAGGCAATGTTGGGATGCGACTTGAGCACCGACCAAGCTTCCGAACACGGAATGTCCTCCGTCCGCACCCCACTCGGCACACTCTTGGGTAACATCTCGATCGAATCGCTCGACCTCTGCTTAACCTCGGCCTTGTGCTGTTCTTCCTCGGGCACGCAGGTCGCCGAGCCGCAAAGCGACGGCTGGCCGCAACAGGGCAGATCGGTGAACGTATCGAGCAGCGCCGCCGTCTCCTCCGCGTCAAGCTCTTCCACTGAAGGCGGAGGTGTCGGCATGCGATTCTTCAGGTTTGGGGGTGGTTGATGGCGAGAGGGGCAGTTTGCGCAAGGAGTGGTCGAGCAAACCGATTGCGAGAGTGATTCGCAAAAGGCTTTGCCAAACCTGGATCAGACATTAAACTCGAGGTCAGCGAAGAGGATCATAAGGACACATTATATAACGCAGGTACGCACGGATCGTCGGCACACGCAGGGCAGTTGGACGGATCGCCACTGCAAACAGGGGCCTGTTTGGCGGTGGGCATTTTCGATGACGACGCCGGCGCCGGCGCCGGCTCCAACTTCCACACTGACTTGACGGGGGCTCCACCTGCTCGCCGCCGAAGGTTCAAAGGGACTGAAATTTGGACCGAAATGGCCGGCAACGTCGCTGCTGACGACAATTGACGCTTCGACGTGGGGAAGGCCGACTCCTCGGCGATCGAGAAGTCCTCGACAGGCGTCGGTGCGGCGTACTCGGAGACTTGGGAGCACAGGCACGATTCGGTCGAGCAGAAGCCACATGATCCTTCGAGGGCATAGTCCGCTCCCCGAGGCGCATCGATATCTGCTGCATGTATAATGTGCGATATCGAGGCCAGTGGCGTCCGAATGTGCTCGCGCGGTGACTCGTCGGGGACCATGGCCGAGGTTGTCGAGGCGTTCGACGCCTGCCGCGATCGCTTGGGTCGTCGAGCAGGCTCTTGAGCTTCTTCTACAATCATGACCCGACTTGAATGGGGTCGCTTGGTCGTCGGTGCAGATGTCGCCTTCGAGGGCCTCGTACTGTTTGACGGGGAACTCGAACTTGAACTCGGGCTTGGTGCATGTGAGTCGATCGCCTCGCCCACCCTGACCTGCAGTTCGGCGACCTGCTTGCGCAATTGCTCATTCTCGATCCTCAACTGCGTTGACTCTTCCTTGGCTTTCACGGCCTGGGATTGGAAGAAGACGGCCTTGTCGCCCTCGCCGGCTTCGAGTGCGCGCACCTTCTCCTCGAGCTCGGCGATGTATTCTTGTCTCCTTTCGCGGAATGCACGCTGCGTTGTTTTTTTGGAGGACTGATATCGGGAATTGAGGTAGCGTAGATCAAAGCAACCAAGGCGATCCCGAGGTTAGCACGGATTACGCGTAAAGTGCTCATCTCGCGGACACGTGCGTGCCAAGCAGCAAGCGTGCTACAGAAGAGTGTGCGGCCTCGACAGACAGTGTATGTGCATCCTAATCACTCACCGACTCAGCGGGCTTGGAGGGTTTTCTACCCGGCTTGGGTCTCGGTGGCACAACCCATTCCTTGGAAGTCACGAGCGCGATCTTGGGCTCGGCACGATTGACCGATTGCTGCGACGAGGCGGCAGTGCTCGGCCCGGCCAGGGTGGCACCGCGGGAAGGCGCCTTGGGTGCCATGGCGACGGATGGAGGCAAGTGCTCCGGAGGCCCCCGAGTGGATGACGTCGATCCGGGTGGGGATGCGTCGGTGGAGAGGATCAAAGGCGGAAGAAGCGAGAGAGTGACCCCTGACTGGACCACGACCTGCGAAAGCGCGTGATGAACTTGGCCCGCGGCAACTCCGACGAGGAGACACCACCGAGATCCTCTAGAGCTCGGAGATAGGAACCTAGATGGACGTCTGTCAAGGCCAACACAGCTCTTATCTTGAGAGCTGATAGAGGCTTGTAGGTACCTAAAGGTTGATTATGTGGAAGAGGATGTCGCACGATTTGATTGGCCACAGCAGGAGTTGAGTGGCGGGTTTCGCAGAAATCGCTCTCTACGGTGGCTCGTCGAGTCGGCGGATCCGCATCCCGACTGTCGAGCTGATCTTGGTCACGATTCTTTATTGACTGGTTCGAAGAGGGGTAAGCTTTTCTGGAAACTGCTGCAGCAGATTTTGGCAGAGCTGGATTTGGAGTATCCCCTGCATAATTGGGCAGATGTACCAAATGAGCAGTTCCGACCGAGTCGGACTCGTCTAAAAAGATGTCCTCGACGGCGAATCGGCTATGCCTGCAGGCACGCCACGGGCCCGATCTCTGATCTGAATCTAATCAGTTTACGAGGCGAGAAGGAAGCTCGCGCTCTGGCGCGGCTCACGGCTAAAGAAAAACGGGGCCACCGCTGCGTGGGCTCGACGTTCGACGTTCGAAAGTCGAACGGGCGGGCGGCATAAACAGCGCGTTTGCGAGGGCCGACTATCTGATTCGATTGGCCTACGAGTTCGCTTCGGCGCCGCATGGAGCAGGTCACGATAGTTTTCCTAGTCTTTCCCCCTACGATCCATCCATCCATCAGACATCTTTCGCGGGCTGTCCTTTTGATTGTGAAAGATGTTGACAAACGCTTTGTTGACGGGCTTGATCGCTGCCGGCTCTGCATCGGCGGCCGTACACGAGGTCTGGTGAGCTGGGCTCGCTCCCCTTGAGATCACCGCCGCCCACACTTAGGCCTGGTCTGGCCTGGCCTTGCCTGGCTGCGACGAGGTCGGAAAGGTCAGTCGAGCTCATTCTCAAACATCACGCATGCCCCGATTCGCAGGTACAAGATTACGACGGCCAAGGCCAATCCTTCCGGTCTGTTCGAGCGCTCCGTCGTCGGTGTCAATGGCACCTGGTACGTAGCACTTGCATCTCGCTTTTTCTCGAGTTTCGAGTGCCCACTCGCTTGGCCCTGCGTGGCCATTGCCCGTCGGCCGAACTTCGGTGCTTGCAGAGCATTGCCTTTCATCCTCTCGCACTGACAGAAGGCGGTTCTTCTGACTACAGGCCGCCACCAGCTCTTTTTGTCAGCGAGAATGACACCGTCGTGGTCCATGCTGTAGGTCGCCTCGCCCATAAGCGCGCGATCTTTCGCCCGGCGCACGACGAATGTGTTTATCTGATTGGCACATCTTTTTCCGACCCCATCTCCGTCACCCTCGCCATCTCATTGGCCATCGTCTTTCTTGTCTCCTTGTGTAGACCAACTTGCTCGACCATCCGACCGCCCTCCATCACCATGTGAGTGATTTGTTCGGGGCATTGTAGCAACACTGTCGACGACTCAACAGTATCGCTTCATCGCCTCCAGGGCATGTACTTCTTCAACACGAGTTACTACGACGGAGCCCCGGGTGTGACCCAGTGCGGTATCCCTCCGAACGCAACCTTGACCTACGAGATCCCCGTGTCTGTTGACAAGCAATGGGGCACATATTGGTGGCATGCTCACGTCGACGAGGACTATGGTCAGTCAAACCACCTCGGCGGCAGTGCCGGAGCTCATCCTCCTCCGAGACTGACCCTGTTTCCCCTGTCGGCCAAAATGCCTCACATGATGCGCAGTCGATGGTCTCCGCGCACCTTTCATCATTCGACCCACGACTGAGGTTCACCAGTACGATGACGAGTACACCATTGTCCTTTCTGATTGGTACAACCAGCAACACTCGGTGCTTGTGAACCAGTTCATGAACTGGGAGAACCCGACTGGAGCTGAGCCCGTTCCCGGTATGTTTTCTTCGATACTCATTTCTGTCTTCTGTTTGATGTTCATGTGACTCCTCTTTTACATCATCATTGCTCCTCGAAAAAGACTCGGCTGCCATCTACGTCGCCGACAAGAACGGCAACTACCTCTCGGGCTTCAACGAGAACGTGACCATTCCGTTCGAGGCCGGCAAGACGTACCGATTACGCTTCATCAACGCCGGCGCGTTCGCCATGTTCAACTTCTGGATCGACGAGCACCAAATGCAAGTCATCGAAGCTGATGGTACCGACACGGACCCTTACCCCGTCGATTACCTCGGCATCTCGGTCGCGCAGCGTTACTCGGTCCTCGTTACGGCCAAGAAC
This sequence comes from Microbotryum intermedium, assembly GCA_022702645.1. Lineage (NCBI taxonomy): Eukaryota > Fungi > Basidiomycota > Microbotryomycetes > Microbotryales > Microbotryaceae > Microbotryum > Microbotryum intermedium. Next base: position 618,651 of record JAHWDX010000005.1, on the reverse strand, counting down.
ACGACCAACTCCAACTACCTCTTGCACGCCAACTTTGATGTCGACATGTTCGACAGTTACGATGCCAACGTCCTCCAGGTCAACTACACGTCGACGATCTCGTACGGCGCAAGCGTCACCGCAGCTGGCGCCGTGATGCCGCCCTTCGACCGAACGCCCGATCAGGATCTCGTCCCCTCGCTCGTCGAGGCGTCGCTGGACGCGAACCGCGAAATTGAGCTCGGCGTCTTCTTCGCGACTTTCGACAACGGCATCAACCGAGCTTCTTTCAACAACATCACCTTCACCCACCCTGCGGTACCCTCTCTGTTCACGCAGCTATCGATGGGCGAGAACGCTTCGCTCCCCGCCGTGTATGGTCCTCAAACACACGCGATCGTCTTGCAGAAGGGAGAGATCATTGACTTGCGCGTCGTCAACTGGGACGGAAACGCCCATCCTTTCCACTTGCACGGACACAAGGTGCAGCTTATTTCGGTCACCGCCGACAGCACCTCGAACAATACGTCGATCAACCCTCCCATCCCCGCGTCGTTGCCCAACCCGATGCGACGTGACACAGTCAATGTTCCTGGAGAAGGCGGAGCGGTGACGCTTCGTTTTGCGGTCGATAACCCAGGTACTTGGATGTTCCATTGCCACATCAGTTGGCACTTGACTGCCGGTCTCGCGGTCATTTTTATCGAATCGCCGACCGAGTCGCAGCAAGAGCTTGTGATTCCTCAAGTGATGAAGGACCAGTGCGCTGCGTTGGGCATCCCTTCGTCCGGTAACGCGGTCGGTCGATTCTCAACAACCGATCTTGCCGGCGCTGTTCGGGGTCCTTACCCTCAGGTCTTGGGATGGAGGCCCAAGGGCATCGGTGCTTTGGCGGGCTGCATCATCACGGCTTTGCTCGGCATGGCGACGGTCGTTTGGTACGCTCTTGGTGGTCAGCTCGACGAAGAGGAACTGGAAGCCGAGGTCGATCGTGAACTTGAGGCCAAGAAGAACGGTGGCTTGATCAAGCGAGGCGCCAAGAAGTTGTTTAGCTCGTCGTCCAAGTAGATACGAAAAGAGGTGGCTAAGGAGGAAGTGCGAGGGAAGCGCAAGGTTGATCAGTGTTTCCTGTTTTAGTGTTTGGAACGGCTTGCCGCAGTGTAGTTTGGGAGTGTATTCCGGGCGGGTTGTCCCCCTCTTTTATTATTATGTAGTGTGCAAGATGTCTCGAAAAGGGGAAAGAAACCGTTCGTGCGAGGAGCAGTGGTTTATTACCGATGCCGGCGAACTGCCAGGCGGTGGTGACCACTGACGAGGCCCGTGCGCGTGAGGCGTCCGGAGCAAAGGGGCCCGGCCGATCAGCGATCGCCGGTCAGTCTCGCTTCTCCTTCTTGCCGAGTCAAATTGCGCAGGATCGACATCCGATTCCATCAAGGTCAGCAACTGGGTGGCGAACCACCTCGCTTGTCGACTCCCGTCAGTCTCGACTTGGTCATCTTGCATCGTTGTTCGTGCCATCGTTGTCATCTTGGCAGCCGGCCCGCTTGATCACATCCGGAGCGTCATCGACTCCTTTTCGAGTTCATCTATTTGCCCCGTCGCACGATCTTTGTGAAGCAAGCGTACAACGGCCACTCCTTGCATCTGATCGATAATCTATCGAGCAACAACTCCCACCGCCATGTGAGTGCACGGCGTCCACAGGATCATGTCATCACCGCCGCCGCCCGACGCCACCCACTCCACTACTCGACCCCCGAGTCCGACCCGTGCGCTGACCTCCCTCCCACCTGTTGGCACTCTAGGTCTTACTTTGGCAATGGAGGTCGCGATTTCGACAACTATGACCGTGAACGTGAGCGTGATCGCGACGGCGGGGCATTCCGCTCGGCGCATGTGCCGACTCGACCGGTCGACCGCGACAAGGCCGAACAGGAACTCAGTGCCAACATCAAGAAGGCCACCAGCACGGAGGAGGCTGCACCCAAGCAGAAACATGTCCGGAGTGAGTTCCGCCTTCCTGCTGGTCGTGGGAGTTGCGGCCTGGCCAGCGTGTAGACCGGACCCGTGGTGTCGTCGTCAGGGATCCCCGGACGTGGCAATGCAGCGAGGCCCGGCCTCGGCAGACCGACCCGACTGCGCAGTTCGAATATCTGGCGCTTCTGCGTGGCATGGGCGAGATCGGGAAATGCGATGCATCTCAGTACTTTGCTTCATGAATAGCGCCTCTTGCGGATTGCATGTATCATCGAGTTCCCTTGTCCATCACTGACCATCGCCTCCCCCCTCTCCTCCACGATCCGGTTCACAGAATGCATCGTCTACACCTGGGATCATCGTACATCGGCTTCGATTTGGAGTGGCTTGCGTGTGCTTCCCATTCTCTCGGACGAGGTGCAGACTTTCAAAGCGCTCATCACCGTCCACAAAGTTCTCCAAGAGGGTCATCCCATCGTACGTCCCCACCTGGGTACGAATTGAAACGGAGCGTCAAGTCTGATGCTTTGCTCCGGAATGACCACAGACTCTTAAAGAAGCCCAAAACCAAACATCTTGGCTCGAGACGTGTGCCCGAACCGTCGGAGGAGATGTATCGCGAGGTGTGCTATGCACATGTTCGTTGCTCGGAGTTTGTTCGGCCCGCTGACGTCCCTGTCTTTCACACAGGTTACGGCGCTTTGATTCGCGCTTACGTCAACCTGATTTTGGCCAAACTCAAGTTCCACCGCCAGCATCGAGACTTCAACGGGCTCTTTGAATACGAGGAGTACATCTCGCTCCGAGGCGTTGATGATCCGAACGAGGGGTGAGCAGGCCCTGGAGACTCGCCGTTGCAGCTGAATCGACGCACTGACGGTCCTCTGCGTACAGTTTCGAAACGATCATGGACTTGATGAACCTCCAGGATGTGATCGACTCGTTCCAGAAGCTCATCTTTGCTCACTTCCGGGGCTCGGCCAATAACGAATGCCGCATCGCTGCGCTGGTACCCCAGGTCAAGGAGTCGTACGGCATCTACCGTTTCATCACGAGCATGCTAAGGGCCATGTACCGACGTGAGTCTCACTGCGTGGGATATCTCGCCTGAACCGCCCAGCTGAGCCATTCCTGAGTCGATACATAGGCACCGACTCGGTCGACGCATTGGAGTCGCTCAAGGAACGCTACGAAGCCCAGCACTACGCCCTGCGCAAATTTTACTACGAGTGCTCTAACCTCAAATACTTGACCGGCCTGATTAACGTCCCCAAACTGCCGCAAGAGCCTCCGAATTTGCTTGACACGGGTGATGCACCTGATCTGCCTCGACGACCGCCGATTTCGGAGCCCCCGAGCGCTCCTTCGCCCGTGCCCCGCGAAGACGTCGAAGAACAGCGACGTGCACTGGCGGAATACGAGGCCAAGCAGGCCGCTCTGGTTGCGTCGCGAGAAGCCGAGGCCCGTCGTCTAGCTGACGAACAGGCCCGTCAAGAGCGAGACTTTCAAGAGCAACAACGACTGCAAGCGCAGCGCGAGCGAGAGGCACAGGAGGCTCTGGCCGCACAGCAGGCTCAGATGCAGTACGGCATAAATCAGAGTCGAATCGCCGAGCTCGAGAGGGAGATTTTGGGGATGCGTGGACAATGGGAACGGGACCAGATGATGCTCGAGCGCTACGATCATCGCGTCAAAGCGCTCGAAGGTGAATTGATGAACGTGAGCACGTCAATTCAACAGCAACTCGCCTCCAAGGATCAGATGATGAACGAGTTGCAGAACCAAGTGACGTTGTGGAGGAACAAGTACGAAGCGCTGGCCAAGCTGTACTCGCAGTTGCGTAATGAGCACCTCGAGATGCTCGGCAAGTACAAATCGATGCAGCTCAAGGCTAACTCGGCGCAAGAGGCGATCGACAAAATGGAGCGTATGGAGCGTGATGTCAAGGCCAAGAACTTGGAGTTGGCCGATATGATTCGAGAGCGTGATCGAGCCCGATTCGAGGTCGACCGGATGAAGTCGGTAGGTGTCTAGACTCATGCGAGTTGGGATTGTTCACGCTACAGAACATCTAACCTTTGGCCTCTTCACCGTTGCAGAACTCGAAAGAGGAGCTGGAGCGACTGCGCCGAGATTTGCGATTCGCCGAGGAGCGCGCCGAAGACGCCAGTCGATCTAAGGGCTCCGAGGTGTCGTCCTTGCTCAGCAAGTACAATCGACAGCTCGAAGAGCTCGAGAGCTCGCTGCAGGCGAAGCAGCTGCAGATCGACAGCTTGCTGGGCAAACTCGACGAGAAGGAAGGCGAGGCCCAACGCATTCGGGATGAGAAGGACGAAGAGATAATGATCATGCAAGAGGGAATGGACGCGACGATCCGACAAATGTCCGAATTGCAGATGACGGCGGGCGAGAATGACTTGGCGGTCAACGCACAGATTGACAACCTCGTGCTCGACCAGGAGAAGAAGTTCAACGAGATCATCGATTCGATCCTCGCCGCTGGCGGGCAAAAGATCGATGATGCGCTGTACGAACTCGAGTCTACCTTGCACGATGGGAACCAGAACTCAACGCCTGAGTACACACTGTCCATGATCGAAAAGGCGACGACGAGTGCGAGCGAGTTCGCAACGGTCTTCACCCTCTACCTCTCTCGCGAGCGCGGAGGTGAACATGTCGAGGTCATCAAGACGGCAAACAACTTTGCTCAGTCCATTGCTGAGGTTCTTTCGAACGCCAAAGGCCTTGAGCGAATCTGCCCAGATGACGCTGCCATCGATGGCCTCATGAAGATTGGCAAGCTGCCTGGTGAGGCGGCTCTCCGGTTCTTCACCGCCCTGCAGTCGTATCGCCTCTCGGGACAAGCCCCATCGGCCCGAAAGGAAGTCGTCATCCGCAACAACATGGAGACGCGTGCTTCACTGCAAAAACTCACTTCGACTGTCGAATCCCTTGTACCCAAGCACGCCGCGTTCAAGGCGACGGGTGACTTGGGCGACTTGGTCGAATCTGAGATGCAAGCTGCCGCGAGAGCTATTGAAGCTGCAACGCAACGATTGCAGGGCATTATGTCGAGACCCAAGGATTCATGTACTAGTGCGACCGATCTGCAAGTCAACGATGCGATCCTTGCTTCGGCTCTGGCCATCACGAACGCCATCGGACGGTTGATCAAAGCCGCGACCGCATCGCAACAAGAAATTGTCGCTGCCGGAAAGGGTTCGAGTACTTCGCAAGCGTTCTACAAGCGCAACAACCGATGGACGGAAGGACTCATCTCGGCTGCCAAAGCCGTTGCCATGGCGACGACACTCTTGATCGAGACCGCGGACGGGGTCGTCAACAAGACAAAGACGCTCGAGCAACTTATTGTCGCTGCGAACGAAGTCTCGGCCTCGACGGCGCAACTCGTTCAAGCGTCTCGTGTCAAGGCCGAGCTCATGTCTTCGACTCAGGAGAAGTTGGAATTGGCCGCGAGGGCCGTCACGGAGGCTTGCCGAGCTCTTGTCCGACAGGTCAAAGCCATCACTGCCGAACAACTCAAGCGCGATGAGAGCGACTTCAACCCCGATCTCATGAACGCGTTCGAGTTCAAGCAGGCCGAAATGGAGAAGCAGGTCGAGATTCTGACGCTCGAAAAACAGTTGGTTGAAGGTGAGTTTTTTGAAGAGCCTTGGCTCCACTTGCGATGCGTGAACTGACGAGGACTTGTAACGCATGCACAGCTCGGAGAATGCTCGCCGTCTATCGACGATCGGCGTATCATGCCGAAGATGTAAGTGCTCTTTGTTCTTTCGCAAAGTTATCGAGTCTGATTGCTTATGGTGGCATTTGTCTTCCTTCTCATAGGGCGACGTGTAGAAGGAAAGTCAGACGTGTCTAGTCTCTTGTGACTGTGTACAAAGATATGTGCAACGAAGCTCCAGAGTACTATTTTATCGGGACCCTTGATCCAACCTGGGTGGCATCGAATGGTGGAACTGCAAAGTATACACTGCAATTGCGTACGAGGAGAGCGGGAGGAAAGCATCGATACGAAAAGTAGAAGAGCCAAGATCTTGCGTTCCCGCTATTTTAATTTGCTCATCAATCGCTGTCAGAATCAGTGGTATCGTCATCGTCATCGTCATCGTCCGTTCCACTTGTGTCCTCCTCATCGTCATCATCATCGTCCCTCGCAGCCCTCTTGACCGACTGCCCCTTCATCAACGCCATCTGGCCCGCAATCGTATCCTCATCCGGTTCGGAAATATCATCCTCCTCGCCCAAAGCATCCTCATCATCCGCGGCCTGATCGACCTTCATCTTCATGTCCTTTTGGGCATCCGTACCCACGAACGAGTCGGACATGACATAGACCTGGAACGTGTACAGCCCCGGTCCAGGTGGCGCTTGGAAGCTCATACGGATCGTTCGGACGCTATGCGGTCCCATGTCGGTGAATTTGTGAGGGGCGACGAAGATGCGGTTCAACTTGTGATCGCCGATGAAGAGGCTCCAAGTTGGTTTCCGGTTCTATGATAGGGGCGACAATGTCAGCGCATGGAGGGGCCAAACATTCCGAAAGACCAGAAACTATGGACAAACCTTGGGGTAATAGGGAGCATGAGCCAAAGGCGTCGGCTCATCGCCATCCTCGCCGGCCTTGCGTCGACCAATCAATTCGTCAATGCTCTCTTCCTCGCCTTCTTCCTCCTGTTGCCCAACCGTCACGCTCGTCACCTCGGGCATAAATTGACCAGGAGGGGTAATCCTCAACTTGACCGTGAAGGAGATGATCGCACCGGGGGTGACGATCGTCTCACCGACGACTTTGAACTTGGCATCGACGAAGGAAACGACGGGCCAGTGCTTGGCAACCTCAAAGACTTCCTTCTTGTTCTGGTCGGTGAACCCGGGCAAGAGCTTCTCGACCTGACCGACGTTGAGACGAGCAAAGTCGGTGATGGTCTCTGCGCTGGCCTTGTTGGCCTCCTCGGCAATCTCAGGCGTGAGGTTGGGAAGTTGGAGAAGAGGCGACGAGCTAGGGTGAACGGCTTGAAGGAGGAATTGTTGAAGGTGCTGGACGGCGATGTAGGTCGAGAGCCAGTTGTGAGCAAGCACGATCGACGACAGGCCGTTGCACAAGGGCAAAGCGAGGGTAACGATGCGGTGTTTCTCTGCCGCACGCACATCAAGAAGTATGAGCTCCAAACGGTTCAAGCAGCCTCAACTTTCGGTCCCACTCACCTTTGACCAAAGCCGGCGACTTGATCGGCACGCGGAGCAGATGGGCAGCGATGAATACACGAGCCCTCTTTTGCGCAGTCGACCACGTTCCGTACCCTCCCCATCCGGATTTGCCATCCACACCCTCGCGGATGGTCGAGGTCAAGCGAGCGTATTCATCGATGTCGGCCTTGCCGAGCTTTTTGCGCCCACCGACGAGTTCAGGATCGACGGCGAACTCGTCGGCTGCGGCAAGAATGTCGACAAGGACGGGGAAAGTGGTTCCTTCCTTGAGCGAACGGAAGAAGGTGACGGCGGTCGAATTGAGCACGTTGTCCTTGGTCAACTTGCGGGTACCATACCACCATCGGCCCTGTGCATGAATCGTACATGAGCTCGAGTCGGTTTCTCCGGCGGTGTGTCTGCACATGGCAAAAGTCACTCACGACAAAGTAGGGCAACATGCCACCGAGGACCAAGGCGTAAGCGGCCATGACGTACCACCGACTCTTGGAGTCGACGACCCACGAGGGCAAGGCGATGCCCTGGCTGAACTCTTGCTTGCCGTCCGGGTGACCGAACATTTCCCAGTTGTGTCGACTAACTTCGTCGGTCAGGCTGTGACGTGGTAGACGTTTGGAACATGAGTTTCCTGTTGTACTTTGACGAGTTGTGGACGGTGTGCACTCACGCCTTGTAAGCCTTGGTCAACTCGACGAAGATGTTGTCGACCTCCTCTTTGGTCTGGTTGACGAGCAATCCGACCTTGTCCGGGTGACTGTGGATGACGGGAGTGGGGTTTCGAATTGAGTTGGGACCGGCTACCCATACAATGCAGTCCTCTTGAGTGGCAACTCACTATTTGAGCGACATTTTTCGATAATGCTTCTTGATGACCTTCTCACTTGACCCCTGAGTTGATCGTGACCGCGTGAGCCGCTGTGCGTCAGCCTACAAGGGACGAGACGCCACGCCCAACGGCGTTAAAGACATACGATGGCGACACCCAAGATCTTGAAAGGATCGAATGCAGCACTCTCGGCCTGGACGGTGGTAGCCTTCTGGACGACGACCGCGAACGCGACCCAACCGGCGGCGAGCATGACGTGCCTGTCGAGCAAGAGTTGCGGTCAATTTTCAGACTGGCTCGGACGGCGGGGATGGAAAGAACGGACTCACTTGATGGACATGAGGGCATTGATGGAGGCGGACGTGCGTTGCAACTCGGGGGACTTCTTGTTCCACCCCTCGCACGGGTACGGCACTCGTTTGGCCGCGGCTTCGGCACCGCCTCGAATCGTCGTCCATGTCAACGGGATCAACAGGAGGAGCATCACCGTCAGGAGGAAGAAGTAGGACTGGCGTGGGCGGGTCGCAGCGTGGTCGTTCGTGGTGGGGTTGCGGTGCGACGGACGCGCGTCAGTGACGTGTCGGACTTGGGGGGACACACAGCCGACACGAGGGCCGTTGCAGAGCGCGACAGCTGCAGGGAAGTGACTCACGTTTCCAACCTCATCGTACGTGTATTGGCCTGCCATACTGCACTCGAGGCGGGAGGGTCTGGTGCAGGCGAGCCGAGGCGAAGGTCGGGACTCGGATGTCTGGAGGCAACCAATTGACTCGGCGCAACTCGTTTCGGCACGGTGGGCAGGGAGGGCAGAGGACTGCAGAGGAGGGCAACGCGAGGCTGCGGGCGCCTGCAGCTGGGCAATGGGAAGCCCGACAGTCTGACAAGGCGTGACAGTGACAACACGCACGGACGGCTGCACAGCGCAAGAGCCGGCGCAATGAGAATGGGAATTTGAGTTCCAGCTAGTCCATAGAAAGAGACGACCCTGATTAGGCGCTGGACCTCGAATTGAGCAAATAATGCGCATGCATCGACGTTTCAAAACTCGGAAGTGTGCAAAGCAAAACAAAAACCCGGACTCGAAGGTATCATTCCGAGCTCAATCATTGTACAAAAGCTAAGCGAATACACTGTACAACGCAGGTTACATGCTTGAAAAATACAACATCTTGATGCGAGTGGCAGAAATATCACCGTCGGCAGAGACTCCAACGCGTGGACGGGACACCCTTCACTGCTCGCCGGTCGATTCGAGCCGTTCCCTCTCCGCTCGATCCGCAAGCGACTCGCCAGATGCTCCTTTCCATGCATGCAAAGCCAAATCCCCCTCAATGCCTGTGAGAACCACCACCTGTCAGTCCAGTCCAGTCCGACCCATGCACCGAAAGTGAACGCACACTCACCCCCATGGCCATTACACCAAGCCGTCGACATCAATTCAGGTCGGTAAGGATGCCACGACACGTCTCGAACCATGACCATACCCCCGGACTTGCCCTTGCTACTCCTCAGTTGCCAGTCGAAAGGATCGTTGTAATCCCCCGTCTCGGCATTGATCAAGGGGTGCGTGTACCTGCGGTTGATCTTCTGCACGAGCGTTCCGTCCAATGACCAAATGTGAATTTTGCCATCCGAACTCCCGCTGTAGACGTATTGCTGGTCCGTGGTCACCGCGGGGGAGAAGTGACATCGAATGAGCGTTCGGAGCACCGCGTGGCCACGATAGGTCATGACCGAGCAATCGTGTGGGTGTTGCTTGTGTCGTGGCTTGGCATAGTAGCCGCCGCGGTAATCCCAATTCGCTAGTGGCGAGTTACGAAATCACCGGGCGTTAGTGAACAGACCATCCGCAACTCGCCCACTGTGGCCACTCACGAATTCCGTAATGCTTAACGTCCAGTCGTAGCCGATCAAAGTCTGCGTTGGAAGTCATCTTGCGAATATCCCAGAGCTTCGTTCCTTGGTCCTTGCCGTTCGAGAGGCAGTATCGACCATCACCTTTGGGCGCGACAAACTGCTCAGGAGCAAATCATCAGAACAGGGTGAGCCTCGGGGGTCTTGAGAACCGGACCAAGGTAAGCCCGGGACCCACCGTGACACCTTCAGTATGTCCGACCAATGTCCCCGCAGCCTGCTGCCCGGACATTGACCTCCGATCCCAAACCTTGACGAACGAGTCATCACTACCCGAAATAACGACATTCGACGAAGCGCTATCCGCGAACGCGACGGCGTTCACATCGTCTTGGTGGCCTCGGACGTTCAAAATCGATCGCTTGGACTCGATGTCGTAAACAATGATCGCTCCTGACGAGGCACCGGCCACGACCTCCGTGCCGTCATTCGAGAACCGCACCGACCAGATCTGCAAGATCCGCAACAGACCTGACATGTCAGTTTGGCACTCCTAGAAGTAGTGGGCTGCATCTGAGCTCACCCCACCGATATCCCTTCGCGAGCCATTCGTAAAATCAAGCATCTCTTGTTGCTCGTCCAGATCCCACACCCCGTTGTTGCCTCCGCCGCCCGTCTTGACGAGATGGACATAGGGCGAAATGCTCGCGTACAGCATCCACTCGTTGTCGACGCTCAGCGAAGCATCGGTCACGGTCCATTGACATGCGATCGCATTGGCTTGGATGGTCTTGATCACTTTCATTGACGATCGATGCTCCCACGTGCCACCGTAGAGTCGATTGCGCCGTGGTGCTACAGAGGCGGCCTCGATGACGGATTTGTTGCCCGTGCGCCGTGGCTCTTTGGTGTCGTAGACGTAAATCTTGAAATTTTTCGCCGCCGCATCTATGGCGCGGCGTGCAATGTCTAGTGTGTCAGCCACGTAGGCCCTGTCACCAACAAGTCATGAGATGGACCTACAAAAGAAAGCGCCATCGGTTGAATATTGCCCCGAATAGACTTTGGCCTGGAGCTGGGTCACTTCAACTCCCGAGTTGTTGGGCACGAGATCCTGGAAAGGCACTCAAATGAGTAATGATGAGATATATGGATTATTCGTGAGCCCACATTATGACTCACATGTGCCAGCCAACTTTTGGGCATTCGGCCGACATTGAGGTCTCGTTCCCGCAGAGTTCTCGAGACGTTCGGTGAATAGTCGCCGAATTTGCGTTCGCTCTCGGCGTACTTTTTCGGTGGCTGGATAGCAGTTAGCTCCTGGTATCAGTATCAAGTTTCTCACTCGATGGTGTTGGAGATGGTAACTGACTGGACCAAATTCACCCGATCGCTCAAGCCTGACTCCGGCCGGGACGGGCTCCTTGGGAATGTCGTAATAGTTCTTGGTCGTCCTACTCGCTGGACCCCAGTAAGGGTCATCGTATCCTCCCGAGTCTTCTCCTTCTTCATCGTCGTCGTCGTCATCATCAGCTGCTTCCTCTTCCTCCTCGTCCTCGTCGTCCTCATTTTCCTGGGCTCCTAGGCCTCTGCCTCGCATGCCGGGCACGAGCTGCGCGAGGAACATGCGCCGAATCGAAGCGAGAGTGGTGCCGGTGCCTCGGAGGTGTCGATGCGTCAATTGGGCGGCATGACCATTATCGTCGACAATCAATATCTGACGACTTGTAGCTGGTTGTGATATTACGAGCAGTGCAACTTTTAGATCAGTCTGGCTGCCAGCTGGCGCTCAGATTGCGAGATGGCCGGCGGAGGTGCCTCCACTTACGATCGAAGGCGATCCTCAGAGCGGGACCGCCGCCGCCACTTGGACCATCAGCATCAGCATCGGCCTCGTCATCATCGTTGTCGTCGTCGACCTCTGTAGCGTGCTCAACCACATCTTCTTCCTCTTCCTCCTCTTCCTCCTGATCATCATCAAATATGACTTCGTCGACGCCCGAGTACGTAAAAGAGCCTACGTTGTCCATTTCGCCCAGCGGGGTCACCCCAGCCCACTCGTTCTCGTAGTCGTCATCTTCGGGCATACGATGGAATACTGCCGGCATCGTATATGCGGGAGCTTCGTCGTCTTCGAGCAGATCAGACATTACTTGTAATCGTTCTTGCGTGGCGGGCGATACGTTTCGGCCATTGCCGTCGTCAGAGTCGGCGTAGAAGCCTCCTGGCATCGCCATCGCTCGGCCGATGTGGGGAGTGAGTGTAAGCGCGTGAGCCGAACCTTGCCAGGGGACTGAGGGGAGCGCTCTAACTAGTAATGGGGTGCGCGCAACGTGCTACATATGTGTAATGCTCGATTCTCGACACCCCTCGCGCCCGGCTTCGGCGGTTACTCCATCCTCCACTACCCCGGTCGTCTCAGCTTTGGTCGTCGCATCCGAATCGTGCCTGTTCCCATCCCTCTTCCTTCGCGAGAAGCAACACTTGGCCAACTCGTCACCAGCTCCACGAGAAACACCGCTCGCCAACTCCATCCCGGCTTCGGTCCACGCATCACCTAAACATCTTTCCGCCCCCACACGTACACGAGCTTCAACAAGCGGACGTCGGTCGTGCGGTCGGATCTCCAACCCTCGAGTAGGATAACCCCCCCCTTCGTCACCCGTATTTGCTCGTCGGGATCTCCGTCCTGTGGTCTACGACAGCCACAACACCTAGGCTCACTTGACACACTCTCTTTCCGAAAGATTTATTTGTCTGCGTCCGCACTCGAGTCCATTGTCGTCGTCCATGTCGTTCAACCCGAACGGGAATCCGAGCACGTCCTCGCTGCCTCCCCCTCCGGCCGCCTACGAAGGTCAGTCATTCTCACTCGTCCTAGGATGGATGGGCCTCGGCTGTTCCCAGTTATCTCTGTTCGCTGTCACTCTTGGCTCCGAATACGACCGGAGACCTTGTCTCGATCTCGGCCGATCCACCCCTGTTCGAGCCGAGCGTACGACCACGCTCAGGCCGTCTCTCAGTCTCTCGTCCCACCCGTCGCGCCGGCGACCTCGGGGCTCGGCACACGTGACCGCGCGAGACATCAGACCGCAGTCAAGCCTGTCTCTCCCGAGGCAGTCGCAGCTCATGGTTGATCAAGTGGGCCAATGTCACCTTTTCCGCCTCATGTCCCGACTGGTCTTGCGCCCGGGCAAAAAATATGTGGTCGGCTTGCTCTCGTCTGTACTTAGCCTCGCGAACTCGGCGTCCGGCGATGACTTGGGCGCGCTTGGGCATACGAGCACTCGGCACTCGGGCTGCTTGCGCCGATCATCCTCAATGCACACTGCCATCGGCATCGTACCTACCAGTAACTAACCACGTCCCCTTTTGATGCTCATGCTCGTGCTGCACAGACTTTGAATTCTCGTCTCCGTTCGATTTCGGCTTCTTCCCATCCACATCGGCCCATCCAACTGGCCTCGATTCCCTTACCACTTTACCACAAGAACACCGCTATCACCACCACGCAGCGGCCGCAGGAGGGAATCATGCCGAATCTTCCTCGGCCGCAAGTCTGCTCGGCGTCTCGGGGCTATCGTCGCATTCGAACCTTTTCAACTCGAACCCTTTCTCACCACAAAATCTAGCCTCGCCACCATCCCACTTCTCCAGCCTCACCTCCCCGCCTTCAACCGCAGCACCTTCGACCTCGTCGAATGCGCTGTTTGCCACTTCCTCCTCTTCCTCCTCCTCCTCCCTACCACCGCATCGCCCCTTTCCCTCCTCCGCACCACACCACCCCACCCCTTCCCTCAACGCACCCCATCCATCGACGTCCCTCAACCCCTCACCGCTCTTCGACGACTCCGAATCCGCACTCCTCTCCTCGTTCCTCACGACCCTCGACGTCGACCCCTTCTTCCTCTTCAACCCCGTCCTGCCACCGGGGATGCCTTCCCCGCCTCCGAGCTTCCCCTTGGACGAACAAGCCCAGTCCGAAAGGGATCGCTTGGGCGCGGGTTTGGGCAAGATCAAGTTGGAGAAGGAAGGCGGATGGGGCAAATGGGCCAAGAGGGTCGAAGCCGCGGCCGCGGAGGGAGGAGGACAAGATGGGCCTGATGTCGAGGAAGAGGAACAACACGACGAATTGGAAGAAGACGATGAGGATTCGACACCCAAAGATCGAGCCTCGTCGTCCGGAGTCGTGGTAGGGACAGGTGGTAAAAGAGCGAGTGGCAATTTAGGCGCTGGACAACGTGGAAGAGGTGGGCTGACCAAAGGGAAGAAGGCGAGGAGGGTATCGATGCACGAGAGTGCCGAGGATGTCGAGATGGGAGAAGTGACGGTCGCTTCTTCGACGATGACGGCGCCGAGCCGAGGAGCAAGGTCGGCAAGGTCGATGAAAGGGAGTGCGGCGGGGACGAGTTCTGGGAGACTGTCGAGTGGGACGAAGAGCAAGGATACGGGCCGATCGATCACACCTCTTGGGGCACCTTCAGCTGGACGAGATGAGCGCCCAGCCACCGAGGAAGCGACAAAGGAGGGTGGTGACGAGCAAAGGCCTCAAGAAGCCGAAGAAGCCGAGGAAGACGAAGAAGAAGAGGAAGACGACAACGATGACGACTCCAAAAACAACGGCAAAGCCCCCTTGACGGACACGCAGAAGCGTTCGAACCACATCGCTTCCGAACAAAAACGACGCAATGCGATTCGATCGGGGTTTAAAGATCTTGTCGACTTATTGGCGGCGGGGGAGACGGCTTCGGGCATCGTCGTCGCACCTCCTGAACCTGAAGGAGGAAACGATGCGAGTGGGAATGGGGGCAAGAAGAAACGAGCCTCGAAAGGGACGGGCAGGGGGAGAGGAAGGAAAGGCGAGGTCGCAGCTGGAGGATCCAAGTCGGTCGTCTTGGAAAAGGCCGCGGCGTACATCTTGTGGCTCGAGAGGGGAAACCAGGCGCTAGCTGCTGAGGTCCAGAGGATGGAGGTGAATATGAGGCAGATTGGGATTGGAACGGTTTGAGACCGCCGAATTCGGGTGGTGTCGTCTTCCCAGTGGTAGCAGCAGTGCGCTTTTACGGTGTGCGTTCAGATGTAGAAGTTTCTTGTTGTTTCATTCATTCGAACCTCCATGGATGTGTCATTAAGTGGGTATGCGGATTCAGTTAAATACAGTAAATTACATCACACCAACAGTACATTATGTCACACCAACCATCCCTGGCATTCGGCCCGGGCTTTCAACCTCCATCTCTCATTCTTTCCCTCGTTATCCCCATCCCCTCGCCTCAAGGCATCCCGAAGGGATTCCCACTGAACAAAGAACCGATCAACAAAAGGCCGGACCAAGCGTGCCGAAGCGGATAAGCGCCGTGTTCGGGCCAAGGACTCGATGTAGATCAGACCTGGGGAAGAGAGACCCAAGAGCTTTTTTTTTTCGACAGGAGCATGAGGAATCGTCAGCTCGGTTTGTTCCTCCGCAGGAAAAAGTCTCGAAGGCTGCTTTGAGTTGGTGCTGTGACTGACCCTAGGTAGGAAACTCGCTAATACGATCGGGACGCAACTTCCCGGACCGTTCAATAGAACGACATCGGCGAAAACGAGACCAGGGGAGCGATTGACGAGTGGGACAAGGGTGAGGAACCAGAGACAGTACGAGAGCGAGTAGAGCGTCGTGAAGGGAGAGGTGAGGTACGATTGATGAACTTTACGGGCTCGAGGGATGCGCAAGATCGTGAACTGGGTCGGGGGGGGCATGGGGAAAAAGTGAGGTGGGGATCAGGATCAGCCAGTGAGGGGACATGTGGGGGGAGAGGACTAAAGGTCCAAGGGAGGGTGTAGGGGCAGACTTACGCGGCCGCCGTTGATGGACCTTTCAAGTGCCAGAGCTTTATCCTCGGACATCTTGTCACCCATTCCAATGAGATAGGTCCGAGTCGTGTAGCGTTCCCAATCGACGCCAGAGAGCAACCGCATCATCTCAGCCGTATGACCACCTGCACGACCATCACGCCGAACCTCAGATCTACACCGTGGTGAACGCTTCTCCTTCTGTTACAATGCTGATTGTGCTGACCTGATCCCAGGAATACGGCCAGAGAGGCCGGCTCATCCGGTTTGCGAAGGGGTCGTCGTCGCTTGCGATGCGGTGACGTGTTGGCATGGGTCGCACGGATCACCCACACTAGTCGAATGATCGCAAGAGTGATCAGCAGGATCACTGCTGCCAATAGTTGCATCCATCGCCGCAGCTCCATGGCGAGGCTGGCAGGGCCAGAGCGCAAGGGGTTCGAACATTCAGGCGATCGGAATGCTCAGATCGTCGACGAGACTCCGACGAGTGGTCAAATTCATTTTGATGTGGTAAACACGAGGTAGCGGGTACAGGAATGTGAAATGCATTGACAACAAACAGATTTCGGGAAAAAAGAGACAGCCTGACGACCGAGACGAGAACACAACATCCTAACGGGTCTAAGCCTTCCCTCACCGCCCATCGATCTTCCCACCCCCAACGATGCTCGGTCTCCTCAGCCCACCGTGCCCATGCGTACTCAGCCCCAGTCCACTCGAAGGTCTCCTAGCTCCACTCGGTGCAATGCTGGTGCCCAGCATCTCATTCCTCGAACTAGGCCGTCTCGCCTCGATAGCCGAAGAAGGTCTCCCAACCCCCAAACTCGACGTGTTTGAAACGACCGAAGACGGTCTGGCCGAACTGAACCCACTTCCCGTTTCGTAGCTCGCCGAAGGCGCTCTTCGAGCTCGTGTCGAGGTCGCAAGTTGGGGTGCACCCCAAGGGGCTCTGGGCCTGGCCTGGGGCCCTGCAAAGGAAGGCGTGGGCGATCTCGAGTCGCGCAAGGAAGGCGTACCGGACCTCGATGACATGCCCAGCCCGTTGGTCGAGGTCATAGATGTCGTCGTCGCCGTCGAGGCTGAGAGGCTCGACAGTCGCGAAGGTGGCCGAACGGGGATGCTCGTCCGACCTAGACTAATCCTCATCCCTGATCGTGAAGGCGGTCGCGTACTCTGGCTTGTCAATCGCTCCTCCTCCGTCGAGGTCCGATTCGATCGAGAGCTCGTCCGACCATGTGACATCCTTTCCACCGCACTTGACGGTCCGCTCGATCCAGAGGTGACGCTTCTTCCAAGCGTACTCGTCGAAAGTGCGGTCAATCTCTTCGCCGTTGTACTCCTCGTCAGCGAACTCGCTCCCCCAGGGCTTCCGAAACTCGCTCGAGGGATCCCACTCGACGTCCCGTTCATGTTGGAGAGGTTGCGCCTTGAATCGAGCCGAGACGTCAACTGTCGAACACGATCGGTCATGTCCCTCATATCCCGGATCATCCCGTCGGCTCGCTTTTCTCGCACCGACTTGGGGGTCCCAATTCGAGATGGGGTCGAGGCGGCGGCAGTGTGGGCAAGATCTCGCTTTGCGGTTGACCGGGCAAGAGCGGCACCGCTACCGCTTGATGGTCGATAGGCGGCTGGGATATCAGGGACGGGAGGGGGAGGTGAAGGCAAAATCGGAGTGCCGAAAGCGTCGGTCAAAGAAGATGAGGTCGAAGTCGACGCAGACGCGAACGAACGCGACGAATGTGTCGTCGAACGAGCTGGTGTAGGATTGACGAGTGATATGGAGGGAGGAGAGAAGGGGGTGGTCGAAACGGGCTGTGGGTTGGCCTTGGTCGGGGTAGCGAACGCATCCTCCTCATCTTGTCCCAGCTGATCGGTGTCGCTCGTCGGGGCAGGTTGCGGAGATGGTGTTGTACGCGTCGGTGTAGTTGCTCGTGGATATGCGAGTGGGTATGTTGTCGCTGCTTGTGATCGCACGACAGCCATCTCTTCATGTAGATCTGCGGGAGATGCAAGCGGCTCAAGACAGACTCTTTGACTGCGCCTAGCGCTTCAAGTTGCCACGTACCTCTTAGCTCATCCTTCAGCCGCTGTACTTCTTCGTCGAGCTGTGCCTTGTTGACCAGCTCCTCTTCGAGCAGTGCGATGCGTTCAATCGACTTGCCGTATCGATTCTCGAGATCCTGTAGCGACGAATCCTTCTCCCTGTAACGACCGGTCGACACATGAAGCGAGTCAGCCCATAATCCTGACGGTCGTATACATGATCTGGTGCGCATCGTCCTTACCTCTCACTTTTCTCGAGGTCGTCATTGTCGAGTTCCATGTCGCGAAGCTTCGTCCTGAGCTGCTTCTCGGACGTGCGCAGAGATTCGAGCTCGCGTTGCATGTGGGTCATTGTGGCGGTGTGTTCACGCAGCGCAGTCGTATACTTGATCTGTAGGATTGTTTCTCATGATCAGCAGTAGCAAACACGTCGATCCGACAGATGCTGCATGTCGTGAACGCGACGCGACAATTGAGTTGAACGATTCGTCGTCGCCTCGTCGAAGGCTGGCTGGCTGGCTTCCTCATTCGTGGTAGCACACACTCCATCCAGTTTTTTTTCTCCATGGGTACAGTCGAATGCTTGAATGGGACGCACCTTCCACTGCTCGACATCGGTCCTGGCTTCGTCCAAGCCCCTCCTCATCTCCTTTTCGCTCTTCTCCATCCTCGCCAGTTCCTGCTCGAGCTCATCCTGCAGCTCTTTGGACGACTCGGTGAACTCTTTGATGTCGTCGTTCGCGTCGGTGAGTTGGGACTGCAACGAATTGACGAGGTCGCGGTAGTGCGCGATCGCTGTCTCGGGCGAGGCGAACGATGGCCTGTGGGGATGGTTGACTTATAGGGTCAGCTGCGGTGCGCGAACTCCGTCTTGAGAGCTGGGGAAAATCAAAACTCGCTCTTCATCCGCCATCGCGGACAAGGCTCGTGAAGAACGGTTCGGACGCGTCGACAAGCTCCGTACAAGCACCGGGACGGAAAGCAGGAGGCAGCAAGCCGACGGTGGTGCGGCCTTCGTTGGCGCGGCCCGTGCGCGAACAACCCGGCGCATTCCTAATCGAAGCTTTCTGCGACGGCCTAAGTAAAGTGATCGATCAAACCTTTGCGCCAACCCGCCACCCACCCCACTCGACAACAAACTTCGCAAGCAAGCAAGCCGCCGGAGCAGCTGGCTCCCGGCACTCGCCTGCACACTCCAAATTTTCCAACCTCAGCGTACCTCTGTCTCCATCTGACTCTTTCTTCCGCTGCATTACCTGGTAAGTGACCTGTTTGGGCGTGGGACTGGGACTCGGAGACTGGCCGACTGCCATCATTGACATTGCGCTCGACTCGGCCGCACGAACCCTGACCGACCCTCCACCTCGCGCCCACAGCAAGCTCAGCCAACTCAGCTCAGCTCAGGTCCAGCAACAAGTGCACAGAAACCGCCACCAAACATGTCCTTGATGAGCATCACTCCAAACACCCGAGTGTGTGAGTTCCCCTACCTTCGAATCCCGCCTCACGAGTGGCCTCGAGCCTGGCGGAACTGCACACGTCTGCCCGCGAAAGCCAAAAATAACCGATTGGGGCGACCCGACTAATTGGGGCCACCTGTCAGGGGCTTATTCCGCGCTCGTCGCTCTGTCGGGGTGTTTGTTCGGAGGCGATACAGGGTCCATCGGATCCATCACAGTAAGTGCATACTCGCAGCAATGTCTGGCCGGTCCCGCCGTCAAACTGACCGCACGAGATGCAATCTTCACCCTCCGCTTGTGTGCGCCACATTCATGTTCGCGCATCATTCGACCCGCGACCTGTAGGAGATGCCTCATTTCAATGAACACTTTGGTCAACTTTCCGAATTGTAAGTTAACGCTCTGATCCCCAGGCAAAAGAGTGGGCTTGGATCTTCGACGAGAGAAGATACTGATCGAGCTCCTCTCCATTTCCTCTCCCCCGCCAGCCTCCGAGGCTTCATCGTCGCCGTCATTCTCATCCCCTCAGCCATCACAGGAATGTTCGCCGGATCCGTAGCCGATCGCATAGGCCGAAAGAGGACCATCTCGATCGGCTCCCTCATCTTCGCGGCGGGAATGGCGATGTGTGTCGTGGCCCCGAATTTGATCGTTCTCATTATTGGGAGGTGTGTCGCTGGAAGTGGAGAGGGGCTTTTTCTGAGCGCGGGTAACGTTTACTTGTAAGATCTGTGTCTGACCCGCAGCCAAAGCAGACTCATTCCATGAGCTCATTTACATTCTGCTCACTGCTCCAGGTGTGAGATATCCCCTAAGCATATCAGGTAAGCATCTTGAAGCGTTCAAGCCCACAGGTGCGGTTGGGAATACTGAATGCATTTGAGCTGATCACGCTCATCTTACGAGCAGAGGTCGGATCATGACCATGTACCAGATGCATGTCAATGGTAAGGCGTTCTACCTTCGAGACCAATAGCTTTATTTTTTCAGAGCATGGCTGATGTTGGCACAACTGGCTGGCTCGATGCAGGTGCATTAGCTATCGGGTTTTTCGTCTGTTACGGCTCGATCCAGATTCAAAGGTGGGGCTTCCAGTGCAGTCTGATCTGACCAGAATCTGACGCCGGCTTTTGGGGGGTTGTTCTGAAGCTCATTGGCATGGCGGCTTCCGATGATCATCTCGACCTGCGTCGGCCTGATCGCCGGATTCGGTTCGCTCTGGATCCTCCCCTATTCGCCCCGGTGGCTCGTCTCGCAAGGACGCACGCAGGAAGCGAAAGCCGTATTGGACCTGATTACGGAACACAGCGATGAAGAGGAAAGGAAAGAGCTCCTGTCGTTGCCACCGAGAGGCGACAAAGCGGGGTGGATCGATATCTTTAGCAAAGGGGTTCGAGGTAGAACAATCCTCGGGGCATTCTTGAATGTGGGTGGACCGTTGTTGATGCTGTGGGCGTTCGCAGGCGCCATTGGGCTGAATCACTGTTCTTTGGTTGATAAAGGTCTTTCAGCAACTCAGTGGTATTGACTTTGTGCTGTTTTACGCGCCTCTTCTGTTCGCACAAGCTGGTCTCGATCCCAAAACCTCCGCTTTCGTCGCTTCGGGTGTGACGGGTCTCGCCCTTTTCGCAACAACGGCACTAGCGGCGACCTGGGTCGACAAGATTGGAAGAAGGACACTGTTTTTGGTGAGTTTGCATTTGAAGACGTGCAGCTTAATTTGACATTCATGCCTCGTGAAACTGAGTGTTCCGTCACCAACAGTGGGGTGGACTCGCAATCGCCATCTGTCACGCATGCATTGGGTCGCTTTGTAAGCGCACCTGTAGTGATGGTTAGAGGCGTTTTTAACTCATGTGTAGCACCATCTTCAACCCTCAGATGCCTCTGGTGCCGCTTACAATGAAGGCGGCAAATGGGCGATCGTCGTCCTGATCGAATTGTACACCATCATCTTCGCTGGAACGTGGTCGCTTGTCACTCGACTCTACAGTACCGAGATCCAACCGAGTCGGACGAGGTCACCGGCCTCTTCGTTCTGTATCGGAGCGAATCAGCTCGTCAATACGCTCGTCGCGTTGACGAGTCCAGCTTTCCTCGCCAAGAGTCCATTTGGTGAGCTCACGTTGCTCCCCAGTTTCGACGGGTGCGTGGAGTAATCAGTGCGCTGAACTTCAAGCAATAATTTGCAGGGCCTTATTTCCTGTATGGCGGGCTGTCGGCCTTTGCCACTGCTGTTGCTTACATATATATGTACGTCAGCAGCCAGATCCGCAGCGGATCGTATTTGCCTCGTTGACTCACCATCCTGACCTTTCTCGCAGGCAAGAAACGATCGGCAAATCCCTCGAAACGTAAGTCATTCCAACTCGCTGGGGATGAGTCCCTCACTGACTACAATACCATCCCCTTTACTCCTGCTACAGCATCGATTCTTTCTTCCACGACTCGCCAACCGCCGTCACTTGGCCACCAGCTCTCCGGCGTGCTGGCGCACGTCGTACACAGGCGGCGGCTCGTCGATCCTCTCGGCGAAGAAGCTCAGGCGCCTACGTCGACGAGAATGGCAAGCCCATGTTCCCTGGTCATTACGGAATGGAGAGGCTGGGAAGTAGTATTGGGTCTGCAGGGTTGCAAGGGAGCGCGATTGATGGATAGACGTGGGATGGAAATGACCTGGCGAGTGCAGGGGTGAAGTTGGAGCGTGGAACTTCCGGACAACTCTCTTACGAGCTATAAAGCTCAAGTCACCAGAGCGTGCGTTAGAGCTATATTCTGTGTATTAATGTGTTCGAGTAGTGAAAACTGAAATGCCCCAGCCCGTATACTGTGTATGAAATGGTTGACGATCAATTTCCTCAGTCAGATCGGGCAGTCTTCCCTGCCAGTACCCCGAATACCCTACCGAAGCAGATCCTATAGAGGCTCTCGACTCCACTGCATCTTGGTGACACAGCAGAACTGGGCTTGACTCGCCGCACCTGGCGCCAATGAACATTCTTTGATGAGAGATGCGTCGACTCCAGGGCCCCGGACGGCTCGGTCAAGCGCCCGGCGCCAAGCCGCGGAGGGCCGAGCGGCGGCTCGCCCAGCCGCTTCCATCGGGGAGCAACTCATTGTGATGTAGGCAGGTATATATCTATAAGCCGCCAGAGGTCGTTACATACACAGTTTAGGTACTTACCTACCAAAGGAAGATGTTCAGGTACAAGTCACCCCTGGTCTTGAGTATTTGAGAGCTGTAAGACATCTCGGCGGCCTTTGCGCGCGGACTTGGGTTGCGGAAGCCCCTATCGAGCTGAGAAGAGGTCCAACACCTCATGGCTGCAGGAGCATCATCGCCAGCGGTTTCCTCGGGGGATCTTGAGAGAAGCAAATGAAGCCAACCTTTGTAATACCTACATACCCAACGCCTCCAGGGCACGTTGCAGAACTTTTTCGACAAGCTTCCATGAACGTCCATGGATGAGTCAAAGACGTAAGCGCCCCGGTGCCCTCGGCGCGGCGCGATCTCGGGCTCCGACCAAAGGCCGGAGGGCAGTAGCCGTGGGTAGAGCAGGAAACCTAGGCTTAGGTAATACTCGTTCCATTTTGTCCCATCGCTACGCGCGCTTAAACGTTTTTGGTGACGTGTCGCACGTGTCGCCGCAGAGATCGGCGTCAGAATTGAACGAGAATTGTTTCGGACACCAACGGCGGCGGAGCACCACGTTATGGCCCGTGCCGACACCATGGCTGCGGAGCAGGCTTGACTCACGGGGGTTTCTTGTCCTTTCGTAGAATGATTGTGGTTGCATGGACGTTCTATTCACTCATATCCCTTGCCTCCCTACTTTACCTTTCAATATAGCAACACCCAGGGACTTAATCCCCCGCGCCTACTAGAGTCTACAACTTGGCGCCCCCACCCCGAGTCGACTAGTATCGAAAGCGGCCCTCGTTCGAATCTGGCTGGTCTTTCAGCGCTTCATTTCCTCTCGTCCAACCGTCGCCGCCGCCAAACTGCCTTCGACCTTTTACCCGCTATCTAACTTAGAATTTTCACCCATCAACCATCTGAGACGTAATGACAATGTTTTCCTCCTTCTGGCCGTCAAAGCCCAAGATCTCGGTCACCCTCGTTCAAGAAGCCGTCTACATCCATCCGTCGGCGGTGGATGATCCCGAGTTCTGGCAAGAGACTCTGCCGTCGCCCGATCCACTCCTCTTTGGGACGGTCTTGCTTTCTTTGCAGTCCCCGAAAGCATTCGATCGAATCAAGGTCGTTCTCGAAGGACTTTCCGACGCGTGTGGTAAGTTCATAAGCTACAATCTCGAGATGCTCGAGCACCGGTCGAAACCCCATGAGATTCCGAAGGAACTCGTGGACGTCATTGATCCAAGTATTTATGACCTCAAACATCGCAGGCGGTAGTTCATTCCCATATGAAACAACAACAACACTACACAAAGAAGTTTGCGTCGAACTTGACGGCGAGGTCCTGCCCATAGGGAACCACGCGTGAGTTCTCCCTTCCCTGGGCCGAACCTCCAAAACATTCAGCGCTGACAGCCTTTCTGGTCTTCCTTGTCACCATACAGCTTCAACTTTAGCTTCATCATCCCTTCGAATACGGCTGTCTATCAGAAGTGCAATTATGGTCGCGTCCGACACTTTGTCAAGGCGACAGGCTACCTCTCGGGCACGCTCACGGGATCAATCACCACGCCTCCTGTCGGGTTTTCTGTCGTGGCGAACCCAAGCAGACCGGGAGAGCTCCCGCTACCGACCATCATCGACATCCAAGATATCAACGAGCATCTTGGACCGGTGGGAATTCAGATCAACTCCCCCCATCTCACGGTAGCCAGTCTATTGAGCCTTCGTGTCGCGCTTCCGTCCCCACCAGCCCCCGTCGAGATCAAATCGATCAACTCTAGCATCCACCAAACTTTCGAAGTTCACTACGCCGACGGCCGCGTAGTGAAACCGCCAATGCAAAAGCAACTGTTGACCAAAGTCAGCATGAAGGCGTCACCATCTCTTGCGGTGCCAATCTGCAGTCATACACCGGAGTCTTCTGATGAGCTGGGGCCCGAACCCGCACAACGCTTCCTCCGCAAACCTCTGCCTATGGATCCCATCAACCAACCGTGTTGTCCTCCGAGACCCGACATCCCAGAAGCCGACCCTCTCCCGCTCAGGCTTCTGAAAGACCAAGAGGATGGTTTTGTTTACCATAGGATGTTCCGCTGTCCGACAGACGACTACATCCGACCTACAACTCTGGCACGGTGCAACAGCCCCATCAAGGTCGCGCATGCGGTCGTCATTGACATCCGGTATCGAGTCGTCAACCATCCCGCCAGCGAACTGGATCAAATCCTGACGATCCGGAAACCGATCCACATTACCTCATGTTGCTGCCTCTGGGACTCTCTTCTCTTACCCGTTTACACGCAAAAGTCACCAACGGTCGTCAAGCGCCCGGCCAGGGAGCAGTGCATGTGCACCTTCTCACTCGAGACGATGCTTGATCGGGATGGCGAGGCATTGCAGAGGGCTGCGTCGATCGAGTCGCCAACGGGAGAAGCGAGGCTCATTGATTCTGAGCGGGCGCACAAATCACCATCTTATAGCGAGACGTCGTCTTACGTGTCTTCTCTGGTGGAAGCCCCGAGTCCGGTTGCTGAGAATTCACTGTGCAGAGCTCAAATGGAACGGTCGGCCTAATAGGTGTGGTTTAAGTGCTGACGTATTGCATTGAAAGAGTCTAGGTATCATACTGTAGTTAGATAGATCGATCAATCCTAATCTAATTCAGTGAAGGTTGAGCTACGCTGCCGCGAAGCACTCTTGTAGTCATTCGGATCGCAAACCCCATGTGGCCGTGAGCGAAAACCGGGTCATTTGCGCAGTCGCAGGACTATATAAACTGTCGCCAATCTCTGGATAAAGCTCGAACGATACAAATCGTTCAATTCCAACGCCTTCCCCAACAATATGAGGGTTCTAGGTTTCCATGTGTTTCGTCGAGCTTTGTTCAACCGCGTTCCATCTGAGACAGTCGAGTGAGCGCGATACCCGGCGCTTGGCGGTCTCCGGATGGCGCCGAGACACAGGCGGCATCTTCCTGGCGTTTCGGCGCGACTTTCGTTCCAACGCAATCTTTCCACGTTGCATGTTTCCCACACTCACCTAGAAGCCAGGCAGACACCAGGTAGGTAGGTACCTCTTCATCACCAATGTCCGCCCGCCGGCGCTTTTGAAGTTGAGTACCCCGGCCCGCCGCGGGGTCTATCGAACCCGGTCATCGAAGCCGGCAGAGCTTCTCGCGAACTCATTCTCGAATGAGAATTTTGCGAGAATGACCTTGTCTACAGCGGTCTCGCGTCGTGCACCTTATCCTCTCCCTTTCATCAGCCGGTCTGCGAAGTTTTAGACTTCCGCCCGTCCGTCGGCGCCGTCACGTGGTGTCGGCGCGCTGCTTACCCATTACCCATCGCTTAGTAAACCTTGCCGCTCCCGTGGATCACCTTATTCGACCAACCGCGGCCATATGCTGCCAGTGGGAATCCCCCACATCGCATCGGTTTCGACTATTCCCACTCCCCATCTCGCTACCCGTGGCTTCTTGCGAACATGCTCTCCTCAATGCTTTCCCGCCCCAAGATCTCGGTCACGTTGGCGCAAGAAACCGTCTACGTGCACCCCATGTGCGTTGACGAGCCGTGGCAGGACAGCGCGCCTTCGCGAGAGCCGATCGTTTCTGGAACCGTGCTGCTCTCATTGCCTTCTGCCAAAGCGGTGAATCGGATCAAGGTCGTCCTCGAAGGATTGTGTGATGCTTTCGGTGAGCTCACTTTGACCGCAACATTTCTCCCCGGAAATGCCGAACTTTGAGATCGCGTTCGAGGCCGACTCGAGTCAGGCGCGTCCACTCTGGGAGCTGCGGCCGTGGCTGAATCGCCAAAGCTTCATGAGGTGGTGAGGCATGTTGAGTCACAGCTAGCTGAATGGAGGTTTAATGGTGCACACAAATCACAGGCGGCTATGTATCACCTTACGAAAAGTCCACAACGATGCACAAAGAAGTCTTTGTGGACCTCAACGGGGAGGTGCTGCCTGCAGGCAACCACGCGTGAGTTCCTTTTCCACCATGGCCATCTTCTGCTTCACTTCACGTGGCATGGCTGCTGATTTAAATTTTGGGACCTTTCACAGCTTCAATTTTAGCTTCATCATTCCTTCGAATACGGCTGTCTATCAGAATTGCAACTTTGGCCGCGTGCGACACTTTGTCAAAGCAACGGCATGCTTTACAGGGGCTCTCGTCGGAAACATCACGACCCCACCTGTGGCCTTGTTCGTCGTTGCCAATCCAAGCCGGCCAGGCGAACTCCCACTACCGACCATCATCGACATCCAAGATATCAACGAGCATCTTGGACCGGTGGGAATTCAGATCAACTCCCCCCATCTCACGGTAGCCAGTCTATTGAGCCTTCGTGTCGCGCTTCCGTCCCCACCAGCCCCCGTCGAGATCAAATCGATCAACTCTAGCATCCACCAAACTTTTGAGGTTCACTACACCAATGGCCAAATTGCCAAGCCACCCACCCAGAAGCACCTGTTGACCAAAGTCAGCATGAAGGCATCACCATCTCTCGCGGTTCCCATTTGCACGACGGAGTGCGGATCTGATGCACCCGAGTCTTCTGATGAGCTGGGGCCCGAACCGGCTCGCCGATTTCTCAAACGCCCTTTGCTGCTTGACCCATCTCACACCCCATGTTGTCCTCCGAGACCCGACGTGCCCGAGCTCGACCCATTACCCCTCAAGCTTCTGAACGGTCAAGAAGACGAATTCATCTACCATCGAATGTTCCGATGCCCTACGGACGAATATATTCGCCCGACGTCTATCGAAGAGTCTAACAACCTCATTCGCGTATCTCACGCCATCGTAGTCGACATTCGATACAAGCGTTCGGGCCAGCCTGCGACTGAACCGGATCAAGTCTTGACGATTTGCAAGCCGATCTCCATCACGTCGTGTTGTTGCCTGCTCGATTCACTCCAGTTGCCCGTCTATACCCAAAACTCTCCCATATCGATCCTGAAGCCTTTAAAAGAGGTCTGTCTGTGCACCTTCACACTCGAAGCGATGCTTGATCGCGATGGGAGGCACTGCAGCGAGCGGCGTCGATCGAGGAACCCACAGGCGAGGCGAGGCTCATTTGCTGCGACCGCTCCTCGAAGTCGCCGACCTACACCAAGCCATCTTCCTATGCCTCTTCACTCGTACCATTACCCAGTCCGCCTGCTGAAGACTGAGAGGTGTAACTCGTTTCGGGCGGTGTACCATTTTGGGTCTGGGATCTTGGGGCTCTATTTATCCTCGCAGTATAAGTAGACCTTCCATTTTTGAATGCATTCAACACATTTTTATTCGTACCTACAAACACTCTCGTTACCCTACCACTTCATACCTCAAGCTTCGGCGACTTGGGTAATCTTCTCCCCTTCTGCCTCGTCGGCAAGTTTTCGACAGCTCGTCACAACATCCAGAACCTCGCCCAGTATCTTGCCCAGACCATGATCTTCTGAAGTGGTCATGATTAAACTCTCCTCGATCGCCATCAACGCTTCGGCCCCAGCCTTGGCTTCAGCGAAATCGTGTCGTTCCAACCTCGCCCACACGCTTTCCCTGGTCGCGTTCGCTCCGCCTCCACTCTCTTCGACAGCGGCGAGCTGCTCAAAGATTGACGTCGCGCCGGGACCCATCAGGGAGTGGACCGACGCACCTCCGGCTGCTGCACCGAGAGAAAGCTTGACCGTTCGAGCGACATTGCGAATGACGATGCACGCGAGGAAGCCTAGGCCGGCTGGTTCTCCCGTATCGTCCAAGACGGCATGGTAGCGATGGTGCAGTAGCGTGCTTGCGGAGTCGAGGACGGGAGGTGGGTTTAGTCGCTTTGCGGAGGTGGCCGTGGCGGTGGAATGATTGGCGGCGAGTGACTCGATGTCGAGGTGCGGCAAGGAGGGGACGTGCACGCGGACGTGGATCAACATCTCTTTCCGGTTGAGCGTCGTGTAGGGGCATTTGGTCCAGTAGCATTTCGTCGCAGGGGAAGCGACGGAGACATGTCTCTGCTCGAGGTGAGCGTACAGCGCAGGAGCCGATTTGTACCCGGACGCCGCGTCACAACCCGTCCATCTGCAAGCAAAGACTTTTTCGAGATCTGTGGGCAGACGGGGGTACTCAATCGACGTCAATGGATATGCCGGGTGGAAACCTTGAGAAGCGAAAGAACTTACCAACTCGCTCGCGAACTCGCAGTCCTCGAATGATGAACTTGCGCTCGTTCCCTTCCTGATGAACCATCGGCATCGCAGTGGGGTGCGCCTCGGTCGACATCTTGATCACTTCGGCGGCGGCGAGCAAAGATGCGCTCACTGGGACAGAGGCCAATGGTTTCTCAAATTCGGCCCGATAGGCCGTCCAGAACGCGACTTGGGTCAAACTTGATTCGGGATCGGCTTCGAAGGTGTATCGCATCCTACGCGTACAGTCAAGGATTGTGTCAATGTCGTATTTTCGGGGGCAAGGAGGTAAAATTACTGACCAGGTCAAGGTCCTCTCTGGCTCATTGAGGATTCGCAATTTCGCACTCTCCTCGGCGTCTAGCTCTGCAGGGTTCTGCACCTTGAGCATCGCAATCCCAGGGTCCGATGAATGTCGAGGTTCCAGCTTGTGATGCCACTCGGCGGCCTGCCCTCCTTTGACCGGAAGTGTCACCTCGACAATCTCCTTCCTCGCGCCGATGTGGAACTTGGTCGTCACGAGGGACAGGATACCTCGCAGATCGGGACGAGCGGAGAAGGCAATCGCATTCAGTGGGATGAGGGTGTGTTGGTACATGAAGTCGAGCACGGCCGAGGAAATCTCGAAATCGGCGACAGGGAGCAGTTCAACGGCCGTGTCGATGGGGTGGGGGTGAGGTTTCGGTAGAGGGGCGTGCTCGTGGTATGAAAACAGTGCAAAGACGGGTTCGGATTTGTCGTTTTGGGAAAGAGCCGTGAGGCACCGGAAGGAGGAGATGAGGAGGGCTCGGTCGGTCGATCGGGTGAGAGCGACAAGGAGGGGGAAAAGACGCACGGCCGGCGACGAAGCTGGTTCGGGCGCTCGTTTCGAAGGGCCGTTCGCGTGCCCTGATGCCTCTTTCAGCGTCGCAATCGCATACCCAGGCAGTGTAAGAGGTACATGATCGGCGATGACTTCGAGCACTTCGAGGACATGAAGCCGTAGCTCGGCGATCTCTTCACCGTCGGGTCCCCCCCGAGCGCCTTCCTCGAGCACATCAGCGATAAAAGCGGGCAGCTTCTTGCTCGTTTGCAACAACTTAGCGCTGGACCGTTCCAAAGCGATGTTGCGAATGACGAGCCCGGCCTCGCACGCCCTTCGTCGCCAAGTCTCTCGTTCGTGGTCGACGGAGAGCGCGTTGAGGTGGGCTCGGACGGTCGCGCGTTGCGCACTCTTGACGTCGAGGTACGATGTGACGATCCCGATGAGCGCGTCGATGAGTCCAGGAAAGTCGGGTAATCGCAGCAGATCGGGATCTGTGCCTGCTACTTGGACGAGGCGCTCGAGCGCGAAATCAATCTCGCCTGGCAGACCGGACCGCAGGGACAGGATGAGGCGGTTGTGAGGCCCTGGTTCCAGGTAGTGAGCTATTTGTGAGGTGAGTGCATGGGTGTCAGCGAACGGATCCGACCACGGGTACAGGTCTCCTTGAAAGGTACGATCGCTTCACCGCGATGACGACGACGGCGACAACGGAACTGAACGCGTCGCACGGGCCGGCGAGACAAACACACGGACGAGAGTGAGAGAGACTTACGTCCACCGAAATGAGCGGCCCAGCGCTCCCTCGCCAAGGCCCGCCCACCGAGATGAGCATGACTTGATGCGACAGTCGAAGCAGCAGCCGCCCCAGCGTTGCGGGCGCCATAAGGTCGGGCCCCGGCTTGAGCGCTATAGCCTTGAGGGCGAGACGACGAGCTCGACCCAGGCGTCGGATAAGGCATCGAGGTGTTTGGGTACGGCTGGGTGCGAGCGTAAGTGGTCGGACCAGGTCGCACAATGAGTGATGAGCCCGCGCGCGTGAACATTTTGTCGAGTCGTCGGCCGCCTGGGAGGGGAGAGGAGGGGGTTGGATGCTCCTTGGAGATCTCCTGACTGAGCCTGGGACGCGACGCGCCTTGTATCGAATGGAAGGGGGCTTCGCGAGAGGGGGTGTGTGGTAGCTGCTCCTCGAGCCTGCGCGCGCAAGGCGGGCTTGAGCTGGCCACTGCTGGCAACCAGCTTGAGACTAGCCTCGTGACCGGAGGTCAAAGTGTAGAGTAATCCCAGAATTTTGCCAGTAGTAAGAACGGAGGTCGTCCAAGTTGATCGATTGTATCTTTTTGTGTCCCTCAACGGTCATCAACCAGAGGTAGAGTGCTGCAGGGTACAATGTTCACTTCTTTTGGATTCCTTGGTTAGCAGGTGCCTAGTTCACTAGTTCCGAATATAAGTAGGTCCACCAGGGGGCACCTGGTCATTCCGAACCGGACGGCCAACAACTGCAGTGGCCGAAGTCGGTTCACGCCGGCCCACTCAGCTCGGCCTCCTCGCCTCTCGTCGCTTGTACGCGCTCGTGGTTTCGACTCGATCCGACTCGACTCGCCTCGCCTCGCCTCGCCTCACGTGCGTCGAGCTGAGCACAGGGGAAGGCCATGAACGACCGCTACCTGCCCTCCCCGGCGGGCACGCAACTGCTCGTCGACGTACGTGGTGCCGAGATCATCCCCTGTGACGACGACAGCCCTCGCATCGGCCTGCCCAACCACGAGGAGATGATCTCCCACATTGCTCTCGATGTCAGTGCCCCGCTCTCCCCTTTGGCTCCGGCCTTGGTGCCTTGGCTTTGACACGACGCAACCTCACTCCTTTGCCAATAGATCGGTGGGTCGTTGGCCAAGGTCGTCTACTTCACTCGAACACCCCGCAGTTCGTCGCGCAAGCCTCAGCCGTCCTCGACCGCCTCGACTTCGACTTTGACCTCTGCTTCGAGCTCGGTCGATTCCTCCTTCACGCCCAACATCCCTCGATCGACGAGGAACCGAGACAAGGCACCCGAAACACCGCCCGCGTCTCCAGCAGCGAAACCGAATGGATTCCTAAACCCGAAATCGCTTCTGCAACGCCCCTCCTCGATCCATACCCCCACCTCATCCTCCGCGTCTGCGGCCTCCTCCTCGTCCTCGGCCCCTTCTTCCAGCGCTCCATCAACAGCGGCATCTGGCACCGTATCATCATCCAGTCGATATCCGCCTTTCTCATCTCATCTGAGAAGACGGTCCTCGACTTCGCGCATCCCTTCGGGGGGCCGGCTCAATTTCATCAAGTTCGAAACCTCCAACCTGTCGGCGTGCATCGAGTTCCTGTCGACCCTCATCTCGTCCTCTGCGTCCTCGAACGGCGTTCCTCTGGAAGTGATGAAACGGAATGTCAAGATTATGGCCACGGGGGGTGGTGCGCACAAGTACCATCAACGTCTGAGGGACGAGCTGGGCGTCGAGGTCAGGAGGGAGGAGGAGATGGAATGCCTTGTCTTAGGGCTGGGCTTCGTGATGGAGGTTCCGAACGAGGTGTTTTGGTATTCGGATGAACTCGTACAGGCCATATCCCATCCTTCGACATCCTCCGCCACGACTTTCGCTCCAAAGGGCACACTGAACCCCTTCCACGATCCTGAACCCACGACCACCACGACCACCGCTGCCGCTCCAAGCCACGAAGACGAACTGCCGCGGCCCTCACCCAACCCACCCAACTACTCGCTCTCGTTCGACGCAAGCCCAGCACCGGCTCAGTTCCCGTGTCTGCTGGTCAACATCGGGTCCGGCGTGTCCATCATCAAAGTTGATGACTATGGCAAGTTCGAACGTATTTCCGGGACGAGTTTAGGCGGGGGCACGTTATGGGGTCTGTTGAGTTTGTTGACGGGCGCAAAGTCGTTCGATGGTCAGTCGATGTTGTTTCATCCCTGTTTTCCGATGACGTCGTTGCTGATCCCTCCCTTGATCCTTCTCTTTCGGTCAGACATGCTCGCCTTGGCCGACAAAGGTGACAATTCCTCGGTCGACATGTTGGTCGGTGACATCTACGGCCAAGACTATCAAAAAATTGGGCTCAAGTCCTCGACCATCGCCTCTTCCTTTGGCAAAGTATTTCGCAAAGACGTAGAACGAACCCCCACCTCGGACGAAGCCTCCGCCTCTTCGGAACCGGACCGCCCGAAAAAACACTTCAAGCACGAAGACGTCTCGCGATCGCTCTTGTACGCCATCTCGAACAACATCGGTCAAATCGCCTATATGAACGCCGAGAAGCATAACCTTGACCGCATTTACTTTGGTGGAGGCTTCATTCGTGGTCATGCGGCGACGATCTCGACCTTGTCGTACGCGATCCGTTTTTGGTCCAAGGGAACCAAAAAGGCCTTGTTCTTGAGACATGAGGGATACTTGGGGGGAATTGGGGCGTGGCTGAAGAATTTGAGTGAGGGGTATGAGACACCTGTGGTGGGGAGAGGGGAGGTCGCTTTGCCCGAACCGATCGAGGTCGGGTCCAGGTCGGAGAGGGAAAGCGAACACGAGGTGAATGTGAATGATAAGGATGACGAAGGGGAGGGGGAGGCAACACCGGTACCAACGCCGATATTCGATAGCGCCGTCAACGGGTTGCAGGCTGCATTGGAAGTGTCCTCGTCCAAGTCCAAGACATGAGAACACGGGTCTCGGACTTGGTCCGCGTAGTAATATTTCTTGGAATCTTATCTTCGCTCGCACCGCAACGTTGGCGAGGGGCCTTCGAATCCCACCGAAAGAGATCGTGCTTGTGTTCGTGTTCTATAGACAATATACTTCATTACCAACAGAAGAGAGTAGTACTACTATTCAACATGCGGGGAAGAGGCAAGCCGAGAGGGCGAGACAGAGCATCTAGCGAGCCACTAGCGATCATATGTTTTTGGTATGGATGGTTTACTTGATCTTCTCGTCAACCTTCTTCGAGACATCCTATAGGGAGGAAGAGTCTCAGAGACAATCAGCATGCCAAACGCGTGGGATGCATCACCCTAGCTCCTCAAACTCACCGATGCAGCCGAGTCGGTCTTCTTGGAAAGGTCATCAGCGATGTTGGAAGCCGACTTTGCCGCCGAGTCATAAGCATCAGAAGCCTTGTTCTTGAGGCTGTGCAAGCCGAACTGGCAAAACCTTTCAGTTCCAAGCACGCTGACCAACATACAAAGAAGCGAGAACTGACTCTTGGGTGCTCGAGTTGCTGAGCTCATCGGCTCCCTCCTCGACCTTCTTAGCGCCGGTTGCGATAATGCTGCGTACGAGAACACAAAACTGGATCAGTATCAACTCTCGATAACGAGTTCCGGTGCCATTGTACTAACTTCTCGGCGGCACCGATGGCGCTGGCAGCGACCTCTCGGACTTTCTGGACAACACCCTTGGCTTGGGGCTCGGCTTGATCGGCACCCTCCTGGGCGGTCTCCTTCGCCTGTTGAGCGCCACCGGCAACGACACTACGAAGAGAGAGAGAGAGTGGGGAGTAATGAGTCAGCACGGGTGATCTTATCATCAGAAACATTCCTGCGACTCGCGAGTAACTCGCATCCGACTGTGTCAAAAATTCTCCTCTGCGCCTCTCCCTCTTCCTCGACGAAGCGAAAGCACATAAAAGCTGATCAACTCACCCCTGAACCGTGTGGAGCACGTTGGCAGCCAAATCCCTCGACTCGTTGACGAGACCACCGAGGGTGACGCCACCTTGCTTGTTCTCGGTCGCGTCCTCGACGGACTCGGCGGCCTTGTGGCCACCGAGGCCGACGACGGACTTGGCGTATTCGACCGAGTGCGAGGCGAGGTTGGTGGCTTGGTGGAGGATGGTCTCGTCACCGACGGCACCACCGGTGGCGTTTCCGACTGTTTTTGTCAAGAGGCAGGAACGAGGGTGTCGAACGCGAGTCAGCGATCGATACGGATTTTTGGCGGGGGACAGCCCGGTGGAGCGGATCGACCCTCTGTCCGGGTCGGACGAGGGCTCTCTCAGAAGAAAGAAGCTTCTCCCTCGAGCTGAGGCTCTCGCCGTCACTGCACTGCACCGCACGGCCCACAGTCGACAGGCAGTCCAGGAGAACCAGCACCTCATAGGCTATGATCACTAGAATCGGTGTAGAGAGTAAAAGATCACTGACCCTTGTTGGAGATGGATTCGTTGGAAGACCTGCGGTGAGGGTTGGGTGGGGGCCAGGGCGAGGGGAGGGACGTCATCGACGGGTCAATCATCGTCAGCTCGTGAGCTGGTGGGGGGAGGGGCACGTCGTACGACCACACTACAGTATGTCATACAACTCACATCTTGGGTTAGTTAGTTTGGTTTTAGGTGTTGTAGTTTGGAGAGAAACTTGAATGAACAAAAGTGGATGGGTGTGGAAGGGGAGGGAGAGAGAGAGGGGGAGCGAGGGAGCGCGCGGCAGTTGAGGCCTTGCTGGACGTGGTGGAAAGCCGATCGCGATGTCGTCATAGCCAGAGTGACCAGCAGCGCCGTCGTTCATCGCCAGTTGCGCATGTCAAAACCTCGACGGGTTCGATCAATCACAGAAGCGCAAGAAAACTCCTTCCTCGACGCGTCCGATCGGAGCAGATCAGTTGCTCAACGATCATGTTGAGACGAGCGCCTCCTATCCCGTAACAGCCTGATTGGACCTCGCCCCTAAGCAGTTCTCTTCTCTCTCTCCTCTTCAGAGTTCCCTTTCACCAGTGCTTCTTGCAACGCTTGGCCACATCTGATTACAACACATGCTTAACAATCACACTGTACACCTACACTACTTCTTGACCTTGATGCCCAACATCGCCGCCATCCGATCACTGCTCTTGCCCTTTTTCTTCGAAGGCGGTGGCTTCATCGTCCCCACCGCAGCTTTCGAGACAAAGTCCCGGTGTTCGGCCGACAGTAAGGATGCCGGTGTCGGTTCGACTTGGTCCAACTTCCTCTTGATCGACGTCGTCGTAGCTGGTGCAGTGGACGTACTCGGCCCGGCAGACCCGGATCCCGGAGCGACGTCCTCTCCATCGTTCGGCGTCTGTGGACTATCGCCCGTTTCCGATCCAGAAAACGACAGCGCCGCGGCTTCTTCCAATTCAATGTCCGGTACGCCACCGACGTGGGTCCTCCCAAACACCTTCCTAATCTCTTGCTCGTCCTCCTCCTCCTGTCTCTTTAACCCTTGCTCGTACTCGGTCAACTTGCGCCGCACGTCCCGATCCCCCACTTCGACCATGGTCGTGACCCGATCCAAGACTTTGTCGGCGATACCGTCCTTCCTGCCCGCGCGTTCAATTCTCGCGTTCTTGGCTTTGAGCTCCTGCAACGCGTCGAGGATGTCCATCTCGCGCTTCGAGTCGATCGCTTTCGATTCGAGCTCGGCCATCGCGTTGGATTCTTCTTCCTCGAGTTCGGTCAGACGATCGACGTTGGGGTCCGTGTTGAGTGGTTCGGCACGCCAGGGTTCAAAATTGCGTTGGGCACCGTGTTCGGCTTGATAGTCCGAGTTTCTGGAAGGCGAGAAAAGATAGAGAGAGAGAGAGAGAGAGAGAGCGACCGGTCGGTCAGCCTGAGATGCTCGAGTGGGCGAGGCGGTTGGTTCGATTGAGCACTCACTTTGGATCTGTCTTGAATGTGATTTCGGCCGAGCACTGGGTGCATTTGATGTAGAATCGAAAGATCTGTACGCAAAGTCGAGAGGATGAGTGCCGAGCCGAGCAACGTTGCGCGATGCGATTCGAACCCACCTTTATGCCATAGTACTCTTCGCCCAGCACGGTCTCTTTGCGAGCGTTGAACTTTTTTCCTTTGTAAATGTACTCGCCACAGGTCGTGCAGCGCATCGAAAAGGGGGCCATGAGACGGACGACTTGTTGCTTGTCCTTGGGCATCTTTCGCCGAGGGATCTGGAGAGAGGCGCAGAGAGTGCATGGTTAGTTGGAGGTGCCAAGATGATGAGCCTGGGGTGTTGCGTTTACCTTTGAAGGATCAAAATCCGCGGGAAAGTACTGTGGGACGACAATGAGGTTGATCGAGTCAGAGGCCAGCACAGCAGAGGACTCAGAACGAGGTCTAGCGACGAGCTAAACTGACCTTGTTGAGTACTTTACGTTCCGACATATTGGCGAGTTAGAATGGAAGGTGAAGTGGGTCGGTGGGTCTGAGATGAGAGAGGTGGTAGTCGCTCGGCGTCGGGTGGTTGGTTGATGAAGCGACGAATCGGTTGAGGCGTGACGTGGGGGAGCTGTCGAGGCTGCGAGGTGACCGTGCTTGCTGTTACAAGAGGTGCGGTGAGATCCCGGAGGATGTTCGAATCCGACTCGGGTTGCGAGGGGCCGATTCCAATGCGGGTGCGGTGGTCTGAGGAAGAGCGGAGGCAAGAGACAGAAAGGAGGAGGTCCGAGCCACGTGCAGCGAGGCCGCACGATCGACTCGGCTCGGCCCGGACGGGCGCGGCTGTTTGAGCGTCCATCCGCGCACCTCGAGCTTCACCCACTCTCCACGCTCAGCACGCGCACACACCTTTGACCGGGACGACTCAACTGTGTTCCGGACACTTGGTCACTGAAAATGTCGGCGACCCAACCCTCCGTCTCGCTCTACGTCAGCAACCTCAACATCAACATCAAAAAGGACGGTGGGTAGCACATCGCTGAGCTGACCTTTCGTCGACCCCGTAGCATCGCCGACAGCTAACTTCCCTTCTTGTCAACAGAACTGAAACGATCGCTCTACGTCCTCTTTGGCTTCTACGGCAAGGTGTTGGACGTCGTACACGTAAGAGCGGCCAAGGTCCGTTCGACCGCCTTCATCGTCTTTCGTGAACTCGCACCCGCGACCGCCGCTTTGAGGGCGTTGGACGGAGAGGCTTTCTATGGATTGCAATTGGTACGTCGACAAGCCATTCTGAATCTTTGATGGATGCGCTGTGCATCACCAGGCGATCAGGCTTCCGAGCTTCGAGAATGCTGAACTGCGCTGCTCCGTCTCCCCAACAATTTCCCACCAGCGCGTAAGCTACGCCAAATCCCCTTCCCACGCCACCATCGCGTACCATGAAGGACCCGAAGCCGTGTACGCGATCAAGCTCGGCCTTCGGTCCGCCGCCGACGCCGCGAGCGGCAGCAACAACAAGTCCAAGTTGATCGTCTCGAGCGCGCAGAAGAACCAGCTCGACGCGCTCAAGAAGGCCAAGAGGGGGAGGGACGACGATGGTGCTACCGAGGAAGAGGAAGACGACGAGAGTGAGCATGGCGAAGGGCCGGAAAAGAAGAAGGGCAAGACGGGAGACGTCGAACAGCACGGCGGGCCAGAGGAGGAGGAGGATGGTACGTGCTTTCACGTGTTCAGATGTGTGGGGGATGTAGGAGCTAATATCTCTACTGCACCGCCTCTTTCAGATGCCATGGACGAAGAATCGGACGAGGAGGTACCGCTCCCCTCGGCAGCAACAGCAAAGTTCCCCTCCGAGGCCAGCCCATCTCTCTTCATCGAAGGCTTGCCCGCCGAAGTCACGGGCGAGATGCTGCTACCCTTGTTCCAACAGTCAGTACCAGACCAGGTTGAAATCACCATGGGGATTTCTTCACTGACGCGATACACCCCATTCTGGCATGCTAGATACCCCGGTCTCTCTTCGGTCAAGTTATTACCGACCCCTCCTGGCTCGGGAGTCAACGCAGGACGAGCACACGTCGTGTACGAGACCATCGGGCAGGCATCCACGGCCAAGGAAGCGCTGGACCAGTTCTTGTTGGCACCTCAGACACCCATGTCGGTCAGCTGGATGAAGAAGGCGTAACTTGGGGTGGGGGTGGAGGCGTTGGGGGTTGGGTCGAGCATGCGCTTCAGGAGCGATGCCTACCGAGGTCTGTTTGGTCTGTTTCAATGTGGACAGGTGGGAGAAAAGCGAGTTTGGATGATTCGCAATGTATTATTCGTATCATGCACCTTGTTCATGAGAAGTTCGAGGCCGGTGGTAGGTCGATGTAGATGGTCTCGGCGAGTTGCCGACTAGTAGGTCGAATTACGTCAAAGCAGGATGCGCTTGAAAATGCAGTAGTCAGTTCAGGCCGCTTCGATTCGCTCGATGACCTCAGCGGTGTCCGCGTCATTTCTTTCCATTCCACTCCACTTCACACCACTCTCTACCCACACCCCAACTTTACATCCACACCCATATCATTACTCAAGTCATGTCTGGAAAGTCCTTGCTCGTCGTCCTTACCTCGTGTGACAAGCTCATCAGTGAGTAAACGAACGCCTCCTTCCCCTCTGCTGTGCCCCACGCCACCACCGATCGAGTTCCACCACGTTCTACCGAACGATCTCGCGCGCTCGACTGCGCGCTTTCTTGTCACTGGTTTGTTGTTATGGCGCTACGTGATGGATTGCAACCAAATTTTTGGACCACTCATGATCTACCTTTAAAATCCTATCTCACCTACCGCAAAAGTGCAGACCCGGCTAACTCTTCCGCTCCCTCCCGCTCACCACCCGGCGTCCCTCTTTCTCGGAATCCGATCGCGCTCTCCCCCCCCCTTTCCTCGCTGCTCCTCCAGACGACCGCGGCGCTACGGGCTGGTACCTCCCCGAGCTCGCTCACCCTTACTACGTCTTCAAGAAGGCCGGCCTCAAGTTGACCTTGGCTTCCCCCAAGGGTGGCGAGGCGCCTTTGGACCAAGGCTCCGTCAAGGCTTTCTCCGAGGTACGTCGTCCCCTTGCGTCGGAATCATCGTCCGGGTCCCAGCGCTGATCTTTGTTTGGTATGCGATGTGATTTAGGACAAGGAGTGCCAAGAGTTCCTCAAGGATGAAGAGGCCCAGAAGCTCGTCAAGAACACGCACAAGCTGAGCGAGTGCAAGGAGAAAGACTTTGATGCCATCTTTTACGTCGGTGGCGTGAGTTGATTTCCCAGCTCAAAGGATCGTGGCACCCGCAGCGACGAGAGGCTTTTACTAACCTGGTAACATTTGTGTTTCTTCCTATGCAGCACGGTCCTACGATAGACTTGCGTGTCGACCCCGTGTCGATCGACCTCGTCGAGTCCTTCTACGCCGCCAGCAAGCCCACCTCGGCCGTCTGCCACGCCCCTGGAGCGATCCTCTCGCAAGCCAAGGACCGCAAAACGGGTGAGCCCCTCGTCAAGGGCAAGCGATACACGACCTTCACCGACTCGGAGGAGAAGGCCGCCGGCGGTGTGGGCTCGATCCCCGAGCTGGGGGAGGAGACTTTGACCAAATTGGGTGGAATCCTCGAGAGGGCCGACGACTGGGACGTCAAGGTCGTCGTCGATGGCAACGTGAGTTTTCATCCTATGCGAGTTTTGAACGGGTGCGACATAGAACGACGTGCTGATCCTGTTGTGCCGCCTCTTTCTTTCTAGTTGATCACGGGTCAAAACCCCGCTTCGGCCGGTCCGATCGCCAAGAAGCTCGTCGAGATCCTCAGTGCTTGAACGCTCGTTTGATAAGATAAAAAAGAGACTGATACTTTGTAGTGAATCAAGAACCATTCCTTGGCAAGATATTATCGATCATGTCCAGTAAAGCCACACCCATGTTGCGGCCGCAATGCTTTCTCGTTGTCATGTTCCCTTTTTAGTTGGTCTGAGATTGCACATACCACCGACACGCCCTAGATACATCATCTCAATGGGCCCACGTGAACTACCCCGATTATGCCTAATCTCTCGATAGACCCCTGGGAACCTCTGCGCCTCCTCCCCTTGCGGCACTTTCACCCTCGCGCCAATCGCAGGCAAAACGTGTCCGTCGCCCCAATTCGGCTTGACTTCATCTTCGTATCGGCTCCCGCATTTACTTGGAAGCGACGCCGGGACCGAGAACCTTGTTGATCTGCGAGCGAAGGCCCATGAGGGACGTGATCACACTGATTGGTAAGTGCAGGGGTGGGGGAGAAGAAGGTAAGGTTCAGCAATCGCGCGCAAAAGCCCCTGGACCTTTTGACGCCTTAGAGTCCACAGCAGGGGCACAGAGCGGGTTTGCCGGTCCACCGCTTACCCGACAAGACCCAAAACCCCATCATCGAGACTGTGGTAACCCAACACGCCAGCGGGGAGAAGGATGTCCAACCCATCTTGCACCAACTGCGTCCTCACCGCGGCCTTTTGAGCCAAGACCGCCTTGAGCTCGGCTTTGCGCTCGACCTCCTTCTCCGACGCACGCGTGCGGCGGGCCTTGGCCTCACGCGCGTTGAGGTCGACGAGACGGTAGATGGACGAGATGAGCGAGAAGAAAATTCCCGTAAACCAGAGCTTGGCTGCTCGTTGGGACACGATTTTGGCGTCGACGGGGGACAAGGGGCGGACCTTGGACGAGTGGGCCTGTCAAGGGAGAAAGAGGCGTGAGCGGAGGAGGTTCTTGCGGAAGGAAAGGAAGGGCGGGCTCTGCAATCCTTACCCAAACGAGCATGTCGTTCCACAAGTAACCGGCGTAACCCAATTGACGACCCAAAGCGGTGAACTTGAGGACGGGGTCCTGGACGTCGAGCGACTTGACCGCGGCTTGGAGGTGCTCCAACGGTTTACCAATACGCATCACTGTAACTCGACAACCGTGTTCAGTGCATTTGATAGAAATGGGGGAAAGGCTTGGGAAGGCACTTACACTTTCGGGACAAGCTCAAGGTCGACTTGAGGGCGGTCAAACGCGCGACCGTCTCATTCGTATACCCCTTGCGGAGGGTGTCTACGCGGATAAGAAGATCGCCGAGGGGTCAGTTGAATGATACATACTCGAAGGTCGAATGCCAAGCTCAGTTGGTCTGCGCCAACCAAGACGGGTGCGTGACCGCCGGGGCAGGGCACGCACGTGACACTTGGTCAAGACGGGTCTGGGCTTGGCCGGAAATGGCGGGGACGAAGTGGCACACGTACAGAAGGCCAAGAATCGAGCGAGGTATTGGATCGTTCGGTAAGCCTTGTCACGACCGACTGATGTTTAAAAAAGAGATGCGCAAGCCGTCAGCATGGTCGGCACGAGCAGGGCGAAACCGGGCCAGCTGGGCGGTGATAACCGGAAGCCCAGCTCGCCGCCGCTTTGAAAGGGTGCAACGCGACCCGCGTCCTCATACGACGGCGACACTGGCGCTGATGGCACTGACCAGTCGTCGAGGCGACCTTGATGGACGAGGTGATGGCAGGATGCAGGACGAGTTGGTGAACAGCCGACTGTGAGGGTCGTCCGAAGGCGCGGAGTTAGCCTCGGTTCAACATGATCGGGACGAGTCGAGGTGCGCGGATTGCAAGACTTGCCATGATGATTTGCTATGCGAGTCTGCAATCACATGGGCATTGGATTTAGTCACGGCTATAGCAGGATGCGCAGACGAGTGTTGAACTGACCTTGCTCGAATGAAAGGGTGTGGATGGGAGGGGAATCAGGAGAACCCACACAACCATCGCTTGCGTCGGCCCAGCTCGCGAGCGCGCGAGTTCCGTTATTGCCAGCATTAGCCCTCCTTACGCCGGCCACCGGCCAATTGCCGATTACGAGGTTCAAACGAAGCCAGACGCAATTTCCTCTCAAGTTCAATGCATACTTGCATGCAGTCCACGAGAACTTAGAAATTTACCGGACAGCTGAGAATACGCGGTAATGCACTCCAATACGACGGGAAATTCGGATGGTAGGCCTGGTCCACGGGGCAAGGGCAATGGGAATTCGCGCTCAGGTGTGCTGCGCAAAAAGTCCTCGAGGAAGCCCCTGGCATGTGGCAGTGGTCCACAACACGAATTCGAAGGTTGTGGGTGAAGGAGGGAGGGCTACCAAAAACTGTGTTTACAAATTCAGAACCCACACTACGGGTAGGGAAAAGTATACGCAAATGATGCGCAATGGGAGAAGTGTAGAAGGGGGTAGTAAATAGCTATAGAGAGGCCGGCGCAGACGTCGATTGAGCAGACGTCAACGCCTCAACGCGCGTCAACGTCCTT
This sequence comes from Microbotryum intermedium, assembly GCA_022702645.1. Classification (NCBI taxonomy): domain Eukaryota; kingdom Fungi; phylum Basidiomycota; class Microbotryomycetes; order Microbotryales; family Microbotryaceae; genus Microbotryum; species Microbotryum intermedium. Next base: position 576,330 of record JAHWDX010000005.1, on the reverse strand, counting down.
TGCACGCCGCCGAGCTTTTCGGCCGAGCTCGCTGAGTGAGGCGGCGGGGCTCAGCTGAAGCTCCGCCCGCCTCGCCACATCTTCATCGATCCAAGTACCGCACCGGTACGGACACAGCAGAACTGGAACCGCCCCATGATGCGAAGTGGCTTGATCTACGGGGTCCTTCTGACATTCGCGCCTCTCGTACTTGTTCAAGCCGCACGGGAAACGATCCAAGAAGCAGGTCAGTTGCGGAGCGCCACAAGTTGGTTCATCCATCCTTCGCCGATGCATCGCACCGTGTGGGCACACAACTGTGCTCTCGCGTCTCCCTCACTATTCCAGCCATCCATGCTCGCGAACTACTTCAATATAGGGCCTATGGCGTTGGGACGCTGATGTCCAAATACCCTCAGGACTTTGAGCCGCCCGAACTGAGGGGTCTACCGATCGGCTTGCAGGTGCGTTCGACTTCGCACAATGCGATGTGAGAAGGACCTGCACTGAAATGTGACAAGAGGTTGCTATGGATTACGGGAATACTACAGCGTTTATCCTGGATCGGATGGCGATCTGCTCTTGCTCGTGATGCCCATCTCCAAGGTCAGTCACACGTCTCTGTGTCCCAGCCATCCCATCACAAATTCGAACACATGGGCCCATCCAATCAAACCTTCTTTTATGTCGCAGATTTTCCGTAACGCGCTGCCTCCGAATGTACCCAACATGACGATGACCGTCTCGGACCTGTGCGGATTCGGCACGGGCAACCTCGCCGCCGGTCGCATGCGCATCGCTCTGTTCGGTTCACTCGAACCCATCACAGACGACGAGGAGAGCGCGAAGTGCAAGAAGGCATATTTGGAAAGCCATGGGGATGCGAGGGGATGGGCGGGGGAGAGGGGTCCTCATTCGAGTTTCTGGGGCAGGTTGAGGGTCGAGAAAGTTTATGCGTTTGTGAGTTCGGTAATTGGGGTATCTTTGTACGGCGACGTGTTCTCATGCTCAACGCCCCCTCTTTCTTTTGTTGCGTCTTCCAGGACGGCTTCGGAGACGTCGCTTACATCGGCTGGGTCCCGCTCGAGATGTACCGAGAAGCGACGAGCAAGATGAGGTCCGAGAAGGAGGTCAAGAAGGATTGGCCTGTGCCTCGTCAGCCCGATGACTCAGGGGTCGTCTCTCCAAGTTGGTTGTTCGCCGAGACGAGTTTGTGGATGTCGGATGCTCCGAGCGTTGCGGAGGGTGAGGGTGAGTACGTTCGAGATGGTCGCGATGAGGTGGAGATGGCCAGCTCGGAGGTGGGAGAGGAGGGCAAGGCAAGATTCAGGATCCAGTTGTAAATGGTAGCATTTGAGCTCGTGCCTATTCTCTTTCTGTGCAATGTGATTATTCACCTTTGTTACCGGACGTTGTCGAGATGTCCGACCGTGGGAGGAAGATTTGACGCCATGAACTGCACCGAGACCGTGAGCAGCGTGGTGCGCCGCGCCAGAGCGTCGCCGCTGCTTGCCTTCATTCTCCGCCACAGTCCCGACTGCGGACTCGCATCCCACCCCACAACAAATGTCGGCGTCCAAGAAGCTTCGAGCATGCCTGATGTGCAGCTTTGTCGCGATGCCGTCCGAATTCAGGAGGGATGGCTGCCCCAACTGTGATGAGTACCTCGAGGTACGTCGACATCGACGAGCGGCTTGGGGCTCACGTCGCAGGCTCCTTCGACGACCGGTCGTGCATCGTACTGATGATGTGGTGAGGTGACTGTGGGATGGAACAGATGAAGGGCTCGAGTGATCGAGTGGTCGAATGCACGACGACCAAATTCGACGGTGCGATCGCGTTGATCAACCCGAGGGACAGCTGGGTCGTGAGTCTACGGTGCTGCTTTGCCCGGGAATGATTCACTCAGCGTGTTTGGAAGCATCTTGTCTTACAGGCCAAGTGGCAGAGGAATGGTACGCCATCACACGATGACGCGATGGAGCATCGAGCTCGAAAAGGGTTCGTGATGTGAACAAGAAACGAGCGCTGACCAGCGTTCGAGATCCTACACCGTGTCACAGATAAACACTCGCCTGGCGTATACGCAGTCAGGTATGTAACCAAGACGAAGCGCGTACTGCAGAGCCTCTCACCACTGACCAATGCTTACTCTACTTTGCCTCCTCCCTCTCAGGGTGACGGGTCAACTGCCCGAACAAATCGTCGAGGACTTGGAGGCGAGGGGCGTCAGGGTGCATTCAAGGGAGATGAATGATGATTGAGTTGGGATCAAGTGCCCGTGGAGCAGACGTGTATCAATTTTTGAGCGTGCGTGCGTGTGTACATGTTGTGCGATATAGCTAGCCGTGAAATGCCGAGAACGGATCTTATTAATATTCGCGGAGCTTTGTTGAATCGAGAGATGAGGTCTGACGGGAAAATGATATTTACGGTCAGCTCAATATCAAGTCAAGTGCGCAACACTCTGAAACAAAACACAGGCGCAGAAACCTGGTTGGGTGGTCATAATTTTGGCTAGCACGGTCCCAACAGCGAGGAAAGGCGAGGGACCATCGCAAGCCGAGCTTCGGGCGCTCGCGACGAGACGGTGGTCGACCTCGTTCCTGTAACCCCTACACAGCACCCGCAGACACAACCGAGCGACTCGTTGCTTCTCATTCTACCCCAGCGCTTATCCGCGCTCTTCCTCCACCCAACCGACCGGAGGAAGACACCAAAGACTCCCCTCCTACTTGCCCTCCCTCGATGAGCTCCTCCTCGTCATCTCCACCGCCGTCCTACTTCCCTACCTATGCGTTGGACCAAGCCTTCTGCGGCATAGGAGCCGGCATCGTCTCGACATTATGCATGCAACCGCTCGACTTGCTCAAGGTCCAATTCCAAGTCGCTGCGACGACGAGGACGACGACGACGACGACTCCTGTGCCTGCAACATCTGCCGGACCGAAGGGAGGTGTGGTCGCGTCGATGGGACGAGTCAGAGGGATCGCGAAGGGATATACGGGTCATCAATCCATTTGGAATGCGTTAAAGACGATCATCAAGGAACACGGTGGGATCAAAGGCTTGTACAGAGGCATTACACCCAATCTCGTCGGTAACGCGGCGAGTTGGGGTTTATACTTCCTCTGGTTCGTCGAGGAGAGCCTTCGAGTCCTCTTCCTCTGGAATCAAGGAGACAGACTGATAGCCGGTTTGCTCTCTACAGGTACACGATGTTGAAGAATCGAGCGATCGAGAAGTCACAGGCCGAGGGAGGGACCAAACTTTCGCCGGGACAACATTTGTTGGCCTCGGCTGAATCGGGTCAGTTGAGATTTTTTTTTTTGTCACGTGAGAAACGAAAGAGGAGAGCGTTCCGATGAGGAGGGTCACAGAGGGAAGAGGATCTGGTCTTAATCGTGCGAGGGAAGTGTGTGGTTACTGATCTCTTCGTCTATGGCATCTATCGGTCGCACCGGGAGTCGCTTTCAACAGGTGTCATCACGGCGGTCATGACCAATCCTCTCTGGGTCGTCAAAACTCGCATGTTCACCACCTCGGCGTCGCAGCAGACCGCTTACAAGGGTGTAGTGGGTACGTCATCCCCATCATCATCACATCCGAGCCTTAAAACTACGGCATAGTGTATAGACTGACCCATGAACCGGTCCCCATGCTTCTTATCAGACGGGCTCTACCGCCTCGCAACCGAGGAAGGGGTCCGAGGTCTCGGCAAAGGCTTGGTCCTGGCTTTGATCGGCGTCTCGAACGGCGCAATCCAGTTTATGATGTACGAGGAGCTCAAGAGGTGGAGGCAAGAGGTCAAAAGACGGAAACTTGGGCCCGGGGCGGACGAAGGCAAGATCAGAGAATTGGTGAGTTCAGTTCAGAAGAAGTCCGCTCGTGGGGTGTCGGAGGGCATCGAAGGACTGATCAACCAGTCTGTACCTTCTTCTCTCGACAGACCAACACGGAATACATCCTCATGTCCGGCTCGGCCAAGCTCGTCGCGATCGGCCTGACTTACCCGTACCAAGTTGTGCGTTCGCGCCTCCAATACCAATCTTTGCTCGTCTCGCAAATCGAACCCTACAAATCCATACCCGACTGCATCCGACGTACGTTCCAAGAAAGTGGGTGGAAAGGGTTTTACAAAGGGTTGGGAACGAATGCGGTGAGGATCCTTCCTGGGACGTGTGTGACGTTTGTGGTCTATGAACAATTGAGTAGGGGGTTGGAGAGGAGAGCTAGAAGGGATGAGGCGGGGAGGGGGCAGGAAGGGGAGGAGGACGTGCGGATACGGAATTGAGTGTTGTTTCGGGAGAATGGGATTTGTGCATTTTCTTTACTTGTTGCATGATAGGATACGTGTATCTCTTGTGCATTGCAATCACTTCCTACCGAATTGGTGACGGTTAGAGACGAGGCATTCTCGCTCAAAGCGGGGTCATATCTCTCTGTTCAAGACCAAGCAAATCAACGAGTCCTGTCTTGCACACCAGTAGGAAGTGAACGACTATTGATTTCAACATATCAAGAAACCCGGTTCCCATGTTGTACCAAAATAAGTTGCTCAACCTCCGCCTTTGACACCCAAGAAAGAACACCATCGAAGTCGTAGGACCATCAAGATCCCCGAGTACACATCAACGCTTCTTCCGGGCTCCAAAGGCGACCCCGAACCTGCATCCACTTTCGCTTAAAGTACCAATGGTGATCCGAGTCATGGTAACGAAAGAGGAGAGTATACGGGGTAGATGCCGAAGCGATTGACGACCTAAGCGTCAAAAGATTGGCGGATAAACTAAACAGAGAGAGAAGAGGGGGGGAGCCGACATCCTACCTAACCAGGAGGTAGGGAGGCAGGAGAGAGGGGGGAAGAGAGATATGTCACGCGCAGTCGAGCCGAGGAGGATGGAGATGGAGGAAGTGTGGCGAGCAGCGATCCATTGAAGGTTGGGGAGGGAAAGAGAGACGAGGGAAAGAGGGATCGAGAGAAGGATGTTTACCCGGTCGCTCGGAGACCCATACCCGATTGGAAGGCTTGCGTCAACTGGAAATCGACCGTGTCTTCCGACATCTCCCACATTAACGTTCCCTGGATGCCCTTTTGACGAGCGAGGACACCCTTGAGCTGTAACGACTGGGGGTCGTCGTATGTGATGACCGTCTTCCTCTTGACGTCGTACAAGTAAGGCGTCGAGGAGCACTTGTCCCATGCACGAGTGTAACCGTTCGTACCGACGTAAGCGCCGTTCTTTTGGACGATGACACCGTAGTTGATCAATTCCCAGAAGGCGATTTGGTTGCCATCGAGACCGGTGAGATCGCCCTTGCCGAGCTTGGTGTGACCAACGTTGCCGGTGAACACGCCACCCGACTCGGTGCCGTTGGTGCCGGATGTGCCGTTCTTGGTACCGTTGAGCGGGTTCCAGTTGATCGACGAGATGTTCTGACCCTTGACGCCTTGGCACGGTTTACCAGAGTGGTCTCCCGGGCAGAAGATGATCGTCTCATTGTTCTTGGTCACGACCTTGACGACGTCCGAGCCCGTCGAACCCAGGGCGAAGACATCGCCACCGCGAGCGGCACGCTTGGCCTTGCGACGACGACGCATCGCCTTTTCCTGGCCTTCCAGGTACGAGCGATGGAAGACACTCATGCGACGCGTCTCATCGTCAGCGTTGCGTCGGGCACCGGCTTCTTGAAGGAGCTCACGACTGGCGTCCTCGGAGGACAAGTCTTCGAAAGTGCGCTTGTTCACCAATGTCGTCTTGGTCGAGCCAGAAACGTAACCGTAGCCGGGGACACCCATCAGAATTTTGCTTGCGGGCATACCGGCGAGGGTCCAGCTCTGAATGGCGCTGTTCATGTTGGCGAAAGGCTGGTTCGAGTTGGCGCATGAGTTCTCGAGCGGTGCGTTCGGACCCGGGTTCGACGACGCTCCCCAGACATCGTAGTTCATGACGAGGATACCATCAAGGACCTGGGCGAACGCGGAAACGTTGGCGAGAGGACTACCATTCGCACCGATGAACGCTTGTTGGGTCGTGCAGGACGAGAGTCGTGCCGTCGGGAGGACGCGGCGGAGGTCTTGCAAGAACAAGAGGAAGTTGTCGGTGTCACTCGAGGAGACGGCGTTGCCCGATGCTCCCTGAGTTCCTGGGTACTCCCAGTCGATATCAACACCATCGGCGCCCGTTCGTGCAACCATTGCCGCGATGTTCTTGACAAAGTTGTTGCGACGGGTGCGAGTCGAGACGGCATAAGAGAACTTGCCCGAGTCGGTCCAACCGCCGATGGAGATGACGACCTTGGTTCCATTGGCGTGGCCCCTTGTGATGAGTTCAGACAAGAGCGTCTCTGAGTTCCATTGCGAGAACTTGACCCCGTAGTTGTCACTCGAGATCACGTAGGGCACAGCAAACGCTGCAAAAGCACATCTCGAGGTGAGTTTTCCTTACTGGCGATGCTAAGCTGACCCACGCGGCTCAATGAAGGAAGACTTACCAAAGTGGATCAAATCAAACATGTGGTAGTTGATGTTGGCCGGGGGGAGCGTGTCGCCTTGCCAATCGGGGTAGTACGCGCCAGCGATCATGCTATCCGCCACGGGCCAAGACGAAGACGACGTAGTCGCCGCAGGGGGTACGGTGGTGACCTTGGCTGTCGTTGTCGCCTTGGTAGTGGTCGTAGTACTCTTGGTCGTAGCCTTAGTAGTTGCGGCCTTGGTCGTGCTGATTGGTGACAAAAACAGGGTGATTAGGTTAGTACCAGAGCCGAACAGAGACTGAATGCGCAGCAAATGTGGTTAACTGACGTTGTCTTGGCAGGCGTGGTGGTCCTTGGAGTTGCCGATTTTATGGTTGTCGTTGTTGATGTACTAGATAAATTGCGTCAGAGAGATACAGCAAAACCGAAGCCCTGTTGAAGGACTCACGAAGTCTTCGCGAATGTTGGCGACTTGGGATTCGGGATCGTTCGAGGCTTGGTGAAGTCACGGAACGCCAATGGGGAGCGCTTCTCCACCGGGTTGCCAAGGAAACGGCGCACGAAGGACATGAACGATCGACGAGAGCCGGAAGTCTGAGCTGCTAAAGCGGGCCGTTCTGAACAAGCTTTGGGGTTGATCATCGTTCTCGGCTCGGGTGCTCGCTTGGCGAAGGCGGATCCCTTGGGGGCGCTTTTGGGGTTGGGGATGGCGTGCTTCGGGGTAGTCGATCGCTCGACGATGATGGAGTTGGAGTTTGGTCGGGCAGCGCGCTGTCGGTCGGCGAGCGCAAGATTTGCGGCAGCGGCGTTGCGACGTTGGCGCAGGCGCTCCAGAGGTTCATCAGGGCCGAGTTGGGACGAGGCACGAGCGAACAGAGGTTCAGCCAAAGCAGCACGGCGTTGGTTGGTGGGCAGAGCCGACGCGGTCGAGGCGCAGAGCACGAGCGTCAAGACGGCGGCAGCGCCGAGGGAGAGCCATCGCGCGGGTGTAGATGTGGCGCGGCGGGGGATGTTGAGTGAAGCGGAGGCGCGGGGGGAGGAGGGCATCGCAGATGCTGGAGAGCGCTTGTTCACAGAACAGCGTCGAGGTGTCGTGATGAGGGGAATGGCGACGGAGAAGGGTCAGGCAACGGCTAGCGCCGGACTGACTCGGTGTATGCGAGAGAGGAGCTACGTCGGAGGACGGCGACGAGCGGGGAGAGGAGGTGGAGAACTGGTTCCGATGGATCGTTGAGAGGGGGTCTTGGGTGATGGCGAGGAGAGAAAGTGGGGAGCTTTCTCAAGAGTGTCGGGATTGTAGTAGATGGAGGGAACCAGTCTCGGGGGGTGTTGGGGAAGTTTGAAGGTGGGGTGGGCGCCTGGCTCTGAGAGAGTGGAATGGATGGGAAGAAAAGAAGAGGAGAAGGAAGAAGGGCATCGATGAGCTGCGCACCGTAGCGCGGATCAGCCAAATTCTGCTGCTTGGAAGGTGGCGATTCGCGGCAAAGGTAATGCCCAATTAAGAATTTTGGAGTGTTCATTGCTCTCAATGTTCACCCAAGTGCCATCGCTCTTTGCTTGGCACCCAGCCGGCTAGCGGTCTAATTCCCGATCGCGCGAGTGTTGATTCAAAGATCTACGAGCCTCACTCGCCCTTGCAGGGTTTCAGGCTTGCTCGCCCCGGCTTGCTCGCCCCGCGGTGGCAGTGGCCGGCGCCGCCACTGCATCACGTCCCTCTCCGTAGCATGCATTAAACATGACGTCGGTCGCTGTCGCGCCGGTGCCAATTTTAATCCTGCAGCAGCACTTGCACGACTCAAATGGCTCACTTCTGTCGGAGGCTGCGGACTGGACAATTGTTAGGAATTAATAAGTAGGTATAGGTACCTAGGTACACATGTACGTCGTAGTAGCTGCGGTACGTTTGCAAGTCCTCAATATTGCCGGCCTATGGCGACGTATAGGCAGGCGCCATATAGGTAAACCTCCATGCCATAAATACCTCTCAAATCACTGTACAAGAAATATTGGTGCTTACATTACCCGGAATTCTATACCTGATAGAGACTGCCACCATGACCCGTGAGCAGTAGCCTGGCTACCGGGGCATATGTGCCTACTATGGAAAGTCTTTTTTTGGCGTGAGCGCGCACGGACCTCAGCGAGCTCCAGCGCAGTCCGCGCGCGGCCAGCCATCTTGCGAAAGTCAGAGCAACGGCGCGCTACCCCGGACTCCGTCCTGCCATCCTCTGCTATCGAGAGGATTGGCAAGGCCGACTCAGCCAACTAGCGTAGCCCACCTCACCCCTGTAGAGATTTCACGACGCCGCCTCAAGGACAAGGATGAGCCGTCATTCGATGCTCGAATGCAATGAAAGGAATCGGAGCCATCCCTTCGCTTCTCTCCTTCCTTCCCATCACTTCCGTTTCAGACTCGCGACTGCTCTCAGCTCAGCTCAGCTCAGCTCAAGCCCTACTAGCCGACCCCTCTCGGACATCACCCCTCCACTGCACATCCCTGGATCCCGAGCGCATTACCACTAGCTCCAAGGCTTCTCCTCTCCAACATGCTCTTCACCACGCCCATGATGATGTTGCTCGCTTCGGCCCAACTCGCCCTCACATTGCCTCACATGCGAGCATCCGACATAGGTGTCGCCGATGGCCCCTTGCTCGTTGCGCGCAGCGTGCCTATTCCCGAGGACGGCCACTCGGTCGACCCCCACTCGCTGGCATTGGAATTCGCACGCATGCGCCGATTGCGCAGTCGACTGCCTGAACCCGAGCCGTAAGTTTGTCCTCTTGCTCAAAGTCACAAGCCACATCGGTTCTATCAACTGAACTCCCGTTTGCATCCACTTTCTCAGTGTCCTCGTGGCTCAGGCCAAACCCATGCTGCAGCGCCGCGGCATTCGCTCGCATCGAGTGAAGCCCGTGACTGCGACTGCCAAGCCTAGTGTCTCGAACACCGCCACAAAAACTTCGGCATCGTCGAGAGCGACTTCATCTCCCACCTCGACCCCAGTGGCCAACCCCAAGATCAAAAGCTCGAAGCACATCAACATTTCGTCGATCCCCCACCCTCACGCAGGCCGAAAGAATGCCACCACGACGCCAATCGTCCTCGTGCCTTCGACCATCAACGTCACTGTCGTCTATACTTCCAATACAACCTACGCCACGGCAAAGTCAAACAGCACCTTGACTAAGCGTTTGGTCGTCGTCGCACGCAGTCGCAAGGTCTCTCCCGGTGTCCAGACATTCGCTCGAAAGCCGGCCGCTGCCTCGAAGCGCGATGTCATTCCCAAGTCAAGGAAAGCCTCCCCCGCCGTGGAAGTCTTCCGCGCCTCCTCGACCATCAACTCAGCATCCTCGACGACTCAATCGAAGCGCAGCAATATCTCGAAGGAACGCAAGCGTTCTCCTGCACTCGACACCTTCAAAGCAAAGGCTTCCGAGTCCCGTCTCCGCGCCAAGCGATCCTCCCTCGAAGCTGACGACTCGACGACTGCCGAAACTGAGGAAGCCCGCCCTGCTCAGCCCACCCAGGCCGAGATCCAGGCCGTGCAGCAGCTTTTGTCTGAACCGGAGTGGTCGAGCGGACGCGGTACTGGACCATTCCTGACCGTGCGCAATCGGGAAAAGCGATTCGCCTTGGACGCCATCCCGGTGGAAAGCCGAGGAATGGGCGGCTTCAGGCGCTCATTCCCTACCCCCAAGGCCTAGACGACCACTATTTCAAAGACAAACTACATTCTTGTTGTCTTGTCGTCCTTCGCCATCGTCATAACCGCGTTCATCATCTCATTCTCGGTTCTCAATCGGAAGTCGACGCAAGGTCGTCCTCTCTCCCCGGACATTTGGGTTCAACGACATTTCTGGGTTCTCGTGCCGGGACATCGACCACTCGAGGCGGTTCGATGATTCTGATGAAAAGACCTTCGGATCATCTGGTAATCGGAGGCACATTACCTGAGGTGATGTTTGCAGGCGGAAGGGGTCGGACTCAGTCCGCCTCCTGTCCTCGCAGGGGTTTCTTTTTCGTTTCTCTCTTGCCTCTCAGTGCACCCTGTTGTTGTTGTCGTATGACGGTCTTTAGAGCTTGTCTCCCGCGTACTCCTCGATCGCTTAAAAGATTCCTTTAGTAGCTTCGCAATTTTTGAGTCGATGGAACGAGATCTTGCTACACAAACCATCTGAGCACTGCAGTTGGCGGAGACCCTCCCAAGACGTGCGCATTACAAGATCTGGGGTTTCCTTCATGATTGACAATTCAGGGGGTAATTTCAAGAGAAACATTTTAGGGTCTCCCATTACAGTTCTACATTACAAGTCCACGGCACATCTGAAGGGGCGAAAGGGACTAAAAGGAGAATGGGTTTCGCCAGCGCACGGGGAATGTGAGTAAAGCAGATCTCGAGGTAGCAAGGGAAAAACACGTCATACAAATAGAGACAAACGTGGAAGGAGGGGCACAGATAGGACGGGAGAAACCCTCAACGTAAAAGAAAGGGGAGGGGATAGAGACAGTGGGAGAAAGAGGCCAATCTACCATATGAGGAATCACGACGTGAAATGATCCTTCGCGCTCATCAATCATGTTTCACCTTGATGGTGCGTTTCCTTTCGACCAGCCAGCCACGTAGCGAGTCATCCGATCGTCGCTCAGTTGTACGACCCAGGCTGACGCGACGGCCATCCATTGCCCTGCTGTTGTTGTTGCGCTTGCTGTTGCGGCAGCGGAATAATGTAGTAATCACCCTGCGATGCCGAGCCATGATGAGAGCCCGGGTTGCTCTGTTGGTTCCACCCACTCTGCTGAGGAGCGTATCCTCCGAACGAGTTCTGAGGCACATGGTACGGCCCGCCACGGTGCGGGGCTTGCTGGTGCTGTTGCGCCATGTAGGGCTGCTGCTGCTGTTGCGGTTGTTGTTGTTGCTGCTGCTGCGGCACAAACGAACTCGCATGTTCGTTCAGTCGAGGGCTCAGGACGTTCTGCGCGTGGTGCTGCTGATGGGAAGGGTGGTGTTGCGCCGAGGCGGGGACTCCGTAGTGATCAGACGCCGAAGGCGGACGCATGTAAGGCTGGGCCTGTTGAACAGGGATGTTTTGCGGCTGCTGGTGGGTCTGAGGAGTCGGTCTGGCAGCGTGAATCGGTGGGAGGACCGTTCGCACGGCTTGCGAAGGCGGCTGCGTCGACGTCGGGGGTGGGGTCGGCGTGGCATGGGGAAAAGAATGGCGTGGGAGAGCACCGGCAGCGGTGAGACCTTGATGGGACGCTGGGACGGGGGCCGGGATCTGCGGTGAAAGCACTTGAGTCACGATCGCCGCTGTGCTGGCTTGTGCAGCGGGGGCAGCAGGTTGCGTCGTTGCGTTGGTCTGAGCCGGGGCCGCGGCCTCTTGTTGCGCGTTCTCAGTGCGCCTTGATGCCAACGTCCTCGCCTTGGGTTCAGCAGGGGCTTCAGCAGCCGGTGCCGCCGCCGCCGCCTCGGCGTCAACAGCAGCTTTCGTCTCAGCCGCAACGGCGGCCGCTTCCTTTTCCTGTGCCCGTCGTTTCTCCTCGCGCTCGGCCTTGATCTTGACGACCTTTTTGTCGAGGTCGATCGGCCAGATCTCGAGGCTGGTCGCGCCCATCTTCGACGCGTACTTTTGCTCGATCGACAAGATGTATTCGACGAGCGAGTGCAGAGGGCGTGTCTCGAGCCATTCACGTTTCGCCTCGTTCGAGAAAGCAGGGGAAGCGGACCAGGTGCCTTGGCTGATGTCGAGGTTGTACTCCCTTCCGATGACTTTAGCATCGCACTGCTTGCACAACCACGACAGATCCGAATCGACGACCGAGTCTTGGATGTTGGGCTCGGCGCACGACTGATGCCACCCTCGCGCGCACGAATCGCAGATGACAAGGCGATTGCGCCCAGGCGAATGACCCTCGCTGCATTTTTGGCACATCAGGAAGGTGTCAGGGTTGAAGACGGCGCGCTTGCGACGATGGACCGTTGGCCTCGTCGTCGGAGTGAAGCTCTTGGGTTTCTGCACCCGGCGACCGAACTTGGTCATCGCGGCTTTGGAACGGTTGCCGCTCGAGGCGTCAAAGTCGTCGGGAAGCTCCTCGCTCGGGTCCAAAGGTCGCGACCCATCGCCCGTGTAGCCTGCCATCCTGCGAGCCTCGCCGCCTAGGAAGTCCGAGTCGTCACTCCCTTCGCCGTCCTCATCTTCGCTGTCCGGCCTCGTCCTTTTCCCTGCGGCGGGGCGAGTCGTTGCACTCCCCCTTCCTCCCCTGGCTCGGCTACCACGGGGTCGTCCACGGGGTCGTCCCCTGGGTTTAGGTCCGGCCACAGGTCCTGCACCAGACGAAGTTCCGGCGCCAGTGATGTGGGCCGCGGGTGCTCGAGCAGGGGCGGGTCGAGTATCGACGCCCGGGTTCTTCCTCGGTCGGCCGCGCGGTCGCTTCGGAGGTACGCCCGGGACACCGGCCTGTACCAATGGAGGCATCACCTGGGCCTGCGCTGTGAGACCACTCGTGGCGTTCGAAGAGGAGGACGCGGTCGCGGTCTTGGTCGCGTTCGCAGGTGCGGAGGACGCGGAGCCGTTGGTCGGGTGGGCGGGCCCAGGTGCTGTGACTGCTGCCGGTGCGTGTCCTGGGGCTCCGCCGGCCGCGACGACCGAGGCATAGGAAGGCTGTGCCGAGGCGGCTGTCGTCGAACCTTGAGCCGATGTTGTCGACGATGCGGACAGGGAAGGGTCTACTGCAATGTCGAGTGCGGCATGGTTGTTGGCTTTGTTGGATTGGGCATCCGATACAGGCTGTTGCTGTTGTTGCTGCTGATGCTGCTGGTTCTGTACGCGGTCGGAGCACAACACCACACGAGGTGTAACGCAAGAGTTGAGTACATGGCATCGTTGGAGACACGACCAAGGAAGAGTCATCAAGTGTATGACGCGTTCACTCACGCCATCGAACACGAGACCGACGGGGATGTCGTGCAGGTTCTCCTCAAAGTCCAAGCTCGAGGTCGCTCCAGCTCCATTGGCGCCGCCATTGTTGGAGGTCGCACCTGATTCACACCCATCCCCAGCCCCGAGGTCAGCAACCCGACCAGATCTCATGGCTGGCTCGTGAGAAACAGAGACGAGCAATTGAGCAGGTCAAAGACGTACCGAATGGATCCATGACTGGAGGGGTGGTGAGTATGGTACAGGTAGGCGGAAGGCGTTGGCGGAGGAAGGGGGTTCAGAACTCCACAGTCGCGGGCGCAGTCTAGCGTGGTCGATGGGAAGCGGATCGACTTGCGGCACTAGGACGGATATGCAACCTGGTTCGTGCAGCTGCTTCGACGCAAGAAGGACGCGAGTATGGGCGAATTCGGGGGTCAAGGGCTCAAGCTCAAGCCTCAAGATTCAAAGAACCCAAGCTCAACGTTCCCTCCCGAGTCCCCAGGTCAAGTTCAACCCAACTCTCAAGCTCAAGCGTCGAAAAAAAAAAAAGGCGGCGCGGGCATCTTTGCCCGGGCTCTTGAGAATGTGCGAATTCGAGTTTCGATCACCTCGTCCCGTGCCGTGCACTCCGCTGCGTGCCTTGCCCCGCTTGACCGCCCGGAGATTCGGAGGCTCCGAGCTCCGAAATCGCCGTGTTGACGACTCACCGTCGCACGGACTTTTTTCGACGCAGGTGCACAGGAAGGGAGAGTCGTTCTTTTTCAACTGTAAACAATTTTCAAATGGCTTTCACTCTCATTACACGAAGCCAATTTCCCTTCACTACCTCATATAATGGTCCCCATTCATCGTCCCGGCGCGAGCAGCCAGCAACCTCGCCGAGCTCTTGGCATCCAAGAACAACTCGTCCGTCTCGCCAACATCCTCTACCTCGATCTCGTCCCTCCCTTTCAGTTTTGCGAGGATGCTTGCAGGCGTCAGCAGTTGCAACGCGTACCTCAACGATGTCTTGACCCCATCGTCGGCGAGCTTGTTCAGCGCGTCCTCCTTGACGTTCAGCCCTTCGATCTTGAGTCGCAACGACAGCACCATCTTGATCTCGTCCCGCGTGTAAGGCAAAGTTCGAACGATCATGCATCGGTCCAATAGATCGATAGGGATGCCATGGGGGGAGACGATGCCCTCGGAGCCCGACGAACCCGATCCGGGCTCGTTGTCGGTGCCTCGGATCGTGCAAAGACCTCGGTTTGTGGCAAGGATGACGTGCGGTGAGATGGTCGATTCAAGCGCTCGGTTTAAGTAGGTGAAGGCCTCAATGTCGAGCATGTGGACCTGAAGGCAAGCGAGGTGTGGGTAAGACAAAAGTCAGCACCAGCGCACGTACAGATTTCGAACTTAAGCCGAAACGAGGATGACACTCACCTCATCGATGAAGAGCACACCAGGGATGAGTTCAGCAATGCCCTGTTCGATGTACGAGTTGACGACCTTGTTGATCTCGGCCCTGAGCTTGTCGGTCACCTCGGTTCTCCGCCCCTTGACCAACTGTCCCATGACGCTCATGATGTCCTGCCCACCCTGAGGTCGAGCATTGGCCATGTCCAAGTCGTGCAAAGTCACGTCCTGCACGATCTCCTTCTTCTTGTGCACATCCCCCTTGGGCAGAGGGACGTACTCCTCGGCCTCGAGGTCGTACTCGGTCGAATACGCATCCGATCGGCCAACGCGCTTGACCGCGCCCGTGTTGGCCTCGATGTAGATGACGTCGCCGATCTGAACGCGTTCTTTTTGGATCGATTCGTAGATGGACGGGTCGAGTCGGAGTTGTTTTGTGCCCTTGACGGTCTTGAGCGAGACGATGACGTGCGAGATGGTCTTGCCGTAGCCCGAAAGAGGGTTCTCCGTCTCGGCGGGTGTAAGCTCGGTCACTTCGCCCTCGTAGACTTCTTTTGTTTCCTTGACTCGAAGGCCTGTTTTGTGACCAGAGACAATGCGAAGCGAGGTGAGCTGTCAGCCCTTTCAAGCTCAAGCCAGGAACGATGGCTCAGCAGCGGCCTCTGCCAACCCACACGCACCAATCGCTCGTCGAAAGTTCTCCATCAACACCCCGGTCTTTTTTATCTCGGACGAAAAGACCTCTGATCCGACCATGGGGCAAAAGGGTACTTTGGGACCAAGCTCTTGAGCGATCGCAAGGGCCAAAGCGGTCTTGCCCGTCCCTGGTCCACCGGCGAGAAGCAACGCACGACCCGAGAAGCGACGCGATTGGATCAGGGTCAGGACGAGACCGCATGCCTGCGATGAGTGATGAGGTCAGATAAGCATCTCGCTTTCCGATTGAGGCGAGCAGGGGAAGCTCAAGGGGAGGGACGAGCGCGGTGGCAGCTCGTTTCGACTGTTCGACTGACCTCTCGTGCGGCCCTCTGCCCAACGAAGCCATTCCTGTCTTCACGGGCGAAACCTTCGTCGTCCAGTCCGAGTCCTTTGATGTGCGAGTGCGAGGCGACTCGTTGTTCCCGGGACGAGGAGGACGTCGTCGCGGCGGCCATGGTCGAGCTAAAGTGTCGGCGAGGGGTTGGGGAGCGCAGTTGGGGTTCGGTCACAGAAAAGTGTGGATGGCTCTAAAGCCAGACAGGGCGTAGTTCGGGAGGTGGAGCCGAGTGCCAAAAGGGAGTATGCGTCGTAAGGGGAGATGGATGCAAGCGGGAACGAGGTCAACCGAGTCGACTTTGACTGAGCTGGACTGATTCCCTGCGACGCGCGAGCGGCCGTGCAGTCGGTGCCAGGTATACTGTAGTGACAACAAAACATTGCCGCTTCAAAGTCATTGGGGCAAAGCAAACGTTGTGACACACTCCATGTTACCATGTGTGTACATTTTCTTCATGGACCTCGCTTGTACTTGTGAGCATGCTGCACGTCTTTTGAGCCAAGGAAAGATCTAAGCAGAAAAGAAGCCATTTGCTAATGGGCCAATTAGGAAATGGAGACCTCGATCGCTCGGGCTTGCCAGGCATGTGGGGGGCCGACGGGCTCAGTCCGTCACTTTGTCTCTCACTGCACCCCCATCGAGGAAACACAGCTCGTACCGTAAGCAAGAGTCGATCGAGGCCCCCTCTACCTCGTAGCATCGACGCTGATGACCATCTCTGTCCGACAGCTGCTACGATGAGCTCCTCCTCGTCGACGACGCCTTCGTCGTCCTCGCTGCGCTCAGACCCTGTCGCAAGCGATGACAAAATCTTGGTTGGTCAACTCGAAGCGATGCTGTCGCCGTCATCACCTACCAAGCTCTCGTCGACGGACCTACAACTCGTCTTCACCTCCTTGGCTTCACCGGTGACCTCGTCCTCGCCTTCCCCCTCCTCGTTGACTCGGTCGATCTGTCTCGCCATCCTCGCACGTGCCTACCCATCTGCGCCGACTTCACAACCTTCCACGGACGAGCTCAAAACCTTGAGGGATACATTGACCTCCCTGCTCTCCGGAACCGATTCCAACGACCTTGTCGCTGCACTCTCGGCGCTCTCGGCCTTGTTGCAAATTTCTCCGACCTTGACAACGATCTCGCTCCTCTCCTCGACCGAGTCAACAACCCTGGTCCAGCACCTCATCTCGACCGTCGAACACATCTCGAATACCCAGACGACGAGTAACTCGAAAGGTAAAGAACGGCAATCGAGGGAACAAGCGGCTTTGGTCGAACTACTGTCGATCGCTTCGGGCCAGTCAAAGTTGAGAAAACTGGTCCGGGACTCGTCGAACGATTGGTTGGATTCGTTGTTGGGTTCGCCCAGGAAGCAGAATGGTTCGAGTGATAAGACGATCAAAGCCATGGCTGCGTTGACACTCGTCAAGTTGAGGTTGGGCACAGAGGTACCCGAGGAAGGAGGAGCCTCTACGACATCTTCGGGAATCAAGGAGGAGCCACAGGTGCCCAAATGGAGTCTCGAGGATCTCTGCGGTACTTTAGGCGACTTGTTCGTCGAGGAAACCAAGGGCGAGGGGACTCTCTCAGTACCGTTAGATCCGACAAAGGAAGCGGTCATGCTGGCGTCGCTCGAAGGGTTGGCCTACCTCACGCTCGTACCGACCGCTGCACGAAAAGACCGACTCGTCTCAAACACTGGGGGCTTCCTCTCCGCCTTTCTCGGTCTGCTGCCGAAACTCTATCCTGAACCAACGGACAAGGCCTCAACCCCCGCTCTCGATTATTCGATCGCGACCCTGTTGTCCCACCTCGTCAAGTTCCCCGAGGCCCTCGACTCGACTTCGGACCAGGCGCAGTTGAACCGACTCAAAAAGCTCGCTTCAGCTCAGACCAAATCACCTATGCAAGCCAGTCAAACGGAGACGAAGGAACAGGTGACCCTTCGGATTGAGCGAATTATCGCTGCGTCGCCTATCCCGACACTTCGACATTTCTGCCTATCGTCGTCACTTCAGACCCGTCGATTGGCGGGCAAGATCGTGCACGCCCTCGTCACGCCTCAAGCGAAGCGAGGCCAACTGTTGCAAGGTGGTGTTGCACGATTGCTACTCGTTTTGATCCGACAACAACCTACACCTATCTCAATCGAAGATGGGGATGTCGAGCCCATCCAAGCCTTGTCCAAGCTATTGATCACAACGAATCCCTCGCTCGTCTTCCCCGATCCTTCCCTTCTCCTCGAAGCACTCAACACCATCTCCACCCTCTTAAAAAACGCTTCGACCTCAACCTCCCCTCCCCTCCCCCTATTAACAATCTTCGAAGCCCTCATGGCCCTCACAAACCTCACCTCGCTTTCTCCCGCCTCGGCGAACCAACTCGCCTCTCCAAAACAAGGGGTATTGAAAGTCCTGACTGAAGAATGGTTGATCTCGTCCAACCCCATGGTCCAAAGAGCTTCCACAGAACTGGTCTGCAATTTGGTCAACTCGCAAAACGGAGTCGAATTCTATTCACCTCCCTCGTCCTCTTCGGATCCATCATCGACCTCGGTGACGGGTGCCTCGGCGACGGGTGTGGTTAACCAACGTCTTTCGATCCTACTTGCGTTATGCTCGTCGGAGGACGTGCGCACTCGTTTGGCGGCAAGTGGGGCGTTGGCGATACTGTGTTCGCATTCGGAGGAGGTCGGATTGAGGCTTTGCTTGGAAGGAGGGATGAAAAGGTTAGAACGAGTGGGGGAGTTGGTACAGGATGAGGAAGAGGGTTTGAGGCATAGGGGTTTGGACGTGTTGAGTTCGATCTTGGGGGCTGTCGAGAGATGTCAAGAGGTGGAAAAGAGGAAGAAAGGGATTGAGAGATTGGACAAGATTGGAGTGTTGGAGGCGGTCAAGGAGTGTGAGAAACTGGAGACGGTCGGAATGCTGAAAGAGTTGGCGGGGGAGAATAGGAAGGCCCTTGAGAGGTTGATAAGAGCCTGAGGAGGAGCATTGGGAGAGGCCAGGGGTAGGATGATGGTATGCTACAGGGATGGTGTATTCCATAAAATTTTGTCGCCAGGGTATATGTCGAAACAACTATAGATCGGATAAGTTAAGGCTACAGCTAGCCAAGACAAACTCGGAGAGTTGCCCTGCCAGTATCGGGTACGAAAGTCGGTGGAAAAGAAAGGCGCTTCAAATAATGAGTACATCAGGCAAGGACATTCGTCGCCTTGGCCAAGAAAACGGTCACAGCACTCCAAAGGATGAGGATGATGCCTGTCAAGACTTCGGGACCTCGATGTTGTTTCCATGGAGCCATCGTCTTAAAATCTTGTTTGGGGCGCGCAGCGAAAGAATAGTGGTCTCGGACGACGAAGGCTTCTCTAGGGGTTGTGAGGAGGACGCAGGGGAAGAGGAGGGTGGTACTTTGAAAACGAAAATATTTTTCTGGTCAATGAGGATTTAGGTAACCAAGGGGCTGCGCTGAGAATGGCTTACAAAGGCACGAGAGAAGCGAAGAAGAAGTCGAGCCAAACCAGACTCGGCCAAGCGAGCGTTAACACCAAAGCGAGAATGGCTTGAGGCCGGCGATCCGCAGCAGCGTCGATTTGATAATTCTTGAAGATCCGCCAAAGTGAGACACCGAAGGCGGCAAGGAGGGCGGCCAAATAACCGAGGTGAGGGTCGATGATGAACCAGAACAGGCGCTTGAAGAACGATGGACGGGCGACCACTTCCTCGGTTTGAGGAATTGTGACGTCCGAAGCGCTTGAAAATCCCCCCATTGCCTTGGGAAGAATCAGACGGAACAATGCAAGACCATGGTAAGGAGCGGCAAAAATCCAGGCTTGAAGCGAACGACGAGGAGACGGGGTCCCTGTAGCCCAGCACCAGACGACCTCGTGAAGGCGAGAGAGGACGATCATGACGAGAGCGGACTCGAGCAGAGAAGTGAGTTGGACGATATCGGGGGTAATGACCAACACGCCACCGTAGGAGAGCATAAAGGGGTACAAGGATATGAGAAGCATAAGGAGGAGCGAGAAGAAGGGGACGAGAGCCCGGCCGAGGAAGTACAGTCGGTTTGAAAGAGACTGTGTGAAGTGTCTCATAAAATTTGATCAGTGCGTGCACAGAATGGTGATGGAAATATTCGGACATGACTGCCAACTCACCATGCTCTTGATCTTGCTTGAATAGAGGAAAAAGTTGAGCTTTAATGCCGTTCGAAGCGGGCCGATGGCGTTGATCATCATGGCATTGATCTGCTCGCCATAAGTTGGCTGCGCCATCGTCCACTGCAGGACCTCATTGACGGTTTCGACCTTGTACCCATTACCCCACATCATTGCTTCAAGCTCGCCATCGGGGACCCATGACTTGGCAGGAAAACCTCCGATCTCGGTCATGGCGCTGCGGCGCATGACAAAACCAGAGCGATGTTCCGAAGAAGTCTCGGCGGCTTGCAGGAGGGTCAAGACAGATTGTAAGACTCGGCGAGAAAGGTTGATGAAGCCATGCGAGGCCTTGATCAGGCCAATCTCAGAGTCGGCGACGATCGTCGGCAAGGAAGCACGCAGGTAGTTGCGATCGGGAATGACATCGGCTTCGAGAACGGCGACGAACTCGGCAGGCCCCTTGGCACCGAACGTGCTCGCTTCTTTGAGGCCGAATGCGACTGCTTCAGCGCGAGTACGAAACACACCCTTGTCCGATGCTGTAAATACTGGACGGTGGTACGACAAGTGGGGGCAAGCCTGGGTCTTGACGTGCCTTTGCAGCTCGCGCTGAAGAGTCGGCGAGTTGGCAGAATCGAGGACCATGACGCGGTATCGGTGGGCAGGGTAGTCCATCGCAGCGGCAGCAATGGCACAGTCGAAAACGATCCGATCAGGCTGTCCAGATGACACGATCAACACATCGACCGAGGGCAAATTGATGTCGCCTCGGAGGCGGAGCTTGGGCAGGCTTGCTGGGGAGCGGTATGTGTAGACCGTCCAGAACGAGGATACGGCTAGGAACGAAGGACGGTCAGCAATTTAGAACAGCACAAATCACATCTAACTTTGGGCACTTCGACTCACTCAAAATGACCGCAATGCAAGTCTCGTAGGCGAGAAACCCCCACCCGCTGACGAAAGCCGATGAGAAGTCCGTCTCGACCATACGGATCAAGCGCAATCGTTGGGCGAGATAGATCCAGGTTGAAATCGTACTTAGAAGGACCGTGAGCCAGGTCGTTGCACCAGCAATTTTTTTGACACGGGTTTTGAAGCTCCGACTGTTCGTTCCGACCGCACTCGGGTAGACGGGCAAGGCGACGATCGAATGGCGTTTGGTGTCCATCTCTTTGTCGCCGCTCCCCAAGGACTCGTCCGACCATCCCGCCGATTTGGTCTGGAAGAGCACTTTGGATGAGTAGGCTTCGTTGAAGACGGACTCTTCCGAGAATCCGGGGCCAAGTTCGCCAAGATCCGTCGTGGTGCCGTCCGAAGGCTCATAGGCAAGTTTCGAAGTCGCCGTCCTCAAGAAAGGCTTGACGGGCTTGAACGAAGGGAACTGGAACGACGGATCGATTCCAAACTCGGGGGTGATGATGATGTTGGTCGAGTCGTTGGGGCTCGATCCAATCTCCGTGTCATTCTCGCTGCTCAGTTCGCCCGATAGACGATGTTGCCATTCAGACTCGCGACGAGCACTGTCGACGGCACGCAACTGGTTCGCAATATCGACGATCGCAGCTTCCATAGGTGGGAAATCGGACGCCCCAGACCCCAGACCAGTGAGGGAGCTTTGACGCCATCCGAAGCCTTGGCGCTGCGATCGGGCACCCTCAGTCGGGTCTTGTCGTCGTAGCCCGGTGCGACCTGCTGGCTCGCCAAGACTCGCTCGTCCTTCGCACATCCCGCTGCTGTTGAACACTTCGCTGCCTCGCGTACGATTTTGGTGTTGACGTTGGCCTTGGAGCATTTCGACGCTACCAAAAGCTTCAACCGGCGCGCGCGTACCTCGAATACCCTCGTCCCTGGAGGCAGGCGCTGACCCTGAGGCAGGCGGCGCCAGCGAGATCGAGGGATGGCGGGTGTGCGAGCGGCGGCGTTGGTGCAATCCTTCTTCAGCGAAAACGGGATTGTCCTTATCCTTGATTTGAAGAGATCTACGAACTTCATTCGCTGCTCCAGCAGCTGCTGCTGCACCTCCGGATGCGCGCTTGCCGAGAGTTGATGGAACCCCTTTGTTGGACACGAGTTCGCGCTGCGACAACCCCGCGGCCGAGGTCGTGGACAAGGGGTCGATGGAGGAAGGTCGTCGAGCAAAGCTGATGACGGCATGCTCGGGTGTACCAGGGGCTGAAGCGGCCGAGTCGCTTTTTGCATCGTCAGCAGTCGCCGAGTGACCAGATTCGCTCAGCGCTTCGGCGAAAGGATTCGGGTTCGGTGATGCGGGGATCGTCGTTACGAGTCGCATCGAGATGGGCATCATGGGTGGAACAGGTGGGATAGGTTCTCGTGGTGATGACCGAGTGTACGAGATCGAGTCCGTGGGAGAAGTCGAACGTCGCAAGAGGTCCGGTCGAATCGCCGTCGCCGAGGTGGGCTCGACGCGAATGGTGCTGCGCTCGCCTTTGCTCGACGAAGGCGGGGGGAGCGGGAGTGGTGGCGGCGGTTCCGAGTCGGCGCCGCTCGATCGCGAAAAGAGTCGCGAGGCTCGACCGCCGGGCGTCGAGGATCGCTTCTTGGTGGTCATTTATTCCTTACTTATGGAAACAATCTCAGAGTAGAAAGACTGAAAGAAAGGCTCGTTGAGGTGTCTGTGCGATGCGGTGATGAAGGCCGTCGGATGTGCCCCGAGCGTCGGAGTCAGCCTCTCGAACCCTTTCGCCGCGGACGACTCCTTCGGCGCCCGCCGAGCGCTACCAGGAACCTTGGCCGATACTCACCTAGATTACTGTAGCAAAATCGTTCTGGTTCGTGAAACGTAGAATGTGAAACAAACGAGTGTAAGTATGACCTGTCGAGGCGTGTAGAGGCGGAAGAATGGTTGTCGACAGAGAAGAAGGTCGAATGCTATGGGGAACGGAAGGCGCAAGGAATATGATTGCTCAATGTTCGACGGCCATCGCGATCCCAGTTGGCTTTCGTGCTTGTCATTAAGATTCGGGCTGGCTTTGGAAAGGCGTGGAGTGAATAGTCTACCCTAAGGGGTTTATGGAACGCAGGAGCAATGTTCGACAAAGCCCGATCGACAGCTCATGTGGGCCGAGAACGGGGATCCATCGATGATTTGTTGGCGATCCCTCCTGCCAAAATCGGACAAAGGTGGCTGGGCCCGCGGTGTCGCGCCAGAGAGCCTTCGGGCCTTTGAGCATGTGCGCATAAGCTCCCCTCCTGCGCTTGCAAGAGCCCGCGGGTTGATCCATATCCACTTGGAAGGAGTTGGATTCGTAGATCTGCTCCTTGCTCCTCGTGGCGCGGTGATCTCGGTGACTACAGTTCTCTGACCGCCGTCGTAACGGTGCCGCGCCAGGCTGTGAGCTCGCCCCACCCTCACCTTGTGGCCTCCTTCCGGTCACACGATCATCGAGTGATGCCAATGTAGCTGGCTCGAAAGCACGTCAGCATCGGGGGAGATGTTGTCCGAAGTCATTTGGGGGAACGGCCGTGGAAAAGGCTTTCCGATCAGTGCCGATTTGGCTTCTGCGCCGCACCCGTGAGGCTCCTAATAAAGCCGCGTCGGTTCAAGCTTGGTTAGCTCGGGCAGCTTCCACACGCGACCCAGTCCTCTGCAGAGTAGCTCTTGAGCAATTCTGAGCGCAACACAGAAATGATTTTGCTCCAAGTCGGTGTTGTAGCGGCGTCTCCAGGGTTGTGCCACCGACTCTCTGTCGAGACTGTGATTAGTTTTTCTCATCTAGGCACAGAGGGTCCCGCTGGGGAGGCTGGCGTATTCATGGAGATGGGTAGACGGCGGTCGTCGTGAAGTAGAGATCTCATGATTCCTGGAGGACGGAAGGGAGTTTTTCATCACGCCTATGTAAGATTTGAAATTCTGAGGTCAGCTCAAGAAAAAGCAGAGCCACGGGTCATCATGGCGCCCGCGAGCTGCACAGGCTGAGCTGACCTTGTGAGCACTGTGGGTGACTGTGAGCGCCTGTGAGCAGAGGCGAGCGCCTGTGAGCGCTGCAAGGCACTACACTTATTGACTGGCCGGACCACTCCGAGCGCGACTCAAAATCGAGGTCTCTTTTAGCACCAAGATCCCACCCCTCGACGTGTACGCCTCGGGCTCTTGTCCTCCCTCCTGTTGTGCCGGTCCTCTTGTGAGGCACTGTTCAGCCCGACATCGCCTACAGCTGCTGCTGTTCGCTCGAGAACGCCTACTGCGCCTTACCGCCTCCGGCGTCGTCTCTCTGTGGGGCCAGCAGAGCAGCTCAGGCTGGACCTCCTTGTTGTGGTCGCGTGAAGCCCAGCAGCGCCAGCGGGTGGTCAACGACGATCTACGCCTCGACGAGCCGCAGTCTTGGATCTCGCCCAAGGCCCAACATGAGCCAAGACGTTGCATCGTCCTCCAAGCTGGCAGAGGGTGAGCTTTTGCTTGTGGTACCAAGCGTGTGCCCGTCTCGTCAATGGCGCCGGTCATCGGCGAGCGCTATCCGGTCCCGACCAAGTGGGGCAAGGGCTGCAGGTGGTGCACCGCCGCCGCATGACACCACCACCATGCTCGACCCACACCGATGCGCCACAGTGGAAGTTGCCCTCAACCCCGAAGAAGGAACTGTGCCGACCCAGCCAGTGGCCGATACGAGTGGCCACCATCCTTTGCCGCCCCTACTCCGCCGCAGCCGACACGCGCAGCAACATGACCTACCTGCTCACTCATCGCGACCAGCCCAGTAGAAAAAACCTTGACTCGACCCACAACGCGCCATCCTTACGTGGAGTGATCATGCTGCGAGGGCGTTGCTGGAATCCAACCTCGATACTCGGATACTTTTTTACGAGTCCACAGCCTCCCCGAACAACGTATGCGGAACATGACGACTTATAACCCGTATCTCTTCTGCTCACAGAGTTCACACCGCGTAGGGAAGGCATACCAGAGCGGCTCAAACTAGACAAGCACGGTTCGCCCGAGTCGTCGTCCCGATCGCGCTCCTCATCGCCCCAAACCTCGTTCATCTCGACGCCCACGACCGCCGCATTCGACTTTTTGGCCCCTGGATCCACACCCAAGGCTTCGACAATACCTCAGCATGCGCCCGTGCCCGTGCCCGAGCATGTCGCGCCACCGGACCCCAACGCCGGGACGGGGACGGGTGCTCTGCCCGAGTCGACCTCTCAGCGCGAGCTGAATGCTGCTCGTGCTGCGCTAGCCGACGTGCACCTCACCAAAGCCAACACCGACCCCAAACACTTTGGCATCCATGCCGAAGCATCCTCCTTCTCGTCCCCACCGTCCTCCCACCCTGGATCCCTCGTGATTTCTGTCGACGCAGCCAGAGCCGTCTCCCTCTCCGCTTCGGCTTCTTCGTCTCGCAATGCCTCCCCGACGGTCCCGAAACCTCCGACCTTTCCTCGTCGTCATTCGGGCTCACAGACCTCACTATCATCACGACGCAGCAGTAGCGCCAGCATTCCGCACGAGACTGCGCGTCGACTCTCCACGACTTCGACCCACCATCTCTCGCCTCGAGCAGCTGGCGATGCGGCAGTGTGGACACCGACGGATGTGCAGCATTCCCCTGTCACCGAAGGCGTGGTCGATTTTGCGTTCTCCACCAAATCGGCGCTCTCGGCTTCCGCTTCCGCCTCGTCGCTCAAGCTTGAATTGATCGTCCGGGATTTTGCTTATCCTTCCGACGATCCAAGGTACAAAGGGCTACCCCACCCGGACGAGGTGAATGACAAGAGGGATAGTTCGTCGAGGGCGAGTCGGATGAGTGGCTTGGATTCACCAGCGATCGGGAATGACGCGTTTGGGGCGTCGAGCTCGAGTGCTTGTGAGTTGGTCTTGATGCCTGTACAGAGCGGACGGGCACGTGCAATTGCAACGCTAGTGCTGACCGAGACGTCAATTCTTCTCTTTGCCCAGTCTCATGGGGCTTTGTCACATCTCATGCGACCGATTTCAACACCTCCGAAGACGACTCGCAACTCTATTCCGAGGATGACGCCTCCTCCCGCTCTGAATTCGATTACGGCGACCCGAATCAAGCCGAACTCAAACTTGGCGAGTTCATACCGGGCATCTATTCTGCGATGTACGACTTTGCGCCCGAACTCGACACGGAAATGTCGATTAGCGCAGGCGAGCTTGTGACCGTTTTCTCGAGGCAATGCGCGGGATGGGTACAGGCAGCTAGGGTTGGACCGGACGGGAACGTCACGGGTGAGATGGGTTTGGTGCCGGAGAATTATCTGGCGCTGATCGAGGAAGGCGAATTCGTGACGAGCGCGACGCCGTCGGGGATGGGCGAGGAGGTCGAGTACAACGATGAGACACCTTCAGCTGCTGAGGTGAATCCGTACGAGGAGGATGCGGGAGAAAAAGACGAAGGTGAAAATGGGCAACGGAGAGTGGATGCTTCGAACGACGACCATGCCAAAGCATCGTTATCAACAACACCGACGAGCGACCCCCGAACCGAGGCATGATTCGCTTTTGCACCGTTTTTCAAGCTTTGCCAAAGGACATTGCCATCGGTCATACCACTACTATCTTTCATTTTGTTCTGTCTGTGGTGTTTAGTTTTGTGTCCTCGTATGTACGATGCTGTTTATCGACCTGTTTTGCTTATCCCGCCCACCTAGCTCCTCTCACCCGTGCTCAAAATGTCACTTTTCTCTGATTTGCCAAACAAGCCGAGAGGACGCGCATACACTTTGCGAAAGCAGAGCGAGGGTGTACAGCAACCTTCTCGACATCTTTTGAACTCGTTACATTACATCTCAGGATATTCTTGGCCAAGCAGGCACTACGTTCAATCTTCCTCGTCCGAAGATTCGATGAACTCACTGTGAAAAGAGTCGAAGCGTCAGCATACTCCATCAACCACGGTGCACGACGATGCTCGAAAAGTCGCTTACCTTGATTTGATGTTCTTGGACGCGCGACCGATCCTCTTCATCCTGTTCCCACCGGTGACGGCCTCTTCGCCATCCTCGTCGAGATCAATCTCCGCACCTGGAGTTTCGCTCTTTCGGCGGTCCTTCTTTGACTTGCTCTGCATCGGCGAACACATAGGCGCACGTTAGCACAAGGCACCTTAGCGACAGCCCAAAATTCCAGACGGACCTTGACCCTCTTCTTCTTGGGCTTATCGTCCTCTGCCTCACTCGAACTCTCGGCCGTCTCGGACCCATCCCTCTTCTCCTTCTTACTCCTCTTCTTCCCCCCACCCCCACCTGCGGCTTTCTTCTCCCTCTTCTTCCTCTCCTTGACCTCCGCTTCGAACCCATCCTCGTCACTATCCGCGAAATTGGCCGACAAGGTCCATTGTGCCGCCTCTTCCAGCATCCGCTTCCTCTGCTCGGCCAACCGAGTCGCCTGTTCCTGCACCTGTGCCAATCGCGCCGCCTCCAATTCCTCCCTCCTTCTCCTCTCGTCCTCGCGCGCTTGGCGTGCTCGATCGACAGCGGCTTGTTCGGTCGCTTCGTACTTTTCTTGAGCTTCTTGGATCACCGGGGCTCGACCTAGGAGACCTTTACCGTAGTTGAAGCGCTGGCGAGGGAAGTCCTTCTGGTAAGGTGCCGGATCCGTGGGGTCGTTCTGCAACTCCAAGAACAAAGCTTGCGATTCGTTCGCATCCTGGATCGCGAGATGCAGTTGCTCCAAAGTCCTTCGTTGAGGGGTGAGGTCGAACAGGACTTGAACGCCCTTTTGTTGCATCAATGCAATGTTGTATTTGATGGACAAGTCACGGGGCTGCAGGGAGAGCGCGAGTCGACCCTTTTCGAGGGCTTGGTGGATGTCGTTGAAGGATTGGTCCTTGACGCCCTTGTGGTACCATGCTCGAGCGAGGTATTGCAAGATCGTCGCATCTTGGTCCTTGTGATAGCGCTTCGATGCCGTTTCGTACTGCCAATGCAAAGTCCATTTCAGCGCATGACTCATCCGGAAGCTGAAGTGAAAGTGAGTTCGAACTCACACTTTCAATTGCCCTCTCATACTCCTCCCGATGGAAATGACAATGCCCGATGTTGACATACACGCTCGCGTCATTAACGCTCTCCTTGACCTTGTTTAAGATGGTCAACGCATCCCTCGTGTTCCTGTTCATCGCGAGCATCGCCGAGTTCGGCTCGGCCGTCAAAGGCGTCTCGATCCCACTGCCCAAAACGTTCTCCGCGATCAGGATGGCAATTCCTTGAGCCGCGATCGCGCAATGCTTGTGTTGTTGGAGCGCACGTTCAAAGTATTGTGCCGATCGGACAAAGAGCTGCTGTCTCATCTTGCTCCCTTCCTTCGAAGGATCTCGATTTTCTCTCGCTTCATGGAAAGCGACCATCCCCCTTGTGGTGAGTGCATAAGCATCCTTTTGATCCAACTCCAACGTCGCACGGGCGAAATCCTTCAAGTTGCGATACAGCCCAGCGGTATAGAGGTAGTAGCTCTGCAAAGCTCTTACTTCGAGGGCCGCCGAGTTCGTCGTGAGCATCTCCTTGAGGTATTGGTTCGCAAGCTCAAAGTTCTTTTGTCGCTGGGAACCGGAGATCGAACGCAGGGCGATGAGGGCCAGTCGGGCTTTGGCTTCGATGTATTCGGGATGTTGGGACAAGAGTTGGTTGTAGCATTCGTTGATGGCGACTTCTTCGTCGTTCAAGGCCTCGAGGATCACGCCTCGGTTGTAGGTGCATACGCTCAGAGCGGCATCGTCCTGTTCCGAGATCTTGCCACCACTCGAAGCGATGCGTTCGCCAATCTTGACCAACGCCGCTTCGATGCTCTCCTGTGCCGCAATCGGATCCTGTCGATGATATTCGAGGACACCAATGTTGTTCGCCAATCGAGTTGCCAGAAGAGCTGACTCTTCCCGCTTCGATTCTCCAGTCTCTGCATCTTCCCCGTTCTCGTTCTTCTCCTCTAAGATTCTCTGAGCTTCCCGATAAGCCCTTAAACACCTCTCCCCGCTTAACACATCATCGTCCCACACCTTGGCAATTTCGACGAACATCTGCTCGTCCCTCGCCAACTCCCTCACGCGCTCACTCTTGGCAATGTACTTGTTGACGACATGGTCCTTGACACCTTCAGCGGCCTCTTTGCCCGAGGCGAACAACCTCAAGACCTGATCGTAAGCCTCCTTGGCCATCTTCCTCTCGGCTTGAGAATCGATGGCAGAGGTATCGGAAAACGCCAAGTGGGCATGGATCGAGGCGATCGTACACAACGCCTCGACGCATCGTGGGTTCCTCCGCAGGACGTTTTCGTACAAGTTGACGGCGGCAGGCCAACTGTTGGACTCGATCAAGAACTGCGC
This sequence comes from Microbotryum intermedium, assembly GCA_022702645.1. Classification (NCBI taxonomy): domain Eukaryota; kingdom Fungi; phylum Basidiomycota; class Microbotryomycetes; order Microbotryales; family Microbotryaceae; genus Microbotryum; species Microbotryum intermedium. The sequence goes on along the minus strand of JAHWDX010000005.1, from coordinate 547,061 downwards.
CTCGGACAAGAGAGCCAACAGTTGATCGGGGAACATCTCGGATGATTGTTGGTAGACCGATAGCGCCGCTGCTCGATCGCCCGTTGCGTGCAGGCACCGAGCGAGATGAAGGTACCCTTCTGAAGCGAGTATGCGAGCGTCGGCGAACTGGATCATGCGTTCGGCCAGTTTGATCGCTCCCGGTCGTCCGGAGAGGAGGAAGAAGTTGGCCAAGGCACCCAACGCGGCTGCGCTCGTGTTGTCCTTTTTGAAAGCTGCTTGGATCAGCTCAATACCCCGAGCGTATTCTTCCGTGCGCGCTTCTTCTCCTCCTGCCAATGTCGGGTCTTTGGAGGTGTTGAGATGAGCGAGACCGAGGAGAAGGGTCGCTGAGTTGCTCGACGAGTCGGGGTGCTAGAGTAACGTCACATTTGAGATGAGCTCGATGTCTACGACGAGGATGTATGTTCCGACTCACCACAACGATGGATCGCTTCCATGCGGCCTTGGCCTTTTTGCGATCGCCCATGAGCCAGCAACACAGTCCGATGCCGATTCGAGGGTCGGGGAGGAAGTTGGGTGCGAGGGTGAGGACCTGTTGGTAGGCTTTGAGCGCAAGTCGGAACGACCGTCGGGCAAAAAGGATTCGTGCCTGAGGAGTTTGAAAGGGGTTGATGAGACTTCTGGATGTGTTTAGAATGGCGGGAGGAGTGGTACGCACCCTTCCCATCAGCGCATAGAGGTGTGTCGGCTCTGCCGCAAGGATGGACTCGAATAGCCGGGAAGCCTCGTCCAATCGCCCCCTTGCGAGCATCAGAACGGCTGGGAGGAAAAGGTGCACAGGTCAGCATGACAGTCTGCAATGGACCCGAGTAGACACTGAACTGACCCTTTACATCCTTGATGGTCTTGTCGGTGACGTGGGTCCCCTCGGCCCTTCCAATGCAGACCTCGGCGGCTTGCCAGAATGTCTCTTTGGTGTTGGGCGGTGCATTGGGGTCGTTCATCTTGGACTCGGGGTGGTTGGGGTCGGTCGAGTGGATCAAAGGTGCACCTCCTGCATAGGTTTTAGGGGTGAGTGGCTGGCTCGGACAAGAAGCTGGAGAGTGTATGAACCGAACTGACTCGGCTGGGTTAGGACCGCCTTGGGAGCCTTTCGCGCCAGAGCGATGAGGTAGTTGGCCTTGAGACATAGTAGCGTACATTTGCCCTTGGGGTCCAAGTGACCTATCCCCTGTTCGAGCATGTCGAGCGCCAAGGTGTAGCGCTTGATCCTCCACGCTTCCTGGATGAGGCGCACCCAAAAGACGACGGGCGCGCGTTCGTCCTTGAAGAGGTCGATAACGATCTGCGTCTCTTGGTCGTCGGGCGAGGAGAAGAGGTCGTCGAGGTTGATGGTGATGTCGTCGTTGTCGAGGCGTGAGGGGACGAGCAAGGTGCGGTCCGAGAGGGGTTCGGCGTCGACGGCTCCGTCAAGATGATCCGTGCCATTCTGGTGAAGAAGTTTACTCGCACCACTCGTCAAGGTCGAGGCCATGGGTGCGTGGTGCTCACCAGAACAGGGGCTGAGAGAGAGTGACTGTGGGGGAGAGGGAAGAAGCGAGAAGAATGATCGGTGATCGTGGCAGTGGCAGATTGTCCGAGGAGCAGCTCGCCTTACACCGGCCGAAACCGCACGGACCTGTTTCTAATTTCCGTACGGGCCCGCCGGCCGTATGGATTCCACCACAGTCCGACAAGATACAGACTCCTGGTTTTCTATGGTTTTTCTCGAGGACCCGGAATCCGGATGGGTCATTAGATGATTTCCATGTGTTCCAACACCAAGGAGCAGGAGTTTGGGGCTCTGTCTCTCGCTTCCAATGTCACATATACAGCTTGAAACGGCTTTATTGCACATCGAATGGCCCAAATTCACGATCCGGGCGGTCTGTATCGAACAAATTGAAGCCACAAATTAAGTCCGGGCTCGTCAAAAGCAGAATACGAGTGGACTCTAATCTGACTGTTCAATCTTCTCCAGACGCTGAGAAAGCCGACGATCCCAAGTTACGCAATCTTTGGTCAGATTAGAGTCCACTCGCATTCTGCTTTTGACGAGCCTCAAAGTGCACCATGTCAGGATCAGTTGCTAGGACACGACTGTGCAAGTCCAACCTCCTTGCTTCTTCGTCTTCTTCATCCCCGTCGTTCTATCTGTAAGTTGTTGTCGAAGAAGGCTGAGGCGACATCCTCGACGGCCGAATCCGTCCGGTCGCTTCGATGACGAGTGTTTGCATCGCCATCGACTTCATCTTGATCGCAGATTGAGGAGCATTGGAACCCTCGGCATCGATGGAAGCACTGTCAATCCTCGGCGAGATTGGCATGATGCCGACGTGGACGGGGATGAAGGCTAGCATGCGTCAGCGTCGGTGACGCCACAGGAGGTACCCAAATGTCCCCCGCGAGCCAGATAACAATCAATCTCGAACGAATGCGTTTGCATTCCTTTCATGCCATGAGCAGTTTCATGTCGGGGCCGATTGAATGTGGTAATAGTGGAGAGCCAAGACGGTGTCTGTTAGCACGTCCTTGTTGATGTGAAATGCAGCTGTCAGCGGATCCAAGGCGCGCCACAAGGAAAGCTTGCGAATGCCGATCTTATGAAATCCGTATAAGCTATAAGGGCGAGGGTTGCGCGTATGTGTAGGCCGCGATTACGTCGCACCGTGACCGTGCACGCGCTCTTATACCTAACGCTCTCCTTTCACACCTTGCTCCGTACGTCCGACCGACTTGGCAATCACCTCCTTCGTTCGTTCGCACATCAGCACATCATGGCTGGTCGAATGCCCCAACCTGTACGTTCAATCTCGTGCAAGTCGTCGCTAGGACGTCTACAGTGACTGGACTGACCCTTGAGCTGGGTTCTTGCCTCGCGTCGCACCAACACCAACACCACCACCTCCTCGTCCTCGTCCTCGTCCTCGTCCTCGATCCTCTATCCCTCATCGTAACCTGACATTTCCAACCTACAACTCCCACCTCGTTCACCCCTCAACAGCAAGTCATCGTCCTCCGGGAAGGAACCGACACTTCCCAAGGTCAGTCCTCCTTTCGCATACATGCTAAAGCACTTACATCAATCAGCTCCAAACTAACACTCGACACGATTCTACATCCTACAGGAACCCCGCAACTCTTGTCCAACATTGGAGCATGCCTCGCGATCGCACAGACCATCTCGTCGACCTTGGGCCCGAGAGGCATGGACAAGCTCATCGTCGGCAACAACGGCCAAGCCACCATCTCCAACGACGGTGCGACCATCCTCAAGCTGCTCGAGGTCGTACACCCCGCCGCCAAGACGCTCGTCGACATCGCCCGAGCTCAGGACGCCGAGGTCGGCGACGGTACGACCAGCGTCGTCTTGCTCGCCGCCGAGCTCTTGAGGGAGAGCAAGACCTTTGTCGAGGATGGCGTCAGTCCCCATGTCATCATCAAGGGGTACAGGAAGGCGGCTCAGTTGGTAAGCAAGCTCGACGTGTTAGTCACGGTGATACCATGAGATTGATAAGCGCGCACAATTCGACCACAGGCCATCGCACGAATCAAGGAGATCGCCGTTACCATCGACCGATCCAACGAGACGTGAGTTCATCAGCAGTCAAGTATTGATCTGAAGACAAATCCTATGTTTCTGACCTTTTAATTCACACCACAGTGAATTCCGAGATTTATTGCTCAAGTGTGCCTCGACGGCCATGTCGTCGAAGCTGATCCACTCGCAAAAACCCTTCTTCTCCCAAATGGTCGTCGACGCCGTACTCACTCTTGACCAAGTCGACCTAGATGAGGCCTTGATTGGTATCAAGAAGATCCCCGGTGGTGGAATGGAGGACTCGCTCTTGGTCAAGGGTGTCGCGTTCAAGAGGACGTTCTCGTACGCCGGGTTCGAGCAGCAGCCCAAGAGCTTCAAGAACCCCAAGATCGTGTGCTTGAACGTCGAGTTGGAACTCAAGGCCGAAAGGGACAATGCCGAAGTCAGGATCGAGCAGGTTTCCGTGAGTACCGAAACCATCCGATCGACTCTTGAGGCCGCACTCCTCCATGCTGACCTCATGCGCGACACACCATCCCACCCCACCACACAGGAATACCAAGCCATCGTCGATGCCGAATGGTCCATCATCTACGCCAAACTCGAAGCGCTTCACAAGACCGGAGCACAAGTCATCCTCTCGCGCTTGCCGATCGGCGATCTCGCGACCCAATTCTTCGCCGACCGCAACATCTTTTGCGCCGGTCGAGTCGCCGTCGATGATTTGAAGCGTGTCGTCTCGGCCGTTGGTGGATCGATCCAATCGACGTGCTCGGACATTCGTCCCGAACACTTGGGGACGTGCGAGAGGTTCGAGGAGAAGCAGGTCGGCGGGGAGAGGTTCAACCTCTTTGAAGGGTGCGTCAAGGCCAAGACATGCACGTTGCTGTTGAGGGGTGGCGCCGAGCAGTTCATCTCTGAGGTCGAGAGGAGTTTGCACGATGCGATTATGATCGTCAAGAGGGCGATCAAGAACAACCACGTCGTGGCTGGTGGTGGAGCAACAGAGGTCAGTTGGGGCCTGCTTCTTGACGGTAGTGCCATTTCCTGGCTGTCTTCTGACGAGCAAGTCGCGCTTACCTTTTTGCACAGATGGAGATCTCGAAATACCTGCGCGACACGGCCCGAACGATCCAAGGTAAACAACAACTCATCATCGCTGCGTTCGCGAAAGCGCTCGAAGTGATCCCGCGACAAATCTGCGACAACGCCGGGATCGACGCGACCGACGTCTTGAACAAACTGCGCATGCTCCACGCGAGGGGGGAGCTGTGGGCCGGTGTTGACGTCGATAATGATGGGGTAGGGAATAACATGGAGAGGTTCGTTTGGGAACCGGCTTTGGTCAAGACGAATGCTTTGGAGGGGGCGAGTGAGGCGGCGTGCTTGGTCTTGAGTGTCGATGAGACGGTCACGAACCCGAGTTCGGTAGGTCATTTACCACCTTCGTATCAGTGGGAGATGGGGATCAGAACGCTGATTGTTTGGTTGTCTTTTGCCACCTCCACAGCAACAGCAAGGTCGAGGAGGTCCCCCGGGCCGAGGTGGGATGGGTGGGAGGGGTCGAGGACGAGGGCGGTAGATTGATAGAAGCCTTTCTTCCCTCTACTCAAAACAAGCAGTGATGCTTCCAACCCCCCTTATTTGTCCTCCCTTTCACGTGTTAGATTGCAAGCGTTTTCATTTTTTCATCCCAGCTTCGCGAGTCTAGTCCAAGAAAGATTGTCGGCTGAGAGCTACTCGACTTTTCTTTTTCTGTTTCTCGTCCTCTACGTTTATTGGGGTCTTGATGGTCACCTCGCACCAATTCTCATACACCTCCCCTCGTTTTAACACCGTGTCCCCGCCGACGATGTCCTTGAGTTCGTCATGCAAGAACGTCGCGATCGGTTGATGGAACTCACAAGAACGTCGCACCTGTCCGATGAGCCTCGGTCTCTAGCGATTTTTCCCCCCCATCTCATCCACGTCTCAATCCCTTTAAAGAAGCTGACCAAATTGATCATAACCCCTCTTCTCCCCTTTGCGATCATGAACCGCTTTCTTGACCGGTGCGACCCCATTGAACCCGGCTACGGTATAACATTGGACCGAAGCTTGGTTCGTTCGAAACGCGAGGCCCAAACGCCAGTCGGGGGAAGTGAGAGTCACTTGAGGCGTTTGGGATGTAGTTCGGGAGAAAATGAGGTTGTGGTCTGTCTTTCGAGGAAAAGAGGAGGGGAGATTAGCGTTGGAGAGGGAACCTCTGGAGGGAGGGAGGGAGGGAGCCTAGAGGGTTTCTTTCATTTCAAAGTGGAGCGAAAACTCACCGATCCCGTTCTCGGGGAAGTTGGCGCCGATCTTGCGAGGAATCGAGAAGTTGAGCAGATCGTCTTTGCTCAGTTGGATGATTTTGCCGGTCGGTAACTTGTTGTCATGCAACTCGATCGTTCGTTCACCCTTCCAGATGAACGGATAGAATCGAGGGACCATCAGCATACAAATTTCTCGCAGTCTTTCCATTTCCCGAAATCATCTTGTAAGGACGGGTGACTCACAGCGATCCAGAGCTCGTATTCCTTGACATCCCCTTCCTCCTTCCCGTTGAACCCACCAAATCCCCAATGAATCGTCAAAATTGACCGGGGTCGCATCGACCGCCGTCGCCGCTCCCTTCTCCTCGACGATCTTGGCCCTCAAAACGACTTCCAACCGACCGGCCACACCTTTTTCGTCTCCCTTCGGTTCGGTAAGGGAAACGAATGCCTCGATCAAGAGATCTCGGGGGAACGCGTCTGCTCCGTGAGGGGAGAGATGACGGTAGATCGCCTCGCTTGAGGAGGTGGCTTTATCGGAGAAGAGGGTCGAGGCGGTGGTGGTGCCAGCTGCAGGGTTGGCGATGAGTTCCCAGTCGACTTTGTCTATCCCCGTCGTTCCTCCATGCAGGCAGACGTTTGTTTTGGGATGCGCGTTAGTCATCAATTTCCTGAATGCCCTCAACCCGTCGTTTCCTCTCCTTTGAACCGACCATCCCCGAAAAGCATTCGGTCGGCTAGTAAGCTCGCCTTCCCCCTCGGTCGTCTTCAAATCCAACACCAAACTTTGATAACCCTCCACCTCGACTTTCCCACTAGGTAGCCGATTCGCGTAGCTCCCTACGATTTGGTTCAAGAAAATTCGACGTCGGACATGGTCGGTCAGGTCAAGCGGACCGATGAGCACATCGCGTTCGGAAAAGCTATTCGAGTCAAGAGTCACAGTCCGAATGGGTGGTGCCGAATTTTGGGAGTTTGACGAGCAGAGAGGAGAATGTGAGACCGTAAGGGAGGAGGCAGAGGAGAGAGAAGAGGTTGAGAGGATATGAGGTTCGAGGGAGGGGGGAATCGTACGTAGGAAGCGGTGGGGAGAGGTCGCCGGGAGCTGGAAGAGGACCGGAAGCAAGAGGGATATCATTCGTTTATTTAGGTCGATGTGGGGGTTTGCACGTTTGCGCCCACAGCCGGAAGCTGGGCCGGCACTATTCCTGCCGTCAACAAGCGAGTGCGCTAAGCTCATCTTACTTGGCATGTTGTACACGACACTATGCCGACTGACCACAACAACCAACCAACATCATGTACGACCAATGAAGTTGCAAAATCTCCACGAACAAACCCCCCCCCCCCCCCCCCCCCCAAAAAAAAAAAAACTCCCTTCTTTTCAAGCTTCAAGCCGATCTTTAAGACTTCAAAAATCCAACCATGAACGCGGATACTCTTCTGGGGACTCTATTCTTTTGAGTAGCAAAGCTCGCTTCCACACCTACTTCATATCCCTCTCATAAGCCTCCAAGACGGTCTCGGCAATCACCGTTTTGGGCGGTCTCCTCCCCGTCCACATCTTGCTCTGCCAGTACCCCTGTTCTAACAACATTTGAATACCAGGAATGCCGACCCATCCTTCGCAACGTTGCGCGAGGTCGATCAAAGGCGTAATCTTGGGTTTGTAAGCGACATCGATCATCACGCCTCCACCTCGACGCGAGAAGACGGATTGAGTAACGACAACACCTGCGTCGGGGTTGGGGAAGAACTCGGTCGATGTCCCTTGTGCCGGGATCGTCGAGATGACGACGATGGGTTCTTCACGACCTGTCGAGCCTCCGAAACTGGCTTCGAGCGACGTCAAGGGGACGATGTTGTATTCGCTAGGAAACGAGGCCACAATTTTTTGGGCGTTTGGTAAGGTGCGGTTGAAGAGGTAGATCGTCTTGAACCCAGCTTGGTGCAGGGTGTAGATCGCCGCGCGCGACGTTCCACCGGCTCCCAAGACGAGGGCAGGGCAAGAGGGGAGGCGCTCGTTGTCGGCCGAGAGGTTCTTGTGGATCAACTCGAGTAGACCGAGCCAGTCGGTGTTGTCACCACGGAGCTTGATCGTGCCTTGGACCGTTCGAACGGGGATGATGGTGTTGACCGCACCGATGAGCTTGGCATGGTCCGAGACCTCATCAAGCAAAGGCATGATCTCGAGTTTATGAGGGACTGATTTCAAGCGAGAACAGGTAGAGTCAGTATCAAAGGTGGCAAAAAAAGAAATCATAACGCACACACTATCACTCACTCGTGACCGAAGCTCCACCAAAATCAGGTGCCCTAATGATCTTTCGCACCGAGTCGTCGACCTCGGTCGTTTCGTGCAACCCATAGCGGTACGGCAACCCCAACGTCTCGAACGAAGTGTTATGGATCAACGGCGATTTTGAATGCGCGATCGGCGTTCCAAAAAGGTAGAACTTCTTGGCGTCCAAGCGTCCGATGAGGTGCAAACCCGTTTGGACTTGGGCGAACGAGAGTTGACCGGGCGCACTCGCTGCCAAAGCGGGGTGAGTGACGGGTGACAAGACGAAGTTCAAGATCCTCGAGAGTTGTCCCTCCGATCCAATGTTGAGCGTCATCAGCGGAGGTCCGTCCTCGAACTTTTCCCTGAACCTCATCATCGTCAAGTTATCGATCAATGACGAGGCCTTGGTGACAAGCTTGACGACGTCGCCAAACTCTCGCGCGATCGAGTAGCGTTCGACCATCTGATCCGAATCCCACCTCAATGCACCCGTCCAATCATGCCACGAACATATGATCTTAGTCAATTGCTTCTTGTTGACAAAGAAGCGCATGCGCCGACGCGACCACCTCGTTTCCATATCGACGTATTCGCATCCGGACTTGACGCCCAATTCCATCAGTTCGAAAATCGCATCCTCGGCTTCGTCGGGACACATCCCACCTTGCGAGACCGTGCGAACGGTGAAGACGATCGGCAACGTTGAACGTTGTCGCAACGCCGCGAGTTGGGTCGCAACGAAAGCGACGGAGGGGACGACAGGTTGGGTCGGTGCGACCCCATCGGGGGAGAGCAGGTCGACGCGCAACTCCAATGCATCGACACCGGCGGTCACTTCTTCGAACTTGTCAAACACGGCGTTCGGCGTCGCCAACAACGGCAGAGTCAAGCACAAGAAGTAAGTCGGTTGCGTTCCCTTGAGTTCGATATGGTTCGTATCTTGTCCCGTCATGAAGCGGAAGAAGCGAGCGATCTCGTCCTCGGACCCCTTCGTCGACGTGTACGTCGGCAACTCATTGTCGGACTTGCCATTCGACAACTTCATCTTGCCCCCGATGACGTTGACGAATTCGAAGTTGGACAACTCATGAAACCAAGGACGACGACGCTTGTAAATGTCGTGCAGGTCCTCGCCCAACGAAGGTCGGGTCGGTTCCGAGTTGAGGTAAGCGACGATGTCGCCAATGTCCCGTATGACATGCAAAATCGGCCCCCCACCATGACCATAAGCTTGCAAAATGTCTCGGTTTTCGGGCGTTTCGACGACCCCACCACCGAGGGAGACGACATGACCTTTGGATTGTTCGGCGACGATCTTTTTCAAGATCTTGGTCTCCATCGCTCGGAACGCGGGCCACCCATTCGCATGGACGAAATCCTTGGCCGATGCGCCTGCGACGGTCTTGAACATCTCATCGGCATCGAGCACAGGCCACCCCAAGGCATTGGCACCGATCTTGCTCAGATGGGTCTTGCCCGCTCCACGCATGCCGAGGACAAAGATGCTCGCGTCCGTCGAGTGACGAGGAATGGGCCGCGAGGTCGAAGCGACGGGTTCGTCGCTCAACTCGACGCCTTCGATGCGGATCCCCATCCGCCTCGAAAGATCGTCCCACCACGATGGCCACGTCTTTTCGACGCAGCGCTTCTCCTCGATGATGGCGCCGTGGGCTGTAGGGCACGCCGCGAGGACGCTGAACGCCATCGCGACGCGGTGGTCGTCGTAGCAGTGCACCGAGGCCTCGGCCTTGAGGTGCTTGGGTTCGATTCCCAAGATTTCGATCCCATCCTCGAACTCGTCCGTCTCGACACCGAACTTGGCCAACTGCGTGCGCATCGCGGCGATACGGTTGCATTCCTTGACGCGTTGGTTCGCGATCCCGCCAATTCGAGTCGAGTTGGCCGGTTGACCGGGTTGCAAGCGTTCGGGCAAAGCAGGCAGAGCGGCAACGGCAGCGAGTGCGGAGGCGGTCAAGAAGGCGTCCGTCATGGGCTCCATATCGATAAAGCCGAGCGCTCGCAGTCGTCCAACAGGGGGTCCAGTGACGGTCGTGTCCGTCTCGGTTTGCACGACCTTGCACCCCATAGGTTCAAGCACATCCTTGGCGAATCGAGCATCACCTTGCAACGACGACGACCCGATGTTCTGCACCGTGCAAGACGTTCCCGAAATGGCCGCCAAAGCAAGCGGGTACGTCGCACTGCTCGCGTCGGACTCGATGTTGTACGTCGAAGGGTTCTTGTACGTCCCAAGAGGGATGCGGTACGTGTTGCTCAACTTGCCATCGATCGTCAACCTCTTGACTTGGATGCCGAACGACGCCATCATCGCGATCGTCAAATCAATGTAAGATTGTGAAATGACTTGACCACCGGTCAACTCGAGCTCGATTGGTGAGCTCGCGTAGGGCGCGCAGAGGAGGATCGAAGAAACGTATTGCGACGAGACGGAAGCGGCGAGTTGGATGCGACCTCCTCGCAGGCCTTGCTTGGTCGCCTTGACTTTGAGAGGAAGCGAGCCTTGCGCCTCGACGTATTCAACCGAGGTACCGTTCGCGGTCAACGCATCGACGAGAGGACCGATGGGACGTTGCTTCATTCGACCGTTGCCCGTGATGATTGTGTGCGTCAACTCTCCCTCGGGTTGCACGAGCGCACAAACGGTCGCCAGGAATCGACTGGCCGTGCCGGCGTTACCGAGGAACAACGCCTTGTTGTCCTTGGGCGGCGAGAGCTTGCCTCCCCTCCCCTTGACGACGAGCAACTCGCCGTTGTCCTCCCACGAGAATTCGGCGCCGTTCATCTCGAGCAAAGCCGACATCATGACCTGCGTATCATCCGAGTGCAACAAGTTGCCGAGTTTGCACACCCCATTCCCGAGCGCAGCCAGGACGAGCGCACGGTTCGAGATCGATTTCGAACCCGGCGTCGCGAGCTTGTAGTGCTCGACCGTAGGAGGTCCAGGGAAGACCTTGATGGCGGGAGAAAGGGTCCTGGCAATGACATCGTCTTGCACGCCCGTCGCGCGTTCCTCGTACGTCTTGCCGATCCTCGACAGGAGCACGATCTTCTTGACGTTGCCCGAGTTCTTCTTGTCGACGCGCATGATGTCGAGCAAGGTCTCGACGCTGAGGCGCGCCGACTTGGCCGACTTGCGGAACAAGGGGTCGTCGAGGGTGATGGGCAGACCATGGGCCTTGATGCAACGCGCCAATCGACCGACGGCGGCATTGCCGAGTGTTCCGAGACTGCGAGCGACCTCGGCTTCAAGGACCATGCCGACGCCGACGCACTCGCCGTGAAGCACATCGGGGGTCATGACGGCTTCGATGGCGTGGCCGATGGTGTGGCCAAAGTTGACGAGGTTGCGCAGACCGGTCTCCTTTTCGTCGATGGTGACGATGTGGGCCTTGGTCGCGATCGAAGCTCGAATGACGGACAGAAGGAGCGACTGAGCGGGCGAGCGGGTTTCGAGCGTGCGACCGGCCAAAGTCGAGCGGGTCGAGCCACCAAGAACGGCCGAGTGGATCTCTTCGACACCTGCTTCGAGTTTGGCGAATTCGTCTTCGTCCCAAATAGCCGCGGTCTACATGAGCCAAGGGATGCGTCAGTCAAAAAGGGGGATCGTTTTCAAGGGGGAAGCGGACGAGGAGTGGGCTCACCTTGACGACCTCGGCCATGCCATTGACGAATTCACGACGCGGCAACGACTCGAGGAACGAGGCATCAATGAAAACGTATTGGGGTTGGTAAAAAGCGCCGATCAAGTTCTTTCCGAGAGGGGTATCGATGGCGGTCTGTGCTCTCGAGTCCAAACGCGGGCGCAGGATGTCAGCACACTCTTGCTTCCCCTTTAGAACCCTCGCAGATCGAAAACGATGGTGAACTCGCCTTTCCACCCACAGCACTATCGACCATGGCCAACAACGTGGTCGGGATCTGGCAGTACCTGACCCCTCTCATAAAGCTGGCGGCGACGAAGCCGACCAAATCACCGACGACGCCCCCACCGAGGGCCAAGATGACGGTATCCCTCGTGCATCGATGCGAGAGGAGGAAGTCCTCGAGCTCGGCCTTGACCTCGCGCGATTTGGATTGTTCGCCGGGTGGGATCGAATACGAGATCCATCGGGGTTGATCCGTTGACGACGACGACGACGACGACGACGAAGCCACGGTCAAAGCCTCTTGGAAGGCTTGGTTGAATTGATCGAGGTACAACTTGGACAGGTGGGTGTCGGTGAAGAGGACGTAGGTCGACGATGGCAAGGTCGTGAGGACGGTTTCGACGATGTACGGGATCAGGTGGAAGCCGCATCGGATGATGTCTTGGCCGAGGATCGAGACCGTGTCGATCGACGTTTCCGTGTGGGCCTGTGGGGAAGCACGGCATGTCACAAGTGAGGGGTCAGATCCAGGCTTTTGAGTTTTGGAGTTGTGTAGCAGAAATCGCCATGTACGACCGCGCAGTGCCATATCTGTACGCCTCGTGCGACCGGCCGGGGTTAAGCGGTGGAGAGAACAGCATTCCTCAAGGGACACCAACAGGCCACCAGGATCAAGAGCATACAGAGCTTGAAAAGGACGGACCATCTCTCCGACTTGTACGCTCTCAATCACGGCGAGACAACGAGATGAGACGACGGTGGGTTGGATCGGGACGTCGACGAACGGAGAGGATGAGACCATACCCGTCGCCTCGAATCTGAATCTGAATCTGATCGAGTCAAAAAAACAAAAAAGGCCATAGCTCGGAAAAAGGGAAAAAAGACAAGTGGTCCGTGCGAGCGAGTCAGAGCGAGTGGGCTCGGTCGGACTAGTTCTGAGCTAAGGGAGGAATCCTTGATCAATTCTTCAGTTGCTGCACGAGTTTTCAGGGCATAGCAAATGCATATGCTCTTTTCGAACCGACTCGGGTGGTCTACAGACACCACGGCCTATCTGCATATCTATATCAAACTCATCAACATCACACTGTAGCTTTTGAAACCGTCTACGGGATCGTCGTCACTTCCCAATCCTGCATCGAAATCAAGGCGAAGAACCATACCACGGCGGCGGCATGTCAGACTCTCCACTCATCTCGGAAAAGAAAAGATGTTGATTTAGACCACCCCCAACTCACGGTGATCAAGAACTCGTCCAACGATGTCAAATGATCGACGTCCTACCCACTCAAGGATGATCCACATCACCATCAATCCGCGAATCACTCCTCCTACGAGCGAGGCAAAGACCCCCTTCCACTCCTCACCTCTTTGGACAGTTTGAAATCAAACACGTTGGCATTGTCCGCGATCCTGTTCTTCTTGGTCGATTTAGGGATCACGATGAAGCCCTGCGACGAAGAGAAAAAAAATCCGGATCAGGTTTTCTTCTTGTCGTACACCCCTTGCACCCGCTTTCTTAAACTGACCCTCTCCAACCCCCATCGAATAAGCACTTGCGCCGGGGACTTGCGATACTTGTGCGCCATCTTGACAATTTCGGGATGATCGAACCTCTGCCCTCTGACCAAAGGACCCCAAGCTTCCAACACGATACCGTTTCGTTCGCAATAGGCCACGAGCTCGTCGCGGGTCATGAAGGGGTGAAGATCGACTTGGTTCACGGAAGGAATGGCGCGTGGTTTGGAAGCGAGGAGGTCGTTGAGGTGTTGAATACCAAAGTTGCTGAGAGAAAAAGCGAGGGGCGTTTTTGATGATCAGTCGATGAGGTTTCAATGAAGTGACAGATAGTTTTCCTCACGAAACGCCAACACTCTTGACCAAACCTAATTCCTTGGCCCTCAAACAGCCTTCCCAACTCTGTGCCCTCACCTCCGGTCCCCCTTGAGGTCCATGAATGAGGTACAAATCCAAATAATCCTGTTGGGACTTGTCGAGTGATACTTTGATGGCCTCGATCACGCCTTGGGGATCGGTTTGGTTGTGCATCAGTTTCGAAGTGAAGAAGATGTCGGAGCGGTCGACGGATGGGTTCGAAGAGAGGAAGGCGTTGATCGCTTTGCCGCAGTCTTGTTCGTTCTCATCTGGTGGGATGAAGGAGTTGGGGGGATGGAGTAGGGGAAAGATGGGTCTCAACTCGAATCGAAGCGTGTCAAGCAACGCTTCCCTGATGCGAGGTCGATCGAAGCCAACTCACACCATTCGGCACCATCGATATGCTACGATCACCAACAAAACAAACCCAACAACCACAACAAGCGCATCAGCAGCCAGAACCCCATCTGCATACGACCTACCCCATCCCGTACTGACTCGATAGCCCGCCTCCAAAGCCCACAACACGACATTGTAGCACTCGTCGCCCGGTTCGCACTCGTACACGCCCAACCCGAGTCGAGGCATCAGGTTACCATCGTTGAGCTTGACCTTCGAAGTGAGGTCGTACGATTCCGACATGGTTCGCGTTTTGGAGAGTGTGGTGCGGTGAGGGGGAACGGAGGAAACGAAGGCGCGGGCGAGCGGGAAGGAGGCACATGTCAAAAAAGCGGGGGCCTGTGGGGGCCTGTGGGGGCCAGTGGCCGACATGTTTTCTGCACCGACCACACAACTCCTTCCCTCACTTCAAAAAATCCGGTTGCACAGAAAGTTTCGATCTGCAAATTGCTCTGCCCATACAACAACCCATCTACAGATAACCCTCTCTCCTCACAAGGCCTCCAAATAAGCTCTCGGGACAATCCCCTTTCGGCCATCCCCGGCCTCACACTTGCACCATTCGTCCGAGACTGTCGACCCAAAATGCACAAGGGTGGATCAGTACATCCCCTCCAACCACTCCTCTGAAGGAAAACCCCCCCACTCAAAAAACTGACCATCTTCCACCACGGTGACCACCTCGCCTTCCTTAACGGCCAAATCCTCCTGCTCGGCACCTTCATAATCGTACAAAGCCTTGGTCTGCCCCAAACCCGCCGAGTTGAGGGGTGGAGCAAGTGCGGCTTGCGTAACTCGATACGGGGGTGTGGGTACGTTGTTGTTGACTTTGATCGGGGCGTGGGTGGCCAAGGCTTCGGTGTAAGCCGCCTTTGAAGGATCGTGTTTCGGCATCGGTGCTTTGAGCGAGGTCATGGCTTTGCCGAACTAATTTTTTTTTTTCGGGGTGTGGGATAACATATCATTGGGTTTGACTTCAATGTCACGGAGTATGGGAATCGTTTGCGGGAAGCCATGGGCTGGGCTGAACTTGGTCGGGCAAAAGAAAACTTTCTCGTGCCTCCGGGTCTGGGGTCTGGGGTCGATGGGGAGATTCTGTTCGAACTTACGGATTTGGCACTGGTCGTGTTCAACCCACTCGGTGGTTTAGGTCCTCTCTATGGAACGGTTCCCCTTTCATCAGCTTGATCAACCTCGCCTGCATGGCCTAGATGAGTTTCACACCTACTCACCGCAGGAGGCATCTTGGGTGGTGGGGACGCCATCGCTGCTGTAGCCCCCGGAGCAGCACCGTGCCCGTGCTGGGCATTCCACCCCTTTTGAGCCGCATTCGCGACGTGAGGTGCCAAAACGGTATGGTGTTGGGCTCCGAATTGGGCGGCCAAGTTGGCGGCTTTGGGGGAGAGACCGGCTTGTCTCAGCGCGGCTGAACTGAGCGCCGGTTGTTGCAAGGCTTGGTCGGCTAGGGTCGTTCGGAACGAAGTTGAGGGGGCGGAGGAGGAGAAGGAGGAGGTGCTTGAATTAGGTGTGGGTAGTGTCGAGGTGGCAGTTGTGGGTCGGGTCGTGGGAGGTGGGAGTGATCGACCCGGGAGTCGAGGGGGGGACGACAAGGAGGTCGGTGCATGGCTTGATGATGTGGTTGAGGTGGTGGTGGTGGAGGAAGGTGTTCGCTCCTGTTGGCCAAAGTACTCGTCCAAGAGGGAGAACAGCGCGGCTTTCTCCGTGGCCGAGTTTTGTACGGTCGACCACATCGCGGGGTTGAGGTCGGGAGCGCGAAAGGGGAATTTGAGCCCCACCTGTGTGCCTCCCGTAATCGCGCGGAAAAGCTAATCTTGGACTTGTAATCGCTCATTCCACCTCGCGAGAGTCGCGCGCCGTTGCTCCGCTCGATTGCCCTTACGCCGCACTCGGCAGACGACGGATCGGGTCGTGCAACACCAGGGAGGAACATGCCCTCCCGTAAACCCAAGTTCGAGATCTCAGCCTCTCCAACGCGCTACGAATCGGACCTCGAAGCCAACTACGCATCCTCGCCGTCGACGTCAAGTCGATCTGGCAGTTTGGGCACCCCCACCCCCCACGATCGAACCCCGACCAAGGAAGGGCTGACCCCGGTACGAGCTTCGAGTCGAGGCAGGGCTGGAGCGACGGCGACGATCCATGAACATGTCGTTTACGAGGCCGCCGCCGACGAACCTCGAGGCGATCAAGTCAATGAAACGAGGGCCATCCTGGGCCATCGCAACCCATCGAAACCGAGTCATCGGATCAACTATGGCACATGGGTGGATGCATCATCACCCACTCCGACCGCTCCGATACACGACGGCCACCCCAATGGCAACGGGAGCAACCATTCGTCGAGGCAGATCAAGATCAAGAGGCAGGAGAGCATATTGAGGGTCAGTCCAGTTCGACAGCACAAGCGTTTGCGGTGCCGCCCGAGACGACGTGGGCATCTAGACCGATCCGTACGTACTCATTCGACTGCACTCAGTTGACGGGCATGATTGACGATCGCGCGGGTGAATACGAGAAATTCAGGTACGGGGCATCACCCCCACTTGGCATTCCCCACTCGCGCTGACCCTCCAAAACCCCCCCTCCCCAGGGTCCCACAAGACCAACTGAAAAAGATGAATCGCAGACTACGCCACTTTTACAGCGCGCAAAACGATCTCTTGGACGGATTCGCCGAGGTCGACGAGATCCTCGACAATGTCGAAGCCGAAGCCGCGACCGGTCAATTGGCCCCGATCGTGCCCAAACGACCGTCGCAGGAGAGGGAGCACGAGTTCGCGAACAAGGTCAAGATGATCATCAACGTCAACGTCGCCATTGTACGTGCCTCCTCGGAAAGCTCGCGCGTCGTCGGCGCGCCAAGACTGATCTTGCCGAAGGTCTCGTGCACAGAACGTGGTCCTCTTGGCCGGCAAAATCGCCGTCGTCCTTTTGTCCAACTCGATCTCGCTCGTCGCATCGACCGTCGATTCGGCCATGGACCTGCTCTCGACCATGATCATCTTTGGGACCAGTCGAGTGATCGAACATCGCTCGTGGAAGTCGCAGTACGAATGGCCGACAGGGAAAAGGAGGTTGGAACCGGTTGGCGTCGTCGCCTTCTCCGTCTTTATGATTGCGGCTTTCATTCAGGTAGGCATTATGTGCAAGAGGTCAAAACAGGGAATGATTTCCCTATCGTACTAAACCGGGTTCTGGCCTTACCCCCTCTTAGGTCTTCATCGAATCGATCCAACGCGTCTTTGAGAAATCCGGTACGACCCAAGTCACGATCCCTTTGATCGGCGGTATCGTCATGGCCCTCACCATCTTGGTCAAGCTCGTCGTTTGGGTCTGGTGTCGAGCCGTCAAGAACACAAGTGTCGAAGCTTTGGCCCAAGACGCGGAGAACGACATCGTCTTCAACTTCTTTTCCCTCATCTTCCCCTTCATGGGTCAATGGTTGGGATGGTCCAAATTGGATCCTATTGGTGGCATGGTGTTGTCCCTCTACATCATCGTCGAATGGACCGAAACGTTACTCGAAAACACGGCCAAGTTGTCCGGACGTAGAGGCAGTCCGGATGATCATAAACGAGTCGCTTATCTCCTCTCGAGGTTCTCCCCTTTGATCACGGGCATTCAACACCTTTCGCTCTACCATGCGGGTGAACATTTGGTCGTCGAGGCGGATGTCATCTTGCCTCATACGACCGCGTTGACCGTCGCTCATAATTTGGGCGAGAGTGCGCAGTTCGCGATCGAGCAGTTGGAAGGCGTCGATCGCGCGTTCGTGCATGTCGATGTGACGATGAATAACCTCAGTGGTCATTTGGAGAGGTAGGGGGCTCTCAGGGGGGTGGCGTATTGGGGCGGTCATTTTGAATGGGGGTGTTTAAGCTATAGTGCTTTGTTTTATATTATGGTTTGTTGCTTTGGTTGTTTTTCTCTACGGTTCGTAATCTCTATCGTTGCATTACGCATGTTCTCACTAGACCACACGACTCCCGACTTTTGGGGAGGAGGCTTCAAGCAGTCAAGGATATGGCATTACAACTCTTGCACAGATCTTGGACACAAACTACTCTCGTAGAAAAAGCACACACTCCATAGTTCAAATTTCAGCCCCGACCACCACACAGGGACATGCAGTTAGCTCCTATTGCCACCTGACGACGTCCCAGCCATCGATCGCTTGCTAGTCGTCGACGCCGGAGTCGCTCGCTTTGCGCGTTGTTGAGCTCTGACGGGGACCGCAGCAGGTGGGTCCATTGCGCTCGGAGTCGGAGACTCATCATGTTTCTGTTGCTGTGATCAACCGGATCAGTTTCATTTTGCTCGCGAACAACCAACGGGGTTGATAAACTCACCCCTATCTCTGCCCCTTCCTCCCCCCTCCCCTCCCGCTTCCTCACAGCCGATCCATTTGGGGACGATCCGATATCATTCTCAATCACCGGCCTCTGTTTGAGCTTGGCAATCTGCAGCAACGCCTTCTGCTTGGCCCTCTCCTCCACCCCAATCCTATTCTGCGCGCGCTTCAATTCCCTTTCCTTGGTCGCGAGGTCAGCGTCCTTTTTCGCGAGCTCACGTTCCATCGAAGCCATCACCTCATCGACTTTTTGGCGTTCGCGCTCTTCTTGCCTCTTGACTAGGGTCGCACATCGTTCCGAAGCTTCATCACGAGCTTTCTTCACTTGACCCAACTCGTGTTCGAGCTTGACTTCGTTCTCGTGACTCGCGGTCAACTCGAGTCGGTCCGACAGATTCGCATCGCGCTGGCGTTGTAGATCCGTCTGGAGAGCCACGATCTGTTGATGAGACGCCTCTAGCGTGTTGTTGAGGTCAACGGCTTGTAATGCCGCCGTTTGATTCGTCGCTTCCAGTTTGGCAACGGTCCCTTCAAGTGCCGAAATGCGCTCGACATGCTCTGCGTTCGTGTCGGCCTGGATTTGCAGTTCATCTACCTTTGAGCCGAGTCTGAAAGAGTTAAATTGTGCGGCTTAGTACATTTCTATATATCGTTCTTCGACGACTTACTGCTGTTCGAGCTTGGACAGGTCGGCTCGTAGGAAGTCGATCATTTGGTCGCTTTGGCTCGTGTGCCTAACAAGCTCGGCTTTGGCTTGCTGAACTTCCTCTCTGGAGGCATCAGAACGTAATTCGATCCCATCAGCTCACTTGTGGCGTGAATATGGCCTTTATATCGGTATTCACACTCACCTGAGTGGTCTCAGAGTCTCGAGCTCGCTCTCTTGCCCATCGTGCAGACCACGAAGTCGCTCCAGCTCTTCTTGCTCACTGCGACCGACAGCTTGGACTCAGCGAACCGATCGTCCTCAAAGAAGAGTACAATCGTCAATCTCGACCACCACTCACGTTTTCAAATCTGATGTGAGTCGCTTGAGCTGACCCTCCTTGTCGACCAGCACCTGGTCTATTTCCTCTTTTTGAAGAGTAAGGGCCTCGTGCTGAGTCTTCAGAGCTTCGAATCTGGGTGAGAGAACTTCGGATCAGACCCAGAAATGGTGTTAAAGGTCTCTTAATGGCATTGGATGCTTACTCCTTCATCAATGTCCCCTTTTCAGATGCAGCAGCAGCGATCGCCGAGTCCCGCTCCTGAGTCTCTTGACGGTGTTTCGTTCGGTCCGCTTCGCTCTGTCGCATCTGCTCCTCGACGACTCGTTGAAGATGCGCAACCTGGCCTTCGACCTTCCCGACCTGAGTCTCCAGTGCAGAACGCTGCACATTGGCCTCCGCGAGTAAGCCAGTGTTCATCTCGAGCTTTTCGCGTAGGAGCGAAATGACATCGTCGCGATTCTTGAGTTCCTGTTGTTGCTGGCGGAGCACGTCAAGCTTGGAGGACTCGAGTCGCTCAAGCGTCAGCTTCCCTTCGGGATTGGTGTAATCGCGTTGGAGACCTGTTACACGGAAGCAAAAAGGGGCGGGGGGGGGGGGGGGGGGGCATGAGCAAAACCGCATCGAAATGAGGAAGAAGGTTTCCGCCTTGCAACTCACCTCCGAGTGATTCCTGGATTTCCTTCCGCAGTTGCACTAGTTCCCGAACATCGACTTCGCGATCGAGTCGCTCCGCCGTTTCTTGAAGGTTCTTCTGGGTTTGAGCCAGCTCCAGTCCAGCTCCCACGTACCTACGAAGATTGAAATTGAATGGCATCTTTGCACCACGTTCGTTGCACAAGAGAGAAGCGAAACTCACTTTTGTAGCGCGTCCTCCACCTTGGCGCGAAAGGTGTCCTTGAGCTCCTGCTTTTCCCCTTCGAGCTCGCGGATCCTCCTCTCGGCAAGCTCCAGTCGACGCTTGAAGTTGACGTTCTCGTTGATCTGGTCACCATGGTGAGAAGTATTGTTGGCGTTGTTGAACGAGCTAAAGTCGGGTTTGTACGCACCATTTCCATGCTCATCCTCTGCATCACCCCAACCTGCATCACCAATGGGTTGTCCTGCGCAGTCGTTGAACGAGCGGCGCGTCCGCCTTCAGCTGCGACTCCACAACCAGTCCCACCCGACGTTTTGATCCTTTTGGCTTTAGGTTCCTCCTTGCTTCTTTCGAGACCACGATGACTCGCACCTGGCTTCTGGGAATCGGTTCCGCTCGTCCCACTATGGCTTGGTGCCTGGCCTTCAACCCCGCCTCTAGGAGAAGCTCGATCATCAGCGAGTTGCTTCTTGGGCTTTGATGGTGCGAATGCTAGTTTGGGCGAGCTTTTATTTTCTGACTGCTGCTTGATTTCCGGTACCGATGGTGGGGCGATCGGAGGTGATTGTACGTTTGTCGGTGCCAGAGGGATCTCCGAACGTGCAGTCACGTCTCGATCATCAATGGGCAACGGCAAGGAGGGGATTCGATTAGCCATCCGTGTCGAGTTAGGGCTGGATGTGGAGGAATACGTCATCGATGCAAGAGGAGTATTGGCCTTGGTTGAAGCAGAAGACCTGGGCGAGGCTTTCGAGTCGATCCCACCTGTGCCTTGCGGGGCAATGCGAGCACGCAGACTCGAGTGGGTGGTGTTGAGTGGCGTCGCAATAGCAGCAGATCCGATGACACCTCCTGAGGCTCCCAGTCGAAACTGATTGATGAAGCTGTCGTGCTTGAAGCGGTCGGAAGATCTCCACCCGTGGATTGCGCTCGACGGCGTCAACTGCGCACGACCGCTTTCGAATCCGCTCGGCAAGTTGGCAGCGGTGGCACTGGCCGCGCTCGATCCACCGCCAGCGTTGCCATCCCCACGGACGACCGCCGGCTTGTGAGGGTTCGTGAAGCGGAACTCGACAGTGGGCTGGATATGAGAACTCGAGCTGAGCTTTGTTGCTGCCAACGACTCGGAGCTCAGCGACGGTGTCGAGGTCGAGCTCGTAGACGGATGTGCTGCCAGATCTTTACTTCGGCCGGCGGAAATTGAGGACGACAGTGGCAGTGATGCCGGGGGGGGCGGAGACGACGTCGGTGATGCTCCTGTTGGTGAGATCGAAGGCAGTGACGGCGACGTGGGGCCCCTACGCACAGTGGTCACATCCATGATGTCTTGGGCTGCGATGGTTGGGGTCCAAGCTGGTGGTTCCGTTTTGGACGACATCAAGTCACATCACCTCAGCGGGGTGCAAGTACAAACGGTTGCAGAAAGTGCGAGCCGTCGACCGGCGCGCCACTGCAGTTGACATCGCGCCTTCAGATGTCAACTTCCGTTCGTGCACACGAGCTTCAACTTCCGCAGCAACAATTCACTCGCATCGCCCTTCGACTCGTACCTGCTAAAATCTCTTCGCCAATACGACCCCCAAGCCCAGATCACAAAAGGCTGGGCCAAACAAAGAACAAAGCATGTCCAAGCTTCAGAAACCAATCACTGGGGCCGATTTACAGAGTCACTGATTCTTTTTCGTCACTTGGACGCTGTGCAGTCATTGCATGTTGAATACTCTCGTCTATATCATTCAAAGTCGGTATACGGTCACCTAGAACGCGGCCTTGCGGAGAATGTCGGACTCGCTGATGTTGCTGCGGCTGCACATCGACGAGAAGATGCCGTCCTTGTTGCGGAACAAGTTGATCGGCGTGTCGTACTCGGCGACTTGGCCTTCGGACATGACGAGCACGCGGTCGCAGTCGATGATGGTGCGCAGTCGGTGCGCGATGATGAGCAGTGTCTTGTCGTTGAACTCGCTGCGGATCGTCTCCTGGATGTGGCTGTCGGTCGCAAGATCGACCGAGGCCGTCGCTTCATCGAGCACGATCACGCGGCTGTCCTTGACGAGCGCACGCGCAAGCGAGACCAGACTGCGTTGCCCGACCGACAGGTTCAATCCCTCGTCTTCGATGACCATGTCCAGCGTGAACCTGCTCGTCGCCGCCGTGGCCACCGCCGCCTCGTCACCCGTCGCTGCGACAGGAGCGGACGAGTCCTTGGACGCGTCCTTGGGTTCCGCCGCGGTGACCTCGCCAGCCGGCACCTGGTCGACGAGGTACGCTCGCCTCATCGCGTCCCATAGCACGCGATCCTCGTAGACGTTGAACGGGTCGAGGTTCGACCTGAGCGTCCCGCTGAACAGGAGCGCATCCTGCGGGATGATCGCGATCTTTTCGCGTAGCTGGTTCAGCCCGAGCTTGGAGATGTCGATGCCGTCAATCGAGATCTTGCCCGACTGCAGCTCGACCATGCGGAACAGGCACTGCAGAATCGTCGATTTGCCCGCACCGGTCCTCCCCACGACGCCGATCTTCTGCCCTCCCTCGATGCGGAGACTGAACCCCTTGAGCACCGGTGGCAACTCCGGCCGGTAAGACATGAAGACGTTCTCGAACTCGATCGCACCCTGAGAGGGCCAGCTCGGGTCCGGGCGCGTTTCCTCGATGTCGGACGGCGCCTCTTGTTCGAGTTTGTTGGCGTAATGCAGCATGCGCTCAACCGAGTTCATGTCGTTTTCTGTAATAAAATGAATCAGACGTCAGACAATGGACCAAAAGCGAAGAAGCAAAATCGAGAGAGATCTAGAGTGTACGTACCAACTTCGGCCACTTGACGGACCATCCACGAGAATGCAGCTTGGACCGTGACGATGGTGGACAAGAGTAGACCAGTCTGGGCAGGAGACATTTCTTTTCTTGCGGCGACAGCAATAATTGCTACGATGAGGACGAGGATTGCGCCGAAGATGTCGAGTCGGAACTGAAGCCAACGCTGGTTGATGACCGTCAAGGCGTATGCGCGGTTCTCGACGTCGATATACTTTTCATTGTGCTTCAAGAACTGTGGTCCGGTACTCGAAATAAGTCCACGTAGGTTCAACTACACAGTGTAGTATACTTTGACCCGCTTGAACGCACCTTGCCGGACTCTCCGAAAGCTCGAATGGTTGCGAGACCGGTAAGAGTCTCACTAAAGTGGGCGTAGATAGATGACCGCAGTAGGTTGTCTGACGATGGCGGATCAAATGCGCGTCAGTAAACGGCGGTTTATCTGAACGCTGCTAGCCAACCCTAGTTGCTCACCTAATCGTTTGATCTCACGTGCAGATGCCCTATAAAAGCTGCCTGCGTAAGCGTAGGCACACAGGATGAGGGCAACGATGGCGAGGAAGTAGGGTTGGACGATGGACACAAGGACGATAGCGCCAATTACAGAGCTGAACAAGCTTAGCGCCGCATGTATAGACTCGTTCAATTCGTTGTCGATCGAGTCGATGTCCTTCGAGAATCTGCAAGTATCGAATAAAACGACAAATCGAAGATCAGCGACGCTGACGGCCATGGAAAAGCAAAGGCGGCCCAAACATGTGCTCACCTATTCATGATGCGACCTAGAGGGGTCGTATCAAAAAATGCCATTGAGGCGTGCATGACTGAAGCGAGCGCATCCCGGTGGAGCGTCTTCGAGGCGTTGTAGCCGAGGATGACCACCGCCAAACCCATGAAGAAAGCCAACAGCGCTTGGACGACACCGAGGAGCCCATAAATACCCATGTAAAAGCCGTTGCTGGAGTGAAAATGACTAGAGCGGTATAGAGAACGAAATGCTTAGCCTCAACGATAGGTACGCTCAGGCGGTGGAGAGCGACTCACTTCTCCTGCCACCACACGAGCCAATAGGAGCCAAGGACCTGCGCGCCTTGAGCGAGCGCCAGACTGAGAATGAGCAGCGGGACCGTGATCGCGCCTTTGGCCGCACGCAGGAAAGCCATGTAGACCCCACCATCGACCGCTCCTATCGCACGCTCCTCCTCCTGCATCAACCCTTTTCCCTTCTTCTTCATTTTCTTGGGCGCGTTGTCAAGCTCCCCCTCGGTCGCCTCGATCGCGTCCTCTTCGGCTTCTTCTTGCTCCTCGCGCTTCTCGATCGCATCACCACCAAACTCGGCGATCATCTTGGAGAACGGCCCATCCTTGTCCGCAATCAGGTCGTCGTACGTGCCCTCCTGCTGGATCCTGCCCTGATCGATCGTGATGATCCAGTCGACGCGAGGCAAGAAATGCACGGCGTGCGTGACGAGCACGCGCGTGCGGTCCTTGAGTGCACCGCAGATCGCATCATCAAACAACGCCTTGCCGACATGGGCGTCGACGGCCGAAAGCGGATCATCGAGCAGGACAATGTCGGCGTCAAAGTAGAGCGCACGGGCGATGTTGACGCGCTGCTTCTGCCCTCCCGAGAGCGTAACACCCTTCTCCCCGATCTCGGTCGCGTCACCGAAGGGCAGCATCTCGATGTCGGCATCGAGGCACGCGTTCGTGATCGCGCGTTCGTAGCGAGCCTTGTCGTACGGCTGACCAAAAAGTACGTTTTCGCGCAACGACACGCTCTGCATCCATGCGACCTGGGAAGCGTACGCTAGCGATCCGCTATACGTGACCGAGCCTCGTGTGCGCTTCATCTCGCCGACCAAAGCTTGCAAGAGAGAGCTTTTGCCTGCTCCGACGGGGCCGACGATCGCGCACAGCTGACCCTTGGGAATGCGCAAGCTGATGTGGCTCAGCTGCATCAGCTCGTCGTCGTCGTCGTCCTCATCAGCCGGCGAATCACTTTGCAATAGGGTCGCAGTCTTGACGAGCGGGAGATCCTCTGCCTCTTTCGTCTCGCCTTCGATCCTATTCTTCTGTTTTGTGGCTTTGGGCGCATCCGACTTGTCCTCACTTTCGACGGGAGGAGAAGTTTCCCATTGAAAATCGGCGTCGTGGACTTGGATAGCGTACTCAGACGAGCTGTCGTGCTCAAAATCGTTCGATCGTCTTTCAGCGAGCAGAACTTCGGTGATCCTTCCTATCGCGTTGTGCGCATCCATCATGTGGGCCAATCCGGACGGCAGTAATTGCAAAGGCAGATAGAGCAGATTGAATAAGGTCAACGAGGTGAATATGATGACCGGGTTTTGAGGGTGGCCTGTACCGGCATAGACGAGAAAGGCGATGCCGGTCGCCAACGAGGGCAAGCACCAGGCGACGGCGGAACTGGCTGCTCTCGTGGCGAGCAGGCCTTTGAGGTGAGACATCTCCGTGGCGCGTGTTCGACCGAGCTTATGAAGATACGGCTGCTGCCAGCAGAAGAACTTGATGATACGCTGTCCTCCGATCACTTCTTGAATAAGCTTAGCTCGCTTATCGGTCCAGACCATGATATCCTCGCGTGCCCGGAGCATCTTCCTCATTGCCCACGCTTGCAGCGGGATCGAAAGTGAAAGGAAGAAGACACCGGCGAGCGAACTGGGGCCGAGATTGACGAGGAGAATGACCACGATGGCAATCAACTGGACCGGAGCTGTCCAAGTCATGTGGAAAAGAAGTGCCGCCGTATCGATCCTCGACACATCAGTTCCAATGTGATTGACAAGACGGCCATTTGTCATGACCGTCCTCGATTTGGGCGACAGAACCAATGACTGCCGATAGATTAAGGCGATGAGAGCACCCCGAGCGAGTACACCCGTAGTAGCAGCACGGGATAAATGCTGGTTATTGCATGTTGACCGAATCATCTGCATGAAGCAAATGATGAAGGCGAGTGCGAAGCCGTAGCCGACCGGCTGCGGCTCGAAGCCGGGGACACCCTTGGCGTGGTTGTAGGCTCGAGTACTGAATTGGATCAGGACCTTAACGACGAGTGGCGAGGTCACTTGGGCGGTATCACTAACGACCTTGATCACGCCGGCACTCCAGAACTGATACTTGAACGTGTCACTCAGCGCCAAAGCCAAGCCCGGCTTTCGTCGCCCATCCGCTGCGCCGAGACCAATCGAGGCTCGCATCTTCCACCATCCATGACGCAGGATCGATGGCTTGAACGATCCATCATCGAGCGACTGGTTCCAAGCCTCGACCTCTTTGCGGCGCCGCTCAAAGTTCTCCATCAGCTGATCGGCGAGCGGCCCGCACTCCATCGACGGAGGAAGCTTCCACAGGTCGGTCGCGACGAGCGTGCGCTGGTAGCCGAGAATGAGCAGAGGTTGGATCCAATGGAACGTCCATATCGAAAGTAACGACGGCTTGGGCCAATCCGCTGCCTCATCGAGCGAGGGGTAAGGATTACGCGGCTGAACTCGCCCGAGGAAGGGAACACTGCGGTAAGGGCGTGGCCAGGGGTCAGAATGGAAATTCGGAAGCGGCTGCGATAACGTCCTCGTGCTCGTGAAAGCACCGACTTTTGTCCGCAGCGTGAGGGGAAACTTACAATCTCAGCTTGCCGGATTCCACTTGTGGCTTCTCGTGTAAACCCGGTGACTCCTTGTCGTCATCGGCAGATGGTGACTCGCTAAGCACTGAGCCCTTGTCGGACGTCTCGGCGTCTTTCACGGAATGTGATCGGCCCTCATCGCGTGTAACGACGGATGAGGCCGCTGAGGACGGGCGTGGCACCATATTCTCGCCCCTTACTCCAGTCTATCCTGCAAAGCCCAATTCAAATGCATCAGAAAAAGTGGGACCGCATGAACAAGAGGTCGGCACTGTTCCGGCAGCGCGAGGATTCTCGAGGGAGCTCACCGTGAGCAGTGGCCCGATAATGAGACTCGAACGTTCGATGTCCACGTGACGTGGAGCTCCGGACCTCGTCGAAAGCCTGGGCGATGTGTAGCACCACCAAGATGACAGTGGCGAGCGTCCCTAGAGCGTTGGAATGATGAGGGAGGTGGTACCTTTGTGATGAATAGGTAGTGTCGTGGATGTCAAGGCAGGCGTAGTACCTAGATATGAAGGCTCAGTCACGTTGCAACATGTGCAGGAAAGGGGGGGGACCTGCACACTGGTGGCCTGAAGCCTCGCTGGTCTATTCGAGTCATTTTCGTGCGAGGTTCAATAGGGCTTGAACAGGAGGTGATTCTTAAGATAGTCGCTTATCTCGCGGATCGTGAGTCCAGCCGACCAACGACTCATAGCCATCAGCGCCGAGTCAGATCTGAATCATTTGGAGTCGACCGCGTGGTGGCCGGCGCGGGGCGGTCGCGGAATGGCGCTGACGACACTCCTGAGCTCGGCTAAATCACAATCTTCCTATTTATAAACACCGTTGCCAAAACACCATATGAAATTGAACTGGCAACCACCTCGGACAAGCACCACCTCGGGCAAGCATACAAAGTACCACTCTTAATTTTAGAGGCGCCCGCTACGCCTCCCCACACAGCATAAGAGCGACAACTCCCGCGGGTTGCAACCTTGCAATTGCTACCTGAGGTAGCAAAACGGGCCCAGCCGACGCCGCCCAAACCTGTATTAGAGTCCAGGACTCCAGGGTACACACAGATCGAGACTGGGCTACTCCGAGAAAGAAGAGCTGCCTAAACGGGGGGAGGGGTTCGAACATATATTGGATACTGTCGTTAGTACAGCAAAGGTTGCTCTACATCGTGATTCCGACTCATACACGCTAGAAATTTTCCGCTAATGTCGACCCAAGCCCTCGTAATAGAGGGCTGGGCCAAAAGCCCAAATCCAGTTCGAGCATCAGTGGTGAATCACTGCGCCTTGTCAACGACGTCACGCCCTCCGTCTTCACCATTCGGAGTCGGTACAAAGTCACCTAGAACGCGGCCTTGCGAAGGATGTCGGACTCGCTGATGTTGCTGCGGCTGCACATCGACGAGAAGATGCCGTCCTTGTTGCGGAACAAGTTGATCGGCGTGTCGTACTCGGCGACTTGGCCTTCGGACATGACGAGCACGCGGTCGCAGTCGATGATGGTGCGCAGTCGGTGCGCGATGATGAGCAGTGTCTTGTCGTTGAACTCGCTGCGGATCGTCTCCTGGATGTGGCTGTCGGTCGCAAGATCGACCGAGGCCGTCGCTTCATCGAGCACGATCACGCGGCTGTCCTTGACGAGCGCACGCGCAAGCGAGACCAGACTGCGTTGCCCGACCGACAGGTTCAATCCCTCGTCTTCGATGACCATGTCCAGCGTGAACCTGCTCGTCGCCGCCGTGGCCACCGCCGCCTCGTCACCCGTCGCTGCGACAGGAGCGGACGAGTCCTTGGACGCGTCCTTGGGTTCCGCCGCGGTGACCTCGCCAGCCGGCACCTGGTCGACGAGGTACGCTCGCCTCATCGCGTCCCATAGCACGCGATCCTCGTAGACGTTGAACGGGTCGAGGTTCGACCTGAGCGTCCCGCTGAACAGGAGCGCATCCTGCGGGATGATCGCGATCTTTTCGCGTAGCTGGTTCAGCCCGAGCTTGGAGATGTCGATGCCGTCAATCGAGATCTTGCCCGACTGCAGCTCGACCATGCGGAACAGGCACTGCAGAATCGTCGATTTGCCCGCACCGGTCCTCCCCACGACGCCGATCTTCTGCCCTCCCTCGATGCGGAGACTGAACCCCTTGAGCACCGGTGGCAACTCCGGCCGGTAAGACATGAAGACGTTCTCGAACTCGATCGCACCCTGAGAGGGCCAGCTCGGGTCCGGGCGCGTTTCCTCGATGTCGGACGGCGCCTCTTGTTCGAGTTTGTTGGCGTAATGCAGCATGCGCTCAACCGAGTTCATGTCGTTTTCTGTAATAAAATGAATCAGACGTCAGACAATGGACCAAAAGCGAAGAAGCAAAATCGAGAGAGATCTAGAGTGTACGTACCAACTTCGGCCACTTGACGGACCATCCACGAGAATGCAGCTTGGATCGAAAGGATGTACGCCAAAATCAAACCGGTCTGCGCTGGCGACACCTTGGTCCTCGTGGCGACTCCAAAGATTGCGACGATGAACACGAGTAGACCACCGAACATGTCGAGACGGAAGCCGAGCCATCGCTGATTGATTACGGTGAGTGCGTAGGCGCGGTTCTCGATGTCAATGTACTCTTCATTGCGTTTCAAGAACTGTGGAGGGCACGGTACAAAGATTGGGTCAGCCGGTCAGCCTCAGACTTCCAATGCAGCCTTCAGGGCTGATGCTGACCTTGTCCGTTTCTCCAAAGGCGCGAATGGTAGCCAGTCCGGACAATGTCTCATTAAAGTGAGCGTAAAGAGAGGAACGGAGCAAATTGTCTAGAAATGGCAAGCATGGGGTGTCAGCGTGCCATCTGTAAACACCCACGCGTCTGATGCACTAACCTAATCGCTTGATCTCGCGCGCAGAGGTGCGGTAAAAGCTGGCAGCATAGAAGTAGCAACACAGGATGAAGGTGACCACGAGCAGGAAGTACGGTTGAACAATCGAGATCAGGATGATGGCGCCGAGGACGGAACCAAACGTGTTGAGGGCCATGCGCATAGAATCGTTCAGCGTGTTGTCGATGGTGTCGATGTCCTTGGAGAACCTGTTCATGATGCGCCCAAGAGGGGTCGTGTCGAAGAAGGACATGGGTGCGTGCATGACACCCTGGATCGCGCCACGATGAAGCGATCTGGATGCATTGTAGCCGATGAAGACCGAGGCCAGGCCCATGAGGAAGGAGAAGACGGCTTGCAGTATGCCCAGGAGTGCGTAAATGCCCATGTAAAAGCCATTGTTGGTGCGGAAGTGACTAATGAACAGAGCGATGAACATGTCAGCAACGGCTCTTAGGATAATAGAAACCCCGTGCGAAAAGTAGTACACACTTCTCCTGCCACCACACGAGCCAATAGGAGCCAAGGACCTGCGCGCCTTGAGCGAGCGCCAGACTGAGAATGAGCAGCGGGACCGTGATCGCGCCTTTGGCCGCACGCAGGAAAGCCATGTAGACCCCACCATCGACCGCTCCTATCGCACGCTCCTCCTCCTGCATCAACCCTTTTCCCTTCTTCTTCATTTTCTTGGGCGCGTTGTCAAGCTCCCCCTCGGTCGCCTCGATCGCGTCCTCTTCGGCTTCTTCTTGCTCCTCGCGCTTCTCGATCGCATCACCACCAAACTCGGCGATCATCTTGGAGAACGGCCCATCCTTGTCCGCAATCAGGTCGTCGTACGTGCCCTCCTGCTGGATCCTGCCCTGATCGATCGTGATGATCCAGTCGACGCGAGGCAAGAAATGCACGGCGTGCGTGACGAGCACGCGCGTGCGGTCCTTGAGTGCACCGCAGATCGCATCATCAAACAACGCCTTGCCGACATGGGCGTCGACGGCCGAAAGCGGATCATCGAGCAGGACAATGTCGGCGTCAAAGTAGAGCGCACGGGCGATGTTGACGCGCTGCTTCTGCCCTCCCGAGAGCGTAACACCCTTCTCCCCGATCTCGGTCGCGTCACCGAAGGGCAGCATCTCGATGTCGGCATCGAGGCACGCGTTCGTGATCGCGCGTTCGTAGCGAGCCTTGTCGTACGGCTGACCAAAAAGTACGTTTTCGCGCAACGACACGCTCTGCATCCATGCGACCTGGGAAGCGTACGCTAGCGATCCGCTATACGTGACCGAGCCTCGTGTGCGCTTCATCTCGCCGACCAAAGCTTGCAAGAGAGAGCTTTTGCCTGCTCCGACGGGGCCGACGATCGCGCACAGCTGACCCTTGGGAATGCGCAAGCTGATGTGGCTCAGCTGCATCAGCTTCTCCTCCTTGTCGGCCGGCGACTCGTTTTGCGAATCGTCAGGGGGCGATTCAGCGGGTGCAGGCACACCCATTGAGACATCCGTGTCGACACCGTCGGCGCCGTCGGCAGGGACTTTTGCGGCAAGGTCGAGAGCGATACCGGGGGTTTTCTTGTTGGCGAAGACTTGCTCCGGCGCGAGGTTCTTTTGGTCTCTCTTGTTCTTGTCGTACTTCGCCTTCTTCTGCTCCTGCTTGAGCTTGTGCGTCAACGCGTTCTGCCGCTTCTTTGAGCCGGTAGATGCTTCCTCTGGCAGTGCGCCTTCCCATTGAAAATCGGCGTCATCGACCTGGATCGCATATTCAGAGGATTCATCGAATTGGTACGTCCCTGATCGAGACTCGGCAAGGAAGACTTCGGTGATACGACCCAAGGCGTTGTGCGCGTCGGTCATCGTCGCGAGCGACACAGGCAACATCATCAGCGGCATGCGCAACAAGTTGAACAAAGTCAGCGAGGTGAAGATGATGGCCGAGTTTTGCGAGTGGCCCG
The DNA here is from genome assembly GCA_022702645.1 of Microbotryum intermedium. NCBI lineage: Eukaryota > Fungi > Basidiomycota > Microbotryomycetes > Microbotryales > Microbotryaceae > Microbotryum > Microbotryum intermedium. The sequence goes on along the minus strand of JAHWDX010000005.1, from coordinate 515,268 downwards.
TCCCGGAGTAGACGAGGAAGGCGACGACAGTCGCGATGGCAGGCATCGACAAGGCAACGGCAGAGGTCGCGGATCGGATGGCAAGCAAGTTTCGGACGTGGAACATTTCCGCTTCACGGATCTCGCGCAACTTGCGAAGGTAAGGTTGTTGCCAGCTGAAGAATTTGATGATGCGCTGTCCGCCCAAGAGCTCTTGGATGAGTTTGGCACGCTTGTCGGTCCAGACCATGGCACGTTTGCGGGCCGCGAGCATCTTCTTCATTGCCCAGCCCTGAGGCGGAATCGATAGGAAAAGGAGGAAGATACCGGCGAGCGAACTGGGGCCGAGATTGACGAGTAGAATGACAATGATGATGATCATTTGGATCGGCGCAGTCCAAGACATGTGAAAGAACCCAGCCGCGAAATCAATCCTCGAAACATCGGTGCCGACGTGGTTAACGAGACGTCCATTGGTCATGACTGTCCTCGCCTTGCCCGACAGAGTCGTTGACCGCCGGTAGATCGACGCGATCAGGGTACTGCGGGCCAGGACACCAGTGCCAGCACTGCGTGCAAAAAACTGGTGGGTCGCGAGCGAGGCGATGACTTGCATGACCCAGACGATGATGGCGAGCGCCACTCCATAGCCGACCGGCTGCGGCTCGAAGCCGGGGACGCCCTTGGAGTGATAGTAGGCTCGGGTACTGAATTGGATCAGGGCCTTGGTGACGAGTGGCGAGGTCACTTGGGCGGTATCACCGACGACCTTGATCACGCCGGCACTCCAGAACTGATACTTGAACGTGTCACTCAGCGCCAAAGCCAAGCCCGGCTTTCGTCGCCCATCCGCTGCGCCGAGACCAATCGAGGCTCGCATCTTCCACCATCCACGACGCAGGATCGATGGCTTGAACGATCCATCATCGAGCGACTGGTTCCAAGCCTCGACCTCTTTGCGGCGCCGCTCAAAGTTCTCCATCAGCTGGTCGGCGAGCGGCCCGCACTCCATCGATGGAGGAAGCTTCCACAGATCGGTCGCGACGAGCGTGCGCTGATAGCCGACGATGAGCAGAGGTTGGATCCAATGGAACGTCCATATCGAAAGTAACGACGGCTTGGGCCACTCCGCTGCCTCGTCGAGCGAGGGGTAAGGATCGCGCGGCTGCACACGTCCAAGAAAAGGGATGCTGCAAATTCAATTTCGGCCGGGGATCGGGCAAGGCAGGCATCGAGGATCGATTAATGACGAAGCGAAAACACGGCCGCAGGAGAATGCAGCGCGACGAAAGGCAGGAGTACATGACATATCAGTTTGGGTTTGGTACTGAAAGTAGCTGGTACGACGAGGAATTGTGGGAGAAGGTGGACCTACAACTTAAGTTTGTCCTTTTGCAGTTTTGGCTTCTCCTTGAGGATCGCGGAAGCCTGTGTCGCGTTCGTCTGCTGCTTCTCAAGATCTCCGAACGCCGGCTTGTGGGCGAGCTCGTCGTTGTTGTCGCCGTCTTCCGAATGCTTCTCGACATCCTCTTTGGACCCTGAATCACCCCGTGTGACCGAAGACGACGGGGAGGACACGTTTGCGACCATGTCTTTGGCGTTCTGGTTCTGTGACTTGAGGAAGCAAGTGCAGTGGCAGAGGCGAGCCCGAGCGCATGGTCAGCATAGGTTAAATGTGAATTGTTCGCCGCGGCCGGCCGTCCGATCGACGCATGCGAACGCGCTGCGCGGAAGCAGCGTGGGCCCGAAAGTGACTTACGAATCGTCGGCGCGGTCGCCGACACGCAGCGCTGAAATCTGAAGTGCGAGGCTCGACTTGTCAAACAAGTTGAACAAGTTGATACGGTGGGACCTAGGTTGGTATAGCCTCGAGGTGAAGCAGAATGTTGGGTCTTAATGGAATGCTGCGCGCGGTTGTCAAAGAGCTTGTCGACTCACCTCGGCGTCGACTAGGAATCTTATCAAAGTCAAGCGGAATCGGTAGCCAGCATTTCCGACATAATTAGCCAACCCCGCCAAACCAACAGCGCGCGCTCAAGCTAGGTATCAAGCCCAAAGGATAGGCCCATCGTTGGTGTGGGCTTTTTCCTCCAATCAGCGCCTGCAACAGCGAGACCTTCAAGTAGTCATGGCTCGAAATAGCAGCATCCCACTCTAGGACGAGAGGGGTCATGATGATGCCGGGTCGGCGCCTCGTCGTCGTGGCTACTGACACGTCATGCGATGGGCAAACCTATCATATTCTGTATCGACTCTCATTTGTTTGTTATTAGTATAAAACAGTAGGGGTTGCAGTCTTGAGGTTGAATTCGGACATAGCGGGGATGTCCAGCAATTGCAAACCCTTTTACGGAGTTGAGCGGCCTCTAGCCAGTGTGCTTAAAGCATTCCCTCCGATTTTTCCGAAGATTTCTAGGTACTAATAAAATGTGCTGTTATTGAAATCTATCCAAAAAAAAAACCAAATAACCACATTGCCCATGGTCTCGATCTCTCGTCCGCTCCGTCAGGGTGCATGCCCGGTGCCCGGCCCAGCTCATCGGGCGCAATAATAAAGCTACCTAGCTACTGTTACTACCTAAGAATTACGTGTTAGCAGCCTGAATTCTCAAGTTGGCCACAATTCACGCAGAAGGGTCACGTAATTGTGAATGTTGTCACGCTTGCATTTAGCTGCAGGCGCAGTCGATGATAAAGTTGTGCCTCCGAGTTCCTCTCTCACACTACCCGTCGGAGCCACAATTTGGTCCGTCACAGACACATGCAGATATTCAGAGGATCATCAAGAAGTTTGGGAATCTAGTTTGTGGGGCCAGACAGTGGGCATCATGACCTCTCATCCAGAGAATCCCGCTGCGTGCAGACAGGACACCGCTAGCAAACGCCTCGGCCTACACTTCTTTGGCCTCGCGCGGCCGCCGGCTTGAAATGGGCAAGCTGAAAGCCTGAAATCTCATATATATAATGACACATTCAATGTGACTTATTCAACTAATGAAGCAAGCCATAATCTCTAGATAAAGGGTCTATGTTCATCAGGAGAGACTTGGCCAACCCCTGATCCTCCCTGCCGTTGCAATGTGAAGCGAGATGATCGATGATGTTCGACTAGACGAAGGAACTCTTTCAAGCTTCGAATGACGTGTGGCAGTTGAGCGCGAGCGGCGAGCGCCGAGGCTCTACGGGGTCGCACCTTGGCTTTCGCTCTGCGTTCCAGTACTAAGTAATAGTCGCACCGTGCAGCCACGACACTCAGGTCTGAGGTAGCCCATGCAAAACGATCCACGACAAGCATCTCGACCGGACCTCACTCTATGCGACATGTTGACGATCCCATCCTCCAAAGCTCGCGCTGCTGATCAGTTCGGTGCCGCTAGTGCTGGGACTACTCGGGCCCCGCCTGGCTACTCGACTACCCCGGACGCCCTCGCCGAGCGAATTCGATCGCTTGCTCGATCGGTCGGACACGAAGCAGTCCAAGCCCAGAAGCAAGTCGTCGACCATCAGCATTACCCTACACCCGATGCCTCACCACATCGACCTTTGCATCACCTTCCTCCACCGCTCAGCCCCTCGTCGGCGTCGGTGTCACCGTCATCGGGTTCGATATGCGCTTGGAACTCGGCCGGCACCAGCGGCGGCTCATCAGCGCAGTCGTCGCTCGCTCATCCCGCGTCGGACGGAGAGTCAGGGGCGATGAACATCGCCGGCAGTCTCCCATTGGGCGCTGCGACGAGCTCGCCTACTCGACCCATGGGCTTCTCGTACCCGACTCCCGAGGGAGGCTCATTCCTCGACGAGATTCTCGAAGAAGAAGCCGAGCGAACCGAAGGCACATCGCAGCCTGGCTCGGCGGAGGGTCTCGACGTCGCTCCTCCTGCGCCACCCCCCGCGGCATCGTCCAGGACGCAGTCGAGAAAGGCCAGTCGAGGCTCGCTCTTCTCGAGCTCGAGTGAGGATGCCTCTGGCCCTGATATCGCGATGCAGGATGTACCGAGGAGATCGAGTCGATCGAGTGGCTTGGGGTTTGGATCCCTCAAGCTCTACACGACAGGTCAGTCGTCGGTCTCAGCGGCCCCCACTTCAGACTTCAGCGCTAGCTCCATGCGGGGGCCGGAACCGATCCGAATGATGGGATGGTGATGCTGAACGCCTCCACTTTCTGGTGCAGTCCTAGAACTTGAGCAGGAGTTCAACCTCAGGTCGTTGCTACGAGATGGAAACACGTTCGTTGTCGTACCTGTCGCGCTCGCTGATGGGCAGCTTCTGGTGGGTGCCCCGTTGCGCTTGGGCCGCACCTTCGGTCTCCGAGACGTAACACTGACCCTTTGGCATCCTGGTAGATCAAGGGCGGAGCACAGTCGTCAACCGAAAGCATCCTCTCCTCAACATACATTGGTCAGTCTTTCCTGTTTGTGGTCAATGAGCTGGCAGCGACGAATTGCTGATCAAGCTGGCGTCGTCAAAACGTTGCTCGCAGAACCCCTCGTCACCATCTTCCGCGACGAGTCAAAGGAGCCCAACGAAGTCTCCTCTACCTCCAACGACAGCCCAGCCCTTTCAAGCGGCAGCTTTTTCGTACACCGCCGACGTTCCTCGACCAGTTCCCTGAACTCGACCGGCAGTGCCGCTTACCTGACCGCCTGTTCGCCGTCGCACCCTTTCCTGCTCTTGCTTGACATCCAGACCGATCCTTCGATGACGCTACAGTTCATTCGATATGCCTTGTCGCCTTTACTCGATGCTGGACTGTTGACGACGTATTGTCCTCGATCGCAACTCTTCACGCAAGGACCCATCACGGCGCTCATCACGGGTGAGGCGTCTCGGACTCAACTCCTGGTCGAAGCCGAAGGGTGCGAATCGACGCGCTTCATCTTCGTCGAAGCCGACATTGGATCGCGCGAGTTGGGTCAAGTGGACAAGCAGTTCAGTCCTGTTGCTGGAGGGGACTTGGGTCGGGCTGTTGGGGGTTGGAATAGGGAGAGTCTAGATGATCAGCAGATGAAAGAAGTGAGGAGGCAGATTGCGGAAGCGAAGGGGAGGGGTTTGAAGGTTCGGTATGAGGGGTTGCCCAAGTGAGTCCAGGTCTCGGAGCACGCAAGCCAAGCCATGTTATAGCTTCTATGGTGCGGATTAACTTACCGATCGCTGTGATGCCTAGATACCCCGTTCATGCTAGGGAACTCTTGAAAAGCTGGCTTTTTGAACAAGGCGTTGACTACTTCTAGGCGCGGCACATTGCCAAGATCGCTCCTGTACAGTACACATCTGCTTGTCAGCATCATTCTCGTTTCGTGAACTACCAAAAACAAACCGGGGATTCGAACCCCTCTCTATTTTTATGTGTATGCTTGACACGCTTCGTAACGAGTTCTAGACTCATTTGTTGATATCATTTTGTCCCTCCATCTGTTTTTTTTCTTCGTTCTTTATTGCTATCGGTTTTCCTTTTGTACCTCATGTCTCACTTGATGCCACTATACACGTGCCTACGCGTCATCAAAGATTGTCATTCCCATGACGAGCAAGCGCTACGACAAAGCCCACGTCAACCCATCTCTACTCTGAAGCCTCCTCGAGTTCTTCCTGCGTCTCAGATCCAAGTCCAGATCCAGGAGCAGCAACAGCAACAGCAGCAACAGGCGCCGGACTCGCACTCCACCGTTCCCTCTCCAACCTCTTGCGACTCTGCAATTCCCTCGCTTCTATTTTGGCCTTCATCCTCTTCTTTAACAAACGATCGACCGTCGCATCCCCTTTTGACGTCGTCGTCGTCGTAGAGGTTGAAAGTGCGGACGACGTCATAGGTCTTGTCATGCCTTTCCCTATTGAACGACCTTGTTTCGTACGATGAAGGATCGAAGCTGCTGCTGGGGAGAGAGCGAGGATTGAATTCGAACGTGGTGTATGAGGTGCCGTCATTCGACTTGACGATGATGTTGAAGCGGAAAGGATCGAACCAACCCCACCGCCGAGGAATCCCAATCCTTCTTGACGACGACCCTTCTTAGACACGGCATCGACGCGATCCGATAAACTCCTCTTGGCTTGTTTGGCCATACGATGAGCCAAACCCTCCCTCCTCGAACCTTCTTGGATCCTAAAAGGTCCTACCGACCCATCGTATTCGGTCGAGGAACGAAGTGTGACGGGTGTGGCTTCGATCGTTCCCCAGGTCATGAGTTCTTGTAAAGCTTGAGGAGGGAGGGAAGCGGCTTGAGGGGAGGGAAGCGCATCGACGAAGGGGAACCCCGAGACTTTGGGGGTGCGACTTGGGTTGGCGTGGTCTGCAAGGGAGCCAGCTTTTGTCAGTGGAACGGTCACATAAAAAATCGGGAACCGTTCGAGACTGACAAGGTGTTCCGGCGATCGCGGCTCCGATCCTGCTCCTCGACGGACCCGAACTCTCACTCGTCGCATCATTCCCTCCATCCTCCCCAACTCGAGCCCTCTCCAAGGTCGTCAACCTCGTAGCACCATAATTGACGGCCCTCTCCTCCCCAGCTTTGACGACCCTCTGTTTGCCCTTCTCGATCGTACTCGGGTCCGAAGGTCCTGACGTATCCGCATCAGGAGGGAACATGAACGAATTTCGATTCTTGAAGTCCCACGACTCCATCCTCGGTTGCACCTCGTCGATCGTAGGAGCTCGATTCGCTTCGTCTTCTTCGACGGTCGCGCGGTCGTAGTCGACGTATTGACGGCCTTGGTCTTTAAGATCGGGGCGTTGAGGTGCGAGTTTGTGCGATCCTCGTTTGACGAGTTCGAGTTCGCCTACGCGAGGTCGAGCTTCTTGAGTATCTTGAATCATCAACTGTTGGTTCGATGAAGTCGAGGTCCCTGAAGAAGCAATCATCAACCGATCATCCCTTCCAACTTTGATCGCTTTCCCCACAATCAACTTCCTCTCGCCAGGTCTACCCGCCGCACCATCCAACATCCTCACCGTACCGTCCTCACTGCCTTCGATCAATTCCCTCGTCACATCGACCAAACGTTCCCTCGCTTCCCTACCTCGAATCGCCAACGCCTTGGCCTTGTTCTCCGCTTCCCATGCCCAAGCGTACTTTTGTTTGCGAGCGGCATTGTCCCGAGCGAGGAGTACGGCGAAGGACGAGTTATCTTCGGACGTGTAGCGCGATTGGAACGCGTCGAGACTGATGCTGGGGTCGATACGGGGTCGTGGTGGGGAGGTTCGACGTTTTGGCTTGGTTGATGAAGACGGGGTCGAGAGGGGCGTTTGACCAAAGTAGGTCGGGGTCGAATCGTCGTACGGTGTCGACGTCATGGGTGTCGCTGATGCTGCGTGATGATGGGCGGACGAGAATGGGTGAGCGGCATCAGCATAGATGCCATGACTCGTATCCCTCTCCTTTATGCCACTCACCCCTCTTTTTGCCCTTACAACCGCCTGCAGCACTCGTCCCTGGTGTCGGCGTCCACAACATCCTCATCCTCCTTACGCTCTCTTCGACTTTGCGCGGATCGTCACTCTCGAATGCGTCGAGGATCTCGTGCTGTGCATCCAGAGTAGCGAGTGAAGGGAAAAAGTCGCGCTTGATGATGTGCGAGAGGTGGGTGATGTACTCTTCTTCCTGTGGTATAAGAGAGGCACGGTGATCGTGTGGTCAAATTTCCACGTTCGAAAAGAGAGGTCCTTGTTGTCTTTGGTCGTGAGGAGGAGTGCTTACGGATAAAATCTCTTGCTTCAACAAGGAACGCGCGGTCGTAGCGGCGCCTCGAGTCGAGAGGACTTGCAAGCCGTCGTCATGATGCGCGCCATCGTTGGGCAAGGAAGGTGTGGCGCCTTGTCGGTGGTGGGGTGGCGTAGTCTGGTGATGACCGGTCGAGGCGTCGTGGCGAACGGAATGAGAGATGAACGGCGTTGATGAAGAGGAAGGGGATGCGATGGGGGCCATCGTGTGGGTTGTGGGAGCGGGTCGGTGTTGGAGAGACGTCACCCGTCATGAGGGAGGAAGGCGATGGTGCTGTTTGAACGCTCGGACCCGATTTGAGGTTGGATCGGATCACGTTGTCAGTTTCGGCCGGGACTAGTTTTCTTCATATCGTTCACCTGAGCTACACAGGGGGACATGGCGATCATTCGTATGCAGTTTCGGTCCAGTGTACACAAACTGAGTGCCCGCACTGTACCGAACCCTTTTCTTTCCGCCAAAAGTGTACCAAAAAAAAACTGATGAATTCACGCCGCCCGCCGATTGGCCCCATCGACGCGCGCCGCCGACGGCTGTTGTCTCTTCGGTTCCAAGCGTGACCTTGGCCTCCCCGCCTTCCCTCCTTACCCCCGCCACCTCCCTTGGCGTGTGGGTGCGATCCAAATGTCCACTACCAGTCGAATAAGTCAGTCCTCAACTTGTAACTCCTCTCCCCCGTCCAAACAACCTGGACACCCCTCCGACCTTTGACGGATGACCTGACCCTCATTTCATGTTCTACACCACCCACTAACCCACCTCCTCTAGACAAATCCACGACCCGCTTCGTTCCCAAACGCAAGAATGCCTCTTCCTCCTCCTTCCCACGCGCTTCATCAACGACACCTTCCTTGGCTTCGGTCGGGACGGGTACGGCGACGCCTCGAGTTGGCGCCGCCACGGTTGGGTTGAATGCATTAGGTGGGATTGAGGAGTTTGATTTGGATCAGGATCAGGATAGAGGTCCGGAAGGAGAAGCGTTCAAAGAGCCGGCTTTACCTAGTGCTTCTTCTTCTTCGACCTCGTTCGGTAAACGAATAGGATCGGGGATTGGGTTCGCCCCTAGGGATCCGACACTGCGCGAGACGACCACGACGACCACGACGGGTCAGGGTTCATCATCTCCTACTCGACCACCTATGATCGCTTCATCGTCATCGAATGCTCCCTCGTCGTCTTTAGCTTCAACTTCGAGGCCCCTTTTGTTCACGCCACGCGATCCGACACTTTCGAGTCAACCCACCACCGCTGCTCCTGCTCCTCCGACCGTTTCGAGCCCGAGCACGGGGGGTCCCAAGAGCCTTTCTACACGACCTTCCGCTCAGGCTCAAAGTCGGAGCAAGACCCCATCCCCTCCGATCGCCTCTGCTTTGAGCACGATCGAGGAACCGGCCCATTTCCCTTCTTTACCTCCTACACCGACCGCAGAGGAGGACGAACGAGATCAAGAGATGGTGCCTTCCACTTCATCTTTGTCGACCACGAATGGGAGAAGGAAACGCGTGCCGAGGAATGCGGCGATCGTTCGCGATAAGGCCGCCAAGGCGGGGTCATCACAGGCTCCAACACATGAAGAGGGAGGCGACGACGACAATTCATCGGATCAGGAAATTGCGGCGCCAGCGATCATCAAGGGTAAAAAACTCGCGACGACCAAGTGCGGTCAGGTCAAACGAGGGCAGACGGGCAAGATGGGGACCCGAGCGACAGCGGTGAAGAAGAATCCTCGAGTTGGGGAGAGGAGGTCGACGAGGACCGCTGTCCTTTCGCCGCAGAAGGGCAAGGAGAAGGGAAAAGGGAAGGGACGACTGTTCGAACCCGAGACTTCAGAGGAAGAGGAGGAGGAAGAGCTTCCTCGAGCTACGGCTGCTTCGTCCGCGGCGACGAGGAACAAGACGGCGACGAAGAGAGCAAACACCGCAGTGACGACGAAAGGTGGACGTGGTGGACGGCCTACGAAGAAGAGCAAAGTGCGCGACGAAGACGATTCGGACGAGGCAGCTGGACCGCACGAGAAGGGTGTCACGGCGCCACTTACGAAACGCAGGCCGGCGAAGGGCAAGGGCAAGGCGAATGACAAGTCTGGGAATGGTGGAGGGGTCGGTTTGCAGGCCTTGTTGGCGGCGGCGAATGCTGCGACCGAGGATGAGGAGTATCAAATGACGGATGATGCTGCGCCAGCTGAGGCGGGCGAAGCGGAGACGTCGGATGACACTGATACGGACGACGATGACGATAGCGACGATAGTGACAAAGATGGATCTGACGATTCTCAAGCGACCGCGATCGGTGCCGATGGCTCTCAGACGAAGACGAAGAAGAAATCCAAGAAGCAACGCATGATGGACAAGGCGCGTCGCGCGGTGATGCGAGAGAGTCGACATCGCTTCGTGCCGCACAAGAAACTCAAGGACCTCGACCCGGCGTTGACGACCATGTCCGAGATCGCGACGGGCAAAGATCAATGGGACGGCCGGGTCTCGACGAGGGGCAAGGCTCTGCAGAAGAAACACGAGATGACCAAGCAGGAGAGGACGGAGAAAAGACATCGCACCAAGAGGCATATGAAGAGGAGGCAAAAGGGATTACCAAGTGATACGGAGGATGAGGAACAAGGGCAGGTCATGATGGGCTTCATCGAGGCCGCGCATCAGAGAGGGGATGCCTTACCTGAGGGTACGGGGGAGAATGGTGCGGCGAGCGAAGAGGATGACGAATTGGCCGATCCGAACGATCAACGCCCACCTCGACAAGTCGAGATCGAGACTCCTGAACCGCCTTCGATCGAAGAACGACTACGCGCCGCCATGGTTGGGAACGAAAATGATAAAGAAGGCACCCCCGAAGAGGACGACGACGATGAGGACCGTTTCGTCGAGACGGGTTACGCCGCGCAGGTGCGACTGATCGACGGCGAGTTCCGCGTCGACGAAGCCTCGCTCGAAGTCGATCGCGCGCAACAGGCTCGGAATACGCAGCTTGAACCGCTGGAAAGGGTCGAAGACAACCAACAGAACAAGTACACCAATTCGGCGAGTTGGGGGAAAGCGAGGACGACGGCCAAGTGGACCGCGTATGAGACCGAGGTCTTTTACGATGCGCTGAGGCAGTTTGGGACCGATTTCGAGATGATCGCCGGCTTGTTCCCGACGAGAACGAGGAGACAGATCAAGAGCAAATGGGTCAGGGAGGACCGGGAGAACCCCAAGAAGATCACCGCCGCGTTGATGAACAAGAAGGAGATTGGTCAGTCTTTTGAACCCTCGGAGCCCCACGGAGCTGCGGTATGAGATATTCTCCTCATTCGATGGATTCTGACCTTGTCCTCGGATGGGAATGCTCGCAGATCTTAATCACTACGCTGCGCTCACGGGTCAAGACCTGTCGGGGCCTGTACCGGAAGATCCGATGGACCGCATCAACAGACATCGCGAAGAGACGGAGAAGCAGGAGAGGGAGAACTCGGTCATGCCTGGTGGTGGTGGGTATGCTGGTCCAGGCCGAGCGGGCCAAGGGCATGGTGTGCCGGGTGCGGGTCGCCAGGTCGAACTGGAGGATGTCGAAGAGGAGGGGAGAGCGGCTAGGCAAGATGGGTTGGACGAGGACGAGGAAGACAACGACGAGGCCGAGGAAGAGGAGAGGAGGCAGCGCGAGATTGATGAGGAGATTGCTCGCGCCGAGACGGAGGAGGCATGATGCATGAAGGCTTTCGGAAGGAATAGACTCGGCTTTTCTCTTTTTGTTTTTGTTTCCTAATTTTGCATTGCAGGGGGCTTCTTGCTTGCTTTGGGACTTTGTGCATACTTCTCATGATTCGTCGCGAGTCTCCTTGTGCTGCAAAGTGCCGGCGATCCTTTCGAGTCAAGCCGCGGAGTGTCGGGTCGGCCCACTGTTCACGCGCAACCGGGGCCATTCGCGGGAGGAGGTCGTTGACATCGAGGCTGGGCTGAAGCTGCGCTCGTCCAGCTCGACCGCCTTCTACCTCGACTTGCACTCTCATCACCCCAACCCTCCCTTCTTCTGGTGCTACATTCGATCATGTCGGTGACTCGCTCGTTGTTGACTGCTCGATCCGTTCGGCTGTCCGGTGCGGCTGCTGGTGCGGTGCGCTACTCGTCCGTGTGGAGCGCGGTCAAGCAAGGTCCTCCCGATGCTATCCTTGGCAAGTGACGTTGAGGACCGAACACGGGAACTGAACGAGGAGACCACTAACACCCTGAACGATGACTTCACAGGTGTGACCGAGGCATGGAAGGCCGACAAGGATCCCAAGAAGATCAACTTGGGCGTCGGAGCGTACCGCGATGCCGAGGGTAAGCCCTACGTGCTCCCTTCCGTCCGAGAGGTCAGTCATCACAGAGAGCTCTTGGATTTCTGCAGGACCGATTCCGTGTCCGGAGTAGGGCCGCGGGTCGAGTCGCTGGTATGCCGGCGAGACTCGATTCAAGCCGAGCTGGGCCGAAAAGAATCGACGTCCCCACTGTCCCACTTCTCAGAGGCTGATAGGCCTACGCTTCCCTCCCTTAGGCCGATGAACGCATCCTCGCGCAAAAGTACGACAAGGAGTACCTCCCCATCACTGGCTTCGCCGACTTTACCCAGCACGCCGCCCTCCTCGCTTATGGCAAGGACTCGGCTCCCCTCAAGGAAGGCCGAGTGAGTTCAGGGAGGCGCACCTACATGAGTCTCGGAGAAGGCTCGTTCTCCTCATGTTCTGATCTGGTCCTCGTCTCGCAGATCGCCATCACGCAATCCATCTCGGGAACGGGTGCGCTCCGTATCGCCGGCGCCTTCTTGGCCCGTCACTACCCTCACGCCAAAGAGATTTACGTCCCCTCGCCGACCTGGGGCAACCACATTCCCGTCATGAAGGACTCGGGCCTCGAGGTCAAGTACTACTCGTACTACGACAAGAAGACCGTCGGTCTCGACTTTGAAGGGCTCAAGAAGGACATGCAGGTTCGTTCGGGAACGTTCCGAGATCGGAGGGGGACTTGGTCCATTCGGGAGCTGATGGTTTCTCTTCATCACTTGAACATGTCCTTAGAATGCGCCCAACAAGTCCATCTTCTTGCTCCACGCTTGCGCGCACAACCCGACCGGTATCGACCCGACCATCGAGCAGTGGAAGGAGATCTCCAACATTATGAAGGAGAAGGAGCACTTCCCCCTTTTCGACTCGGCCTACCAAGGCTTTGCGACCGGGTCAGTCTTGCCTCCCGATGTCCAAACAATTTGGTAGTTTCGGATTTACGGAACTGATGCCCATGTGACCTCCCGGCTCCCACAGCTCGGTCGACACCGACGCCTTCGCGCTCCGCCACTTCGTCTCCGAAGGCCACACCCCGGCCCTGTGCCAATCGTTCGCCAAGAACATGGGTCTGTACGGTGAGCGCGTCGGTGCCTTCTCGATCGTGTGCACCTCGGCCGAGGAGAAGGCGCGCGTCGACTCGCAGATCAAGATCTTGGTCCGACCCATGTACTCGAACCCGCCCGTCCATGGTGCGCGTATCGCCGGAACCATCTTGAGTGACCCTAAGCTATATGAGCAATGGTGCGTACGAATGAGAGAGGTTGTGGGGATGTGTTAGGGAACTGATCAGGGTCTTGATCGTTGCTATCTTGACAGGCTCGGCGAGGTCAAGGGTATGGCCGACCGCATCATCACGATGCGATCGCAGCTGTACGACCTGCTCCAGAAGCTTGGATCGAAGAAGGAATGGGGCCACATCAAGTCCCAAATCGGAATGGTACGCTTGCCCTTGCTTTTTTTCCATTCTGTGTTCTTCCCTCACCCATTCCTGACTTTTACCGTTTCCTCGACGTCCGATCGCCATCGCCAGTTCTGCTACACCGGCCTTACGCCCGAACAAGTCGAGAAGCTGTCCAAGGAACACCACATCTACCTGACCAAGGACGGTCGAATCTCCGTTGCCGGAGTCACCCCCCACAACGTGCGACACTTGGCCGAGTCCATCCATGCCGTCACCCAATAAAGGGCTTTTCGTTTACTTTGTGAAGGAAGTTTGTTGATGGGAGGAGATAGAGGGCATGCGTAAAAGAAAACGATATGGGTATCTCGCAATGGTTATCTCTTGATCAATCACTTGTACGAGTCAAGAAGACACTTCGACTGAGTCACATGCACTTGGGCCTGAGAGACGAGAAGCTCAATGGTCGATGAGCAGAGTTCAATGGGGTATCAAACATGCGATATTGCAGTTCCGATAATGTGAGAGAGAAGAGGACGAGATCAGAAAAATGTGCCACTTGCTTCGATATTGAAAGTCGGTCGAGAAGGGGTGGTCGAAATGCGCAGTCGATTTGCTTGAGCCTCACATAAATTCCTCACGTGGGCCAGAAGAGGCGTCGGAGGCGGCCCTAAGGGGCGAGAATGTTAATGAATCATAAAGGAAAGTTGTAATTGGGTGGATCTAAGGGATAAGACCGTCAAAAAGAGAGGTCAGGCTTCGGTTCGCTTGACGCGGTGAGCTCAGGAAGAGCTAAAACACTCACTCGAGCCGTCGCCGACCATGATCTTGTGTCCATTACTCGGGATATTGCCCTTGCACACGGTAACCCACAAGAAGCCGGGACCTATGAAGGGTGAATTGAGTCGCATCTACGTCAACATCGGTCTGAACGTAGGAACCCAGGTCAGAACTGACCAGGAGGCCAAATCGTCGTATTTTGGGGACCTCGGAACGTGATCGTCGACTGGTCAGGGAAGGAGGTGACGCGCAGTTCGACCGAACGTTGGTTCATGTGCATTCCATGTGTCGCGTAGCCAGAGTCGATGAGGACGACTCGAGGGTAGCCGCAGTTCATCGGGTTCGAGATGGTCAGGGTGTAGCGACCGTTGTAGTCTGCGGTGAGGGGGGTTCAGCACGGGTCGGCTTCAAGCTTCCAGCCTGGAACTTTCACGGCCAGAACCTCACCAATTTTCTCGGGACGAGTCAAGATAGTTGGTCGCTTCTTGGTCATGTAAGGAGGATTGATCGTCTCAACCTCAAAGCTTCGGGTAAAAGCAGATTCACCATGTGCTTTAGCACGGCTGACGAAGACGTACTCCATTGGAGACGGTCAAGCTAGGACTTACCGAGTTTTGTACACATTCTTGGTGAGCACTCGAGAATTCGGAGAAGAGCCCATTGAGAGGATGTTCCCCTTCGTAGTGAGCATGGCTACGGAGTGGTACATGCGCTCGACACTAGCGGGCGGGAAGTTATTGGAGAACCGGACGCCGGCAGGCGCCTTGGGATCGTACAAGACGGGAACGAGGGCGGGACGGTCGGCGTCTAGGAGTTGGGTGAGATCGCAGTCAGTTCTCGAAAGCGGAGGCCAGAAGGGATTTATGAGACCTACTACTCTGACCGACTGCGGAAGGAAGAGTAGAAGGTGGTTTGAGCAAGATTCAGTCAAAAAAACAAATGATGCTTTGCAGGCTCATGTGCCTCAGAACGACAAACTCACCCCTCGAAATTGCGTTTCCGTAGCCAGCCACGCCTGTCTGGGCGCCGCCAACGATGAGCACTTTGCCATCGGGTGTGATGACGGGATCCCCCATGATGCGACTGGTCGGCATGTACTCGATCTTCCAGCCTGAGATGCGGGAGCCTCCGGGGAAGGAGGTCCGAACGCATTGATTGCTCACTGGCTTGTCGGCTCGGGCGTTGTACCCCGGTTGGGTCAAGTCTACTGTGTTGAACACACCGCCGCAGATGAGTACCTCCGAGACCCATCTGTCCTGCACGGTGAGGGGCAAGAGGACTGCGGTTGCCGAACCAGGGTAGGTGCGTACGATGCCTCCCGGGAGCCTCCCAACTCGGTGCTCGACGTTGGTTTTCCAGTCGTAGATCATCGCTATCTCGTTGGCCATGACGAAGACGTTGCCCGAATGAGAGAGCAGGAAGGCGATGGGGAACAAATTGGAGTCGAGGGAATCGCGCAGGAACCTGGAGTAGAGCTGAGGTCCCTTACTCGGCAGGAACTCTAGCGTCGCCACATTGACCGTCCCGTTGTTGTTGAACTGCCCTCGGTTGCTACCGCCCAATACGAGCGCCGACCCGTCCGTCACGCGAACGACCGACGCATACCAACGTGCCGCTTGGATGTGTGCCTCTTTCGCGTTGTCGAGGAACTGGTGAGTGGTCGGTTGGAAGACGCGAACGGTGGTGAAACCATCTCCAGCAACACCGGGCTTTCCGAGCTCCGTGTTTTCAGATGTCTGGCCCCCGACGCTGATGATGTCTCCGTTCGAAATGAAGGTTCCGCCGGCGCAAAACCTGCACGATGAGCAAGAGATAGAAGAATCGGTCAGCTATCACCCATCCGTACTGCTCCTTGTCATTCAGTCATGCGGACTTGCGAGTTAGTCTTCATGGGTAACACCGTTTGTTCACCCGTGTTGATATTGTAGATGACACCTGGAACTCGGAAGACGAGATCAGCTTCCGTCAGCGCAGGCCAGAATAATCTCGGTGCAGGATGGCGCACCCCAAGCACTATGCCCATCGACGATAAGTGGGTTGTTCTGAGCCTTGTCCAGGCTGCCAGACAGACAGATAGAGATGTGAGCGCCCAGACACGCCCGCGTTCAAACACTGGCAAAGCCACGTACACTTTCGCCCGAAGCCGAGATAGGGGTCACCGAAGAAACAACGTGCAAAATCAGCTGATTTTTTTCGACTTCGTGAGCGATGGCAGAGGTGACAACTCACTCTGAAATAGCCAACGATGACGTCGAAGCATATCAATGAAAAGAATGAGTTGGGTCAGAACCTGGATTCCTAATCGGCACCGAACGCAGCCGGAAGTCTCACCATGATCTCGTCGTCAGAGGATTGAATCGCTTGCACTTCGAGCCGCCCACACACGATCAGTCTATCACTCGCATGTCTTAACAAAACACCGTTCCAGCCTAGAAACCACTTACTCGCACCGATGCCTAGTCGTCCGGTGACTTGCATCGTCGTTCGTCCGTTCCAAGCATCTCCTGGCGGCGGTAAGCTGCGTGCCCTCGCGCGCTTCAGCAACGAGGGCCAGTGCGGTTTCTCAAGGGGTCCTTCGACTTCGGTGAAGCTTTGGCCGAACAAGGTGTCATTCTCGGTCTCATCCTCGGCATCATCCACCGAGGTCGGAGTGTAGGTCGCATCCGAGAGCATACTGATGTTGCCATTGGGTGCGGTGATGGTTGCCTCGCGTGCGAGAACGCACGTCGGCAAGACGAAGACGAAAAACAGCGCAACCGAAGCGAACACGGCGTGGCGGGTGTGTGGGTAAACCATTGCGCTCTCGCACAGTGTCCGTATTGAAAGGAGCGAAAGAGCGTTTGTGGTGGGAAGAGGCACAGAGGTAGGTGACCGCCAAAAGAAGCTCAGCAGGGAGGGTGTAAAGGAAGAAGGCCATGTGATCCGGATACGTACGCCCGTCGGTGGATTTGAGCTCAGGCCGCTCTTCATTCAGGGGCGGACGGTCCATGCGCTGTCGGGCGGCAAACGGGCCGATTAGTCCACCGCTGCTAGCCGTTACTTTTCTACATGATACGATCACACCTCACGCCCGGAACTGTAAATTCTTTGAGAGCCCAGCCGGGCAGGTTTGCACCGACGCTGAGGTGCACTCCCAGCCTGCGCCGATGCCGACGCCTCGTTAGCACCTAATCTTGTCAGCGGCGCTTTTCCAGACGTCTGAGCTATGTCTAGTTTAATAAGAATGCAGGTCGCCAATCTCAAAGCGGAAAGTGAAAAGCAATTGCAGGTTCTGTTCTACATGGCTGCACGGCAATGGGATCGTAAAAAGCAAAGGCGTAAAAAGAAAGAACGAGGGTAATCAGGTCAAGATTCGAGCACAAAAATGAGTTGAAATGATTGACGAGTTTGGCATCAAGCCATCTCAGGTGCGAAGTATGCAACATGTTTAGGACGACGGTGGGTACAGCTTGGAAAACGACGAAAAGCTCAAGGGAAACCAATCGACCAAATAGCCACGGTCGTTTTTTAGCCGATGTTGCGGATTGTGCCGAGCTGGCTACCGTCAATGCCTTGCATCCAGCCGTTTAGCAATTGCTGGTGGTAGTCGCCGTTGTTCTGGCATTGGAAGCACGAGTCCTTGATCTTAGTCGCGCCATAGTAAGTCAAACCTCGGTACCTGCGATCGTAAACGGCGGCGCTTCAACAAACCGATCATGTCGGCGAACCGCCGCGGTAACCTCCTTTCCTGACTGACCATCCGTTGTACATGCCGAGAGAGACAAGCACGTCACCGTTCTGTTGATCCAGGAGGCCCTTGAGGTATCGAGCACCAGTGCCGACGTTGTAGTCGGGATCGGCGCAGTTTCCATTGGGTGCGCCACCACACTTGTCGGTGCTGTTCAGGGGTCACGTCAAAGCACGAGAGTAAGCGAAAAGAGCTGATTCAAGAGAGGGAGGATGTTAGAACGACGTACGTGATTTGCATCAATCCCCAAGCTCCACCATTGTCACCCATGGTTCCGGCATTGCACGAACTCTCCTGCATCGCAATCGACGCGATCAAGATGGGCGGCAGGCCAAGCTGGGATCCGTACTTCTCGAAGAGGTAGACATAAGGCTTGCACGCCGAGAAGACCGAGTTGGGCATGGCCAACGCTTCTTCCATCGAGATGGCACGGAGCTGGGAGATCTTGATGTAAGGAGGGGTCTGCACGAGAAAAAGCCAGGAGTATGTAGACGGTGAGCTTTTTGATCAGGGTTTGCTCGGAAGCACTGATGTACCCAGCCCGAATTGGGGTTCGAAGGCGAGAAGCCGCAGTTGAGCCAAGACTCGGCGCCGTTGGGTCCTGACGACTTGGTGATCGACTCTGTAGCACCCGAAGCACCACATTGACTCGTCGACACGCCAAAGAGACCCGGACCATCGCCGTTATTGTTGGACGTGAACACCGTGCCGCTCGAGCCGCTGCCCGAATTCTTGCCCGTCTTGGACTCGAGCTTGGCCTTGACGCCCGACGCTTTCTTGGTCGCGACTTTCTTCTTTTTATGTGTCGTCTTTTTATTGTGCGTCACCTTCTTCTTGTTCGATGCCGTCTTCTTGGTCGTTGTCTTCTTGGGCGTCGTCGTCTTTCGGAGCGTGCGATGCTTGGTCAACTTCGACTTGGATTTCGAGACGGCCGACTTCGTCTTCTTCTTGGACTTGGTCTTGCGGTGCTTCCTGGCAATACTTTGTTTCTTCGATGACGACTTGCTCGACGTCCGGATGTGAGTCGAGACGCCTTTGGTGCTCGCCAACTGGAGTCTCACATCGGCGCCCGATTTGGCCGCGACGGCTGTACGTTGCCTCGCCTTGGCCACGCAGGACCGTCGGCGCAGAGGCGTGGAGACGTGGGAGTGTTCGGTCGCAACGATGGGGGAGCGTTGTTTGACGTCCTCTTGTACGAGGAGGTCATGTTGTCGATACCATTCGAGGTCGGGGTGGGCCATCGTGCCCAAAACGAGGGTCGACATGGCGCCCAGCGAGCATAGCAGGGCGGAGAAATGCATGATGCCGAAATGGATGCGCGGCGGAGGAATGAAGGTGCGTGTGTCGTCAAGATGTGTGAAAAGGAATGGATCAATGTAGGTGGGTGAAAAAGAAACGAAAAAAAAGGAATGTATAGTCTGTGTGTTGGAGAGAGAAGTCGCAAATGGGACAGGAGGGATCACGGAGACGATGTCGTTGGTCAGCCGTTTGCAAATTCGACTGGGCGATGCCATGCGCGCATCAATCTCGGGTGCGGTCAACGAAGTTCGGGCGCCGCGACGCGACTGACCTTGGGAAAGGGGGTTCCGGCGCGCGGCGTTCAGTCAAACGAGAGAGAGAGTGGGGCACACAAAGCAGACCAGTACTTTATGTTCTTGAGAAAAGGGTGGATGTGGACAGGTAAACGAAAGTGAGTAGATGGAAAGAGAGGGGAGGAGAGAAACCACTGATGAGGGAATATTAGATGCCAACGAGACAAGGGCCGAGTCGAGTCGAGGCGGCCCTCGCGTCGCCAAGTCGAGCGAGCATCGAGGCATTGAGAGTCGATATACGTCGATACACCGGCGTGTGCGCGCGTCGCGGCGCGTGGGCGAATAGCTTGACATGCCTCACTTATTCTTGGCGGAAGCCTCGGCGCTGCCGCTGATGCCCAACGTTCGAGCTTGCAAATCGGAAACCTGGATTTCTGAAACTGTCGTGTTTGGATCTGCACAGCGCATTCGCACGGCCGTCACGTCATCTCTTTGACCGAGCAATTTTGAGCGACCGACCGCGCCTTCGGAAGGAGCCATCCTGCACGATCCACTGTGTTGGGAACCCTAGTCACGTGATGCATCGAGAGCTCCATCTTCTTTGTCTTGTGCAGTATACTATTGCACGACGTTGAGCTGCAGTCCAATCAATTCTCACCCGACCATTCCTTCTCCACCTCCTCGGCCATACTTGCAAAAAACGCCTCGTCATCATCATCGTCATCCCCACTGCCGAGCTCGCTGCTCGTCTCGCCGTTCCGTGAGCTGGCACGCGAGGTGTTCGTCGTCGTCGGACCACCTGATTCTCCACCTTCTTTTCTTACTTCCGAATCGACATCACGGGGGAAGGATACTTTGAGTAATTTCGAGCTTCGCATCCTCGACGTCTTGACCCTCTTTTGCAGTGGACTGTCGGCGACGACGCCACTTGTTGCGAGATGGTCGTTCGTGCCAATACTGCCGCTCTCGCCTTTCGTATCGCTCGAACCTCGTTCCTCATCATCCGTCGAAGATCCTCCATTCGATCCTAGCGAACTCGGTCTAGCCCTTTTCTTCCCTTTCCCCGCCAAAGAGCCCACGATCAAACCCCTCGCAAAACTCGAAGTAGTCCTCGCACTCCCCGTCGAAGCGTCCGAATCGTACTCGCTCTCGGCCAACGCATCGTCGATCTCCTTCTCCGCGTTCGCCCAATCGACATCGTCCAGCTCGGCATCGAGGTCATCCTGTTGAGCCATCCTCCTCAAAGCTTCTTCGTCGAACCCATCAATGTCATTGAGGTCCCCACCGTCAAATGGCGATCTCTCCTCCATCAATCGCAGCAGTTCGACATCCTCTTCCTCATCTTCCTCGCCCTCTTCTTGTCCAGAAGGATCTTTGTTCCCATCGGGTGGAATCAACAAGTACTCCCTCTCGTCCAGCTTCTCCCACCGAGCAACACTATCGACCAACCAACCCGGTCGAACGACTTTGACGCTCTTCATCGACAGCGCCTGGTGCACTTTGGCCGTCCCAACTTCTTTGGCGACGAGATGAGTTGTGCGAGAAGTAATGGATTCGGCGCAGTTGGCTCCGAAGAGAGTCGCGAGACGCCACCATTCGGATTGGGAGGCAGGCGTACCGAGAGCGACGAGGCCTGAAAAGACTAAGGAGGTGGAGGAGAAGATGCGTCGTTTTAGGGAGGGGATGATGTGCTTGACGTCGGAGGCGGTGGATGGATCTCCGTCCGCAGACGTCGACGAGGTGCCCGGTCGATAGAAGGTGTCGCGGATCATTTTGAGGATCTACGAAGCGATCACGAGCACGTATTGAGTATCAAGGAAACCGAGATCGATCAACTTGAACTCACATCGAACAGCCGTATTAGTTCGCTATCATCATCTTTGAGTACCGCTTCTCGAGGCGGTGGGGTCGTCGATTTGACGGGCTCCTCAGGATCCGCCTCGGCAGACTCTTCCTCCGCTTCTTCGGCATCATCATCTTCCTCCTCTTCGTCATCGTCCGAATCCAACTCTGCTCGATCGATCGACTTGTTCGAGGACCCTTCCTTCTTGGCTTGTTCATGTGCTCTAGCGGCCAAAGGTCTCGACTCGATCTGTTCCGTGAGGACCTGAGCCGTCGAAGCCTCGGCCTCCGACATGGAGGGAGAGACAATGGTCGTGTCGTCTGGGGAATCGGCTGACGATGTCGGAGAAGTCGAAGAGGAGGCGGAAGTGGAAGAAGAGGGTACAAGTTGGGACGGGGAAGGGTTTGGAGGTAGGAAAGCCGAGTTGATGTCACCGATCCCGACGAAGAATTCATCTGTCAGAGGCAGAGCACGGCGAGGAGTCAGTGAATTGGTGGACTGTGAAGACCAATAGCACGCGTGTAGCACGTACAAGGAATGACTTTGACTAAATTCGGAACACCGTCCCATACGTCTGCCCGATCGTCGATGATGACGACCATGTGATCGTTGCAAGGGAATAACCGCTGCAATGATTTCCGGGTCAAACCTGCTCGCGGGGCGAGTCAGTCTCTGCTCGACTCAAGACAACAGGCTTCAACCCGTCGCCAACTCACTCTCGGATTCATCACGACTCAATATCCTACCCCCAAACAATCTCCCGTCCGGGTCGATGACGTTGCAAACTTCGATCGCGTAAGCCCTGGTGCCCATCGTGTAGACGTGCATCTCGTACATTTCTGCCAGGTCGGCCAGGAATCGATCTAGGCCTGGTCTGCAGGAGGCATGAAACGTGCGATACGATGCTTAATTAACCAGCCTATGCTCTTCGTCTATTGTTACATTGCGACTAACCTCTTCTTGACGTAATAGATGCATCCATCATCAACGCTCTGATCGCCCGAGGTCATCCCGAGGCGGAAACTCTTGACGCCGTCCAAAGCCTCGTGGTTCGGATTGTCCGGGTCGGCGAGCCATTCGCCGACTGTTGGATCGACAGTTGCGTGAACAATCGTTTGGTCGAGATCGACGATGAGGGATAGCTTCTTGGCGGACAAGAGGCGCGAAGTGGTGGCTGCTTCTAGACGGGAGGCTTCCTGGATTGAGCGAAACGAGTTTCGGCGAACGGAAAGCGGGGACGACAAGAATAGAAGGAAAGAGTTCGAGTGTTAACCAGACGGTTCTTCTCGTATCTGGATTCCCACAAGACCCGACGTACCTCTAGAGATACAGTCAACCCTCCGACGTCGTGAACCATAGCGATTTTGGCCCTCGAAGTTTCCGAGAAGCCCGTGTAGTCGGTGCTGATGACCGGAAGTATATCAGTGAATTCATAGTTCTACATCAGAGGAAGCAATCGGACATGTTCCAAGTCACTAACCCTGTCAGATCCTTGCCGCAGAGCGCACACAGCCCGTGAAGTTGAACGTCGTGAGTGCAGTCCTCCTTGATGTAGACGAGGGGGACACTAGTGAGAGGAACGTCGACATGTCAGTCCTGGTTGTGTATTCGACCCAACGCAATACTAGACCCGCAGAGGTCGTGCGACGGGGTGTACATCGCCCCATCCGTGCTAGTGATGTTTCACCCCCGGGTTCCGCAGTCGCGTCGACCCCCTTTGGTCCAGTCACGCGTGCTGCCTCTGAGCCACAACGACCACAGTATACGAAAATGACTCCCCATGATCCCATACGAGTGGCTCACTTTGTATCCCTGACGACAGTCCCCTGTCTGATCCCATCGGCCCATCCTTCGAACTGGCCCTCGACGGGACTCTCGTACACCTTGGACAAGCGTTCCTGCTTTCCCTCGACAGGTATAACGAGGTTGGGCACGAACGAATAGGTGAACAAGGCTTGGGTCTTGGTGATGGCGCACTGGGGTTGTTGTACGAGAAGGCGTTGGATCGTGATCGGGAAGGGGAGCGATGCTGGCGCGAATAGGGTGGTGGAGGCGGAGGGGTCGGCCATCGTACTCGACTAGGATGGCTTTGTGGCCGGGATCCTTATGACGTGTGGTGAGGGAAGGCCAGCTTTGGGATGATGAGGGCAGAGAAGAAGATGCGAAGAGGATGGACGGTGAGGGGGGCAGCCCGGCAGCGCGCAAGTGGACCCGTTGGGGAGCCCCACTTGATGTCTTGATCGCCACGGTCCAAAATGTCCAAAATCGGATAGCGCTGGTAAATGCAGTTTCCCCTCGAAGTTGTTAGTCAGGTTTTACGCAGGGGCGTAAGTGGCTTGGCTCCAGGGAACTGATTTATTGAAGATTTTTTGATGAGGTGAAAACCACCCATCAACAGCAAAGTGTGCCTCGTCACTTCATCGAGCCGGAAATCGGGATCCGTCGATGTACGTGGGTCATGTCCGCCGGCGATCGATTGCGAGACGACCTCGACGACGTGAGCGTGCGAGCTTGAGCTCGACTTGGCACCACAAATTCAAAAGTCGCGCTACAGCACCCGCAACACGTTCATCAGGAAGAACAAGCACACATCAACGCATAGCATACAAGCCCACTATCCAAATCTAGCCGCCACAACACCCCCAAACGACCCGTCACAGAATGTCAGGTCGTCTCATCTCGCCCCTGCTGGCGATCCTCGTCGGCGTCGGTTCAGGCGTCTACATATTCAGTGCGTTGACATCGGTTTCTACCCCTCAAAAGCCTCAGCTCTAACTCCGCTTGATCCTCGCAGAACCCTTGTTGGAATCCTACGCCGCGTTCGTCTTCTTCCCCCACTCTTCTCGAGTCCGCTCGTCGCTTGAGCTCATCGCGCCTCTTAACCCACAGCTCAACAGGAGGCAGTTTCCGACCTGCAGACGACCACCATTCAGCGCCCGTACCACCTCTCCCCATGACCCAACTCCAACGGGGCAAGACGCCCCGGGGCGAGGATCTTGGCGCGAGTCCGAAACAGGCCGTCCTCGGAGGCGAAGAGAGGATCGAGTTGGTCGGCAAGAAGACGACGGAGCAGGGGAAACCCAAATTGGTATGAGAGGGTGTCGAGAGGAGGGCGATGTAATTGCTTGGCATATGTATGATGTACTAGGCTTGAAAATGGAACTGAACCTGGATCTGGAGGGAATCCGCAGAAGAGCCGGGAAAACTTTGTGAGGGCATCGTTCTCCGAGCTCTTGAGGCCGGCGGACCAGAGCCCCGTCTCGACCCCAGCATTCCCTACAAGTCAAACCAATCGGCTCCGCAGAAGGAATGCCTAAACAAAAACTACTTACTGATCGACTTTTGAATGCAAAGTCACCTTTGGCAAATTGTCCCACATCCACTTACGGGAAGAGAGCGAATCGGCGACATGTGTGAATTCGCAAACTCATCATCGGGGTCACGCCATTTGGGATCGCGTGCTCGGCTGACCGATTCGCACGATTTTCAAGCTCGACCCCGCCGGCTTCAGGAGGTACTAGGTAGGTACGTGCATACCGTACGTAACTCGAAACGTTCGACGACGTCTTGCCTCTTGACCACTTAATTCAACCCGCTAGTTCCAAAAAATGCCTTTGTACAGCGAACAGAGGCCCATCAGGGTCACCATCGTCGGCGGTGGCATCAGTGGTCAGTTTCAGTTCTATGTCCAAGCTGCTCCCCCCTTTCGAGTCGTGGAGCACCACCACCAGCCACAACTCTCGTCGCGCGCCGGGCAACGGCCAAAAGCCTGCGAACAGTGGAGTTACGTAAACTGACCGCCCTCCTGTCATGGCGTGCTGACACGATCCGAGCTCTTCTCGACTGATTCTAGGTATCGCACAAGCGATCCGAATCAAGGAACGACTCGGGAACAAGGCCAAGATTACCGTGAGTTTTGTCTACAATTCGGGTGCTTTTGGGTTCCAGGCGCCAGCGCTCGGACCACGTCTGACACCCCGGTTTGGACTCGGCCATTTTTCGATGCAGGTTCTAGAAAAAGCTGGCTCGGCGGGTGGGATTTGGCGTGATTCGAAATGGCCTGGAGCAGGTTAGTTGATGGAATCTTGAGAAATCACTCTGTCCTACGTGAATGTGATCACCCATCGTGCTGACCAACTTTACACTTTGTTCCCACACGGATCGCAGGTGTCGACGTGCCCATCCACCTTTACTCGCTCTACTCGGACCTGAAACACGATTGGACAAAGCTGTACGCCGAGCAACCGGAGGTCTTGGCTTATTGGTTGGACTTGATCGAAAAGCATGGTCCGTCACGTTCTGCCGGACGCTGGTAAGGATGCAAGGGTAACCTCTCCTTCAAAAGCTGATTCTCTCTCTCCCTCTCTCTCTCTGCTCAATCAGGCTTGAACGATTCTTTCTCGTACAACTCCGAGTTCGTCGGCTCCACTTGGTCCCACTCCTCCCAATCACACACCATCGACGTCCGCGACACCCAATCGAAACAAACCTGGTCTTTCGAGACCGATGTGTTGATCGGGGCCAATGGACCCCTTTCGACTCCTTTGATCCCCAAGATTCCTGGGCTGGACAAGTTCAAGGGGCATTACTTTCACAACTTAAGGTGGGATTCGACTTATAGGTTTGAAGGGAAAAAGATTGCCGTCGTTGGGAGTGGCAGCTCGGCGATTCAGTTCATTGTAAGTCATTTTTCGGGTCGCGATCATGGTGCACGGCCTCGGCACGAATGTCTGAGCTTCTCTCCTTCGCACAGCCTGGTCTGGCCGCCCTCCCCGGTGTGCACCTGACGCAATTCATACGTTCGGGAGGCTACTTTGTCCCTAAGATCAACACCCCTTATTCGCACCTCGTTCAATTCGCGTTCCGTTGGATCCCGGGCTTTCAACGTCTATACCGGTTCACGCTCTTCCTCGAATCCAACGACCGATGGCGCGCGCGCAACGAAGAAGCCGTTCATCCCACCCCGACCGAAACGTCCTTGATCAAATACCTCGCCGATACGGCCCCGCCCAAGTACTTTGATGCGCTCAAACCGGATTACCCGTTCGGGTGCAAGAGGCCGGCGTTCGATTATGGTTGGTTGAAGAGTCTGCATAGGGAGAATGTCGACTTGATTAATTCGCAAGTTGTTGAATTCGAGGAACGTGGGATCAGGACCAAGGATGGACGTTACGTCGAGGCGGACGTCGTCATCTTTGCGACGGGAAGCAATGTCGCTGAACATGGGGTCGGGATCAACCTAGGTGTCAAGGGTGAGGATGGTAAGACATTGACCGAACATTGGAAGGAGATCGGAGGGCCCCAAGCCTATCTTGGAGTCTCTGTTCCAGGGGTGAGTTCAGGATCTCCGAAAGTTGGACTTTATTTCTTTGCGCAGTCGTTGATTGACCTCCTCCTCTCCACCCAGTATCCCAACCTGTTCAATGTTATCGGACCCAACGCTATCGCGGGATCATGGGGATACACCATCGGCACCATGACCGAATTCATCTCGCGGCTCGTCGCCTCCGTCGTCGAAAACGACCTGACCTCGATCCAACCGACGCTCACGGCGTTCCGCGCGCACAACCTCGAAATGCGATCCAAACTGGCGACCTCGACGATGAACTCGCAATTATGCTCCAATTGGTGGAGGGTAGGGGGAAAAGGTCTCATCACCGTTCCTAATTGGCAGACCGGATTCGGTCTGGCCGCTTCGGTTCGTTCGATCAAATGGGACGACTGGGTCGCCGTGGAACGCATCTCTTCCATCGACGCGGGCAATGCCAAGCACGCTATCGGTGAGGTTCGGAGGGTCGATGTCAAGAAGCGCATCTGGCTCAAGACCGCCCGAAAGGGCGTCGAGCTAGGCATCATCTTGGCCTCGGTGGTTGCGGTGTTGAGGTCTCAGGGGTGGTCCGAGAAACTCTTGGATGCCGCGCGGGCATTCTTTGTTCGGGCGTAATCGGCTTTCCGCATTGTTCTGTTCTCGCCTTGGGTTGTAGTCCTTGATGCATCGCCAAATTCTTCTGAAATGATTTTCGCCCAGCCAAAATTCTGTATGCCCGAAACCTGTTCGTGATAATTGTGCAAAGAAGATGGGTTACAAAAGCTACGGGGGAATCAAGAGAAACTTGGGAAGGACGCAGGGAAAGCGGATTGGAAACAAGGCACGTATGTAAAAAAGGAACGAAAGAAAGAGATGACGAGTGATTCCTGAAACCGAAACAAAAAATAAAGGTTCCTGAGGGACTCGTTACTGCAGTCGGGTCGACGTGTGCGATCAGTTGTGCGAAGTCAAGGACCACGAATCGATCGGGACGTTGGGAGGGTCGACGTAGTCGGATGCTTGCAAGTTTGGCCATTGAGGGCTGTTAAGGTGAAAATGCAGAGGAAGCGGTGAGTCTGAAGGCTTTCAAAGCATCTGTACACCGATCACATATCCAAGACTTGCTTGAAGAGCACCTCAATGTTGTACGTGCCAGCGTCGAGAGCCACCGTCAAGACGGTGACGCCCGGCTCAGGCACATCAACGTTACCGGATGCGAGCTTCGGGGCGTCTTGGCCCGTCAAGCGAACGGCGTCGACGGTTGTGAACTTGCCATTCGAGGGCTGGCGCAGCGTCGCGATCATCGTTTGGCCGCCCAGAGCGAGCGTCGCTGTCGTTCCGCTCGAAGAGATCGTGACCGACGCGTTGGTGTGCATTCGCCACAAGATCGAGCCCGTCGTCGTAATCTCGTCGCGGAGCAAGATCTGCTGTCGCTTGTTCAAGAAGCGGATCGCTCGCGCCGAACTATTTTGAGGGACGATTCATCAGCCAAGCTCGAGATCAATTTGGGCCATACGGAGCACTCACGTTGTGCCCGGATAGTAGGTTGAGGTGTCGATCTTCATGTACGCCGTCGAGCCACTCGGGACGTCATAATTGAGAGCGTTCTGTGCCTCCTTGGTCGTGCCAAAAGTGACGGAGGGCGTGGCGTTGACGAACTGATTAGCCTCGTCGACCAAAATCACGTTCTGGCCTTGCGAGCCCTTCTGGTAGTATGTCCATCGGACCGAGTCTTGCTTCTCTGACGAGAACTGCATGGGCAAGCGGGTCAGTTCATCAGGCCGTTGGCATGGATTCCCAGCACCGTTGCCCTTTTCAACTCACGTAACCGTTGGCCAGGTATTGACCGTTGCCATTCTCTCCAGCCCATCGTTGTCCGAGAGCATCGATGACAAAGTCACCTCCGTCGAGATCACGATGCGTCTGACCACCAGTGGGGACACCAGCCTTCATCGCGATATACGTGCCATTGTTGTCGGTCCACGAGGAGCGCATCGAAGCGAAGGCCGTCGACGAATTGGAGAAGTATGCATCGAGGGCGAGGTTCTCCCAGAACTGGCCGGCAACACGAGGGTCGTAGAACAGCATCGACATGGGCTCGGGTGCGTCGGATCGATCACGTTGGAACAAGGTGTAGGCTGGCGTCTGGTATTGGGCACCGTAGAACATCATGCCATTGGCGGTCGCGACGAATTTCCTCGGTCCGGTGTCTCCGTAATTGAATAGACCAGCAAGACCCGTGACGTACATGTGGTACTTGCCCGACAACGCCATACCAGGGTTGCTGGTCAGGAGGCCTTGGTCAGAGCCGGTCGCCGAGATGAGCGACGCGGCGGATTGGACGTGACCAGTCGTGCCAAAGTACCACTGTCCGAAAGAAGCCGCCGTCAAATGTCAATTCTGTCGTATTCGCCAAGTCCCATCACAAGGAAGGGCACTCACGTAGTTAGCAGTCTCTTGCCACACGCCACCGTCGGTAGTGGGGGCGAACGAGCACACCGATGCCGAGTTGGGGACGGCATAGCCGAGGATCTTGGCAGCAGTACCGGTCGGGTCCTCATTTGCAATGGCTAAAGCACCCATGATGAGACCGTTGTTGCAGACGCAGTTCCAGTTGCCTTCCACCGACGGTTTGGACCACCAGCCGTAGCCTGCAGCATTCTCGTAGACTTGAAGACCCTTGTCCAGGCCGAGGGTGATGATGGACCACATGATCGCGGTGCGCTGGGAGAGTGTCCACGCGTCGTACATCCAATCGTAAGCGATGGCGAAAGCGGTTATGAACTCTCCGACATCAAGGAAATGCTGAGTGTTCCAGTTATCACCGGTGACACCAAAGAACTGCGAGGTGTTGCCAGAAGCAACCTGCAGTTCCTGCCACGTGCGTTCGACCCATTTGATGTCCTTGGTCGTGCGGTAAGCGTATCCCCAGTGCTTGATGCGCAGCTGGACCTCACGAGCGACATCGAGCACACCGGATCCTGGCACAGGATAGCAAGAGCGCTGGTCAGCCTCTGTAGCCTGAACGCTACCAGCGAGCATAGAACATAGTTGCTCACCAGCGTAGCCTCCATCGATGATGTATTCGGTCGGGTCCATTGCAGCATAGCGCGACGCGTTGGCAAGAATGGTCGTGTTCCAGACGGTGAGGTAATGATCTTGGGGGATCATTTTGGAGATGCAGTCCCACTTGTACTGCGGCGCGATCAGCAAAGGGTGCTCTTTGCGGACGGCCATCGACGAGGGGTTGGAGAACGTGTACGGGTCCGACTCGCAAGAGAGAGCGGTGTTGTCGGTCAAAGTCGTCGGCTGGGCGATGATGGTTGAGCCAGTCGACGAAGGGTAGACTGGATTACCATAGGAGTCGGTGGCCTAATCATACACAAGACAGCTTCATGCAAGTCAGACCGCGAATGCAGCGAAACGACAGCTGCCTTTGCAAAGGGTCCAACACTGACCACGGGAAAGAGCGCATTCCTGGAGTTTGCTGTATCCGTCGCTGCACCATTCGTAGCAGTACTCTGTCCTTTTCTTGATGAGCTCGAGCTCGCGCCTGTGGTTGTACCAGTTGAGTAGTCGCCCATGGATTGTGCACTATTGTTCGTGGCATCCGAATCTTTTGACGCACGGGAACCGAAAACTCCTCCCAACACTGCACCAGCAATGACGATCACAGCGACGATCAACGCCACAATGATCCACTTCTTCTTCTTGGACGGGGGCTGGGAACGAAAAATGTGATACACCGAGTCAGCAAGGTCGTATGTTTCCACTGTTTGAAGGGCGACGAGACGACCGTCACACGCGACACGCGCGCCTCAGGATCACTGAAGCGATGCCGAAAGCAGCGCCATGCCCGAGAGTAGCAACTCAAAAAGGCCGTGTCATGCCGAGCCGAGCCATTGCATAAACATGATGAGACTGTGGACTGAAACAGAATCGACACAGTGACCCGCCACGGCGACTCGTTTCCGCTCATGAGCCAGGCCAAGACACCTTCTGGTGAGCGTCGTGACGGGTTCGGGCTGGTGAGCCAGAGCAGCGGCGGCTCCGTTCCCGATCGTTCGCGTTCGGGGTCGTATGTATGCGTGTATGCGTGTTTTCGGTCGTTCGAGGCTTCGCGCGCGCGCGCGCGCCCTGCCCAAGCCGTGCCAAGCCCAGGCGACGACTGACTGCAGAATTGCACCGCTGGCTCGGTTCAAACGCACCTGCTGA
This sequence comes from Microbotryum intermedium, assembly GCA_022702645.1. Lineage (NCBI taxonomy): Eukaryota > Fungi > Basidiomycota > Microbotryomycetes > Microbotryales > Microbotryaceae > Microbotryum > Microbotryum intermedium. The sequence continues at coordinate 484,455 of JAHWDX010000005.1, read as the reverse complement.
CGCGTGTATTCCTCATCGTTGTAACCGGAACCATACTTGGGCTCAAAGTTGGCTTGTTGACTGGAACAATATATGATGGTCAAATGGGGTCAGCATGGACCTTTGACCGTTAGCCCGAACTGTCGAACAGTCGAACTCGACGTCGCACGATGGGCTGTGGCGCGCGCTGTCGTCGCGTAAACGAGCGTGAGCGCGACGGCATCGAAACGAACCACGACGACGACGACGACGACGACGACGGAACAAGGCGAGCCATTGGGAGCCGGGCTGGGCATACTGACTAGTTGACATTCGCCAACGGCCGAGCAGCACTGTCGGGACTGCCGGCTCGATACATGGTTTCGGTAAGGGAATGGCACCAGAGGCGATGCGAAGATGGCGAGGAAGGCCAAGCGATTCCCAACGCGGGCTCGGAACAGTCCGACCTCCGACGTCCGTGCCAAGTTGAACTACCGCCAAGTTCCCCCATCATAGTTTGCGTCTGCCACTTGAAGCCCGCTTATTCACCCGAAACGCCTCTTGTCTGGCTTCTTTAACGAGTAAACAAAAGCTAACCATCAGACCTCCCGTAGGTTACTATACCTTGATGCAGCAGAACTTCGTATCGGCGATTCGGCGGCGGCACGGTCGCCACGGTGGCCCTTCACAACCCCGCCCAACCCGCGGCTGCGGTCAACTGTCAGAGTCAGGAGCGGAAATGTACACCCCATTGCGACTCGCGGCTCGATGAAATTAGTAACAAAGAGTCCATTGCAGAAAGTTCATACCGTATCGTATCGTGATAAGAAACATAGGGGGTGTCCGTGCGGATGTTGACACGAAGAGAGCGACCGCTTGCGGCTTCACATTGGGAATCATCGTCAGCCTTGCGGTTGCGGAAAAGTCTCAAAGACAGGAAGTGTCGCAGTGATCAGTTGTGGGAGGTCAAACTCCACTTGTCGATCGTCACATCGGGCGGGTTGACATAATCCGATGGCTTCAAGTCCGACCATTGGGGGCTGAAATGCGAGCAAATTCGGCCTCAGGTCAGCAGTCCCAAAAAATGTCCTCGGTCACGTGATCAGCATGGACTCACTTGAACAAGACCTCGATCGTACGCGCTCCCGCACTCAGAGACACCGTCAACACCGTCACTCCCGGGTCCGGAGTGTCCGAGTTGCCCGGCGCCAGCGTAGGGGCGTCTTTGCCCGTCAATCGGACCGCGTCAACGGTGGTGAAGTTTCCGTCGGACGGTTGACGCAGGTTCGCGATCATCGTTTGTCCACCGAGACTCAAAGTCGCACTCGTTCCGTTCGAAGCGATTGAGACGGTCGCGTTCGTTTGCATTCGCCACAAGATCGTTCCCGTCGTCGTGATTTCGTCCCGGATCAAGATTTGCTGTCGCTTGTTCAAGAAGCGGATCGCTCGTTTCGCCGACCTACAGCGATGAACGACAGGGCCAACAAATCAGCAAAAGACGCCTTCTTCGATTCACAATATTGCTGCTGATAAACTCACGTGGTGTCATTGTAGGCCGTCGTCATATCCACGACCATGTACGCCGTCGAAGCGCTCGGGACTGAGTAATCCAGCGCGTTTTGAGCCTCACCGGTCGTGTCGAACGACAAAGGCGGTGCAGCAAGCACATTCTGGTTGGCCTCGTTGATCAGGATAGTGTTCTGACCCTGTGTCCCTTTCTGGTAGTAGGTCCATCGCATGCCATCCTGCTTTTCGGTGGTGAACTGATGGGGAAACGGGAGATTCAGGCTCAGTTGGGTGGACAAAGAGTGTGCCTCGTCCACGCATGTCTCAGTCTCGAGAACGTACGTATCCGTTCGCAAGGTATTGCCCGTTACCGTTCTCTCCAGCCCATCGCTGTCCCAGGGCGTCCATAACAAAGTCACCTGCATGAGGAAAACCGGGGCCCGTCGCCTGAGTCAGTACGCGCGGAGAACGTGGAGGCTGGCGTGGCGGCGAAGAACTGACCGACATCGAGATCCCCATGCGTCTGGTGACCTGTCAAGTTGCCCGCCTTCATCGCAACGTATGTTCCATTGTTGTCGGTCCAGCTGGATCGGATCGAGGCCCAGTCGTCGGTCGCGTAGGGGAAGTGGTGGTCAAGAGCCAAGTTGTTCCACCACGATCCCGTGGTTTGAGGGTTGTACCAGAACATCGCCATCGGCTCCGGTGCATCACCTCGGTCGCGTTGGAAGAGCGAGTACATAGGGATATCTGCACATAGCGGGGTACGGTTCGAGGATAAGCCCATCGTCGTCAGTCACGCCGCTCTGCTTCTTCTGCGGTCGAATGAAATATCCCTGAAAAGGACACTCACCGAATTGATCACCGTAGAACAGGAGACCATTCGCAGTGGCCGTGAATTTCCTCGGTCCGGTGTCACCATAGTCGAACAGACCTTGCTGGCCGGTCACGTACATGTGGTACAGCGAGCTCAGGTTTTGGGACGGGTTCGACGTCAAGAGTCCCTGTGTCGAGCCCGTCGCAGACAAAAGCGAGCTCGCGGCCTCGGCGTGTGCTAGAGTACCGAAATACCAGTAGTTGGCGGTTTCGGTCCATGTTCCATCTGTTCAATGTGAAGAGGCGCGGCCGTAAGTTATTCTGCAACGGCCAAACCGGGTCGTACCACCCCAAGTTCGAATTTCAACTCACCTGCCTGCACGGCCATCGCGCACACCTCGGCATTGTTGGCGGTCGCATACGCTAGGACCTTGGCGGCAATTCCCGTCGTGTCCTCGTTAGCGATCGCCAAGGAACCCATGATGAGCCCGTTCGTGCAAACGCAGTCCCAGTTTCCGGGTTGCAGTCGCCACCAAGAATAGCTTTCGGCCACGCCATTGGGGTCCTGGTAAACATTCAGGCCGTACGAAAGACCAAGGTTTGTAATGGACCATCGAATAGCTGTTCGTTGATCCTCGGTCCAGGCATCATAGAGCCAATCATAGGCGATGGCAAATGCGGCGGTGAACTCGGCCAAGTCGAGGAAGTGAATCGAGTTCCAGTTGTCACCGGCGACACCAAAGTACTGGCCCGTGGTCGAGTTGCCGGCCGCCGTCAAAACTTCGGTCCAGGTTCGATTCAGCCATTTGGTGTCGTTCGTCATGCGATAAGCATAGGCCCAGTGCTTGATGCGCAGCTGCACCTCACGGGCGACATCGAGCACACCAGAACCTTTCAACGAATAAGACGACATTGTCGATCAGCTCTTGCGCACTTGGTGAAGAAGCAGATTTCTTCCACTGCAAACGTTCTCCTCTTCCGTTCGCATTCTTACCTCCAAGACCACCATCAATCGTGTAGTTCGTCGGCGGAAGTTCATAGAATTTCGTCGCGTTTTGGAAGATGGTGTCGTTCCAGAAGCTGAGGTAGTAGTCGTTCAGGATCGCGTTACGGACGCAGTCCCACTTGTAGGACGGAGCAATCAACAAAGGATGCTCGTTGCGAACAGCCAAGGACGAGGTGTTTGTGAATGTGTAGGGGTCGGCCTGGCAAAACACTTTGGAGTCGTTGATCGTCGTTGGGGCCGAAATGACGGCTGATCCAGTGGCGGTCGGGTACAGAGGGTTGCCGAGGGCATCGGTCGACTGTTGATGAAAAGACAAATTCATGAAGGTCAGTTTGGGAGGTCCCCTCTCTAAGCATGAAAGGAGAGGTGCAGTGCAGCAGAGATGTTACTCGAGCATCGATGGTATCCATGAGAGAGACAAATAATTTTGCGGTTCGGCGATCACTCACAGTCGGGAGAAGTAGCCCATAGTTGACACCGCCACTAGCTGTGTTCACGAGTGAAGTAGTTGACCGGCCACTCGACGAGCCACCAGATGTACCGGAGTTTGAGCTGTTGTTGTGGGATTTGCGCGAGCCCAATACACCCCCAACAACACCGCCGACGATGGCGAGGATCAAGATAATGACAGTGATGATGATGCACAGCTTTTTTCTAGATTTCTGCTCACACGCGACAAGCAAAAAGAACACATGTGTCAGAGGGAAGAAAAGAGACTGGGACATCTGGGGCATCGGCCAATTCCTCGCAACGACATGGCCGCCGAGAAACCTTCGCAGTCCCGGAATGCGGACGCTTGCTTGACACACTCACTTTCTGTACAGGCTTCTCTGTATAACCCGATCCGTATCGATGCTCGGTTTGGTCGTAATAAGGAACACCCTGGTACTCTTTCCCTCTGTGATGAGCAACAAGTTTGGGCGGCCAAGGCCATCATCCTGCTGTCAGCACGAGTCCAGGCTGACCGAGGGGCCGCGCGGCGCAGTCCATCATCGGTCGAGAATGATTGGCTCGACCGAGTCGACATGGCACTGCCCGGAGTCCGTGTGCTACTCACTGATGCAGAGGCAAGCGATCGCCTTCCGACGCGTTTGAGTGCTGCATGACCATCTCTCTACGGAATCGTCGTCAAAGAAGGGCAGCAGATTTAGGTGTGAGGGAACGAAAAAACACACGAACCCTCCGCGTCGCGAGATGTCGACTGCACTCGGCCAATCTCAAACGGCGACCCTTGACAAGAGCGTGCCGGTGGGACCGATTTAGCAATTGCTGCGGGCACCGCATTTCATAGTCCCGCGATGCCGGGGCGACCCGGCAAGCCCATCTAATTTTGGAGCCTTGCAGCAGGCTGGAAGGTTGTTGCAAATGCTGTCAGTGCATGAAGCAAAATTGGGGATACTCCTCTGCCACAAAGCTCAATTTCGTGTTCATTTGCTCCCGAAAACAAATCTGGTCGCTTTGTTGCCTTTGTTTGGCCGAGTTCAGCGTGGCGCGACGCGGAACTTCAAGTTGGAAAGAGCACAGCGCGCGCGACTACTTCAATGACATCATGACCCCTTTTGAGATCACTGGTGGCACGCCTGTACCGTGTACCTACCTCTCTACACACCACGACTGCAGACCAACCTAGGGAAAGAGAGACAGTTCTTCGCCATACATTACAACAGCATTCGGTAGAGCGAAAAAAGAGAGTCAAAGGAGGTGTAGATCTGATGTCTAGATTTGGCCAACGGGGCACAAGTCTCAACGGAGTGGCGCTGAGCGTCCAAGAGGCAGAGACGTTGAGGGATGGTTTTGCACAGAAGGCGGGACGTCGTTGAATCGATTGCCATTGCTGCCGCCGATGAGCCCCTTCGTGGCTTCATCGAATAAGCCGCCGCCCTTCTTCTTTTCGGCCCAACCTCGCCCGAAACGCCTCGATGGCACCTCGTTGGCTCGACTCGCTTCGGACTGCAGCAACGCTTCGAGATAGTCCACGGCGGGTGCGGATGCAACAGGGGCGCTGCCATTCCCCCTCGAAGTTCCTACAGCGGATGGGCTTGAGTTGGACAACTGGGCAATGCTATCCGTGCCATTCATCGTCACATTCGATGTGCTTGGAAGGGGTCCAGTCTCGGGGCTCAGCAAGTCGGCAAAGTTGTCGGGTGAGAAGGGTGCATCGACGGACCATGATGGGATCGATTGTTGCCACAACGGACTCGGCTTGGCAGCGTCTGAGTATCCTGGTCCGACCCATGCATTGAGGGGCACCTTGCCCAGACGGGCCGGCAACTTGTACGGAGACGCAAACACGGGATGACCGAGGGGCTCGTCGATGTTATCGAGCTCGTCTTCTTTGGCGTAGCGAGGACGATGGGGCAGGCAGAGCTCAGGCATCGCCAGCAGCGAACGTAGTGTTTCGGCGGTCGTAGCGCCTAGCGGGGTGTTGAACTCATCGAGCACGATCAGGATCGTCTGCATCTCCTCAAAGATGTGCGTCGAGTCCTGACCGCGGAGCTTGCGTATCGCGATCTCGCGAACGAGCGTTCGGCCCGTCGCGGCGTAGCAATAAGATAGGAATGGTGCAAGCCCCCCGATCTCGAACGAAGAGCCGCATAGCGTGTACACCGAGCCAAGGATCGCGCGGGCGCTCGCAATGCACTTGCCAAAGCTGTCGTCGTTTTCGACGAGCGTAACGAATGGCTCATGCAGCATGATGAGGCAGACGTGCGGGATTGCAAAAATGAGCGCGAGGCGGGTGTCGGCGTTGGGCAAGGTGTAGATGTTTTGGATCTCGCGTGGGACCGATTGTTGAAACTGCCGAATGGTCACCTCGAGTCGACGGAACGTTTCTCTGAAGATGGTAAAGATAATTCATCAGTCCAGGCCCTCCGCTCGTACTCTATGCCACTGCTCACGTACGAGTTCCTGATGTCCGCGACGGTCAGCTTTGAGCCATCCGTCTTCATGCGAGCCAGGCTCATGCCGATCGGGTACGGCGCTCGACTGAGGAACGTCGTCACGCGACCTAGTAGATAGGTGCACTTGAGGTATATTTGAAAGATGGCGACCAATCCAGGAGGATGATCCACGAAGAAGTTGGCGTTCCAGCTCGACAGCGGACTCGTGTCAAGGTCTTTGGCCGGATAAGACACACCATGTGGGGGCGGTATCAAAGTCGTGATGTCGGCTGCGAGACATGGAGTCAAAACGGGATATCAAAAGTTGCGCAGGGGCGCAGGGAGCTCAAAGGTGAATGGATCGTACCTTCATCCAGACTGCACGCCCATGCAGTGCTCGCTGTCGCGATCTTGTCCGCCAGAAAAGCCATCTGACACGCCGCGGCCCTCTCGTACAAATCTTCAGGGTCGTCAGTCGGTGGCAACACCGACTGCTTCATGTGCAAGCTTCGATCCCTCAGTACACCATCCTTGCCCCTCGTTGCAGCCCTGACGTGGTTCAGTCCGAGGCCTACGATGATCCTGGTCAATCGTGCGACCTGTAGCCACACCTTGGCGAATTTACCCGCGGTGTAGAACGAGAAGCAGACGAGGCCAGCGGCTTGCGCGACTCGTATCCGTTGATTCGATGCTTTTGAAAAGGCTTCGTCAATAAGACTGTCGGCCTTGGCAGCATGCCAATCGGCGAAGGACTCGTCCGGATCGCTGAGACCCCATTGCTTGGGCTCATCGGCGAACCAGTCCGAGCTGACCATCCGACCCGAGATCGCAAGCATGCCGTGTAGCAGTGACGGTAGAGGGAACTTGGGGTGCGACGGTGGAAGCGCAAGGGCAGCTCGGAACTTGCCCTCGACAATCAGGTCAGTGGCGAGGTGGAACTTGGAAAAAAAGACGTCGATAAGTCGGTGCAAGAGAGGAGGCGATGGAAGGGCCGGCGGCCACCCGAGTGGCGTGAGCACCGTGATTCGTGATCGTGGGAACGAGGCTGGAAGCCCCGGAAACGTTGGAGGCTGAGTCGGGATGTTCTGACGGAACCCATACTCGGCGAGGGGGTCCTCTGCACTCGTGATCGAAGGTGCTACGCCGAGTTGATCGCGGTCAACTCCGCCGTACGAGCCCGAAGCCTCGTTATTGAAGTCGGAGATCGAGACCATGCCATCGTTGCTATGACCACCGACTCTGTTATTGTTTTCGATTTGTGCCGTCAAGTGATCAAAAGTCGAAGAGGAGGAGGCCATGTCCTGGCCGAAGGAGTCGGAACCACTGGAGTGATTGTTGCCAGCCGTTTGGGTATACCCATTGGATGGGATCGCGATATCGGCTGCAGTATTCGTCGGAGCTTGCTCATCAACCATTGGTGAGGTCTCATCCCGCCTAAGTGTTGAAGAAGGACCTGCAGCCGGAGTTTCGGCAGGCGAATGTGAGGTGGAAGCGGATCTGCACGTGTGCGGAGAAGTCGACGATTGGCTGGGGGCCTGGTCAGGTGTAAAGTCAGGTCGAGCAGGTACTCACCTTGGACCACGTTCCAATTTCTCTTCCAAGCGAGCTGTTCGGATCCGTCCCTTAAAGGTTGCATCAGCGAGTCTGGTCTCAGTCTACTGACCGAGGTCGAGGACGAGTCACGGGGCGCGCGCGGCGACCTGTGGGGTCGATCAAAGCCGTCGCCCATCGTGCATCGTCACGAATTGAGACAAGGATGTTTCATCACTGACCTAGTTTCGCCTCGAGTTCAGCGACCTTGTTCGTTTTCTTGGGTCTCCGTACGGCTTCTGCGTAGTTGCATTCGATGTGACTCCAATCCCTGCATGCAGCGATCACAACGAATAAAGGCGCACCGCTCGCCGTCAGTTCGTGATTGCGATTCGGCCTTTGGACCCCGAACGGTGCCTGCGAGCGCCAATCCGCCGGAACACGCGTTGCCGGTGCCGTAGGAGGGGGACGGAGGAGAGGGCACACACGCCATCGTCGTGACGATCGCACTCACTCTCCATGGGCAATCGCACTCTTCTTGCATGCACCACAGCACGGGCGGCCGGCATCGCAGCGCACCTTGCGCGCCCGACAGGTCGTACATGATGATCCGCGCGGAAGCGATGGAGCGTGCCTGACCCCGTGCGAGGACAGGGGGGCACCGGACTGGATCGCATGCAGGAACGAAGGCGTCGTCGGAGCACCAGGTGTACGATCGGGTGGCATCCTAGGATCGCTGCTGACGAGGTGATCGAACGCGACACGCCTTGAGAGTGTGTGATGTGGTCAGGACCGTAGCTCGAGGAAGTGAGAGAGCGGTTCGAACCAGCTGCAGCAGCGCTGGCAATGACGACGTAGCTTGCGACAGACTGCGACGCGGCGCACCTCTGCTGGCGACAAACAATCAAGCTAACCAAGGGCACTCGGCACAAGCCCAAACTCAACTTGCTGCCGATGCTACCGCAAACCCTGCCAGCAGCTCATGGACATTGATGCATCCTCGCTGTTCGAACCTCATCACGCTCTCGTAATGCTGGTGCTTCTACAGGATTGTATTGCAATAATTCCCGAAATGCTACTAGTCATCACTGGCCCGCCTAACGATCTCGCTTAGAATCGCCCCCCTGAAATGGCAGCGAATCTCGCTCTACAAATACTCCTCAATCGCGCGTGTATATCTACGAATTCATTTTTGGAAGGAAATGAGGATCGGTGACTTCTTCTCTCGTGTGATGACTTTGAGTTTCTGAAAGACATACTGATGAGGAAGGTGCGAGCTCAGCATGTTGCGCGTGAAAATCATTTGCTTGAAGATGACGTCTGGTCTCGTGACCTGTACGCTCGAGATGTCAAGTTCTCATCAGTCGTTGACCTTTCCATCCTTTGGCGTTGACATGAATGGCACTCACTCTGAAAAGCCTCGGTCCGGGGTGGACGATTCTTGTCGCCTCGGATGGAAGGATGAGATCGTCAGGCTTGGTGAGCCACAGCACATCACCAGGTGGGCATAGCGTGCTATAGTTCTGGTTCGCTTCCAAACTAGTTCGAATAGAGGTGAACTAATAAGAGAAAAGGAACATAAACAAGTGACCATGGCATCAGTAAGGGAGTGACGCGGGCGGGGCAGAGAGTGACGAAGGAGCTGGTCAGGGGCTTAGTTTCAACCCGCCGGGTGCTTACCCAATCTTCCTCTTCCTTCTTTCGTGTAGGATCATCATCGAGTTTGCCCCTTTTGTAGGCCACGATACGCGACAAGATGTTGTCACAACTCTCTTCAGGATGGTCCGAGTTGGCGTAACAGAGCCAGGCCACGGCAGAGCGGATGTCCCGCATGTGGCCGAGCGAGAAGCGCGGGACGACATCGAAGGAGTAGACAAATGAGTGCACGAGCTTGCGACACCGCATCGACAAAGCGGCATCGGTGACACATCTGGGGAGAAGATCACATCAGTAAACAAAATGTTCTGCAGGTGGAACGAGTCCGCAAAATCAAGTTTGACCTACGGTGTGGCAAAACCAAACACCTGAACAGATCTGCCAGCCGGCAAGCCCGACTTGCTGGAGATCGTAGCCGAATCAGGGTTGGCCCACATAAGTCCAAGCAAGGTCGCACAACCCGATCCCAAACTGCGGCCAGCAAGTTGGAGGCCATATCCTGGATTGCGGCGCAGCGCCTTGTCAACCACCCGATGCACGGCTCCGTCCTTGCGGCCCATTGCGATCGCAATCTCGTACATCCCACCATGGACTGTGTAAGGAGCGAGTCGAGTCGATCGAGGCGGTAAAGGGTCATCCCAGTACTGCGTCTCGTCGAAAACGCTGGATTCGCACGCAAGATCGGTAGCTATGTCATCGATCGTGGTGGTTCCACGCAACAACACCGTGATGGAGCGATTTGGATGATCGGTCTGCTCCAAATGTCACCAAAGATGCAATGTTAGCGAATCAGCATCAAGCAAAAAAAGAGAATCCACCAATTGGTGTCAACTGACCAGGATGAAAAATCTTGGAGGTCTCCGCCCTTGCATCTCCCTTCGTTTCCGGGCCTCCCTCTCAACGACCCTTGCATTCTTCCGCTGCGCAATCACATCGGGTCGAACATCGGTCATATCGTCATCGTCGTCATCACTTGAGTCACAAGCTTCTTCGAGGGTAGCATCGGGAGCAACACCGGCCACCGAGTGCAGGATTGCCTCGTCATGCTTGCCGGTCAACAAGCCCCAATAATCGTACCGTGGTAGCTTGGCCTCATGTGTGGTCGGCTTTGCTCGAGGTAAGGCGCCTTCCGTCTTCAACCCCCAATCCTCGGCTTGCAGGGCTGACGTCGTTTCGGTATCGGATGTGGCCTCGGTTTGATCGACTGTAGATCCAGGAGGTATCTCAACGGCCTCGACTGCGGACGCAGCTTCGGCAGGTAAGGCCCAGCCGGCGGCCAGGTCACCCAGCTGAGCTGCTTCGCTCTCCACTTCGTCGGAGGGTACACCACTGTGTCGTTGAGGGCGAAGTGCTCGCTCAAGCTCCTCTTCGGCCTGCTGCCTTGCGAGCGCGGCAAGATTGTCGGGAGTCAGGGCATGGACCGTCGTCGAGGAAGCATCGTGCGCAATCGTCGCATCAATCGAGGGGAGCTTGACGCCAAAGAACAAGACGCCTGCACTTCCATAAGAGCCAAGACACATGGAAGCGAAGCGGCGAAGCTGTTGTCGGGCATGTTCCTCCGAGTAGGTCGCATCGGATCCTGTTTGACTGCTTCGATCGTCCTGGTTGATGGTCGCCTCGGTGATCTCGGCCCCTGACTTGAAAAGCTGATCGTCGGTAATCTCCCACAAGACCCCACCGGTGCCAGGCTGAGGCGTCGGAATCCTTTCCTTTCCCCAATCAAGCTCGTCGAGGTGCATGGCGAACCGTCGACCGTCGAGCTCGCACGTGACGCTTTGCAAAGCTGCCCACGTCGCCGCCGCTTTCGCCACCTGGATTGTGCTCCAGTGCGAAAGCCCGCCTTCAGGGTAGGGGTCGGTCGGTCGGGAGGTCGTCCATTCGTCTTTGACGAGTCGAGTGAAAGCTTCGAGTGTTCTGAGTGCTTCGTCATTGCCGTAAAGATCTTCGAGGAACGCTATCGTCGAAGTAGCGCCTCCGAGAGCGAGGTTGGTGATCCCGCTGCCGATGTTGATGCCGAGCAGCGCCAATTTTTCGGCTGCAGCGATCGCCGCGATCCCCGTCTGAGCAAGAGGGCCCGAGCCTTCCATGATAGGCGCGTTTCCATTCAAACCGAGCGAATGGTCGAGCAAGACACCGATCCCTGCGACCGCGGCCTTGACTGCACCAAATCCAAGGGACGTCGAAGTCCGGGCGATCGCGAAGCCGGTCGACGCGAAGGACCGTGCGCTGAGCAGGCTGAGACGCGAAGCGGTGAGGGCCGTGGTTGTATGAGGCACAGCCCAAAGGGGAAGAGGTGGAGGCTGGAGACATTTTAGAAACGCAGGAGTCGCCAGCACGGCCACGTTCGAAATGTCCCGACCCGGTGCTGCTTCTCGATCATCCTCGACCGCGCGAGACGGAGACGTGAGCGAGTCGAGCTGAGCATTGCCGTTGCCGCCAACCCTCACGGTTGTCAGGGCGTGGCTTGGTGCGAATGAGTCGCCATCAGAAGCGATAGGAGCAGGTATGGTGGTCGTATCCGACATTTTGGAATGAGTAGAGGAAATTGCCGGTTGAGGCTGAATGAACCGTGAACGGCAGGACCAAGAGCGGCGGCGAGATTCCTCGCTGGACCGGCCGTGCGACAGTCGTGGCTTCGGAGTTCGCTCCCAGTCGAATTCGAGTCAGCAATCGCGTCAGCATTTCCAGAGCTAGGTACCAACTATCAACCCAACCAACTTTTCAATCAAGGCGCGTCAAAATTTGTAATTTTCAGCACAATCGCGCCCCCAACAAAGCTGGGTACTCAATCGGCAAGTTGGAAGTTGGCTGAGTTCCACGTGAAAGGGCCACTCGGCCTTCGGAGATAGCAGGTCACTCGCCGCTCGCTCTGCTCTCGATTCTTTTCTGCCCGTTTACTTCGCACGGGGTTGAGACCGCCCAAGGGTTCTGCAGTGGACCATCTTCCACGTTCCTTCACCAAGGCATGCTGTGGCGTCTTTGAGTTGCTTCGGCTGCCGCCACGACTAGCTGTACAGCTGTGGGTCCAGCGGTCCGCCTGCTCACACATCAGCGCCGCTGCCGGAGTTGATCACGTGATTTGGTGAGAGCGGAGCACCCGAAGACAAATAAGGCGATCGCAGACATTCACTTCACGGCCAAATTCGTGCTAATGTTGAGCTGGAAAGGAAAGGTGAACGTGAGGTCGATGAATCTATAGCTATTTATAGCCCCGTCGCGAGCCAGCAACGCAACTCGCGCAGACTCGCGCTGCCCCACATTCTTCCCACCTCCCGCGCAGTCAACACCGACGCCGCTCACTGAATCGCTTTGATTCGACTCGCTATCTCTTTGCGCACTCCGAGGCAGAGTCAAGTTGTCGGAGATGGACGCAATTACGAGAAAGGCGTCAGAAGCGGCTTCTGCTGCAGCTCGTGCATCGGCGGCCGTGGCTACACCACCGGCGTTCGCCGCACCGACCGCGTCAGAGGACTTCATCCTGGCGCTCAACTCGACTTTGAGACTCACATACTACGTGTTGAGCTGGCTGGCATCAGCTGTGAGTGTGTCTGGCTTGGTGGTTTCGATCTCTGGTGGTGGATCGCGCATTCGAGCCTGGACCGACGTCATCTAAAGCGGGCTCGGTGATGGTGGTGCCTGGGATTTCCTCACACGGGCAACAGCGGGTGCAGCAAAGTGTGTAGACGATGTCCGTCTTCGCTGGTATTGCTTTTCGACACTGGTGCTCTTAGCAGCGCAACAATCGCGACTGTCTGCTGTTGGCTTGTGATTGAGCGAAACCGGCCGCTTACTCCACCAACCTCGTTCCTGCTTCTCTTCGTAGTCCGCACACCTCGTAGCCTTTGTGACCTTGACCTTGCCACGATGGGCATTCCTGGTCCTGCACTGGGGAGCAACGATCACGCTGCGTTTTAACTTCATGTCGGTCGTCATCACGCTCTTCATCGGCGCAACCATCCTCTCCTACGTTTGGAAGGTACGTTACCTCAACCGGTACACGACACTCAAAGTGGCGCCATTGGAAAAGGACGAAGGCTTTGATCTGTGAGTACTTTCATCATATGTGTCCTCCTTTGCCTAAGGAAGCCTCGCCGACCCACTGTGCTGGGCCCGTGGAACAGGCATCCCGATCTCGTCACCGATCAAGCGCAACCCGGATTTCACAACTATCTCGACGAGGTATGCGGTCCCTTCCTTTGATCCATCTTTCCCATCCATACCATTGTAAACTGACCCTTGTGTCCACGCGCGCGAGCAGTTCTTGTCCGCAATCAAGGTCTTTGGATACCTCGAAAAACCAGTTTTCCATGAGCTGGCGCGCCATCTGCAAACGCGCCGACTCGTCGCGGGGGACACGCTCAACCTGGATCAAGACAAGTCGTTCTACATCGTCGTCGATGGTTCCGTGCAAGTATTTGCTCAGACCTCGAACCCGGCCGAAGGTGAGCCGGCGAAGGATGCCTATGACGACGAGGACAACAACGGGTACCAGCTGCTCAACAATGTCGAGTCCGGAGGCACGCTGTCGAGCTTATTCACCATCCTGTCGCTCTTCACCGAGGACGTCAAGCTGCGCTACGAGGAGAACGAACACAAAATGAGTAGCGCTTCACAGTCCGGTGGACGCCTATCAGCCTCCGGTCCTCGAGCGCGACCCAGGAGAGCGTCCGAGAGTCGCTTTGGATCAACCCGACCGGACCGCAACTTTGACGTCACCGACTTCCACCTTGATGACCCCACTCACTCGCGTGAACTAAAACTCAGCAGTGGAACTCTGTCGGGGCGCCGTTCCCGATCTCCTCTCCGCCAGAACAGCGCACGAGTGTTCAGTCAGCACTTGCTCGATGGCTCAGTAGGCACCATCATCCCAGAGGAAGCCAGCAAGGGAGACTCGACGGGAGATGCGGATGACGAATCGGGCGAGTCCACGGACAGGGGGAGCATTCCTCGACCTTCGATTCATCCTTTCAACCCCGCGTCGCCGCCAGGTCTAGGCCACCCTGCGGGCGCGCCCGGCTTTACCTTCGAGCATTCGACCCCGCAATTCCGAGGACAGAGTTTCGAAAGTACGCACGGGAACGCCAAGGACCCACCGAAGGAACGCACGATCGCCCGTGCCACGACCGACACGACCTTGGCCGTCATCCCCGCTGAAGCGTTTCGACGCCTCACGAAAAAGTTCCCCAACGCCGCGGCGCACATCGTCCAAGTCATCTTGACGCGACTGCAGCGCGTGACCTTTTTGACCGCCCACAAGTACCTCGGCCTAACCCGAGAAGTGATCCGCACGGAGAAGGCGATCAACGAGCTCGCGTGCTACCCGCTACCCGATGCATTCTGGGAGAGTGGAGGGATCCATCGCTTGAGACAGCGCTTCCAGCCCGAGACGAAGCTGGCCGAAGATCCCGTTGACGATGACCACGATGACCTCGACTACTTTACGGTGGCCACCCCGATCGCCGGCCCCGCTATGGGTGATGTGTTTTGGGGAACCGACAGCCACAAAGAGCACGACGAGGGCGTGCGCCTCAAGTACCGCCCCTCTGCGAACCGAAAGAGTCGAGGCGGGATGTCAACGCGCAAGGCCGGGGATCTTTTGACGATGTCTACGCCAGCCGATGAAGAGCTGAGATCAATTCACTTCAGTCCGCTCGCAACGCCGAGGATAGAGCGTTCGTCCAGCGGCCCGTCGCCCATCGACGACTTTGATCTACGGCACGCCGTAATGGAGTCTATCTCGAAAGCCATCGGGCTCGTTCACCATGCTGCTACTCCATCTGCTTCGATCGAAGCGTCACCCATGGTCCGACCCACCGATGCGGCTTCGAACTTGCAAAAGGCTGTTTTCAATTCTTCTTTCGGCTCCCTTTCGTTCCTCGGGATGCACGCCTTCGACGACGAATCCTCCGTTACCGGTTCTTCCATCGCGAGCTTTTCCTCGACCGAGCTCGAGAACGAAGTCGAGGTCCTGTTCTTCCCCAAGGGCAGTACACTCGTCAAAGAAGGCGAAAAGAATGCGGGCCTGTATTTTGTCATCGAAGGCTTCTTGGACGTGTCGATGCCCGAACCGACCACGGATGCAACGATCAAGAATCAGAAGAAAACGCCGACGACCAACATACCGACAGCTTCATCTCCAACATCGTCGAGCGCTCACTCGAGGCGAAGCTCCTACGGTACCAAGGCCAGTGGGGTTCCGACGATGGGCACGCCGCTTCGACGAACGACGGGTGCAACACCGATGGCTCGACCCAAACCAATTCCCAGAGCGACACAAGCGGTCGTGGACACTGGCGAGTTGCCGCCCATGAACGAAGAGCCAAGCGAGAAGACCTCGACCCCACTCTTCACCGTCAAGCCGGGTGGGATCGCGGGATACCTCTCGTCCCTGTCCGGCTTCCCGTCCTACGTCGACATCACTGCCAAAACAGATTGCTATGTCGGCTTCTTGCCGGCCAAGGCCCTCGACAGAATCATGGACCGCAAGCCGATCGTCCTGCTCACCCTGGCCAAGCGATTGATCAGTCTGCTCTCGCCTCTGATTTTGCACATCGACTCAGCTTTAGATTGGCAGCATGTCAGCGCAGGTCAAGTGATCTACCGCCAGGGCGAGCCCGCTGACTCGTTCTACATTGTCAGTGCCGTCTTGAAGTGCGTCACTAATGACCCTGCCGCAGCACTAAAATTGGGCTTGTTTGACCCGTCAGGTCATCAATGGTCGATTGCGCTCCATAAATGAGAAAGCAGGAGGAGGGGTGGAGATTGAGAGCGAATATGGTCAAGGCGAGTCGGTCGGCGAACTCGACTGCATCACCGCATCGACACGTCCTTCCACACTCCATGCCATTCGTGATAGCGAGCTGGCGAGGATGCCTATGACGCTTTTCAATGCCATCTCTGTGCGCCATCCGCTCGTCACGATCCAGATCTCACGCATCATCGCCGCTCGCTTGCGCTCTCAGGTTCATGCCCGCTCGTCGGCCCCGCTCCCGATCGCTACAGGCGGTATGGACCGTATGGGCAAAGACAACTTCAATCTCAAGACGGTCGCCATCATTCCAACGAATCGACATGTCCCCGTTTCGGCGTTCTCGACGAAGCTGCTTCACGCTCTCGAATCCATGGGTGCTCCAACGAGCTATCTCAACCAAGCCACGGTGATGCAGGTGCTTGGGCGACACGCGTTCAGTCGCATGGGCACGTTGAAACTCGCAGGATGGTTGGCGGAAACGGAACAGAAGTACCGCATTGTTCTCTACGTTGCGGATACCGCTGTTTCGGCGCCCTGGACGCAGACATGCATCCGACAAGCCGATTGCATCTTACTCGTTGCCGATGGTGGCAGTGATCCGGGCTTGGGAGAGTACGAGAAGCTGCTTGTCGGCATGAAGACGACGGCGAGGAAGGAGTTGATCCTGCTGCATTCCGAAAGGACAGTACCACCCGGTGCTACTCGACCATGGCTCAAGGCAAGTCAGATCACCTTGTTCTGAAAGTGCGCAGCTGACCATATTTTTGCCTGTTGAACTCGATCAGAATCGACCCTGGATTCATGCGCACCACCACATCGAAATGCTCGGGGCGACGCCCGAAACGATGCCAGCGCCTTTCGATGACCCGGCTCCTGTTGTCGCGTTACGCAAGATTGCTAAAAGGGTCGAGGTACAAATCGGAAAGTACCGCAAAAGCACTCAAGCGCTCGAGCACTTCCGACCTCCGGCATTGAATGATTTTGCTCGACTTGCTCGTCGGTTGTGTGGCAAATCGATCGGTATCGTGCTTGGCGGTGGTGGCGCCCGAGGTATCTCACACATCGGCGTCATTCAAGCGCTGGTCGACCAAGGGATCCCGATCGACATGGTCGGAGGTACTTCCATCGGTTCCTTTGTCGGAGGTCTCTACGCGCGAGAAGGGGATCTCGTTTCGACATATGGCCGAGCCAAACGTTTCAGTGGCCGCATGTCCACGTTGTGGCGAATCCTCACCGATTTGACGTATCCAGTGGTCGCATATACGACAGGTACGTTCCAGTCCCTCTGTCGATCAGTTGGGTTTTACTGACTTTGCCTCTCACCTGGGTTCTAGGCCACGAGTTCAATCGAGGTATTTATAAGAGCTTTTACGACGTGCACATCGAAGACATGTGGCTACCGTTCTTCTGTAACACGACCAACATCACCCATTCGAGGATGGATGTGCATACGACGGGCTATGCATGGCGTTATATCCGTGCTTCCATGTCACTTGCCGGACTGTTGCCGCCGCTTTGCGACGCTGGAGACATGCTCGTCGACGGTGGATACGTTGACAACTTGCCGGTTAGTACAACTCGAGATCACGTCCCCCAGCGTAGAGGTAGATCTCATGCTGGATAGCTTTTTTTTACTAGGTCTCGGTCATGCTCTCGATGGGAGCGGCCTCGGTCTTTGCAGTCGATGTGGGATCGGTCGACGACACCTCTCCTCGATCGTACGGCGAAAGCGTCTCGGGCTGGTGGCTCTTGTTGCAGCGCTGGAATCCGTTTGCGACGCCCTCAAACATCCCAAACATAACCGAGATTCAGTCCCGGTTGACATAGTGAGTTTGAACCCCGGGCACCAGGTCGTCAAACGATTACTGATAAGATTGCTCTGAATGCCTCTGCCAGCGTCTCGAGCGTAAAAATGCTCGAGGATGCCAAAGCGACGCCTGGTGTGCTCTACATGAGGATGCCTGTAAGCCCTTCGTAAGCTTACCGAACGTCTCTGCTTGTAAGCTAACCATCTGAACCTTCTCTCACCTCAGGTCACCCAATTCGGCACCGTGAGGCTGCAAATTACTAAATGGAGGCTTTGTGAAGCCGTTTACTAATTTGATGCTTCCGCGATCCCATAGATGGAGTTCAAGCGGTTCGGCGAACTGTTCGAAATTGGACAAGCACATGCCAAAGAGTTGTTGGCCAAGTGGGGCAAAGAAGGTCAACTGCCCACGGGCACGATTGGCGAGATCTCGGCTGCCAAAGTTCAAAAGAGGGGTCACAGTATTCGGAGGAACTCGATTTGAAATGGCTTAGCGCATCATGAGTGAAAAAAGTTGAATGGATTGAAAGATCTTGGAACATAGGTATAGTACGATGTAACTTGTGATGCACCCAAAACACAGTTCGTCACATAATTGAAGGTCCAAGCAATGGTCGGATTGAGAGGCGCTCCGCTACGTCGGAAGTAGTAAATGCCGATCGATGATCGATCTGTGGCTATTTCTGTTGCTTTGTTGGCGGTGCCTCCTCAGCCGATTTGCTCCTTGTCTTCTCTCACTCGCGTGGACCACCTCCTCTTGGATACCTGCCTATCTCACCACAAAGGGACGAAGCAATGTAAGCTTCATACTCCTCTCTGGAGTACCCGTCTAGGGCCACTGCCGGCAGGAGAAGCCTGCATCGTTGCGCGGATCTTCAACCCCGCTCGTTGTCGATTGATGACGGCTCATCGTGTCCTACGTCGCCCCTCCGCTCCGCTTCCTCCCCGCAGGGTCCTTTCTACCGTTCCCGCCGAATCTCGCGTCAAGGACTCACCAACCGAGGCCCACCATGTCTCGTCGACCGTCTATGGCAGCTCGCTCGCTCGCGATGGGATCCGTCGCTTCGAGTTGCCGGAGCAGGAGTTGCCCGCCATGGTCGTGCAACGCTTCATCTCGGATGAACTGCTCCTCGACGGCAACCCGGCTTTGAACCTCGCCAGTTTCGTGACCACGTACCAAGAACCCGAGGCCGAACGTTTGATGATGGCGTAAGAACATGCGTCTACTACCGAGCTCCGACTCCTGGCTCAAATCGATCGGCAGCCAGAGTGACAGCAACTTGCGCGTGGCAGGTGGGGCACCGCCCGATCGATCCAGGAGGCGGAGGCGGTCCAAGCATGCCGGCTGATGTTGGCCCTGCTCTTGCGCACACAGCAACCTGTCCAAGAACTTCATTGATGTCGAAGAATACCCTTCGATGTGAGTCAAGTCGACTATGTTAGCGGACTTGACTGCGGAGTGCGGTGCACGGTCACGGGCATTCCAGCGCTGGCTCAGAGCTGACTCTTGACGATGGTAACCGCTTTTTTCCTTTGCTAGGGGCGAGATCGAAACTCGTTGCGTCAATATTGTCGCTCGGTAACCATTTTCAAGTCGGAAGACGAAAATACCCACCCCGATCAATCTGACGATCCACGATTTCACCCACCCCAGCCTCTTCAACGCCCCCCTCACCGATCACAAAGCCGAGGCGCTTGGTGTCAGTACGATTGGATCGTCGGAAGCCATCATCCTCGCTGTGCTGGCCGCCAAGCGTCGCTGGCAAATCAAGCGCCGAGCCGAGGGCAAATCCACCGAAAAGCCCAACCTCGTCATGAACGCCGCTGTCCAAGTGTGCTGGGAGAAGGCAGCGCGCTACCTCGAAGTCGAGGAGAGGTACTGGTACTGCCGACCTGGGGCGTATGTCATGGATCCCAAGGAGTGCGCTGAACTCTGCGACGAGAACACGATTCTGGTCTGCGCAATCCTCGGTGAGTACAGCTGGTCCTTCGCTCGCTCTTTGGCCCAGACACTGACCCGTTGATGATGCTTCGTAGGTACGACTTATACGGGCCAGTACGAGGACATCAAGGCCATCAACGACGAAGTCGCCAAAGTCAACAAGGAGAAGGGCCTCGACGTGCACATCCACGTCGATGGTGCCTCGGGTGGTTTTGTCGCTCCTTTCGTGGTGCCGCAGCTTGAATGGGACTTTCGCCTGCCGTTGGTGTGCTCGATCAACGCCTCGGGACACAAGTCAGTATGATGAGGCTCGGGTGTATATGCTATGCTTTATGTGGAGGCTGATTACTGTGCGAACTTTAACTGCTCAGGTATGGACTTGCCTACGCTGGTGTCGGATGGCTCGTGTTCAGGGAAAAGAAGTATCTCCCGGATGAGGTCGTTTTCACCGTCAACTGTGAGTTAGACGGCTTTCCCTTTCATTATTATCGAATGCTGATCTCTGTCGTAAAACATGTGTGCCCGTCATCGAATGCTCGCCAACCACAGATCTTGGCAGCCCTCAAAGCAGTTTCACGCTCAACTTTTCAAAGTCCGGTGTCCAGGTTAGTGCAGGTTGCCCTCGTCGTCCTTTCTCGCAATCACAAGCTGACTCAAAGCAATTGTAAAACACTCACAGGTTCTTGGCCAATGCAAGTCTAGAATCGTTCCAACCCAGGAAAGGTCAAGCACTGACCCTGTCGTCTCTTCGCTATCACCACCGCAGACTACCAGTTCCTGCGCCTCGGCCGCTCGGGCTACGAGGCAATCATGTCCAACTTGATCTCGACCGCCGACTACTTGTCGCAGCAAGTGCTCAAGCTGGGCGGGGGCGACCTCTTTGAGCTCATGTCCGAGACGCAGGGTCGCGGGCTGCCCCTCGTCGCTTGGAGGATCGTTAAGTCCGGTGTCGGTTTCGACGAGTTCGCCATCGCCGGTCATTTGCGCCAGCGTGGTTGGATCGTCCCTGCTTGTGAGTGGAGAAATTGACCATTAGAAGGATACAGATGCTGATGGACCGGATTTTTCCGTGTATTCAGACACCATGGCGCCGCACACCGACCAAATGAAGATGCTGCGCGTCGTCGTGCGCGAAGACTTCTCGCGCTCCCGATGCGAGCAGTTTGTTCGCGACCTCACGCACACGGTCGAGTACCTCTCCAAAGCACCCAAAGCGGTTTCAGAGGCTTTGGCAGGCAAGACGCCAGGCGAGGTCGATCAGGACGCGGAGAAGCAGAGCGAGCACCACCCTGCTGCGCATGCGGCTAAGACGAAGCATGTCGAGCATGAGAAGCACTCGTTGAGGGGCAAGCACAAGAAGACGCATGCCGTTTGCTAGAGCGGCTGTTTAAGGTTCTATTGGGGCGACTTTTTTATCATTCACAAAAACGGATTTATGGTGGTCACGGAGACGGGAGACGGGAGACGGGGACACTTGGAATTCGAGTCCTTACCCTTGAATACTTGACAGCCCGAGTTGCAGCGATGATAGAGCGACCTGGCTCTAAAAGTTTAACCAATGAACATTCGTCAGAAACACTGTCCTAGAACTGTAGGCACTCCCGTGTCTCGAGCGAGAATGTCGGCCGTTCACCGTCACGTGACCGCTCTCGGCGGGAGACTGTCGGTTCGACCTCGCTTCGCAACGGGTTCGCCCCACGTCCCACATCACACCATCACTAAAACCACTCCGCGTTCCGCTGTTTCGCCAGCATGGCCTCTGCCAAACGTCGTTTCAACGATGATGCTCCTTCCAAACATGTGAGTCACACTCTGTTGTTCTCTAATGGACTCGGCTCACCGATTCTTGTCGCCTTCGTAGATGGGTAAACGTCGCAAGCATGGAGCGGAAGAGGTCTCGACTGACCCAGCGGAGCAGCTCAAGGCACTCAAGGCTTATATGGTGAGTGCAGGCCGGTCTTCAGGCTCAAGTTACAAGCTGTGTGGTCTGACTCTCAATTCAACGCCCTGATGCAGCACCATGCGCTCAAGTTGCTGCACAAGGCCGTCAAGAGGAGCAAGACATTCGAGCTGCAGAAGCTCACTCGGAAACTCAAGCAATCGAGGTGAGGGCATGAACCCTTCTGTGTCGATATCAGGTGTGCATTGTGTTGACAGCGTAGGTTCTTGTGCAGAGAATCGGATGGCGCAGCGACGACGGTCGTAGCGGATCTCGAGGCTCAGCTTGAGGCGCTCAAGGTCGGCCATATGGCAACATGCAGCTCTGCTCTCGGCTTTGACGGATTGCTGATGGACGTTGACTTTTTTGCAGGGCCTGTCCATCGACGCGCTAGCCAGGCACATCCTTCACACACGACTTGGCAAAATCTCTTCCCCTGCTCTCGCCGAGCATCTTCCTACTTTGACCGCCTCTCTGCCGACTCACGCGCCAGCTACAGCAACCGAGACGGACGCGACGAGTGCACTGGGGAAAGCAAGGAATCGTGTTCTCGCCAACAAGACCGTTCATGAAGCATGGGAGGAGATCGTCCGTGCGATCAAGAAGCGTCTAGGTGAAGAAATTACCCTGAGACCCGCCGTCGTCAAGGAAACTTCACCGAAGAGTCCGAGCAAGGGCAAGGAGAAGTCGATTTCTCAGGATGTTGCCGCTGTGGCGTCCTCTTCGACCGATGTGCCCACAGCTCCGGGTGCGGTGGCGGGGGACAAGCGCTTGTCGAAACGAGCCGAGAGGAAGTTGAAGGGAGAGTTGAAGGCCAAGCAACCGAGGGAGATGACGATCGATCCCGAGAGGCTCAAAGCGATGCAACGCGCTTCGGTAGGGTATAGCAGTGAAGGAGATGAAGAGGACGGGGAAGATGAGACTGATGACGGAGAAGATGATGGCGAGTATGAGGTCGACGATGATGAAGTGAGGAGGGAGCTCGAGGGGCTCGGTGGAGATGGAGATGGAGGGATCGATTGGCCGGGTTCAGAAAGTAACGACGAAGATGATGGCGACGAAGGCGAGGACGGTGTATCGGTCGCATTCGACTCGTCGTTCCCTGCTGTGGCGCCTTCGAGACCGAAGACCACCAAGCCGGCGGCGGCAACATCGAAGCCGGACAAGCGCAAAAAAAATTCAACAACTCGACCAATCACCTCTTCGGCTTTCTTACCTTCACTTGCTGCTGGTTACGTATCGTATTCGGACTCGGATGGCGAGGATGCCAAATGGGTCAAAGACGCCGAGAGGAAAGATCGTAAGGATGAGAAGCGGAAGAACCGAAGGGGCCAGCGAGCTCGACAAGCGTAAGTAGTCACTATGCCCATACTCACTGGTATCTCAGATGTTATTCTCACTCTGCTAACCTGGTCTTCCTGGGTCGTTCAGTATCTGGGAAAAGAAGTACGGCTCCGGAGCAAATCACATTGTCAGGGAGACAGGCGGTGTCCCCGCAGCACAGAAAGGCGGCAAAGCATCGTCCAAGAAGGCCATCACCAAGGCAGCGCTCAACCATACAACTCAACCGTACGATCCGACAAAGACCCCGGGGGCTGCGCACAATCCCAATGCTGCGCCCGTTGGGCAACGCAAGGCCGTACGACAGACGGTCACGTACAAGACGTCGACCCCGATCGTCCCGGTCGAGATCGCAAAGCTCTCGTCGTTGGGTATCAAGCCTACAGAGTTGCCACGGGCTGCTCCCATGGTTCGTGGCAAGCCTTTGGTAGAGGAGGGCATGCACCCGAGTTGGGAGGCGAAGCGACGTGCTCAAGAGGCATTGCTGAACCTTGCCAATGCCCCCAAGGGAAAGAAGACCACCTTCGATTGATGCGTGTATTTATGTCTTTCCATCATGTGCTTTATGCAACGACGTGATTTGATAGATATCAGATCCATGCGAGCGATGTGAATCACGACCTCCTGTCGTGTCGGTACAGGCCCGCGCAGACGGGAGCTCTCAGACGCTCTCTCTCCCCCTCTCCTTCCGTCCCCACACTCGAGCCAGCTCGAAAGTACACCTAGTGCTCGATTACCCAATCTCGAGCGGTCGCAACACCACCGGCCACAACCTGTTAAGCCCTCCATCTACCCCCCTTTCCTTCTCGCTCTCGATCGTGCGACAGCAGCTCCTCGAACCTTCGGTGTGACATTATGCCTTCGAAATCCAAGTCTCGTGAGTCACACAGCGACCAACGATGATCTCTTGACAAGACCAAATTTCTCCTCTACGTAGAAAGTCGTGATCGACCGTGAGCTCGATTAGGAAAACCTCATCGAGTTGACGGTCGTCGATGGGATCGAAGTCGGTATCCTCGGGGAAGCTGCTCCACTTTGTCGTACCGCCGTCAAGGTGTGGCACGGGCTGGTGCTTAGCGATGGCCGCGGGCAGCTTCCTCACCCAACTGAAGACTCCTTGTAATGTTTCTGACTGACATGTCGTCTCATGCATACTCACGATCTGCAGATCCGTCAGTCATTTGCTTTGCCGTGTTTGGGCTCGTGATGCCGGGGGGACCGATAGTTGATTTGATTTGACATCACGTCGCGCGTCACCACTAACAGCACCTATACCACCGCCTACGCTCAAGTAAGCATAATTATATGGCTCCTCTATTGTATGTCACCTACTTACTGATATTACTCCTCCCGGCATGCGTATCTTGTAGTTCAAGAGGGTTTGTCAATGTCACCGCCACTAACTTCGTTTAGCCCACCATCTGCTACGACCGCGAGGCCTACACCTTCACGCTCGACCTTCAGACACTCATCCTGTCGATTCATCTCGTCTTTTTACAGGACAAAATTGCCGAACTCAAGGAGCGCAACCCTGATCAACCGGGGATCGAGCGAATCGCAGAGGTCAATCGTCTTTGGAAGGTGAGCGGCTCACAGGGGCTTCGGACTGAGTTCTCGTCTCGAGCGCCGAGGATCGACTGATCGTATTCGGATTGTACATCCACGACACGAGCAGATGGACGACAGTAATCCCAAGAAAGGAACCTATACGGATTGATCGTGGCCCGCAAGTTCGGTACGCATCTTGCTGGGCATTTGAGCTCGCAGTCAATCTGACCGGCACCAATGCTTACAATTTCTTCACCAGCTTCTCCAGCTTGATCACAAGGGTACTACCACCAACTATCGACTGAATTGAGACAATGGATTCTTTGCTACTGTTGAAATTTCTCTCTCGACTTCGCTTGCCTCTGTTAGTGTAGTGCTTCTGCAATCAGGATGCTTCTCCGATCAGCGTATGCAATGCCCTTTTCGAACCGTGGGGATGACTGAACATCACGTACGAGCATGTCTGAATAACTGACGCAGCCCTTTATTTTTACAACAATCGTATGCACGCGATCAAAGCTAATGAACCAAGATGAGCCTTGGATATCCTGCCCAGCCGGCCTGCATCACCTCTCCTCGTCGTCGAGATCGTCCTTGTCCCAGCCTCGCTTCGGTTCGCCCCTGGCCACTCGATCCGCTTCGGACCCCAACCTATCACTCATCTCCCATAGATGTTCCTCTTTCGATATGGCTTGCATCTTTCGCAGAACGCGTTCACCCCCCATTTCTATCATCTGTTTCAACCTCCTCAACTCTCTCAGCCTGGCTTCGCTCGCCTTCAACTTGGTCGGCTCCGTGTGTGCACCTTTCGTGGATGGTGTCGAAGTTTGTGTATCGGTCCATTCGAGGCAGGCATGGCAAGCGCATTCGAATCCAAAGACTTGCTTCAATTGGGCTCTCCTCGACTCGGGCGGATCGAACTCGAACGGAATGCCCAAATAAGGCCAGACCATTTCTTCACCCTGCGCGATGTCCCTCACGGCGTTGAGCGTCGTCATGCGCGTTCGAGGGGACCAATGAGGGCGCGAGAGGTTGGGTCGACAGGACGAGTTGAAACGCGAGAGGAGCGGGAAGAGACCGCCGGTCATGGATTCGGAAAGGGAAACGGCGTTGGTGAGAAAGATGGCGTAGGCGCGAGGTTGCGAGGGGTGCATGTTGGACAGCTTGTAGAAGTGCTCGATTTCGGTCGGTGTTCTATACGTGAGGGGATAGAGGTCGGGGGGAAGAAGAGGTTAAGAGATCGAGTCGAGCGGAATTTCGGTGACATAGTTCGGCTCTTTTGTCTCGCCCACTGGATACACTGCAGTGCAGTGCAGTGCAGTGCACTGAGCGGGCAAAGAACGTACCTGTTCGCCAACGAGCGTTGGATCTGTTTCTCGAACCAATGTTCTAGACTCGGGATCGACGCTTCATCGTCGTCTTCCTCGCCCTCGATCGGCGTCGGCCCACTGCTCGCGCCGGACTGCACGCGTTGGTAGAGGTAGGCCTGCAACGGCGCGTCGAGCGTGAACAAGGGGGTGTCGATTAAGACGGTCGTGCCTTTGCGGATGTCGCGCGTCGCGAAGGCGCCGAGGTGGGAATGCGCCGTCATGGCGATGTGGAAGAGCGGGTTCGAAAGGGAGGTGGTGTTGCTGCTCATGGTGGTGTATTTTTGTTTTTTTTTGGGTTGGGAAAAGGAGCGAGTGGGGGAGGAGCTCGCGGAGGACGAGAGGACCCAGCCGGGGTCGAACTGGGCTGCGAAGTCGGACGAGGTCACGGGACTTGGGCTGGCCGAGCGGTGGAGGTTGGGGGAACCTTGCAGAGATTTGATGATGAGCTCCGAGCGATCTATGGCTTGATCGGGAATGGATCCCAAGCTAGAAATTGTACGGGGATTCGACGAACACAATTGATGCCGGCGACTGAATTGAAGTAGGCCAGGTGGCGGTTCAAGCTCAAGCCCTGACTCGACGGTGGGCAGTGGACTCAGCGCGTTTGCCTCGAGTGGCACACGGTCGAGTCGAACAAACTTGCGAAAGCAGCGCCGCCGCGCTTTCATGACCCTCCTCTCATCACCGGCCTCAACAGAGGATCTACTCGATAGCGTCCGCCATCAGCCACCATAAACCCCAGGGCACAGGCTCGGATTGTCAGCAGCCACCCCACTCTCTACACAGTCGTCTTGACCCCTTCTCGACGAGCACGACTGCCACCACCTTCCGCTCACATCAACGATGCCACCCAAGAAGGGAGCCAAGAGCAAGAAGGGAAAGAAGGACCTCGATGATGATGCCTACTGGTGAGTTAGTCCAACACCGGTGCGACACTCCACGCTGGCAATTCGATCGATGCGAAATGCGATCGCTCCTCCCGATCTGCGGCGGGGGAATGATCGATGTCGCATTGGCAACATCAACCACAGTTTGGCTGATCGTTCCCTTGCTCCTTCTTTGAAACGACTCAAACAGGGAATCCAAAGCCTCTTCGAACGCCTCGCTAGCCGGCTCGCCCGCACCCGGTCGCCAAGACTCGGACGCTGAACTCGACGCCGAACCTAGACCGATCGCTTCGGCATTCGCGTCACTCAATACGAACGACGACAACGACGACGACCACCCCAATGCTGGCAACGGCGACTCGGACGAGGACGGAGGAGGCTTGATGGACGCGATCGCCAAATCGTCAAAGTCGAAAAAGGACAAGAAGAAGAAGAACAAGCCTTCCGAGGCCGTCGTCAACGATGAGGACCATCAAGACGAACCGATCGACTTGGCCGCACCGAGGGGCGCCGTCCAAGTCAATGCCGAGGACTGGATGGATGCAGAGTTTGGCGACGACAAGAAGAACAAGAAGGGCAAGAAGGGAGGCAACAAGAAGCAACAGCAGCAGAAGAAGACTGACCAAGACAGCGACGACGATCGCGCCGACGACCAGCAGGTCCAGGCCGTGACCAAGCAGGTCGAGCAGGTCAACTTGGACGAGCGCGACAAGAAGGAAAGTGCACAGCCCGATGCCGAAGCTGAAGAGGAAGGAGACGATCAGGACGATCAGCCGAACCGACTTTTGAGCAAGAAGGAGAAGGAGAAGCTCAAGAAAGAAAAGGAGAAGGTCCGTTCACGAGCTGCTGTTCGACCGTGGAAGCAGGGCTATGGAGCTTCTGACACTTCTTTCCTCTTTCGAACCTTTGGTAGGCCAAGAAGAAAGCTCAGGCGGCGGCAAAGAAAGCTCAAACGGGCGGCTCTGCACCGGCGGCCGCCCTTGCCGAAGCCGCTCCGGCACCCCCACCACCTGCTGCTGCTGCCAACGATGAAGCCGAAGACGATGGAGACGACGCTGGAGGCGACGCCGCATCGAAGAACAAGAAGAGAAAGAAGAAGAAGGCGGCCGACAAGCCTGCAGGGGAGAAGGCTCCACCGGCCCCCAAGCTCAACCCCAAGATGGCTGCCCTGCGAGCCGCGATGGAAGCGCAAAAAGCTGCGCAGGAGGAGGCCAAGAGGTTCGAGGAGGAGGAGAAGACACGTATCGAAGAGGAGGAGCGCAAGGCCGCTGAGGAGGAGCGGTTGCGCGCCGAGGAGAAGGCCAAGAAGAAGGAGAAGGAAAAGGTCAGATTGTCCACAAACCCGAGCTGCTACCTTCGACGGGCTTTTGACTGACCTTTACCCAATGGACGAATCTCTCCAATACAGGCCAAGAAGGAACAGCTCCGCAAAGAGGGCAAACTGCTCACTCCGAAGCAAAAAGCCGAAAAGGCTGCTGCCGAAGCTCGTCTCAAGGCCCTTGTCGGCACTGAGGGTGTCCTCATCGCTGGCTTGCAAAAGAGTAACGACGGCGAAACAGCACGCAAGGTCTCGTACGGAAGCAAGAAGAAGCCGTTCCACAAGAAGGGCCCGGCTACTGCGCCAGAACCTGTGGTTGAAGAGAAGGTCGAGGCCGCACCTGTCGAGGTCAAGGAGGAAGAGAAGAAGGAGGAAGAGGGAGCTGATGAGGATGTCAAGGACGACTGGGACGCGAGCGATGACGATGACATCAAGGATGACTGGGATGCCAGCTCTTCCGAGGAAGAGGAGAAGGGGGAGGCACCGGCAAAAGCAGCGCCAGGTGCACCGCCCGCTGCGAAAGGTGAGCACGAGTTGTCTTGAACGTAGAGAAGGACTTGCTCACTCATCTGCGTCCGTCCAACGCTTTCGCAGCCTTGAATGGTCAAGCCAAGGCAACACCCGCACCGAAAGCCGTTACGACTACAACACCGTCGAAAGGCGCAACAGCCGCAAAAGTTTCTCCCGCCACAAAGGGAGCCGCTGCCAAACCCGTCGCCAAGGGTGGTAAGGCGCCCGTCGTCGAGACGTCGTCCGAGGAAGAGGACGATAACGAAGAATCGGACTCGGATGATGACGATTCGGACGACGGTTCTGACTCGGATGACTCGGACGATGACTCAGATGACGACTCGTCTGAAGACGAGAACGGGATGACCTCGACCGAACGGATGGCGGCCGAACGCAAAGCGGCAGCAAAGGAGCGACGGTTGGCCAAAGCAGCTGACGCTTTGAAAGCCCGGAGCAAAGACGATATGCGTAGTCCCATCTGTGTCATTCTCGGGCACGTCGATACCGGTAAAACCAAGCTGCTGGACAAGATTCGTCAGACCAACGTTCAGGAGGGCGAAGCCGGTGGTATCACGCAACAAATTGGTGCGACCTATTTCCCGATGGAAGCGATCCGATCCAAGACTTCTGTTCTGGGCGAAAATGATTTGAAGGAGTACAAGCTGCCGGGTCTACTCGTCATCGACACACCCGGTCACGAGTCCTTCACCAATCTGCGAACACGTGGTTCTTCGTTGTGCAACATCGCCATCTTGGTCGTCGATATCATGGTGAGTAGGAAGTGGCTCGAATCATCGCACGCACCAGCTCGCTGTTAACGGCGTTCATTTCCTTTGAGCAGCACGGTCTCGAGCCTCAAACCCTGGAATCGCTGCGATTGCTCCGAGAAGGCAAGACACCTTTTATTGTTGCACTCAACAAGATTGATCGGCTGTACGGCTGGAAGGCGATCCCGAACGGAGGTTTCCAAGAATCGCTCGCTTCGCAGTCACCTGCCGTCAAGCGCGAGTTCGAGGATCGACTGCAAAAGACTATTCTCGCCTTCGCCGAACAGGGACTCAACTCACTGCCTTACTACAAGAACAAGGACTTTGCTCGTGTCGTTTCACTCGTGCCGACATCCGCCCATACGGGAGAAGGTGTGCCGGACATGCTGATGCTCATCATCAAATTGACGCAAGAGAGGATGGCCGAACGCCTCATGTACATCTCGACACTCGAGTGCACGGTACTCGAGGTCAAGGTCATCGAAGGTCTCGGCACAACGATTGATGTTGTGTTGTCGAACGGTGTGCTGCGAGAAGGTGACAAGATCGTCGTTTGTGGTCTCAATGGAGCGATCGTTACCCAAGTGCGAGCCTTGCTCACACCTCAGCCGATGAAGGAGCTGCGCATCAAGGGTCAATACGTCCACCACAAGGAGGTCAAGGCTTCCCTCGGTATCAAGATTGTTGCACCAGATCTTGAAAAGGCGATCGCCGGTTCTCGCTTGCTCGTAGTGACCGAAGATGATGACGAGGACGAGTTGAGAGAAGAGGTCATGTCCGATCTGACGGACTTGATGAACTCGGTCGACAAGACCGGCAAGGGTGTGTGCGTACAGGCCTCCACCCTCGGTTCGCTCGAGGCTCTTCTCGAATTCTTGCGCGTCAGCAAGATCCCCGTCAGTGGCATCAACATTGGTCCCGTACACAAGAAGGATGTCGTGCGCGCTTCGACCATGCTTGAGAAACACAAGGAGTTCGCCGTCATGCTTTGCTTCGACGTCCCCGTGGACAAGGAAGCGGAGAAACTCGCAGACGAGCTCGGAGTTAAGGTCTTCAAGGCCGACATCATCTACCATCTGTTCGATGCCTTCACCGCCTACAATGCGCAGATGCTCGAGGCGAAGCGGGCCGATTTGGCACCGAAAGCGGTGTGGCCGTGCAGGCTCAAGATCATTGCCTGCTTTGCGAAACGTGATCGTACGTGCTTCATCTGATTGCCCCTTAATCAAAAACCACAACGCTAATCTTTGTGGATTTTGTACCTTTCATCTCAGCTATCATCGTTGGGTGCGACATCATCGAAGGCTCATTGCGCGTCGGAACACCGCTCTGTGTCGTACGCACAGATGCAACAACCAAAAAGAAGGAGATCATCGGCTTGGGCAAGGTCACGTCACTTGAGATCAACCACAAGGTCAAGGACGTGATCAAAAAGTCAGAAGCGGGTGGTGGAGTCGCCGTCAAGATCGAGCATGCGTCGTACGAGAGTGCCAAACAATACGGCCGACACTTTGATGATAGCGACGAGCTCATTTCGTTGATATCGCGGACATCGATCGACACACTCAAAGACTTGTTCAGGGCCGAGGTGTGAGTGCTCGTACCTTCCCTCAATCCCCATTGGGGGTCGATTCCTCTTTCTGATTGCTCTCATACTCCTCATGACATGCCACAGACCGAAAGAGGATTGGGTGCTGATCAAGAACCTGAAGACCAAACTCGATATCGTTTAAGCTTGGCGCATCCCCACACTGTACTAGCATGTCTCCCCTGCAATTCTTAAGCTCGGTCTCACAGATTTTCGTTCCTGACAACTCCAACATTGCATTTCTCACCGGGAGTGCATTCACATCCTGATCTCGACTACGACTATAAGAAGCAGACGAAGACAAGAAAAACAACAACAACAACAACAACCCCTTGAGCAGAATTGTTGGCTTTGTTGCAACCGTCCTGATGCATCTAGCTCATCAATATGGCGAGCTCCTCCTTGCGCTGCTTCAAGAGCTCGGCTTTGCTCAACGTCTTCTTGACGCTCATGTTCGCCAAATCCAACTTGCGCTTTTGGATCTTGCGCATGTTCTCTTCGATCGTCGTCTTGATGATGAAGCGAACCGTTTGAACGGGCATCGTTTGTCCGAGTCGGTGGATTCGATCGACGGCTTGGTTCTGTAAAGAGTGCGGTCGAACCGTCAGCGAAGCTTTGAAAACAAAGGAGATCGAAAATCTGCATACCTCGACAGCCGGATTCCAGAACGGCTCCATGAGGTACACACGTCGACCGGCGGTCAAATTGAGTCTGAGCAGAGATCTCTGGTCAGTCATCGGTCATCTAAACCTTGGGCGAAGACGCCGTGTGCCTACCCTACTCCACCAGCACGCAACGAAACAAGCAAGACCTCGCACGACGGGTCCGACTTGAAAGCATCCATCGCCCTCGATCGTGCATCTCGATCCATACTGCCGTCCAAACGACCGTACTTGATGCGTTCTGAGTCAAGCGCATCGCCAAGGCGATCGAGATAGCTGGTCCATTGCGAGAAGACGACGGACTTGACCACTTCGCCTTTGCGGGGTTGGAAACCGATCGTGCGGGCCTCTCCCTCGAGTGGTTCGTCACTCCCATAAAGGTCACCGCGGAAGTTCACAGAAGCAGGATTGGCCTGCGAGAAGGGCCGGAGGTCGTTGACGAGGGCACTGTGGAGGGGAAGGAAACATTCGTCAGAATCAACTCTTTTCAACATCGTCATGATCGATCGATGTACTGACAAAGTTTTGGTAGAGTGCTCAAAGACTCGATCAGCGCTCTTCTTGCCGCCCTTGATCGACGGTTTTACGTCGCCTTTCTCAGCTTTCTGGGTCGCACGCAAGAACTCTGTCGCGCCAATTTCGACTGCATCCAAAACGGGTTTGAGCAAATCCTTGCATACGCTGCAGGGCGCCGTATCTTGAGCTTTGGGCGACGCCCAATCACTGTAAGTGTGGGAGATGAAGCACGGTCGACAGAACAAGTGCTGACATCGAGTGACAACGGAGCGCAACTCATTTGGCGCTGCTGGTCCCCCGCCACCGTCGTCAGCATCGGAGGTAGCAGCCGATGCGACGTTGGCTTTCGCCGTCTTGCGACTCTTTTTCGCCAGTGCTCTCTTCTCCATCCTTGACTCGTCCTCTACCTCGTCGGCACGTTCGTCGTTCGAGCCCCCAACGGGGAGCATCTCGGTTCCGCATTCGGAGCATTGTCCCCCACCAGCATCCCGCAAGAGCAGCAGAAGCGGAATCGCGCGTTGCTTCGAAATGCCGTACTGCTTGATCGACTCGACCACGTCCGTTCCGCCGATCTTGGCATCCTCCGAATCCCTTACGAGAGCAGGGTGCACGCAGATCTGTCGAAGCCTCAACAGCTCTTGGAGGATGGAACAGTAGTTCTTCATCACTGAATCGGTTTCCTCCAGTTTAGCGAAATCGTGCTTGTACCGCTGGTGATGGACCTGATAAAACGCGTGTTCTTCGGGCGAAAACTGTAGTTCGACCAAATCGGATTTGTTCGGCGGAAGGGAGAGGATCGGCTTGCCCTCCTTGTCGGTCGACTCTTTGGTGCGACGGAGAGCGAGATGGCGCATGATGAGTTGGAGTCGATCTACGCCGAGGGGATCGCCGACCTTGGCCAGAGAGCCGATGTGTTGGTTCCACACAGATCGGTCGGTAAAGGGCTCGAGGCGGAGGAAGCGCACGAGCGAGAACAAGTCATTGAGCGAATTCTGAAGAGGTGTCCCCGACAAAGCGATCCGGCGAGGCGTAGCAAGTTCACATGCCGCTCGCGCTTGAATCGTGGTGTGCTCCTTGATGATGTGCGCTTCATCGAGAACCACGCGGTACCATTCGATCTGCTGCAACGGCGATGCGCCATCACCTTCTGGCTTCCGTCTCTTACGCTTTGGTTTGGTGGGCTTGCCCGCTTTGACGATGGGATCCCCCGCCTTGGTCTCGACCTGTTCGCCATTCGGACCCAGTGCAAATACCTCGAGCAGATCATCCGAGCTCCCCTCTCGTGACGCTTGAGCCGATGCTTCTTCCGCTTCTCGTTCATCCTCCGCTCTTGACTGCCTGGAGAATTCGGTTCCGAGCGTCGAGAAGGTCGTGACGACAACATCGTGATCGGCCAGTCGGATAGGATCTTGTATTCGATGATTTCCATGGTACACGTAGACCTTGATCGCTCGCTCCTCCGCTGCAGGCGTCGATTTCTTGCCATTTCTCTCGAGTTTGGGCCGAGGTTTGTAGTCTTCGGACCCATCTGAACCACCACTGTCTCCATACTCGTCGTCCGATTCGAGCTTAGGCAAACCAGAAGTGACGCGGTAGACTCGCCCATCAGCGTATCCAGTGTGCTCCTCAAACTGGCTCTCCCAATTTTGAACAGTAGAAAGAGGACAAACGATCAGTGTCGCCCGGCTTCGAGTGACAAGACGGTTATGCCGAGCCGCGATCGCATGCTCTCTTTTTTGCTCGCGTTTCGCGGCCGCCTGTTTCTTCTTGCTCAGTGGTCGTCCTGTCGAAGCCGAGGCCGTCGGATCACCGTACTCGACAAATCCATACGTGCGACCGGAAAAATCACCGAGGCCGAGCTTCGGCGGGGCAGCTGCTTTGGTGACCAAAGAATCGACGCGAGCATCGCGGCTTTCACGATCGATCGGCTCGGTGTACCACTTTCGAGCATCGTCCAGCGTCGTTGCGACCAAAGCGATGATGGCAATCGTTTTACCCAACCCCATGTCGTCGGCGAGGATTGCCCCTCGAGTTTGCGGAGGTGGTTCGGGCCCCGAGATCCTTAGATCAGCGACGACGCTTTTCCACCCCACAGGCTGACCATATGGGTTGCTCTCCCTCGACCAAAGTGAGACGATCGTGGGTTTGCCTCGCTCGTCCTTTTCGGGAACCTCGTGAATTCGCTCGCGATCGAGGAGAAACGACAATGCCTGCTTTTGATGAGGATACAGCTTTGTTGTGACCATTGGTGCTGCACGAGAAATCATGTCCACTCTTTGTCAGCCACAAGCCGTACCGTGGGTCACCTACGTCGCCCAACTCACGAGGCTCAACCTCATCCAATTCCATCACACTCTTCAAACTCTTGAAGACCTCATCAACCTGACTTCGCGCTTCGTCCTTTTGGCTCACGACTCGTGTGGCGCCCAGTCCTGACAGACCATAGATACCAGCTTGGAAATCTTGTCTACGGCGTTCGGACACTCGTCCCGCGGCTGGGTTGTGTGGGTTGGAATAGCGAGCTCCGCTGTGAAGGGCGGGATTATAGGCTGGGGAATGTTCGAGATAGATCATGTTACGTTCGAATGTTGTTGAAATGGCGGGGACATCCGAAGGTCGGGCGAAAAGCAGCAACACCAAAGGTAGCAGAGTTGGCTGCAGATTCCGATCGCAAACGGAGTCAGCGGTAAGAACATATCATCTTGTCAGACACGGTTGTGGTGGAAAGAAAGGACACTCACACTCCGCTCGGCTTTCCTCATCACATGTGCTTCACACCAGATTTTGCCGTGCGAATTAGCCGTGATGCCCGCACCCGACCACCCATTCCCGAGCAGGGGCCCAATGACGTCAGCGACCCGATGCTCGACCACTCCGAATGTCTCTTTGCGCCTGGAAGATACCAGTCGAAGGGTCTCATGCCCTTGTTGCGTCTCCCCACGGTGAATGTAGACAGCCAGAGGCGGGGGAGGGTGCTGAGCGAGAGGTAGTTGCTGGGCTGGGGGTACAGGCCGACCTTTGTCATCGACTGCTGCGGCAGGGGGTTGCAGTTCGGGGATCGGGTAGAGGATCAGGGCGAGGCTGGTGATTTGTCCGATACAGATGGGTCGCTCGTCAATGATCATCTCATCAGGGTCGCTGGGTGCGTCGTCCTCTGTGAGATCGATCATAGCGTTCGAGCCTGAAACCGATGCCGGAGCCGCCGAGCTTGCAACGGCTTTCCCATTCCGAGACGGCCGAGTATAATCAACCGCACCGGCGTTGACGATCAAGGAGGAGCTTGGGAGTGGTGAAGGCAAAGGGGCAGTGGGTCGACTCGATTCGGGACAGGTGCCACTCCGGCCTGTCGGCGTCGGCCTACTGTCGCTCGCAGTCTTGCGAGCTGCCGCGACCGAGGCGGCTTGCATGCGATAGTAGGCCTGCAACGAATCGGTCGAGCCCTGCCTCGAGGTGGAGCCTGAGCCACTCAATCCCGTGCTTCCTTGTTTTTTCGGAAGCGAGCCTGGAAGTGATTGTGAGCTCGACGGACCAGCAACAGTGGTCGGGTGGGGGGAGGCGAGCTGCGCGGGACTGCGGAACGAGGACGTGGCCTGTCCGGGTAGCAGCTGTGAGGCGAACAAGATCGGATTGCTCGATGTGGGTGTGAATGCTGTATTGAAAGCACCACTGTTGTCCGGCGCTGGAGATTGCGATCTGACCTGGGCGAACGAAGTCAGCATCGGCGAGGTGGGGCCCGGCGAGACGGTGGGCGAGAATGACGACGGCAGGGTCGAGGATCGGGTCGGCTGCGGGTTGGCGAACGAGCTAAAGCCGAGCGTGGGATTGATGGCATTCGATGTCGATAGAGGAGATGCAAACGGTGAGGTAGGTGTTGTGGATGCAGCCGAAGCACCCAACGCAGCTGCAGCGGTCGATGCCGAGGGCGAATCCGACTTCATCGCCGAATGCGATGCTGACGAGTTCGGGATCGGGCTCGGTTTTGGGTTCGAGCTCGAGTTGGAAGTCGGCGGTTGGGGAGGGTTGCTGGTCAATATCGGTGTTGGTGGGGGTGGCGGCCTATTGTACCTGGAGTCGCCACCGAACCCACTTCCCGCAAGTGGTACGAATGACATGCTTGTGTCGTCGCGACTGGCGATGCTGCTCGTCGTCATGGTGTTTCGCGCTTGGAATGGCGCAGCTGTTGGTGCTGCACTCGGCGCTGAAGCGGCCAAGTCTGACCACGCCCACGACGGATGATGGAGCGCCGATGAGGGTGGTGACTCGGTGAGATCGACGACTCCAGAGGTCGAAGTGGTGGGGTGGGTGGCCGATGGCATGGACGACGACGGATGCGCCATCGAGGCGGCAGCAACAGCACCGCCCGAGTTGGACGGCGTGCTGGCTTTGGGAATGGGGGTCACACCGTCATCGTCTCTGCCCGCATTGTCGCATCCACCACCAGGCGGCGGCCGCGTCGTAACGTCGATCTCTTCGAACCCATTCGCAAACTCCATGCCCGATCAGCCCGGCAGTGCGGTCGTCAATCGTAGTAGTCTCGGAGTTGTAAAGAGCAGAGCAGTCTGTAATGAGCGATGAGCGAGCGAGAGGAGGAGCGAGCGCGTCCAAGAGCACGAACAGCTCCTTGGCTGTTGATGACTAAGGGGATTTTTTTTGGTCAGGAACTTTGGCCGCTGCCCAGCCCCAACGGGGTCCGTGCGTCATCGCTTGGCAGAAAGAAGAATTTCAAAGTTGCTTTCTCCGGCGTGAGAGAACAGAGGCAAGAGCAGACATGTCCGAATGGTAAATGTCCTTTTCGTGCTACAACATTAGAGAGACATCTCAAAGTCTCAAGCACAGAGCCAGTAAGTTCGAGGCTGAGGCTGTCCGCGACTGTCGACTGTCGCTCGTCCGAGCTCGGCGAGCCAACGTCAGCAAGCCTTCCGAGACAACTTCGCAGCTCTTCCGCTCGGCATGTGCCGAGGTGATCGACCGCGCCGGACAGGGACAGCACCAACATTCTCCGACGGCTCGCCTCCAAAATCTTGTGGCCCAGAGCTACAACGACCATGGCGGGGCCCCTCCAACACCCCACTTCGGCCGAACGAGCTCGATTGCTCGCCGAGATTGATCGACTGCAGCGCCAAGTCAGGCAGCTCGATCTCGACCTTGGCCTCGACCGAGAAGGAGATGGGGCCGCTCACAACAGCTCAATTCGACTCGAGTCTTCGATGGAAACATCCTCGGCAGTAGCTTCGACTAGCCGAGCTTCTAATGTGCAGGAGGACGTGGTCAAGCCCAAAAAGAGGGCCAAGACCGTGCCAGATCTCAACGGCCCTCTGCCCCCATCGCTGGCTCGAGCACCCAAGCGACATATTGCTCTAATATTGACGTAAGTGGTGACTGTATACCCTCCGAAAGTACCGTATACCTGACCCACGATTGCTGGCATGTCAACAGATACGAAGGCTGGGCACATTCGGGTTTGGCGTACCAACCTCTGTCATGCCCGACGACCCTGCCAACCGTCGAGGGCGTCCTGTTCGATGCGCTCGTCAGGGCTCGACTCATCGAACCCATCGTCAACACCGATGGATTCGGGTGCGGATTCGAGCGCTGCGGTAGGACCGATGCCGGCGTCAGTTCGTCGGGGCAGGTCGTGAATCTCTGGGTTCGCAGCGATCTCCCCGACCCCATGAACACGGGCAACATTAGCGACAGCGACAACGACGGGGAACGGGTTATCGCACCGGACGACACAAGCTTTCCTTCATCGCTTCCAAGGAGCAGGAACGGCGCAGCGAAAGGCAAACACCCTGCTTCGGTCGAACTCCCCTACGTCTCACTACTCAATCGACACCTCCCCGACTCGGTCAGAGTGCTCGCCTGGTCCCCCGTCTCCGCGACCTTCTCATCCCGCTTCTCGTGCCTATGGCGTCATTACAAGTACTTCTTCTCCAGTTCGGTCACGGCTCCGATACTGAGTGGCCATTTCGATTTCGGCGCGGCATATTCTCAACTCGAGCCAGAGCAAGTTGAATCGGCGGCCTCGTCGTCCTCCCTTGATTGGCAACACCGCCTAGCCGCGATTGATTGGAAAGGGTTGGAGCTCGACGTCGAGGCGATGCGAGATGCGGCGAGCAGGTTGGTGGGCGAACACGACTTTCGCAACTTGTGTCGCGTCGATCCGCCGAAACAACTCGCCTCGCACGTGCGCAAGGTCGTTTCGGCGACGATCGATCAGGTCCATGGCGAGGGCGAGGACATGTTTGTCCTCAACCTCAGAGGGAGCGCTTTTGTAAGAGCTGAATGCAACAATTGCACGAACCGCACGAGTTGCTACTGACCAGATGTCCGCCTCCTTCGTGTCCACAGCTGTACAATCAGGTGCGGTCCATCATTGCGCTCCTATTCCTCGTCGGCGCACGGCTCGAACATCCCTCCATCATCGAGCGCCTGCTGTGGACCTCGGACCGCACGGCGACGACCGAATCGATGCACCCCTTGGAACCGGGGACGAAACGCGAAGTGGTCGATGGCAAACCGGGCTATGAGAT
Source organism: Microbotryum intermedium (assembly GCA_022702645.1). NCBI lineage: Eukaryota > Fungi > Basidiomycota > Microbotryomycetes > Microbotryales > Microbotryaceae > Microbotryum > Microbotryum intermedium. Next base: position 445,628 of record JAHWDX010000005.1, on the reverse strand, counting down.
CGGCGATGACTTGCCGCTGATTCTGTGGCAAGCCGGCTACAACGATTCCGAATTCGATTGGAGGATCGATTCGGCCCCCCCACAAGGACCGATCACGAGCCCCGACGAGATACGAAAGACGTCAACCCCGACGATCGAGCTCTTCAGGGCTCAGTATGGCAAGATGAATCAAGCCTATACCGAACAGAGGCTCAAGGCGATCGTGCTCAAGCACCATCTCGCCGCTTTTGCATTTCAGACGCCGGCTTCACCCTCGACGATCGACCCCAAGGAGATGCGGCACCATAGTTTTACTTATACGCCTTTAGGGATGGGGAGAGTCAGCAAGACGTCGAGTTACACCCCTTTGTTGCGGAGGCAGAGGGCGGATTTGCCCGAGGTCCAGAATTCCAAATGGGCGAACGGGAGGGGCAAGGAAAAAATGATTAAGCGGAGGGAGAACCAAGAGGAGTCGAATCGCGCCAGAGAAGCCAATTTGGAGAAGAAGAGGCTAGCGCTGGAGGAGAATGAGAGGGACCAGGCGGTCAAAGGCAGTCATGCATCAGAGTGAAGCGGGAGCCCGTTTTGGTCGGTTCTGTCCCTATGTAGGGCCGTGTGGGTCGCGACTACTGGGCCGATTGCCCCGTGTAACGACCGATAGGAGCCACACTGAGACTAAACAAAACGGGGGAAACGTCCAATATCGGTCAAGCTGTCCCGAAATTGGATTTGTCGGACAAGTCAGCCTCTGTTAAGAGTTGGAGACTGTCGGGTTCAAGGCCAGATTCGAATACCTCTGTGCCTTTGAATGAACAGAGTCTGGTGCACTTATTCGTCAAGTCGTCGATTCCGCAGCTGATCGGAGCTCATTAGTACCCCCTCACCGAGTCAACACCATCTCAGCCACATTCTCCCATTTGGCGGTTTTCACTTGAGATTGATGCCGATCTAAGTTTGGTTGTCTTCGTGGATGTTTCTCCATTTCTTTGCGCGGTGAAATGGCATGATCCGGTTCATCATACGGTTTCGTTTCCGCTTCGTATTATCACAGGCTGCCCCTGATCGGAGGGGTCGTCCACCTTGACTGTTCTCTCTCGGATTTTATGAGCCTTGACTTCACCCGACGAGCAGCGTCTTGGTTTGTTGGATCTGGTGTCTCTCTTCTCCTGCGAGGAATCGGGTCTCCATTACGAAGTACAAGTGCCTGTGTCCTGACGGACGGTCTGTGTCTCGTGAGGGACGTTCTGTGTCTCACTGTTGGAGCCAGTGTGGGCGCTCGCAATAATTGTGGTGTCACCACTGCCTACGTACGATAGAGCGGCCATCGAAGCTTGAATCACTGGCGGGCTCAGTCTGAGAGCATGAATCAATAGCCTCAGCCTATCTCGGTGTTCAACAATGGAATCTGCAGAATACTTGATGTCAAGGATTTTCGTGCTGCTACTGGCTTATATGTTGAGAAAGGGATACCGAGAGTCCACCTTTTGCACAAAAAGACTTCCGCAAACCAAACCCAACCCCCCCCCCCCCCCCCCGCTCTCCCGGGCAAAAACTCAAGGGATAAACTTTTTAGCGTCGCACGAGCGACTTCTTACTTTCTTCCTAGGACAACCCAGAACCGAACCTGACCCATAGTCTAGAAAAACTGGGCTCAAAAGAAGTGACTCGTAGGAAACCACCTGCAAGGGACGATTTGAATGGTCTATCAGATCCTGACACCGCTCCACAGCAGCTTGCCAGATCTACAGCCCGTAGGCTTACCTCGTGTCCACACTTGCGATCAACCCTTGCTTGATCTTCTGCTCACCACCAAGGAGTGCGAGCATGCGTCCCACATTCGAGGAGGCGCTCATAACCAACCCGTGCGAAACTTGATCCAGTATTGTAATGTCGCACACAAAGCCTAGCGCGACGCGCTCTCGACCTTCGAGAGGCAGCTTGTTGAACTTGGACTCTTCCTGCAAGAATGTGGAAAGCGCACAGAAGGGCAGAGTGCACCCATTGAGCGTGTGGACTGGCTCTCGACAGCTCAGCGACAACCACACAGAGGTGTACTCACAAAACCATTCTCAGCGGTAAGCATGCGATCCTCGCCCTGGGGTGACTCATTAGGGGCAGCGGCCTCGGATCGCTCCAAATCGGCGATGTCAATGACGTTGAAGGCTCTGCCCAGTTTGTGCTTGGCGAAAGCCGACGATGCGGTGGGGCTGTCAGAGGCAACCAGTAGCACCGGTCGCTCGTCGAGAGACACGTCGAGAAGGGCGTCGACATCACCACGCCTTATCCGCTCCACGAGAGTGGTGGCAGCTGTGAGGTATTTCTTGATCGAACGGTCATCGAGCTTGCTCGTCTTCGTTGGTGTAGCCTCTGGCAGAGTCGAGCGTCTGCCTAAACCATTCTTCAACGCCTGAGGTCCGATCTTGTTTATCTCCTTGCACTTGTCGCCCAATCGCAAATGCATACCGATGACGATCGGGGAAGCCTCTCCGTCCATTTGCTGCGCGACTAGTAACTTTTGAATCAACGGACTGAGGTTGGCCCGAGCAGATTGCACGCACACCGCTGCCGGCCTGGATAGACTCCAAAGGTTCAAAAACGACTGTGACTGCCTGGTGAAAACAGCCTGCAGCGCCGATGGCACAAGCTGGGACGCCAGTTTGGGCCCAGGTGTTGTCAAGCCTGCACGATCAGCAGCCATCTGCTCCAGGTCTCGCTTGTGAAGACTGTCCATCTCGCTCGCGGAGGTAAGCATATCCACTAGTGCTCTATCGAGCCCAGCGTTGTCGCGAGTACTCCATACGACGTGGTTGACGGTGGCCCAAGACTTGCGGATAGCGGCCTCATCAAGCATCCTCGCTTTCCTGTCGAATCTAATCCTTCCCCTCCGGGTTGTCGAAGGAGGGGGCTCGCAGTCCAAGGCTGGGGTTTGGAAAATTGACTCCCACGGACCATAGTTCCACTTCGATGAATCGATCAAGAGGCTATAGTCGAGCATGTCGGCAAGCACCGCCATGCGTGCGAGCATGAGTACTTCGCTCCCGAACCCGTGCAATCCTAAACGCAGCAAGACAAATCACGCGCTGATCAGTTTCGCCAGGTATGCAGGAAAATCAAGCATGGCAAGGAGTGCTCTGGCCGCATAGTGGAACGTACCGGCCATTTTGAACAATAGCGTCCGCTTGCATCTTGACGGCTTCTCGTTTTCGGACAATGGCCGGTCCACGGTCTTGTCGAGTTCTGAAGGCGGCGGCGACGAACTGCGCGAGGTTTCGTCCTCGCCTTCGATCACATCCGCACTTTGCTTATCCTGTCGAAGCTGAGGGCGATCCTGATTCTCGTCCTCGTGGTCAGGAATGGTGCTCGTAGTGTCTAGCGCCCAAGGTCGGCGGCCTACTTGAGCTGTCCGCGGTGCCAGTTCGGCTTCCACGCGACTTCCCACGCGCTGGATTATATGTGTTGAGGGCACGAAGACGATGAAGGTGACCGTGAGAGCGACGCAAACGACGATCTTAAAACAAGTGAATTTCGAATGGGACCTGGCGATGGCGATCCATGCGTGGCACAAGCTGGCCATCGTTCGGCGAGGCGAGTTCGTCGAGCCTCCCCCTGCTCCCTCTGCTCCCCCAGGCGCACGAGGTGGGGCGATGAGCGCCGGTAGCCGAGGCTTCATCCTCTGCGATGTTTCTGCGATGTTGTTGTTGCCCCTGAGTGTTCAGTGCCGTCCTGTAATTGCTGTATCGCGCTCGACGATGGCGTTCCACACAGAACCGGTGCATGGCGCGGTCGAGTGCCCGGGCTGGGGAGTCGTCCGAGGTGGTCAGGAGAGGAGACAAGCGTTCGGTTCAGAACTCGTCTTCCGTTGTCTCAGCGGATCACCCGGCTCGTTCGCGCGCGGCCTCTGCTCGCTCGGCTTCACCTTCGCCCTTTTTTAATGCGGTGTGCACCTCGTGGTGCTGAGACTGACAACGACCCGAACAGCTGAGCTGGACACTGACGGCTTGACGACAAGACGTGTCGCCATTTTCGGGCGAGCCTAGAAAAGGAGGACCGTGACATCTCTGACTATCTGGCCAGCGATCGACTAATCGTGACCCACGGGCCACGGACCTTGACCTGCTGTTGATCTCTGTACCCCTGTTCAGCATTCACCCCTGCTGAAAGACGTTAAGCGCCGGAGTCGCGGGCCGGCGGCCCGGATCAACCTTGATCTCTGGACCCCCGCGGTGAGACTCGCCTCGCCTCCCTTTCTGCCCCTTTTTGTGGCCCCTGAGTCCTGACCGAGCCCGAGGCCCGGTGACCCGCCTCGAACCCGGCGAGGTTCTTTGACCCCGTCGACGCAGGAGTGTCAGCCGCTTTCCTCATACCCATCACTCCCGCAACTGGACCATCACCGCCAAAGCCTTTTTACACCACCCACCATCATAACGGCGCGGAAGGCAAAGTGCGACCTCAAGCGCCGCGGCCGACCTCGGAAGCAATCCAAGTCACCAAGGGCCGGCAGCCTGCGATTACTCCATCAAGTCATGTACGGGGGCAATGGGGCAGGTTGGTCAACCCCTGTATCACAGTGCTATGCCCTGCAGCGACAAGTAGTCGCAAAAACCCTTCGTCTCCACCTGCCCTCAAGATCTCGAAAAGCGACCTCTGCAAACGTTCACAACGTGCAAGGGCCGCGAGCCTGCCCGAGCGGCAGATGCTGCTGCGGTTGATGCTCCTGCTCTTGTTGCTGATCCAGGTCCTGCTGTTGCCCCTCCTCCTGCTCATCCTGCATCTGCACCTCGAGCAGGTATCGTAACTTCCCTTGCATGTCGTGAACATTGATGAGGTGTCGTACGAGGTCCGCTGTATCACACAGGCGTAGATCCACCTGCCCCCGAGCAAGACTCGATAGAGTATGCCCAGGCTGCCGACCTTTGGTGCTTCGGGCACCTTCCGAAGTCCGCCGTGGCTCTTGAGGTCGCATTTTGCCTTTTGCGCCGTCATGCGTTATGGCGGGTGGTGTAAGAAGACCTTCAAGGCGATGGTGATGGTTTTGCCCCTTGTCCTCCTTCCCTTCCCTTCCCTCGTTCTCCGGCCTCGCCCTCCCGATCTTCTTCTCGACTCCTCAGCCTCTGCTTTCGACTATCAACTATTACTGCATCCGTCACACTGATGACGCAAGCTCGATCTTGGACTTACCCGCCTTCTCTGGCTTAGCTTCGCCAGTTCCGTAGCTTGCTTCTCTCTTTCCTTTCTGCAACTCGAATCTTGTCAAACGGCACATCCTTGCATGCACTCATGGGGTCAGCCGCCACCAGCAGATCGCCTCGCTAAATGCCGAAGGCACGGTCACTAGCATAGCTACTACTAGTTGCTCTTGGACAACACCAACATCGTCAAGATCAGCAGTACTGTCTAAACTCCACCCTGAAACTTCCGCAATCCTCAGACGGTCACGTGTAGCGGCAGACGGCACGCGGAGTCAAAAAGAGCCATTATCACTATCACCCAAAGCCTGAGAGACTCAAAGCGATGAATAAATGATGGGATGATAGAGATGCGGTGAATATGAAAGCATTCACTGCGGGTTCTCCGGAGTTTCCCATCGATTCGCATCGGGCTCGGGAACTCGGGACTTGGATCCGATCCACCTGACCGTCGCTGACAGCCTCGTCCCCACTCCCCCCCACCTCCGCTGCGAGCCGACCAAGAACGCTTCGCCCGCCCTCCATGACGTGGACCCGATTCCCCCCGAGCTTGTCTCAGGAAAAGCAAGACTTCATCAAAGCATTCTACCGTGTCTCAGATATACCGGGTGCGACCGATGAGGTGTGTACTGGTTATACCTTCTCCTGAGTCCGTGGGCCAATCGATTCCTCGTCGCACGGGAAGCAGTTCCCGAATCCCGAATTCGGGCACAGGGCGGGCTACGAGAACGATTTCCGGTATCGAAGAAGGCTTACCTTTGCTTTGTTTTACGATAGTATGTTGGTTTCTTGACCGAGGGGTAAGTGGGCTGGTCTGCTGCGACGCGGCTTGGATGTGCAGAGTGTCGACTGGAGCCTCACTGCATGGCCTCTCACCGCTCCGACGGAACAGTGTCGACTTCATCATGGGCTTGAAGGCGATACAAGGCGTACAAGGTGAGCCGAATGAGCACTTCAGGACCCGTGTTGCCTCTTTCAGCTGACCACGTTTGGCAATACCTACCTCTTCATGCCCGTGGCTGCTTTGTCAGCCGTTCGAAAGATGCGCGAAACCATGTGGGGCGACGTCACCAGTCGTTGCCACAGCCCCACACAAGTGTATACGTTCGGCTCGGAGGGCAACGACCTCATGATCCACGGCAAGGCATGTAGAGCATCCAAAAAGGAACTTCCTTCATTTTGGGCGCTGATCTAGACTCTCCTTTCCGAACTGCTAGGTTTCTTACGGACTCAAGAATGGCAAGTCAGTCGAGGACGTTGGCTGGGCCGCGAGGATCGTCTTTGCACCAGGCGGAGATCTCAAGATGAAGAGTTATCAGGCAAGTCACAAGGATCTGAGTTGCAATACCGGCTTTTATGAGATTGACTAACGCCCCTACGATATTCGGCGCTGTTCCAGGTCTGGCTCGTGAGTGCATCCCACGGACGAGGTGGAAACTAAGAGTCTACGATTGATCCGAGATTCTCCTCGTCTCACTTTGATCGGATTAGGATGCTGCTCCACTTACAGACGCGGTCAAACAGATGCATGCAAACTGAGAAAAACTGCATTTGTGCGATTGCAATCGAAATGCCGTCTTGTACTGGCTCCGTGCAGACCCAAACATTGAGTCGTCAAGTTGCCATTCCTCCCGGCTCACACCAACACCCTCACATTACCCCAATCGCCCTCCCACACGCCATCGACGTCGCATGAGGACTCTTCCCCTTCAATCTCGATACCTTGGCCAAACTTGAGACGAGGTTGTTGCACCGCGGAAAACTCGTCGTCGTCCTCTTGCTCCTCGTCTGCCCATTCCTCTTCGGCTTGATTCGAATAAGGCTGACATTCGGGATGCAGCTCGATCCGTAAGACGTCGTCTTGGTAAGAGAGGAAGCGCCCGTATTTGAGAGACACCGTCGGGTTGAACGTAATGGGGTCAAGTTCCAAGATCTGTGTCATAAAACATGTCGATCGTTTAGCGCCACACGTTCGGGCATCCCGAGAACGCACACGAAATGACTCACTTTTGTCGCAACCCTCATTCCTTTCCTGGCATCGTCTTTGTTCAAGACCTTCAGACTCCCCTGGTCCATCATCGCGTCAACTTGGTCCCATGTGGGCCAGCCTTCGAACCCTGTCTCCCCTTCCCCATCAACGATCCCAATAGGAGCTGGTTCGGGCCACTTCTTCCACTGCGTCGACGTTTCAGGTATGATTTCGCCGGGACCTGGTTGCCACTTTTTGACCTCAACATCAACACTTGTGACGACGAGATTTGGAGGGAGGTCAGTTCGTTGCGAGGGGGTTAAATGCACCACTTGCTGAGCTGGCGTGGATTGGACGACGTCTGCAGCGGCCTGGTGGCGTTTAGGGGGAGTAGAAGGCACGGATGTCGAGGCTCTGAGAGGCCCATTGTAAGCCTTGGAAGCGACGGGTGCGGACTGCTGGGCTGCTCGGGCCTGGGTCGGAGGAGGGGACCCAGGCTTGTATTCCGGCGAGACACTGTTTTGACCACGAGCTCCTGGCCGAGACGCCCATCCTGTCGGCGCTTCGATCAGTTGATCCACCTCTGCAGCAATCGATCGCTGTGGGTCGTCAAAGAAGATGCGTTTGGGTGCATTCGTGGCGGACGAAGAAGACGAGAGTCGGATGTGTTTCTTCTTGTTCTTGTTGCCCGAAGCGAGGTGGAGCATGTCGAGTTTTGGGCCGTGTAGATCCGCATAAGGGTCGAGGGCAAGTCTGGCAATTGGGGCCTTTTTGGTTGCAGTAGTGGTGATCGATTGAGCTTTCGATGAGCTTGGCACCGGGCTGACAGATACCACTGAGGCGGGAAGCTGGTCGGTCGTGCCCGCTAGGGAAACTGCTAGGCGGGAGATACCCTTTCAGTGCATGCCCAAGAGTTGCCACAGGCCATAACATGGTCAATTCAATACATAAACTGACCTTCGGGACCCTCCGTGCCTGCAGAATTCTGCGGTACGATTTGTTTCGGCTCTCGCGGCGAGTTCTTGCTGAGGCTTGCTGCCCGGGCGTTTTGCAAGATCTTCCGCCTCTGGTTACGATTCCGCGTGCGTTTTAGCCCTTGTCCAGGGGGAACGCGTGCGATGCCATTCTTCTTGATGTATGTTCCGCCCGCACCCGTTGACGTCTGTTTGGTCCCGACTTGCTTCGTCTGGGCCCCCGAGGAGGACGAAGAGCTCGGATTGGAAGAATCGGATTCGGAACTTGACGACGTGCCGGACGACGAAGAGCTCGAGATGGATCGAGCTCGCTTCGCTGGTCTTGGTGGGTTTGTAGATGCGGCACCGGGAGGTCGTTGGGATGAGATAGGTCGGGGCGTAGCATCATCTTCCTCGCCCGAAGAAGCGGAAGAATCAGACGAGTCTGCATCCGAATCGGACGATGAAGATGACGATGATGAAGACGACGACGACGATCGAGCTTGCGGCTTTGCGTTTTGAGGTACGATCGGATCCTTTGAAGCAGGTACCGGGTTCTGATCCGCCGTGGATGCAGTCGCTGTCGAGGTCGATGCCGAAGCGAGATGGGCAGCTTTGATTCTGCGAGCGGGTAGGTTCGGATCAATTCACTCGTACTTATTTGTGAAGGGCTGCAAGATGTAGCGCACTCTAGTACATCATTTGTCTGCGGTAATAAAGGTAACAGATTAGCCATGAAAAGGTGCAGCAGACATGGAGAGCAGCTCGAACTGACCGGATCGAGCATCGCACACGGTGACGTTGGCAGCAGCGCAAAGCCTACCACGACACGACACAGAATGCCTCCAAAGGCAGTCAGCTCAGAGCACTTTCGCGTCCATACCTTCGAGCGGCCACCATGTCTTATACGCACCCATGAGCTCAATCTCAATCTCGGGTCGACCGGGCAGCATCGTGCGAATGTCCCTCGCAACATCCGCCATCATCGAGTCTGGTGCGAGGGGCAGCCATGCACGGAGAAGGGGCAAGGGGGCCACAGTGGAGAATCGAATCCGTGTCAGGGGGCCACCCTTGACGATCGACGACATCGCTTGGCGTTGGGTGTAAGAGTCGCGCGTCGAGGCGGTCGTCGTGTGCGAAGGACGTCCACGGGTTGTGGGGGATGAGGAGCTGGGAGCGGGACTGGTTCGAGTCCGAACCAGCATTCTACCCTCATATTTCTACTAATGACGCATCCGGTTTACTCGTTGGACGACTGGGATACTCCAAAAAGTTATCATATTCCATCTCACTCCATCCCTCGGGTGTTAAATCTAGGTCTAAGACAAGCGATGCTGAGTCTGCTATATATACAATTGCCTGAACGCTCAAACGTCCTCTCGGCGAATGTGATCGGTGACCCACGCCGCGCATCTGATCGCCAGCGAATCCGAATGCTCTGCAACGAATTCATGAAGCCGTGAATCAGCTTCCTAGACCATTGAGAAAAATCCCATTGCCTGACGGCGCACTCACTCGTTGTCAAGATGAAAGCATGTTGCATCCCTTCCTCGCATTTCTTGCGTCGCTCTTTCGGGAACCCGGCCTGGTCCAATACGTCCTCAATCTCTTTGACCGAACTCGGCAAGACCCATCCATCATCGTCGCCTCGAGCCCAATACCAACACAACCTGTTCCCGTACTTTTTCAACATCTCGCCGTCCAGTTCGGTCACGTTGCGCATTTCTTCTTTGGCCATCGTGAGCGCGGCTACGACCGAGCCGGGGGAGGTGACGAGGCCTGTTGTGACCAACGAACCTGGTCCAGATTGACCCGAGAGGCGCCCCACAACACGAGAGAGGGATTCTCGCGGAAGATAGGACAAGAGCGCGGTGGAGAGGCCCACGGGTGCAAGACCGAGAGGGCTGAACAAAGGCCATAAGCGACGGCCGTTAGGCGTGAGCGCCATGTGGGATATGGTCGGGAAGAGGAGGATCGCGGAGGAGACCAACGAAGGCCGGGCTTTGATGCACTGCAGGATACGAGTACGAGGTATCGTTAACATTCGAACTTGGAGGCTAACGTCAAGCTTGCTCTTTCAGCTGATCGGCGATCACCAGTCCTTCGAAACGGAAAGGGTTTTCTTACCTCGCAAGAGATGTAACTCCCGATCGAGTGAGCGACCAACACCAGCTTTGTCTTGGCACCCTTTTCGACCCCGATTTGCGGATACGTGCTCGCCAGTTCGTCTATGAAGGCGACCTTGTGTGCGATTTGTTCCCGCAGCCCTGGAACTCCGCGAGATGTGAACCGAGCTTTGGCATGGTTCGAGTGGTCCAAGTGACCGAGCGCGTAGACGACCGACTTGCTCTGGTCCAAGTTGCGATGTAATGTGCTAAGGAAGGAGGTGTAGTAGTGGACCAGGCCAGGGTTACCAGGGATGAAGAGCAAGATCGTTGATGGCGGAGTCGAAGCTGTAGACCCTGGATGATATCGTCGACGAGGGGAGGATCAGCTCGGCGAACGAAAGGCAGGGAAACAGCACAAGCGATGCTGGCTTACGATCCGTACTGGGCCATTCCAAAAGATCAGCCGGAAGCTTGTTAGGCTCATCATAACGAACCGACTCGATGGGCGGATTTGGAGTCAGAGGAGCCGAGGTCGAGGCCGAGTCGGACGAAGGAGTGGCCGAGGACGATGTCATCCTGGCGGCGTGCAAGCCGAGTCTCGACTGGGCGAAGGCTCGGGCCGGTGATAAGCGCAGACGAGCAACACGCAGCAAGACGCCGCAACGTGTTGCAGCTGAGAGGAGAGGGGAGAGGGGAGAGGCAGAGAGGCAGAGAGGTACAGGGGACGAGTGCACGTAACTATGGGTCAAGTTTTGGTGCGGTAATTAGCGGTGATCATCGGCTGATCGCCGAAGCTGGGTCGACAAGCACTGCCCAGTCGATCGCCAGTGCATAAATGCGGAGTAATCCAACAGGAATCTTGCACAAACAGCCCACAGAGTATTCGAGAGTATCGCACAAGTACAAGACGCTCCAGCTACACCAACCATTGTACATTCAGTACAAATAGAGATTTCGCATTCAGCTACACGTGCAAAGAGTCGATCTATGGCGAATGGGAAGCGACTCGGCTGATGCACAATGGACCCTCGTGTAACCTCGTAAGAGACGGGCGCAGCACGAGAAGCTAATCAAGACGCCAAAAAGTGAAGAGTAAAGCATATCGTGCGAGGGATATGGCCACGGCAGCCACGAGCATCAGGGAGGGGTAACGGGGGCGGAACAGGGAGGAAGAAAACATGTGCTGAATTGGGTTGCGAGTTGGTAAAAGTCGACGGCTATCACAGAAGGATAGTTGAGGAAGTTTGAGTCGTAGGCCTGAGATATGAGCGAGGATCCATGGGCGAGAGTCGACGTCGTACTCGTCGCTGAGATAGTTTGCCCAAGCGTTGAGCTGTGAGGCAGGTGAGGACCGCGAGCAGGGTGAAGCAAGAGGGCAACCGCTGGCAAGCCCACGATCGCGATCTCTCGCCTCTCCTCTCCCCCTGCAAGTTTCCGGCAGCCCCCGGTAGCCTAGGGCAGCATCAGGCGGGGTGCAGACAAGGAATACTGTCTGCAGAAGGCATCTTTCTTCTGTCTGAGTGGATGATCACTGTGCAATAATGTGCGCAATCCAAGCAGTTCATGCCTCTGAATTTCTGAAGAAATATCACAAACAAGCGCCTTGGGGTCTCAACTACGAAACAATTCCGAACCCGCCGATGAAATTGCGCCTCGTCCCAAGACCTGGCCGCGACAATCTTGGAAAAATAGAAGTCTGATAGGCAATGCACCAGGTGGTCAGACAGCTTAACGCCATCGTCTACTGCTTGGCCTTGGCGGTGCTCGCGCGAGCTGTGCCTGTTCCATTGACTATGACGAAGGATAAGCAAATACGGTCAGACTCAACATGCGGGCGAACAGGTATCTCCTACAACTCACCGAGTACCATTCCAGCCCTAAAGATGTCGGCGAGCGAATCGGGCGACGGCACAAAGACGGTCGTTTCGGCCAACCGAACTTTCGAGGGCGGTTTTGTACTCTCACCGTCCTCGGACGCTCCACTTGCGCCTGGTGCACCGTGGTCCCCTTCCTCGTCCTCAACATTTTTTGAAAGCTCCCTTCCATGCACCGACGCGTCGGAGCCAAATCCGCCTAGCATCGTTCGCCATAGCAGCTTGACAGGAGGTAATGAATGTGCCGGGGCGTCCAAGACCATCATCGATTCCGCGAGTCGATCGACGGATGCCGAAGGTTTCTTCGCGACCTGTGCCGCCAGCGTCCGTCGCGAAGACCGAGCCTCGTCTCCCTTGCCGTAGATCTCATCAAAGAGACGGGATTGTGCTTTGGTAGATGCAGCTCGCGGGAGCTTGCTAGGGGCGATCTGAGACCTAACCGTTGCGGCATTCCCGACAAGGGTGATGTCGCCTCCGTCGTCGATGACGGCGAGCGAGACGTCGTCTTCGCCCAAAGTCGACTGGGCATTGACGTCGTACCAGATGGACTGCCGAACGGCGAATGGAAGTTGACGGGCTAATAGGATGGAAGGAGGGGCTGAGGCATCGATGAGGTAGGCACGAGTCGCAGTCAAGCCCGAGCGCGAGGAGGCACTTTCTTTGCGTGGAGCGATCTTTTCGGTCGCGATGAACAGGGACGAGCGGGGTCGGTTGGAGATGCTGTTGACCTCAAAGTCGAGATGAAGATATTCTGTGACAACAAAGAAGAGAGCCTAATTAGCAAGTCCCAAAGAGCAAAGGTTGGAGTGAGAATCGTCGACTAACCATCAAATGTCAGCAGGTCCCAAGCAATAGACCCACTTGCACCTCCCGCAAGCAAGGTCGTTCCATCCTGGCCGACAAAGCCCACTTTGCGAGCCGAGGTGATCGTCGAGCACGGGAAAACGTGAATAAGCGCATTCGAGGCAAGCGACCACAGCGTGACAACTTTATCATGCGCGATGGCGAACATGGAGCCGTCCAGAGACCACGCGGCATCGTAAGGTGTGGAGCCGCGATATCCAAAGCTTGTTTGGCACCTCCAAGAGCCGGCGGTGTGTGTCCAAAGTTTGGCGAGGCAATCCATCGATGTTGTCAATAACAGTGGCGATGCAGGAGATGGCGAGAACGCCATCGAGGTGACCGCGGCGTTGTGAGGTCGATCGATTCGGGTAGAGAGCGCGAAGCTTTGGGCCAGAATACCATGGCATTAGCTAGGTATTTTGACCAAGCGGGGGATAACGAGAGTCCTTGGCACACTCACCTTGTCCCATTGCCCTTGTGTTTCCAAAATTTGAGATGCCTGGTCGGAGCGAACGAGTCCTTGATCCAGGTGTCGAGCGTGGCCATCCAGTACGTTCCTCCGATGCGGTTCGGGTCCAGCGCAGGAGTCGAAAAAGTGACGCGTTCCACGCGCGTAGGTTCGATCGGAACATCGCTTGCACTGGAGACACGGTTCGAAGGCGAGACTTCCAGCTCCAGCAGCTGGCTGTCCTCCGATGGGGAGTAGAACTGGATCGATGACGGGTGGCCAGCGGGAACGACGAGGGCCTTGGTCGTAGGCTGAACGGCAAGGGGAAGTTGGGTTCGACGCCGATGTGCAATAGCAGATGAGCGCACGGGATCTGTGTTGCGACCAGTCAATCATTGGAGTCAGTAAAGTGATCCTAATTGCAAGCAAGCAATACGAGAAGGAATTACGGACCAGCTTTGAGGCCAGAGATCGTCTTGGTAATCTTGAGCCGTTGGGTGCCGATAAAGACGACGGTGCCGTCTCGCAGACGCGCTGCAATTTGCTGTTCTGATTGACCTCCACCCGCGATCGAGAGAGCCAGTATGGGCGCTCCAAGGCGTGGTACAAATTCGGTATGCCCCGTGTGCAGTTGCCACAGAACCATGACGGCTTCTTTACCACCCGAAAGAAGGTATGCGCCATTCGTGGTGAACGAGAGGGCGGCGACGGGGTGTTTATGCCAGTGGTAAACAGCTGTAGACCGTTTCAGATTTGCCGCGTCCTTGGCCATCTTTTGCTTTGAGTTTTGTATGGTCGCTGAGCGCGAGGTTCCAGCCTCCTCGTCATCCAGAACGTCGTACCAGAGTCGGATCTGACCGCGCGCATTGCCGGTCGCAAAATAGTTCTCGACGGGATGAAATGCGACCGATGTCAGCACTTCGGAAGAGTCGAGCTGGGTCGCGAAACCACGCTGGAGCTGTGCGGTGCGACAGATATTGACCGAATGGGGGTTCAATGCGATGAGATGTGCGCCCGAAGGCGAGATCGCCAGAGAGCGCACGATGCGTGGGTTGGCAAGTCGAACTCTCCGAGCAGGGTCACGAGGTGTTGTCGGCGAAACGCTGGTTTCAGCGGTCTCCGGCATCAGCTTGGGACGCAGGCTAATCGAGTAGATGCCCGCTCGCAACTCGTCGATCGGCGCCGATTTTGACGTGGCCCCTGTCCGAGCTGCCGAGAAGTTTGCCGAGCCTGTGTTCGCTCGCTTGGCGGCGAATGCGAGATGGAGTGCTTTCGAAGCCGAAGCATTGAGCTCTTGGTCACCGGTCCGACCGAGCGGTGCATCGTGCTCGTTGACGGCCAGAGCGACAAAGAGGTGATCGCCCAGACTCGGGTGTCCGCAGGCGTGGAGCACGGGTGCGCCGAGCTGGATCGTGCGAAGGAGACGCCCCTCGTAGAAGTCCCAGACCCTGACTGTGCCGTCGAAAGAAGCGACGAGCAGTTGCAAGGGGTTGGTCGGATTCAACAGGAGCGCTGTGACCTTGGCCCGGCCGACCGACGAGGATTGGGACGGAGAGCTGGTCGCCGCCGAGGTGCTGGCCTGCTGCGAAGGTGGGGACAGGGTCGAGAGCAGGAGCGTGGATTGAGTCGAATAGATCTTGACCTGAGAGGAAGAGGCAATGAAGCAGTAGCTGTAGAACAATGTGTTTGCGAGATAAGGGGGTCAGCGACAAGATCCTTGTCTGGGCGGCTGCGAAGTGCGAAGCTCTGGAGACGAGATCGGATGCGGACTCCGCCTGGCTGCGCAGGGGATTACGTACGCAGCATCGGGTGAGTAAACGACAGGACAGGTGGTGGTGACGATCGACTCGTTGAGCGAAGCCCAGGGCCAAGTTGGAGTCGTCGAGGCGGCATTCGAGGTTGAGATCTGGGTCGAGGTCGAGGTTGAAGCCGGGGCGAGCGATTGGGACGGCGACGATGGAGTTGCTGCAGGATCACGCTGATCTCGCAGCGCCTGCTTCTCCTTCTTCCCAAGACGAGCACGAGCTCGTGGTGTCGAAACAGTTGGTATAGCCATGCTTTTTCACACGCACTTGGGTCGTCGTCGAGCGTGGTGGGTGGTGGTGAGGCGCGGCTGCGAAGGCCCCCAGATATCACTCGGACGCTCGCTGCGCTTGGACCCATACACTCCCAGCAGCTCCCAACGCCGCCGTGCCGCAAAGCGTGGCAGTCGGCAACTGGCATCGGCTTGTTGAAGCAATTCAGCAAAGTGAGAACAGAGGTGTCATAATTTGTGACTGCCAGAAAAGCTTCATGTAGCCTTGTGGACTTGGATGTCCCACTCTCTCACTACCTCTGCCCTAATATGTGCAATGTCGAAGTCGACGACGGCCCAGTTTCAGGAACTTGTTTCAGGCAGCCTTTCTCACCCACCCCAAGGCGCGTCGCGCTCTCGATTCCCCGCGCTGCCCCCACCGACGTACTTGGCTCCGGGAAAGGTTGCAGAGAAGCCACGGCTCGTCGGTGTGCTACTCGACAACCATGTCGAGGGCATCGCGCCGCCATGATACCACGGGCGAAGAGGAAACGCAGCGCGAACCCCTCCCCAACTACGTCAGTGCCTTGTCACAGACCGTGCTCGTTCAACTCGTCCAACTCGAGCGAGCGCTTCCTCGAGCACGGGCCGCTTCATTATCGTCATGATGCATCTCAATTCGGTGACTGATGATCTCGCCCTTTGCATTTGGGTTCGACGACGCCCACAGAAACTCGGGGAAAAGCTGGGGCAGGGCTCATTCGGAAGCGTGTACCGTGCCCTCAATTGGCACACAGGAGAGACGTGCGCGGTCAAGCAGATCGGCCTCACCAACATTCCCAAGGCGCAACTGCCCGACATTATGGCAAGTACAATGGGCCAAACTCATTCACACAGGTCTCTCGCGTGGGAAGGCGCTGACGTGCTGGGTCGTTGGCTCTGCTCTGCGCAATAGTCCGAGATCGACTTGCTCAAGAATCTGCACCGTGAGTGTCTCGTTCCTCTCCTCCGGCCTGGACCGAGTGAAATGAAGCCGTGATCTATCAACCAAGTCTCTGGCTCTTAACTTCCTTCGAACCCGAATCTCAGACCCTAATATCGTCCAATATCGTGGATTCGTCAAGACGAACGACTCATTGTACATCATATTGGAATACTGCGAGAACGGCTCGCTGCACGCCGTCACGAAAAAGTTTGGACGCTTTCCCGAGTCGCTCGTCGGGCTCTACATCCTTCAGGTCCTGCATGGCCTCATGTACCTCCACGAGCAAGGTGTCATCCATCGTGATATCAAAGGCAGCAATATATTGGCCACCAAGGAGGGATCGATCAAACGTCAGTTCCGCATTCTGCCCATTCTCATAACGTCTCCGATCTTCTGTATCGAAAGCCCTGACGCTCGGTCCCTTTTCACGCTCTCTCGTAAAGTGGCCGACTTTGGTGTGGCGACGCGTGCGGGTGGTCCATCAGACTCGGACGTCGTCGGTTCACCGTACTGGATGGCGCCCGAAGTTGTCGACCAGTCGGGCGCGACGACAGCATCTGACGTTTGGTCTCTAGGTGCCCTCGTCATCGAACTCGTGACGGGAAAGCCACCCTACCATTTCCTCGACCCCATGCCTGCGCTCTTTCGAATCGTCAATGATGACTGCCCGCCAATACCCGAAGGCGCATCCCCGGTCGTCAAGGACTTCCTGCTCCAATGCTTCCAAAAGGACGCCAACTTGAGGATTTCAGCCAAGAAGTTGTTGAGGCATCCTTGGATGCTGAGCGCCAAGAGACAGGTCGAGCAGACTCGTCGGGACCAGACCAATGAGGCGTCTACCCGACCCTTGAGCGGCTACTCCGAGTCGGTCCAGAGGGTGCAGGAATGGAACGAAGCTATCAAAGGTCCGTCATGCTTGGCGGTCTTGTTCTTCTTCGCTCGAGGGACGATAGAAGCTCACTCGTTCCGATATCACTGCAGTTGACCCGCATCCCTATCGGCCGCATCAATCTCGGCCATCTCGGAAGACCACTGACGAGTCACATAGAAGAGCGAGCGCCGATTTGACTTCAGTTCTGCAGACGAAACCCACGCTTCCAGTGCCGGCACCGCCCCCCTCGGTGCAATCTTTGTTCGCCGTCACGCAGCGCGCTTTGCGCTTGCCTGCTAATCGGCAGGAAGAGCCAGACGACAACTGGGACAACGACTTTGAAGACGACATCTCAATATCAAGAATAGGCTGTAAGCTGGTGCCTGGTGCGACGTGCATAACCTGAGGCGTTGAATTCAGGTTTACGGTCTCGCAGTGCTCGACAAGGACCATACCAATGCTGAGAATGCTCGGCTTCACGAGACCCACGATGATGATGATGAGCTTGGCAACTCGGCTACGATCAGGCCTCCGTCCCGTCCCTCTCTCGCTGTAGATATAACGACCATGCCACCCATCATCGAGGATTACTCGGATTTGGTGTGCGACGATGAAGCCGCATTCGAGGGGCGAGTTCTCAGTTTGCAGGTATGTGCACTCGGGGTGTCAGCTGACAGACTTAGACGGACACGAGTGCTGAGTGATCGTTCACCCTAGGCTCAAATCTTCTCAAGAAAGCGAATCCTTCACCCCAAAGACATCTCCGACTCGGTGCTCAACACCCAGGCACTCACGCCCTCGCAGGCCTCCACTGGTGCCGAACGGAGCGCATCGCTCGGGTGCAACACCCGACGACCCCTCGCCTCCCTCAGCAACGCTGGCTCTTCGCCCGTCTGGAGTGGCTTAACAACACGATCTGATCCGACTTGCTACGAGAGTAGCCCCGTCGACGCGGCTCGTCGTACGATGGAAAAGTACAGCGAGGTTGGTAGCGAAGACTACTCAGACTTGTTTGGGAAAGGAACGGGTGCCTGCGAGAATGACATGACCACGGCGGAATCCTTGCGGTTGACAACGAGGCTGTCTTCAAAGTCTTGGGTGAATTTGAATTTCGAGTCCCCGCATTGCTGGCCTGCTTTTATCCTGTCTGACCCGATACGCGACTTGTTTCCAGCTCGGGGATGTCGACAGCGATGAGGATGATCCGTTTGCCGAGGTTGACCTTGCAAGTGACATCGAAAGCGGTGATTTCGAGGCCAACATTGCTCGGGACAAGCACGCTCGTCTATGCGACGTCGTCAGCGACCTCATCGATGCGATCTCGGCGGAGACCGACGAAGTGACCCTGCGCGAGCTTGCACTGGATCTGATCACGATCCTGGAAGAGTCGGTCGAGGTTCGTGCGCATTTTACGCAATCGCACGGGATGCTCACAGCGATCGAGCTGCTCCGGATTACGCGCTCTCGCGAGGTCATTGCGATCTTGTTGAGGGTGGTCAATTTGGTCATATCCTCGGATCCACCTATTTTGGAGAAGATTTGCGTGGGTTGCAGCCTGTTTTTCTTTCGTACCGAAGTGCACACAGACTGACTGAGCCACCCCTCTCAGCTCGTCGGTGGATGTCCTGTCATGATGGTGTTCGCATCAAACCGATACTCGCGGGAGATCCGACTCGAGGCAGCACTTTTCGTCGGCTCGGTCTGCCGAACCTCGCTGCTCACTCTCCAGATGTTCATCAGCTGCTGTGGACTGCGTACATTGGTTGAAATGCTCATGGATGAGAGCTGTGAGTGCCTACTCGAGTGTTCACATCGAGACAGCGGTAAGCTAATCATGATCACTGCGATACAGACGAGGAGGGCAAAGATCTTGTCTGGATGGCCGTAGACGGGATCAGTCGCGTGTTTGAGATGCAGGTGGGTCATAGCAGAGTGACAGAGGCTCGTATATTTCACTGACACTCATCGCGGGCCGCGATCCAGTTCGCCACGCCTCGGACCGACTTTTGTCGCATTTTTTCACAAGAGGGACTTCTAGAACCCCTGTCGAGTGCCCTGCTAAGCGTCGCCACGGACGAAGACGAGCTCGCCGAGAGCGCGCGAGCCAAGATCGTCCGTATTTTCTTGCTCTTCGCCCAAGCGGACCACAAGATTGCCTCTGCTGTTGCGCAGCGCGTTGTTGTCTTGCGTGAGTTCCCTTGGGATCCTATGTGAATCGCCACAACGTGCTGAATCGTTGAAGTCCTGTCGCAACAGGTTTGATCAAGGCCGTCGGCCTACTGTCCGAGCAACTAGAGCTGCTCACGATCTTGCTCAAGACAATCAAGCACCTGACCATGATCCCGAGCGCGCTCGAAGTCCTTCAAAACGCCAATGCCATCGAAGTTCTAGTCCGTGTGCTCTCACGACAAATGGAGGGCAAGCTTGCGGCTGTGAGTCACAGTGATAGACGTGCCTTATCGACAGCATGGCACTGATAATGTTTCAAACATATAGGAGGTTCAAAACCACGTCGTCAACGCTCTGTTCAACCTTTGTCGGCTCAGCAAGGCTCGGCAAGAAGAGGCGGCTTCTGCGGGGGCGATCCCAGCCCTCAAGATGCTCGTCGCCGGGAGCTCGCCTCTCAAACAATTCGCTCTGCCGATCCTCTGCGACTTTGCTCACGCCAGCAAGACTTGCCGGAGACTGTAAGTGGTCTTTCCTCCGGTGATCGTTTTGTCCACCGTCAGCCAGCTAACGAACAGGTCGCAAACTGTGCTGTTGGCATAGGCTATGGCGCTATGATGGTCTCAAGTTCTACGTCGGATTGCTCCACGATCCCTTTTGGTCGATCGCGGCCATGGATTCGATCCTGTCTTGGCTGCTCGACGAACCGGCGCGCGTCGAACAGTGCTTACTCGAACCGTCGGCCGTGCAATCGCTCAACCATCTGTTCTGCACCGCCAAGAGCACGGCCTTTGATGCCCATTTAGAGCCTCTCAACAAGGTCAGTTCCCGAAGAGGCCCGACGTGCTGCTCACACCCTTTTACCTCCAAAAGCTAACAAGAGCTCCGGATCCACTCAACAGATTCTCAGAACGTCGACACCACTGGCGGCCAAGCTCGCCGCCCAGAACGGGTTCTGGAAACGCATCATCGATCGCCTTGCACGGACGAGCAAGACCATTGCGAGGCTGAACCTGTTGCGACTCGCCAAAACGGCATGGGAAGCCCTTTCGATCGACCGGTCAGAACGGGAGCGAGCCGCAGGGATCTTAGGCCCGGCCGTCGCTCGACTGGCGGAACATGATCCGGCGATCTTGGTCAAGGAACTGGCCAAAGAGTTGGGCAAGGATCTGAAGAGAGTACGAGACCGACAGTTGAGAGGGGCTGCAGGTTTGGGGTTGAGGAAGCTCAGAAGGGCCGCTTCTGATGGTGCGGCGATGTTGTTTCTCACGAGGTCCGGCGATCTGTCGGCGTCGGCGACGCCTTCTATTAGAGAAGGTGGCGGGGAGCATCGATCAACGGAGCCGACATCGCCGAGAATGATCAGTTCGGCAACACCTCGCTCAACCGGTTCGGGAACACCCCGAACGACGTCGGACCTCCGATACAGTTCGCTCGCTCGCCGCGACTTGGCAAGCACGCCGCTACCTTGAACTCATCTGGTTCACTTGCATTCGTCTTTTTCACTCGCATTTGTCTGCATCAATTTGTTGTTGATTCCTGTTATACATAACCTTCGTTATCATTTCTTGCTTTTATCATTTGTTAGATCTGTTAGCCTGGCAACCTTTGGGGTTGATCTGCATTGCAAGACATCCCGTTGACCTTCATATCTTGGTCGGCTTGGGTTTGGGCTTTTCTACGACTAGGGGCTCGGTGGCAGCGCCTCGCCGCTCCCAAATCTGATAGATCGTTGCGTCGAAAACAATCAGCACGCACTTCTTCTGTACGCTGATAGCTATCCGTTCGGTGCACGCTCACCTGAATATAACTCTCCCCCAACGGGATCAACTGCTGGTTGATCTCCTCGACGATCAAGTCCTGAATCGCATACCACTTCTCATCGTCGTCACCCTTGCCAGGCCTGCTCAACTTGCCCGTGTCCAGATCTCTCTGCGTTCGAAGATGGACGTTGACTTTCCATGTCGTTTCCTCTCGTGCTGTTCCGGCCGCCGAGGAGTGGGTGATGTTGGACACGAGATCGTAGTACTGCGCTATTGACTCGTTGCCCTCGACGTCTGCGGGGGTTGAGAGTTTCGGGAAGAACAGGTCAGCTCTATGGATCCCGAATAGGGAAACGACGGGTCCAAGTTTATCCCTCGGCTCACAATCTGCCATATCGACTCCCCTCAGCGGGAAATTGACGATCGTCGGGTTCTTCTCCTCGACAAAGTTGTTCTTCGTGAAACGCTTGATGTGCAAGATCAAGAAGGGAGGTAGCCTCGTCAGCTTCCACCGTCGAATCGTGCCTTTGGATTCTTGCGTGGTCCGTCCGTCGTATTTGGCTAGGACGGCGGAGATGGGGACTTGAGGGATGATGTTGGTTTCGACCGAGTCTTGAAAGACGGGGGGCGGTGGGAGGTCGATCGCGAGGAAGAGGAAGGGGTTCGTTGTAGATTTGATGTCTGGGGAGTTCAGCAGGTATTGATCAGTAAGTCATGTTCGACAACGGATGTCGAGCAGAGCGGTGCTGGCGTACGCACCTCGGTCGAGATCGAAGCGTGGTTTGCCGCCATATTCGCCCGTGGTGAGGACTTGCTGATCGTCTACTCGAACCTCGCCCTGGAAAGCGCTGTAGATCACACCTGAACGCGCAAAGCCAGTGGGTTCAGCTCAGGTGGGGAGCCGAGGTCTGTGTAGGGAGGTGAAGACACACTTGATTTCGGTTTTTTGTTGCCTCCCAAGTCGCGATGAAGCGCGTTGAGCAACCAGCCTAAAAACTCGAGCGGATCGCCGGCCTGGGTGATCTTGAAGCGTTTGGCACTCGCATTCGCGCATTCCTGCAGCAGCTCGTGCGGCGAGACCTGGGCCTTGAAAGCGCGTGGGTTCCAGATCTTGCGACACAGCATCGAGAAGCGTCGGACGAGTTCGGTCGCGTCGGACGAGATGACGTGCGGGTCGAGGATGAAGTAGTTGCGCAAGGGGGTGACGTGCATGAGGGCGTGGAGTATGCAATTCATGTACGAGTTGGCCTTGATGTTGTTGAGACCGACGAAGCCCGGGTAGTAGGGCTTCTGGGTAAGGTCGTAGCTCGGGCTTTCGGCGGCGTCGATGCGTTCCAGGAGGGTCGGGGTGAAGGTGGGGAAGAGGTGGTACTTGATGTCGTCGAGGGATGGATCGTTTACTTCGTAGCCATCGGCAAGAACATAGACCTGTGTGGGAGGACGAAGAGAGGAGGTTCGGTCAGCTCGTTGGTCGTCGTCGACGCGACGGGTGCGAGACGGGTATGGTGCCCCACCTTTTGGGTTGTGAGGTTGATGAAGACGTGGTGGTCCTCTGCGATCGAATGGGCGTAGGCGGGGCTGGACTTGCCGCGTCCCTGGAAGTACTTGCCGTCGACGAGGCAGGCGTAAATGTTGTTCTGGCTGAGCGTGACGGAACACAGTCGCTCAAAGTCAAAGTCGAGCGCGTGGCGGTTGATCTGATCCCAGGTTGGGTCGGATTGAGGGGGCGAAGGAGGCTGTCAGTGGTCAGTCTCGGTCTTGGTCTCGGTCTCGACGTTCATGCCGGTGCAAGGTTCAGTATCGGTGCCGAACCAACTCACGGTGTCGAGGTACAGGTCGGTCGGACGAGTCGAGTCGTCCTGTTCGACGATGCTCTGGAACTGCTGATCGTAGTCGGGCGGTTCTTCGGGGTCGTCTTTGGGCTTGTCGCCATCGTCGTCGTCGTCGTCGTCGTCGTCGTCGTCGTCGTCGTGGGCAGCGTCGCCGTTACCATGGACGTGGTCTGCGTAGACCCTGTCGCCTTGGGGCGCTTCCTGCTTTGCCTGAGGTGGTGGGGTAATTAGCGAGGGCGAGGTTGATGTGGCGGTGATGTCGGGGTCCATGTCTAGCTTGGCTCGTTTGGGCTTGGGTTGGTCGTCATTGTCGTCTTGGGTATTGAGTGGGGGTCTAGTCTGGGGTATCGTAGGTTCTTGTGTCACTGCGACCGCTTCGGGTGTCGAAGCCTGAGTGACTGCAGCCTCTGCATCGCCGTCGACGGGCCCTTGCTCTTGCTCTTGCTGGTAGTGCTCGGTCAGGCGCTGTACGAGCTCATCCTTCTTTCCTACGACGGCCAGGCCAAGGTCTTTGAGGTGGGCCTGGCGGCGTGAGGTGCAGTCGTTCACCACACAGAGAGAGAGAAGGTCAGCTGCTCGGCTGAGCCCGGTTGGGTGGGGGTGTCGACGATCGCAGTGCTGACCTTGAGCTGCACGACCTTGAGTTTGGACCAGTCTTGATCTGCCTCGGTCGACATGGCGAGGGGAGGGGAGGGGAGGGGAGGATGAGGTGTCTGTGGGTGAGGTCGTGCTGGGTCGTGCGAGAGACGGAATGAGACAGAAGCGCGCTAGCTACCAGCGACGGTCCGCTGTTTCTGCCACACCACCCAGTCCGAATTCCAACATGAAGGACATGGCCGACCTCGACCCTGCAGTGCAGCTGCTGACCATACTCAACGTGCAGTCGGCCCACCTCGGATCCAAGCACTACAAGCAGAACCCACTCAAGCGCTCCTCCACCACCACCGGAGCTACGGCTGCTTCTTCGACTTGCCGCGATTGGCATTCGATCGCCAAAAAGGCCAAGATCCTAGAGAGCAGCCATCCTGCGACGGTCAAAGCCAACGCGAATGCGCAAACACCCGCCACCCCAGCTGAGGACCACGAGAACAACGACGACGAAGAGCAGCAGCAGCTCCTCAATGACCCTTTTGAGCTGCACTGGAACATCGCCTCGGAAGCCATACCTGACCACCTCAAATGGAACACGAGGGAGAAACGCGTCATTCCTCATCTCGCCACCTTTCACGAAGCATCCTTCTCGACAAGCAAGACCTCATCCGTTCCAACCCCAGTCGCCGCCGCCGCCGCCGCCGCCACCTTGGCTCGAGCTTCCCAACCGTCGACCTCGCCCTCGACCTCGACCTCGTCCTCGTCCTCGGCTGCGACCTCGGCTGCAACCTCGCCGAACGATCCTCTTGTCGATCCCAAGCGCATCGTCAAGTTGTACAATTCCAAACTGCTCGACAAGTACCGCGAGAACATCGCCTCTTTAGCCTCGGGTTAGCCACCGTTCATCACACACAAACACACAAACACATCTGACACTTTTTGATTCGGTCATCGCCGCCGCGCACCGACTCGCGATCCTATCGTTTCTCCCTTCCCCTCCTCCGCCTTCAGTACCCCTCCCGCCCTTTGATCAAGGATGGCTGTCCCTCGTAGCCACCTACAAGGACGTGCTTTACCCGGCCGTCACCCCACAGCGCCATGACCAACTCCGCGCCGCCTTGGCCCTCCACAGTATGAATCACGTGCTCAGGCAAGTTCGACCTCATCGCAACTCCACCTCCGCAAGTCCCGCGCAACTGACCCCCACTCCGCAATATCTTACATCGCGTCATTTTGTTTTTCGCAGGACACGTACCAAGGTGTTGAAGAACAACGAACATCTCTCCAAGGCGGCAGCCGCCACTCCGACGCCGACGACTTCCAAGACGAGCAAATCCGTCGACGCCGCCTCATCGTTGATTCCACCGCGCAACGTCCAGGACCAGGGGTTCACCCGACCCAAGGTGCTCGTGCTCGCGCCCTTTCGCAACTCGGCCTATGCATGGGTCGACCTCCTCACCCGCACATCCCAAGCCGAGACGATCGAGAACCGCGCCCGGTTCGACGCCGAGTACCTGCTCCCCGAAGGCGCGTCCGACAAGTTGGCCGAGAACCCGCAAGACTATCCCAGCGACCACGTCGAGACCTTCCGCGGCAACATCGACGACAGTTTCAGGCTCGGCATCAAAGTCACGCGCAAGAGCTTCAAGCTCTTTTCCGAGTTTTACGCCTGCGACGTGATCGTCGCCAGCCCTTTGGGACTGAGGACGAGTATCGAGAAGGAAAAGTGAGTGTCGATCGAGGCAAAAACTTCTCGAGGCGTGGTGCGAGTCGGAACTCACGCGTGCGAGTGGCATCTTATTCATCAGGGACGATGCGGACTTTTTATCCTCGATCGAGATCATGATCGTCGACCAAATGGACGTCATGCTCATGCAAAACTGGGACCACGTCTCGGTGAGTCCTCGAGCCTTTGTTACCTTTTGCATCCTCCGAGTCGTGAAGCCGATTCCGGGACTCCGCTTGTTCACAGTTCATCATGGAGCGACTCAATAAACTGCCCGAGGAAGCACATGGATGCGATTTCTCCCGAGTCAAGCCATGGTACTTGGACGGCAAGTGAGTGAAGATTGGCGTCGGTTTCCTAGTGCCGGCGGAGCTTGCAAGAAAATCTGACATGCGTTTTGTTGTGATCAATTGTTGCCCTGCCCTATCTTCCCCCTACAAAGAGCTTCACGTCTTCGCCAAAGCATCCTTCTGTCAGCCTATGAAACACCCGAGATTCGGTCGTTGTACCGAAGCCTCGTCAACATTGAAGGAAAGCTCAAGGCTGAGGTCAAGCACGACGGCTTACTCTCTCAAGTCCCAAAGGGCGTCAAACAAGTATTCACGAGGTTCGAGTGTGCGGACGTGTACAAGGAGGATGACATAAGGTTCGAGCACTTTACGACGAAGGTGAGCCAACTTCATCTCCCACATGATGTGGGTGCGCACAACGAACCGGGGGACCTGACGATCCCATCTTGTCAGACGTTGCCGATGTTGCGTAGGTCGGCTGTGAGCTCTTCGCAGACCATCATCTTTGTGCCTTCGTACTTTGACTTCGTGCGCCTCAAG
Organism: Microbotryum intermedium; assembly: GCA_022702645.1. NCBI lineage: Eukaryota > Fungi > Basidiomycota > Microbotryomycetes > Microbotryales > Microbotryaceae > Microbotryum > Microbotryum intermedium. The sequence continues at coordinate 419,490 of JAHWDX010000005.1, read as the reverse complement.
AAGTACCTCAAAAAGCTGGACGATTTCTCCTTCTCTTCCATTTCCGAGTGAGTTGGGCACCTCACTGGTCACGTCGGAATGACACGGTCATACCAGAGTGAACCATCTCATGTATTTTCTTCTATTCTCGCCTCTAGATACACCCCCACACCGGATGTTTCGAGGGCGCGTGGTGCTTTCTTTGCTGGGAAAACGTCCTTCTTGTTGGTGACGGAGCGGTTCCACTTTTTCCGTCGGTCAGTGCGACGACCGGGTCGACCTCGACGCATGCGTGCAGTGACTAACGCTGTACACTCTTCATCGCGCGCCACCGTAGTTATCGCCTTCGAGGCGCCAAGACGTTCGTGTTTTACGCCCCACCGGACCATGCCCAGTTCTACCCGGAAATCCTATCGTTCCCCTTCACTCGCCCGGGCCACGTCACCGTCGCGTCGTACGATGATCCGAGTCGAATGGTCGAAGATGTTGACGCGAGTGAAATCACGAGCCAGGTCGTCTTCTCCATGTTCGACCTGCTTCGGTTGGAGAGGATTTGTGGGGATGCCGATGCGCGCAGGATGACGGGCGCGGGCGCGGACGAGACGAAATTCGCCTATCTGTTTTGAGAAGGAGAAAGGAGATGGAATCCAGAAGGAGGGATGAGCAGGGATGAGTCGGGCAGCTGAACTAGGAGGGGATAGAGGGTCGAGTTGAGTGTGCTGCCGAACCTGCACGAGCATTCGGAGCGCGTTGATACCATTCACAAAGTCGACGATGGTCTCGCGGGCTGTGAGCCGAAGACGCAGTCAATTTTCTTGTTCTTGTTCTTCTTTTTTCTTTCTCGCGAATGCCTTTGGTTTCAATGCAGAGGACCCCCGAAGCGTGATGTTGTATTTCATAAGTTTACTCGTAGATTTCTGGTGGTGATGAAGCTGTGTCGGTGTATTCGATGCAAGAACTCAATGCCAAAGCGCCGAACACCACCGAGTCTAGGCGGCTGAGCAAGGCTGACCAACAGAAACAAGCGCCTGAAGGCGCTCGACATCGGCCTGCCCCGTGTGCCTCGCTCGCTTGGCCCTCCACGAGCTTCGCAACCGGCCGCCACCTCGATTCAGCTCGCACGGAGAACGTACTTGCGAGGGAAACCCACCAACCGACGGCCCCCCGATCTCGACGACAAGATGGTCTCGGAACGCAAGAATGGAGTGCAAAAGAAGAAGACGGACAAGAACGGCCTTGGGCGAGCCATCATCAACCGCCGCGCGAAGCATGCCAAGATGATGGCCGACCCCGCTCTGGTATGTGTGATCGGTGACCCTGCTGCGCGGCTGGTTTGGGTTCATCGACTGTGACGGCGATGGAGAGTGGCCGAGAGAGTGGCGAAACCCCCGGCACACTCGACGTTGACCTAATGCCCCCTCGGTTCCGCATGCGATGCAGCACAACTCGGAGATCGCCGCAGGCCTCAAGTCGGTGACGCAGGAGAACGATCTCGACGAGTTCTTGACGACTGCGGCGCTGGCCGAGACGGACTTTGCAGCTGGTCAGTGTGACCGGTGGTCAACACCATACACTAGCTGAACTACATCACCCGTGTGCTGCCGAGTTGGCTGACATGCCTGCGTCGGCGACGTGACACGTTCGAAACAGAACGGCAAAACATCAAAGTCGTCGCCGATCCAAATCTCACCGCCGCGAGTCACAACCCGTACCTCCTCACGCCTCAACAGGAACGCGAGATGCGCCAGAAGCAAGTCGACAATTTCCAACGGCTTCAGGTGCCCCGTCGTCCGCCTTGGAACCGCAAGATGACGACCGTCGAGCTCGAGCGGAGGGAACGTGATTCGTTTTTGGAGTGGCGTCGCGGGCTTGCCGAGTAAGCAAGCGAAGGAATACGGGGAGCGACTCTGCACAAGACTTGGTACAGAATCGCAAGCTGACTGGCATGTGAGCCTGGCATGGGGATGGTTATACAGTTTGCAAGACAACAACGCTCTGCTGCTTACTCCGTTCGAACGCAACCTCGAGGTCTGGAGACAGTTGTGGCGCACCTGCGAGCGCTCGGATCTGGTCGTCCAAATCGTTGACGCGCGCAGTCCGCTCACGTTCCGCTCCGAGGACTTGGAGAAGTACGTGCTTGAACTCAACGGCGACAACAATGACTCGAAAGTGAGCGTCGATAGCGCCCAAGGTCAGGCTTCGACGTCGACTCAGGCCCCGCGCTCGGACGCTACCGCTGGCCAGGCCCGTGGGCAACGCAAGAATCTGCTGCTCATCAACAAATCCGATCTGCTCACCCAAAAGCAACGAGAAGGGTGGGCCGACTACTTTGAAGCGAACAAGATCCAGTATGCCTTCTTCTCGGCAGCGCATGGCATCGCCTTGCAGGAAGAACGAGCCCGTCTCGAAGCGCTCGGGGACAGCAGCGACGAAGGCTCCGAGTCTGGATCCGGCGATACCGAGGAAGGATCGAGTGAAGACGAAGACTTTGACCCCATTGCCGCGGCCCGCATGACGGAGGACGGCGAAGCTTTGGCACCGGGGATGAAGATCCCGAAATCCGGCAACAAACTTCGCACGCTCGAGGATGTGAGGGGGGTAGGGTCATCGACCCTCCGACACTCGCAACAGGACGGTGATACTGACTCAGAGGGCGATGACGACGACGGGATCGACGAACTGGCAAAGCGTATGCGCTCGGGGCTCGAAGTCATGACAGATGGCGAGTCTCCTCGAACCAGGATTCTTACCGTCCTGGAGCTTGAGGACTTGTTCTTGAAGCATGCTCCTGAAGGTAAGTGCCCTGTTGAAGGCTAGATGCATGTATGCAGTGCGGCCGGGCCACTGAACTCGGGTTCTCTACCAGTGTCCGTTGCTCGCGGATACTCGTCCGAGAAAATGACGGTAGGATTGGTCGGTTATCCGAACGTCGGAAAGTCTTCGACCATCAACGCTCTGATCGGCGAGAAGAAAGTGTCGGTCTCATCGACACCGGGCAAGACGAAACATTTTCAAACAATCAGGCTTTCTACCGATGTGTTGCTTTGCGATTGCCCCGGTCTTGTTTTCCCCCAATTCGCTTCCACCCAAGCCCACCTCGTATGCGACGGCGTGCTACCCATCGATCAACTTCGCGAGTTCACGGGGCCGATTGCTCTCATCACCAAGCGTGTCCCGCAAGCGGTCCTCGAGGGAACTTATGGTCTGAGGATCCCAACACTTCCAATCAGTGAAGGGGGCACTGGTGTCCCTACCGCCGCAGAATTCATGACCACATATGCCAGTAAGCTCGAGTTCCTGGTTCTTGTTTTGTGTCGTGACCAGGCACAGCCCATCCATTTACGACCGCTTTCCCTCCCTTTTGCTCTGACACTCAGTTGCGCGAGGCTACTTCACTGGTGGGATGGGTAACGCCGACACCTCACGTGCGGCTCGTGTCGTACTCAAGGATTATGTCAACGGCAAGTTGCTCTATTGTTCACCGCCGCCCTCCGTCACCGAAGACGAGTTCAATTCGGAGAATCGCGACGTTGACAGGCTCAAGTCGCTTGGTCTTTTGAGGGCCAAGAGAGCTCCAACCACACGAGTCCCCGTGAAGGCCGACACATATATACCTCAGGTTGGAGAAGAAGGTGCTGCTGAAGCCATGAGCAAGACTCGACAATCTGCCAGGGCGAAAGCCCTGGACCGAAGGTTCTTCACTTCAAAGGAGATGGTAGGCCTTCCAGGCGTTCGAGGCGTTGCGGGGGAGAAGAATGGTGCAAGCTTCAGTCGTGTCAGGATGTTCCCGCACCAACAGGGGCAGGTGGATGAATCGGGCAATAGGATCCCGATCAAGAAAGCTAGCCGAGCCGCGGCGAAAGCGGCTGCGGCGGCTGCGGCGGCTGAGAGAGGCCAAGATCCGTCGGACAAGAAACATTTCAAGAAAAAGCGGGAGAAACAGAGGAGTGGTCGAGGATACGATGATTGATCGTCACCGATTGAAGTTGGCGTTTGCTTTTGAACTTGGGATGACAGCACGGAAGAGCTGCCAGGCTTGTCGCAGCAGTGCTACGCCAGCAAGGCCCTTGGTGCTCTGCTCTGTAGGGTCGTACTCGATGTAATGCCATGCAAACACATCTCTGAGTGTTAGTACTAGTTCTCGCTTATTGCAAAGCCCAACGATGCAGGCAGACGTAGCTGCGTTCATAACAGCTGTCAAAAGAAGGCGCTCATATCGAACTCCGGTGGATTGATGACTACTTTGCGCGGCTTGTCTGGCTGTGGCGTCACAACCTGTGATGTGTTGGCAGACCTAGCGATTACTCCTGTCGCTTGAATATCGTTGCCGACCCCCGACCTGTCGTTGTCGTCACCCCCTAGGGCCAAACGTCTCGTTGCTGGTACTTTAGCGTCGAATGCCTGATTCGTTGCAATCTTTCGGCTCGAGGAAAGCACAGCCTGCTCCGAAAACGAATAGTTGAGAACGAGATCCAGGGCGAGCAAGTGACAGCCTGTTCAACTCAATGCAGAACAGGATCAGCATGGAACTGCGGCTTGCCTTTGCACAAAACCCCCATTCGAGATGCGGAGCTCACCCATTCGACGAAAATTCCGAGCCATGCGGAGGACAAACTGCATTGACACAGTCAGTGATATTTGCTGGGTATCGCTGGATGATGAACGGATGGGACTTACATCCGACTCGGAAATAATGCCTGTGGTGCCCTCAAGTGTTTCCACCGGTTCACGAATCTGCTGGTACAGCACCGCGAGATATGGATCGTTAAAAGGGGGCGCTCTTGGAGCGGAATACGCTATTGAAGTTCGTTGGAACAGATCACCAAGAGGTAGCTGACATAAGAGAAGAGAGGGTCAGATCTAACTCCGGCACAATGCCTTTGGTGTTCAGCTTACGACAAGAGCGCGTGCTGCCAACCGTCGATCGTTCATCATCCAGAACGACCAGCTGGCAAGCCATCGGGAGTGGAAGTGTAGAGCGAAGGGGACGAGCGTGTGCTCAATCACATCCTTCAATACGGGTCCGCAGTCCCCCTCGTAGGCTCGGGAGATAGCGATTGCCAATTGGAAATCATCAAGCTGGCGGAGGCACACGTTGACCGCGTCCTTAAGACTGTCCCCCAGGAGGAAAAAGGCTGCGGCAAACACTGAAAAAAACGAATGGGGCAGGTCTCAGCTGTATTCTATGAGGCGACCATCGATGAACGCTTACCGAAGCGTCGTTTGCTGAGAAGCGCGAATGCGTTCTTCCGAGCCGCAGTTTTCCACCGAGCAAGTTCGAAATCGTTAAACAGGAACTTGAGCACCGTTTTTTGGTCCGCGTGGCCGCTAGCCTGTCTCCAGAACGTCGTCACAGCATTTTTTTTGCCGATCGCAAGAAAAAAGAGCATCGCTGTGATCGGATCCTTATTTGCTTGATTTGGGCTCATGTATTCGGTGCGACCAACCACCTCCATTTGGGCAGTCTGCACATCCCAACGCAGCGAATGTCAGTTGCGATATCTGTCGAAGCAAGATCGGGGAGGTGCGCACTAGTAATTCGGGATCACGTATCCACATGAACATCCCCAGTGATCGCGCCTTCGCCCAGTCGAGGTTCTTAGCGCCAACAATCCTTCCGGTCTCTTCGACCAGAATTGTCTGATACTTGCTGTGAAAAGCGGGGACGATGTAGCGATTGGCTAGACGATTGACACCGTCAAAGAGACGGGGTTCTCTCTCCTTTTCAAGTGTGAGACTTTGAAGCGCCACGAGGTACCGAAGCCCATTTAGGTCCATTGTCCTTTGCTTGCCTTGCACCTGATTTTAACAGCAAGGAGGAGTGTCGGCCGCATGGCTCGGACATAAGAAAGTGGAGTTTATTACCTACCAAATAAGCCGTGCGCGCCACCAGAGCGAGTGCGTCATGCTCGGAATCGGTCAAGCCATCTATTGACCGTTCGCGAGCCGCTAGGAGGACCCTCCCAAGTGCCTCCTCCGTGAAAGCGCGGGCGGATCTGCGTCACGTGTGGCAATTTTGATGGTAAGTAAGATCCCACAGGCAAATAAGATACCGCCGGCGTACTTGATGACTGGTCCTCTGGACGTGAGAGCTGAAAGAACTCCTGAGGCAGCTTTGCCCGAAGGTATCTATAGTCGTCAGATGGAGAAACATCAGCAATACGTCATGATCGACTATCGTGAGGCTCAAACCTCACATTATCTGTTGAGTGATTGGAAATGAACAGTTCGTGAAGGCACAGACCAGATCGCGCAGCCGATGCTGCATCCGCCACGACTCCTTCTCGGTTACGATATGATGCGAGGCCTGCGAGAATCGACATGACCGCTTCGAATCGACCTGGGTCCAATTAAGAAGTCCCGGTGATCATATCAGCCTATGATCTATCGTAGTCGTGCTAGAACACTAGTCCTGAAAACCGCGCCGCACACACCTTGCAAGAGGGCCTGGCGAAGCAAATGCGGATGAGACAGGGGCAATGGGCTCGTGCCCGTGTCGACCTTCTTCAAGAGCGCTTCGCCTGTGGTGAGAGTGAGGTCATAGAAACACAAGTAGTCACGCGAGCTCAACATAAGCCCCCGGGCAGACCAGCACATGTGTGAAAGTTGGCCCCGCAGACATCTGTATCAGATGGTTTCAGTGACGATGATCCGGCAAAGACGTGGAAAAACAGAAACAGAATGAGAAGCACTGACAATGTGACAGCGATCGAGGCTACTTGTCCCCATCCGGACCGGTTACCATATGCATCGATCCTTTGAGCCCCGAATATTCGAACACGCGAGGGGCTTCCAACGGCCAGAATCCGTCCATCGTACGACCAGCTCAAAAGGATATGAGTTTCGCTGTGAATATCTTCAGCGTTAATGGCTTGCCCTGTGGTTCGACATCGATGAACGGCGGCGCGCGTGCTTTTGCAGCAACTCACTTCTCAGATAGTCTGAACCGTTGGAATGACCACGGATCCGAAGACCGTTCGTCCCAAAATGACAACTCGAAGGTAGGATGCTCGTTCGAACTTTGTTGCGTCAAGGGTGCCACTAAGGCCACTAGGCCATCGGGACTGACAGCAGCGGCAGAAGGCTGTGACCGTGACACCGAATACTGCGCGTTGTCAAGCCACTGAACGGGCCCTACGATCGAAAGCGGAGCCTTTAAGATAACGAGTGTACCTTCGTCATCGATAAGTACGAGCTTGTGCTCGATGGGCGCTCCTGAGCTCGGAGTACTTGTCGACGCCGCTAGGAAAACAAATTTGGCGAAGGTTGGCCACTTTGAAGCGATAAAAAAAGGGCTTGCTGAGCGAATGCTGCACCCATCCACATTCCAAGAGAACAGAGTCAAGTCCTCCGATAGGGCATTGAGTAATACTGTCTCGTCGTTGCAGCTTGACTGAGCAACGACGAATGAGCTGAAGGGAGCCGAAGACAAGACACGTTGCTCCGCCAAGAGTCGCGATCGGACGCCCGGGCCCAATTCATAGACGCGGAGTCGCTCCACATCCAGCACCGCCATCCTCAAGCGACTTTTTTTACCTGAGTAATTTAGGCGCACGTCAGTAAAGCTCCTGACCAACTTGTTTTGTCCAAAGGTCCTCACCAGCTTGCCAGGCAACACAGTGTCCAGTGGGCTGTATCTCAATGTCCGCTACTATAGCCTTCGACATATCTTCTCTCGGATTGAGGTTCCAAGTTTGAACGCGTCTTGCGCTACCCCAAGCGATAGTTGCATCACCGTCATGGGTCGAAATGAGCCCGCCGACGAAGCCTACCAGGTTGGTGGGGTTTTTTGTCGACATTGAATGCTCCATGGACGAATGCATATCCGAGAAATGCACGATACCCGAGATGGCTACGACCCCGCGAGTATTACGACCCACGACAATGCATTGAGTATTGGAGATGTCGAGCAACAGCGTGTATCGAAGGCACGGAAGGTCCTCGGTGGCGAAGGTTACGCCGGATATTGCACCAGCCGACTGGACCAAGCAGGCAGGAGGGCGGGCATCAAAATTCTGTGAGCGCTCGGGGAATGTCAGCATTGAGCATTCTCGTTGCCTCACATCTATCCGTGGAAGTTCAGCACTGACCGCGACCAGGATTGAGGCCGCTGAGCCGTCGGTGAAGATAACAAGAAATTCATCCGTAGTGCTGGCCTCACGGGCTCGAGCTTCGGTCTCGACGTTTCGCGCCATGGGGTGACCCCGCAATCGCTTCGTCATCAGCGGGACCTTCCGGTTCAGTCCTGAGGCTATGTCGAGTGAGGCCCAGAGCGAAAATCGGTCAGGTTCGTCGATCACGCAGCCCCAAATCCGAAAGACGCCATCGATCGTCTCTGTGAAAAGAATCGTTTCTGACCTGCGAAGAAGTTGTTCAGCACCAAAAAACGAGGAACACTGTCACGTTGCCACTCGCCACTCACTCTGAAGCATCTTCGCTTGGTCGCCAGTCGAGGGTGCGCAGCGGCAGCGAGTGGGAAGCATTACAGACAAACGCGAGACTGAGCTCAGTCGCCGGTCGTACACGTGACAGTTTAACAACACAGCTTTGCTGGGGGTAGGCGAAACAGTATGAGCGACGTTCGTGGTAGCGCCCGCTGCTAAGAAAAGATGTCGCCCACACACCTGCTCGACCGTCGCAAGCAAGTCGGACGAAGGCGATAGCTTCGTCATGACGATGCGCGAGCCCGATCTAGCAAGGCACACGGGTGATTCGATCAGCTGACCGAACGGCCTCCGCTGAAAAAGTACTTCAGGCCATGGATACTCACGATGTACCCGCAACGTACGCCCAGAGCGGTAGGGCTGCGCTCTCGTCGAGATCCCACAGCGATAAGGCATCGCCACCGGCTACTATCCGGCCTGCAGCATGAGGCAAGACGAGAAGGGTTAGGGGATACAGATGGCTCGGAAAGGGGTCTGTCACGATGCAGAAAAGCGGCTGAGTGCCCACTTACTGTGACGGAAATCAAGGGTGTGCGCAGAATGGGCCACAACGAAACTCGAGTGAACCTTCCATGCGGACCGAGCGGTGGGCTTGTGCCACACGGCAACGCGGCCATGTGACGACGACGCGATCTTACTCATTTGAAAGGCAAGATCAAGAGTCAGGAGTGGTGGTCAGTCTTGCCCGGGGTGCGGGTGATGCAAGCCGATGGTCCAAACCGCATCGCAGACTCGATCTGATGGACATACGCAGCAAGAAAGAGGGTCGAAGGCTACAGCATGCACCACCGAGTCAAGATGAGTCTGGGTGGGAAATGCGAGCTCGAAGGGGAGGCTTTCGACGAGTTGCCATCTGTAGTCGAGCACGTCGATACGATCCTGGACGGCTGCGATCTACGTCACCGAAGGTTGAGCGAGGGTGTGGGGTGGGGCGGCGCGCGTAGAGCAGCGCAGAAGAGGGCTGGGTGGTCAGATGGCTGTACAGCGTCATACTCGGCAGGTCGAGGAGCATATCTTGGCGAGTAGGCGCTCGACTGACGATACGAGGGATGGGGGCAGCAGCACTGTGTGGCTCGAATGCACTCGCCCAAGCTGATGCGCCGGCCTCGATGTTACAAGGCCCCGACACGATGCGCCGCAGGGTCAACGACGGCAAGTGATCTTGGTCCTGCTGTTCATTCATCGAATGAGCGCTTGGAGTGCGTACATCGACCCGGGTCGTGGGACGTGGCGACTTGTCAAGTGGGCTTGCAGCGGGAGGCTGTCGGGTCTGAACTGACTCGAGGCTTGGGCGGTCGTACTGGCGCCGACTGCCGGCGGGCTGTCGCACGACACCAGCAGACAGAAACTTCATCAATTGCACTGATCTTTTCAAAGCAGCACCAAACTGGCAACATGATACGTATGCTACCTCTATCCGACCATGACGGGCAACAGGCTCCGTTGTGAACTGTGCAGGGCACTGCAGTGGAAGTGTCTTGCCCAACACATAGCACTGCAATAGGTAACTCATAATTCACAAATATGACCAAACATGACCTGCGGCTACCTGTGAATTGTCGACTATCAACTAATGCCCATTAGCCGTACTTTTACCTTCACCCCGCAAGCTGCCCCCCAGCTCGCCCCCATCCAGGGAACAGCTTCCCTGGTTGAAAAGTCCTCCGAGTCCTCCAGCTCAGAGACCACCTCTCCCTCCCCTAGCCCCCCTCCGGCCACGCCAAAGACGATCATGACCCGATCAAAGTCGATTCTTGCCCCAGCCAACGCCCCTGAAACCCCTCCTGCTGCCCTCCAAGCCACCGAGCCGACCTCGAAGCCTTCCTCGCCCAAGCCGACACCCTCAGCCGCGCCCAAAGCCCGACCCGATGACGCCGACGCCGCCGACGATGCCGACGAAGGAGCCAAAGATCAAGGAGCACCCCCCAAGGATGCGGAAGACGCTATGGATCAAGATGATGAGCACCACTAAGATCCCAAACGTGTCCTTTGTCGCTGCAAATGTGCAGTCGATAAATGAAGACCGTAGGCGTGCATCCCTTTTCTCCAACCTCCGAGCTCACAATGCCGATATCTTCCTCCTGAGCGAAACCGGCCGACCTCCCCCTGAACGGGTTGCTCAGTGGACTCAGAAGTGCCAAGACTCGAAGCTATCTGCTCTTTTCACTCCTTTCAACAATACTGCCATACTCTGGAAAAGCGACTCGCCGGTCGTTACTATTGACCCCGAGTCGCCTCCCAACAATCTTCGTGCTTCTTTCTCTTTCCCGGAACGAGTCTCCGATGCCACATTCTGTGTGGGTGACTCGAAAGTCCGGGTTGTATCAATCTACGCCCCATCCTCCGATAAGCCGGACAAAATACGCTTCTTTTCTCACATCAGCACCACCCTCCGGCGAGCCATGCGCGACGACCCCTCGCCGCCTGCGCTCCTCATTGGGGGCGACTGGAACTGTGTTGAGTCCCAACTCCTCGATTCGGAAAACCCAAATGGTACGAATTATGGAGGTCAGGAAATGCGCGACCTCGTCACGGCCAACAATCTCTCCGACGTCTATCGACTCCATCACCCCAAAGGACGACACACCACGAACCGCTCAGCGCCAGGCACTTGCCGACGCCTTGAGCGCATCTATGTCTCACCCGACTGGGTTGACCTCTTCCACGATCATAAGATTTGGGCTCCTGTCCTCAAATCGACGCACTCCATGGCGGTGGCAAGGTTCCAAGTTCCAGGCGCAATCGATATCGGTCCGGGCAAATTCAAACTTGGTTTGCACGTGATTGAAGGCGACGCGACCTGCGAGTACCTGTCTTCCACTGTCCAGACTCTCTACAACGAAGCGCTACTTCAGACGCCCGACGACCCGAAAGCAGCGTGGACGACGACCAAGCACCGCCTATTGCCCCAGCTCCAGGCTCTGGCTCGGACACTCGCACGGTTCCGACGTGGAGGATCGGAGCAGGAGAGGGCGGACCATTCGCGCTACGGCGCGGCTCTGCGCTCTCGAATCGACCCTTCGCTAGCTGGCCCATCTTCCATCTTCATCCGCCTTCGCAAAGTGCGGTCTTCCGACCTCATCCCTTCGCTTGCCGTCAACGATGTCGTCCTGTCGGATCCCGATTCGATGCTTGGTGCGGCCAGCGACTACTTTGAGAGTGTCTATCAGGACCGCCCCATCGACGACGCCGCATTGGAGGAGATCATCGACGGACTCGCCTCGACTCGCTTCTCTCCTGCGGACTCCCACAAGCTCGAGAGAGCGTACCCATTGGAGGAGATGACCAAGGCTCAAGAGTCGTGCAAGTCGAACTCATCGCCTGGACCTGACGGCCTTCCCGTTGAATTCTACCGTGCGACGTGGACGGTCACGGGTCCAATCCTTCGAGACGTCATCAACTCGATACCTACCGAGGGCCTTAGCGCCGAGCCTTCTCCGCGGAACATCGCCCACATCCACCTCATCCATAAACGTGGCGACAGGGACCATTTGGTGAACAAACGCCCAATCTCACTCATCAATGCCGATGAACGCATCATCTCCCAGGCCCACAACCAGCGTCTCGCTCCCTTGCTCGAATCCCTGATCGGTCCGACCCAGCGCGGTTTTGTTCCGAACCGTTGGATCGGCACGAACATTGCCGAGGTCCAGTGTCTCATGGATCCAGGACTTCCGGGCTCGGTCCCCGTGTCCGGTCTTCTTGCGGTGATGGATTTCGAGAAGGCTTACGATCGGCTATCCCACACTTACCTTGATGCAGTCCTCCGTGCCGTTGGCCTTGGTCCCAAAGCCCGCCAATGGTACCGAGCGACATACACCAACCAATCCGCCTCCATCTTCCTCAACGGTTGGCTGTCTGCCGCTTTCGACGTCCTGTCGGGGGTTCGGCAAGGCGATCCTCTTGCTCCGTCTCTCTTCGTGCTGGCGATCGAGGGGTTTGCCTGTCAAATCCGATCAAGAGTCAAGGGCATAGAGAGTCCGGGCCTACAAACGATTCGTGAACTCCTCTTCGCCGACGACGCTTGCTGCGCGCTCCACGACCTCTCGGACCTCAAGCACCTTGATCGGGCGATCAGGCTGTACGAACGGGCAAGCGCCAGCAAACTCAGCACCACCAAATCTTTCCTCTACCCTCTCGGATCGTTCAGGGACCATCCGGTCGCCCCACGCCTCGGGACCTGGCGTCTCAGCGCGTCGCATTTCCGCTATCTCGGTATTCAGGTTGGAGTGGACATTGCCGAGGATGCGGGTTGGGAGGAGGTCAAGTCCTCGACCATTGCTCGTATAAACTCTATCCCGATGTACGACCTTCCCTACGCAGCCAAGTGCTCGATCGTCAATATCTACTGCTACACGAAGATCCTCTACTACAACCGATTCCTCCCGGCTCCAAAGAGCGTCGTCAAGGAGATCGAGGATGCCGCCATGCTCGCCATTCACGGTCGAGCCTCGGACGGCACTCAGAGACGCCCGAGGGTTTCCCGGTCGCGCCTCTACACCCCCCTCGATCACGGTGGCTTCGGTTTGATTGATCTGCCTCGGCGCCTAGCGATCGATCACGCCAAGTGGGTCTTCCAACTCCGCGACCCCGACGGCTGTTTCACACGCCACCTTTTCGACATCCGCATTCGCCTCCAGGCGGCGAACCAGCGTACCCCCTTTACCTTGCGCAAACCGCCCCCTAACCAGCATCGTCGCCCTTGGATCTGGATCTGGTGGGCATACTTCTGCCATCCTCCACCAAAGTGGGACCACGCGGTGAGAAAGACGAGGGAACTCCTCCCTCAACGTTGGGTCCGCTACTTCGAGGCCTGGGCGTCGGTGACAACGCTCAATCCACCCGAACTTTCCAAGAATCAGAACCTCGAGCGATGGGCGAACCACGTACTCTTCTTCCCGGCGGGCCACGGGATTCAACTCTCGGTAAACCCGACGCTCTTTCGAGGCCCCGATGGCGAGGTAATGACTCCGTCCTCGTTTGTGAACGCGTCCAAACGCTACCACGCTTTTGTCTACCCTCCCATCGTCCCCGAAGGCCACCAGAAGATCTTCTCTCTTCCCGAGCAACGCTGGAACTCATGGTGGAAGGCTTTGCGAAAGGTTCGTAGGGTTCACTCGGATGCCGAAGACACCGCCCACCTCCTCTCCCTGGGATCCCTCCATCCAGGTGCACAACTTGCGTCCCCAGTCCACGCCCAACTCAACAATCGGTCTACTTTCTGCGTGATGTGCCTCTCGGAAGCAACCGAGTCTCTGGCACACCTTGCAGTCGGCTGCCCGTTCGCCCGCCGTTTCTGGGGTGCTCTTTCCCCGGCCCCACACCCCACCTTTTCTTGACTTCGTATGTCCGGTCGTCTCTCGCTCGGAGCGTCGACTGGTCGAGCTACGTATTCTCTTCTTCCATTCGATCTGGAAGCTTTCTCGCCGCCGCCGATTCTCGTCAGATCCTTTGGAGCCGATCACCGAAACGGCTTTCGAGGATCTTCGGGCGTCCATTCAGGAGTCCAAGGGTCGCCTTGTGTCTCTTTGATACCACCCAAGGGGGTTTTAGTGGGTATGGTCGATCCTGATGCAGGATCGATGAGTCCTACACTATTGGCCTAGCCAGTGTGCTTCAAGCATTTCCTCCGACTTTTCCGAAGATTTTTAGGTACTAAGATAATTGTGCTGTTATTAAAATCTATTAATTTAAAAAAAAAGACTGCTCACACGGGACTGCACGGCATTTGAGTACTTGAGTGCGCTTGAGGAGAGGTCGGCTCATCGCTCAGCCATTGAGGGCTGGCTGCTTCAAACGCTTACCGCCACTTCGCTCAAGGACCCGAGCGTCGTCAAGGCTCAGTCACCACTGTCACAACCAACATGTCCAACTCGTACTACCAAGGCCCCCAGTTTGGCGCAACCGACGCGAATCTGCAGTTTTATTCGTCGTCAGCCTCGCCGTCGCCGTCCACGCCACAGCACCCACACACCGCTGCCTCGCTCCCGCCGGCATCCTCCTTCTACAGCAATCGCCCCTCGCTCGACCCAGGCTCGCGACCCTCAGTCGTGGCCGGTCGTATCGGCTCGTCACCGTCGGGCGTAGCCGGTGCAGCAGGTGCCAGCGTGACCGGCTATGGTTTGGGCCAGCCCATCCTTGTCCAGAATTGGTGGAACGCCTTCACCCCGTGGACAGGCCAGGAGGGGGAACTGCCTTTGCTGCAAGGTGTGTTCATCTTCGCGCCTCGTTTTCATTCGATGCGGGAGCAACCCCTATTTGATTGTGTCGGAGCCCAGCTTTTGCCCGCATGTGTAACGTTCGTGGATCGGACCATGCTCGAACCAGGCCAGCCTCCGACTCCGACTCGGCAGCAGCTGGACTATCGCTGACCACTCCCACTCGTCTTTGCACGCTCCCCTGCTGCAGAGCTTGGCGTCAACTTTGATCACATTCTACAAAAGTCGCTGACGGTGCTGAACCCGCTGAGCAATGTCGACTCGCATATCATGGACGATGCAGATTTGGCCGGTCCTCTCGTCTTCTGCTCCGTCTTTGCCGGATTCCTTTTGCTGGTGAATCAAGACCTACTGAAATTGGTTTGAAGGAAGGCCTGCACTAACACGTATTGATTTGCTTCTCATCCGGACGTTCCGGACGCTCAGTCGGGCAAGCCCCAGTTCTCTTATATCTACGGTGTCGCCCTCGTTGGGTCTGCTTCGATCTATGTCCTTTTGAACCTCATGTCCGAGAGAGGCATCGATGCGTACCGGACGGCGTCCGTGCTCGGTTATTGCCTGCTACCACTGGTTCTTCTGAGTATGGTCTCTGTCGTTGTCAGCCTTGAGTGAGTGGCTAATTCTTCCCTCTATTTGCCCATTCCCGTGCCGGTCCGCTCATCGCGCGCGATTCGTCCGCAGTGGCTCTCTCGGTTACATCATTTCGGGGTCAAGCATCGCATGGTGCTCATACTCGGCATCAGCTATATTCTCATCCGTTCTGCAATTATCCTCCCAGCGCCTGCTCGTTGCATATCCCGTCGGACTGTTGTAAGCGACCTCGCCCCGTCCTGCCGTTTGTGGCCGGCATTGACCAGTGACGACTGGCTTGGTCAAACTCCTCTCCTCTCATAGATATGCAGCTTTCGCTATGCTGAGCGTGTTCGATGGTCGCAGCGGGACGGTGTTGAAGGTGTAGCTTTTGACTAACAGGTGCATAGTCTGTAGTCTAGAAGGTGCCACTGAGCGACCGGTTCATTCACATCCTGCTGGAATCACCGATCACGCTAAGCGGCGTGCGCCCTGGCCCACACGGACATCGGCCGCAGCACCATCTGCCACCGCCTTTTCCGCTGCGCGCTTTTGTCGCCTCGTCTCTTGCGAAAATTCGTCTTTTGTGCTCTTCTTCTCCGCTCGTCGAGCCGAGCGTCGCTCCTTCACTGCGTTCTTGCGAGCGCGCTTGTCCTCGGCGGTCTCATCTCGAGGTCGCTTGATCGTCTCGGCGCGTGCTAGCAGACGGTGGAGGGGATTCGTGACCGCCCATCATCCCAGTCAGTTCTGGCCGGGCTTAGTGACCCGATCGCTGGCAAACTCTCACTCACGAGAATCGCCATCGATGTTGTCGTCTTCAGCGTCCTCAATTATCTCATCGGCTTCACCCATAGTATGCACCTTGAGACCACTCGTGACAGCCGATTCCACGACCGGGAATCCGGTTTTCTCGTCAAGTCGGATACGAGGTGCCCGAGAAGTCGGACCGCCTTTGACACGCAGCAAACGCGGATGATTCGAAATGTTGCTGTATGTACCTGTACGATGGAGACAGCAAGCACCCCTGTGGTCAACCAGCACTCGTAAAAACCCACCGATGGACGTGAGCCGGAACTAACTGAGAACAGTCTCGCAATCCCACCTCTCCTTCGGCCGCTCGTCTACATCAACCGATTCGTTGCCTTTTCTTGCGCGAGATTCCATCCGTTGTGGCTCGACGGCGGCCAGTATTGTGTCTTTCTCCAGTTGCTGGACCATCGTCACAGGATCCGTCGCCTCCGACGACCCGGCGATGTCCAAAGAGGCCAGCTCCGATCGGAGTCGATCCAATTCGCCCTTGTGGTTCTGATCACCATCATCACCCTCCGCTCGATACCTCATCTTGCCACCAAGAATCTCGTATCGCGAAAGGAACTCTTCGAGGATCTGGTCCAGGTCCTCTCGAGGCTGGCCGAAGGGTGTTGACCGAGTTTGTGCACTGTCATCTTCCACCGGTCCACCAGAACCTTCGCCCCACGAATCGTCTTCGGAATCGTCCTCGTAGAGCTTCTCGATCTAGATCGATGATAAGAATTGGTTTTTGTTGGACAAGGGTTGCGTCAGTTGAGCGGAGCGAGACCGTTCGTGGACCCGGCAAGGGCATGTGACCGGCCGGCTTGCCACATTCGAAGCTTACCTGATCGAAGCACTCGTCGAGCGTTTGCAATCCTTGGTTGCGAAACATTGCCGAACTCGACATTGACAATTGCGACCCAGCCGCACTGCCCCCCCGGCGTGGTGGTCGCCGAGCGCTTCCGGCTTTGAGCTCGGCAATCGTGTCACCTCCTTCCGAGTGCTCGTCTTCGTCTGAGACATCGCTGCGGGGAGCGTTCGCTGATGTGGCTTTAAATCGAGCAACGCGAGCTTCTAGCGAGTCGTCAATTTGTTCGTTCTCGTCTTCATGATGTGCCAAAGCAAGCCCGCGCATGCTTCGTGCCAGTAGATCTCGTTCGTTCCGGTCTGGTGTCAGCTCGTCATCGTCGTATGCGCCATGCCACCCGTGACTTTCGACAAGCTCGCCGCCTTGCACGATCGACCCAAAAAAATCGTCTTCGTCTTTCGAGTTTCCCTCTGCATCCAGTGCATAATCGTCGTCATCGAGCGCCTCCAAGACTTCGCGGATGTTCGGATCGAGGTCGGGGTGCAGACCTTTCAGCTCGGTGCGGGAAATTGTCGCGTCGGCATACGACAGTTCGTCGAGCGGATGGGACGGCAACGCATCTTCCGGGAGCTCGAGCTTGTTGGAAGGCGAGTCCTTGACGACGATGCCTTCGGACGAGTGAGCGTTGCGACTGCCGGTCGGTCGTTTGCCCTTCCTGCTGGGCGCTTCGACGAGGTAGGACTCGCCGACGTCACCCACGCGACGCAGATGTTGCATGTAGTCATACTTGGTATCGTCAAAGTAGACGCCATATGCTGCTGCATCGCCCGCATCGTCTAGGCCCTCGATGGCTGCTGGGCTGGGTGCATGGTCGGGCGTGGACTCGAAGTCCGACGTAAATGACCCCGCTGTGTTTCCCTGTTTGGGCACAAAGGTACATATCGACAGGGCGATATCGTTCATGTCAGTGTTGCTACGGCCATGTCGAACTCGGTTGCCTCGAATACGCGCGTTTGAGCAATCGGATGACCTCCGATCGGCCTGCTGCGAAGCTCACCTTGGCTCGCTGCTTCGCGCCCACCTCCTTTAGGACCCGATCACTTGCTTCAGGGTCATTGATGAGTGGGTCGCGTTGGGACCGATGGACAAGCTGAAATGTGCGGGTGCCTGGCTTGCGCCACAAAGACATTATGCGGCAGATATGGAAGGATGTGTAGCAAGAAGCAGGAGACGCTTGCGTGGGGGTGTCCCAGGCACTAGCTCGCACCCGCGCGCGACAGAAGAGCCACTTATAAGATCCGAATTCACGTTTGTACTCGGCAGCTGGGCTCGCTCCTGTGCTCCCGCCCCCTGCTGTCGAGCCATCGATCGCACCACATCACACGCCACTAGCAAGCCACGCCCGACGATGGTGGTCAAGTCATCGACCAAGAAGACGCGTGTCGCAGCGTCTCATGCTCCCAGCACGACAAGAAAAGCCTACAAGACGGACCATGGCGCCGCGAGGACCCGAGCTCCGACGTCGAGCGGCGCACCATCCGCCTCTGCGGCTGCGAAGCTCGCATCGCAGCACCAGTCCCACTCGGAGACGGCGCCTTCCGCTGGGGTCAAGCGGAAACGGGAGCGCCCAGGGGCAAGCGCAAGTGCAGCCCAGCAAGTGGGAACGAGCTCAACCCGATCCGAGCCAGCACCATCGACCACCACCCTCACCACTAGTCTCTTGACTCAGCCCGACGAGATCGACTTCGTTCGCGGCGGCGGGACCAATCTCACCCAGGTCGAAGTCAAGGAAGCGCAGTTGGAAGGAATCCACGACGCGGAACAGGACACGAATCTGGTGAGTGTGGATGTACCAGGCGTGTAGCTGCGTCTCTCTCGACCGTCTCAAGCACAAGCTGACCCTCCAAGCTCGTGTCTTCCCGCTCTTGTGGCCGCCTCGCCAGGACGACTCGATGCCCGACGGCAAGAAGGACAAGATCAAGTCCAAGCGCCGCAAGCTGGAAAGGGCCCTGCTGTCCCAAGTCAAGGACAAGAATGACTTGCCCAAGGACGCGGTACGCGTTGAACATCTTAACTACAAGGTACGCCGCTAGCTCGCTTGCTCCTCCGTTGCTCTTGCATTCGCTTCCTCCCCGAAGGCTATGCCGAGCTGACGTCTCGAGTGAAACGATCACAGCGGCTAGTCCCGGGCACCAAAGTACTGGCGCAGATTGTTGCCGTGCGACCGCTTGAATTGATCGTATCGTTACCCAACCAACTCCTCGCCCACGTTCCCATTACCAGCATCTCGAATGAATACACTGCTCAGCTCGAATCTGCAGAAGAAGCGCTGTCGGGAGAGGAGGAGGAGCAAGTCAACGACGACGATGGCGACAACGACCTCAAAGATGGCAGGACGGGAACTGAACACCCCGGGACTCGTGACTTGCCAACGCTCGCGCACTGGTACCGCGTCGGGAGCTTTGTCTCGGCCGTCGTGATCGCGTCGAAGCGACCAGAGGGGCGCCGCAAGGCTGCTCGCCGAGAATCCGATGATCTTGTTCGCGCTTCTCGGACAATCGAGCTTAGTCTGGAGCCGTCCAAAGTTAACGAAGGCGTTCTGAAGACGGACCTCAAACCAGGTTTCACCCTGACCGCTGTGGTGCAGAGCATCGAAGACAAGGGTTACATTCTCGCCCTCGGCGTCGATTCGATGAGCTCTTTCCTCCCCTTTGAGAACGCCCACGATCTTCAACCCACATCGCTTTCCCAAGGTCAAGTGATCCCTTGCCGAATCAAGGACGTCAACGAGAATGGCAGAACGTGCACCGTTACCGTAGGTGAAGCCGAGGTCGCTGGCTCCACAGTGACCACCATCTCCTCGATCAACTCGATACTACCTTGTGCACGGATTACTGCACTCGTCACGGCCACCTTACCGTCCGGCCTCAATGTCAAGCTATTTGGTCTATTCACGGGCACCATCGATTGGTTCCATCTTGACGGTCGCGACCCCGAGACCGACTTCAAGGTCGGCCAAAGGTTGAATGCTCGAATTATTTGGGACTCGATCGGCTCGAACCCGAAGAAGTTTTCCTTGTCGATCAACCGGCATGTCATGGTAAAAGACGTGGCTAGGAATGGACAGAGCTCAAGCGTACCCCTTGAAGACGAATTTGCGGTTGGCCGCATTTTGGAACGTGTGCGGGTCGTGCGAATGGATGACGAGTGGGGGCTTACTTGTGCACTCGAGCACCCCGGCGACGAGCGCGTTATCTTCTTCGCCCACATCTCGAAGCTCACCGATGATCATCTCGCATCCATCCCCAAAAATGGACCATGGAAAGTGGGGTCCACCCATCGAGCTCGCGTGATCGGATTCTCCGCTCTCGATGGTTTGGTTCAGATCTCCTTGCAACCTTCGGTCCTCGAGCGAGCATTCATGCGTGTCAGTGACGTCAAGGTGGGGGAGGTCATCCGTGGCACCGTCGGGCGTCTTACAGAGTCGGCCCTATTCGTTTCCATTTCGGGCAATGTCGACGGCGTAGTCTGGCCTTTACATTACGCCGATATCCGCCTGAGGAACCCCGAGCGGAAGTTCAAGCCCGGAGCGAGCGTCAAGGCGAGGATCCTCTTGGCCGATGCTGGCCGGAATCGTGTTGTTCTGACGTTGAAGCGTCAGCTGGTAACTTCCGAGCTTCCGATAATCAAGTCCTTTGACGATGCGCAAATCGGCAAAATAACTCATGGAACCGTTAGCAAAGTTCTGGATAAGGCGATCATTGTCGAGTTTTTCGGGGGGGTTCGGGCCCTCGTCCCGGCCACAGAAGCTGCCGAGGACTACACCTCGGACCTCGGCAAGATTTTTGAAGTTGGCAAGGTCGTCGAAGTGAAGATCATTCGTCTCGACCCGTCCACGAACAAGATCACCGCTTCGTACCGCCAAGCCCACGGCGGCCTCGTCGCCAAGAATGAAGGGCCTGTCGCTTCGTCCTCGACTTTCCGCTCTGTCGACGGGATCAAGATCGGTGACATCACCTCCGGAGAGATTGCTCAGTTTCATGAGACCAACATCGTGTTGAGATTGCGGCCCAGCAACGTCAAAGCTCTTATTTCGTTCGCCACGCTGGGAAGGCATCGAGCGGTGTCAGTGCAGAAACTCCGCGAGGATCTCGCGATCGGAGATGTCCTCGACGGTCTTGTGATCGTCTCGAAGAACATTGACAAGGCCTTCGTCATCGCCGGTCTCGTGCCCTCGAAGTCGAAGAAGCCACAAGACGGGACGTCAAGTGTGCGGTCATGCATCTTCGAATCCCTCAAGCCTGGTCAAGTGATCCAAGGCCAAGTGTCTGGAGTGGTCGCCAACGGTCTACTGGTCCAACTGTCGCGCAATTTGCGAGGCCGTGTCCCGCGCACAGAAATTTGCGACGATTACGACCAGTGCGGTTCGCCTGAATTTGAAATTGGTGCCACCGTCCAGTGCGCAGTACTTGCTGTCGATGACGACCGTCGACGAGTAGTTCTATCTCTTCGACAGTCACGACTCTCTGAGGGTGGGCAGGCCACCGACCCCGCTATTGAGGACTTCGATGACCTCAAGGTCGGCCAAACGATTCGGGGCTTTGTGAAGAATATTGCAAATCAAGGCTTGTTTGTTTCCCTCTCCGACACCGTCACCGCTCGCGTTCTCATTAAGGAACTCTTCGACGAGTTCATCAAGGATTGGCAAGCCAAGTTCATTGTAGGGCAACTCGTCTCGGGCAAGATCACTGCCGTCGACGTTGACAAAGGCCAGGTGGAATTGTCATTCAAGACCAAGCCCGCAATATCGGCTGTATCCAGTCATGATGTGTCTGACCTCAAGAAAGGACAATTGGTCACCGGCGTCGTCAACCGTGTCGAGCCTTATGGCGCTTTCATCCGACTTGATGGCTTGTGGATCAACGGACTTTGCCACAAATCGAAAGTCACAGATGATGACAAGAAGGCTTGGAATGAGTGTGTCAAAGAGGGCGACAAGGTTAGGGCCGTCGTTTTGGACGTGAACCAGGATACGAAGAAAGTGTCGCTTGGTCTGAAAAACTCGCTGATCGAAGAGAGCGAGCCGAAACGATCCAACGATGACGACGATGATGAAGACGAAGAAGACGACCACGAGACTGGGGAAGACGACACTAGAAGTGATGATTGGCCGGAGGCGGGGTTGAGCGACGAATCTTGCGATGTTGACTCGATCACTCTCAATGACGCGGTCGCTACTGCTTCTGGTGGTGATGACGCAAAAGTAGGCTTCCCTCGTCTATTCTCAAATTCACACTGGGCAACAAACTAAGACTGGGCCACGTTTCCGTTTCCAGCTGTCACTGATCGCCTCTCGCAAATCCATCGATGCCCTCAAGGCCAAAGCGGCTCCTTTTCAAGTCCCTGCAGGGTTCAATTGGGATGGAGATGAAGGCACGGACGGCGAGCAGGGCAGCACGATCGCGGACGACGACTCTGATTTCGAAAGATCCGAGAGCGACAGTCTGCGGCCGGATATGGCCACCGTTACCGCTCCCTCAGCTGTGGAGAACCAAACACAGCTCGAGCAAGCACCGTCATCTGTTGCCGACTTCGAACGGCTCTTGCTCGGCTCGCCCGGATCCTCGTATCTGTGGATTCAGTACATCGCGTTCTTTGTCTCGCTATCTCAGCTTGACAAGGCCCGCGAGATCGGTCGACGAGCCCTGAACACTATCAACTTTCGCGAAGAGCAGGAGAAGCTTAACGTCTGGGTGGCGCTACTGAACTTTGAGAACGTTTATGGCTCTCAGATTGAACTTGATTCGCTGTTCAAGGAAGCTGTCCAGGCGAACGATCCGAAGACGATCCACCTTCGTTTAATTGACATCTACGAACGAAGCGGCAAATTTGCGGAGGAAGAGGAGCTGTTTGGGCGCGTCGTCAAGAAGTTCTCTCAGTCGTCGAAAGCATGGACATTGTTTGCGCAATTCTATTTCGCGCAGTCGAGACGTGACAAGGCTCGCGAGTTGCTCCTGAGGTCGCTCAAATCATTGGAGAAGAGAAAACATGTCAAGACAATCATGAAGTTCGCGCAACTCGAGTTCAAGATGGGTGATCCGGAGCGTGGGCGAACCATCTTTGAAGGTGTGGTGCATACACATCCCCGACGACTCGACATCTGGCTCATTTACGTTGACATGGAGATCAAGTTAAGAAACCTGGCCGGTGTCCGGGCTTTGTTTGAACGAGCCTTGGCCACCAAGCTGTCCAGTAGTAAGTCTTTATGAGGTTCTGATTCTTGCTGTGCTTGTCTGGTTGACCTGACGCCTCGCCATGATGCGCGCCACAGAGAAAGGCAAATCAGTGTTCAAGAAGTGGTTCGCCTTCGAGAAAGAGCATGGTGACTCGCAAGGTGCTGATGCGGTGAAGACCAAAGCTTTGGCCTTTGTAGAGTCATTGAACTCCTAGGATGCCATCGCAATGCTATACATACCATTCTGCTGAAGAAGGCTGGATCTTCGATGCGCTGCAGCGCTCTTCATCTCTGCATGGATAGAGGCGAGACGTGCCAAAACTTTGCACGTATCATGATCTCCCACTCTGCAAAGTGATTGCCCAGAATACAGACGGATACTTTGTGCGTGCTGTACATTTACAATCCTGTCTTATTGATCTACAACAGCATCTTGGCGCGCGACATTGTCCGTCTCGTCAGGATCAAAACCGAATCTGGAAAAGAGGAAGGGAGGTTGGATGAATTGTCAACCTCCAATGCGAGCAATCAATGGCTTAGAGTGCCACCAAAAAAGAAAAAAAAAAACCCCACCGGCATGCAACATTCATAGCCTGCAGTTCCTGGAAAAGCAGCTTGGCGGCGTATGGCAAGAGAACCTGCGAGATCTCGGTCTTGTTCCTACATGATCGACACTCGAACGACTGGCGTTTCAGATTCGCAATCGCAGTTAAGCCGCACAAGTTGCAGACATGAACGCGATAGGGATCACTGTTGTTGTAGAGCCGTTCGCGAAGGAACCCAGCGACCCCGTGGGAGATCATGCAATCACGTTCCATCTCTCCGAAACGAAGACCGCCATCTCGGGATCGACCCTCCACGGGCTGTCGGGTCAAAATCTGAAGAGGACCGCGGGCACGAGAGTGGATTTTGTCGTTGACCATGTGCTTGAGACGTTGGTAGTACGTTGGACCAAGGTAAACCTGGGCTTGAAGCTTGCGGCCGGTGTGGCCGTTGTACATGACTTCCAGACCTCGAGAATGGTAACCCATCTCCTTGAGCAAAGTCGAAATCGCCTCGACGGTAACTTCAGAGAATGGTGTCGCATCGCCTTCGTTGCCGGAGATTGTTGAGACTTTTGACAACAAGCACTCGACCAAATGCCCAATCGTCATTCGAGAAGGAATGGCGTGTGGGTTGATGATGATGTCGGGGGTCGTGCCCTCGGCCGAAAACGGCATGTCTTCATGACGATAGGTAATACCAATCGTGCCTTTCTGCCCGTGACGAGACGCAAACTTGTCGCCGATCTCTGGCACACGAGTGGAGCGAACGCGGATTTTGACAAACTTGAGCCCATCTTGGTTGGTGGTCACGAGCACTTGATCCACAATTCCGTTCTCCGTACTCTTCAGCGGGGTCGACACATCACGCTTGGTGTGGTTCTTCGAGCGCTGGCCAAGCTCTTCCGAATCGGGGGGCAGCGGCGCAGTTTTGCCGATGATTATGTCCTCGCCGGCGACACGCTCGCCAAGCCCGATGATCCCATCCGCCTCTAGCTTCTCGTACGTGCCGTGCTTGAGTCGCAGCGTGGTGTCACGCGTTGGCTTCTCGAACTCTTCCATCTGGATCGCACCGGATTTCTTCTCTTGATCCATGTAGGAGCGGTAGTAGAACGAGCGGAACAGACCCCGATCGATCGAACTCTGGTTAAGAATGACGGAATCTTCTTGGTTGTAACCCGAGTAGCACATAATAGCGACGATTGCATTCTGTCCCGCAGGAAGCTCTCGAAAGTGAAGATACTCCATCGAGCGAGTGGTGGCCAGTGGCTTCTGCGGGTAGTAAAGGATATTGGCCATTGTGTCCATGCGCACTTGATAGTTGGTCAAGAAGACGCCCATCGCCTGTTTGCCCATCGCCGACTGATAGGTGTTTCGAGGCGATTGATTGTGATCCGGAAAGGGGATAATGCTGGCGCAGATACCGAGGATCATGCTAGGGTGAATCTCGCAGTGCGTCCAGGTGTGTGTGTTAACACCCATCGAGCCTCTGACAGTAGCTGAGGGATCAAATGTATCGACTTGTATCTGGCCAGTTTCTTGGAATAGCCTCGACGTCTCGAGGTCTTCTGGCGTCATGCAGATCATCACCGTTTCCTCTTCCTCGGCGTCGACGTACTCAACAACTCCTGTCTCGATTAAATCGGTCCACTTCAAGCGCTTTTCGTCGGGTCGATCCTCCGTATCTTCGTTTTGAAGGGCATCAATGTGGTTCCGCGTAAGCACCAAGCGATGATCCTCAACGATGAACAGTGGTCGGCAAACTCGTCCAGCATCCGTGTGCAGCCGAAGTTCTCGTTCACGCACATCTCGCACAACCGATACCTCATAAGCAATATCGCCGCATCGTCGTAGGCGTTTGATCGTCTCAACAAGATGAGCGGGATCACGGTGCACACCTTGCCACACGCCGTTGACGAAAACCTTGGTGCCCTTAGACATTTCGCTCGAGAACTCTTCCAAATTCTCCATGCCCCATTCCTCCAAGAACTCGACGATCGGTGCCGATGGAGATCCAACAGAGATGTACGACATCAGGGCAAGATTCTTAACAAGCCCGCAAGCCTGGCCTTCGGGCGTCTCGGCGGGACAAACCATGCCCCAGTGCGTATTGTGCAATTGGCGAGGTTTGGCAATCTTGCCGTCACGGCCGATGGGTGCGTTGCACCGTCGAAGATGCGAAAGTGTGGAGGCAAACGTATAGCGATTGAGCACCTGAGACACTCCAGCCTTTGCTGACATGGCCTTCTTCTGGTCCCCCCAGTTGCCAGTTGCGAGCGAGTATTTGAGCCCGTTGGTGATGGTATTCGATCGCACGGCCGCGTGGAGATTGAAGGACTTTTGCGTCTCGACGCATTTTTGGAGGTGTCGATATACGTCCTTGGTCAATTTGCGGAACAGCATCCGGAACAGGGCAGCCAACAACGGCCCTGCCAGGTCAAGCCGTTTCGCGCCGAAGTGATCACGATCATCGAGCTCCCTTCGATCGAGCGCGGCCAACAACAGGCGATGGACCATGTAGCCGAAAAAAAAAGCCTTCTTGGTATTTTGACCCGGAGCCATCGACACATGCGGCAGCATTTCTTTTTGCAGGATCTCCTGAGCGTAGTTGATGCGGCGGTCACGAGTCAGGGCGGGTACCGTGCCGCGACGACCGATAAAGTCGAGAGCGACGTCGCGGTTCTGGATCGGAAACGCGTCCTCGAGACAGGGTTTCAGCATTTCGAACATCTCGGTGTCGTTGCGGTCGTAGCAAATGTGTTCGAGAATGTCTTTGTCGGGGATGATGTCGAGAGCGCGGAACACGACGACAATCGGGACATCGGCTCGGATGTAAGGGATCGAAGTACGAATCGTCTGCCCGCTCTGCTTCTCCGTTCGCCTCATCATCTTGACTTGCATCGAGCTAATCGTCTTGCCGCCTTTTTCGACTGCGCTTCGAATCTCTGCGAGGAATGTTACGGGCGAGGGCTGACTCTTCGCGAAGACGTAAACCCGGTTGGTTGCCATGCGCTCCTGCGCGATAAGAACTTTCTCCGAGCCGTTGATGATGAAATAGCCACCTTTGTCATAAGGGCACTCGTTCAATTCGAGCACGTCACGCTCCGCCAGACCATTGAGGATGCAGAAGCCCGAGCGCAGCATGATCGGTACCTACAGCGGGTCGATAACCCAGTCAGTCTCACGATGCGGCGAATTGGAAAGCGAAGAAAAAAGTGGGACGATCTGACCACTGACCTTGCCAATGTAGATCTTCTCGTCCTCGCCTGAATCCACGTCGTCCTTTTCTTCACGCCACTGCAGTTCACCCGTTTGCGGGTCAATATCTTCGCCGTCCTGGACCATAACACGCTTCTTCATGTCGATATAAAGAGGGGCGGAGTATCTGCATATGTATGAAAAAGTTCTCGAGTCAGGCTAAAGTGCTGTGGCACTGAGCCCGATCTTGACTGACGTAAGATTGCGTAGCCGGGCCTCATTGGGGAACATGGGAGATACCGTCCCATCGGCCTCAGTCATGGTCGGCTTGGAGAGGTAGATTTGACCAAAGTTCAGCTCGTAGCGTTTCTATTGGTCGTAAGGGTGAAGATCAACGACGGGGCGTTGGTTGCAAAGCGGGACGTGTAAATGCACCATGGGATCAAAGAGGCCGCGCATCGTTAGCTCGGTGCACATTCACACCATTTGGAATATCCAAACAGCGACAACAGATACAAGTGGATATCGGATGCTGACTAACCGTGACATCTCCGGCTTTGCCCGTGTGCTGCATGTTCTGGTCGAGGATGAGCGACGCGCCTTCGTCGACGAGCTCCTGCATGGTGTTGTTGACAAACTCGTCGAAAGAATCGATTTGTTGAGAAACGAGTGTCTTGTCGGCAAAGTAAGATGCAATCACGGCCCAACTGTGAAAGCCGCCATAACCATCGTCGTCATAATTGATGTCGTTCAGCAGTATCCACGGCGGTTGGAGACCAAGTCAGCTTGGGCTCATGGGAACAGCTCATTGGCTCAGACAAAGTACTGACCAGTCCTCCTGTGTGATAACATCGTCGGTTGCTTCGCCGTACCCATCTTCGTAATAGGACGCCATGACGAGGGTCGGGACGGGTGGGAGGGGCAGGGCGACGCGAGCAACAAGAAGCAGAGTGCGACGGCTGACGCGCTGACGTCTCCCATCGTCCCCCGCTGTCTCCAGCTGTCTCCCGCCCTCGCAGCTCGAGGGCCACCGCGTGCGAATTTTAATTTTTTTTGCACAATATTACCTGATCAAACTTATTTCCTTGGGCTTTCCTACGAAAAGGCGTCTGCTAATTCAAGCGCATATCATACTATGGTATACCGCCTGATCCCAACGCCCCCACTGCCCCCCCCCCCCCCCTTTTCCTCCCGTCCTCTGTCAGCGTCTTCTGCCACTGCTGCCAACTTGACCGCCTCGACAACTGTTGACTGTTGCGTCATTGCCAGCCTCAATGACCGACGATGCAGCTGATAACACAACGCGCAATCAAACAAATACGTCCAAAAGGTCCGATTTAGCTCGCTGCAGCCTTGCGCTGTTCGAAGAAGCTGAACTGACCCCAGTGAACTGACGTGTCTCCGGCAACCCCACATCCCTTTCGCTGTCGTCTCTGCTGCTGTCTCCGGTTTGGCACTCGCTGCGATGATTGTTGGCTCCGATCACCCGTCCAATAGAGGACGAGCGACCTTGGCGTGTCTCACTTGCCGACGCAAGCGTATCAAATGCTCGGGTGCGTTTCCTTTCTCACATCTAGATGAATAGAGGCCCTTCGGGGAGGAGAACAAGTCCCTGCTCTGCTCAAAGCCGCGGCTCGCCCTTAAGGCTTGAGGCACTGGAGGCGCTGGCGGGGCGGGCGACCCAGCTGGCAGCGACTCGGCAATGCTTCGTTTTCTTTCTTGGTCTCTGGGTCTGAGGTTTCTCACTTCTGTATCCGCAGGAGACCAACCAACATGCGGTCCCTGTCGCTCGCAGCAACGTACATGCGAGTGGAGCTGGGAGGACAAACGAAAGTGCGTGTGTGTCTGCCTCTCTCGGCACTTCGCGGCGCAATGCAAAGTCCCAATCTGAATTTCTTCCTGAAACCTTCTTGTTCTCGGACTTTAGACCGTATACCAAGGAAGTTGTTGACGCTCTGAAGCAGCAGATTGCTAATCTTGAGTGCAAACTTGCCGAACTGTCAACCGTTGGAAACGCTTCCAATCGACCTCGCCGGCCCAGCTTCAACGAGATCTCGGCCGCTGCGACGCTGTCGTCTTTAGCTCCTGGATTGAACGAGCCGTCGACGGCATTGTCTCCCAGAGCAGCGGGCGGTCTGGCTCGCAACGCTCATGGAGAGCTCAGGTTCTTCGTGAGTTTGGACGGGAATTGTTTGCTCTTCTTCAACTCCCGCTCTTCTACTCGACACCAACGCCGATCGAGGTTATGATGATCTGCGGACCGAGCGCGCGAAGTTGACAAGCAACTGTCTGACTACTTCTCCTTCGTCACCTTATGAATTCCCAGGGTCCCGGAAGTACGCACATCCTTATGGCTCAGTCGGCCGCCAATCAGCAAAGTCTCGAACGAAGTGCTGCCCATATTCTCACTCGCGCACCGAATCCGCGGATCGCGAATTGTCTGGCAATACCCCCGCGCCCACCAGAGCTGGACCCCATCTTCCGAGCTCGACTTTTGCGTCTCGCCTTCGACTACGTTTTGCCTCTGTTCCAGGTCGTCGACGAGCGTCGATTTCTATCCGAACTGAAAGCGCACCCTCACGACCGTACGGACGCTTACTCGCCGTTCATGCTCAACATCCTGCTGGGGATAGGCTGTCGGTACTTGGACCCCGAGGAGGATTTTCCGCGCGAGGTGTGCTCCGACCTCAACGATTCTTCAACAAAAGGCGATGTCTTCATCAATTACGCTCGCTTTTGCCTAGACTCCGAGTGGAATTGGCCAAAGATCTCGACACTCCGCGGCCTCGTTTGTCTGGCACTGTATCTCACAGGGCGGGGCATGGATGGGTTGGCTTGGCTGTACACAGGAATGAGTAGCCTGGTTGCTGAAAACTTTGGCCTGCACCTCTTGATCGCGCATTTGCCAAACGCGCGAGCTACCGTGGACGAGGAGCTTGTAATAGCTCGGCGTGATGCCTTCTTTGCCATCTTCTCCAATGAAGTGTAAGCATCTTCCTGCTCACCCTCAAGACGTCTTGCCCCCGCAGCTCACAGCCTTGACTCGCAGGCTGCTGGCAATGCACATAGGCCGAAACTCAAACTTTCGTCCCGACGAATTCGATCAAGTTCCGGGCCCTATCGATCCTTCTGCCGACTTCGACCCCCCTCTGTACCGTTCCTCCGTGTTTCATTGGTCCTCCAAGCTGGCGACAATAGCAAACAAAGTGCTCTCGCGAGTCTACGTCAAGCGAGGCGAGGCCCTCGCCGCTCGGAAACAGGAGGTCCCGAGCTTGCACCTAGAGCTTCAAACTTGGTACCATGCCCTTCCATCGCACATCAAAGTCGCTTCTAGCGATACCGTTAAGGCGCCTTCTCCGCTGCTAATTGGTGCGCATGCATTGCTTACTGCTCTCAGTGCCTCCCAACAGTCCCTGTTCTTTCACTAACCAACCTAGGCACATTTTTAGGACTCAACATTGTCTATTGGCATATTCTGTTGTACCTGCATCGGCCCTTCTTCTCTCGATGCGATGGCCATGCAACCGGCACTCCATCCTCCACCGAAAAGTGCTTGCTTGCGGCTTCCCACATCGTTCGACTTGTGAAAATTCAACGAAAATGCCACGGGATTCGCTGTGTTCACCCAGCTTTTGTGCAGTAAGTCAAGACAGAGCGGATCTTCTTTGGTCCATCATCGTCGGAGGCTGATTTGGTGAGCTATCATAGAGCACTGTTTTCTGCTGGCACCATCCTAGCACTCTCGTCAACACAACGCGGCATTTCTCCGACGCTTCAGCAGGACAAAGAGCGCCAAGAGCATTCTGCGAGGGATCTCAAACTGTTGGTAAAAGTTCTGAAGGAGATTGGGTGCACCACGTGGTCATCTGCAGCAACCTCTGCTGATGTTCTAGAAGGTGCGCAAACCCCTCTTTGGGTCTATGCTTGCGTGCGCTTGGTGCTAACAAATTTGCGAAAATTGCAGCCCTCACATCCACGGCCCACCCTGCAGCGATGGAAACATCCACAGCCACCAGCACTGTACAACCATCAGATACGCCACTCCTCCCTGGTGCTACTATCAACTCTGCATTGGACGACTTTTTGTCACTACATGCCGTAGCCTTCTCTGAGCAGATGTTTCCCTCGTGGGACTTTCAATTTGATTGGCAGCTTGACACCACTGGGCACAGTGATCTCACCTTCAACGGTTCTGGCAACCTGATGTTGTCAGGTGATGATGCTCTGCGATGGTAGGAACTCAATGACACTGTTGAAACACATATATGCGGGTTCAATGTCAGGTTAGACCTATTGCTTTCCTCTCAAAGCTTGTGTTCTCTATGACCCCCCATGGCTGTATTGTCGCCGCTTGACTACTGGCCCCGGCAGCTCAACCAATCGATGCGCCGTCACTCCCTGTAAGAATCTTGAATCAACCCCTATTGATGAAGGGGTTAGCCAAGCCTGAAACGAGCAACCTTGTTCGCTCTTCTTCGATTTCGAACAGCTTTTTGTCATGAATGAGATTCCAGCCGCCTTCTTGAGTCTGGACTTGCGCGCCTCGGTCTTCGCGGCGCGCCACCGGCTCCGCTCCTTCCGCTGTGCCTCTTCTCTTTCTTCCCTTTCCTCTTCGTTCGCCGGCCTCGAAATCTCGACCTCATTCCCAACTCCTCACCTTCCAGTATCGACTATCGACTATAACTACATCCGTCGCACCAATTCAAGCCTCCTCAAGCTCGCTCCTAGGCTTACCCGCTCCTCTGACTTAGCTTCCCCAGTCCTGTAGCTCGCTTCTCTTTTTCTCCTGTCTGCAACTCGAATCTTGTCACAAATCACATTCTTGCACTGGTTTGTCAGCCCTCGTTTCTCGTGAAAAGTCCTTAGACCCTCTCTCGAAGTCGTCCCTCATCCCTCGCCCTCGTCTCGACCTCCTACGGCCGGCTCAGCCTCCTATCTACGCCCTTTATGAAAGGACCACGCCCTCGATGTCGTAGTGGAGATCGAGACAGTGGCAACCTCACGAAGTGAAACGGGCCGAAAGGAGACGGCACGACGTGTCGAGAAGCAACGACGCGGCGCAGAGCAGGCTAGGAGGAGTTGACAGCGAGCTGGAAGATAGCGGTGGTCGGACTTCGAGCGGTAAAGCGAGTCGATAACCAGATCAACACCCAGGAGAGCACAACGAGAGCTCAATGCGAGGTGGAATGCGGAGTCGAATATGTGACTCGAACGCGAGGTGAAAGCACGAGGCGCTGCTCACAACGGACCCAAAAGGTAACGCTGAATCAGGACTACCTTGCAATCAAAGAGAGAGCAGCAGATGAAGCTGGAGTCGATAGAACGACCACGAGATGCGATGAGGCGGAGATACGATGATAAAAGATGATGATGAACCCAGAGGGAGCAAGCGCACGCGCCGTCAGATTTTTTTTTTTGTATCTAGCCTGATTAGATTTCACATATTCGGTTTATCTACGCAAAATCACTGTTTCTTGAAAAGGGAAGTTGGACTTTTACAAAGTCAAAGCCACTAGCTCCATGCAGCCCTCACCTTCACAGAACCACCAACGATGTGGGTCCAAGAGGCAAGTATCAACTACCCTTCCTATTCCTAAGTAGTAGAACAGGCAAAAAGAGAGAGAGAGAGAGAGAGAGAGAGAGAGAGAGAGATTTGTGGGGACAGGAGAAGAAAGGTAGGGGAGAGATGGGGAAAAGAGGAGAAGACCAGAAAGAAAACTCAGATGTGAAGACAAACTTGGGAGAAAGGTCACATCAACTGTTCCAGAAGCTCGTCGTCTGGCAGACGTCGAAGTCGGAATTTGAGATGCGAGTAGACCTCGCGAGCAAGCAAGTAGGGAGTCGGTAGAGGAATCTGATCCTTGTGCCGATGCCAGCGCGCAAGGTAGAGCTTGTTGAAAGCGATTGCGAGAACGACCCGAACAACGATGTAGGTCCGAGAGTTGCGATCTCCGCCACGCACGCGAGGAAGACCAAGCATGATCTGCGGAGAGTCCACTGTGCCCGACTGGAATTCGTCTGCCTGACCGAGTGAAACTCTCAGTAGCTGCAAGACCAGACTCCAGTACTCAAGTGAATGTTCACATTCGAAGAAGAAATGCATGAAGGTGTCTCGTTGCCCACAGTGTGGACATCCATCCGAAGTAGCGTGACCATGATGCCATTGAAGAACGCAAGTTGGGGTCGCACCAAAGATCAACTTCCAGTGTACGTCTTTTTCGTCCGCTGTCGCCCATTGACTGTTCAACCAGAGCCAGAACTGATGCTTCTGCGCCTTCGTCAGATCCGTCGGCCATTTGAGTAGGGTACCGTCATCCATTGAAGGGTAGCGATTCTCGTTGATGAAGTGTCGAAGGGCTTTGATCGTGTAAGGGCGAGTCGTTCCAAGGAACGAATATGTGCAGGGTCGAGGGAATTGGCTGTCGACAATGATGGTTCGGACCGGGGCGGGCTGAGGCAGGAGAGGCTCTATGGGAGAGCGAGCACTCACAGCTGCCCACAACCTCCCCAACAGCGTGTCTGGTTGTGGTCGAGGATGCACAGGTTCCCCAGTCGTTTGCGGTCTCCAGTAAAGGTCGATGATTGCCCCATATTTTTGGAGCTGCTTGCGCACCTCGTCTGACAACCCATGGGGGTGAAGTGAAGGCAAGGTGGGCGGTATGACCATCACTTCGTTCGACTGGAGGAGCTCTGGGAACACATGGGGCAGGTTCTGTCGAGCGACATTGATAACCTTCGTCCACCTCGCATGGCGTGCACGGCGCGGCGAAGCAATCAATGTCGACCAAATAGACATTTCATCCGGATAGGTCTGTCTCTAGCTGAGTCGTGCGAGGTCAGCCCAGATTGGCTCAAAGCCATGTGCGACGCAGTCCCAAAAGCGAATCGCCATCGAGCGGACAATGTCCTCAATACTCAGCAAACCCAGTCCTCCCAGGTCGCGGCGGAGAAAAACCGCCTTCTCCGTGACAGGTCGAAATGACTCGCTTTGCCAAATGAAGGAGATGAGAGCTTGCTCAAAGGCGTAGACGAACGTGATAGGCGGGATGTCGAAAGAGAGCAGGTGAATGACCTTCGAAGTGACATACGAGTTTGCGTACATCGCTCGAGCTCGAGGGGAAACATGTCGTGCCGATGCAGCCGCAAGGCGAGCCTTCGCCCGATTGAGTGTCGAGCTCCAGAAGAGCTAGAGATCGCCGTCGATGGAAACAGGATAACCAGCCCAAGTCATGCCCTCACCACCGCGAACGGTAGCGACCACGTTTGTCCTTTCGTCTTGGGCCCATCCCGGGCCGAGGGGAAGGGCGGTTGTCTTGGCGGTGTTTGAGCGCCCGTTCGTAGCCAAGCGCCAGTCGACGGCGAGACCCGCCAGTAGACCGAGGGCGGCCGGCGACGAGACGAGCACAATCGCATCGTCCGCAAAGGCCAGATGGGTGAGGATTGTAGCCCGGGTCGGAAGAAGAACTGCACACAGATCAAGGGCAATTTTCCTCCTCACCAGAGCATCGAGATGGGGTTGAAAACACACGTTCCAGACAGGGCAACTCACCGGGTCTCCCTGACCAAGGCCACAAAGCATGTGCACGACGCCCGTGAGGTATCCATTGATGATGTAGCGAAGCGACACTGATCCGTAGATAACGCCAAGGAGACCAAGGAAGCGTTCCGGCGCTCCTATCGCTCGAAAAACGCTGATAATCCAGTCATGATCAACCAGATCGTAAGCGCTTTCTTGATCAAGCGACAGAAGAGCCGAGTCAGCAAGGTCAAGAGTACGGATTTGTAGCTCAAAACTAAACAGGGGGGTCCGAGCTCATTCCTCACAGCCAACTGTGCCATGTCGAACCACACCTTCCTCTGCCACTCCCCAAGTCCAACTAGACCTCCAACCACAAACACAGACTTGATCCAAAACAGGGATGATCCAGTAGGGCGAAATAACGAATGCGAGAGGTGTTGAACCAATGAAGAAGGAACTCGTTTGAACCAAAGAAAGAGCGCATACAGTCGCTCGTGTCAGGAGTTGGAGGCGCCCAGATCCTTACATTACCTGACACTTTCTGGGAGGAAGCAGCCGCCTACTTTGTCTACTGCAAGAACCGATGCCATCATTCCGCTCTTGTTGACAAGACTGCCGAATTATTCACATGGGCCAGTCAAGGACCAACGCCTTGGTCTTGCACCCCTTTGGCTGCACAGCATGGCTCACCGCCGCACCCGACCTCCGCAAGAAGCTCGATCCGAAAGCCACCCGGGTCGTCTTCACTGGCTACGACCTCGCTTCCAAAGCCTTCCGTTTCTACGACCCATCGACACGCAAGATTGTACTTGGCAGGAACGCCAAATTTTTGGACTCGGACTTCTCCGCCCTGCGCAACAACCAATCCGCCACTGAATGCGAGGACGTTCCAGAATCCGTCGTTCTGTCCTCCGTTGAGGTACAACCTCAAGCCGTTGCCAAGAACTGGACCCCGCTAGTAAGGTCGGCGCAGATGGACGTTTTATGACCTGCTGATAACTCTGTCCTGAGCGCCGCTGACGCCTCCGAAAGGATGTCTTGCGGAACCTTACTTAATCCCACAGATGCTTCGTCGTCGTCATCGCGCGCCTCCTCACCACCCGCGTCCGAGGCGGCCTCAAGGGCCTCAGGGTCGCCCGACGACTCATCCATCGACTACTCTGTCTCGTTGCCGTTGCCCTCAGAGTCGCGCGCCTCCTCACCGCCTGCCTCCGTACCGGTCTCCGAGGCCTCAGGGTCGTCAGTCACCTCTTCCACCAATGACTCCGACGATGTCAGGGACGGGATTGCTGAGCCGTAGGCAGCAGGCGATAGCGAAGATGACGGGACGAGATGCGGGATTGATGTAGTTGTTCTCGCAAGAACAAGGGCAGTGGCCAAGGGGACCGGAGGTTAACTGGGGGAGTTGACTATGAGATCAAGATTGCAGAAGAAAGACAAGAGTGATTTCTACCCAGAAGCCTTATTTATAGTTGCAGGAAAAGTCCATGGAAAGCGATAGAAACTCATGGAAGCAAGTCAAAGCCAAAGGAAGCGATTGAGGCGCAAGATCATAGAAGCAACTGGAAGCTCCTAGAAAGTTCCCGGCGCTGAGTAAGCATGCTGCGCAGTGGCGCTGCGCTCAAACCTCGGACTGCTGATTCGTGACATCACCCCCGGGTTTAGGGACGAGCTCCGTTGAGTCCCTGGATGTGTTCAGCCCCAGGCTTGTGAGGATGCGCGGTGTGGGATTCAATGACAAGAGAGTCGTCATCATCGAAGTTGGCAGCTGAGACCCATTGACGATCTTGAGGGCCGTATCCTGTCCAATCAACGAAGTACTCGAGGCCTCTTGAACGATGATTGTTCCTTGAGTCAAGAATTTGTTCGACTTGATATTCTTCTTCGCCATTGATGATTTCGGGAGGCGGTGGAGGGTTGGAACGTCGAGACGCGAGACTGTTGGCTTGGTAAGGTTCGAGGAGCGAGACATGGAATACGGGATGGATCTTCATGGACGCCGGTAGTTCAAGCTTGAAAGCCGCTGGGCTGATGATTCGTTGAATTCGGAACGGACCCAATTTGTAAGAGTCGAGTTTGGATGAGGGCCGAGAGGTTTGGATATTTTTTCGATTGAGCAGGACTTCATCGCCGATCTTGAACGGTGGGCTTGGCCTCCTTTTAAGGTCGGCAAAACGAGCTTGAGTTTCTTGAGCTTGCGAAATTTGTGTGCGGGCGGTTTCCTGGACAGAGTGAAGATGCTGAAGATACCTAGGGACATCGGTCACAAAAGAATCACGGAGAGAGACTTTTAGACGAGGATGATAACCATGAGTAACGTAGAATGGGGAGGCGCCAATAGACGAGTGGAAGGAATCGTTGTAGGCGAATTCAGCGAGAGGCAGGAGTTCGGACCAATTGGTCTGCAGATAATCGCAGAAGTGTCGGAGATAGTGTTCGAGAGTCTGGTTCGTTCGTTCGGTCTGGCCATCGGATTCAGGATGAAAAGCGGTTGATAGATTCGGTTTGAATTTGAGCATGGCCAGAAATTCCGACCACCATTTGGAGGTGAATGTGGCTCCACGGTCGGAGACAATATCCGTTGGAAGACCATGGAGTTTGAAAACGTGAGTGAGGAACGTCCAAGCCAGGTCGCGAGATGAGTCGGTCTTGTGAGTCGGGATGAAATGCGCTTCTTTGGTGAGTCGATCGACAACGACTAGGACACAGTCGAATCCTGGGGATGGAGGCAGATCGACAATGTGATCCATAGAGATCGACGACCAGGGCTTGGAGGGGATTGGTAGGGGTTGAAGGTGGCCATGCTTGCGATGATGGGTTGGTTTGTTTCTTTGACAGCTGTTGCAGGTCTTGACATAGTCGTTGATGAATTGTCGCATGCCAGGCCAGGTATAGTTTCGATCGAGAAGTTCAAAGGTTTTTACTTGACCAGGATGACCCGAGAGGAGAGAGTCATGGGCTTGGGCAAGCAGTTTAACTTTGAGAGGTTCGGCGTTTGGAATGTAGATCTTGTCATGATGTAGCAGGAGATTGTCTTGAAGCTTGAAGTAAGGGTGGAGCGAGGAGTCGTGATTGAGGTCGTTGAGGATTTGTTTCGAGACAGGGTCTTGCGAAAGATGAAATTTGATGAGATCAGCAATGTCAGAGGGTGGTGAGAATTTGACAAGGCTTGCGGCGAGAGTGTGAGGGCGAAGGAGAATTTGCCCCGGCTGTTCAGAGAGGCCTTTCCCCCTTCCGAGAAATCAGGACGATGAGAGAGCATGTCCGCCTTGTTGTTCTTCGAGCCAGAGCGATATTCGATGGTGTATTTATGATGGTTGACGGTTTCCGACCAGCGAGCTTGCCGACGCGTGAGTACCCTCTAGGTCTGGAAATATTGCAGGGCGGCGTGGTCGGTGTAGATTTTGAACGGGTTTTGAGAGCCTTCGAGATAGTGCCGCCAGATTTTGATGCATTCGACGATTGCCAGAAGCTCCTTGTCTTGAATTTCGTAATTCTGTTCGGCGGGTAACATCCTGCGCAACATGAAGGCAACAGGACGTAATTGGCCGTCAGTGACTTGAGAGAGAATCCCAGAAATTGCGTAGTCGGATGCCTCTGTTTCAATGATACTGGGGAGCAAGGGGTTGAAGTGGCACAGAATTGCGCCAGAGGTGAAGAGTTGCTTGAGTTGATCGAGAGAAGAGAGCGCGGAAGAGTCGAGAACAAAAGGAGTGTTTTTCTTGAGGAGTTGTGTGAGAGGAGCGATGACCCTTGAGTAGCCTTTGATGAACCGTTGATAGAAGTTGCAGAAGCCAAGAAATTGTTGAAGTTCCTTGAGAGTGGTTGGAGTGGGCCATGAGGTGATTGCTTTGACTTTTTCTTGATCTTAAACGACTGTGCCAAAAGGGAAGGTACCTTCAAGAGGCTGAGTCTGGGAACCCTACTAGAGATTGTCATTGTGTACACCACACTTGTAAGGGTGCTATCAACTCAGGCATGTGGAGATCGGCGGATGAGAACTTAGGTGCGCTCGGACCTCTGGCTCTTGGACTGAGGCTTTGCTAGAGACTAGATACAAAAAAAAGACACCCGAGGCCGCGACTAGCGCGGCTCTCTCTCTCTCTTTCCCTAATGTTCCCAATCCTCTCTACCTGGCATCTCCATTTGCTCACTACGCTGCTCCTTATAGTTTAGAAGCCCCAACTGAGCTACCAGCCAAAGGACACGCAAGCTTCCACGACTTTCCATTGCCCACCTCCGCGAACGTTCACCCCGGCCATCCCTCTCTGGCCCGCGCCGTCATGTCCTCGACTCTATCACCCGACCTGGAGGAAGGCATCAAACACCTTCTGACCCAAGTCCTCGACTCTCGTGATCGTGAACGTGAAAGTCGTCCACCGCCATCGTCCCCAACCACCGCGCCATCCGACAACATTGTCGCCGCGCCACGTGTCCCTGCCGCCAGTTCGGTCACGTTCGAGGCGGTCAACAGACTCAAAGCCGACACTACCTACCCACGTTGGCATCGTGCACTAAAAGTGTTAGTGCCCACTCCCATCTTTGCGTACCTTCAGACGGGGAACCTCCCGGCTGAATGGTCCGATGCCCTTCAGACACAATGGAAAGATTACGTGCAAAGCGTGCTCTTTAACTCGCTCGACCCATCGCTCCAAGTCGTCTTTCAAGAAGACAAAACCCCTCACAAGCTCTACACACAATTGAGGGATCGCTACTTGCCACGGGACGCTCAGGCTTACGCCAAACTCATCAAGCGTGACAGGTAACGTCCGCTGGAATGGACGTTGACTACACGTGAGAGGAGGGGGCATCGAGGAGAGTCGGCTGGGGCGTCGGCAGTTGGCGGAGAGTCGATCGAGGAGGAGTGTCAATCGGAATGCTCGTGGGAATTCAAGTGTAACGGACTTTATGCCAACAAGATCGGTAAAAGAGAGGGAGGGGTAAAGGTCAAGACGTCAAGTGGACCAGGCTCCGGCAGAAGGTGTCTAAAACCAAAGGGGAGACTGCTACCCAAGCACGGAGGGGATTTAGCCAAACTATCCAAAGAGGTGGCCTCAGGGGAAAAAGGATTGCTCGCGGGAGCACTGGTAAAAACCCTGAAGCCATGCCTTGGCTAACAAAAAAACAAAACAAAACAAAGAGATTGCACTCCACACGAATTGAACAAGCGACCTCCAAGTGCGCACTCTCATGCCTTACGACTACACCCTCGTATCCAATGATGCTTGAACCCAAAACCACTGAGTCATGTTGACTCTGCAAGCATATGGCCTTCACTTTCACTTCACCTCACTTCACCTCACTTCACTTCACTTCGAAATTGCCCAACCGCACCACCCCTTTTGATCTTACAAGTGATACAACAACAACTACTACAACATGCAAACTGGAGACCCCGAGTCCCTGCCGGGGGCACCGCCACCACCGGTGTCCGCCCCACCGACCGTCCCAATTGGGATGGAGAAGACGCAACTCACCAATGTTGTTGGCCAGAACCAGACCTATGCCGCTGCCACCACCGCAACGATCACTTCCAAACAGACACCTGAACAACAAAAACAACAAGAAGCATGCTCACAGGCCCTGCCCGGCATCATGGCAGCGATCCAAGCTGTCCCCAGAAACTGCACGGACCGCTGGGTTCAAGCCATCTTTGCGACCAAGGACTACCCGTCTACAGCGGCTACATCGCTCAAGTTCTCAGCCTTAAACGCCACCCGAAACATCGTCAACCCCTTCAACCATGCCCTCGAAGTCACTCTTTCCCACCAGAGCTCGTCCAAGGCTTCCGTCAAGGACAAGGGGGACCTCGTGGCATGCGTCCAAAGCTTGCTGTTGCCCAACATGCCAATCTGCTTCGACACTGATGTCCCCTTCCCCGAGGGATTCGAAGCTTTCACGCCCCAGATCATTGGGCTTCAACACTCTTTGAACTTGCGCGCCGGGGCCATCCACCATTGCATCATGGTCGGGTTTGCATCGGCCGAGGCATGTGATGCGGCGCTTGCGACACCCCCAACGCTCACCTGGCACTCAGCCAAGGCACGCTTCGCCAAAGCGCACCACTTCCACCGCAACATGGTGGAGCTACGCATCAACGTTGGTGTCTCTGGCGTGCCTCCCAAGGACGCCATAGTCTCCGCTTTCCAATCCCTGGTTGAAGA
Organism: Microbotryum intermedium; assembly: GCA_022702645.1. Classification (NCBI taxonomy): domain Eukaryota; kingdom Fungi; phylum Basidiomycota; class Microbotryomycetes; order Microbotryales; family Microbotryaceae; genus Microbotryum; species Microbotryum intermedium. Next base: position 379,021 of record JAHWDX010000005.1, on the reverse strand, counting down.
TCTGTCGAGCAAAGGGCATGTGTGCCAACTCATGCAGGTTTTGCGCGAATCAACGTCGACAACGCCACTGCCTACGCTCACACGGTTGGTGACTTCTTGGCCTTTGTTCACTTTGATGATGCATCCTTGTTTCTGTCAACGACAAGTCTCTACATTAGGATCCGAGTTCAAATCCAGTACCATCCTTCCTTCCTCTTTGGAGGGTTGGCTTGTTCTTGACTCTGAGGATATGACTAAATGGAAGAATGGCAGGATGTTTCTACTTGATTGGGATCACCATCTTACCCTGGCTGCAGTTAATTGGGCCTGCCATCTAATCAGGGAGGCGGGGCATTTCTAGCAGATTATTTATTGCTTGAGCAACACTTCTTCTCCTTCTCTCTTCATTTGCTCTCGCATTGAAGACTGACTGAAGTGTCGTTCAGATTTATATAAGCGAGATACATAGTGGATCACCCACTAGCAACAATAGGTTATGAGCCTTACAAGCCTAGCTGCTACGCTCCCAGAGTCATTGTCTTTGGACAACAACAAGTCTTCCCTCATTTGACTCAAGACTGCCTCTGATTATCCATCATGGTACAAGCATCTTTCGGTCTACATGAAGCGGGCAAAGTTGTTCAACATCGTTACTGGAGTCAAAATTCGTCCTCTCCTCGACTTTGCAAGCCAAGATGACATAGACAAATGGGACGAACGCGATCAATGGTGCCAAGAAAACATTCTCAATACTATTGACATCACCCTCCAAGGCGCGCTCGCCTACACTGAGACGTCAGCCGAGATGTGGACGATACTTGAGAACAAGTTCAGGAAGCGTGGTCACAACGTGCTCTACACTGGTCTCATCAGATTACTTGCCACCAAGTACATCGAAGGTCAAGACATGGATGCGCACCTAACCAAGTTGCGTATGTGCTACGAGGAGCTCGCAAAGATCGGCAAAGCCATTTCCGACGAGTACCTCTGCATCTTCATCCTCAACTCCTTGCCCGAATCCTGGAGCAATGTCAACATGTGGTTCGAACAAGCCCATGCGAATCCTGACGACGTCGTTACCTCCACTCAAGTCATTGGTCAGATCAAGAACGAAGCGCAACGTCGACAGACTGCCGCCATCTCGGTCAACTCGAACCAAGTGATCACCAAGTCCAACGCCGGTGCGCTGGCCACTTTGCAGCCCCTCAAGTGCACGCATTGCAACAAGAAGGGACACATCGCTGCGGACTGCTACAAGAACCCCAACAACCCCAACAACCGTTTGGACAAGTCAAAGGGGTCTCCCAAGTTGAAGACGAACAAAGCTGCAGTAGTCTCTGAGCCGATCTCATTCTCGGTTCAAGTTGCCAACTCCGTTACGACTCGAGTCATGCGCTGGATTATCGGTTCTGGTGCTGCTCATCATCACACTGGCGATCGTTCGTCGATCATCGATTTTGTCGCTCACCCTCTCTCAGTCGAGACTGCATCGGGTCAGCGTGTCGTCTGCCCCGGTTACAGCACGGTCATCCTCGAGGCTACCTCAGGTCAAACCATTCATCTCAAGAACATCTACCATCTCCCTGGTGCGACGACTGGCCTCATCTCAGTCCGAGTGATCACATTGCTTGGGTTCAAGGTCGCTTTTGGTATCAACGGTCTTTGCAAGGTCTCCAAGGGTAACACCGTTGTCGTCAGCACTTGCCCAGACACGGCGTACGAGCTTGACATCAAGATGATCAAAGGAGTTTCAGTGACTCGCTCTACGGTCAGCGCCCCTCTGATGACTTGGCATCGTTGTCTTGGTCATCTTCCGGTTTGCGCCATCCTCGATATGGTACGCATCGGTGCAGCTGAGGAACTTGACCTCAGTGACAAGACTGTGCACGACTGCGACACCTGTCTGTATGCCAAGTCCGAGCGTTCATCTTTCAAAGGTCATGGTTCTGCCTCTGCCGTTCTCGAGCGCGTTTCCATCGACCTCGGTTTTGTTCAGGAACCCAATCACGCCGGTTGCACGGTCTATCTTGCAATCGTTGATCAATTCTCCTGCGGCAAATGGTGCTTCTCACTTTCGTCCAAGACTTCAATCAAGGTTCTGAAGACGTTCAACACCTTCAGACTCAGTGCGGAGAAGATGACCGGCAATTCCATCCGTTTTGTTCGTTCCAATAATGGAGGTGAGTTTACTTCCAAGGCCTTCATCGACTACTTCAAGAGTCATGGAATCACGCACAAATGCACAGCACCGTACACCCCCGAGAACAACGGACAGGTCGAGCGCTTGAACGGATCTCTCATGAATACCGTCAAGGCCATGCTCCATGACTCGAAGCTGCCTCACTCGTTGTGGTTGCTTGCCATGACAAAGGCCACCTACATCCACAACTGCACGGGTGTTACTCGACTCGGAGGAAAGACACCTTTCGAGATCATTCATGGCAAGAAACCCCAAATTGGTCATCTCAAACCGTTTGGTGCCATTGCCTTCGTCCACATCGACAAAACTCTTCGTAAGAAACTTGATGACAAGGTCAAGCAAGGTATACTTGTGGGCTACTTGGACTACAACTACATCGTTTGGTTCGAGGATACCGAGACCACCACCGTCACTCGTCACTGCTCGTTTGGTTGCAAAGAACTTGACAAGCTCGAACTTGCCAACAATTCGGATGAGGACACAGATGAGTACACTCCCTTGTCTCCAGTTCCCCACACTCTGGCACAGGTCCCTGAGGTGGAAGAGCAACCATCGCGCCCCGGCACTCCCGAGGGCTACCGTTGTGTCCAGGTCGGCCGCAACCCTGGTCGTTTTGAGGAGATCATCCCTGAGAACATTCTCAACTCTCGTCTTCATCCTCGTGCTGCGCATTTCATTGGTCCTGCCTCAACCTGCGACATCATCTGCTACGGCGTTTTCGAAGTTCCGGACAACGAACCTGTGGTCGACGAAATCTGGGGGGGGAGTCTCTCTGTTTGGCGATCAAAACCCAAGGGTCAGTCATTCCAACATCGTTTGAAGAAGCGATTTCCTTGCCCGAGGCGGAGCATTGGATCGGCGCCATCAACTTGGAGCTTGCCTCTCTCAACGCTCATCAAGTGTTCAAGGTCGTCGTGCTTCCTTGTGGCGCCCGTGCTCTCGGTTCCAAGTGGGTCTTTACTCTCAAGAAGGACGCAGCTGGTCGAATCGTTCGCTACAAGGCTCGTCTCGTCGCTCAAGGCTTTGCTCAACACCTGGGTATCGATTTCACTGAGACCTTCGCTCCTGTTGCTCGCATGAGTACCATTCGTTTCCTCATCGCTCTTGCCACTGCTCACGGACTCAAGCTTAAACAGTTTGACTTTGACACCACATTCCTCAACGGCAAGATGACCGATGATGTCTACATGAAGGCGCCCAAGGGATGGTCTCTGCAACCTGGTCAGTGTTTGAAGCTCATTGCATCCATGTATGGCACCAAGCAAGCACCTTGCGAATGGAACACCACTCTCGATCGTCTCATGGTCGAGAAGAACTGGTCCAAGTGCGAGTCGGACGCCTGCCTCTACTCCAAGACCGACAATTGAGGTTACATCATTGTCACTTTTTACGTCGACAACGGCTTGGTCGCCGCTACCTCTCAAGAATTGATCAAGACCAAGATTGGGCAACTTCAAGCTGTGTTCCAGTTGAAACGACAAGGTGCAGTGTCCCTCTTTCTCTCTCTTGAAGTCCTTTGCAAAGAACAATACTGTCTTCTACACCAATCTCGTTACATCAAAGATATCCTCAAACACTTTGGATTCGATTTGGTCAAGACGAAGGCAACCCCCATGCTCAACAAGGAGGATCGCACAGTTGACACTTCTGCCACGCTCGATGATCTTCACATGTACCAGTCCATGGTCGGCGCTCTTCAATACGCCGCTCAGATGACTCGTCCCGACATCGCTGCCGCAGTTTGCGCCGTCACCCAACGTCTTGCTACTCCCACCGAGAATGACTTGCTTGCCGTCAAACGCATCTTTCACTACCTCGCTGGAACCATCGACTTCGGATTGTGCTACCAACTCAATGCCTCTACCGATCTTGTAATCTACTCTGACGCCAGCTGGGCAAGCGACTTTGTCAATCGTTGATCAGTTGGGGCTTTTGTCACCTTGTTTGGAGGGGCTGCAATCTCTTGGCAGTCCAAACAACAGTCGCTCGTCGCCACCTCTACTACCGAGTCCGAGATTCTTGCCGCATCTATGGCTACCAAGGAGGCGGTCTGGCTTCGACAAGTTGCCACCAATCTCTACGTCCCTCAGCAATTGGCAACAATCATCCATGAGGACAACCAGGCTACCATCAAGATTGCCAACAACCCTGCGCATCATGTGCGTACCAAGCATTTCAGTGTTGTTCATCATTTCGTTCGCGAGGGAGTTGGCTTCGGTGAGGTCAAGCTCGTCTACTGCGACACGGACTCGATGGTCGCCGACACACTCACCAAAGGTCTCGGTTGTACCAAGTTCGAGCGACATCGTCAATCAATGGGAATGGTTCAGCTTTCGAACATCGGAACCAGGGGGAGTGTCAACGACAAGTCTCTACATTAGGATCCGAGTTTGAAGAGGAAGGAAGGATGGTACTGGATTTGGAGGGTTGGCTTAGTTAAACAATGGACTGATCCGATGCAGAGCCAAACATCATATAAGGAACAGCGCAGTGAGCAAATGGAGATGCCGAGTAGAAAAGGATTGGGAACGTTTGTAATGTATTACACTAACCTATAAGGGACAGCGCAGTGAGCAAACGGAGATGCCAAGTAGAAAAGGATTGGGAACATTAGGGAAAGAGAGAGAGAGCCGCACTAGTCACGGCCCTCGGGAGGTCTAGCACGGTCTAAGTCCAAAGGTCAGAGGTCCGAGCGCGCCTAAGTTCCCATCCGCCAATCTCCGCATGCCTGAGTTGATAGTGCCCCTACAAGTGTAATGTACACAATGACAGAACAGAACGGGCGCGCCGAGCGACTCAACCGATCGATCGTCGAAGGCGTCTTGGCTCTGCTCCACAATTCCGGCCTCCCTGCTCACCTCTGGGAAGAAGTGACGCAGTACTATCTGGACTGCAAGAACCTCACGCCACATGCAGGACTCAATGGCGACATCCCCGATGCAATCTGGCACGGCGAACCACAGGATCTCTCCCGACTTCGCACGTTCGGCTGTCGCGCCTGGGCCACCATGCCACAACACGAACGCACCAAGCTCGAGCCTAAGGGGACCCCACTGATCTTTGTGGGTTATGATCTTCATGCCAAGGCCTATCGACTGTATGACCCTGACATGCAGTCTATCCGCATCAGTCGCAACGTCACGTTTATCAAGACCGAGTTCCCTGCGGCGAAACGACACATTTGCGCTCCCACGAAGCCAACTATTGTTCACACCATGGTCTTCCAGCCCGTACCCGTCAAAGTGCCTGCCCACCCCGCGGTCCCAGCGACCACATCATTGTCATCGTCATCTGCCGCGTCCTCGATCGCACCATCGCGAGCGCCCTTGCCAACTACGTCCGCATCGTCCGACACTGCCTCCGACTCAGAGATCGACACACCTTGCCCGTCACCACATGAACGCCTCGCCGCCGCGCCTCCTGCACCGCCATCGCCGCTATCAGACGACTCCACCGACGAACTCGATCTCATCGCTAGCAATGATGCTTCCGAACCCAACACCATGCACGACGCTGCCACCACCAACGTCCTCCTTGAGTCGCCCCCATTCTCTGACGACGATGATTCGGATGACCCGATCGCACTGCTATCTCAAGTGTTCCAGTCTATCGCCGACAACGCCTCGCTCGATGCTTCTCAGGTGCTCGCCTACGTTGCCAGCAACACCTCGCTTGATACCCCACTCGACATGCTCCCATCCCGCGACGCCGACCCGACTCACTGGCACCAAGCAATGCGATCCACACACGCTGAGGAATGGCGAGGCGCCGCCATCGACGAGTTCGAATCGCTCCTTAACGAGTACAACGTCTACACAGTCCTTGATCTGGCCGCTCTGCCCGAGGGTGCCAAACTCTTGAGCTCCCACTTTGTCTTCCGCACCAAACGTGACCAGTTTGGAGACGTCAAATCTCGTAAAGTACGTCTCATCGCAAATGGCAACACTCAGCACCCCGGTGTCGACTTCAAGGAGCGTTTCTCGCCGGTCGTTCGCTTCACATCAATCCGAGCCCTCATAGTGATCGCCGTCCTGCGCGGCTACAAGATCCACCAAGCCGACGTCAACAAGGCCTACTTGCACGGCAAGCTCGATCAGCCTCTCTACATGCGACCACCGCAAGGCATCGACTTACCGGGCAAGATTCTCAAGCTTGACCAATCAATCTACGGGCTCAAGCAGGCCGGACGCATCTGGAACGAGGAGATCGATGCGACACTTTGTTCCCTCGGTTACACACCCACGGTTACGGATCAATGCGTATACACAAAGCGACACGGCGAGGACTGGCACTACATTGCGCTCTATGTCGATGACTTGCTCCTCATCGGCCCCTCCGAGGCCAAAATCGAACGCGTGCTTTCCAAGCTCGAGGACATGTACGGCATCAAGCGACTTGGCGACGCAGAGTACGTTCTTGGCATCCAACTCAAGCGTGGTGAAGATGGTTCAATCACCCTCTCTCAGGAGCGCTACCTCCAGGACGTACTTGAACGCTTCGATCTTGCCCTCGCCAAGCCCACCACCACACCCATGCAGAAGAACCTGCTTCTTGAGCTCAATGAATCAACACCTACCAAGCACAAGCGGACGCGCTACCTCCAGGCAGTTGGTTCACTGATGTACGCCGCCCTCGGCACTTGTCCTGATCTTGCCTACGCCGTCAGCTACCTTGCCCAATTTGCCAAGCAGCCCGGACCGATGCACTGGACTGCAATCAAACACGTTCTGCGCTACATTCAAGGTACAGTGTCCTATGGTCTACGGTACACACCTACTCCAGGCCCGCTCTATGGTTACTCCAACTCGAATTGGGGTGCGTGCGTCCGAACTTCAAAGTCGACAATGGGCTACGCGTATTTCCTTGCCGGCGCGACGATTTCCTGGTGCTCAAAGCGATCCTCCCGCGTTGCAGACTCCACCACCGACACCGAGTACATCGCTCTCTCGCAATCTTCCAAGGAGGCAATCCATCTTCAGCAGCTCTTAGAGGAACTTGGAATCCCAAGGACGGCACCAACCCTCATCTATGGCAACAACCAAGGTGCGAACTCCTTGACTCGTAACCCATCCTCGTTTGCAGGCACTCGTCATATTCGCATACGAGAGCACTTCGTTCGCGAGATGGTCAAGAAGCGCGAGATCAAAGTCGAATATATAGCCACAGCCGACATGGTCTCGGACATCCTCACCAAGGCCCTTGAACCGAAGCTCTTTGCTCGACATCGCGAAAATCTAGGCCTCCAAATGCCTGGAGCCTGATAGCGAGGGGGGGTGTCATTGTGTACATTACACTTGTAGGGACACTATCAACTCAGGCATGCGGAGATTAGTGGATGGGAACTTAGGCGCGCTCGCGCTTTGCGCTCAGACCTCTGCCCTTTGGACTTAGACTGTGCTAGACCTCCCAAGGCCGCGACTAGTGCGGCTCTCTCTCTTTCCCTAATGTTCCCAATCCTTTTCTACTTGGCATCTCCGTTTGCTCACTGCGCTGTTCCTTATAGGTTAGTGTAATACATTACGAACGTTCCCAATCCTTTTCTACTCGGCATCTCCATTTGCTCACTGCGCTGTTCCTTATATGGTCGACTCCGACCGGGGATTGATCATCTCGTACCCGCGCACCTCCTGTGCACCTTGGTGGCCTTGGCAAATTTGCGATGGCGGCAACAGCTGTCACCGAGTTTGGCGCTGACGAGGCACACACCGTGAAAATCATCGACTTCGAGTGGGTTTTCACCACCCGCCCGAATCCCGATGCTCCGACTTACTGGGAGGCCATGTCGAGCGAGGAACGGGGGATGTGGCTGTTGGCAATCAAGACCAAGAAGGCCGCACTTGCAGCAAAGGGGATGTTCTCTACAGCCCTCCACCTACCCCCTGGTACACCGATCATCAAGAGCAAGTGGGTCTTGGCAATCAAGGGCGACAGCGAGGGCCGTATTGAGAAGTACAAGGCTCGCCTCGTTGCCCGCGGCGACATGCAGAAGGCCGGTCGTGATTACAAGGAGACTTTCTCGCCGACCGGACGCGCAGCTTCACACCGACTCCTGCTCGGGTTAGCCGTCGAAAACGAGTGGGAAACTTGCCAAATCGACGTGTCTTCTGCATACCTCAACGGCAAGATGGGCAATGTCGTCATTCACATGGAGCTTCTGGACAAGTCCGTCGTTTGCCTCCGCAAAACCCTCTACGGCTTGTGTCAAGCAGGTTGAGAGTGGTACAAGGTCTTCGCAGGATGGATCGAGTCGATCGGTTTTGTTTGCACCGAGAGTGACCACGCCGTTTTCGTCAAGATTGAAGGGGCGCACAAGCTCTTCCTTTCCATTCACGTAGACAATGGCCTGCTGACCGGTGATGGCAACCTCGACGGCTTCATCACACAGCTCAAGTCTTGCTTCAAGGCAAAGAGCTCGGACGAGGCCACCTTCTTCCTCGGCCAACGCATCGTCCGGGAGGGCAAGACGGGTGCCGCAATCGTCCATCAGCCTCACTTCATTTTGTCAATCCTGGAGGACCACAACATGGTGGGATGCAGTTCAAGGCCTACACCGATGTGTCTTTACAAGTCGCGCACCCCAAACTACATTCTGTTCAATGCCTCGACAAAACCGTATCACATGATCATCGGCAAGCTCCTCTTTCTCAGCGGAACCACTTGGCCCGACATCGCCTTCGCTGTGTCAAAGGTCGCGTCACATTGCAACAACTTCTCGCAAGCGGATTGGGAGGCTTTGATGCACATCCTGTGATATCTCCAAGGAACTCGCAACATGGGCCTCCTGTTCCGCAGGTCCGACGCGCCGGGCGCTCCTTTACTCAGGGGCTTCGTCGACGCCAATCACGGAGCGGACCCAGAAACCCAATGAAGTGTCACAGGGTTCGTTTTCCTCTGCGCAGGTGGTGCGGTCTCGTGGATGTCCAAACGACAAGCGCTCATCACCGTCTCTAGCACTGAAGCCGAGTATGTTGCAATGTCGTTTGCCGCGCGCAAGGGGATTTGGCTCTGACGCCTCCTATCCGAGCCGACGAGGCTTCATGGTGACAACCAATCAGCCATTCAGCTTGCAAAACACCCCGCCTTTCATGCTCAAACAAAACACATTGGTATCCACTTCCACTTCATCCGTGACCACATTGCCAAGGGCATGATCGAGATGGTGTGGATTCCCACAAACACAATGGTGGCGGATGTCTTGACCAAGAGGCTTGGAACGCAGAAGCACTGGGATTTTGTACACGCGATGGGTCTGGTGGATGCATCGCGTGAAGGGGTGAGTTGGAAGGAGCGGCAAGCGGTCGAGGAGGTCTGTGCGGCGTACGCGCGAGCGCAAGAGTGCCTGAATAGAATTTGATAGGCCTGATCCCGCGAGCCCCAAACTAGGTCTTTCCCTCATGTTTGGCTCTGCATCGGATCAGGTGTGTAGTTGCGTATTCATGTCTCATTGTGTCTAATGATTAACTCTGATGTGTCATTGTGTACATTACACTTGTAGGGACACTATCAACTCAGGCATGCGGAGATTGGCGGATGGGAACTTAGGCGCGCTCGCGCTTCGCGCTCGGACCTCTGACTTTTGGACTTAGACCGTGCTAGACCTCCCGAGGGCCGCGACTAGCGCGGCTCTCTCTCTTTCCCTAACGTTCTGAATCCTTTTCTACTCGGCATCTCCGTTTGCTCACTGCGCTGTTCCTTATAGGTTATGAGCCTCAACTGACCTACCAGCCAAGGACACGCAAGCTTCCACGACCTTCCATCGCGAACGTTCACCCATTCTGGCCATCCAAGTGTGGCCCGCGCCATCATGTCGTCGACGCCATCCTCCGACATGAACGATCTCAAGACCATTCTACAACAACTGCTACAAGCTCGTCTCAGTGACACTCAACCAACGTCGGGCACGTCATCCCAGGACGACCCTACTCCGCCACGTGTTCCGGCCGCCAGCTCCGTCACGTTCGAGGCGGTCAACAAACTCAAAGACGACACCACGTTTGCAAGATGGGACAGGGTGCTCGAAATGTCAGTGCCTACCCCGGTCTATTGCTACCTTCAGACGGGGAACTTCCCGGCTGAATGGTCTCACGCACTCCAGGCCTCCTGGACGGACTACGTGCAAAGCATTCTATTCAATTCGCTCGACTCCTCGATTCAAATCCTTGTTCAATCCACGAAAACCGAAACCCCACATGAACTCTACATTCGGTTGAAGGATCGTTTCTCTCCTCGGGACGCTCAAGCGTACGCCAAACTCATCGAGCGCTTCTGGTCGATGCCCCAGATCCCCCTCACCTCACAAGCCGAGTTCGATCAACATGTCGACAACAACATCGCCCTTGCTACTGCGATTCATTTGGGAAAAGTTGATATCGAACAAGTCCTCGTTGCCGCTCGTCTGTTCAACAATTTCAACAACGGCCTTAGTGCATGGCGTACAACGTTCCTTCAAATGCACGAGGGCAAGGACAAACTTCCTTGCCTCGAGGACATGATCAAATTGATGCGAACTGAAGCCTACAACATCATCGACAAATGCCCTTCAGCGTACATGTCGAACTCGGACAAGCCCCGCGCCTCGGCAACCCCACCCGGCCCGTGCCTTGCCTGCAAAACGGGTGCAGTGCACTGGATCCGCAAGTGCCCCAATGAGGAAGCAAGGAAGAAGTGGTACAATCAACCTCAATCCAATCGTCCAAGGCCGTCTAACAAACCGGCAGCACAAGCGCGATTCGCCCTTACCGCGGACAACGTTCCAGACGAGGGTCCCAGCATTTCCTTTGCAGCCGCCTCTTTCCTCTCAGCCACTTCCGACGTGTCGAGCCTGCTCCTCGATTCTGCCGCCAGCCACCACATGGTCAACGACTCGTCAGCCTTTGTCGAACTTCACAAAACTTCAAGTGTTCGCATCGGCGGGGTCAGGGGTGCGCTTTCTTCGCAAGGCAAGGGCATCATTGAGCTCATTTCTTCCACCGGTGATCGTATCCGTCTGTCCGACATCTTCTTCGTCCCCGGGTGCCCTGCAAATCTCATCTCTATGTTTGCACTCATTAAAGACGGCATCACGCCCTCCTTCACCTTGGACGGACGGCTCTCACTGGTTAGGGGGGGCAAGTGCATCTGCACCGGCATGGCGAAAGCCGACCATTTGTTCCACCTGGATGCCCATCTATGTATGCACACCGCTCTCGTCGCTGCTCGCGCTCCCAAAGTCCCACTGCTGACCCTCCACCGTCGCCTTGGTCACTGCTCTCTTTCTACTCTTAGGAAGTTGGCCAACAGCAATCAGGTGAAGGGGATCGAGTGGACTTATAGCGCCGATGACTGCAATGATTTTCAATGTGATGCATGCATGGCTTCCAAGGCGCACAAGCTGCCCTTCCCATTGTCAGAGTCTCACGCTTCTCTTCCACTAGGGTTGGTCCACTTGGATCTTCTCCTGTTCCCCGAGCCCTCTGTGAGCGGCCGACGCTACTTGATCACCTTCATCAACGACTTCTCCCGCAAAGCTTGGGCTTTCCCGCTCCTCCGCAAGAGCGATGCGCTAGCTGCCTTTCAACGCTGGAAAGCAGAAGTTGAAAACTCGTCCGGAGCAAAAATCAAAACCCTGCGTTCCGACAACGGTGGCAAGTATACAGCTTTTGACAAGTTTTGCGCCGAGCAAGGGATCCGTTGCGACAAATCAGTGCCCTACACCCCCGAACATATAAGGAACAGCGCAGTGAGCAAACGGAGATGCCAAGTAGAAAAGGATTGGGAACATTAGGGAAAGAGAGAGAGCCGCACTAGTCGCGGCCTTGGGAGGTCTAGCACAGTCTAAGTCCAAAGGGCAGAGGTCTGAGCGCAAAGCGCGAGCGCGCCTAAGTTCCCATCCACTAATCTCCGCATGCCTGAGTTGATAGTGTCCCTACAAGTGTAATGTACACAATGACACCCCCCCTCGCTATCAGGCTCCAGGCATTTGGAGGCCTAGATTTTCGCGATGTCGAGCAAAGAGCTTCGGTTCAAGGGCCTTGGTGAGGATGTCCGAGACCATGTCGGCTGTGGCTATATATTCGACTTTGATCTCGCGCTTCTTGACCATCTCGCGAACGAAGTGCTCTCGTATGCGAATATGACGAGTGCCTGCAAACGAGGATGGGTTACGAGTCAAGGAGTTCGCACCTTGGTTGTTGCCATAGATGAGGGTTGGTGCCGTCCTTGGGATTCCAAGTTCCTCTAAGAGCTGCTGAAGATGGATTGCCTCCTTGGAAGATTGCGAGAGAGCGATGTACTCGGTGTCGGTGGTGGAGTCTGCAACGCGGGAGGATCGCTTTGAGCACCAGGAAATCGTCGCGCCGGCAAGGAAATACGCGTAGCCCATTGTCGACTTTGAAGTTCGGACGCACGCACCCCAATTCGAGTTGGAGTAACCATAGAGCGGGCCTGGAGTAGGTGTGTACCGTAGACCATAGGACACTGTACCTTGAATGTAGCGCAGAACGTGTTTGATTGCAGTCCAGTGCATCGGTCCGGGCTGCTTGGCAAATTGGGCAAGGTAGCTGACGGCGTAGGCAAGATCAGGACAAGTGCCGAGGGCGGCGTACATCAGTGAACCAACTGCCTGGAGGTAGCGCGTCCGCTTGTGCTTGGTAGGTGTTGATTCATTGAGCTCAAGAAGCAGGTTCTTCTGCATGGGTGTGGTGGTGGGCTTGGCGAGGGCAAGATCGAAGCGTTCAAGTACGTCCTGGAGGTAGCGCTCCTGAGAGAGGGTGATTGAACCATCTTCACCACGCTTGAGTTGGATGCCAAGAACGTACTCTGCGTCGCCAAGTCGCTTGATGCCGTACATGTCCTCGAGCTTGGAAAGCACGCGTTCGATTTTGGCCTCGGAGGGGCCGATGAGGAGCAAGTCATCGACATAGAGCGCAATGTAGTGCCAGTCCTCGCCGTGTCGCTTTGTGTATACGCATTGATCCGTAACCGTGGGTGTGTAACCGAGGGAACAAAGTGTCGCATCGATCTCCTCGTTCCAGATGCGTCCGGCCTGCTTGAGCCCGTAGATTGATTGGTCAAGCTTGAGAATCTTGCCCGGTAAGTCGATGCCTTGCGGTGGTCGCATGTAGAGAGGCTGATCGAGCTTGCCGTGCAAGTAGGCCTTGTTGACGTCGGCTTGGTGGATCTTGTAGCCGCGCAGGACGGCGATCACTATGAGGGCTCGGATTGATGTGAAGCGAACGACCGGCGAGAAACGCTCCTTGAAGTCGACACCGGGGTGCTGAGTGTTGCCATTTGCGATGAGACGTACTTTACGAGATTTGACGTCTCCAAACTGGTCACGTTTGGTGCGGAAGACAAAGTGGGAGCTCAAGAGTTTGGCACCCTCGGGCAGAGCGGCCAGATCAAGGACTGTGTAGACGTTGTACTCGTTAAGGAGCGATTCGAACTCGTCGATGGCGGCGCCTCGCCATTCCTCAGCGTGTGTGGATCGCATTGCTTGGTGCCAGTGAGTCGGGTCGGCGTCGCGGGATGGGAGCATGTCGAGTGGGGTATCAAGCGAGGTGTTGCTGGCAACGTAGGCGAGCACCTGAGAAGCATCGAGCGAGGCGTTGTCGGCGATAGACTGGAACACTTGAGATAGCAGTGCGATCGGGTCATCCGAATCATCGTCGTCAGAGAATGGGGGCGACTCAAGGAGGACGTTGGTGGTGGCAGCGTCGTGCATGGTGTTGGGTTCGGAAGCATCATTGCTAGCGATGAGATCGAGTTCGTCGGTGGAGTCGTCTGATAGCGGCGATGGCGGTGCAGGAGGCGCGGCGGCGAGGCGTTCATGTGGTGACGGGCAAGGTGTGTCGATCTCTGAGTCGGAGGCAGTGTCGGACGATGCGGACGTAGTTGGCAAGGGCGCTCGCGATGGTGCGATCGAGGACGCGGCAGATGACGATGACAATGATGTGGTCGCTGGGACCGCGGGGTGGGCAGGCACTTTGACGGGTACGGGCTGGAAGTATGAGACGTTCACCACTACTGCGTTAGGAGGAGTCGAATGTTGACAATGATAAGCAGAAGTGATGAGAAGGACGCTAAACAGGAGAGTCGCCCGACTCAGGGTTAAGCCCAGAAGCGGGCGTTGGCAAAGTCGCAGGTGCGCTGGGCAAGTGCCGAGCGCCTAAGTCCTGATCCGTGGGGGACGCGCGCATGGGGGTGCGCGCAGGCCGCGGCTGTCCTGGCGAGCTGAGAGTGGACTCATTCTCACACCCCCCCCCACGCGAATGCGAGTCAGACTGGAGCCATGGGTGTCTAGTGCGCAGGCCAAGGGCATAGCAATGAGTCAAGAATACCTTAGGACCGAGTGCCTTTGTGAAAATGTTGGCGACCATGTTGTTTGTTCCCACGTGTGAGAGGGAAATGTCGCCCCGGTTCACCATGTCGCGAACAAAGTGCTCGCGCAAGCGTATGTGCCAAGTGCCAGAGACTTGGACAGGGTCACGGGCAACTGCGGTGGCGGCTTCGTTGTCAGTAAAGATGTGAGCGGGTGCAACAGGTTTGACATGGAGTTCCTCAAGCAGCTGACTGAGGTAAATTCCCTCCTTGCCAGCATGCAAGAGTGCGAGGTACTCGGCATTGGTTGTAGAGTCGGCTACTCGAGTCTGGCGTTTGGATGACCATGATACGGCGGATCCGGCGATGTAGAAGACATAGCCCATGGTGGACACCAATGTGTCGACGCAGGCCCCCCAATTAGTGTCGGAGTAGCCTGCCACACCCGTGATACGAGCCGAGCCTCGAGCGTACAGGAGTTCATCGCGATAGGTGGCCCGCAAGTAGCATAGGACATGTTTCACTGCGATCCAATGATGATGGCCAGGGTTGTTAGCGAAGCGGGCCAGATAGGATACGGCAAAGGCGATGTCTGGGCGAGTGCCCAGTGAGATGTAGAGAAGCGAGCCAATAGCCTGTAGATACCATGACCTGATCCGTTTGGTGCCTTGACCCGGGATGGTCGTAAGTGAGAGGCCGGGAGTCATTGGGACCGTAGTGCCGCGTGTGGTAGTGTCAAAGTGAAACCGGGCAAGCACGTCCATGATGTACCGTTCCTGGGAGAGGGCAATGGAGCCATTGTCAAGGCGTCGAATCTGGATGCCAAGAATGTACTCGGCGGGGCCAAGGCACTTTACTCCGTAGCATTGCTCAAGGCCTGAGATAATGCACTCAATTTCGGCCAAGTCCCTCAATTTCGGCCAAGTCCGGACTGATGATGAGGAGGTCATCGACGTATAGCGTGATGTAGTGCGGCCGGTGGCAATCGTCAAGTCGGGAATACATGCAGTGATTGGTGCCGGTGGCGGTGTAACCGAGGTCTTGGAGAGACGTGTCAATGTGTCAATTCCAGATTTGACCAGCCTGTTTGAGCCCATAGATGGAACGGTGCAGTCGGAGTACCTTGTTACCAGGAAAATCAAAGCCGCGCAGTGCCGTCATCCAGATATTGTAATCAAGATCGCCATGAAGATATGCCTTGTCAATGTCCGCCTGGTGTACGTGTAGGCCATTGGCAGCCACC
This sequence comes from Microbotryum intermedium, assembly GCA_022702645.1. NCBI lineage: Eukaryota > Fungi > Basidiomycota > Microbotryomycetes > Microbotryales > Microbotryaceae > Microbotryum > Microbotryum intermedium. The sequence goes on along the minus strand of JAHWDX010000005.1, from coordinate 363,302 downwards.
AAAGCGAGAAGTGAGCAAATCGAGGAGAAACATGCGACCGGTGCAAATGTTTCGGCAAAGTCAATACCATCGCGTTGGCGGTTTCCTTGCGCAACAAGCCATGCCTTGTGACCAGTGACATCGCCAAGTGCGTTCCGTTTCGTTTTCCATACAAACTTGGATGTAACAATGGTCACGCCTGCAGGCACCGTGGATCTGTCCTCGATGGTGAAGACCTTGAAGTCGTCGTGCATGGAGGTGAATTCATCATTGGCGGCCTTGGCCCATACCTCACGCTGGTCACTGGACATCGCCTTGCGCCAGGTCTGTGGATCGCTGGTGATGGACTTGACGGGTTGAATAGCTTCCGTGTCAGAGGTGTCGTCGTCGGTGGCAATGAAAGCGCAATGATGTTGGGTGAGGAAATCGATTTCGTCCGGTGATTCATCGCGCAAGTGATGTCCAATGAGGTCGAGTTCATCGGGTGAGTCCTTGGCGGATATGGGCTTGTGGTAGGCATCATCGTCCAAGCGGTGCACGTTCAGTAAGTTGAGGCAAACTTGGGCATGTGAGCCAATCAAGTCAAGAGGATTGTCAGAGTCGTCGGAGACGGTTGGCAAAACCGAGGATGACAATGAAGTGGCCAATGACAGTGCTGGCGACGGTGGCAAGGACGGCGCGGGTGATGAGGCGGGCAACGGTGACGAGGACTGCGCAGTATTGGTGGAATTAGGTAAGGATTTGCAGGTCCGAGAGGACACGTCAGTGGCGCTCAGGACGGGATCATCAGAGTGTGATGAGACGTCCATTTGCGCTGTCCTTACTAGTGGGGTCCCCGTCTTGATAGTGGTTTGAGGTTTGGTGTGGGAAGCATTGGCGTAGTGTGAGTCGATTTTGTGCGCAGCCGAGTTGCCTTGTAATCCGGGGAACTTGGTGTCCAAGAATGTGGCATTTCTGCCAAGTATGAACTTGCTGGTGTTGGTGTTGTAGAAACGGAAGGCTTTGGAAGCCAGGTTGTAGCCAACAAAGAGGACACGGGCCGCTTTTGGGTCGAGCTTAGAGTGAAGTTTGGGTGCGACCGTGAGCCAAGCTGTGCAGCCGAATGGGTGAAGCGCCGAGGCATCGGTGCGGCGGCCCTGCCAGATGAAGTCCGGTGTTGCCTTGTCCAGGGCGGAATGTTGACACCGATTCTTGCAGTAGACAAAGTAAGCTACGGCTTCTTCCCAAAATGTGTTGGGTAGGTGGGCGTCTGCAAGAAGTGCAAGGACTCCTTCGACAATGGAACGGTTGACCCGTTCGGCGCGGCCGTTCTGCTGAGGTGTGTGTGGGATAGAGTACTGTTGACGTGTGCCTCGTGCCTTGCAGAACTCTGTGAATTCTCTTGAACAATATTCGCCGCCGTTGTCAGTGCGCAGGACCTTCAGTGTTGCGCCCATCTCCAGTTTGACTTTGGCAAGCCATGTCTTGAAGACGCCAAAGACTTTGCTTTTGTGTCCAATTGCGTAGGTCCAGAGTTTGCTGGAGTAGTCATTGAGGAATGTGACAAGGTAACGCTTGCCAGTCCTGGACTTCTCAGGGAAGGAAAGGATGTCACTGTGCACAAGGCCGAGTCTCTCCAGTGAGTGCGATTCCGAATTGGGAAAGGGAAGACAATGGTGTTTTGTGCTGAGGCAAGCATTGCAGACAAACTTCTCTACCTCTTCGTCGCTGTATCCGGCCCCGAAACCCTCCAGCAAGCCTGCGGTAATCATCCTTTGTATGGAGGAAGGTGCAAGATGACCGAGGCAGCGGTGAAGGGTCAGAAGGGGTACGGAGGTCTGAGAGCAAGAGAGGAGAGCAAGGTGCTGACATTGGGAATGTTCAGCGTCCAGCAAGTAGAGTCCTTCGTCAAGCCTGGTGCCTTCCGCAATAGTGTTGCCATCCTTCTTGATGTTGATGCCTTGTTTTGTGAAGGCAACACGGACATCATCCGTATCGCAGAGGTGAGAGACCGAAAGAAGGTTGACATTCAGGCCCGGTGTGTGCAGCACTCCAGTGAGTGTAATCGGGTGGCCTGAGGCGGCAACAAAGGCAACGTTTCCCAACCCGACGGCGTCGATGCCTCCTGTGATGCCACCAATCTTTGTAGGTGCCGTGTGACGATAGGTTGTGAATAGTGATTTGTCCGGGACCAAGTGTGCAGTGGCACCTGAGTCAACAACAAAGGAGTTGTTGTGAAGTTTGTGACGACGTGCAAGAAGACCAGTGACAAGGAATCCGATGTGGTGTTGTGATTCAACGTTAGAGTTGGCGGGGGCATCATTTCCTGACTTCTTGTCGACCTTGGGGGCCTTCTTGCAGTTGAAGGACCAGTGGCCCTTCTTTCTGCAGTGGCGACAGGGTCCTGGCGGTGTGTGTTGGGCCCTTGTAGGGCACTGCGCGATGTGGTGAGAAGAGCTGCAACAGGCAAGGCAGTGGTCATGGGAGGGGCGGGAGGAGCCGCGGGAGGAGGGCCGATTGCTCGTTTGAGAGGTTCGTCGACCGAAGCTGGACTCACATACGGTCAGCGAGTGCGTCAATGTCCGGAAGACTGCGTCTCGTTTGTTGTTCATCGGTGAACATCACTTTGAAGCTTTCAAGCGAGGGGTGAGCGATTGCAAGAACGAGCGTGGCGAGAACGTTGTTGATGGTCGTCTTTGCGTCAATGATTTCTTGCGCGACCGATTTGAAGTCGGTGATCCAGGTGTCGAATTCCGCCACCGTGCCTGGCATGGGTCGGAAGCCCCAGAGTTGCGAGAAAAGTTCAAGCGTGCGAGTCGCATCATCAGGGGCGTAGTGCAACTTGAGTGTGGCGTAGATCTTGGGCGCCGTGAGTTCAGTGGTGGGGATCTTGTCGAGTATGGCCAAGACTGCGGCGGAATTGATCGAGTTTGCGATGATGTCGCGAGCAATGGCATCACAAGCGGAGCGTTGCAAAGCTGTCCAGTCATCAGGTACGATGTCATCGAGGACATAGGAGCGGATGTCATCCGCTAAGCACAGGCGAAGTTGGCGTGTCCAATTCACAAACGACTTGGAGCCGTCAAGGCGTGCATGCTTGGGAAAGGTGGTGTGGGTGGCCCCTGACAACGTGGTGCCCGAAGCAGCAGCGGTAAATTTCGACAGCAACGTTGCGAGGGAGGCAAGTTGGTCCGCAGGGAGTGAGGAGTTTTTGCTCGACGTAAGGGGTGATGTCACCCCTGGTTGTCCCATGTTGGAGGTGCTGTCGTCGGGTGGTGGCGTGGTCATGTGAGCTGGTAGCGCGTTGGGCTTATAACCTATGAGACGTTCACCACTACTGCGTTAGGAGGAGTCGAATGTTGACAATGATAAGCAGAAGTGATGAGAAGGACGCTAAACAGGAGAGTTGCCCGACTCAGGGTTAAGCCCAGAAGCGGGCGTTGGCAAAGTTGCAGGTGCGCTGGGCAAGTGCCGAGCGCCTAAGTCCTGATCCGTGGGGGACGCGCGCATGGGGGTGCGTGCAGGCCGCGGCTGTCCTGGCGAGCTGAGAGTGGACTCATTCTCACACCCCCCCCCACGCGAATGCGAGTCAGACTGGAGCCGCGGGTGTCGAGTGCGCAGGCCAAGGGCATAGCAATGAGTCAAGAATACCTTAGGACCGAGTGCCTTTGTGAAAATGTTGGCGACCATGTTGTTTGTTCCCACGTGTGAGAGGGAAATGTCGCCCCGGTTCACCATGTCGCGAACAAAGTGCTCGCGCAAGCGTATGTGCCAAGTGCCAGAGACTTGGACAGGGTCACGGGCAACTGCGGTGGCGGCTTTGTTGTCAGTAAAGATGTGAGCGGGTGCAACAGGTTTGACATGGAGTTCCTCAAGCAGCTGACTGAGGTAAATTCCCTCCTTGCCAGCATGCAAGAGTGCGAGGTACTCGGCATTGGTTGTAGAGTCGGCTACTCGAGTCTGGCGTTTGGATGACCATGATACGGCGGATCCGGCGATGTAGAAGACATAGCCCATGGTGGACACCAATGTGTCGACGCAGGCCCCCCAATTAGTGTCGGAGTAGCCTGCCACACCCGTGATACGAGCCGAGCCTCGAGCGTACAGGAGTTCATCGCGATAGGTGGCCCGCAAGTAGCATAGGACATGTTTCACTGCGATCCAATGATGATGGCCAGGGTTGTTAGCGAAGCGGGCCAGATAGGATACGGCAAAGGCGATGTCTGGGCGAGTGCCCAGTGAGATGTAGAGAAGCGAGCCAATAGCCTGTAGATACCATGACCTGATCCGTTTGGTGCCTTGACCCGGGATGGTCGTAAGTGAGAGGCCGGGAGTCATTGGGACCGTAGTGCCGCATGTGGTAGTGTCAAAGTGAAACCGGGCAAGCATGTCCATGATGTACCGTTCCTGGGAGAGGGCAATGGAGCCATTGTCAAGGCGTCGAATCTGGATGCCAAGAATGTACTCGGCGGGGCCAAGGCACTTTACTCCGTAGCATTGCTCAAGGCCTGAGATAATGCACTCAATTTCGGCCAAGTCCCTCAATTTTGGCCAAGTCCGGACTGATGATGAGGAGGTCATCGACGTATAGCGTGATGTAGTGCGGCCGGTGGCAATCGTCAAGTCGGGAATACATGCAGTGATTGGTGCCGGTGGCGGTGTAACCGAGGTCTTGGAGAGACGTGTCAATGTGTCAATTCCAGATTTGACCAGCCTGTTTGAGCCCATAGATGGAACGGTGCAGTCGGAGTACCTTGTTACCAGGAAAATCAAAGCCGCGCAGTGCCGTCATCCAGATATTGTAATCAAGATCGCCATGAAGATATGCCTTGTCAATGTCCGCCTGGTGTACGTGTAGGCCATTGGCAGCCACCAAAGCGAGAAGTGAGCAAATCGAGGAGAAACATGCGACCGGTGCAAATGTTTCGGCAAAGTCAATACCATCGCGTTGGCGGTTTCCTTGCGCAACAAGCCATGCCTTGTGACCAGTGACATCGCCAAGTGCGTTCCGTTTCGTTTTCCATACAAACTTGGATGTAACAATGGTCACGCCTGCAGGCACCGTGGATCTGTCCTCGATGGTGAAGACCTTGAAGTCGTCGTGCATGGAGGTGAATTCATCATTGGCGGCCTTGGCCCATACCTCACGCTGGTCACTGGACATCGCCTTGCGCCAGGTCTGTGGATCGCTGGTGATGGACTTGACGGGTTGAATAGCTTCCGTGTCAGAGGTGTCGTCGTCGGTGGCAATGAAAGCGCAATGATGTTGGGTGAGGAAATCGATTTCGTCCGGTGATTCATCGCGCAAGTGATGTCCAATGAGGTCGAGTTCATCGGGTGAGTCCTTGGCGGATATGGGCTTGTGGTAGGCATCATCGTCCAAGCGGTGCACGTTCAGTAAGTTGAGGCAAACTTGGGCATGTGAGCCAATCAAGTCAAGAGGATTGTCAGAGTCGTCGGAGACGGTTGGCAAAACCGAGGATGACAATGAAGTGGCCAATGACAGTGCTGGCGACGGTGGCAAGGACGGCGCGGGTGATGAGGCGGGCAACGGTGACGAGGACTGCGCAGTATTGGTGGAATTAGGTAAGGATTTGCAGGTCCGAGAGGACACGTCAGTGGCGCTCAGGACGGGATCATCAGAGTGTGATGAGACGTCCATTTGCGCTGTCCTTACTAGTGGGGTCCCCGTCTTGATAGTGGTTTGAGGTTTGGTGTGGGAAGCATTGGCGTAGTGTGAGTCGATTTTGTGCGCAGCCGAGTTGCCTTGTAATCCGGGGAACTTGGTGTCCAAGAATGTGGCATTTCTGCCAAGTATGAACTTGCTGGTGTTGGTGTTGTAGAAACGGAAGGCTTTGGAAGCCAGGTCGTAGCCAACAAAGAGGACACGGGCCGCTTTTGGGTCAAGCTTAGAGTGAAGTTTGGGTGCGACCGTGAGCCAAGCTGTGCAGCCGAATGGGTGAAGCGCCGAGGCATCGGTGCGGCGGCCCTGCCAGATGAAGTCCGGTGTTGCCTTGTCCAGGGCGGAATGTTGACACCGATTCTTGCAGTAGACAAAGTAAGCTACGGCTTCTTCCCAAAATGTGTTGGGTAGGTGGGCGTCTGCAAGAAGTGCAAGGACTCCTTCGACAATGGAACGGTTGACCCGTTCGGCGCGGCCGTTCTGCTGAGGTGTGTGTGGGATAGAGTACTGTTGACGTGTGCCTCGTGCCTTGCAGAACTCTGTGAATTCTCTTGAACAATATTCGCCGCCGTTGTCAGTGCGCAGGACCTTCAGTGTTGCGCCCATCTCCAGTTTGACTTTGGCAAGCCATGTCTTGAAGACGCCAAAGACTTTGCTTTTGTGTCCAATTGCGTAGGTCCAGAGTTTGCTGGAGTAGTCATTGAGGAATGTGACAAGGTAACGCTTGCCAGTCCTGGACTTCTCAGGGAAGGAAAGGATGTCACTGTGCACAAGGCCGAGTCTCTCCAGTGAGTGCGATTCCGAATTGGGAAAGGGAAGACAATGGTGTTTTGTGCTGAGGCAAGCATTGCAGACAAACTTCTCTACCTCTTCGTCGCTGTATCCGGCCCCGAAACCCTCCAGCAAGCCTGCGGTAATCATCCTTTGTATGGAGGAAGGTGCAAGATGACCGAGGCAGCGGTGAAGGGTCAGAAGGGGTACGGAGGTCTGAGAGCAAGAGAGGAGAGCAAGGTGCTGACATTGGGAATGTTCAGCGTCCAGCAAGTAGAGTCCTTCGTCAAGCCTGGTGCCTTCCGCAATAGTGTTGCCATCCTTCTTGATGTTGATGCCTTGTTTTGTGAAGGCAACACGGACATCATCCGTATCGCAGAGGTGAGAGACCGAAAGAAGGTTGACATTCAGGCCCGGTGTGTGCAGCACTCCAGTGAGTGTAATCGGGTGGCCTGAGGCGGCAACAAAGGCAACGTTTCCCAACCCGACGGCGTCGATGCCTCCTGTGATGCCACCAATCTTTGTAGGTGCCGTGTGACGATAGGTTGTGAATAGTGATTTGTCCGGGACCAAGTGTGCAGTGGCACCTGAGTCAACAACAAAGGAGTTGTTGTGAAGTTTGTGACGACGTGCGAGAAGACCAGTGACAAGGAATCCGATGTGGTGTTGTGATTCAACGTTAGAGTTGGCGGGGGCATCATTTCCTGACTTCTTGTCGACCTTGGGGGCCTTCTTGCAGTTGAAGGACCAGTGGCCCTTCTTTCTGCAGTGGCGACAGGGTCCTGGCGGTGTGTGTTGGGCCCTTGTAGGGCACTGCGCGATGTGGTGAGAAGAGCTGCAACAGGCAAGGCAGTGGTCGTGGGAGGGGCGGGAGGAGCCGCGGGAGGAGGTTGCCGACGACAATGCAAGGAGGGCCGATTGCTTGTTCAAGAGGTTCGTCGACCAAAGCTGGACTCACATACGGTCAGCGAGTGCGTCAATGTCCGGAAGACTGCGTCTCTTTCGTTGTTCATCAGTGAACATCGCTTTGAAGCTTTCAAGCAAGGGGTGAGCAATTGCAAGAATGAGTGTGGCGAGAATGTTGTTGATGGTTGTCTTTGCGTTGATGATTTCTTGCGCGACCAATTTGAAGTCAGTGATCCAGGTGTCAAATTCCGCCACCATGCCTGGTATGGGTTGGAAGCCCCAGAGTTGCGAGAAAAGTTCAAGCGTGCGAGTCGCATCGTCAGGGGTGTAGTGCGACTTGAGTGTGGCGTAGATCTTGGGCGCCGTGAGTTCAGTGGTGGGGATCTTGTCGAGTATGGCCAAGACTGCGGCGGAATTGATCGAGTTTGCGATGATGTCGCGAGCAATGGCATCACAAGCGGAGCGTTGCAAAGCTGTCCAGTCATCAGGTACGATGTCATCGAGGACATAGGAGCGGATGTCATCCGCTAAGCACAGGCGAAGTTGGCGTGTCCAATTCACAAACGACTTGGAGCCGTCAAGGCGTGCATGCTTGGGAAAGGTGGTGTGGGTGGCCCCTGACAACGTGGTGCCCGAAGCAGCAGCGGTAAATTTCGACAGCAACGTTGCGAGGGAGGCAAGTTGGTCCGCAGGGAGTGAGGAGTTTTTGCTCGACGTAAGGGGTGATGTCACCCCTGGTTGTCCCATGTTGGAGGTGCTGTCGTCGGGTGGTGGCGTGGTCATGTGAGCTGGTAGCGCGTTGGGCTTATAACCTATGAGACGTTCACCACTACTGCGTTAGGAGGAGTCGAATGTTGACAATGATAAGCAGAAGTGATGAGAAGGACGCTAAACAGGAGAGTTGCCCGACTCAGGGTTAAGCCCAGAAGCGGGCGTTGGCAAAGTTGCAGGTGCGCTGGGCAAGTGCCGAGCGCCTAAGTCCTGATCCGTGGGGGACGCGCGCATGGGGGTGCGTGCAGGCCGCGGCTGTCCTGGCGAGCTGAGAGTGGACTCATTCTCACACCCCCCCCCACGCGAATGCGAGTCAGACTGGAGCCATGGGTGTCTAGTGCGCAGGCCAAGGGCATAGCAATGAGTCAAGAATACCTTAGGACCGAGTGCCTTTGTGAAAATGTCGGTGACCATGTTGTTTGTTCCCACGTGTGAGAGGGAAATGTCGCCCCGGTTCACCATGTCGCGAACAAAGTGCTCGCGCAAGCGTATGTGCCAAGTGCCAGAGACTTGGACAGGGTCACGGGCAACTGCGGTGGCGGCTTTGTTGTCAGTAAAGATGTGAGCGGGTGCAACAGGTTTGACATGGAGTTCCTCAAGCAGCTGACTGAGGTAAATTCCCTCCTTGCCAGCATGCAAGAGTGCGAGGTACTCGGCATTGGTTGTAGAGTCGGCTACTCGAGTCTGGCGTTTGGATGACCATGATACGGCGGATCCGGCGATGTAGAAGACATAGCCCATGGTGGACACCAATGTGTCGACGCAGGCCCCCCAATTAGCGTCAGAGTAGCCTGCCACACCCGTGATACGAGCCGAGCCTCGAGCGTACAGGAGTTCATTGCGATAGGTGGCCCGCAAGTAGCATAGGACATGTTTCACTGCGATCCAATGATGATGGCCAGGGTTGTTAGCGAAGCGGGCCAGATAGGATATGGCAAAGGCGATGTCTGGGCGAGTGCCCAGTGAGATGTAGAGAAGCAAGCCAATAGCCTGTAGATACCATGACCTGATCCGTTTGGTGCCTTGACCCGGGATGGTCGTAAGTGAGAGGCCGGGAGTCATTGGGACCGTAGTGCCGCATGTGGTAGTGTCAAAGTGAAACCGGGCAAGCACGTCCATGATGTACCGTTCCTGGGAGAGGGCAATGGAGCCATTGTCAAGGCGTTGAATCTGGATGCCAAGAATGTACTTGGCGGGGCCAAGGTGCTTTACTCCATAGCATTGCTCAAGGCCTGAGATAATGCACTCAATTTCGGCCAAGTCCGGACTGATGATGAGGAGGTCATCGACGTATAGCGTGATGTAGTGCGGCCGGTGGCAATCGTCAAGTCGGGAATACATGCAGTGATTGGTGCCGGTGGCGGTGTAACCGAGGTCTTGGAGAGACGTGTCAATGTGTCAATTCCAGATTTGACCAGCCTGTTTGAGCCCATAGATGGAACGGTGCAGTCGGAGTACCTTGTTACCAGGAAAATCAAAGCCGCGCAGTGCCGTCATCCAGATATTGTAATCAAGATCGCCATGAAGATATGCCTTGTCAATGTCCGCCTGGTGTACGTGTAGGCCATTGGCAGCCACCAAAGCAAGAAGTGAGCAAATCGAGGAGAAACATGCGACCGGTGCAAATGTTTCGGCAAAGTCAATACCATCGCGTTGGCGGTTTCCTTGCGCAACAAGCCATGCCTTGTGACCAGTGACATCGCCAAGTGCGTTCCGTTTCGTTTTCCATACAAACTTGGATGTAACAATGGTCACGCCTGCAGGCACCGTGGATCTGTCCTCGATGGTGAAGACCTTGAAGTCGTCGTGCATGGAGGTGAATTCATCATTGGCGGCCTTGGCCCATACCTCACGCTGGTCACTGGACATCGCCTTGCGCCAGGTCTGTGGATCGCTGGTGATGGACTTGACGGGTTGAATAGCTTCCGTGTCAGAGGTGTCGTCGTCGGTGGCAATGAAAGCGCAATGATGTTGGGTGAGGAAATCGATTTCGTCCGGTGATTCATCGCGCAAGTGATGTCCAATGAGGTCGAGTTCATCGGGTGAGTCCTTGGCGGATATGGGCTTGTGGTAGGCATCATCGTCCAAGCGGTGCACGTTCAGTAAGTTGAGGCAAACTTGGGCATGTGAGCCAATCAAGTCAAGAGGATTGTCAGAGTCGTCGGAGACGGTTGGCAAAACCGAGGATGACAATGAAGTGGCCAATGACAGTGCTGGCGACGGTGGCAAGGACGGCGCGGGTGATGAGGCGGGCAACGGTGACGAGGACTGCGCAGTATTGGTGGAATTAGGTAAGGATTTGCAGGTCCGAGAGGACACGTCAGTGGCGCTCAGGACGGGATCATCAGAGTGTGATGAGACGTCCATTTGCGCTGTCCTTACTAGTGGGGTCCCCGTCTTGATAGTGGTTTGAGGTTTGGTGTGGGAAGCATTGGCGTAGTGTGAGTCGATTTTGTGCGCAGCCGAGTTGCCTTGTAATCCGGGGAACTTGGTGTCCAAGAATGTGGCATTTCTGCCAAGTATGAACTTGCTGGTGTTGGTGTTGTAGAAACGGAAGGCTTTGGAAGCCAGGTCGTAGCCAACAAAGAGGACACGGGCCGCTTTTGGGTCAAGCTTAGAGTGAAGTTTGGGTGCGACCGTGAGCCAAGCTGTGCAGCCGAATGGGTGAAGCGCCGAGGCATCGGTGCGGCGGCCCTGCCAGATGAAGTCCGGTGTTGCCTTGTCCAGGGCGGAATGTTGACACCGATTCTTGCAGTAGACAAAGTAAGCTACGGCTTCTTCCCAAAATGTGTTGGGTAGGTGGGCGTCTGCAAGAAGTGCAAGGACTCCTTCGACAATGGAACGGTTGACCCGTTCGGCGCGGCCGTTCTGCTGAGGTGTGTGTGGGATAGAGTACTGTTGACGTGTGCCTCGTGCCTTGCAGAACTCTGTGAATTCTCTTGAACAATATTCGCCGCCGTTGTCAGTGCGCAGGACCTTCAGTGTTGCGCCCATCTCCAGTTTGACTTTGGCAAGCCATGTCTTGAAGACGCCAAAGACTTTGCTTTTGTGTCCAATTGCGTAGGTCCAGAGTTTGCTGGAGTAGTCATTGAGGAATGTGACAAGGTAACGCTTGCCAGTCCTGGACTTCTCAGGGAAGGAAAGGATGTCACTGTGCACAAGGCCGAGTCTCTCCAGTGAGTGCGATTCCGAATTGGGAAAGGGAAGACAATGGTGTTTTGTGCTGAGGCAAGCATTGCAGACAAACTTCTCTACCTCTTCGTCGCTGTATCCGGCCCCGAAACCCTCCAGCAAGCCTGCGGTAATCATCCTTTGTATGGAGGAAGGTGCAAGATGACCGAGGCAGCGGTGAAGGGTCAGAAGGGGTACGGAGGTCTGAGAGCAAGAGAGGAGAGCAAGGTGCTGACATTGGGAATGTTCAGCGTCCAGCAAGTAGAGTCCTTCGTCAAGCCTGGTGCCTTCCGCAATAGTGTTGCCATCCTTCTTGATGTTGATGCCTTGTTTTGTGAAGGCAACACGGACATCATCCGTATCGCAGAGGTGAGAGACCGAAAGAAGGTTGACATTCAGGCCCGGTGTGTGCAGCACTCCAGTGAGTGTAATCGGGTGGCCTGAGGCGGCAACAAAGGCAACGTTTCCCAACCCGACGGCGTCGATGCCTCCTGTGATGCCACCAATCTTTGTAGGTGCCGTGTGACGATAGGTTGTGAATAGTGATTTGTCCGGGACCAAGTGTGCAGTGGCACCTGAGTCAACAACAAAGGAGTTGTTGTGAAGTTTGTGACGACGTGCGAGAAGACCAGTGACAAGGAATCCGATGTGGTGTTGTGATTCAACGTTAGAGTTGGCGGGGGCATCATTTCCTGACTTCTTGTCGACCTTGGGGGCCTTCTTGCAGTTGAAGGACCAGTGGCCCTTCTTTCTGCAGTGGCGACAGGGTCCTGGCGGTGTGTGTTGGGCCCTTGTAGGGCACTGCGCGATGTGGTGAGAAGAGCTGCAACAGGCAAGGCAGTGGTCGTGGGAGGGGCGGGAGGAGCCGCGGGAGGAGGTTGCCGACGACAATGCAAGGAGGGCCGATTGCTTGTTCAAGAGGTTCGTCGACCAAAGCTGGACTCACATACGGTCAGCGAGTGCGTCAATGTCCGGAAGACTGCGTCTCTTTCGTTGTTCATCAGTGAACATCGCTTTGAAGCTTTCAAGCAAGGGGTGAGCAATTGCAAGAATGAGTGTGGCGAGAATGTTGTTGATGGTTGTCTTTGCGTTGATGATTTCTTGCGCGACCAATTTGAAGTCAGTGATCCAGGTGTCAAATTCCGCCACCATGCCTGGTATGGGTTGGAAGCCCCAGAGTTGCGAGAAAAGTTCAAGCGTGCGAGTCGCATCGTCAGGGGTGTAGTGCGACTTGAGTGTGGCGTAGATCTTGGGCGCCGTGAGTTCAGTGGTGGGGATCTTGTCGAGTATGGCCAAGACTGCGGCGGAATTGATCGAGTTTGCGATGATGTCGCGAGCAATGGCATCACAAGCGGAGCGTTGCAAAGCTGTCCAGTCATCAGGTACGATGTCATCGAGGACATAGGAGCGGATGTCATCCGCTAAGCACAGGCGAAGTTGGCGTGTCCAATTCACAAACGACTTGGAGCCGTCAAGGCGTGCATGCTTGGGAAAGGTGGTGTGGGTGGCCCCTGACAACGTGGTGCCCGAAGCAGCAGCGGTAAATTTCGACAGCAACGTTGCGAGGGAGGCAAGTTGGTCCGCAGGGAGTGAGGAGTTTTTGCTCGACGTAAGGGGTGATGTCACCCCTGGTTGTCCCATGTTGGAGGTGCTGTCGTCGGGTGGTGGCGTGGTCATGTGAGCTGGTAGCGCGTTGGGCTTATAACCTATGAGACGTTCACCACTACTGCGTTAGGAGGAGTCGAATGTTGACAATGATAAGCAGAAGTGATGAGAAGGACGCTAAACAGGAGAGTTGCCCGACTCAGGGTTAAGCCCAGAAGCGGGCGTTGGCAAAGTTGCAGGTGCGCTGGGCAAGTGCCGAGCGCCTAAGTCCTGATCCGTGGGGGACGCGCGCATGGGGGTGCGTGCAGGCCGCGGCTGTCCTGGCGAGCTGAGAGTGGACTCATTCTCACACCCCCCCCCACGCGAATGCGAGTCAGACTGGAGCCATGGGTGTCTAGTGCGCAGGCCAAGGGCATAGCAATGAGTCAAGAATACCTTAGGACCGAGTGCCTTTGTGAAAATGTCGGTGACCATGTTGTTTGTTCCCACGTGTGAGAGGGAAATGTCGCCCCGGTTCACCATGTCGCGAACAAAGTGCTCGCGCAAGCGTATGTGCCAAGTGCCAGAGACTTGGACAGGGTCACGGGCAACTGCGGTGGCGGCTTTGTTGTCAGTAAAGATGTGAGCGGGTGCAACAGGTTTGACATGGAGTTCCTCAAGCAGCTGACTGAGGTAAATTCCCTCCTTGCCAGCATGCAAGAGTGCGAGGTACTCGGCATTGGTTGTAGAGTCGGCTACTCGAGTCTGGCGTTTGGATGACCATGATACGGCGGATCCGGCGATGTAGAAGACATAGCCCATGGTGGACACCAATGTGTCGACGCAGGCCCCCCAATTAGCGTCAGAGTAGCCTGCCACACCCGTGATACGAGCCGAGCCTCGAGCGTACAGGAGTTCATTGCGATAGGTGGCCCGCAAGTAGCATAGGACATGTTTCACTGCGATCCAATGATGATGGCCAGGGTTGTTAGCGAAGCGGGCCAGATAGGATATGGCAAAGGCGATGTCTGGGCGAGTGCCCAGTGAGATGTAGAGAAGCAAGCCAATAGCCTGTAGATACCATGACCTGATCCGTTTGGTGCCTTGACCCGGGATGGTCGTAAGTGAGAGGCCGGGAGTCATTGGGACCGTAGTGCCGCATGTGGTAGTGTCAAAGTGAAACCGGGCAAGCACGTCCATGATGTACCGTTCCTGGGAGAGGGCAATGGAGCCATTGTCAAGGCGTTGAATCTGGATGCCAAGAATGTACTTGGCGGGGCCAAGGTGCTTTACTCCATAGCATTGCTCAAGGCCTGAGATAATGCACTCAATTTCGGCCAAGTCCGGACTGATGATGAGGAGGTCATCGACGTATAGCGTGATGTAGTGCGGCCGGTGGCAATCGTCAAGTCGGGAATACATGCAGTGATTGGTGCCGGTGGCGGTGTAACCGAGGTCTTGGAGAGACGTGTCAATGTGTCAATTCCAGATTTGACCAGCCTGTTTGAGCCCATAGATGGAACGGTGCAGTCGGAGTACCTTGTTACCAGGAAAATCAAAGCCGCGCAGTGCCGTCATCCAGATATTGTAATCAAGATCGCCATGAAGATATGCCTTGTCAATGTCCGCCTGGTGTACGTGTAGGCCATTGGCAGCCACCAAAGCAAGAAGTGAGCAAATCGAGGAGAAACATGCGACCGGTGCAAATGTTTCGGCAAAGTCAATACCATCGCGTTGGCGGTTTCCTTGCGCAACAAGCCATGCCTTGTGACCAGTGACATCGCCAAGTGCGTTCCGTTTCGTTTTCCATACAAACTTGGATGTAACAATGGTCACGCCTGCAGGCACCGTGGATCTGTCCTCGATGGTGAAGACCTTGAAGTCGTCGTGCATGGAGGTGAATTCATCATTGGCGGCCTTGGCCCATACCTCACGCTGGTCACTGGACATCGCCTTGCGCCAGGTCTGTGGATCGCTGGTGATGGACTTGACGGGTTGAATAGCTTCCGTGTCAGAGGTGTCGTCGTCGGTGGCAATGAAAGCGCAATGATGTTGGGTGAGGAAATCGATTTCGTCCGGTGATTCATCGCGCAAGTGATGTCCAATGAGGTCGAGTTTATCGGGTGAGTCCTTGGCGGATATGGGCTTGTGGTAGGCATCATCGTCCAAGCGGTGCACGTTCAGTAAGTTGAGGCAAACTTGGGCATGTGAGCCAATCAAGTCAAGAGGATTGTCAGAGTCGTCGGAGACGGTTGGCAAAACCGAGGATGACAATGAAGTGGCCAATGACAGTGCTGGCGACGGTGGCAAGGACGGCGCGGGTGATGAGGCGGGCAACGGTGACGAGGACTGCGCAGTATTGGTGGAATTAGGTAAGGATTTGCAGGTCCGAGAGGACACGTCAGTGGCGCTCAGGACGGGATCATCAGAGTGTGATGAGACGTCCATTTGCGCTGTCCTTACTAGTGGGGTCCCCGTCTTGATAGTGGTTTGAGGTTTGGTGTGGGAAGCGTTGGCGTAGTGTGAGTCGATTTTGTGCGCAGCCGAGTTGCCTTGTAATCCGGGGAACTTGGTGTCCAAGAATGTGGCATTTCTGCCAAGTATGAACTTGCTGGTGTTGGTGTTGTAGAAACGGAAGGCTTTGGAAGCCAGGTCGTAGCCAACAAAGAGGACACGGGCCGCTTTTGGGTCGAGCTTAGAGTGAAGTTTGGGTGCGACCGTGAGCCAAGCTGTGCAGCCGAATGGGTGAAGCGCCGAGGCATCGGTGCGGCGGCCCTGCCAGATGAAGTCCGGTGTTGCCTTGTCCAGGGCGGAATGTTGACACCGATTCTTGCAGTAGACAAAGTAAGCTACGGCTTCTTCCCAAAATGTGTTGGGTAGGTGGGCGTCTGCAAGAAGTGCAAGGACTCCTTCGACAATGGAACGGTTGACCCGTTCGGCGCGGCCGTTCTGCTGAGGTGTGTGTGGGATAGAGTACTGTCGACGTGTGCCTCGTGCCTTGCAGAACTCTGTGAATGCTCTTGAACAATATTCGCCGCCGTTGTCAGTGCGCAGGACCTTCAGTGTTGCGCCCATCTCCAGTTTGACTTTGGCAAGCCATGTCTTGAAGACGCCAAAGACTTTGCTTTTGTGTCCAATTGCGTAGGTCCAGAGTTTGCTGGAGTAGTCATTGAGGAATGTGACAAGGTAACGCTTGCCAGTCCTGGACTTCTCAGGGAAGGAAAGGATGTCACTGTGCACAAGGCCGAGTCTCTCCAGTGAGTGTGATTCCGAATTGGGAAAGGGAAGACAATGGTGTTTTGTGCTGAGGCAAGCATTGCAGACAAACTTCTCTACCTCTTCGTCGCTGTATCCGGCCCCGAAACCCTCCAGCAAGCCTGCGGTAATCATCCTTTGTATGGAGGAAGGTGCAAGATGACCGAGGCAGCGGTGAAGGGTCAGAAGGGGCACGGAGGTCTGAGAGCAAGAGAGGAGAGCAAGGTGCTGACATTGGGAATGTTCAGCATCCAGCAAGTAGAGTCCTTCGTCGAGCCTGGTGCCTTCCGCGATAGTGTTGCCATCCTTCTTGATGTTGATGCCTTGTTTTGTAAAGGCAACACAGACGTCATCCGTATCGCAGAGGTGAGAGACCGAAAGAAGGTTGACATTCAGGCCCGGTGTGTGCAGCACTCCAGTGAGTGTAATCGGGTGGCCTGAGGCGGCAACAAAGGCAACGTTTCCCAACCTGACGGCGTCGATGCCTCCTGTGATGCCACCAATCTTCGTAGGTGCCGTGTGACGATAGGTCGTGAATAGTGATTTGTCCGGGACCAAGTGTGTGAGAATGAGTCCACTCTCAGCTCGCCAGGACAGCCGTGGCCTGCGTGCACCCCCGTGTGCGCGTCCCCCACGGATCAGGACTTAGGCGCTCGGCACTTGCCCAGCGCACCTGCGACTTTGCCAACGCCCGCTTCTGGGCTTAACCCTGAGTCGGGCGACTCTCCTGTTTAGCGTCCTTCTCATCACTTCTGCTTATCATTGTCAACATTCGACTCCTCCTAACGCAGTAGTGGTGAACGTCTCATAGGTTATAAGCCCAACGCGCTACCAGCTCACATGACCACGCCACCACCCGACGACAGCACCTCCAACATGGGACAACCAGGGGTGACATCACCCCTTACGTCGAGCAAAAACTCCTCACTCCCTGCGGACCAACTTGCCTCCCTCGCAACGTTGCTGTCGAAATTTACCGCTGCTGCTTCAGGCACCACGTTGTCAGGGGCCACCCACACCACCTTTCCCAAGCATGCACGCCTTGACGGCTCCAAGTCGTTTGTGAATTGGACACGCCAACTTCGCCTGTGCTTAGCGGATGACATCCGCTCCTATGTCCTCGATGACATCGTACCTGATGACTGGACAGCTTTGCAACGCTCCGCTTGTGATGCCATTGCTCGCGACATCATCGCAAACTCGATCAATTCCGCCGCAGTCTTGGCCATACTCGACAAGATCCCCACCACTGAACTCACGGCGCCCAAGATCTACGCCACACTCAAGTTGCACTACGCCCCTGATGATGCGACTCGCACGCTTGAACTTTTCTCGCAACTCTGGGGCTTCCGACCCATGCCAGGCACGGTGGCGGAATTCGACACCTGGATCACCGACTTCAAATCGGTCGCGCAAGAAATCATTGACGCAAAGACGACCATCAACAACGTTCTCGCCACGCTCGTTCTTGCAATCGCTCACCCCTCGCTTGAAAGCTTCAAAGTGATGTTCACCGATGAACAACAAACGAGACGCAGTCTTCCGGACATTGACGCACTCGCTGACCGTATGTGAGTCCAGCTTCGGTCGACGAACCTCTCAAACGAGCAATCGGCCCTCCTCCCGCGGCTCCTCCCGCCCCTCCCATGACCACTGCCTTGCCTGTCGCAGCTCTTCTCACCGCATCGCGCAGTGCCCTACAAGGGCCCAACACACGCCGCCAGGACCCTGTCGCCACTGCAGAAAGAAGGGCCACTGGTCCTTCAACTGCAAGAAGGCCCCCAAGGTCAACAAGAAGTCAGGCAATGACGCCCCCGCCAACTCTAACGTCGAATCACAACACCACGTCGGATTCCTTGTCACTGGTCTTCTCGCACGTCGTCACAAACTTCGCAACAACTCCTTTGTTGTTGACTCAGGTGCCACTGCACACTTGGTCCCGGACAAATCACTATTCACAACCTATCGTCACACGGCACCTACAAAGATTGGTGGCATCACAGGAGGCATCGACGCCGTCGGGTTGGGAAACGTTGCCTTTGTTGCCGCCTCAGGCCACCCGATTACACTCACTGGAGTGCTGCACACACCGGGCCTGAATGTCAACCTTCTTTCGGTCTCTCACCTCTGCGATACGGATGATGTCCGTGTTGCCTTCACAAAACAAGGCATCAACATCAAGAAGGATGGCAACACTATTGCGGAAGGCACCAGGCTTGACGAAGGACTCTACTTGCTGGACGCTGAACATTCCCAATGTCAGCACCTTGCTCTCCTCTCTTGCTCTCAGACCTCCGTGCCCCTTCTGACCCTTCACCGCTGCCTCGGTCATCTTGCACCTTCCTCCATACAAAGGATGATTACCGCAGGCTTGCTGGAGGGTTTCGGGGCCGGATACAGCGACGAAGAGGTAGAGAAGTTTGTCTGCAATGCTTGCCTCAGCACAAAACACCATTGTCTTCCCTTTCCCAATTCGGAATCGCACTCACTGGAGAGACTCGGCCTTGTGCACAGTGACATCCTTTCCTTCCCTGAGAAGTCCAGGACTGGCAAGCGTTACCTTGTCACATTCCTCAATGACTACTCCAGCAAACTCTGGACCTACGCAATTGGACACAAAAGCAAAGTCTTTGGCGTCTTCAAGACATGGCTTGCCAAAGTCAAACTGGAGATGGGCGCAACACTGAAGGTCCTGCGCACTGACAACGGCGGCGAATATTGTTCAAGAGCATTCACAGAGTTCTGCAAGGCACGAGGCACACGTCGACAGTACTCTATCCCACACACACCTCAGCAGAACGGCCGCGCCGAACGGGTCAACCGTTCCATTGTCGAAGGAGTCCTTGCACTTCTTGCAGACGCCCACCTACCCAACACATTTTGGGAAGAAGCCGTAGCTTACTTTGTCTACTGCAAGAATCGGTGTCAACATTCCGCCCTGGACAAGGCAACACCGGACTTCATCTGGCAGGGCCGCCGCACCGATGCCTCGGCGCTTCACCCATTCGGCTGCACAGCTTGGCTCACGGTCGCACCCAAACTTCACTCTAAGCTTGACCCAAAAGCGGCCCGTGTCCTCTTTGTTGGCTACGACCTGGCTTCCAAAGCCTTCCGTTTCTACAACACCAACACCAGCAAGTTCATACTTGGCAGAAATGCCACATTCTTGGACACCAAGTTCCCCGGATTACAAGGCAACTCGGCTGCGCACAAAATCGACTCACACTACGCCAATGCTTCCCACACCAAACCTCAAACCACTATCAAGACGGGGACCCCACTAGTAAGGACAGCGCAAATGGACGTCTCATCACACTCTGATGATCCCGTCCTGAGCGCCACTGACGTGTCCTCTCGGACCTGCAAATCCTTACCTAATTCCACCAATACTGCGCAGTCCTCGTCACCGTTGCCCGCCTCATCACCCGCGCCGTCCTTGCCACCGTCGCCAGCACTGTCATTGGCCACTTCATTGTCATCCTCGGTTTTGCCAACCGTCTCCGACGACTCTGACAATCCTCTTGACTTGATTGGCTCACATGCCCAAGTTTGCCTCAACTTACTGAACGTGCACCGCTTGGACGATGATGCCTACCACAAGCCCATATCCGCCAAGGACTCACCCGATGAACTCGACCTCATTGGACATCACTTGCGCGATGAATCACCGGACGAAATCGATTTCCTCACCCAACATCATTGCGCTTTCATTGCCACCGACGACGACACCTCTGACACGGAAGCTATTCAACCCGTCAAGTCCATCACCAGCGATCCACAGACCTGGCGCAAGGCGATGTCCAGTGACCAGCGTGAGGTATGGGCCAAGGCCGCCAATGATGAATTCACCTCCATGCACGACGACTTCAAGGTCTTCACCATCGAGGACAGATCCACGGTGCCTGCAGGCGTGACCATTGTTACATCCAAGTTTGTATGGAAAACGAAACGGAACGCACTTGGCGATGTCACTGGTCACAAGGCATGGCTTGTTGCGCAAGGAAACCGCCAACGCGATGGTATTGACTTTGCCGAAACATTTGCACCGGTCGCATGTTTCTCCTCGATTTGCTCACTTCTCGCTTTGGTGGCTGCCAATGGCCTACACGTACACCAGGCGGACATTGACAAGGCATATCTTCATGGCGATCTTGATTACAATATCTGGATGACGGCACTGCGCGGCTTTGATTTTCCTGGTAACAAGGTACTCCGACTGCACCGTTCCATCTATGGGCTCAAACAGGCTGGTCAAATCTGGAATTGACACATTGACACGTCTCTCCAAGACCTCGGTTACACCGCCACCGGCACCAATCACTGCATGTATTCCCGACTTGACGATTGCCACCGGCCGCACTACATCACGCTATACGTCGATGACCTCCTCATCATCAGTCCGGACTTGGCCGAAATTGAGTGCATTATCTCAGGCCTTGAGCAATGCTATGGAGTAAAGCACCTTGGCCCCGCCGAGTACATTCTTGGCATCCAGATTCGACGCCTTGACAATGGCTCCATTGCCCTCTCCCAGGAACGGTACATCATGGACGTGCTTGCCCGGTTTCACTTTGACACTACCACACGCGGCACTACGGTCCCAATGACTCCCGGCCTCTCACTTACGACCATCCCGGGTCAAGGCACCAAACGGATCAGGTCATGGTATCTACAGGCTATTGGCTCGCTTCTCTACATCTCACTGGGCACTCGCCCAGACATCGCCTTTGCCGTATCCTATCTGGCCCGCTTCGCTAACAACCCTGGCCATCATCATTGGATCGCAGTGAAACATGTCCTATGCTACTTGCGGGCCACCTATCGCGATGAACTCCTGTACGCTCGAGGCTCGGCTCGTATCACGGGTGTGGCAGGCTACTCCGACGCTAATTGGGGGGCCTGCGTCGACACATTGGTGTCCACCATGGGCTATGTCTTCTACATTGCCGGATCCGCCGTATCATGGTCATCCAAACGCCAGACCCAAGTAGCCGACTCTACAACCGATGCCGAGTACCTCGCACTCTCGCACGCTGGCAAGGAGGGAATTTACCTCAGTCAGCTGCTTGAGGAACTCCATGTCAAACCTGTTGCACCTGCTCACATCTTTACTGACAACGAAGCCGCCGCCGCAGTTGCCCGTGACCCTGTCCGAGTCTCTGGCACTCAGCACATACGCTTGTGCGAGCACTTTGTTTGCGACATGGTGAACCGGGGCAACATTTCCCTCTCACACGTGGGAACAAACAACATGGTCACCGACATTTTCACAAAGGCACTCGGTCCTAAGGTATTCTTGACTCATTGCTATGCCCTTGGCCTGCGCACTCAACACCCGCGGCTCCAGTCTGACTCGCATTCGCGTGGGGGGGGGGGGGGGGTGTGAGAATGAGTCCACTCTCAGCTCGCCAGGACAGCCGCGGCCTGCACGCACCCCCATGCGCGCGTCCCCCACGGATCAGGACTTAGGCGCTCGGCACTTGCCCAGCGCACCTGCAACTTTGCCAACGCCCGCTTCTGGGCTTAACCCTGAGTCGGGCAACTCTCCTGTTTAGCGTCCTTCTCATCACTTCTGCTTATCATTGTCAACATTCGACTCCTCCTAACGCAGTAGTGGTGAACGTCTCATAGGTTATAAGCCCAACGCGCTACCAGCTCACATGACCACGCCACCACCCGACGACAGCACCTCCAACATGGGACAACCAGGGGTGACATCACCCCTTACGTCGAGCAAAAACTCCTCACTCCCTGCGGACCAACTTGCCTCCCTCGCAACGTTGCTGTCGAAATTTACCGCTGCTGCTTCGGGCACCACGTTGTCAGGGGCCACCCACACCACCTTTCCCAAGCATGCACGCCTTGACGGCTCCAAGTCGTTTGTGAATTGGACACGCCAACTTCGCCTGTGCTTAGCGGATGACATCCGCTCCTATGTCCTCGATGACATCGTACCTGATGACTGGACAGCTTTGCAACGCTCCGCTTGTGATGCCATTGCTCGCGACATCATCGCAAACTCGATCAATTCCGCCGCAGTCTTGGCCATACTCGACAAGATCCCCACCACTGAACTCACGGCGCCCAAGATCTACGCCACACTCAAGTCGCACTACACCCCTGACGATGCGACTCGCACGCTTGAACTTTTCTCGCAACTCTGGGGCTTCCAACCCATACCAGGCATGGTGGCGGAATTTGACACCTGGATCACTGACTTCAAATTGGTCGCGCAAGAAATCATCGACGCAAAGACAACCATCAACAACATTCTCGCCACACTCATTCTTGCAATTGCTCACCCCTTGCTTGAAAGCTTCAAAGCGATGTTCACTGATGAACAACGAAAGAGACGCAGTCTTCCGGACATTGACGCACTCGCTGACCGTATGTGAGTCCAGCTTTGGTCGACGAACCTCTTGAACAAGCAATCGGCCCTCCTTGCATTGTCGTCGGCAACCTCCTCCCGCGGCTCCTCCCGCCCCTCCCACGACCACTGCCTTGCCTGTTGCAGCTCTTCTCACCACATCGCGCAGTGCCCTACAAGGGCCCAACACACACCGCCAGGACCCTGTCGCCACTGCAGAAAGAAGGGCCACTGGTCCTTCAACTGCAAGAAGGCCCCCAAGGTCGACAAGAAGTCAGGAAATGATGCCCCCGCCAACTCTAACGTTGAATCACAACACCACATCGGATTCCTTGTCACTGGTCTTCTCGCACGTCGTCACAAACTTCGCAACAACTCCTTTGTTGTTGACTCAGGTGCCACTGCACACTTGGTCCCGGACAAATCACTATTCACAACCTATCGTCACACGGCACCTACAAAGATTGGTGGCATCACAGGAGGCATCGACGCCGTCGGGTTGGGAAACGTTGCCTTTGTTGCCGCCTCAGGCCACCCGATTACACTCACTGGAGTGCTGCACACACCGGGCCTGAATGTCAACCTTCTTTCGGTCTCTCACCTCTGCGATACGGATGATGTCCGTGTTGCCTTCACAAAACAAGGCATCAACATCAAGAAGGATGGCAACACTATTGCGGAAGGCACCAGGCTTGACGAAGGACTCTACTTGCTGGACGCTGAACATTCCCAATGTCAGCACCTTGCTCTCCTCTCTTGCTCTCAGACCTCCGTACCCCTTCTGACCCTTCACCGCTGCCTCGGTCATCTTGCACCTTCCTCCATACAAAGGATGATTACCGCAGGCTTGCTGGAGGGTTTCGGGGCCAGATACAGCGACGAAGAGGTAGAGAAGTTTGTCTGCAATGCTTGCCTCAGCACAAAACACCATTGTCTTCCCTTTCCCAATTCGGAATCGCACTCACTGGAGAGACTCGGCCTTGTGCACAGTGACATCCTTTCCTTCCCTGAGAAGTCCAGGACTGGCAAGCGTTACCTTGTCACATTCCTCAATGACTACTCCAGCAAACTCTGGACCTACGCAATTGGACACAAAAGCAAAGTCTTTGGCGTCTTCAAGACATGGCTTGCCAAAGTCAAACTGGAGATGGGCGCAACACTGAAGGTCCTGCGCACTGACAACGGCGGCGAATATTGTTCAAGAGCATTCACAGAGTTCTGCAAGGCACGAGGCACACGTCGACAGTACTCTATCCCACACACACCTCAGCAGAACGGCCGCGCCGAACGGGTCAACCGTTCCATTGTCGAAGGAGTCCTTGCACTTCTTGCAGACGCCCACCTACCCAACACATTTTGGGAAGAAGCCGTAGCTTACTTTGTCTACTGCAAGAATCGGTGTCAACATTCCGCCCTGGACAAGGCAACACCGGACTTCATCTGGCAGGGCCGCCGCACCGATGCCTCGGCGCTTCACCCATTCGGCTGCACAGCTTGGCTCACGGTCGCACCCAAACTTCACTCTAAGCTCGACCCAAAAGCGGCCCGTGTCCTCTTTGTTGGCTACGACCTGGCTTCCAAAGCCTTCCGTTTCTACAACACCAACACCAGCAAGTTCATACTTGGCAGAAATGCCACATTCTTGGACACCAAGTTCCCCGGATTACAAGGCAACTCGGCTGCGCACAAAATCGACTCACACTACGCCAACGCTTCCCACACCAAACCTCAAACCACTATCAAGACGGGGACCCCACTAGTAAGGACAGCGCAAATGGACGTCTCATCACACTCTGATGATCCCGTCCTGAGCGCCACTGACGTGTCCTCTCGGACCTGCAAATCCTTACCTAATTCCACCAATACTGCGCAGTCCTCGTCACCGTTGCCCGCCTCATCACCCGCGCCGTCCTTGCCACCGTCGCCAGCACTGTCATTGGCCACTTCATTGTCATCCTCGGTTTTGCCAACCGTCTCCGACGACTCTGACAATCCTCTTGACTTGATTGGCTCACATGCCCAAGTTTGCCTCAACTTACTGAACGTGCACCGCTTGGACGATGATGCCTACCACAAGCCCATATCCGCCAAGGACTCACCCGATGAACTCGACCTCATTGGACATCACTTGCGCGATGAATCACCGGACGAAATCGATTTCCTCACCCAACATCATTGCGCTTTCATTGCCACCGACGACGACACCTCTGACACGGAAGCTATTCAACCCGTCAAGTCCATCACCAGCGATCCACAGACCTGGCGCAAGGCGATGTCCAGTGACCAGCGTGAGGTATGGGCCAAGGCCGCCAATGATGAATTCACCTCCATGCACGACGACTTCAAGGTCTTCACCATCGAGGACAGATCCACGGTGCCTGCAGGCGTGACCATTGTTACATCCAAGTTTGTATGGAAAACGAAACGGAACGCACTTGGCGATGTCACTGGTCACAAGGCATGGCTTGTTGCGCAAGGAAACCGCCAACGCGATGGTATTGACTTTGCCGAAACATTTGCACCGGTCGCATGTTTCTCCTCGATTTGCTCACTTCTCGCTTTGGTGGCTGCCAATGGCCTACACGTACACCAGGCGGACATTGACAAGGCATATCTTCATGGCGATCTTGATTACAATATCTGGATGACGGCACTGCGCGGCTTTGATTTTCCTGGTAACAAGGTACTCCGACTGCACCGTTCCATCTATGGGCTCAAACAGGCTGGTCAAATCTGGAATTGACACATTGACACGTCTCTCCAAGACCTCGGTTACACCGCCACCGGCACCAATCACTGCATGTATTCCCGACTTGACGATTGCCACCGGCCGCACTACATCACGCTATACGTCGATGACCTCCTCATCATCAGTCCGGACTTGGCCAAAATTGAGGGACTTGGCCGAAATTGAGTGCATTATCTCAGGCCTTGAGCAATGCTACGGAGTAAAGTGCCTTGGCCCCGCCGAGTACATTCTTGGCATCCAGATTCGACGCCTTGACAATGGCTCCATTGCCCTCTCCCAGGAACGGTACATCATGGACGTGCTTGCCCGGTTTCACTTTGACACTACCACATGCGGCACTACGGTCCCAATGACTCCCGGCCTCTCACTTACGACCATCCCGGGTCAAGGCACCAAACGGATCAGGTCATGGTATCTACAGGCTATTGGCTCGCTTCTCTACATCTCACTGGGCACTCGCCCAGACATCGCCTTTGCCGTATCCTATCTGGCCCGCTTCGCTAACAACCCTGGCCATCATCATTGGATCGCAGTGAAACATGTCCTATGCTACTTGCGGGCCACCTATCGCGATGAACTCCTGTACGCTCGAGGCTCGGCTCGTATCACGGGTGTGGCAGGCTACTCCGACACTAATTGGGGGGCCTGCGTCGACACATTGGTGTCCACCATGGGCTATGTCTTCTACATCGCCGGATCCGCCGTATCATGGTCATCCAAACGCCAGACTCGAGTAGCCGACTCTACAACCAATGCCGAGTACCTCGCACTCTTGCATGCTGGCAAGGAGGGAATTTACCTCAGTCAGCTGCTTGAGGAACTCCATGTCAAACCTGTTGCACCCGCTCACATCTTTACTGACAACAAAGCCGCCACCGCAGTTGCCCGTGACCCTGTCCAAGTCTCTGGCACTTGGCACATACGCTTGCGCGAGCACTTTGTTCGCGACATGGTGAACCGGGGCGACATTTCCCTCTCACACGTGGGAACAAACAACATGGTCGCCAACATTTTCACAAAGGCACTCGGTCCTAAGGTATTCTTGACTCATTGCTATGCCCTTGGCCTGCGCACTCGACACCCGCGGCTCCAGTCTGACTCGCATTCGCGTGGGGGGGGGTGTGAGAATGAGTCCACTCTCAGCTCGCCAGGACAGCCGCGGCCTGCACGCACCCCCATGCGCGCGTCCCCCACGGATCAGGACTTAGGCGCTCGGCACTTGCCCAGCGCACCTGCAACTTTGCCAACGCCCGCTTCTGGGCTTAACCCTGAGTCGGGCAACTCTCCTGTTTAGCGTCCTTCTCATCACTTCTGCTTATCATTGTCAACATTCGACTCCTCCTAACGCAGTAGTGGTGAACGTCTCATAGGTTATAAGCCCAACGCGCTACCAGCTCACATGACCACGCCACCACCCGACGACAGCACCTCCAACATGGGACAACCAGGGGTGACATCACCCCTTACGTCGAGCAAAAACTCCTCACTCCCTGCGGACCAACTTGCCTCCCTCGCAACGTTGCTGTCGAAATTTACCGCTGCTGCTTCGGGCACCACGTTGTCAGGGGCCACCCACACCACCTTTCCCAAGCATGCACGCCTTGACGGCTCCAAGTCGTTTGTGAATTGGACACGCCAACTTCGCCTGTGCTTAGCGGATGACATCCGCTCCTATGTCCTCGATGACATCGTACCTGATGACTGGACAGCTTTGCAACGCTCCGCTTGTGATGCCATTGCTCGCGACATCATCGCAAACTCGATCAATTCCGCCGCAGTCTTGGCCATACTCGACAAGATCCCCACCACTGAACTCACGGCGCCCAAGATCTACGCCACACTCAAGTCGCACTACACCCCTGACGATGCGACTCGCACGCTTGAACTTTTCTCGCAACTCTGGGGCTTCCAACCCATACCAGGCATGGTGGCGGAATTTGACACCTGGATCACTGACTTCAAATTGGTCGCGCAAGAAATCATCGACGCAAAGACAACCATCAACAACATTCTCGCCACACTCATTCTTGCAATTGCTCACCCCTTGCTTGAAAGCTTCAAAGCGATGTTCACTGATGAACAACGAAAGAGACGCAGTCTTCCGGACATTGACGCACTCGCTGACCGTATGTGAGTCCAGCTTTGGTCGACGAACCTCTTGAACAAGCAATCGGCCCTCCTTGCATTGTCGTCGGCAACCTCCTCCCGCGGCTCCTCCCGCCCCTCCCACGACCACTGCCTTGCCTGTTGCAGCTCTTCTCACCACATCGCGCAGTGCCCTACAAGGGCCCAACACACACCGCCAGGACCCTGTCGCCACTGCAGAAAGAAGGGCCACTGGTCCTTCAACTGCAAGAAGGCCCCCAAGGTCGACAAGAAGTCAGGAAATGATGCCCCCGCCAACTCTAACGTTGAATCACAACACCACATCGGATTCCTTGTCACTGGTCTTCTCGCACGTCGTCACAAACTTCGCAACAACTCCTTTGTTGTTGACTCAGGTGCCACTGCACACTTGGTCCCGGACAAATCACTATTCACAACCTATCGTCACACGGCACCTACAAAGATTGGTGGCATCACAGGAGGCATCGACGCCGTCGGGTTGGGAAACGTTGCCTTTGTTGCCGCCTCAGGCCACCCGATTACACTCACTGGAGTGCTGCACACACCGGGCCTGAATGTCAACCTTCTTTCGGTCTCTCACCTCTGCGATACGGATGATGTCCGTGTTGCCTTCACAAAACAAGGCATCAACATCAAGAAGGATGGCAACACTATTGCGGAAGGCACCAGGCTTGACGAAGGACTCTACTTGCTGGACGCTGAACATTCCCAATGTCAGCACCTTGCTCTCCTCTCTTGCTCTCAGACCTCCGTACCCCTTCTGACCCTTCACCGCTGCCTCGGTCATCTTGCACCTTCCTCCATACAAAGGATGATTACCGCAGGCTTGCTGGAGGGTTTCGGGGCCAGATACAGCGACGAAGAGGTAGAGAAGTTTGTCTGCAATGCTTGCCTCAGCACAAAACACCATTGTCTTCCCTTTCCCAATTCGGAATCGCACTCACTGGAGAGACTCGGCCTTGTGCACAGTGACATCCTTTCCTTCCCTGAGAAGTCCAGGACTGGCAAGCGTTACCTTGTCACATTCCTCAATGACTACTCCAGCAAACTCTGGACCTACGCAATTGGACACAAAAGCAAAGTCTTTGGCGTCTTCAAGACATGGCTTGCCAAAGTCAAACTGGAGATGGGCGCAACACTGAAGGTCCTGCGCACTGACAACGGCGGCGAATATTGTTCAAGAGCATTCACAGAGTTCTGCAAGGCACGAGGCACACGTCGACAGTACTCTATCCCACACACACCTCAGCAGAACGGCCGCGCCGAACGGGTCAACCGTTCCATTGTCGAAGGAGTCCTTGCACTTCTTGCAGACGCCCACCTACCCAACACATTTTGGGAAGAAGCCGTAGCTTACTTTGTCTACTGCAAGAATCGGTGTCAACATTCCGCCCTGGACAAGGCAACACCGGACTTCATCTGGCAGGGCCGCCGCACCGATGCCTCGGCGCTTCACCCATTCGGCTGCACAGCTTGGCTCACGGTCGCACCCAAACTTCACTCTAAGCTCGACCCAAAAGCGGCCCGTGTCCTCTTTGTTGGCTACGACCTGGCTTCCAAAGCCTTCCGTTTCTACAACACCAACACCAGCAAGTTCATACTTGGCAGAAATGCCACATTCTTGGACACCAAGTTCCCCGGATTACAAGGCAACTCGGCTGCGCACAAAATCGACTCACACTACGCCAACGCTTCCCACACCAAACCTCAAACCACTATCAAGACGGGGACCCCACTAGTAAGGACAGCGCAAATGGACGTCTCATCACACTCTGATGATCCCGTCCTGAGCGCCACTGACGTGTCCTCTCGGACCTGCAAATCCTTACCTAATTCCACCAATACTGCGCAGTCCTCGTCACCGTTGCCCGCCTCATCACCCGCGCCGTCCTTGCCACCGTCGCCAGCACTGTCATTGGCCACTTCATTGTCATCCTCGGTTTTGCCAACCGTCTCCGACGACTCTGACAATCCTCTTGACTTGATTGGCTCACATGCCCAAGTTTGCCTCAACTTACTGAACGTGCACCGCTTGGACGATGATGCCTACCACAAGCCCATATCCGCCAAGGACTCACCCGATGAACTCGACCTCATTGGACATCACTTGCGCGATGAATCACCGGACGAAATCGATTTCCTCACCCAACATCATTGCGCTTTCATTGCCACCGACGACGACACCTCTGACACGGAAGCTATTCAACCCGTCAAGTCCATCACCAGCGATCCACAGACCTGGCGCAAGGCGATGTCCAGTGACCAGCGTGAGGTATGGGCCAAGGCCGCCAATGATGAATTCACCTCCATGCACGACGACTTCAAGGTCTTCACCATCGAGGACAGATCCACGGTGCCTGCAGGCGTGACCATTGTTACATCCAAGTTTGTATGGAAAACGAAACGGAACGCACTTGGCGATGTCACTGGTCACAAGGCATGGCTTGTTGCGCAAGGAAACCGCCAACGCGATGGTATTGACTTTGCCGAAACATTTGCACCGGTCGCATGTTTCTCCTCGATTTGCTCACTTCTCGCTTTGGTGGCTGCCAATGGCCTACACGTACACCAGGCGGACATTGACAAGGCATATCTTCATGGCGATCTTGATTACAATATCTGGATGACGGCACTGCGCGGCTTTGATTTTCCTGGTAACAAGGTACTCCGACTGCACCGTTCCATCTATGGGCTCAAACAGGCTGGTCAAATCTGGAATTGACACATTGACACGTCTCTCCAAGACCTCGGTTACACCGCCACCGGCACCAATCACTGCATGTATTCCCGACTTGACGATTGCCACCGGCCGCACTACATCACGCTATACGTCGATGACCTCCTCATCATCAGTCCGGACTTGGCCGAAATTGAGTGCATTATCTCAGGCCTTGAGCAATGCTATGGAGTAAAGCACCTTGGCCCCGCCGAGTACATTCTTGGCATCCAGATTCGACGCCTTGACAATGGCTCCATTGCCCTCTCCCAGGAACGGTACATCATGGACGTGCTTGCCCGGTTTCACTTTGACACTACCACACGCGGCACTACGGTCCCAATGACTCCCGGCCTCTCACTTACGACCATCCCGGGTCAAGGCACCAAACGGATCAGGTCATGGTATCTACAGGCTATTGGCTCGCTTCTCTACATCTCACTGGGCACTCGCCCAGACATCGCCTTTGCCATATCCTATCTGGCCTGCTTCGCTAACAACCCTGGCCATCATCATTGGATCGCAGTGAAACATGTCCTATGCTACTTGCGGGCCACCTATCGCGATGAACTCCTGTACGCTCGAGGCTCGGCTCGTATCACGGGTGTGGCAGGCTACTCCGACGCTAATTGGGGGGCCTGCGTCGACACATTGGTGTCCACCATGGGCTATGTCTTCTACATTGCCGGATCCGCCGTATCATGGTCATCCAAACGCCAGACCCAAGTAGCCGACTCTACAACCAATGCCGAGTACCTCGCACTCTCGCACGCTGGCAAGGAGGGAATTTACCTCAGTCAGCTGCTTGAGGAACTCCATGTCAAACCTGTTGCACCTGCTCACATCTTTACTGACAACGAAGCCGCCGCCGCAGTTGCCCGTGACCCTGTCCGAGTCTCTGGCACTCAGCACATACGCTTGTGCGAGCACTTTGTTTGCGACATGGTGAACCGGGGCAACATTTCCCTCTCACACGTGGGAACAAACAACATGGTCACCGACATTTTCACAAAGGCACTCGGTCCTAAGGTATTCTTGACTCATTGCTATGCCCTTGGCCTGCGCACTCAACACCCGCGGCTCCAGTCTGACTCGCATTCGCGTGGGGGGGGGGGGGGGGGGGGGGGTGTGAGAATGAGTCCACTCTCAGCTCGCCAGGACAGCCGCGGCCTGCGCGCACCCCCACGCGCGCATCCCCCACGGATCAGGACTTAGGCGCTCGGCACTTGCCCAGCGCACCTGCAACTTTGCCAACGCCCGCTTCTGGGCTTAACCCTGAGTCGGGCGACTCTCCTGTTTAGCGTCCTTCTCATCACTTCTGCTTATCATTGTCAACATTCGACTCCTCCTAACGCAGTAGTGGTGAACGTCTCATACTGCGTGTCAGGGTCATATAGTCGATAGGCCTTGGCATGAAGATCATAACCCACAAAGATCAGTGGGGTCCCCTTAGGCTCGAGCTTGGTGTGTTCGTGTTGTGGCACGGTGGCCCAGGCGCGACAGCCAAACGTGCGAAGTCGGGAGAGATCCTGTGGTTTGCCGTGCCAGATTGCATTGGGGATGTCGCCATTGAGTCCTGCATGCGGCGTGAGGTTCTTGCAGTCCAGATAGTACTGCGTCACTTCTTCCCAGAGGTGAGCAGGGAGGCCGGAATTGTGGAGCAGAGCCAAGACACCTTTGACGATCAATCGGTTGAGTCGCTCGGCGCGCCCGTTCTGTTCGGGGGTGTAGGGCACCGATTTGTTGCGACGGATCCCTTGCTCGGCGCAAAACTTGTCAAAAGCTGTATACTCGCCACCGTTGTTGGAACGCAGGGTTTTGATTTTTGCTCCGGACGAGTTTTCAACTTCTGCTTTCCAGCGTTGAAAGGCAGCTAGCGCATTGCTCTTGCGGAGGAGCGGGAAAGCCCAAGCTTTGTGGGAGAAGTCGTCAATGAAGGTGATCAAGTAGCATCGGCCGCTCACAGAGGGCTTGGGGAACATGAGAAGATCCGAGTGGACCAACCCCAGTGGAAGAGAAGCGTAAGACTCGGACAATGGGAAGGGCAACTTGTGCGCCTTGGAAGCCATGTGCAAGGCCGGGCCTCTGCCCATAAGGCCTTTGCCCGTTAGGAGATTATGGAAGCCCATGGAATGTGGGACTTAGAACATATAGCTCGCGCGCGCCTGGAACCTCTTGGCTTCCGCCAGGTCACTGACCCGAGGTTCTAGGTGGGTAACCTTCACTAGCATGTGTATTCTTTGTATAAGTCACTGACCCGAGGTTCTAGACGTGAATTACTACCACTTTGATCCTGTCTATTGATTCTGGAGCATGGCTGCACGCGGTGCTTCCACCATGCATGCATCACATTGAAAATCATTGCAGTCATTGGCGCTATAAGTCCACTCGATCCCCTTCACCTGATTGCTGTTGGCCAACTTCCTAAGAGTAGAAAGAGAGCAGTGGCCGAGGCGATGGTGGAGGGTCAGCAGTGGGACTTTGGGAGCGCGAGCAGCGACGAGAGCGGTGTGCATACATAGATGGGCATCCAGGTGGAACAAACGGTCGGCTTTTGCCATGCCGGTGCAGATGCACTTGCCCCCCCTAACCAGTGAGAGCCATCCATCCAAGGTGAAGGAGGGCGTGATGCCGTCTTTAATGAGTGCAAACATAGAGATGAGATTTGCAGGGCACCCGGGGACGAAGAAGACGTCGGACAGACGGATACGATCACCGGTGGAAGAGATGAGCTCAATGATGCCCTTGCCTTGCAAAGAAAGCGCACCCCCGACCCCACCGATGCGAATACTTGAAGTTTTGTGAAGTTCGACAAAGGCTGACGAGTCATTGACCATGTGGTGGCTGGCGGCAGAATCAAGGAGCAGGCTCGACACGTCTGAAGTGGCCGAGAGGAAAGAGGCGGCTGCGAAGGAAATGCTGGGACCCTCATCTGGAACATCGTCCGCGGTAAGGGCAAATTGCGCTTGTGCTGCCGGTTTGTTAGACGGCCTTGGATGATTGGATCGAGGTTGATTGTACCACTTCTTCTTTGCTTCCTCATTGGGGCACTTGCGGATCCAGTGCACTGCACATGCTGATGTATTGTCGAGACCAGTACACAACCGGGTGTGCTTTCCGCCAATCTTGTCCTTGAAGCAAAATGGCGCCTATCCCAACATTGCTGGCGTCGGTCATAACCCACAGTGGGTCAGCAAGTTCCGTGTGGTTGATCGGCTTGAGGCATGGCAGCAAGGTGACAATGGCTTTGATTGCGTTGAAGTGTCACTCTTGCTCAACACCCCACATGAGTTGGACATTTGCGTTCTTCGAAGTTAAATCCGAGAGAGGCTTTGTATGTTGAGCAAGGCCATTGATAAACTTGCGCAGATACTGGACAAGGCCCAGGAACCCCCGGAGCTCGGTGACAGTCCGTGGACGCGGCCACTCCATGATACGGTCAACTTTTGACTGATCCGCCGCGATCCCGTTCTGCGAGATGACATGCCCCAGGAAGTCACACAACGTCATGAAAAGTTCGGTCATCTTCGGCGAGCAGTACAGATCAGCCCAACGCAGAGCTTTGAGCACCTCTCTGACATGAGTTTGATGTTCCTCAATGGTATTTGAGAATATGGTGATGTCGTCGAGGTAGACGAAGCAGCTTTTGCCAATGAGATTCAACAATGCTTCATTGACACGGTGTTGGTGCGTCGCTGGTGCGTTTGACAGGCCCATTGGCATGACGACCCATTCAAAGAGTCCCCAGGGGGTAGCCACCGCGGTCTTTGGTATGTCTTCCTTGGCCATCTTTGTCTGAAAGAAGCTATTTGTCATGTCAATCTTGGACCAGAAACACGCCCTGGCTGAGACTGACAAGATCTCGTCTGGCAGTGGAAGCGGTGTGCGATCCGGGACTGTCGCTGCATTGAGGATCCAATAGTTGTTGACCCATCTTGGCATAATGGAAAGGTCCATGTCCATTCCTTTCTTGGGGATGATGAAAGCCGGCAAAGAGTATTCAGACAATGACAGGCAAAGACGGCCGGCAGCAAGATGTTGATCCAGGAGACGTCGCCATGCTGTGCACCAGCGCATAGGGGTGCCATAGGTTGGTTGTCGCGGAGTCTTCATGCCAGGTTTCAGCGCAATATGGTGACGAACTTTCAACTTGTACTGCAAGACAGGCGGTATGTCTGCCGGGAATCGATCCGAAAACTCCTTGCGAAATGCGGATTCAAGTGCTCGCAATCTAGACTCCTCCGCTTGCTGCTCTTTGAGATGGGCGAGACATGCCCGAATGCTTGCCCGGACCGCTCCCTCCGACCACTTCTCCTTCTCCGGTTCGTCCATCAGGTCGATACGCTCCCCCGACAGTGATGGATCAGGGGCCAGCACTTGATGTTGTTTGCAGTCGACCAAGATATTGTGTCGCTTCAGGAATGGACAGCCCAACACCACTCTCAATGACATCAACGGCGCAATCTTCAGAACAACGTGATGGGTAGACCAGCGGCCATTCGAGGTACAAAGTGGCACACACACAAATTCAGTGACTGGGTGCAAGACCTTATGGTTTTGGATTGCAACACTAACAGATGTGGGAACTTGCAGCTTCCTCCGTGTTAACCGTAGTTTGTCCACTTCCTTATCTGCAATGAAAGAAGCGGAAGCACCCATGTCAACTAGAGCTTGCAAGACAGGGCCATCATCTGTTGTGAGCTTCACAGAGAGGGAAATGGGTTCGCACCTCTCGTCATCCGTGCCATTGTCATATTTGTCATTGTCCAGGCAGTGTAGCTGTTTGCCCTCGTCCTCAATATTGGCATTGGCATTGGTTATGGAGACAAGTTGGTCTGGGGACACGGGTCCCTGTTGCCAACCCGCTGGAACTTTACAAGCTGAAGTCGCCCAGTTGGTGCACCCATCACTCATGTGGCCGGCATTGATCTTCCGGCACTTGAAACAGCCCCTATTGCTCTTGAGGAAGGCACGTTCACAATCAGTCATTGGAGGCGGTCGGATTTTGGAGGGCGAAGACGCTGACAATGATGTGCTTGTGCGTGGTGGCTTGACAGTGTTGGTCATGGGCGGAGGGCGGCCAAATCGTGTCGAAGCCTGAGCTGTCGCCTTCACCAAAGCGCGCGTCGCACTGATGACTTGCCAAATCCTCCTAGCTTCTGTGTCGAAGGTCTGGTAATCGAAGTCCGGCTGCGTAGGAGTAACATCGGCCTTTAGTATTGAGGCGTCCAGTTCGTCGGGTGACAACCCCATGCCCTTGATC
The DNA here is from genome assembly GCA_022702645.1 of Microbotryum intermedium. NCBI lineage: Eukaryota > Fungi > Basidiomycota > Microbotryomycetes > Microbotryales > Microbotryaceae > Microbotryum > Microbotryum intermedium. The sequence goes on along the minus strand of JAHWDX010000005.1, from coordinate 327,981 downwards.
ACATTGGAGAGTCGAAGTCCCTGTGACAGCTCCTCGTCCATGTGAAGTAACAGCATATGGATGAACTGAGTATTGCTGACTAGGCTGACACCAAGTTCCAGTTGAAGGTCGCGGGCAGTCGTTGCAAATTCACGGTAATCACCCATCTGTCGTAGGTCGTCAAGGTGTCAATAATGTTGCCACATGTAATCGGATGGCAACGCGCGAAGTGTCAAGTTGCATTGAAAGGTGCGGTACGTCTTCTGGGCGTGCGAGGCTGAGTCGCTGGAATACCACACCTTCAACTTGGGGTTGAGGAGCAGCTGGCCGATTGTGTCGATGTCCTTCTCTTTCTTGAAATAATGTTCATTGCGAGACCAGAACAGTTGAAGTCCAGACAGGGTGCGGTCGGCGTGGCAAAGGTAAGACGGCACATGTAATTTCCAGCGAGGGGGGGTGTCTTCCACCGGTCCGCTCATGATGCACGGAACCGGCCGGCGGTCGTTGTCTGAGTCTGAGTTGGACGAAGCTGAAGTGGAATCGGTGTCGGAGGCTCCAGAGGCGGAGCTCTCGGAGTCGCTTGGCAGTAACGGCGTGAGCAGTGGTCCAGGTGTAGCGAAGTCTCTAGCCAACCTGGCGGCAGCGGTGCGAGTGACAGTGGGAATAATGACGTGTCCTGATCGTTGTCAAAAAAAAATTGGAAGCACCGCGTGCAGCCATGCTCCAGAATCAATAGACAGGATCAAAGTGGTAGTAATTCACGTCTAGAACCTCGGGTCAGTGACTTATACAAAGAATACACATACTAGTGAAGGTTACCCACCTAGAACCTCGGGTCAGTGACCTGGCGGAAGCCAAGAGGTTCCAGGCGCGCGCGAGCTATATGTTCTAAGTCCCACATTCCATGGGCTTCCATAATCTCCTAATGGGCAAAGGCCTTATGGGCAGAGGCCCGGCCTTGCACAATCCTCCTCACACACCACTGCTGGTGAAGAGCCCCCAGGTGGACTGGAAATACCAGAGTGCACCACCCTGACTGGTTCGAGGGCATACATAGGCACAATGAGCACTACTCCCCACCGGTAGTATACTTGCCTTTTTATGGGCTGTGGGTCAGTGGTAGTTTGTGCATCATTGCCTTTCAGAAGGTGTCTAAAACCAAAGGGGAGACTGCTACCCAAGCACAGAGGAGACTTATCTAAACTATCCAAAGAGGTGGCCTCAGGGGGAAAAAGGATTGCTCGCGGGAGCACTGGTAAAAACCCTGAAGCCGTGCCTCGGCTAACAAAAATTAAAACAAAACGAAGAAAGATCATGCTCCATGTGAATCAAACAAACTATGAGGTTGTGACGCCTGCTCAAGCGGTGGTAAGGCTCTGATTGACGGACCAAGGAGACCAGACCAAGAAGTTGTGAGATTGACAATCTCCTCTGTTTTCTTCTCGCATCATATCTCCCTTTCTCTGTCTTGTCTTCTCTTGATTTTTGGCCTGCCTTTCCCACCTAGCTCTCTCCCTCTCTGGGCTGGGTCCGTGTGCCTGACACAGGCTGCTGGCCCAGCCGTGCGCTTGCCTCAGCCAACCGGCTCCGCGCTTCTCTCTCTCCTGCTCAAGCAACTTCTTGGTCTGGTCTCCTTGGTCCGTCGATCAGAGCCTTACCACCGCTTGAGCAGGCGTTACAACTTCATAAATACTTCATGCATTTGGACTTCTACAACCGCTGCATCACTTGTGTACCCATCACAAGTGACTACAACAAGATTGAGGGGGCCGGCATGGGATTGCAAGTCCTCGCACTCAAGACCTGGTTCACCCAAGGATTGAGCAGACACCTTGCCAAGCCGTCTGGGCAGTTCAAGTCGAAGCTCATTTGTCACGCTGTGCCAGCCCATTTTGTCTGGACGCAGCTCGAGGTGCTCCATTGCCTGCGCCAAGCCCCCGGTCATGCCATCAACGCCTTTCAGGATTTCTCAGACCAGATGCGTGTCCTGCAGATGGAGATTGGGTTCCAAGTTGTCTCTGACCAAGAAATTGCCAAGCTCGTACTTCTCGGCACTGACCCCGAGCTGTGCCGAATCCTTCGCATGCATGTCGTCTCGGCGCTGGCTGGATGGTCGGATCTTTTGCTCGAGAGGCTCGCCCTCAATGTCCCCACTCCCTCCACGACCAATCATGAGAACGCTGGAGTTTCCAGCGACGCGCCCACAGAGCAGCCGCTTGAGTTTGATTACCAAGTCTTTGAGAGGATCGGGCGCAAGGAGTGGAGCATGATCGCGCAACGCCGCCAAGCCATCGCCTTGCAAGTCAATGTGCTCCAACAACGTCCCATGCATGCACGACCCGCTGCGCCGTCGGCTGCACCCCAAGTTGCAACAGGAACTACCGGCGCTGCACCAACGGCAGGTGGCCCTCGCCCCGTTCCCCGACTCACCGCCGAGGAGCGTGCATACCTGGACCAGAACAGTGGGTGCTACCGCTGCCGTGCTATCAATGCCGATCACATCTCTCGCAACTGCCCTCAATACTTGTCTCCCATGGGAGCGCCTGCCAATCTGTCAAACCCCATGACCACTCCTGCTCCTTGCCCTGGCCCTCGTATGGTGGCGGCCATTCGGACCTTCCAAGAAACGGGTGATTCGACCGCGTTCATCGGACTCAGCAGTGACTCGGAGGATGACAACGATCCCTTGTACGCCCCGCATCCCTTCCCTCCCTTACCCATTTCTCTCCTTGGTGCTCATGGTACCCTCCTTGCCTCCGCACTAGTCGATTCGGGATCGCCTCAATCGTTTCTCAGTGAGGAGCTCGTTCAGCAATTGGGTTTGAAAAAATGGGCCCTGGAACAGCACTCGAAGTACACCCTTGCAATGCAGAACCAAGTTCCCACTGTCCTCACCTGCACGCACTTTGTCCGCGTTCCGCTCGAGTTGGCCAACAGTCATTGGGCCGCGGGACCAACGTACGCCGAGGTGGCTCCACTCGGAAAGGACCTTGAGATTATCTTGGGAGGCAACTTCACAAGATGGAGCTTGGTCTCTTCCCCCAGCCACACCTCACGTGCAAAGCCGTCCCTGACCAGGCCATCAACCTGCTTGCCCTTTTGTCTCAGCCGCGCGTGCCCATGCTGGTCGCCGTGATTGCTCCCGTTGTTGACAATGACGAACAACTCCACCTTGCCGCGCTTGACCACCGCCTCCGCAAAGAGTTTGCCAACCTGTTTCCCGAGGATATCCCACCTGTACACTTGTACCAGTCCCTGGTGCGACACCGCATTGAGCTTGACAGCCCGTCAACCGTTGTCAACCTTCGGGGATACCCACTTCCAAAGAAGTATCATGAATCATGGTACCTGCTGTTGCAGGAGCATCTTGCTAGTGGTCGCCTCTGCCCCTCTCGCTCGTCGTATTCGTCGCCCTCATTCATCATCCCCAAGAAAGGCTCAGACGCGGACCCCACCATCAAACCGCGCTGGGTGAACAACTACCATGAGCTCAACGGACACACTGTCAAGGACCGCACCCCTCTGCCCCTGCCTGATGACATCCTTTCAACGTGCTCCAAGGCGCAGTTCTGGGCCAAGATCAACATGACCAACTCCTTCTTTCAGACCAAGATGGCGGAGGAGGATATCCCCAAGACGGCTGTGTCCACCCCCTGGGGTTTGTACAAGTGGACTGTCATGCCCATGGGGCTCTGCAACGCCCCCGCCACCCACCAACGACGCGTCAATGAGGCGTTACAAGGCTTGCTTGGCACCATTTGCTTTGTCTACTTTGACAACATCACCATCTTTGCTGACACATTGGAGGAGCATGAAGCTCGTGTACGCCAAGTCCTGGAGGCGCTGCGCCGCACCAAACTCTACTGCTTGCCAACAAAGACCAACCTTGCCACCGCGGAATGCTCGTTCCTTGGCCACGTCATCAACCGCGCCAGTGTTCACGCGGATCCCAGGAAGGTCCAGCGCATCCACAACTGGGGCCTCCCTGACATGGTCAAGGAACTCAGGGGTTTCCTTGGCTTGGTGCAGTACCTTCGCAAGTTCATCCCTGGCCTTGCTGAGCACACCGCTGCACTGACCCCCCTGACACACCAAGACCTGACCTCCATCACCAAGCTTTGGACACCCAACAAGATTGGCCACTTTGAGGCCATCAAATCCATTGTCACCTCCCTGGACTGCCTTCAGCCTCCGGATCACTCCACCGACGCAGCGCCCTTTTGGGTGATGACCAATGCAAGTGCACAGGGTATCAGGGGTGTCTTTCTCCAGGGTCATGATTGGAAGACTGCGCGCCCCATTGCCTATTGGTCACGTCAATACATCCAGGCTGAACGCAACTACCCCACACACGAGCAGGAACTCCTTGCCATCGTTGAGGCTCTCAAGGAATGGCGCATTGACCTTCTTGGTGGCCATTTCCACATCCTCACCAATCACTCCATCCTTGAGCACTTCCAAACGCAGCGCACCATCCTCTCACACCACCAGGCCCGTTGGCTCGACACCTTGGCTGAATTTGACTACAACCTCCGGTATCTCCCCGGTGAGGACAACATTGTAGCCGACACCATGAGCAGGTACTTGTTCCCCGAGCCGCTGCCCGCCCTGGTCGCCTCCATTTCCCACATCAAGCTCTCCGATGTTGTCAAGCAGCAGATCCTTGACGCGTATGAGACCGACCCATTCTGCAAACAAGCCATGGCCAACATCGGCTTGGTCACGTCGGAGTTCAAGATCATTGATGCATTGCTGTATTTACGGGGCCGGCTTATCATTCCATCACTAGCCCTGCTCCTGGAGTCCATCCTCCACAATGCTCATGATGCGCAGGGGCACCTAGGTGATATGAAAACGTACCGGACTGTTCAACAGGCATACTTCTGGCCATACATGTCTTGTGATGTCAAGCACTACGTACAACAGTGTGATTCATGTCAATGAACCAAGGCTTGAACCACTCACATTGCTGGCAAGCTTCACACACTACCTGTCCCGTCTCGCCCCATGGCCGACATCGCCATCAACTTTGTTGGACCCCTGCCCACCAACAAAGGTTTTGACCGCGTCTTGACGATCACCAACCGACTGTCGGGGTACGTTCGCCTGCTCCCCGCACGCAAAGCTGACACTGCAGCGGATGTCGCCGCGCATTTCCATGAGGGGTGGCACCACCTTTTCGGCCTCCCTCAAAGCATTGTCTCGGATTGTGACAAGCTGTTCACGAGCAAGTTCTGGGTCGCCTTGCACAAGCGCCTCAATGTCAAGCTCCAGCTGTCATCAGCATTTCACCCCAAGACGGATGGCCATAGCGAGAAGACGAATAAGACGGCTTTCCAGATCCTTTGAGCACTTGTCAACAAGGAGCAATCCAATTGGATGGAGTGCCTTGCTGTCTGTGAGTATGCCATCAACTCGTCTCTCAACATCGCTATCGGGAAGACCCCCTTTGAGCTTGTGCTTGGCTACATGCCCTCCCTCGCCCCGCTTGCCCGTGCCGCCGCCAACAAGGAATTGCCATTGGTTGAGGAGTTGCTTTCTCTCCACTTTCAAGCCTGTGAGGACGCCCGGGACCAGCTTGCCATGTCCAAGGTTTGTCAAGTGGCGCAATCCAACAAGAGACGCCAGGACAAGCCCTCCTGGGCTGTTGGGGATCTTGTCCTCCTCGACTCAAGTGACCGCCGGAAGCGACTTCACACCCGCCAGCGTCGCGCAGCCAAGCTCATGGACCGTTTTGATGGCCCCTATTGCATTGTCAAGGCCCAGCCGGAGATCTCATCCTACACTCTACAGCTCAACGGGGACAACACCGCTCTTCTGCTCTTCCACACTGGCAAGCTGAAGACCTACCGCGAGAACGATGCAACATTGTTCCCCAACCGCGAACCTGCACGGCCTGGGCCTGTGGATGTAGGTGGTGAGCCCGAATACGTCATTGAGGACATTGTCGATGAGAGGACCCGTGCTGGAAAGAGGCAATACTTGGTCTCGTGGGTTTCATGGCCATTGGATAGTGATTCTTGGGAGCCTGTTGAGGCACTGGACAATATGGAGGCATTGGACTGGTGTGAGTGTCAGAATGAGGAGTAGTTTTGGTTTTGGAAGAGGGGTTTTGTTTCAGGAGGGAAAGAGTGTAAGGAGCGCGCCTTACTACGGGCCACAGGCATTAGAAATAGAGATCGTGCACACCTAGCTTCTTCAGTTCCCTCCTCATTGGGCTGACACCAGAAGCTAGGTGAGTACTGGTGTTCCATCTCTCAGCACTCTCGTAGATGATCGGGCTGACACCAGAAGCTAGTTGTAATCCATATAACTTGCACCTGTCAGCTTAGGTCACCAGTGAGGCTCGAGAGCGATCTCGTGTGCCTTTCAGATGCTTCAATGCCAGAGCAAATGTCTCCAGGGACGCGCAGATGCGAAGTCATTGGCCACATCAATCCAAAGCCATGGCTTCGGCTGTAGCCGCCCTCCACTTGCGCTGCAACACAATGCATTCTTTGAAGATCTTGTACTTGACCTTGAGCAAGCGCAACTCTTGATCCGATGCTGAGGGGTTCACAGTAGTTCCGGGTTTGCTCATGCGGACCTGGCAGCCAATCGGAGGTGAACTTAGACATAGACTCCCAAGCGGGCTCGGAGCGGTGAATACTGCCAAGAAAAACGAACCATAATATCCCAAAGACGATCCTTCATGCCGTAACTGCCCTTTTTCGCCTCTTCTTGGGTTGTGATGACGGATCCGGCTTTCTTGGCCTCGGCCGCCGCCGCTGCCCCAAGCATGGCAGATCCGATGACCACACTCGCCGAGTGTGAATGAGGGAGTTGTACAGGAACGTTACAAACATTGGCGATAAGGCTATGGAGGCAAGAAAGCGGGTGAGAGGTGGTGTGAGAAACCGAACTGGGGACAAGACTCGAATCAGATTTGTTAAGTTCGATCTCACCTCATGAGGAATTGGTTCTTGACAAGTCTGTGACAGTCGCGGGAATGTGTAGGGTAGGGTATTTCAGCACGCGTCCTCTGTGTTTTATTTTGCTGAGGAGCGCTCTCCAACGCACCCTCCACTCATGAAGATGGAGCGGATCTCATGGCCATGCTTGTTCATCTCGTCAATAATTTGGCGGGTCTGCAACGCGATTGCCTCCCCCGTTGCATAATAACGCAGCGCAAGGTCCGAGATGTTCTTGTCAAGGGCCATACCAATGAACATGCCACGCATGTCATTGTCCGCAAGGGGAGAGCGGTTGCCTGAATGTGGAGATATCACCGAGTCAGATCACAATTGAATCCTTGAGCTGATAGAGCAGACTTACCGTGGAGATCCGGATAAAGCTGGACATTCTGCGTCAACGCAGAGAGGAAAGGCATGCCCTGGTCTTTGGCCATAGTCTCAAGAAGCTCGGTCAAGAGTGAGAAGTGGTTCATGCCTCGTTCCTTCGCAAGCGCTTTCAGCTTGTCCGAAGCTGGGTGAGTGTCAATCATGAAGTCAAGAAGTTGGCCTGTTGAGGATTGCCCGCCTTCATTCATCCAGTCTGCGCAAAATGGACACGCGCAAACAGTCTCAATACCCCAACACAAATGAGACCACAGTGCAAACGCGCAGCAAGCAAGACGCACATTCTGGGAAAATTGCATGCTTGTAAGGACCCCAAACACCGGGGGCGAACACTGCCTCGGGACTTTGGACGATGAGGCACTAATGGCGTACCAGGTCAAAACAAGCAGCGGGTTAGCTGACATGCGTCTCAAGTGTGGGAAATCTTCCAGCTTGGCCTACAGTACTCGTACCAGCAATAGCTGCGAGCCGGTGTTTACTGTCGTCCAGGGACGCATCCTTCTGGCCCTCCATTGGTGCCGCAATTGTCCCAACCCACCCCGCATAAGCGTCGATAACCCCTGAACCAACCGCAATACCCTCCAGCAGACCAAGTTCGGCAGCAGCATTTGCGGAAAGACCTTGTCCCACTGGTTGTCCAGCAGTCAGAATAAGACCCGACTTCCCAGGAATACCTCCGATCTGCTTGAATTCGCTTTCGATCTGCACCGAAGGAGCCAATGAGCAATGCATCAGCTGGTAAGCACTCTCGATCACCGACCCGATACGTGCGCCCGTCCAGGGGCGTACAAAGTCGTCAAGGCCAATAGCCCTGAACAGCTGGTCGTTCCAGCCTTTACTATCCTCCACACCTGGCGGTACGTAGGAGCACTTGCATGCCAACGAGCAGTTACTGCGCGCCAAGTCGCCCGTCGCTCGGTAAGTAAGGAAATCGGGCAAATCGAAAAACATGCATTGCTCGAAAAGTTCGGCTGGCATGTGTCGCTTCAGCCACAGGATCTAGTGAACGATCAAATGAAGGTGTAGTGAGTATGGTCAGCGCGAGACGCCGGGCTTGCGAAGGTATCCATATGGCATCATCGCACCTTGGGCAACTCCATCTCCAACGAGACGGTGCCTCCCACAAACTTCAGCACCATATTTCTGGTCGCATTGATGTCCCTGGCCTCCTTGTACGCCCGATGATCGGCCCACAAGATAATATTGTGCACTGGCTCCCCCTCGGGGTTGTGGTTGCCCGTCCAAGCGGAAGGGTTGACTGCGACTGGGGTGCCGTCCTCGAGCTTACAAACGACAAGCGAGCAGGTCGCATCAAATCCGATGCCTTTGACAGCGGTATTGGGCACTTTGGAGATCCCGATTACGTCTTGACAGGCCTTGGAGATGCAGCCCCAGACTGGCAGATAGATGGCAACACACGACTGGTGAGCGACGGTGACAGGGCCACTGGCCACACCGAACGCCAGGAACTCTGCGAGGCCAGTCTGGCCAGGAGATCGAACTCACTTTCTTCAGTCGACTGCTCGAAGATGTTGGCATCCTTGGCGTCCCGGAACGAGGTCGTGTTGTAGGCCGATTCAGCGACAACGGCGCCTTGTTCATCAACGAGCGCCGCCCGAGCGGAGCCAGTGCCACTGCGTCATCGTCAGCCAGGGCATGGCGGAATGACACGAGTGAACCGAGTATAAGCTCCATGCAGTTCCTGCGCGTACAAGCACGACTCGAACACGCCGGATGGCCAAAGGTACAGCCCAAACTCACACATCAACGCCGATATAATAACTCATGGCTTGTTCGATCTCGAAGGTTGATTGGGAATGCAAAAAGCAAGAGGAGAGAGGACCCAAGCCAACCGACGCCAACGGTCAAGTGCGGTCTGGTGGGTCTCCCGCGGTCAGACATCAGCCCATGATCGTTCTACACAAGTGGAAACCCGTTCAATTAACGGGAAGACGAATCTGAACAGATTGAATGTTGAACATCATTAGACACATTATTGCCAAGGCGAATACAAAATTCATCAACATCATTTTCCGAACGTCGCTCTGAGAACACTGCGGGTGCGGGATCGAGAAGCAGTCAACGCGTTCGTGCAAGTAGTACCCGAAGGATTGAGGACGCATAACCCTGGCGGACCCCCCTCTACCCCTTTTTCTCGACCTTAGTCCTAGTTGTGGAAGGTCAAGCTTCAAGTCAGTGTCTTCGCGGCTCTCAGCAGATTAGGAAATCCGAGATGGCGTGGAATGAGCTCACCTTCATCGTCAAGATCCCTATCATCGTCATCATCGTCATCGTCGTCATCATCGTCATCGTCGTCGTCATCGTCGTCGTCGTCGTCGTGTATGAAGGAATCGCGCCAAGATCCACTGCGGGCTAGTGGCTGAAAGGCGAGCAGGGAACTTGCGGACGCGGCCGTGGAGACTTCCGTGGCGGGCCTGTGAGGCGAAAATTTCCTCTACTTCGTGCTCGCCATCGCCATCGATGATGGTGACTGGTAGAAGACGTTCGATAAGACCTTCTACCGTAGAGGGCGTGTATATCTGGATAAATGAAACGTGGAATACATCGTGAATGCGTAAATCGCGGGGTAAAACGAGTTTGTACGCGGAAGTGCCAACAGGGCCAAGAATCTCGAAGGGGCCGAGCGGAAGCTACAGCGTGCCCAAGAATTTTCACGACCTTTTCGATGGGGCCAAGTGGTGGCTTGAGCTAAGAAATAGTTGACACCGTAATAGCAATAAGCGCGCGAGACCTCGCCCAACATTCTTCCTTCGGGTGGTTGCCGACTCGGAACGAGGCCGGTGAACGCGCTAGCTCTCACTATGGAAAGGGGATACGCGCGGTCACTGAGTGACTTTTGCTCGATCGAGTTGGGGTCGGTCTCTTCAAGCTCTCGGATACACGCATGGTCCAGTATAGGCTGCTATGTCCTAAGCGAAGAGGGTGAATTTCATCGAATACTCCTTGGCGTCACATTAACGAGGTGAAGACGACTAGAACCCCCTATGGGCTCAGCGTCTCAATCACATTATTGCAATGGCGAGTGCTTTTTTGACCCACGCCAGTTTCGTACAGTGCACTCAGGGTGTCCAATGCTTCAATCCAGGACATAGGTTCCCTTTGTAAAGCATAATTACTTATCCCAGGGCCTTCCATTCCTCTGGCGCATCACCACTTTTCTAATGTTGCGTTTTCCCGTATATTTAATGGGATTCGAAAATCTGGGCTTAAAAGAAATGGCTCGTTGGAAACCACCTGCAAGAGACGATTTAAATTGGTCTATCAGATCCTGACACCGCAGCAGTTTGCATCTAGAACCCGAAGGCTTACCTTGTGTCCACACTTGCGATCAACCCTTGCTCGATCTTCTGCTCACCCCCAAGAACTGCGAGCATGCGCCCCACATTCGACGAGGCACTCATAACCAACCCATGCGAAACTTGATCCAGTATTGTGATGTCGCGCACAAAGCCTTGCGCTACGCGCTCTCGATCTTCGAGAGGCAGCATGTTGAACTTGGACTCGTCCTGCAACAATGTGGAAAGCGCACAGAAGCGCAGAGTGCACTAGTTGAGCGTGTGGATTGGCTCTCGACAGTTCAGCGAAAACCACACAGAGGTGTACTCACAAAGCCAATCTCAGAGATAAGCATGGGATCCTTGCCCTGGGGTGACTCATTAGGGGCAGGAGCCTCGGATCGCTCCAAATCGGCGATGTCAATGACGTTGAAGGCTCTGCCCAGCTTGTGCTTGGCGAACGCCGTCGATGCGGTGGGGCTGTCAGAGGCAATCAGTAGCACCGGTCGCTCGTCGAAGGAGACGTCGACATCACTTCGCCGTATCCGCTCCACGAGAGTGGTCGCAGCTGTGAGGTATTTCTTGATCGCACGGTCATCGAGCTCGCTTGCCTTCGTCGGTGTAGCCTGTGGCAAAGTCGAGCGTCTGCCTAAAGCATTCTTTAACGCCTGAGGTCCGATCTTGTCCACTTCCCTGTACTTGTCGCCCAATCGCACATGCATACCGATGACGATCGGGGAAGCATCTCCGCATATCTGCTGCGCGACTCGCGACTGTCGAATCAATGACTGGAGACTCGCCCGAGCAGCTCGCACGCGCACCGCGGCCTGCCTCGACAGACGCCACAGGTTCGACAACGACTGTGTCTGCCGGGTGAAAACATCCTGCAGCGCTGATGGCACCAGCTGGGACGCAATTTTGGGCCCAGGTGTTGTCAAACCAGCACGATCGACAACCGGGGGTTGAACTATCTGCTCCAGGTCTTGCTTGTGAAGACTGTCCATCTCGCTCGAGGAGGTAAGAATATCCAACAGGGCTCTATCGAGCCCAGCGTTGTCGCGAGTACTCCATACAACGTGGTTGACGGTGGCCCAAGACTTGCGGATAGCGGCCTCATCAAGCATCCTCGCTTTCCTGTCGAATCTAATCCTTCCCCTCCAGGTTGTCGGAGGAGGGGGCTCGCAGTCCAACGCGGGGTTTTGGAAGACCGACTCCCACGAACCATAGTTCCACCCTGATGAATCAATCAAGAGGCTATAGTGGAATATCTCGGCAAGCACCGCCATGCGTGCGAGCATGAGTACTTCGCTCCCGAACCCGTGCAGCCCTGAGGGCAGCAAGACAAATCACGCTCTGATCAGTTTCGCCAGGCAGGCAGGAAAATCAAGAACCGCAAAGACTGCTCTGGCCGCATAGCGGAACGTACCGGCCATCTTGAACAGTAGCGTCCGCTTGCATCTTGACGGCTTCTCGTTTTCGGACAATGGCCGGTCCACGGTCTTGTAGATCTTTTCGAATCTTGAAGGCGGCGACGACGAACCGCGCGAGGTTCCGTCCTCCCCTTCGGTCATATCCGCCTTTTGCTTATCCTGTCGAAGCTGAGGGCGATGGTGACGCTCGCGATCGTGGGGATGAATGATGTTCGAGTCGTCTAGCGCCCAAGGTTGACGACCCACTCGAGCTGTCCGCGATGCCAATTCGGCTTCCACACGACTTCGCACGCGCTGAATCATTTGTTGTGAGGGAACGAAGAAGATGAAGGTGGCCGTGAGAGCGACGCAAACGACGATCCTGAAATAGGTGAATTTGGAATGGGACCTGGCGATGACAATCGAGGCGTGGCGCATTTTGGCCATCGCTCGGCGAGGCGAGCCCGCCGAGCCTGCTCCCCCCGCTCCCCCGGGCGAGCCAGGTGGGGTGATGAGCGCCGGTAGCCGAGGCTTCATCCTCTGCGGTGTTTCTGCGATGTTGCAGTTGCGCGTGAGTGTTCAGTACCGTCCTGCAAATGGTGTTTTACGCTCGATGGTGGCGTTCCACACAGGACCGGTGCGTGGTACTGCAGTTCCGTCCCGCGCACGAGTGCCAGGGCTGGGGGAGTCGTCTGAGGTGATCAGGAGATCGTCGCGACGGACGGAGCCCTGACGCGTTGGCGCGCCAAATTGAATCGCGTCGAGTCGAATCCTCCTGTCGCGGCGACGTCTGCGTCTGCGAATTCGGTGGGATGGCGACGTATGTAAAGGAGTCGGTATGCAGCACCGAAGAAATAATGGGATGGCAGTCGGCGGTCGGTAGCACAAGGAGAACAAAAGGGTCGGCTTGGCAATACCTTAGTACGGAGAAGGGGACGGTGCGGGCGCGACTCGAGCGCGTTGACAACGCGTGAAATTGACGAGGCACGGGGCGGTGGCCGGCGGCGGCCGGGAGTCGATGCTTCAAGTTCATGCAAGATGCTCGGTCAATGTGTGCTGGTTCCACGGAATATATATTGAATGGACGAAATTCATGTCGTCTCGATGGAATTTGTATTGGCTACACGCTGATGACTCGAACTCTCGCATCGGCCGGGCGGATCGACGCGGCCCCAACGTGACTGCCGTAACAGTGCCGTTACGGGGCTCCTGGACTATGTCGGCGGGTCGCTCTTTAAAAAAATTAAGTCGACGGAAGAGAAAGGGGTATAGAGTGTTCCTTCTCAGTATATGGTTCGCATACCTTTCCAATGCTCCCCTCGAAATATGGGCTCTGTGCGACTCCCGGTACATCTTGAAATGTTCGAAAAGAGGTTATGTAGACCCCCGAAAAACCTTGAATGGGGTATTTGTTGCCCAATATACAATGTATCGACTCAAGTGGACCATTGTTGGAAAGAGACTTGATTATCGATCCCAACGGTGGTCTTGTCAACGGGATACGTCTACTGTGGCACTTAGACATTTGGCCCAGTGGGTGCTGGGCTGAACCGCTAGCGGGTGCACGTGACCGTACTGCAACTTCTGCGCGGCCAAGCCACAACGGCGTATACGCGCCGCTTGAGCACACATTCCCCTGACGGTTCCCTTTATGACAAGCATTCTTGCACTTTCGGTTTTCCATCCTGTTACAGACTGTACGAATGTCGTTAAGTCTTTAAAAACCATGCACACCAAAGCGTGGATGAGGTACAAAGGAATGCATTTCATTCCTCCCCGTCCCATCATCTCTAACTCCTGAGCATGAGCGTGTACTGAATAGAAGTTGCGGACACAAGCTGCGCCCACTGATTCCAGCACAACCGTAAATTTAATCAAGAACATTTCACACGTGTGGAGTGTAGCAAGGATTGATTCGGGCCACTAATCTACAAATAACATGGCAAGCTGAGCACGCTCGGCTCGCTTGATCGGCAGCTCCGACTCTTTCTGCGCTGCGCTGCAGAATTTAGGGACTTGCCTCTTCGAGTAATAGCACACACCAGCGGAACCTGGCTTTGAATGTACGTTTGCGTTGGTCACCTGGCCAAAATTTGGAGCATCGAGTGGTCGGACCTGGAGGGTTTCGAATCGGGCATCGGCGGCGCCTGCCCATCCATCGTCCGTCGGCGAGTTGTATTGAAACGAGCTTGCTGAAGTCTCCGTTTCGGCATCGGTAGCAACAGGTTCAACGCCGTAGCCAGTGTTGAAATGCTGAGTATTGCTTTTGAAGACTCAAAATTGGATCTGAGAACAGATTCGGGATCGGCCGTAGCGATTTCGTTGATGGTGTTCGAGGAAGCAGCTGCTCTGCAGGTTTGTCGAAAACCCGAAGGACGGTGCTTTGGTCAGCCTAGATGGCAGATCTAGTCAACCGTGCATCAAAACACAAGACGCACCGCATTGTAGAGATTGTCAATCTCGATCATTAACTTTGGGGGTGGTACGGGGCACGTTAAAAGGATTTCCTGGTGTTGCGTAGGATGATTCTGTCGAGGAAGCAAGAACGGATCAGCCTTGAAGATAATGCATAATGCTCCTGGCAGGCTTACACTCGCGAACCCACTCACATAATGTCGACGTTGCAGTCCTGAGCTTGACAGCCTGAAAAGATCCAGTCCAACTTCATCCTTTGACGGTCGTCATGCGCTCCTGCGGTCGGTCGCTCAAGGTCCAGACGAATTTCCTCCTTTTGTGTTACGCTGGACCATAGTACATTGGTGACATGCAAGTGTTGCCGGGTCCCACGCGCACGAACAGGAGATCGCTTGGCCGTGGATGTGGTGGATGAAGCAGGAGGGGTCGATGCCCATGACGCGTGATGGCGGTAGATCCCAATGTCGATTACCTTCTTCAAATCTGCCTTAGTTATCTCAAAACCAGCCCGGTTGACAGTGCACTCCATGGTGGTGGCAAGGTTCCAAGTTCCGGGCGCAATCGATATCGGTCCGGGCAAATTCAAACTTGGTTTGCACGTGATCGAAGGCGACGCGACCTGCGAGTACCTGTCTTTCACTGTCCAGACCCTCTACAACGAAGCCCTGCTTCAGACACCCGACGACCCGAAAGCAGCGTGGACGACCACCAAGCACCGCCTATTGCCCCAGCTTCAGGCCCTGGCTCGGACACTCGCACGGTTCCGACGTGGAGGATCGGAGCAGGAGAGGGCGGACCATTCGCGCTACGGCGCGGCTCTGCGCTCTCGAATCGACACTTCGCTGGCCGGCCCATTTTCCATCTTCATCCGCCTTCGCAAAGTGCGGGCTTCCGACCTCATCCCTTCGCTTACGCTCAACGATGTCGTCCTGTCGGATCCCGATTCGATGCTTGGTGCGGCCAGTGACTACTTCGAGCGGGTCTACCAGGACCGCCCCATCGACGACGCAGCATTAGAGGAGATCATCGACGGACTCGCCTCGACCCGCCTCTCCCCGGAGGACTCCCACGAGCTCGAGAAAACGTACCCACTCGAGGAGATGACCAAGGCTCAAAAGTCGTGTTAAGTCAAACTCATCGCCAGGGCCAAATAGCCTTCCAGTTGAGTTTTACCGCGCGACGTGGGCGGCCACGGGCCCAATCCTTCGAGACGTCATCAACTCGATCCCTACCGAGGGCCCCCGACCCGAGCCCTCTCCCCGCAATACCGCCCATATCCATCTCATCCACAAACGTGGCGACAGGGACCAGTTGGCAAACAAACGCCCGATCTCACTCATCAACGCCGATGAGCGCTTCATCTCCCAAGCCCACAAGCAGCGCTTGGCGCCCTTGCTCGAGTCTCTGATCGGCCCGACCCAGCGTGGCTTTGTGCCAAATCGTTGGATCGGAACGAACATTGCGGAGGTCCAGTGCCTCATTGATCCAGAGATCCCGGGCTCGGCTCCTCTGTCGGGCCTCCTTGCAGTGATGGACTTCGAGAAGGCTTACGATCGTCTATCCCACACATACCTTGACGCAGTCCTCCGCGCCGTTGGTCTTGGTCCCAAAGCCCGTCAATGGTACCGAGCGACGTACACCAGCCAGTCCGCCTCGATCTTCCTCAATGGGTGGCTCTCTGCCGCTTTCGACGTCCTCTCGGGTGTTAGGCGAGGCGACCCCCTTGCTCCGTCCCTCTTCGTTCTGGCGATCGAAGGTTTTGCGTGTCAAATTCGATCGAGAGTCAAGGGCATGGAGAGTGCGGGCCTTCAGACGATTCGGGAACTCCTCGCCGACGATGCATGTTGTACTCCCCACGATATTTCGGACCTCGACCACCTCAATGAAGCGATCCGAGTTTACGAACGGGCAAGTGCCAGCAAGCTCAGCAACACCAAGTCATTCCTCTACCCACTCGGTTCGTTCAGGGATCATCCGATGGCCACACATATCGGGACGTGGCGTCTCAGCGACTCGCAGTTCCGTTACCTTTGGTATCCAGGTTGGGGTGGATACCGCAGAGGACGCGGGATGGGATGAGGTCAAGTCCGCGACCATCGCTCGTATACGGTTTATCCCGATGTACGACCTTCCTTATGCAGCCAAGTGCTCGATCATCAACATCTACTGCTACACAAAGGTCCTCTTTTACAATCGATTCCTCCCGCTCCCAAGAGTGTCGTCAAGGAGATCGTGGATGCCGCCATGCTCGCAATTCACGGTCGAGACTCGGATGGCACTCAAAGGCGCCCGATGGTCTCCCGGTCGCGCCTCTGCACCCCTCGATCATGGCGGCTTCGGTTTGATTGACCTTCCCATGCGCCTGGCCATCGACCACTCCAAGTGGGTCTTCCAACTGCGCGATTCGGACGATTGTTTCATACGGCACCTTTTCGACGTTCGCATTCGGCTCCAGGCGGCGAACCAGCCGCACCCCTTTACCTTGCGCAAGCCGCCCCCCAGCCAACACCGTCGCTCTTGGATCTGGATCTGGTGGGCATACTTCTGCCATCCGCCGCCAAAGTGGAATCACGCGGTGAGAGAAACGAGACGTCTTCTCCCTCCACGCTGGGCCCGCTATTCCGAAGCTTGGGCGTCAGTCACAACGCTCAACCCCCCGAATTCTTGGGCAACCAGAACCTCGAGCGCTGGGCGAATCACGTCCTCTTCTTCCCGGCAGGGCACGGGATCCAGCTCTCGGTGAACCCGACCTTCTTTCGGGGCCCGGATGGCGAGTTGATGACTCAGGCTTCTTTCATTGACGCATCAAAACGCCGCCACGCTTTCGTCTTCCCTCCTATTATCCCGGAAGGCCATCAGAAGATCTTCTCTTTCCCCGAGCAGCGCTGGAAATTGTGGTGGAAGGCTTTGCGCAAGATTCGCAGGGTTCACTCGGATGCCGAAGACACCGCCCATCTCCTCTCCCTTGGCTCCCTCCACCCGGGCGTGCAACTTTCGTCAGCAACACACAGCCAGCTCAACAATCGCTCCGCTTCTTGTGTGATGTGCCTTTCGGAAGCACCCGAGTCTCTCCCATCTGGCCGTCGGCTGCCCGTTCGCTCGCCGCCTCTGGGCCGCACTCTCTCCGTCCCCACACCCCATCCTCGCCGACTTCGTGTGTCCTCTCGTCTCTCGCTCGGGGCGTCGACTTGTCGAGCTCCGTGTTCTCTTCTTTCATTCGATCTGGAAGGTCTCTCGCCGCCGTCGATTCTCTTCTCAACTTCTGGAGCCGATCACCGAAACGGAGTTCGGGGAGCTTCGGGATTCTATTGAGGGGTGCAAAGGTCGCCTCGTTTCTTTATAACATCTCCAAAGGGGGTTGTAGTGGGTATGGTCGACTCTGGGTGAAGGGTCGATGACTCCCACACTACTGGCCTAGCCAGTGTGCTTAAAGCATTCCCTCCGACTTTTCCGAAGATTTCTAGGTACTAATATAATTGTGCTGTTATTAAAATCTATCAAATAAAAAATAAAATAAAAAAAAGTGCAGCCCGGCCCAGTGCGGTCCCATTTTTTATTTTTATTTTTCAGATGATAGATAGATTTCAACAACAGCCCAGGCCTGCCTATATCGTGCGCCTTCCGTTAGAATGGGAGTGTGAGACTTGCACATGTCAGTTGCAACACTCACAAGACAAAAGGCAAGACGCGATTTGGCAATCGACCACCTGCGGTGTCGCTGTGATGCTGTCAGAGCCTCGCAGGGCCGGTTCTCGTTGGAAGCTGTCTCGAGTCTTGGCTAACATATAGAAATACATTGCGCCTCCTGTATCATCTTCCCCAGGCCCTGAGCGAAATTCATTGCATTTGGAGAGGGCAGCAACCATGACGAGAACAAGACGAAAATACATTCAAACTCTAAGGGCAAGAAATGCGGACATGGAGGAAAGACGATGTGATCAAAGAGACTTGTTCCGCGCCAGAGTGACGTGGCTTGCGTGTAGGAAAGGGGCAAACACGCCTGAGGGCAGGGCATCGTTATCGATTGGAGTTGTTCTGGGACGTCACATCGATGGTGGCTCGAGTAGACTTTGCAAGAGCTGTACTCCGAGCGACACGCTGAGAGCGGACGTTGGGGGAATGCACCCAGCAAAGCAGACACTCGAGTCGCCAGAGTATGTCCTGGCTAGCGGAGGGAGGGGAGCAACTCGCAGGAGCGGCTCGCTACAACCAATACAAATCATTTGATAGGTGTGAGGAGATGTGTGGCGTCTGATGCAGTCAGTCGACAGGAGCAACCGCTGCACCTTCGAGACGTCAGGTTTGACGAGTGCCGGAGGTGCCATTCAGAGCGACACGGACACAACGTGCATGACTTGTGACGACAGTGCATGTGCAGGAGGATTGACGGCGCCTTGGAAAGATGTCAAAACACTGAGACGCAGCCTGGAGGGCGAAGGGCGTAGGAATCTAGTAAAAGAGAGGCTCTGTTGCACCTGCGAAAGCGAGCCAAAGCTCAGGCCACCGGCCACCTCGGGCCAGCGAGGGCCTAATATGTGAAATCTAATCAGGCTAGACACAAAAAAAAGGAGGGCCGCGGCACAGAGCCTCCGACCTTTCCGAAGAACTCTGGGTACTAAGATAAATGCGCTATTATTGAAATCTATAATGATAATAATAATAATAATAATAATAATAATAATAATAATAATAATAATAATAATAATAATAATAATAATAATAATAATAATAATAATAATAATAATAATAATAATAATAATAATAATAATAATAATAATAATAATAATAATAATAATAATAATAATAATAATAATAATAATAATAATAATAATAATAATAATAATAATAATAATAATAATAATAATAATAATAATAATAATAATAATAATAATAATAATAAAATAAACAGCGGGCCAGGCCAGTGCAGGCCAGCGCCTGCCAGCGCCAAGCTGCCCTGCCCGGCGCTGTTGGCGCTTGCTGGCCACTTTAGCGCCTGCAAGTGCAGTGCAAGTGCACGCCTGCCGGCCTGCAGCCTCTGCCTGCGCCTGCACCACCTCCTGCAACCTCCAACAGCTCCACTCAAGTACTCAAGTGCTCAAGCCTCACGGGGCTGCTGCCAGCTCCGCAGCTGCCCTGAGCGCTTCAGCTGCCAGCGTTTAAGTCCAACAAGACACAACCTGGCAGCACAAGGCCTGGCTCCACCACTAGGCTCCACTGCCGCAGTGCCGCAGTGCCATAGTATACTACTTCCCTTCGTCGTCCCTCGCTTCGTCACCTGCCAAACCACCACCGATTAGCGTTAAACTGATCGCCCATCAGAAATTAATAATCGCGGACAGCTTGGTCCATGGCCTCATCTGAAGGCGGGATCGAAGCCGAGCTGGCTTCGGATCTCGAGTCGAGTCTCATCAATCTTGAGCAGTCCTTCTTCAACACCGGATTTCAAGGCGGCGTCGTGCATGGTCGCCTGCATGGTTTGTTCGAGGGACGATCGCTCGGCAAGGACCATGCTTGGCAACTCGGGGAAGAGGTCGGCTTTTACCATGGCTTCGCTGTCGTGTGGGCGCACTTGTTAGCCGCGCAGGACAAGGCACCGACTCGGTCAGTTTGATCCTCGCACTCTTGGATCGCAACTCGCTTTGAGAAGAGGCAACTGAAGATGCATTGCGAGGTCTTCCTCTGATACTGCCTCATCATCGAATATCCTCGTCCAGTGCAACGACCAACCTTCAACAGATTCTTTCCCTGTCGTCGAGCTTTCCGCTACAGAACAACTCGTCGGCTCCGGTAGAACAAACCTTGACAGCTAAGGCGACCCCCCTGAGGGGGTCCGATGTCGACATTTCGGCGATGCTGAGCTCCCAACGCGTCAAGTACCGTGCAGCCTGTGCAGCCCTAGGTGTCCGACCTCGCATCATTGTGGCGTCTGCAGGCGCAAACAGCAATTCGGGGCGAAGTGTGGGCCTGTGATGCGTTTTCAATCGCTTCGCTCTACCAAACCGCGAGGCGGGAATTGCTTGGACCCCCCATGCAAAATCAGACTTCAGTAGAACGACATGGCCCATGCTGCCAGCTTCCTTCTGGCCGCACTACAGACGATGACACTGAATGCACGGCTTTACGACCGACCGAAGGCGACCCTCTTCACCATCTCGCAAACAGTGTAGATAGCAATCCTCACGATGGCACAATACACTTAGGAAGAGGCCAGAAAGATTGTGTACGGACAATGAATAGATCATGAACAAGTCATTCTGGGTCGTAAATGTGACGTGAAATACAATTTTCCTCCAAGCCCCACCTATCCACTGAACAGGCGCACGCCTTCACTCCGCTCTTCACTATCCCGAGTTCAAAAAAAGCTACTTTGGCCCTGGACTTTCCGAATCTTCGGCCGGTGTGCCCTCAAGATGGTCCAATAGGATGCTGATCTTGGATTCACTGTGAGACCCACGGACATTAACTAGGCGACCCCGCATCGAGCCAGCCAGCCGTTGATCGCAAGACTGACGCTGTTCGACATCTCGTCTCAAGTTGCGCGTTCTCCCGTTTGAGCCATTCGGCTTTGTTCTGAGCCCTGGAAAATCAACCGTACTTAACGGCGTCAATGATTGCGGCGAGTGCGCAGCGGACCAGGTCTGACAAAAGAACGTACTGTGTCAATTCGGCTTCGAGGCGTCCCATCTCGTCAGCTCCTGGGGAGCCACGGATCGATGAGCCAGTACTTTTTAGAGCTGATTTGAGCTCTCTGTGGAGTGCAGAAGCAACGCATTGTGAACAACGAGTTCAAGAATGAAATAGGCACAGCATTTCCCGCGGGCCTACTTGTTCAGGGAAGCATTGACCGCCAATGTCTCCTCGAGATCATTCTGGGCCTTGCTAAGTTCCTTATCCAATCTCGTGACTTCGCCGGTCAATTGGTGCAGCTGCTGTTCCGATTGCATGCGAGACGCTTGCAATGTCCTTGCATGCTCATCGCGCAACGAGCTAACTTCTCGTTCGGACTCGCTCGAGGTGCTTTGCGCTTGCAAGAGTGCGGATCGCAGCGACTCGAGTTCAGCCACATGCTCGGCTCGAGGAGCTTTGTCTTTGGCTTCAAGTTCTTCGCATCGTTCCTTGTACCGAGTAAGCTCCTACAGTGACACGAGAGTGAAGGTGAGTCGTTTGTTCAGTTGAGAAGGTTCGAACGAGCCACGTCATCGCAACACACCTCCTTCATCCGTCTGAGCATCTTTTCCGTTCCCTGGCGGTGCCAGAAGACCGGAGGGGTCAGTACGCCTGTCTGTACCATTATCTCGCAAAGGCAGGACCCACTTTGACATAGCTAACGGCCTTTAGGTGTGTCCCTTCGAGTTGTCGATGTCGTTCTTGAAGCGTCGCAAGATCGGACTC
The DNA here is from genome assembly GCA_022702645.1 of Microbotryum intermedium. NCBI lineage: Eukaryota > Fungi > Basidiomycota > Microbotryomycetes > Microbotryales > Microbotryaceae > Microbotryum > Microbotryum intermedium. Next base: position 306,153 of record JAHWDX010000005.1, on the reverse strand, counting down.
TGCTTTGGTCGCCCGTTCGCGGTCCGCAGCAGATTCGTCGGGATTTCGGCTTTGGAGATCTTGCAAACTGCGTTGGAGCGCCTCCACCTTCGAGGCATTCGTTTCTCGCTCCAAGGCAATTGATGCTTCAACCTCACGGTATTCACCAGCCCTTTGCTCCAAGCGCGCCTCTAGGCCCTCGACTCTGCGCTGTAGGAGTTCGGGCGATTCCGTACCCGACAAGGGGGGGAATCGGGTAGCCAAATCGGCATCGGCGACGGGCGATAGGCCATGGTCCGAGAGCACGCTACGCATCAAGACACTCTTGACTTCGGCTGCCTCCTTGATCTGCGTGACTGCGCTCAATTTGGCCTCCGCTCCAAGAAGCGCGGATCGATGGCGCGCCGCCTCGTCGACCGCGAGGGCATGCTGCTGGCGACTGGAAGCAAGCTCGCTTTGAAGCTCGGCGAGTTGCGAACGCGCGAGAGCCTCGCGCTGTAGGACCGCGTTCAGCTCGCTCGTGCTCGCAGCGTGTTTGCTGAGCACTTCTTGATGGAGTCTCAAGATATCGTCGCGTTCTCGTTCCAGCGCTCGAACACGTTCGCCATGCTCAGTGCTGTCGGATCCGACGGATTGGCTTTGCTGCTCGTGCCGCGATGCCGTCAAACCAGCCAAACCGTTCGCGATGAGAATCTGCGCCTTCGAGTGCGCTTCACGAGTCGACGCCAACGTCTTCTCGAGATTGTTTGCACGTTCGGACAGTGCTGCGAATCCGGCCAGCTTGGCATCGAGTTCTGTCTGGAGTTTGGCGCCGCGTGAGCGATATTCTGTCGCATCAGCTGTCGCCTTCTCCCACAGCGCGTACAGTTCGTCGTTCCGGCTCGAAGCTGCGAGCAAGGCTGCATGGGCCTGCTCGACTGCAGCAGCATGCTGGTTAACTTCGGATCGGCTGGAAACGAGATCCCGTCCTAGGGACAGGTTCTTCGCCTCAAGCTGGCTAGAAGCGGCAGTCAAGGTCACGATCTTCTGGGCATATTCTTGAATGGTAGACTCGTGCCCTTGCGCTCGCCGTTGTAGCTCGGCGTAGTCATTGAGAGCGCGCGCGTAAGAACCCTCCGCCGCGTCAGCTCGATTGGTGGCCATGGCCCACTGCTCTTCGAGAACGGTACGCAAATTCACGTGCCTATCCACATCTGATTCGAGTTGGGTGACGCGGAGCTCAAGATTGGACCGCGCAGCCAGTGCTTGGGCGAGTTTGTCCTCGAGTGCCCTGGCTCGATCACGTTCCAAAGCGGCCAAGTCTGTCGGTATTCCGCGCTCAAGGGCGGCTGCTTTAGCACGGTAGTACGCAGCCTCTTGCAGTGCCACCATCCGGCCCGCGTTCGCTTGGCACACGCGCTCTTCGACCGTTCCAGCTTGTTCAGCGAGAAGACGCTGCGATAGACCAAATATACGACATCAGTATAGGTGACGAGCAATAAAGCTCATGACGATTTGCTGACCTTTGTCTCCGCGACATCCTGTTTGACCTGCAAGATCATAGCGGAAATCGCTGGATTACTCGGCGAAGCGGTTGGACTTGACTCCTCTCTTCCCTCTCGTGCTCCATCTGTGACCTTATAGCCCTTCTGCGAGGCAAGCGACAGCGATTCGGTAAGCCATCGCACCCGCGCCTTCAGCCCTGCGATCTCCTCGTCCTTGAGTCGAAGCTTGGAGTAGGACTGTGCATCGTCTCCATAAAAGTCGCCATTCGAGTTCTGAGCCATCACGCCATTCATTTTGATCGCCGAGACGAGGGGTGTGGGTGCCTTCGCGGCCTCTGGAGAAGCGTGTTGCTCAGCTTCGACGGAGGGTGAGCCACTGACAGCTCTATCGCAGAATTGGTTGGCGTAAACAGCAGGCGTCGAAAGGCCCTGCGACGAGGACCCTGGTTGACTTGGCGAGCTCAAGAAGGTGGAAGGAGCTGGGCCGCGTGGTCCCTGATTGCCCGAGGGTGACGAAGCCCGTTCCTCGGATGCAAACTCGAGTGCGTCCATGGTGGGCGAGGGTAGAGTCTCAGGTCGAGCAGGTCGCTCTGGGGGCGAGTTGCTATGTTCCAGGGCTGCGCGCCTCGATCCGTGGGACAATGTCGGAGGGCTCGCTGAAGCGCCGTTTGTTTGGGGTGCGAAGACCTGCCCAAAGCTACTGAGCGAAGCACCCCCATTCGGAGAGAGCCTCCCACCACGCTGACTTCCATTCGGCGAGGCGGCGCGGCGATCCTCTTCACGTTTGGAACGAGGCGAATTGCCGGTCGGTGACGAAGGCGTACCCATGGTTGGAGAGGGCATCTTCCGAGGCACTGAAGACTGTCGCGCCGCATCAGATGGGTACTTGATCTTGCTTGTGTCTAAGACGTGGATGAAGCCCGGATCATCTGGGCGCTGCGCCGTGTAGGATTCGCCCCCTAGTACAAAAACCTTGTTTTGCCAGGTCGCCATGGCATGCCCAGAGCGACCGGTGGGAGCAGGTCCCATGTTTTGAAACATGAACCATCGTTGATCTGTGCCGCAACCGTTGCGCGCGTTCAGTACACAGTCGTGCTGTAACGGGCTCATCCATGCCTCAACTCACTTGTGATCTCGAAAGCGGCCAGATCCTCCAGGTCTTTGCCGTCAACGCCGCGGCCCCCGAAGACGTACATGACGTCGTCGACGAGAGTCGAGGCATGTCCCTCTCGTGGGACCGGGATGTAACCGATGCAGGAGAGTTCGACCCAGATTCCTGTATTGGTATCAAAGCACCAGGTATCGTTGTAGTGGTATTGACCGTCGGTTCCTCCGAATCTGAGGTTCCCGAATTGAACCATGGCCCCACAAGTCAGTTTGTGGAGCGCCATAATGAGCAGATGGGAAGCCTTTGGCTCCCAGAAACATTACGCACACATAAATGCAATCCCCATGAGTGACGGTGGTATGACCCGTTCGCCGCGGTGGAACGACTGCGCCACTAGCATAGTCGATGTACGTCCATTTGGGCGAACCCGCTTTGACTGCCGGTGCGAGTGATGGAGGATGCCATCAGCGCCGATACACCGCTCTCCTGGTCCTCAAGGACTGACGTTTCTGCAAATCGAACCACACGAGGTCGTTCATGAATCCCCCATCATCCTTCTGCCCTCCAAAGATGTAGAATTTGCTGCCGACCATGGAGGCGGCGTGACCATAACGACCCTCTGGGGCCGGCCCAATTGTCTTCACCCGGGTCCATTCCTTTGTGCCTGAATAGAAGCGAGCCCAACGTATCAGAAAACCCCAGCTCTGTTATTTGATTGAAGGCATACTGGACACACTGAGGTTGAGCAAATAGAGGCCATCGTCCTGCAGGTCCTCAGGCCGGCTCTTGGTGTCGCCGCCCCATACGATCAGAACATTGCCCACGCCAACGCTCGCATGTCCCACACGAGGCCCGGGAACTTCGCCGCGCGTCTCGACTAAGCCGATACTAATCGAAGAAGAAGATGCTGATGAAGCGGATGGGAGGTTTGAAGGGGTGTTGGCGCCGACGCCCGCGCAATTGAGGACATATAAATCATTCTTGACGGCGTTCTGGACGAGGCCGCCAAAGATGTAGAGTTCACCCGTCGATGCCGCCGCCACAGGATTTACGCTATGACCGTAGCGCGGGAAGGGAGGTGGAGATACGGGCCCGGCGATCGCAGGTGCCGCAGCCGCTGTCGTCGGATTGTTGGGATCGATGGGAGGGAAGAGCGCGGCCGGGGCGAGATGGAGTCGACGCTGAGCCCACGGATAAAGGACCGTGTGGCTCGCCGATCCTGCCGGTTGGGACTGAGACGTCAAGCTACTCGAGTGGTTCTGTAAGCTCGTGGTGCCCTGGGCGATGTTGGATGTCGACGAATTGTTGTTGCCAACGGTGCTGCCGGGGCCGCCGATGCGAGCGTTGACGTTGACTGATGGCGCGGGCAACGACTCGGGAGCGGCTGACGCCAAGTCTGTCGCCGCAGCATTCGCGCCTTCGCCCAAGCCCACCGAGCGCGACGAAGGCGTGGACGAATTTTCAGTCGCGGGTTGGTAGATGGACTGGCCCAGGGATGTGGCTTGTGGTTGCGAGTGCGACAACGGCGGCGACGGCTGTAGCTGCTGTGCTGGCGGTCGGTCGACACTGGCGACCAGGGAGCCAGATGCGCTGCGCGAGAAGCCGTTGCTCGATTGCGACTGGTTCAGATGCGGGGAGGTGCCAGTGATGTTCGCCGTGTCCTTCTTGGACTTTTTGCTCGAACTGAAGATGGCCATGGCGCGTTGGATCCGACGTATGGAGCACCGACGTCAACGGTTAAAGCGAGCTCGAAGAGTCGGAGCCGCGAGAGTCAGCGTCAAGGCCAGCGCTGCTGGAGAGCGTGGGAGGGCGTTGCCCAGAATTAGAGAGAGTTGGCGGGCGTTGTCGAAGGAGTTTGAGACACGATAAACGGACCCGAGTCTACCCGAGTCGGCCGCGGTGTGCAGTGTAGAGTCGCGTAGCGCGGGCCAACTTGGCGATGTTGGGATACGACCAAAGAGCGGCTGGGGTGGACCCAGGCGTGTCCGCTGCAGCTGCCAAAGTGCCGCCAAAAGCTGCCGGACTGCTTAGCTGCCAGCTGCCGCTGCTCACGTGGCAGGTTCTGGCACATTTGCTCGGGCCACCCCAGACACACGGCTGGCACTTTTCCTCACAGCTGGTGTGAATTTCTGCAGGAGGTGTGGCTGGTAAGACCTTGTGCAGCTTCGTGTTCTACCATTCAATTCGGAAAATAAACTTCCAAGCTCTGGAAGCAGTTGCGTGCAAAGGTTGGGCGGCTGGCCAGTGACTCCTATCAAGTTCTCCTGGCACCGAGGGCGGGACATTTGCATCATATGCTTTCAGACAGTCTTTGAGGTCATCAACGGATCAAGTCTCGAAACACCACCAACGACTGCTCACAGAGAGCTATGACTGAAACAGCAGATCCATCGGCTCGACGATTCCCAATCACCCCCAGCAGCGCCCCGTCAGAAGCCTCCCCAAGCCTCAGGACCATCTGCTGACTTGTCTTGTCCTTAACATCAGCTGGCGCACGATACACGAACACATTGCGAGTCGACACGGTCGCGCTTGAGTCGACGGCCAAAGGGAAGGGGCTGTCGAACGCGAGGACGGCTTGGTCTTCCACATGTGCGACAAAACTCGAGTTCATCTTGGTCGCGAGTGCGAATGCCAGGGCAGGGAAGGTCGAATGATGCGTCCAGACGATCGCCTTGACATCTCCGCAGCTCGGAGGTACGAGTAGCGCTCCATCTATGTCATGCTTGATCACAAGCCCTGTGCGGCTGAGATAGTCGAGGCAGTGATCGGCAGTCGAAGACGATGGCGTGAGGGGCAGACCGGTGGAGAGGAGGCTGAAATTGATCGTAGAATGCGGATGCTCGATCCGAGGCACCGGGGACCACGCACAATCAATCCAGGTCACCACTAGAGGCCTCCCGACTTCTCCATCGACTTCGACGTCCATTTCATCACCGTTCAGGGTCGCAGGCGCGCCGTCTCCGAAACCTTGATCTTGGATGATGCCTTTGCCCCCATGAAGTTTGCCGAAATCGCGATGCCATTGTTCCATCCCATCCACGATGCCTGAAAGTTCTGACGCATCCAACGTTTCGGGTACGTTTTCGAGACGCAGTTCGTACTCGGCTTCGCGGGTACCGTCGTTGCTGCCGTCGTCGTCGTCCTGCAGCTCGATAATCCTGGCCTGGGCGTGGTCAGAAAGAGCAACCGGGGGTCGCGCCAGCTGTGCCGCCAGAAAAGTAGGTGAAAAAACATCGGGCCATCGCGTTCCAGGATGAGCCTTCTCAAGATGCAAGCTCAAGATGCCGTATGTCGAATCTCGGCCCTCGGCTTCTCGGTCAAATGTCCAAACGCTGGTGTGAGGATCGATCACATCCCATAGCTTTTTGTGAGAGATGCGTGGTGTAGTGCCGTGAGGAGCAGTGAGCGGCGATTGGAAGGATGCTCGGGTACTCGCTACAAAGAGCGTGATGAACTGCCTTGAGAATGTGATCTTTATGCTCGAAGTCGGGACGTCCGACGGAATCGCAAAGGCGATGGTGACGGATTCCGAGTCTTGGGTCCACGAAAAGGGTGGGGGCAATACGCATGAGTCGATGTTCTGTAAAGCCTTGAGACTTTCACCCGTCCTGTCCCATTGTCCCTTATCGAGAGTGCTCGATTCCGTAGAATCCAGTGCAGGTTCTGGTCGCTCTTGCGTCGTCAGGGATCGGTGGATTGGTGCGGTGGAGCCGATGCAATATCGCTGGAGGGCAGGTTGGAATTGCACAAAGTGCGGCAGATCATCCCCTGTAGCTCGCCAAAGCGGAGTGAGAGACATTGAAACACTTGCTCCGGTCTGCTTGGTACCATCCAGGCACACGCATATGTACTCAAATACCGTAGTCGATCCCGGTCGGGCTGGGGCCCCTGGCGCGGGCGCTGGCGCCAACCGTGTGCCGGAGTTGAAGCTTGCACCGGCCGGTCTTAGGAGTTCTCTTGTTCTCGCAGACTTGACGGCGACAGATAGTAATGCAAAGATCGAGCTCGAGGATGCATCCTCGTTCGCAGCGTGCAGTTGGAAAGGCGTAGCACGGTCGACATCGAGGTGCTCGTAGAGGCGCAACTCATATGTCGCCTCGATCGCGCCTTTCCAGTTGAGGTCGTTCTTCTCGATCACAATTGAGAAAAGGCGACCGTCGCCACTCGAAACGATCCAACGGCAAGATGATATCGCGGTTGCTGCGGCATATTCCGACTCGTCCCGACTAGAGGTCGAACTCGCTTCCGGTGGGGGGAGGGTGAGCAGGTGATGGAATTTGGGCGCGTGTTCTGCAGCCTGCATCCGTCATCCGTCATCGGCACGCGGGACGAGAGTATAGTGAGCTCACGCGTATACTGAGCTGGCAACAGCAGTAGCGGGCTGTTACAGTATGCAACGCGACCCCTTACCGCTCGAGAACAACTCACCTGATCGAGCTCGATCGCTAGCACACGCCCCGCAGCGTCGATATAGACCGCATCGCCATCCAGTCCGGCGTAGAGGTGATTGTGCCGTGCCCGATGCTGGACTTGGTGGTACGATAGCCGAGTGTGGTCGGGGAAGGTCCGAACCGCAAGGCCTGGCTCTGGCAATGCGAAAGACACCGCGGTCGAGCCTGCAGGCGGTGACGTCAACTTGTACGATTCGAACTTGGGATTTAGCAGTTCCCTTTTGGTCGAGAACGAGAACGAGTCATACTCGTAGGTCGAACGCATACGTGTACTGTATACTGCAGACACAAATGCTCAAGTGAGAGCAAGAGGCCAGAGGGATCCCGAAACCAGCAACTTTCCCCGGTCACAAGTCAGAGCTCAACGTTCAACGTTCAACGGCGGTGGATTCCCTTATAAAATGTTACAGACCCGCACGGGAACGCCCATGAGCGTCAGACGAGCATAAGACATTGGCGAGAAGTAACTTGAGGTATAGGATATGGTGGGTCATGCAGGAGAAAAAAAAGGTGAATTGCCGACCCGGTGGTATTCGTTTGTGTTCAATACACGTGCTATAAAATTTCTGATGAGGCGCATTCCCGGACCGGCTTGCACGTTTATCGAGTCTTGGCTTCGTACAGCTCTGTCAATTGCTCGCGGCTCGTTTCAATCCAACTAGATTCGAGCGCCTCTCGGACCGTCCACCTCGTGGATGGGTCGACTGCTAGTAGGTTTAAAATGAGTTCTCGAGCTACGTCTGAAGGTTAGTAGTAGGCATGGGTATCGCCCATCCTTGCACTTTGCATAAATCGCTCACCGTTCTCATCCTGAGGTCCCAAAGGTCTGTCACGGGTTGACATCGCGTTTCGCCCATCGAGAATCGCTTCGGCCACGCGCATTTCCTCGAAGCGGTTCATCAGATCTGCCCGAGCACTTTCACCATACACGGACACGCGAAATCTTGGGGTTGGACGTTTACTGAACCATCGGTTGAAGGGGTGACTGAGCAGTGAGAAGCACAGGGCAAGTGACCTTTTCCTTAGCGAAAAGCCCAAGCGCCCTTGCAAATAAAGTCGCGCGGGTAAAAAGAGCACGAGCGCGTGCGACAGTGATCTTGCTCACCATCACTTACCTTCCTATGAGAAGCATCGAAGTAATAATCCCTAGGGACCAGCAATCTACGGATTTTGGATCGAACCCTGCACTCAAGATGAGGTGTTACCAAAGCATCGCCACCATGCCTTACTATGCCCGGTCCAGCGGGCAGTTAGTTGCTCACCGAGATGTCGAGTGCGTCCACTGAGTGCTTCCGGAGCCATGTACAGCACCGTGCCTCGTAGGGACGTAGATCTTCGGTTGCTGGTCATCGCCTGGCCAAAGTCGGCAATTTGTGCCTATTCGGAGATAGCGGTCGATCAGCAACGTTCGAAGCCAGTCACATGTGCGCTCACCCGCGGATAAGGTCCATTTCCGTCCAGCAACACATTCTCTAGCTTTTCCCGATCGCAGCGGCCCCAGATCAGTAGTGTGAGCATCTTTGAAGAGCACTGGGAAGCTCACCTTCAGATCTCGATGTGCAATGTTGCACTCCAGGTGAAGATGCGCGAGTGCGTGAGCGATCTGAAAAACGAACCATTTCGCTTCAGGGGCTTTGAGAGTTCCCCGGCGAGCTAGGTACTCGAAGAGATCGCCTCCGGCCATACTACCGAGGGCAATCACATCAACAAACGATGATGCAGTCGATGTGTGCTTGACTTTACAGTAACTTACAGCTGCAAGAAGATAAACCTAGCCACGGAAGCGTATGCCGCGAGGTGCGTGTGCAGTCAGTTCGTCGCACGGTTGACGAACACGACCACCGAGAGAGCTTCGACCCACGCTTCGTCACCTGAGCCAACAAAGACGTCGTAGATCTGATTGATGCCGGGGTGCTTGCCGACTTTTTTCAGTATCCCTACCTCCGTCTTGATCTGTTGGAGAACTCGGCTCTGGTCCTGAGCGTGGAGCCTGATTGCTTTACAGGCCGCTTGGCGACGGTTTGCGAGATCGAAGCCGAGCCGAACGACCGAGAAGGCCCCACTTCCGAGTCGACGATCGGAGATACTATAGTCTGCAAGTTTGCGTTCCTTTTCGCTCCCACTTCCGGCGACGCCATAGTGGTCTCGACATTTGCATTGCGTGGTGCGAGTGAAATAAAAGAGCTGGTCGCCAATTTCGAACACATCATGGTCGCAAAGAATGAGGGAGCTACGCGAGACCCGTCGGCTGTTGCACACTAGCCCGTTGCTGGACAAGTCCTCCAACACGACGATCGTATCACCCGTATCTACGCCGAACTGTGCAAGATTGATCACTCCATCTCAGTCCCGCTGTGATTCGATCTTGGATGTTGGTCGTACGACTGACCGAATAAAGACGACAGTGCCGTTTCGAAACGGAGGGCAGAGGTATCGTGTAGCTTTCGAGTGGAGAGCGACCGATCGTGAAAGTTTTTCCAGCAGGGAGGACCAAAGCTGTAAGGTGCAATGCAAGGTAGCCATGAGCACTGGATCCGCCAGCAAGGCTCCAGCTGGGCGCGGAGTGAGGAGTGACTCAACTGATGGGCCCTTGTTGCGGGTCGATGGTGTCTAGCTGAGCGACGCCGCTCACTTGCGCCGACACCGGCTCCGCCTCCGAAGCTGGAATCGGTACATGGCTTGACAGACTCGGGGGTCTTGACTCGATACGACGATTGAATCGCTCAAAAAACCGCCGCTTCGCCGGATGGGTCAACACTGTTGCGGCGTGAGCGTCGAGTCCAACCTGAAGGAGCGTTCGCTTTCGACAGGAGCGAGTCATCCAGCTGGCAAACCTGGCTGCGCTTGCTGTGAGGTGGGGACCAGGACCCACGCGGTCAAGCGGCCCAGCTCACGTCACGCCGTCGCCAGTGCGTGTGCGAGTGCGACCACCAGGCGAAGAAGTTCCTCGCTCGATGTGATGGTACAAGGGTGAGATTGAGTGGCAGTGCGCCAAGGGGAATTGTGGACTAGTAGAACTGGGTTGAGTGGTGCGAACGAAGCGCCGCTGCAGCCGCTAGCAGGAGTCACTTATTACTGAGACTATTTTTTGTTATTAGTGTCGTGACCGTGCCAGCGCTCGGACCTGCTTGAACCCGCTCCAAGTTAACCCTTGCCGGCCACTTCGGTAGCCTGGCTAACATTAAAATTGGAACGATACAGAGAAGATTAGCATGGCCCCTGCACAAGGATGACAACATGCAGTCAGAAAGGTAACCTACGGGTTATAAAATTTTATCCATCATTGTCGACAGCCAATTCCCTCGACCCTGCACATATTCGTTCCTTGGAACGACTCGCCCTTACACGATCAAAGCCCTTTGCCGCTTCATCAACGAAAATCGCTACCCTTCGATGGATGACGGTACCCGACTCAAATGGCCGACAGATCTGACGAAGGCGCAGAAGCATCAGCTCTGGCTCTGGTTGAACAGTCAATGGGCGACAGCGGACGAAAAGGACGTACACTGGAAGTTGATCTTTGGTGCGACCCCAACTTGCGTTCTTCAATGGCATCATGGTCACGCTACTTCGGATGGATGTCCACACTGTGGGCAACGAGACACCTTCATGCATTTCTTCTTCGAATGTGAACATTCACTTGAGTACTGGAGTCTGGTCTTGCAGCTACTGAGAGTTTCACTCGGTCAGGCAGACGAATTCCAGTCGGGCACAGTGGACTCTCCGCAGATCATGCTTGGTCTTCCTCGCGTGCGTGGCGGAGATCGCAACTCTCGGACCTACATCGTTGTTCGGGTCGTTCTCGCAATCGCTTTCAACAAGCTCTACCTTGCGCGCTGGCATCGGCACAAGGATCAGATTCCTCTACCGACTCCCTACTTGCTTGCTCGCGAGGTCTACTCGCATCTCAAATTCCGACTTCGACGTCTGCCAGACGGCGAGCTTCTGGAACAGTTGATGTGACCTTTCTCCCAAGTTTGTCTTCACATCGGAGTTTTCTTTCTGGACTTCTCCTCTTTTCCCCATCTCTCCCCTTCCTTTCTTCTCCTGTCCCCACAATCTCTCTCTCTCTCTCTCTCTCTCTGCCTATTCTACTACTTAGGAATAGGAAGGGTAGTTGATACTTGCCTCTTGGACCCACATCGTTGGTGGTTCTGTGAAGGTGAGGGCTGCATGGAGCTAGTGGCTTTGACTTTGTAAAAGTCCAACTTCCCTTTTCAAGAAACAGAGATTTTGCGTAGATAAACCGAATATGTGAAATCTAATCAGGCTAGATACAAAAAAAAAAGCTCGAGGTGGGCGCGGCATCCGACTGCGGGCGGCTGACGGACGTTTCCTTGGCCTCTTTCCCTCAGCGACGAATTCGTGGAAACCGCTCAATCGACCCTTCAACACCGCGACAGCGCGAAAAACATTCAAGATGGGAGGTGGAGGTGCGTTCATGCCCCTGCCCATGCCCGCTGGGAGAGATTTCCGTTCACGAGTGGGCTGGCTGACTTGGGCACTGCGTCCTTGCGACCCGCCCGCACGCATTTTTTTCGGCAATCGCTGCAGATCTCAACATGAAAAAGTCCTGGCACACGGGTACCTTTGCTAACAAGGTGGGTGCCTAATCAGTGATCCACCCGACCCGGATGTGGCGCGTCGCCGTCATTTGGTATCACATCTGACCCTTTAGAGCCTTTGCCCTTTCTTGTACACCTGCAGGAACGAGTGTGGAAGCACGAGAAATCTGCTCTGGAGGAGCGCAAAAAACTTCATGAGCTACAGAAGGAGCTGGAGCAAGAGCGCGCTGTGCAAGAGCTGCAACGCCTTCAGGCCGAGGCAGGTGGCAAGAAGCGCGCCGACCGTGTCGATTGGATGTACGCCGCCCCCGCCCAGGGCAATGGGCCCAACGCTGAAGAGTTGGAGGCGTATTTGTTGGGCAAAAAGCGCGTCGATAAGCTACTCAAAGGCAACGAAGAAAAGGTGCGTCACCGGGAAGTGCGTCGCCTCGATCAGCGATGAGTCACGTGCTGACCTCCTTTCGATTTGGTGTTCCTCCTGTCGCTCTCCATCACCTCTGTACTGACCGCGACAGTTGATGTCAGCACCTTCTGCAGATGCTCCTGGTGGTTCGTTCACCGCTCTACAAAACGCCAACACGGCCCGCGACACCGCCGCCAAGATCAGAAACGACCCTTTGCTCGCGATTAAGCGCCAGGAGCAGCTGCAGTACGAGAAATTGCTGAAGAACCCCAGACGGCTCAAGGAGCTGCGCGATCGTGAAGTTGGCTCACGCACGCCTGGCCAAGGTCATGTGGAGAGGAAAAGCAAGAAGGACGAGACCAAGGAGGAACGACGAGCACGCAAGGAAGTGAAGCGCTCAAGGGATGAGCAGGATGAAGGCAGCCACAAGCGACCTTTTAGGCGTGAGTACGCAGGGGATGAAGGCAAGCCTAAGGATGATGGAAGATACAGGGGTCGTGCTCAGATCGGATCGCGCTCAAAAGGTCAGCGGCCATACGGTAGGCGCGAAACATCCCCTCCCTCGACTCGGCGCGGTGAGCGTCGGGATGTCGACGAAGCTTATCGAGACCGACAACGACGGGATGAGCGGGGCAGACGAGGCGATCGAGGCTATGAGCACGGCTCGGACGGACAAGATGATCGTCGCTTCCACCAAGAAAAGCCGTTCCAAACAGAAGACCGAGCGGCCCCGGGTCTTTCCAGCCGTCGCTACAGTTCATCACGGACGAGGGATGAGACAAGAGGCAATGTGCGACGCAGCTACGACGATCTCAAACCACCCCGGATGCACAGGGGTGATGACGTCGACAATACCGCACCCTTCAGACCTCACTACCAAGATGACGAGCGCCTGCTCTCGCGCGCTACTCAAGCCTCAGATTGCAAACCTGAGCCGTCCTGGAGTGCTCGCGACGACATTTCGTCTGCTGAAGTCGAAATGGCCCGGAAAAGGGCCGTCGAGGAACGCTTGGCAGCCATGCAAGCTTCCGCTGCATCATTATCGACGTCTCGTGCCGAACGCGTTAAACAAGAGGACGAGGCCGATCAGCGCGAGCATGACAAGGAGATGGAGAAACGGATGAAGAGCGGAGGGGTGGGGCCCAAGTTCCTCCGTGAACAGGAGAAGCACGTGTTCGGTGGCATGGATTTGGCCGAGCGTATGAAGCGCAGTGGCAAGGTTGGAATGGTCGGAGAATGAGCGTTCCCAGCGCCACTCATCCTCGCCTAGGCTTCGAAGGTGGACCTGTTCGCGTAGTCTGTTGTGCTTTCTTGTGGTGAGAGGATGCTTGAATATGAACTTCGACACTCTGGCTGGTTCAGACTGGCTTGCGATTGTAATCAGATGCTATACTAGAAGCTGCTGACACCGTCTAACAGCCGTGTGTCGGAATTAGTTTCGGCGCAGACGAGTCACTGTCGCCATCCATCTTTTCGAGTGAGCCCTTGTACTTGGCCCACAGGTCCTCAATATCTTGGCCATGGACAAGTTGTCTCAGCCACTTGCCATCGTCCCACTCGTGCTGGGCCATGAGCGCATTAAGCTGTGGAACAAACCGCGGATTGTCGAAGTGCTTTTCGAGCCATAGGAAAAAGTAGGCGGTCGTCTGGACGCGAACTTGTAGCGCATTAGCCGCGGTGTGGACGCAAATCCACATCAGCCGGACTTGCCTGGTACCCCGCGTCCCAATGAGTGCCATCGCCTTGTCTCCAATGGGGAGGACTGAACTGCTCCTTCGCCTTTCGGACGGCCACGCCGGTCAGAACAGTGTACCACGTCCTCGCGGCGGTGCAATCGCACACAAAGGTTTGGAGAACATAGATCCACTGCACTCCCTTTGTCTAAGGAATGTCTCAGGAAGGTCTTGGGAGGGGAATGCGATAGACTTACTCGCACCCAATCGGCGATTCCCTCTATGCAGCCTCCCGGCACGGTCCCCTGAGCCTCGCCATTGTCGCCACGAGGAATTTCGGTTAGTCTTGGGCTCATAGGCTGTACCCCTTAAGAGGGTCACGCTCGCATATTTTGCATAATCGCACACTTGATAATTACCTTGCCGTCGTACTGGAACACATGCACCAGCTCATGCACGATGATGCCTCTGATTTCGTCGCGGATCCTCGCAGAGTCGATGCCGTGCACGTAGTCCGCCGAGAAGTGAATCTCTTTGTGCTCAGGGTCGAGAGGGATCGATTGAGTGTACGCGACGCCGTCGATGGATCTGACATGGAGGGTGACCGATCGGATGGACGGAGGATGAGCTTCCGGGGATTGCTCGCGGGCAGCGGCTCCTTGTTCGGTTGGGGACGCTGAAGTATGAGTATTCGCACTCGAAGGATAGAGCGACCTCAGAACTGCCGTCGCGGACGCCTCAAGCAGCTGGAAAGGTGCTCCACAGTGTGCAAAGAGCTTCTCCGTCCCTAGCGAACCCACAGGTCACAACACACGCTGGATGAGCTCTCGTCGTCGATTCGTCCCCCCCCCTCCCCCCCCCGCCCCCCACATGTGGATCCATGCACATTGCACGCGTGCCGGGCTCGAGCTGCTTACCCGGATGAGAAAGATCAAGGATCTGGAGGTGGAACTTGGGGAGATCGTGGCTGGGAGGCTGCCGTGGGATCGGGGACATGGCCTACTTGACTATGGCCTGTCCAGAAAGGAAAGGAAGGTTATTGAAATGAGAGCAAGTGGCCTGGAGAAACGCTCGCTGACGCGTGCCGCATGACGTAGCTACTAGACGAGGCGAGACGTAGCGTGACGCTTGACGAGCCGGCTGGGCCCAAACTGCGCTCACACCCTGGCAGCAGTTCGCGTGCCACGCGTCTCGTCATCTTGTCATCTCGCCACCTTGCAAGTCGCAACCGTCGACCAGCCCCGGCTGCTCGCATCGACCTCGCGCGATCGAACCTGCTGGACAAGGTGGCTTCTTCAACGCAGCTCGGTGCTGCATTGCGACGGGCCCACCGCGGCGCTCATTCGCGATCTTGTCCCATGGTGGCCCCGACGTCTTCGGTGTTGATCGAGCGTACCGAGCCACTCCCTGCACGGATAGCATGCATAGCATCTCCAAGCAGTCAAGTCTCGGTTCCAGCTTGGCTTGGTGCTCAATTGACGACTACGCCAGCGGCTCATTGTGCTCCGTCCCATGTCCATACCGATCCCGATGCCCCTACGCACCTCTCCTCGCCATCACCCTCGCCCTCCTCGATCCGCTCCCGTTCAAAGTCATATCCCCGCCCGATTTTGGCGACCGTCTCTTCGGGTATTCCGTCGGCCTCAACGTCAACGTATGCAGCCCGTCACCCTGATTTGTCGCGACCAACGTCTTCCAGAAATGCAATCGCCGCTCTTGCCCCTTCGCTAGCGACGGCGACGAATCGCTCCATCCGCAGTGCCTCGGTCGGGTCGCTGCGGTCGCTGCTGATACGGCCTGACAGCGACCTCACTCGCCGAGCCTTGCAATCCCTAGCCCGACTACCGCTACATGGTCCCAAATCGCGCGCCGAGTCCAGCACGACACTTGCCCCCTTGCCCGACACCGAGCACACGCCCTTGATCACGAGATCTTCGCAGTCAGATCCGACACGGCAGCAACAGCGGCAGCAGCAGCAGAATCAGCAGCAGCAATCGGACGCTGCCAAAGGGAATATGAATGCTCTCCGATGGGGCCATTGGTGGTGGCCATTCTCGGTCGTCGGGCCTGACGTTCCAACCTCAACACCGTCATCCGCGACTCTCGAGCCCGATCCCGAGGCGGAGGAGCAGCGACAGCAAGAACAAACTCGAAGCTTTCTTTCGTATTTTGCTGGCGAGCCAACAGTCGATGCAGTGGCGCAACACCACATGTCGCGGAAACGTGCTGATGACCTCGAACGCGACATGCTGGACCTTGGGCCCGCCGTGCTCGCCAAAATTTCGAAATCGGTCGGGATCGCCGGTCGAGCGGGCAGGATCTACAGAGAAGCGGAGGAAGGCTCGCCGAGAGGTGTCATGGCGTTCACCTCACAGAGCCCCGATAGACCACGCAGTTTTGTTTCGAATGCTTTGGAAGGCCCTGCCTCACTCCTATCGTCGTTCTCGATCCCGAACCCGTTTGGCCCGACCCAGGCACGGAAGTTCTCGACCCCGGCCTCCGATGCGCAGGATTCCCACAAGGCAGGTACCGATGAAGACAACATCGAGCCAATGCTCAACCAAGTGGACCAAGAGGCCGTTGACGACTCGCACATGGACATCTACTCGGTGCTCAAAGAGTCGTATCAGTGCCCCAAACACCCGATCGTCTTTTGTCACGGTTTGTTTGGATTCAACATGCTCGGACCGACTTCGATCAAGCCGTTGCAATTTTCATACTGGGTAGGCGTCAAGGAAGCGCTTGAAGGATTGGGGGCCGAAGTGATGGTCGCCAAGGTGCCAGCGTCTGCCTCGATCGAAGAACGGGCCAAGGTGCTTTGCTCATGCATCGAAGAGCGATTTTCGGGGAAGCAAGTGAACCTGATTGGGCACTCAATGGTCAGTCGAGATAATTTGATGGTGGAGAACAAACCTGGCTCTAACTGAAGCCTGATATGTTGTTATGTTGTTAGGGTGGTCTCGACGGACGGTTTTTGATCACTCATCTTCAGCCGACCAGCTTCACTGTGAGGTCGTTGACGACCATCTCGACCCCACACCGAGGCTCCTCGTTCGCCGATTTCATGCTCGAGGATGTGGTGGAGCAGCAACACCTTCCCAAGCTCTTGACATTGGTTGAAACTGTTGGGATACCCGGTGGTGGGCGAGCGTTCGAAGACCTGACTGTGAGCAAGATGGTCAAGTTCAACGAAGAAACGGCGGATCGGGAAGACGTGGCCTACTACAGCTATGGTGCCGAATTTGTGCCGACCTGGACGAACGTGTTTCGTGTCCCATATGGGATTCTATTGGAAAAGGAAGGAGCGAACGACGGCCTTGTGTCGGTTCAGAGCGCCAAGTGGGGCGATTATCAGGCGACACTCAACAACGTGAATCACCTGTGAGTATGGCCTGATCCTGGAGGCAATTACCCGCCGAGGCACACGGTTCACTGAGCACACACACGCGCGCGCGAACACATCACCCGGCGTTCACTCCCCTAATCCTACTGTGCAGTGATCTTATTGGATGGGTAGGAAAAATTAGGTACGGGTGGGCCGAATGGCTCGGTCGCCCGATCAAGTTCAAGCCCGTCTCATTCTTCTGTGCGGTTGCCGAAATGCTGGCGGAAAAAGGGCATTGAGAGCGCAGGAGGATGTTCGTGCGTTCAAGTTCTGCGTTTATAACGCTGTTGGTTTTGCACCGTGTTCTTTTGGTTTCCTTATGTTTGTGCCAAGCTGTGATCAAGATGTTGTCCAAAGGCGGTCCTGGAAGCCCGTGCCCCAGTGGGCCCCTAGACGAATCCAGAACCCCGGGCTGAGACTCGGCTTGTTTAAGCTTTTTCTCCCCACCCCACTCGGCGGCAGACCGGACCCGACAGTGCGTACATCGAGTTCCGCTTTGCTGAGTGAACGCGTGCTTGTCGCTTCACCGCCCCTGTTCCACACCTTTGTCGTCCCTTCGACCCATGTCGTCCCGAGCCTCGTCCGAGGTGGCCTCTGCGCCGGGTGCGCCGGATGTGAGCGGCATGCTGATCGAAGGCGATGATGAGACGGTCGGCGTCGGAGGCACACCGCCGGCTTCGCACGATGCAGATGGACCGTCGTCGCCGGGGTCATCATCGGCGTTCGGTGCAGATGGAAGACAGACCAAGGAAGCAAAGGCCAAAGGGCGCTTTACCTGCGATGCCTGTACGTCGCGAGCCCGCGAGCGGTCGTGGAGGTCGTGTTGCTGGCTTGTGGCGGTGGTGCATGCACATTGACGCCGCTGCTGCGAGAAGCCGGGCGAATGACCGAGCTCGCATTGTCGTCGGTACTGACGCCCGCTTGCGGTCTTGTCTCACAGGCAAGCTGAGGAAAGTGAGGTGCATCCAAGAAGGACAGAGCTGCGTGCAGTGTTCTCGGCATGGCATCCGTACGTCTCTGCAGTGGAAACCCCGACGGGCGAGCGCGATCTTGTCGAGGCCGCGGAACTCAAACCCAGGCCCGAATTGAGATCAAGCTACTCTCGCTGACTACCGAGATGCGCATCGGTTTCACGCTGTGCATCGGTTC
This sequence comes from Microbotryum intermedium, assembly GCA_022702645.1. Classification (NCBI taxonomy): domain Eukaryota; kingdom Fungi; phylum Basidiomycota; class Microbotryomycetes; order Microbotryales; family Microbotryaceae; genus Microbotryum; species Microbotryum intermedium. The sequence continues at coordinate 287,953 of JAHWDX010000005.1, read as the reverse complement.
ATTTCCTCAACAGCCTGTACATTCACACCACACGTCCGCAAGAAGATGGAGCCCCGTGCTGGCAAGCGAATCGTGCTAGCCAAGTCAGTCCCCATCCAGGGCAAGGTTAAGGGCCAGGGCCTCGGTCCGTGCAGAATGCTAACTCCTGCTGCGGGTCTTCTCTCGGTCCTACGCATAGAACGGGGGGTACACTCGTCGACTCTACAGCTGCTCGTGAGCACGGCGCCGCGTCATTGAACACATCCGCTAGTTCGACCGTGGTGACGCTTTCGCAGCTCGGCAAAGACGGACAGCCTCTCTCGCTCGTCGCCCGTCGTCTCCAGAACGCGGTAGCAGCTCGTGTCGCCACATCTATGTCCAAGGATACCGGCATAAGCGGCGAGAATGAAGAGGTGCCCTACCGACAGCCCGCCGCGTTGCCCTTTCCGAGCGTCGTGGCGGCGCAGCGTGCCGAAGCGATCGCCAGGGAAGCGGCAAGAGAGGCCAGGGAAGCGGCAAGAGAGGCCAGGGAAGCCATCAGGCTATACAACGAAAGCCCGCTGGTCCGCTACTCTGGCAACACGTTGGCCGACCAGCAGCTAAGCATCGCTCTCATTACCCACCTCATCGAGCGTGAGTAGGTCGCCGCCCAGCGAGTGCGCGACGGAATATTCTGACGGGAACGCGTGTGCCTTTTTCTTGCCCCCGAGCAGTGTTCAAGGCGACGCCGCAATACTGGTTAGGCTTGTTCTCTCTTCCAGTCCTCTCCAATCAAGTGCAAGCCGTCAACGGTCGATTGTACGACCTACCTGCCCCGACCCAGGTGCTCGCTCGCTCGGTCATCGCCCTCACCGCGTGCATCTCGTCCCACCCTTTGCTTTTTCCGACAACGGAATCAACGGCGTACTACTATGCACATTCGTCTCGCGTACCGTCGTTCGACAACATCAATTGCAATGTGCCAAGGCTGTTCGGTGGATCCGATCTGCGGGAATTCGGCAAGCGACGGGCCCATGCGTGCGACAAGCTGAGGGAGCAAGCAATTGAATTAGCTTGGGAATATGGAGCGCTGGTGTACGGTGGGAGAGAAAACGTAGCGAGCTGTCATTTGTTGGCCGGATTGGTCGGAGGTGAGCTTGCCCCCAGCGAAACCTTTGTCTCGAGTACAACCGAGCCAAACTAACGGCGGCTTGAACCTGACATGTGGGCTCATCCAGTCAACTCGCCAATGGCAGGGAAGCCGTACAGCGTCGCTCACGTTACGCATCTCCGGGAGCTGTGTGTCGAAGGGGTACCGGATCCCGAGATGGAATGGACGTTTCTAATCGTAAGCCGCCGCACCCGTCCGGGCTCCCGTGTTCACCCACTGAACCCGTCTGCATATGTCCGCAGCTCCTCGAAGCTTTGAACTCGCTCGCTTCGTCGACAATCTCGACTTTTGAAGAGACGGACGAGTTGTTGCTGGCTGGAGCGGCTCTGGAGCCGCTCCAAAGTAGCGCGTTGGCGGCAGCGCCTCTCGAACCGGCCGAGGTATTTGATCGATGCCTTCAACCTTTCTTGTACCACGCCACCCATCTTGCACGAAGATGTGTTCGCCAAATTTCCGGAACTTTCGCCCGATCCCATTGGCTCGACGAAGCTGCTGTTGCCTCGTACCTTTCCGATCTCGAACTACTGGGCGCCTTGCGGTCAAAACTCGATGCAACGGCTGCAAGCTTGCTCGGCGACAAGCCTTCGATGCCTGCTCACGAAGGCGACTCTCAGGTCGACGTACTTGCCGCGATCCGCTTCATGGTGACAGTGGCTTGGTCCTCTCTCGTTCTGCCGCTCTTGCTCAACCTCCAGGCTCGCATCGACAGCTTTGAATCGTCCAAAAATGACGATGGCAAGCGTGCGACCTCGGACACGGCCAAGCGACGAGTCGTTGTAGAGAACCTGTTGGCGGACGCCTATCGACGTGTAGGAATTCGTGCTGGTGCTTTGCTAGCCGAGCGAGTGCGTAACGTTCCATCGTTGGCTTGGCTGACGCCTGGATTGATGCCGCTACGCCTCGCCGAATGGACCAAGCTCCTGATTCGACTACCAGCTGCGCCGGGCGAGGCTCTCGAGGGTGCGCTCGCAGGGCAATCCTTATCGGTCGGGGAGAAGGCCGAGAAGCTCGAATGGCTATTGAATAGCATGCGACTAGCTGGATGGGCAACCGTGAGCTTCGACATCGACGAGGTTGTTACCGAGGTCGAGAATTTTTTGATCGGCACGCCTGGTGATGAGCTTGAGGAGGTTTTCGACATTCGAGCGGGCTCAAGCAACGGAGGGGAAGCAATCGACGCGATTTACGAAGGGGAGGTTTCTAATGGGCAGGGGGGAACGAGGGCTGTCGTTTCCGACTACGAATCGTACCGAGACCCCGGGGTAATTGACGACGACGAACGGATGCTTGAATCGGAGGGGATGCAGCACCAGTCCTGAAACGGTCCGACGGGCTCATGGCGTCGTTCAACTGGGACTCTTGCTTGGCTTGTGCGTGTAATCACACCTATGTTATAATAGCATCCGGAAGCATACGAGTCTCCGAGGAACGTAGCCAACAGATTCCATTCGAACAAAGGCAGGGGAAGCTGCCGCCTGAGGAGCGATGAGGAAGCTTTTACTAGTTGGCTCGCCTCAAAGAAAAAATCCCACTTCTTCTGCCAGTAGTTGCTTCGAACACGAGCAGTGAGTGATCTGTCATCATCACCGCATATCGATGACAAGTGTGTCTCTTCAGCTGGCATGCGTGCCACTTCCGGGATAGGTAGCCGGAGCTACCACAGGTTGCTGGGCCGAGGATCCCTCCTCGAACTAATGCAACTTTCCCTGGATCAATAATCCACGAATCCGGGATTTTGACCCCCTAAACGTTCGAATCTTGATTCGCATTGGAGAGATGAAATGGGGTTTTAGTCCTGCCGCACCCCCACGACGCGACTGCGAGGCGCGCCATGTTATGTACGACGGGATAGGGGCTTTAGCAAGGTTCGGCTTTGCACGCCGGCCGATGTAGCCTTCGTCAGGCGACCGATCAGGTTCGTTGCAACGCAGTATTGAGAATTCAGATTCTTATCTATGTTGCAGGCCCCAAGCGCGTGGGTTCTGATGTATAATGTGGTAGCAGCAGCGCAGCTCCGAATCGCGAACCCCGCGCGCGTGTGCGCCCCACGCCATTGCGAGCTTCGCAAGCGCGCGCGCGTCCGCCGCCCCGTTTTTGACATCACGCTCGACGCGCTCTCTTCCCTCTCCCTCTCTCCTTCCCTTATCTCACCTCAGCTCACCTCGCCGTACCATGCACGACCCCCTGACCCCATGCCACGCCCAATTGACGCCAAGGCGGTCCGACCGGGGCCAGTGATAATGCCCCACTCGTGAACCCCACCTGACCTAACGTCGCCCGAGCCTCCGGGCCCCACCCCTCCCAACGAGACGATCGCATGTTGCTTCGCACGACGCCATCAACAGCTCCCGGGCCACCCACCATGGCACACCTCAGCCACCCCGCGAACGTCAACCCAGCGCCTCGTCGAATCGCGTCGAGCTCGCATCGCATCAGAACCGCTCGCCGCTGCGCAACGCTGCGACACGATTTCGGCCCTCTCGGCGTCGAGTGCATCAATTGTGGGGCATTGCATTTGTCGTGCGAGGCAAACGATAGGGTTCCTTCTCGACCTGTTTCTTCAAGGGCAAGGTCCATCTGCCCAAGTCGCCCCAGCCTCCAGACGACTGACCACCCGGCGTTGCTTGATGGTCTCAATCACGGTGAGCTTCGCACCGAGCTTGGCGAACATGGTGGAGAAGGCCAAAGACCATATTTTGCGGCTGGACGAGATTGCTGATCATGAGATTGCATCGCTCCGCTCTCTTCGCTGTCCTTTTCGCAGCTTCGACAGATTAGTCCCTCCACACGCGGAGCTACGACAATGGCGTCTCCTTCACTTCTCTCGGCGGCAAATTCGAGCTGCACAAACCAGCGAACAACGACTGTCCGCCTATGCGTATGAGTGGAATTGATGCAATTATTGGATCGACTTCCTCTTGCCGAGGCGCAATCGAAGCGTCGCCTTTGCTCTAGCCTGCTGGCTTCTCGATCCAGCGCTTCGAACGCTGACCGGACGATCGGCTCCGGATGCGAATAATTGAATCGGGAGGCCTTGCAGCAACACGAAGCAAATTTGCGAACACGAACCCATCTGATCGATACATCGATGGACCGAGGCCTAACTAGGGACGGCAAATGGGTGGTGCCATGCGATGCGTCGAGCGGAAGCACCGACCTGATCGAAGAGATCCTGCGAGGCTGCAAGGTTCCGAAAACATCGTCTGTCCAGCTCGGCGGTCTCTCCACCCAATCCTGAAAAACGAAACCACACCATTCAGCAAGCTTTGACAGCACGTACTACGTACGCTGCTAGGCACCGTCGTCGTTCGAGCACATCCACACGATCGACGAGCGAGCGAAGATCTTTCAACACTTGCTCAAGACCAAGAGGGAGTTTCTCTGGGATCGTGTCTCCGTCGCGATGTCGGTTTTGGACGCCAACATGACAACGGGATGCGTCTGTTCATCCCCCCTCCAAGGGCTGTGTGCATGATGGGATGTTCCTGACCAGCTGCCACGCCGGCGATAGAATCTCTTCGCCTCGAATCCGAGTCAAGACTCAGGCAGGTTGCTCAAGACGGGTTGGGGCTCGCGCTGCCCCATCTCTAGTTCTCCCCTCATTCCGATTTGAAGACGTTTATGCACGATGCGTTGGCACACTCGCTCTCTCTCTCATAGGCATGGTCTCTCGACGTGCCTGTAAATTTGCACAGCCACACGGACGTTGGGCACAAATGGCTCAAGATCTTGCGGCCTTCCCTGCCTTCAAGGGTTCGTTGCGACGACGGGGGCTAGGATGCCGCGATGCGATGCAAGCACTACTACTTTGATTGAAGACTTCGGCAGCGAAATGCCTCCACTGTGTGACTTCTGGCCCAAGTCGCTGTCTTTGCGTGCAAGCGGAGGACGGACCTTCGCTGTGCTTTTCTGGATCTCGCTTTTCTCTGCCTGTTGTCGGTATGTCTGTTGTTCCTGCATTGCATCTCTACCTGCAACCGTGGTTTCCATGGCTTCGGATGTTTCCTCCCTTGCTCTTTGCTGGGTACTACCGCGAGTCGGAAATGCCTCCACTCCGGTCTACGAGATCCATAGCCCAAGCTCCCGATACTATGTAACAGACCCCTACGGGAAATCCAGCGCCACCGCGGTCGACCGCAGTTGACCGCGCTTGACGCCGCCGCCGAAGTCAACCGCGGTCGACACTTCACGCTTCACGCGTTGAACGTTGAACGTTGAACCGCGGTCGTTTTTGACTGGCTGGAGGGGCGACCTCTACTTGACCGACCGCGGTCGCGCCGGACTTCCCGTAGGGAACAGACGCCCACTTGTTTTTGATCAGATTGAACTTGTCTCAGTATTGACAGATGTTTTAGACGCAAATGCAAACTAAGCAGGTGCCAAAAGTGAAACTGAGGTAACTAGGCGCCAGCCTCTAGGCAAACATGATACTACTAGGCAACGGGAGCTCAGCTCCGCCAATGGTACTAGTCAGCTTTCCATTTGCTTGTTGGCATGCGTGCAGCGGCGGCCGTGGCGCCGGAGCGCGGAAGAAAGTCACGTGACCCAAATGGCCTTCGAGGTGCCCCAGCCAGCTGGGGCTACCAGGAGCTACCACTGCTGCTGCCAGGCGTGGGCACTTTGGCGCGGGTTGCGAAGCGATCTCAAGGCGGGTTTGACTTTCGCCCCAGATCCCCTGTCGGTGTAAGGTCGTGAGTGTGCGCATCGCTGTGATGGTTCTGGTGCGATACAAGGCTCAATTGATCGCTGAAGTCAATTTTCGGTTCTTGCTGTGCGACTGTAGCCTCTTTGCTCGCTTCAGCTTGCGACTCCCCTGCCGCCCTCGTTCGGGTTTGTCAAGCTCGACGCAGAGGACCGGAAACTTGGACCACCGTTGCTATTCTGCGCATCTCCCCCGACCCACGTCGACATCTCCTTCATGGTCGCAGCACCCGAGAGTGTTCAAGCGCAAGTCGCGGCCGAACAGCAACAGCACCAACAACAGAGACCTCGGGCAAAGCTCGCGTCAAAGGATGGCGCTGCTCCGTCTGCGAACGGTGAGTTCGAGCTTCCGTTGGCGTTCTGCAGTCGTCACTGGCCTTTGGGCCTGCGCGTCGACGACAATGAAATGCTTTCATAAGGCATGTTTTGTGTCGCTGGAACGATCTACTCGATCGGCCCGGTTATTGGTATGGCTTGCGCCGCATGCATCCACACCTAGGTTGGGCGCATACATGCGGGGGAGGGGGTGGGTCATTCCGAAGTTTTTCGCAGCGCTCGCGCGCAAGGAGGACGTGGGCGACGGGGCTGCTCGACGAGGTTGCATGCGAACTTCGGACCCCTGGATGGAACTGGCGTAACGTGCCGTCCCGTTCGACGGGTCCTGGTCAAGCAGATCTACGGGCCGAGATTGCTACATCGATGCTCCTATTACCTACTACTGGTCAAGGTTCCCGGTTTCGGTGTTGTGATGTCTCTTGACTCCGGCCAGACGGGCTGCCGTCCCTTTCAATCAATCGTCAAGTGGTTCATAAACAAAACTCGGACATGTGCTGACCTCACTACCCACCTTCTCTTCCCCGCACAGTTGACGACTTGACTGTCGTTGACCACCAGAACGCCCTGCCTCATGCCCCTTCGCCGTACCGCGTGACGTCGCACAACAGCAACTTTGATCCAACCCCGGCAACTCAGCCTCAAACGAACCTTCCCCCCCGCGACGTTGCCAAATTAATCCCATGTCGATACTTTCCGCAAGGTGCTTGCAAATACGGTGACTCGTGTATTTTCTCCCACGGTATTCCTGGCGTGGCTGGTTCCCCGGGCGTTGCCCCATCGCCCTCCGTTCAGGCCCAACTTCTGCCCGCTTCAACTCAAACGGCCAGTCCTCAGCTTGTGCTTCACCAGCAACCGCAGCACTTTCCGCCTCAGCAAGACGAGTATCTTCATGGGATGCCCATTTATTATCCCGAGCAGCACGTCGATCAATACGGCTACCCCCACCACCACCATCACCATCAGCAGCAGCAGCAGCAGCAGCAACAGCAACCTTTCTCTCCCCAGGGAGCCTTCTACCCATTCTTCCCACCTTTCTACGGTGCCCACCATTACCAGCAAGCGCCGCCTCCTCCGCCCCAAGCGTTCTATCATGTGCCCCAGGCGCAGCAGCCTTCGCCGGCTCCACAAGCCTCAAGCACTCTGTTGTCGAGCGAGAGTCAGGCCTTTTCCCCAACTCCGACGGAACGGACCACAGCCTCGACCCCTGCTCTGGCCTCGATTGAACCCCAACCCGTTGCCGCCTCCCCAACCGCTGCAGCTTTCCCGTCTCTTGTAGATGGTTCGAGCGCGCCTTCACGGTCAGGAGCTAGTCCCCTGCCTTCCGACCCAACCGCCGCTGGCCGGATCGACCACGCTCTTGCACTGGCCCAAAGCGCAGTGTTCTCGACGTCTCCTTTCTCTGCGGACCACGCAACTCTTCCACCACTGCACGCTGTTTTCCAAAACGGCAATTCGACACCCAATGGTTTGAACGGCTCGACTGCACCCTCAGGCCGGTCCTCGGTAACCACCCCTGTGAGCGGGGCCGTTCTCTCCAATGGCAAGAGCGCTCCTCGTAACGGCATCACCGGCACCCATGGAACGCATCATCTACCGAATGGTCCTCGACTCCGTGGACCGATGCTTGGACCGGCTGGCGGCTTCAGCAATATGAATAACGGCAAGCCTGCTCGTCGCAACTTCCCCGCCGGATCACCCCGCCCACCTTGCTCCTTCTTTGAAGCGAACCGGTGCCGAAACCGCGATGCTTGCCCATTCCAACACCTACTTTCGGACGGCAGCGACGCCCGCCTGCTAGGCCAAGGCTGGGTCGGTGCTGATGGACGAACGGACAACCCCGAGGAAAAGGGTGGTCTTCCGGCGACTTGGCTGGCCAATCCCAACTGGAAGAAGACGGGTGGCAATGGGGCATACTTCCGCAACGGCGCACAAAACCCACTTGCGGCATTCACCCACGGTGCCCGTCAGCAACGCAATCGCTTCGAGGAAGAACAAGCGCGCTTGAGAGCAGACACGCAAGCCCAGGTTGCTGCGGCTGGCCACAACGGCGGTGTGAGCGAATCGTCAGCCGGCGTTCCTGGCGTTTCTTCGGTTCTCGCTGCAAATGTTGCTCCTCTGCCCCCTGGAGGCGCTGCACCACATCTCGTCGCCGCCATTCACGGCTTAACCCGTCGCATCCCACCAGTGCAGACCCGAGATGCCCAAACGCCACATGTGGTCGTCGCTGCGCACAATGGATCAAAGGTGCCGGCAGCTTTGACGAACGGCGAGCACAACAAAGCTTCGAGCGCTTCTTCGCATGCGACTCAGCGCGTGCCTTCAGGGGAAGACTTCCCCGCTTTGACCTCAGGTCCCTCTTCTCCTTCCCTCGAATGGTCTGTCGCTCCGCTTAAAGTGGCGACGGCTTCGCAACCTGCGACACCTCCGCCTCCCGTCGCTCTCGAAGCATCTGCAGAAGTCCAAGTCGTCGATGTCCCTTGCTCTCACAGTACTATGGTCGACTCGGAGTTCGTGATGATCAACCATTCGGACGCGCCCGTATCGGAGATCGCTGGAACCCCATCCACTGAAACCTCATCCAGGGCCACCGCGCCGGCCCCAGTCTTTGGGAGAATGCCCTTGGCCGCACCGCCGCGCATCGTCGGCTCATTCGCGTCTGCCGCCGCCCGAGGCGCTTCAGTAGTCTTGCCAGAGAAACCAAAGAAGACAGCTCCGTTGCCCACAACCAACCTCGCCACCGACACTGGATCCGCCGCCGCTGCCAAGGACCGGAATGATACCTCGGCATCAAAGAAAGGCGGCAAGCCCGCTCTCAAGAAACCTCCTGCTTCGGCCGCTGCAAGCTCCACCACCCCGGTTGCTGTCAAGGCTTGAGCCATCGTCGTCTGCTGTCCGCTCTCGTTGTTCGTTATCGCTCAGTTGGCACAGCGATCAATACGTCGGCGCTTTGTCTTCGGCTTTGCTCATTTTGCCCATTGTAGACCTAGCTTCATACTCGATCACTATCTGGACCTTTCACTTCACCATATATATTTGTTACTTCGGATGTACTGTGTGTTATCAAAACTTTCTAGCCTTGCTTTCTATCCTTGCTCAACTGCATTTCCCGGTCGAGACGAACCTGTCTGCGGACGACCGAGTGCACTGAGAAAGAGAGATACGCCGAGAGCTCACTCACCGTTATGCTCAGACTCGATTTACTCAGCGGCAGTTCTTTAGCGCCAAAAAATTTGCAGTGCTTTTCATCGGCAAGCGGCCTCAAATGAGAACAAGCGATAAATCTCGGGTGCGCCCAGCCACCAAGACGACTTTGAATGCGACATAACACAAGGCCGCCAAAAGAGCAACTCTAGATGTGAGCCTTAACTTTGCCACGAATTTTCAATTGCCAAACAAAAATAAGGGCTTGTTGAACCAGGCAGAATAGGAGGAGGGCCTTGAAAGCGAGCGAGCGCACACTGCGTGGCGGGTGAACGAGTAAAGAGGTTGATTCAAGCCGCGAGTTGGTCGAGTTTCGTACAAGGTAACGCGTGGCGATCTAAGTGGAGGGAGAATGGCCTTGTTGACTACGGCTGCCATGTTGTTTCATGTTGTAGACGGGCCGGTGACCGTGATCGGAATGACTGGTGGGATGCGCCGTGATGTCGATGCCACGAAGGGCTTCGTCTCCACGAGGATAGATTTGGTAGTCCCTCATTGCATGCAATGCCGCGTAGGTCGCATCGATGGGGATTTCATTTTTATCAAATGTTGTAGGCACCCCAGGAGTGGGCGAGAAGCGATAACCGCAACCGGCGTAGAAGTAAGGAAGTTCTTGGAAATCCGAGCGACAGCTGCCGGCCGTGACGATGAGGAGACCCGACGATGGCAGTGAGTGACTTGAACTGCAGTGCTGAGCTGTAGTGGTGGAATCAAGCATGACTCACTACAAAGCATGGTGGGCGTAATGGACACCATCTTTCTCCTTACGACTCAAAGGCTTGACGAAATTGTCGCATATGTAGTACAGGTGTTGACATGCGTCGTAGATGGTGAGGTTCGCGGGTGCATGGTCTGATTGTAGCCAACAAGGTAGAATCAATTCCAGAGGGGAGCAGGGTCATCTTCTTTATTAGTAAGCTCATTTCAAGGTGAGTCCCCCCAAGTGCCCATGGGAAGCGCGACGTGGAGATTTATCGCTGACCACTAGTAGCTCGGCGGGGAAGAGGCCGGACTGGGAGGGGCCCGTGATGGAAATGATGCACGCACTTGGGTTCTTGAGTTTGAAGAGGTAGGTCACGTTAGGAACAATTTCTATGAAAAGAGCGAGAGATATAGTATGTGAGCCAGTGCGTTGTTATCCATACTGATGTCTTTCCTCTGCCGCCGCAGCGAACATCTGCGCGACGCTGCCTCCTGCACTGGTAGATCTGCCACCGAGCCGTGACAGAACTGGAGTGTGGTACAGCATCGGACTTACGACCTTCTCCCTGCCAGTACTTGAATGCTAGCACGCCCTCTGAGATGGCCAACGTGAAAGCGAGTAACGAAGTGATGCGCATCTTCAGGACCCGGGCTGCTGAGGACTCGAAGAAGTGAGGGAAGGCAGAGAACCCGAACTTGAACAGGAGGTTGAAGTGTGGGCTTGGGGCTACGAAGGGCTGACCGATCACGAAGAGCGCTGAGTAGGCTACCGGCCTGAGTCACCTAACTTGAGGTCATTACCTCCCCCCCATTTTAAAAAATTAGTGGTATCTGATCAACTAGTAGGTAGGTGCCTAGGTCTAGCCTCTCTCCAGCTCGGTACCTCCTGAACAACCATGAACAGCGAAACACGTGGGAAAGGAGGGAACGGGTCCGTGACGGCGAGACACAATCATGACTTGGCAGCGGCCAACAGCGGAAAACGAAACGAGTGGCAGTGGCAACTGGCAACTTTCAGGGTAGGCACCTATGTGAAGGCAGTCCCTTGTATCCGCTGCTTTTCGAGTCGAGGCAAGCGTCACCTTGGAGATGTTTCAAGATTCAAGTCATAAACTCCAGCTAGTCTGGATGTGGAGGATGTCGCCTAAAAAGATTTGGCACCTGTCTTCAGGCAGCAACGAGGACATGCCTTGAACCATCACCGTCACCGAAGTTGAACCCGGCTGAGGTGTCATAGCTATAAGATGAGGCCGGTGTGATGAAGAGCAATGGACACAAGGTTCTAAGTCAGCTAGTTGGGACATGGTGTGTGCAGCCATAGCATAGCCAGATACGCGCACCCAATTGTCAGATCGTCAGACCCCTCAGAAGAGTTCAGAGCGATCCCAGACAGGATCAGAGCGTTTCAGACTGAATCCAGACCATTCCTGCGAATCGCAGACTTTTGGAAAAGATTTTCGACTGAGCACTATATGAGAACCTGACGAGGACGTCTGGATCATGCTGCAGCACCTCTGAGAGTCTGAGAGCCTGACTCAGACCCTCCTTTTTTTTTTTTTTTTCTTTTTTTTTTTTTTTTTTCGGTGCCCCCTTCCTGGCAGGAGCGCAGCTCCTTTCCAACGGAATGAGGGGGCCTGACGATTTGGCATCCATTTCTCGCTATGATAGTGAGTCTAATGACAGCGGCACAGGTCTCAGATTCTCAACCCGAACCTCGGACTCGTGCCTCGGTTGCGCGCCCCACCAACCAACCAACTTTTATGAATTTTTCGAACCTTCAACCAAACACCAACACGACCAACAAACAAAAATCCCAATTTTTACGGTACTCCTCAAACATGTCCTTTTCATATTTTTGATCAGTTTTATCTGGTGGACTGGATGTGTTTTAGCGCGAAATGGTCTTGAAATGATAATCTCTCTCTCTGTGTCTCCCAAACGAGGCTTTGACCCGGACGTCTAGGCAGGTACCTAGGTGTGCCTATTGCGATTTGCGGCTTTGCAAGCACGCTGACCCCGGGCACCCCCTGTCCGGCATCCCACGTGGACTTCAGGCGCTGAGTACGTGTCACCGAGTCACTGACACATCTCAGACCTCTGGGGCCGCTCAGGCCCGCGCCAACAATCCTGACGTGGCCACTCGCGACTCACTAGTCACGACTCAGAAATGAGCTTTCGCTCACGATCTAATAAGGCATAGTTGTAGGCCTACCCGCCAAGGGCGGAGTACCTCGGGGTTCCAGGTGCAAAACCAAATGGGCCTGGCTGCGAAACGTCGGCGTCCCTTCGCCCTCCTTTCCTTTCTACATACTCTCATCGAGTTCTCAGACATGCTGCCTCTTCCGTTGCTCGTCGCCGCCTTGGGCCTTTCTCAGCACGTCATTGGGTTTCACCACAAGCTGCCGGACCCTAAGAATTCGGATGGACTTCGTAAGTAACGGCCCAATCAGTCCACGGAGGCCTCTTGCCTTTGGGTCGTATGTAATGAACCCGAGCTCATCGACCGCTCATACACACACGATCCTCCTCACAGACATCGACGCCAGTGTTACTTACCTCATCAGAGTAAAATCTACTAGTAAGCCAATTAGCCGGGAGTTGTGAACTAGTGTCCGGGCCCCGACAGGGGTTGACAGCTTGACGTGGAGCGCACCCCCGTCCAAGCTAGACGCCTTCCGAGTCTGCTCCTGATGCTGACTCTCAAATGAGCAATCAAAGTCAAATCACTTGAATCAGCCTGCAAGTACCTGGGCGACCGTTGTGAAGCCTACACCCACCACCTCCAATCCATGCAAACGTCGGACTCCACGCCAAGGCGGACGGGCCACTCCTTCATGTGCGTCCCGCAGCTCGAATGGATGTGATCCTGTGAAAACGAAGCACTGAAGCCTTATTGCGTCTCACTCAGCTGCTCTTCTGGCGGGCAAACGGTTGATCAAGCCACGCCGTACCTCTATGCAGCGTGTGCAGCCACCGCGCAACGTGACCACGTTCAAGATGTCTCTTTCAATGCGTTCGCCGGCTCGGACAACGTAATCGTGTTCCTGCGCTATGACGAGGACATCCGCCGTGTTGAGATTGACAAGCATCTTCTCAGCATCGAGTCCAAAAAATGGACGCCACCCAGCCATCACAAGCTGACCAAGCAATCGTGAACCCCGAAGCCGCACAATTCCTTCCCCCCAGCGTCGTCAGGAACACTCCACCTCCTCGAGACTTACTAGGACCGGCGACACCAGCTATCGTTCCAAGTGTCATAAGCGTGAGGGGCGTAGGATTTTTTGGGGGACTTGCGTAGTATTGAGTAATTTTTGCATCATTCACTGGCGTCTAGTGCGATTGCAGAGTGCGAATGCGCTTCCTCCTGGTCTGAGAATACCTCATTATTCTCGTTTCTCGTCTGCACCGGCTATCTTTTGCGTGCTTATTGCAATCACACCTTGGCGACAAAGTCGGCTTCGGTAGCATGTGGTTTTACGAGGCATACCGATGCGCAGAGAGTACCACACGTCACCTGATATGAATCTGGTGTGGCCAAATTACTGCTGTCGCATAAGGATCGACCGCACCGCGTGAAGTCCCTGTCAGCTCTGCCCGCCACTGCCCTCCGAGTCGGCCCGGTTCGGCTCTTTCGCTCAAGCAGCAGCTGATGAGCTGCTCGTGGTCCCCAACCCGGCATACCTCTTTTCAGAAGTCTGAAAGCATGAGAGAACTCGATGTGATATCCGAAATTGTGAAAAAAGTGCTCTCAGTCGTCGCACTGGCACCGGTGCAGCTGGCTTCAACGGTTATCAAGGATTTCTCAAACCTTGCCGAGTCGCTCGGCAATCTATCGACCACTTGCCATACATAAGGTTATGAGCAAAGAAAAGACCTCGAGCCAAACTTGGTGGTCTGGTATCATTGAGATGGTAACATAACTCCTGCCGAGCTCGTCCCACACCTTAAGCTTGCAAGCAAGCCCGCCCAGCGATCGCTCAAGCGCTCGTGCACTCATGTACTCATGCGAGCTCCGTCGCGGATTTCGTCGGAGTCAAGTGGGGTCGAAGTCGTGAGCACGCTTCCTGCGCTCTTGTCCATCACATCGCCGCCGCTCACTCGGTCGCATCACCATGAGTCCTCTCGTCTCACCACTCGACCAAGTCCATAGACACCATTCTGAGCCATTCCAATACCTGCTAGTATCAGTTGCTCGCTCACTATCTCGTGGGCATCTCTGCTCGCCCTTGATCGTCACGTCGACCTGCGCGACACCGCGCCATGCGTGCACTGACGCCGAACCACTCAACCCTCGCACGAAGACGATGCAGCATAGCACACATCAGTCTGGAGGTCAAGACGATAGCCCAATTACTTTAGATCAGCGACCTTGTGAGTACTGTATCCTTCTACCTCGAGGCGAACGACTTACCATCGGAACTACACCCCCACACGACAAGCAGCCGATCACCATGAACCACCATGCGCCACGTAGTACTCACCTTACCTCTACCCTACTCTTGATAGGTGAGGTGGTGAGTGAATTTGTCTCTCTCCAACGCCTCATCGATGACTCGCGCATGCTTGTGGCCTCATCACGCGTTGGCAAGCAGCGTCGCCTCGAGCTCACCCCCACATTCGCAGCATGGCTCCTCGGGCAGCCCGCTTGGCAGTGACTCCGGTCGTCTTTGCTCTTTCAGCACAAGATCGACGCTTAACAGTCCATGTGACAAACTATAACATTGTAAGTCTTTTCCTTGTTTAATCACATATCGTTTCGCGTGCTGACGAATTCTCCTGCCTTATGACCACTCGTCCTCAATCTTTGACAACTCGAACGTCTCAAGTCGCACGGGGAGCAAGCTCCGAATCGAGGTCGTGATAGTTTTTCGTAGTCGTTTGTATTCTGTTGCAATGATTCATGACATGCTCTACGTTGGAACGAACCGAACGCGATGTGAGACCCATAGTAATGGATGTAACCCTATCGTGGCCCTCTATGAAACCTCAAGCCACCCTACCTCTACTCTAAGCCTAGGCCACCCTTATGGTTTCAATATGGCCTTGGCTGACGGAATTCGTACGGCACGCGCCGCGCGGGAGCCCGGTGCCGGAAGTTTCGCGCTCCCATGTATAGCGCGTCAGGACCGCGTCATCAGGTCGATCGCCACTATCGCGGCTCGCTCTCTCGGCGCAACCTCATTTCGGAGATCGCTGCTTCCCCTGCCCCCCTCTCGCATCGACTCGCCCTGTACGCGCTGGCCCGGCTGTTTCTCTTCTCCTCTTTAGATAAATCCACCTCTTTCCTTCGACGGCTTGGACGGACTTGCCGGATAGCTCTAGCGACGGTCTTCCTGCCAGGCCTGACAACGGCCAGCCCGCGGTTCTCAGTCCCTCCTCTCACCACTGCCATCCCCTCCTCGGTCGACAATGGCCATATTCGGCCCCTTGTTCTGGGACACTTGCGCTGGGCAGATCGTGTACTGCCTTTCGGGTCGCAAGGCTCTTAGGCACCCCGAGGATGAACCTGGCTTCAAGGTGCCCGAACACTTGATACCCAGCAAGGATGATAAGCGAGATTCGGAAAAGATAAAGCGCGGCCAGGGGTCCGCTGATCGTAGCCAGCAGCCGTCGTCCACGCACTCCAATAGCGAGGATACGATCATTGTAGATGACAACTCATCGAGCCACCGCGAAGATGGAGCCGAGGAAGAAGGTGAAGATCATAATTTGGTCAACTGGTAGATTCACCATGACTCCTTATGATGCTGGAGGCGGCGATGCCGAAATTTGAGATCTAGTGACGTTGACCGTGCCTTCTTTCCTACTTGATCGACTGCCTCGATGTCCAGGTATTCTGAGGATGATACCGAGAATCCTCTTAATTGGTCTGTACCTCGCAAAAGTTTTGTCACCTTCTGCATCTGTCTCATCACAACGAGTGTCTAGTGAGTACCTTATCGTCGTTGCTCACCGACTTCGTGGCCCAGCGCCGATGGCCGTTTGACGATTCGATCGGTAACTCCCAGCTCAGGATCGAGCATTTTCACTCCCGGACTACAAGAAGCGATGCAAATCTGGAAGGTGGGACAAGTTCCTGCTACTCTCGGATTGTCCTTATTCGTCGTCGGTTATGCGGTACGTTCACGTTTGGTTACGATGGCGGCCTGCATCCCTCCCGTCATGGAATTGACTCGCTTCTGTTTCGCTGGTAACACCACAGATTGGACCGATGTTCTTGAGTCCGATGACTGAGATCCCGGCGGTCGGACGCACGTTTCCGTACATCATCACCCTTGCAATCTTTGTGATTCTACAAGTCCCGAGTGCTCTCACCAATTCCTTCTCCGGCTTCTTGGTCCTACGATTCCTCGCGGGGTTTTTCGGATCGCCCCCACTCGCGACGGGGGGCGCGAGCATCGCCGACATGTTTTCTCCAGACACTAGATCGTTCGCGCTGGGCATCTACGGTCTCTCCGCCGCCGGTGGTCCAGCCCTGGGACCTGTCATGTCGGGTTTCGCGATCGCTGCGCGTGGTTGGCATTGGTCTATGTGGATCTTGCTCTGGCTCTCAGGATTCGCACTTCTTTTCCTCACTTTCACCTTGACGGAAACTTCGTCGACGAACATGCTTGCTCGTCGGGCGCGCCGACTTCGCAAATTAACTGGGAACGAGGAGCTTAAAAGTCAAGGCGAAATTGAGCAAGCCAACATGAAGCCCATGGACGTTGTGCAGATGACAATCATCCGGCCATGGAAGATGACTTTGACAGAGCCAATCGTTATCGCATTGAACGCCTACATCGCCTTTGTGTAAGCCTCGGCTCGATCTACTTACATGGCGTAGATTACGGCTGACAATGCTTCCGTCCGTTCGCTCAACCGCAGGTACGCTGTCTTGTACTGCTGGTTCGAATCTTTTCCCATCGTTTTCTTGGAAGGCTACGGTAGGTATGATTTCCGAGGCTTGTGATAGGACTTGACAGAGTGAATCGCTGTGGCTGATCCTGTTGGCGCTTGTCCTTGCGTGCAGGTTGGAGCCTCGGAGTGGCACAGTTGCCGTTCCTCTCGCTTCTCATTGGTTCCATCATCGGTTTCGCGGGCATCGCGTACTGGAATCAATGTTACTACAGGCCTCTGCACCGCAAACTAGAGGACAACGTTCCGCCTGAGGAACGTTTGGTCAGTTAAACATACCAGAGGCTGCGCATCCGAGAGCTTCACAAAATTGAACACACGACCCTGGTCGGTGATTCCCAACTCCCTGCAGTTTCCGGCGTTCATGGGGTCATTCTGTTACCCAATCTGCCTTTTCTGGTTTGGTTGGTCAGCCAACAGAACATCATGGGTGGCACCCGTCATTGCGGCCGCCTTCTGCGGTATTGGGACGACGTGCATGTTCATGAGCGCGCTCAATTATCTCTCAGACGCCTATCCGCGTCACGTCGCCTCGGCGTTGGCCTCCAACGATATTGTGCGATCCTTGTTCGGCGCTGCCGCCCCTCTATTCGCTGGAATCATGTTCACCAACCTCGGAATTGACTGGGTGCGTGAGCTCTATTATTGACCGTACTTCTAAGCTCGCCCGAGCGCTGATATCTGACCATCATCGGCGCTTCCCACATGTCGACAGGGGTGCTCATTGCTAGGGTTCATCTCGCTCGTCATGATTCCTATTCCTTTTGTACTGTACAAGTATGGCCCCAAGCTTCGCAAGCGTTCCAAGATGGCCAATTGAACAAGAGGATACTCCACTACCAGCATGTCGAGAGATGCCGTCAATGCATTGTAGCGGCTCGTAGGAGGGGAACCCGAATCCGCCGGCTCTGGATTGAGCACAGCTTTCATTTCCAAGTTGATTCGTGAACTTCTTTTGTCTTTGTGGATGCTCGTAGTTTTACCGAAATCAAAAATAAAGCGATAACCATGCAACAAGAGACTCCTTTGTACCACATATTGAAGCATCGACGAGCTGCCGGCTGTCACGTGGTCGTCGTGTTTTGACCTCCATTTCGGATCCGATGAACGCAGGCAAGTACCTACCTCGAGCAGGTGCACTGGGGGACCACTCGGTACCCGATAGTAAGTATAGTGCCTCTGTAGGTGACCGCTATCATTTACAAGACGGACTGATCCGAAGTGAAAGCATCGCATAGGTTTTGGTGCCGAAGGCACGTCACGACTCGGTCAAACCGAAAATGTCCAAGGCACGCTCGAGTCCTCGCTTCAACGGCTCGCGATGCTCGAGGGCACGAGCGCGGCGAGCGTCAACGCGTCAACGCTAGCCTCAACGCCACTTCCAGCTCCGCTGGGAGCGACGCTACCGTGGCCGACTATCCGAGTCGTAAATCGGTGAATCGGCGTACTCATGGAGGCTGAGGTAGGTACTTTAGATTCCTAAGCTACGGAAATCGGTGATCTAGTTCGTGCTTTTGGATTCGTCGAAAAAAGCGTGCTGTGCGTCACCCATCGATTCAAGCTCGGAGGGAAGCGAGCATCGAAATCGACGACTCCGCTGCCGCGGGCTCCCCGATCGCAGCGATAGCCGGCACCGGATGGAGTTCAGCAATTCAGCAAGCAGCCTGCCGGATCCCTGCCGATCCAAATCCATTCTCGCTCTCTTTTCCACCTCGACTAGGTTTCTACTACTTCACCCAAGCCCCTCCTTCAATAAGCGCACCCCACCTCTTCCAACCCCCCTGCCCCTGCCCCTTGCACCCGCCCCTTTTTTTCTCTCTCAGTGACACTCATGTCGGCTCCACAAGAAGCCACCACTCAGGTCGTTGATGACGTCGCCGAGGACGGAGATTACCAGCAAGAGGACGAAGGCGGAGTGACTGAAGGTGCCGGTGGTGAAGGCGTCAAGGAGAACCAGATTTCACAACGTGAGTTGGGTCCCGCTCTCGATCCATTCCAGCCCATCCAAGAGGAAAGCTTATGATTTTGTCACATCCTCATCATTTGCCCTTGCCTCCTGCAGAGGAGTTGTCGGACCTGTCCAAGGACAACATCATCGAAGGCGAACGCTCGACGCGCGGTGATCCCCTCGCGTCGGACAAGGCGGTCGACCAAGCTGTCGATGCCGCTGTCGACCAAGATCGTAAGCGTTGCTTGGTCATCCCCTAGGTGTGATCCACAGCGAAGGTTTTCCGAGATTGATCGTGCTGTTGTCTCGCTGCTCCGTGGGGTCGTGTCGAAATAGAGGGTCAGGCCTGAGTTCCCTCTCGACGACCAGCCACGCTCGGGAGTTGACAGGGGCTTCACTGGTGCGACGCTTGGTGTTTCGTCGATCTCTCACCTCCGCATTCCATCTACGACCTCCTCTCGTTTTTGGCGCTTGTTACATTAGAAGTGACGGATCATCTCAAAGTATTCTTTCTTGATGGTGGTACCCTGGTCGTAGGTCGACAAGGAAAGGAAGAATACGGTGTGTCTTTTACATCAATGTGCAAAGTAGGGAGGAATTGGCAAGCATGTTGCGCATTGCGCTATCAGCCGGTCGTACGTCTCGTCGCTTCAACTTAGCGCTCTTCGAATTGAGAGCTATTCAAACTTGATGAAATACAGTACAATTTCTTTGGCGAATACAACATGTGCCAGAGCTCCCAACAGTTGATAACCCGCCTCCCAAACTTGCATGACACCAACATGACTTGGTCGGGTCTGCGCGTTGGTGATGGATAAAAACGAATCATGCCTGCTCCCGAAGCACACAAATGCCCTAATCCTCCTCTTTTGGGGGCGGTGGTCCACAAGGTTGCAGCATTCTCTGTTGCACGATTGGATCAGAGTTCGGCCCGTGTCAGCTCGAAACTGGTCTCGATTGTTCCGTCGGATCGGACCGTGGCAGCTCGTCCGATCTCGCTGCCCAGAGCACCTTCACCAAGCCAAAGCTAATCCCAATGCGAATGAATGCGCTTGCTCACCTCTGTTAATTCAAACTTGACCCTGGCGGTCGCCTCGCCTTCGGCTATGGCCATGTAGTTGAGCAAGGGAGGGTGACCGACGACCGAGGCGTACGTGTCGCGGTGTTGGTGCGAGAACCATTCGCTGTGGTATCGAGGTTGAAATTCAGGTTGGGGGAATTGCCGTGAGTAGTGTGAAGAGTGGGAACGAGTCAGTCGGTGCTCTGGCAGCGAACGAGGGTGTAGACGGGCGTACAACTTGGTCATGTCGGCGTGTCCCGTGCCTGGTGGGGGGTCAAGCCCAAGAGATGATGCGTCAGCTGCTTGCTCTGGTCGAGTGTGACGATTCGAGAGGTGTGGTGTGCTACTGACCCACGTAGCGTGCGTGCAGTTGGGCGATCTGCGTATTCGCGGTGTGTCGCAACTCGGCCTGTGGTGGAGGTGCGATGGGGTGGGAGGTGTCAGGGGTGTCAGGGATGCACATTGAACATGGGTGGACTGGGGATTACCATGGTTCTTTGTGTAGATTCGAGTGGTGAAGGGGGAGGGACGAGTGTCGCAGAAGGTGAAGCGTGCAATGCGGTGCGAGTGCATTCAGTCTCAGATCTCTGTGAAGAGAGGGTCCAAGCGCGTGCAAGCGTAACAAGCGAGAACAAGCGCGCCCGATTCAGTGGTATTCAGTTATTCGGCACAACGACAAGTCTCGCCCCAGTTGCTCGCCCCCGTTGCTCCTCTCCGCTCCTCTCCGCTCCTCACCCCCATCCAGCAGCACCACTCCAACCGACTGCACATACGCACCACCTCATGGGAGGACACAGCACCGGACCGTTCGAACCCCAGGTCGCCGCTCCCGAACTCGCGAGCCGAGCCCGTCTTCCGATCGGGTCCGTTCCCGTCGCACCGCTGGCTAAGCACATGAGCTGACCTGTAACCCCGTTACCCCCCGCATTCAACAGATGGCGTGACCAGTGCGGAAAGTGCGTCGGGTCGTGCATCGCAATCGACCGACCGTGGGAGAGCCAGCCCCAGCCGAGCTGACCGTCAGCCTCCCCCACCTCGCACAGGCTGTTGGTCCCGTTGAACGTGTGCCGACACGAGAACCTCTACATGACTTGGAGTGGGTCCGCCCCTGCTCGTAGCACCTAGCACCCCCAAGGAGAACGTCGCGAGCATATTGACTGATCGTTCGCGCTCGCTTTCTCCCCTCCAACAGAGTGCGACCACGAGAAGTACGCCCACCCCTACGACATGTCTTCCTTGCCATCAACTCGATCGTAGTCTTTGCAACTGACCCTCTTCTTTTCGCTGTTGCTTTTTGTCCCATAGGCACGTCTACGAGAAGTAAGTTTCGCACCGTTGAATGCCCTGGAGCGTGCGCGTACCCGTGCACACCGACCTGACCCCGTTCTCGTACTTGTACCCAAAGGTGCCAATACGACGAGTCAGTAGCAGAGTGGATGCCCTGTCCGACACGCCCATTTCCACTGACGCTCTTCTTTTTCCCCTTCGTTCGACTGGATTGAATCGAACCTCGCTTGACCCACTTCCGTCCCGCTCGACCGACGACACCCCCCTTCTGCACACTCTCAGCTACATGAACCGCATGAAGCAACTCGACAAGGCCGAGAGGAAGCGAAGAGAGGAGGAAGAATGAGAGACCGTCGGTTCGGGGAGCAGCAGTCATGCAGTCGTGGGTCGTGTAATCTTAAAGCGAGAATGAGTTTCTTTTGGAGGTGGCGCCAGCGGTGTAAAGCTCGAGAGACCTCAATTCTCTTTTTCACAAGAAACTAGACTTTATCTCATTTCAACATCTCTTTTCCCCCATGCTACTTCATATCACTCCACCCTTCCTTGCCATCGTTCTGCTTCCACAGGCTCAAATACTTGCCAATCTTGTTCTCCACTTCGACAGGACCCATCGACCGCCCGAATGCGTCGACGAACTTGCCGTTCGGGTCCATGAGGTAGAAAAAGATGGAGTGGTCGACCAGGTAGTCGTCCGTCGGTTTCGCGTCGGGCGGGGTCGAGAAATAGACTCGGCTGATGGAGGCGGGGGTTTTAACGAGAGGAATAGAGAGGTTTTGAGTGATCGCTCGGGAAGAATGCAGTCGAGAGATGATGTCAAGAAGAGTGAGGACTCACTAGGCCTTGCAACATTTCTTGATCTCCTCGTACGTGCCCGTCAAGCCGACCAATGAAGGGATAAAGTCTGGTCTCGGGGGGTGGGTTTGAGCGAGGTCAGTCACCGGCCTCAAAGGAAGCAACCGAACGCTTCTTCTCTCACCTCGAACATAGGACTTGACGGCTTGCACATCGTCTCGTGCGGGGTCACATGTGATAAAGATGGGGAGGATGTCGATGTTGTGCGATTTCGCTGAGAGGCAGGACAGTCTTTCCAATCAGGATCTTCTGCCACGGCGGGAGGAACTCGGTCCGAGAATCCACCTTGAGGTGCTTGACTCACAGATGGCTTTGACTACCAGCCCCATCTTGTCCAATTCTTCGGGGCAGATATCGGGGCAGTTGGTGAAGCCAAACTAGAGAGCAATGCGAGGGGAGAAATCCAAGAGTGTCAGCGCTCCCGGACTCGGCGACTCTCATCTCGATCCCGGGCCGGCTGAATCCACTCCCTTCCAAAGCTGGTATTCATTCATCGCTCGTGACCTCCAACTCACATAGACCAAACTCCATTTCCCGATCATATCCTTATCACTGAAGCTCTTTCCATCCTGATCGGTCAGGACGAACGGTCCGCCGATGTTGGGTTGTCCGATCTTGGCCGTCGCGTGTTCCTGTTCCTTGTGCGCCTGGATCTTGGCCTTTTCCCTTTTAAAATAGCAGTAGAGGCCTACACCCGTGAGGGCGAAGATGGCGCCCGCTCGAAGGGTGAAGGGCTGGCACCGAATAACAAGAGAGCAAGGATGAGTTGGTGCGAAGGACATGGGAATGGAAATCAAACCAAGGTCGATGGACTGACCCCTACTGCCGCTCTGGTCCGTGTCGACTCCGAGGGACCATCATAAGGGCTCGAAGCGTACCCACGGGCAGCGAAAGCGGTGGGTGACGATCGTAGTGACCGAGCACCGAGGACGGCTCCCGGTCGTGGTCGACTGGATGTGGTGGTGGCGATCAATGTCGAGGCATGGCGATGGAAAGGGCGCTGAAGGGTCGAGGCGAGGTTGGGCCTGGATGTTACAGGTCGAGACAATAGCTTCGAATTACTCAGTGTCGTTATGGTGAAGCGCATTCTGCGTGGTGAATGCGAGGTCGGATGATGGGAACGAGATCGAGTTCGAAAGAGCCGCTGCGAATCGAGATCGTTAGCGGTGGCCGCGCTTGGACCCGTTGCTCATGTTCGGACGACCAAGTTCCAGCTACTACTAGGGCTCCGCGAGAGTCACCCTGTGCTCGCCTGGCTGAAGCTGACCAATTGGATCTGATTCGGCTTTTAGTTTAGACATTTGATGATTAAACACTTTCCCATCGGCCCAAGACTTGCGTCCATGAGGTCCTCTATCGGCGTCCCAGGTCAACTCTGCCCGGGAACCTGGGTGAAAAGTAGTGCCCAAACGCTTCCGGCAGCGAGGCCAAATGTCTCAGAAGTTGGGCTCGATGTAGTCCTCGATACTAGACTTCTGACCACTCGTAAACGGTCGGGGATAGCCCAACTGAGTTACCTACCCCTGACAATAGCGATAGGCCGCTTTAGAGTCTGTCTTCA
Organism: Microbotryum intermedium; assembly: GCA_022702645.1. NCBI lineage: Eukaryota > Fungi > Basidiomycota > Microbotryomycetes > Microbotryales > Microbotryaceae > Microbotryum > Microbotryum intermedium. The sequence goes on along the minus strand of JAHWDX010000005.1, from coordinate 264,279 downwards.
CGACCGTTCAACGCACTTGTGTGAACGTGCCCTCCACTGCACCCATTCCAATCCGAGCCTCGCGTTTGTTTCGAACAAGAATTATCGGTGTAAGTGTAGGCTAATTACAGATGAGTTCTGCCGGGTTTCAGCTACGCTCGGCCTCAATCCCTATTCGCTTGCATACGTACTCCTGTCAAAATAAATCGACACCGACTCAACGACCGAGAACTGATGGCCAATGCATGAGGCCGATCGAATCCGAGTGGCACGCAAGGAAACTACTACAGCAATTGTGTGGTGACACGGTTAACTGAAACAGCTCCGCACAGGAGCAAAGCAGCAGCGCGCGGCATTCCGCGGCTCGCATTAGGCCTGAAGCAGTCATGCTGGCGCGAGGTGAGTGCACAGGGGCTCAGAACTCAGTGCGCGGTGTCAGTGGTGCCGCTGCCCTGCCAATACCATGACAACCGCCGAGGATCGGGTTGGCGACATGTGGAACCATACCAGGTCGAATCATTCGGTGGGTCCTTGCGAAGTACGGTGCTCGTTATCTCGGTGCTATCGCTGGGCATTAATCATGTGCATCACGACGAATGAGGTCGCCGAACCGTTGGGTGAGGGTCGATGCCCGCCGTTGCAACCGGTCCGACCCTGAATGCACCATTGGCGCTCATCCGGCGAGGCCCAACCCGATTAAGAACACTTCACTGCGACCGTGTCTTTCTTTCCTCTCTCCTTCTCCAAACGTAAACCCAACAGGATGTATTTGCGCCTAGTGTTCCTCCCCTTGCTCGCTGCCGGCTTCCCCGTTGCAGTACCTCTCGAGTGAGTTTCGGCGGTGCCGCCAACCTACCCCTAGTCGGCAACACACCCTTCAGTCATTGACAATATCCGCGTTTAGACCCGAGAGGTTTGGCTTCCTATGGTCGCCTTACCTCCGCCTGTCCAACGCTGCTGCGAGTAGGTTATCTCCGCCACATCTCGGGCATTTCCTGTCCGGCCGTGACGCCGATTCACCAATCCTTCCATGACAGCGGCTGTATATCCAATGTCGCGGATCTTTCCCTAGTTATGGCTCAAAACCGCTTTGAGAGCAATTTTTCCTCATAGCTCAGTAAATTGTATGAGTACTTCTTCTGTTTCTCATATTACTGGAGCTTGTCGAGAAATTTTTGACGGGGGTTTCCAGGAAGGGAATGCATGTCTCAACAATGCGATCAACCCGGGCAGCCTTGTGGTGCTGTCGAGCCATCTACTCTCTAAATTGGGAGTGTGTTGGGGCTTGCAGGTCCGATCCCCGTCGTTCCTTTCCGCTTTTCTCCCGAATAATGGAATGACGGTCTCTTCGGTCCGTGTCCTCCATCAGTCTGAGGCTCGAACGGAGCAACAAATCATTCTCGCGCAGCAGCAAGACTTTAGTCCTTACCTCTGCTTTTCATTCGATGGCTCAAGAGTTTTTCGACACTCTGGTAGTTCCGTTGTTTGCTATGGAAGTACCGCTTGATCCCTCACCCCTCCCTTTCCCTGTGCCAACTGCTGCGATCACACGTCCTCCTAGCAACAGCAATTCGAGCTGAGATTTGTCCTACCTATGGTCGCTGGGCACAACACTAACCCTCAACGCACTCGGTTGACGTCTGAGTTTGGGCGTTGCAATGTCATAGTTCAATTGTTTCAAATATTGTCAACGGTGAAGTGACGGGCCGGTTGAGGCGCACGTGACGTTGCCAACACGGCCGCCCATAATAATCAGGGCCTTTGGAGCCATAGAGTCTGACAAGTAAGGCCACGAGTTCATAAAGCAACACAAGTTCTGTCCCAGACGGAATGTAAAGAATGAGACTCATTTCCACCCTCAGATGTGGCGTACTGTTGAAGTGTTCTGCTTCGAGCCCGGCCTACTGCCCGACGACGATCTCAGGGCACCGACGGTCACGAGAGGTTGCTAACAGAGGCTCTGCTGGAGAATCGCTCAACACGCCTAGGTCGCTCGCGTCATGCTCTCCTCCCAGAACCCACCCCGTGCAAACAAGCTACAACGCGCACACTTGATCAACGTAACTCGACTCCCTGCTACTGTGAGTACTTCCTACATCTTGCCTACCCCCACGCCCCACGTCTCCCATGTGTATCTGACGCAACTCGCTTCATGGCCCTTGTCAACACCCGCACGCGCCGGATCGTAGTCGCCCCCCCCGCCTCGGCGTAGAGCGCCGTCGTCACCATGGCTTCGACCGCAGCGTTGATGGCTGGGATGCAGTCGTTTGATTCTTCTGATGCCGGTGGACCATCTCGATACGAAGGCGTCAACCATGGCGGGATCACCTTTGGCTCTGTCGCGCCGTCGTTCCACTCGGAGGACTACGATGAGCCACCGCCGATCGGCTCGGGCGCACCCATTACGGTGCCTCAACACAACGACAACGCCATCCTACAAGCACAGCACCAAGATGAGAGCAGCCTGATGGACGAGCAGGAAATTCAACCCGACCCCGTCGAGTCCGAACGATTGGCGAGTCGCAAGGTCAAGACGATGACCAAGACGACCGCGACCATACTCTCCTCGAACAGCGGTCAACCTCGACCCGCTTCTTCTACGTCCAAAGCCTCGACAGCGGTCGCTTCGTCATCGAGGAACCCATCGGCTTCGACGGCAGCGACGACCGAGCCTTCGCCGAAACATGCCTCGCGATACGTTTCGACGGGCGCTTTGCACGCGTTGGATGATTCGAGAGGCGACGGCAACGACGAGTCCAAAGCTGTCGGAGACAGAACGGGTCTGTTGAACGAGATGGACCTGGATGATGACTCGGCGAGGTGGACCGGGACCAAAGGCAAGAAGGCTGGCAAGGCCAAAGCGACGGGCGGAGGTCTGGGCCAGAACATGACGCTTCGTGAACAAGAGAAGGTGAGCGATCAAGTAGAAATTGGAGGTGGAAAGAACGATATAAGATCACTGAGTCACTTTCTATTACGTCTAGGTCATTGACGAGTTCAAGAAGGAGAACTTTGATCTCAAGCTCAAGATCCATTTCTATGAGCAACGGCTCGAGCGACTCGCCCCAGATCACATTGACCAAGCCCTGAGGGAGAACGTACAACTCAAGGTCGAGTTCCAGACACTGCGGACCGAGCTCAAGCGGTACAAGAAGCTTTTGATCGAAGGGAATCGTGCCATCGAGACCCTCAAGATCGAGCGCGATTCGGCGACTAAGAGTGGAAGCGGGGCCAGCGAGCGGGAGAGGAGATTGGAGAAGGAACTGGCACGGTGGAGAGATGCGAGCGAGCGGGAACGACGCAATACCGAAGCTCTGGAAGTTCGGCTGGAGAAGCAGACGCGCGAAATGAGGGACCTGAGGAATCGGTCAGCCGAACTCGGCAGCGAAGATGCACGCGTTGAGTTCCCTTCCTCTTCGCGTGAAAAGCCAGTGGTGTGCGCTGACCATTTGTCCGTCCCGCTCACAGACCGAGATTGGTCGCCTGCGGAACGAGCTCGACGCAGAGAGAGAAGCAAGGGAGGAGGATCTTGGTGAACAGGATGATCTGCGGTACAGGATACGCGAGCTGGAGCGTCAACTCGACGAGATGGTGGAGCAGAACATCAGGCTTCGAGATGACGCGGACAGGGAGGACCAAAGTTCGGCACGAGGCGATGATAGCAGTATTGTGGGCAGGGGAGGCCGATCTCAAGATCTTTTTCAGGTGAGCAATATTACACACAGCGATGCTGCCGTGTCCTCTTCGGCTGAGATACGAAATTGTCACTGCAGGAACTCGCAACCCTGCGAGCCGAGTCGGCGGCGCAACGCACGATGCTGGCCGCACGAGGCGATGAGCTCACCACCCTCCAGGACCAACTTGAGGATACCAAGCACGACATCCACGACCTTGAACTTGAGCTGCAACAGCAAGAGCGCATGCGAGCTCGGAGTGAGCGCAGCATGTCCATCGCCGATCGGGGCAAGACGATCGAACAACTGGAGCAGGAGAACGATGAGCATCGTGATCGCGCAGCTGGCCACGCGCTCGAGGTCGAGCAACTGCAGATCGAGCTGGCCGAGAAGGAACGTGAGATCGAAGCTTTGCTCGAGGAGCATGACAATCGAAGTCAGGATCAGGATCTGCAGATCAAGCAGATTGACGAGGAATGGCGAGAGGCTGTCGAAGAAGCCGAAGCGCGCAAAATCGAAGCTCTGGATGTGAGTCTTTGTCCTAAGATCTGAGGATCGTTGCAGTCAGCACTAATGCTCTTCGCCTTGTGATCCAAAGATGCTCGAGGAGCGAGAAGACGATGTCCAAGATCTGTCGGAGAAATGCAAGCAACTGGTCCAAGAGATTGAAGAACTCGAAATTGAACGTGAAGAGAACGCCCACGAGCGGCAAGCACTCACGAGTGACCTCGAAAAAGTGCGTCCTCAAAGAGCGGGGCTACAGGACTGCCATGTTGACACTTTATGGTTCATCTCCTGGTGACACAGCTCGCTGGTCAGATTCGTGAGCTGGAAGCCGAACTAGACGAAAAAGACATCAAGGTAGATGAGCTTGCCGGCGCTCTAAAGACGGCCGAGCGCGATGTACAGGAGAAGCAGACGACGTACGACCAGATGATTACCGCGATGCAGGAGCAACTAGGCACCCACAAAGCCCGCGCCAGCGAGCTGACGATCCAGCACGGCGCAAAGGAGCTGGAGAACAAGGTCTTGCGCGAGAAGTCTGAGGGTCTCGCTGTTCAGCTCGCTGCTTTGGAGGCGCAATTCCGAGCTGCCAACGAGAGTATTCGGAAGCTCGAGGACGAAGCGGTCGAGATCATGCGTGCGCTGCGGAAGGAAGAAGAGGAGCACGAGGCGGATCAGAAGGACTCGGCACGTCGGAGACGCGAATTGGAAGTCTCCTGGCAATCCCGATTCGATGAGCAGCGTAGAGTAAGTTCATGCCTCTGGATCTGGGAGGTCTCGGCTCTTCGCCTCCCATACTGATCGATCGCCCATCGCGTCCCACTTTGCAGGAGCTAGGACAAGCACGTGACGACGTGCAGCACTATAAGACCGTCCTCGACGCGCGAGAGGTTGATATCCAGAAACTACAAGAAGCTCTGAACGGTCTTGAGAGTTCGACTCGCCGGCTGGGTGAATCGCACGTCAATGATCGCTTTGCTCTCGATATTGAATGCGACCGTCTCAAACGCGACCTTGCTCGTTGCGAGCAAGAACTTCAGCTCGCCAAGGAGGACCTCGAGGACAAGACGGCCTCAAGCCGTGCCAAGGATATGACTCTCGCGACGTTGCAGTCGGAGAACAAGGACTTGTCAAAGGATCTCGCCGACCAGAGGCAAGCGCGCCTCGGCTTGACCGACAAGCACAACGCCGCGAGCAGGACCTTGCGCGACACACAGCTCGAGCTTTCGGCTGCTCGCGACCGACTGCGCGTCGTCGAGGATCAACTCAGCACCGACCATCGCCAGCTCAGCCGCACCGAGAACCAGTACCGTGATCAACTGACGGAACGCAACACCCTGTTGCTGACCGTACATCAATACATGGACAAGATCGTCGGAGGTAGCCAGGTATGTTGTCGAGAAGCGAACATCAGTGAGAACGCGCTTAAGATAGAAGCTGACGCGACCCCACATTAACTCAGCGCAAATCTGGTCAGGCTGATCCCAAGCCGTTCACCAACTTTGTCATCTTCCACGACAGTCTAATTAGTCGTCTCAAGAGCGTCAATCAATTACAAGCATCGTTTGATCGACGAGCGCGGGAGATCGAGACCAAGTTCTCGGACCATTTCGCTGCCCTGAAGCGACAGCACGAATCGAGGCTGAAGCAACTCGATCGGTTCGAGGCCGCGATCAAGACTGCTACCGAGACGCAGAGACAATGGCGACACCGCGTCCACAGCAAGCAAGCCGAAGTTGACGCGGCCCGTGCCGAGGTGCAGAATCTTCAAACGCAATTGTCGACGCTCCGATCGTCGGCCTCGAGCTCGCCCAGCAGTCCGGGGATGACTTCAGAGTTGAGCACCCTCACGAAGCGTGCTGCGACGGCTGAAAGGCGATTGGCAGCTACACAAGCACAGCTGCGCAACGCAGAGGATAAACTTGGAGATGCGCGTGAGAAGGTCGCCGTTGCTGAGGGCAAGTGGGAGGCGAGGTTGAGGGAGATGGAAGCACGGCTCAGGGCCGCGGAGGAGAAGGTCAAGCGGGAACGACAAGGCGCCAAGGAGCGCGTTGCTGAACTCACACGGACAATCAAAGACTTGCAAACCCAAGTCGCCCGTGCCGGGCAACGCGCTCAGCTGTTGGAGGGTGTTCTTGACGAGACCGAGAAGAACAAGCGGCGCGTCGCGGCCGAATTGTGAAGACAGTGCCGAGTCTGGCAAGACGGCCGCATCGTTTGCATAGGTAACTAAGTAGGGCACTAACATTCATGTATATGGGATTTTCTTTGTTTCATCTGTATGTGTTCCTGTGTGTTATCAATACCGCTGTTTTCGGATGCCAGTTCTGACTTTTGAATTCCGGAATTCCGTGGTGCATGCGGGGCTCGATGCGTGCACTCGTGAATAAGGTATAAAATAGGCTAGGAAAAACATGAAACGAAACATTCAAAGTGCTGTGATACTCTTGTGCGAACCGAGATTGAAGACTGCGGGGCAGCGAGAGACCGGGTGGGGCAGAGCATCACGTGACGCCCGTCGCGTAGAGGTAAGGCGCCCATCCGAGTCATGGCCGAACAAGGGGGACAGCACACCACATGCGTCCCCATACGATAGTAGGATACATGCACACTCACTTGTGAAGACGCATCATGCCATCAAAGTACCGCCAACTTGTTGAAGACGACTGTCAGCTCGGTTCTGAGAGTCGAGCTGACTCAGCTGAGACAGGAGTGGACTTGAAGGAGAGGGGGGGGGCGTCTCAGTCATGTTGTCAGCGCCTTGAACTCGTTGTCGGGGATGGGGGGGAAAGAAGGGGGGGTGGGAGGGTAGAGGGAAAGACTGACCAGGTACGACGATATGCAAGCGGTCTTGCGGACCTTCAGTCTACGGACGACACGCCCATGTTACCATTTGACACGCGGAGGAGTGAATAGGCTGGTAGCGATGGCATGCAGAGCAAGCAGCAGGTGAGAGATCGCTACCGGGCCGCCGGTTTCTTCGCGAGGCCGTGTCGTGGGGAAATTCACCCCAAGCCAATTGCTCTTTATTTATAATATTACATCGGCACGATTCTAACGAACTAACTGTCGGTCGTTCGGCGACACGATCGCCTGACGCACCATTCTGGAGTCAATAACTCGCCTCGACGGTTTCGACGCCGTCGAGCGACAATAGCGCTCTTCGACCGAAACGAGCAAGCAATGCAAGACAAGCTCGCTGTACGCTTCGTGGATAGACGAGTCCCTCAAGGCAACCCCAGACAATGTTCGAACGATCAGTGCGACTCTTGATGCTAAGCTCAGGTTTGGGCACAGTTCTGACCCCACTGCCGTCGTCCACCCCGCGGCCGCCGGTGCCCTGATGGCACCACTGCCCGTGCCACGGTTGCCACGGTTCGGACGTGGTGGCAGGGACAGTTGTGCCAACAAGGGCAGTGCTATCCGGACTTCAAGTTTGAGGGAACAAGAAAGAACAGAAGAAGGCACTGACGAGGACAGTGGCCGCTAACTCGGCGAGCGCATTCGAGATGCGATACTTAACCCCTGCGCACCTCTTCAGATCGGGGACACAGATGATCGGGCAGCCCAAAGCGGCAAAATGAACTGAAGTCATATGCTAGTGATGCAATAGAAGAAGGTCCCAACTTTTGGTGCGGCAACACATCGTCTTGAGTCAACGGATACGATAAACTTTCGAGTTGAGACATCGAATGAAATGTGTCGCAGCCGCAGAACCAAATCACAGAGCGGACTCTCATCGAATTTCTATCCAAGCGGAAAAAGAGCTCCTAAATCTGGGAAGGACTGGCCTAAGCACCAACGATGAGCGGAGCCGCGTTCAACGACGCGCACAACAAGAGAAAGAAATTCTTAATACTGTAATCACAATGATGAGCATACTGGAAATGGATTCGAATGAGATACTTGAACACAAGGTTTGGGCAACTGATGCTTCTGCCATGATAAATAGGGGATAACCATCGAGCTCCGCAGCAGCAGCGGTAGTTGGAATCTTGGATCTGCGCTTACTTCTTCCGAGAACGGCCACAATTCAGCAGGCTGAAGTAACACCATTGATCGTGGCAATACTCACAGCAAGATACCTAACAAAGGAGGGGCCAAGGCTCATAAAAGAGAATGGCAATCTCACCCTGGACGAGGCCTACGGCCGCATCGTTCGCGTAGCTACCTCAGTAGGATTATAACAGTAACGTATAAGGGATTTTCTTCGTTTCATCTATATGTGTTCATGTGTGTGTGTGTTATCAATACCGCTGTATTGTGCTTCGCAGCTGCAGGACGACCTCCAACGAGAAGGCTCGCCTTGTTGTCACGAGGCGGTCGTCCAGAATCCCGACGAGCAAGCGAGCAAGCCCCGGAGGCACGGGAAGTATGATGGGCCGATCGGGCCTGGATTGATGAATCGGAAACGTCTACCGCCGCGCAAGTCCGTGCAGTTGCCATTGCCATTGATCGGGCACATATTTTTAGCAGATCAGAGACAAAAGTGCTGCATCTGTTCAAAAGAAGGTAGGTAGAGATCTCTCTTCTCTCGCTTGACCGTCTGATTTTGGGTGAAAACAGCCAGGAACCTGCACACCGCCGGTGCTCTCTGGGAAGGAGGTAGATACCACACGGTGCCGCCATGTACCAACCGCCCGTCTCCTACCGTGTCTTCCCATTTTACCTAGCACCTCATTATTATAGGAACACGATCCCGGGTGAGATACCACTGCTAGCACAGGGGGGAAAACCTGGATTTGCAGCGGCGTTTTACCCCGAATTCTGGGTAAAAAAACCCTTTACCCCACTAAGTCCACTTGTTCCCTGGAGAAGGAGCGTGTTTCCCACCCCCAAGTATCCCGCGTGTTTCTCTCTGGACGATTCGCATGTCGGGGTTTGTGACCATGGCTCCTGGGTAAAAAATTCTAACCCCGCCCGGGACAGTGCCTGCCGAGTTTGATTCGCCTTACGTACCTACCTAGCCTAAGGTAGAGGTAGGTAGATAGGTAGGTATCCCGACTCCTCTGCCCTGCGGCTTGATCCTTCAAGAGCATTGAACCAAGCTAGAAGATTATTGTACCTAAAGTTAAGGTCTTCTCTTGTTCCGTGGAAGAACGAGGCTTGAACTTTAAGCTTGGCAACGATCGAGTCAACAGCGTTCGACCCGCGCGTCGAGAGCATCGCGCGTTGGCCGTCGGCCCCCGGGTGCCCCGGGCCCCGAGGGTTGGGCTTGGCACTACTGGCCAGGGGGGCCTCTCTGGGCCTTTTTATAAGTTTAGGGAAGGTTCATAATGGGGTACTAGGTAGGTACCACCTGAGCCCTGCGATGGGCACCTACCTACGTAAATACTACCAACCTAGGCAGATGGAAGGAGAAGCAGGTTGAGTCACAAGACAGAGGTGCTGTACCACGTAGGTAGTACGTAGGTCTTGTAATTTGAGCAAAAATTCAAGCTCGGCGATTAAGTATACTTCTAACGGGTTATACACACAGGTAGGTATTAGCGCACTGTTATTGAAATCTATCAAATCAAATTGAAAAAAGGTAGGTGACTTGCCTACGTAACTAGGTAGGTAGCTACCTACATATCTAGATATTTGAACGTATACCTACAAACAAGACGCCACTGACACCCACCTACCTATCTATACTATCTAGCGAGGTATTGCTTCATTGCACACTGTTGCGGGCCAGATCCGGGTATTTTACTGAGACTGGGTGGTATTCTCGTCGGGCTGCGCAGTATTTTACCATTCCAGGGTGGGATGGAAACCATGTACCTTTGTCCGAGTACAAGTAAAGGGATGATATTTATCTAGGACGTACCTTGAAATACCACGCCATCGGTCAGAGTAAATTACTGTGGACAATTCATCAATCGCGGCCTAGCAAGATTGCAACGGCGCCCCGCCTTCGGGATTTAGGGAGACAAGCCTGAAGACATTCGATCGGGGTTCCCCAACTCCAATCACGTGTCTGCGAGTGCGCATACATCCACAGGCTCCCAGTTCGCGAGCCTGCCCTCCTGGCGTTAACAGAGGACTCTCACCCACGACTGCTCACCGCATCACTCGCCCACGACTCTGCGAGATTTTCATCATATGGCGACCGTCGCCGCCTCACCTGAACCCGCCGAGCACGCGTTTGGCGCCGACTCCTTGAACGAGAGCGTCGACTCGGCATTTGGAGCCGCCGCCAACGCGAAGACGCTGAGCCAGAGTTCGCATCAGCCGACACCGCTGCAGCTCGCAACATTGACCACGATCAACACTAACAGTCCCCCGTCTGTGTCATCAACACGTGCGGACCCAGCATTGCCAGCCCCGACAGACCATAGCATTGCGCCCTTGGCTCCTCCGCTTTCACCCCTTCGCGAAGACGCGTCGTCGTCGGAGTATCTTGCCCGCGCCGCGTCTACTGCCCCCAAATCGAGTTCGAGCCCGATCGATCTGGCTGCGACGCCCCCGATCTACATGGGTATGCACCGTGCTGGGACACCCACAACGACGCAGCGACGTGTCGTTGCCGTGTATCAAGACATGGAATTGCCTTTCAGGTTCGATGATGGCGTTGCAGCTGCAGCGGCTGCAGCCGACGGTACCGGTCCTCGCGTCGGCGGCGAGTGGGCCTCCGGGGCGTCGACCGATTCACAGCTATCGGCTTTCACCGAACTCGCTTCTGCGACCCACGCAAGCAGCAGCGACCCCTCGCGACCCGCGCGGCGTCTTGCCCAGCTCGAGTTCGCCAGCTCTGTGACAACAACTATCGCGCCCGACGCCGATCCCACTCTAGCCCTTCTTTCGCCGGACTCCGTTACCAGCTCAAACCACTTACCGTTTGTATCACCGCCGTCCTCGTGGTCGCCGACGCCGTCGCCGTCGTCATCATCGCAAGCGCCGCTGTCGCGAAGCGCGCATCCGTCCTCGTCCCGCAGCATCAGCACCCCATTCTCGAGCAATCGACCCAAGGCGTCCATCTTGTATCGTAGCCAGCCTACAAATTTTGTTGATAACCCCACAGCCTCGAGCGCACTTTCGCCTGTGCGATCTCGCTCGCGATCAGGTTTCAGTGATCCCGGAGGGGCGATCTTCTCGAGCTCTGCATCCACAGCAGGCAAGTCAAAACCCACAACTGGTCCTTTGAGGAGCAACTCTTCTTGCTCCTTTGCAACGTCTGAGGGTCTGATACAATCAAAAGAGAAAGCCCATGGCAAGCTGACTTGAGCCTGTTCTTTCTCCCTCAACCAGGCGCCTCGACCGTGGGTGTGTCGGTCTCCCCGCCTGCGAAGAGGCTTCCACTGCGAACCAGCATGATCGGTCAGCATGCGACGACCGGCGCCATGGCATCGACTTCGAGCTCGACCGGTTCCCGATATCTTTTGACGGTTATCCCGCCGGACCATATTCCGCATGACCCACCGCACCCGAGGACATCACAACACTGTTCTGGCTATGGCCCTCCGCAGCATTTCAAGTGAGTCGAGACGGACGACGACTGAGACCTCAATCGAACGTGATTTACTGATACCGCCTCCTTCATTTTTGTTCTGTCCTCCATCATTTTCTGCTTTCTCTCCTGATCCCCTTCATCTCCATCAGACGAGGGACCCTTGTTCCGTTGTACCCGACTCTGTCGTCCCAGCTGGCCGCTATCGCGCGAGAGTATGGACTTCCTTCGACAGGAGGCATCGCCATCTACCTCTTGTCGACGATCGACCCATTCTCAGCTACTCCTACCCCGTTGCCCGGGAGCGTAGGTCTCGCGGGTGCCGACGGACCTCGCATTGGCGAAGAAGCATGGTCATTGCTATGGGCGCGCTTGTTCCAGGAAGACGGCGCGGGGCTTTCGACCGACCCCGGAGATACGGACGACGAAGACGACGACTACGCCCCTCCCGTGCCTCCGATTCCTCTCGGCCATCGCGGGTACCACCAGCAGCAATTGAGTTTCACGGGAATCGACGCCTTGCCGCCACCACAGACGCAACGACAACCCGGGCTTGCCAACGATCGGATGGCTTCGGATCAGGACAACGTAGCTGGCAGCGATGGACCTGACGGCGATCTGGAAAGGGGTAGTTTATCCAGTGACATCGGGGACCATGAAAGCTCCACTTACTCGAGTACAGCCGCGGGAGTCGGAGGCCGATCGGCCTCGGTCGGCACGAGCCAGATGGGCAGTGCGACGACCGCAGGCACTTCGACCCGTCACTCAAGTGTCGCCGCTCGGTCTCCGTCGAGCGCCAGCCAGAGCATTGGTCGTGGCCATCCGTCGAATTACAATTCGAACAATTATCGCTTCTCCTCCGCCGCTTCGTTGCGAGGCGAAAACGGCATCTCCCCCCAGCTCAGCTCGTACGCTTCACAGCCCAACATGCGGCACCCGTCACGCCAGTCTGTTCGCTCCATTAGTTCACGGATGTACCAAACTTCAGGGCGAGCGACTTCGCTCAGAAGCTTTTCAACCAGCTCCTCCGGTTTTGGACCAGCAGTGGTGGTGGGCAAGGTCGAGTTCGACATCGACCGCAGACAGGGTGGGCGCAGTAAATGGTACGAGAACTGGATCGCAGCAGCGTCGCCATACTTGTCGGCACCGGCGATGGCGACGATCACGAACTCAAAATCCTCGATCCGTGAGCTCGGAAATGAAGCCCTTGACGCCTCGCGGAGGGGAGAAGAGTCGTCGCGGAGTAGTCTGGGGGTGACCAGTTTTGCTGCGGGCTCTTTGCTCAGTCTTTCGCCGGCCGCGTCTTCCCGCATCGTACCTGAACGTGGATCTGATGCCGACCACACCAAGGAGCCAATACTGGACCTCAATTCAGAGCTGCCTGAAGGCAGGTCGGTGACGCTTTCTGCTGCCTCGCCATCCACAACTCGCGGCAACGGACTCAAGCCGCTGGAACTCGGTGGCTTAGGGATCGGCGCGGGTCTCGCAGCAGCGCATATCGCCAGGACCTCGCTCTCTCAAGAACGACCGACGGAAACATCCGATGTCAAACCTGCTGCAGCTTTCAACAGCTCTCCCGGCCATCTCAGCGCGCGGTCCTCCCTGCTTTCGCCGTCGGCCGCTTCGGCCTACTCCCTCGCAGCGATGGCGGGTCACAGTGATGAAGACGAGGAAGTTGTTTTGGACAGAGTGCACGAGCTCGCCACCTCGACTCAGAAACTGAGCCCACAGCAAATCGCTCTGACGGACAACGTTCAAGCAATCGAACGCGCTACGCTGAACAGTGGTCGTGACTCAATGCGATCGTCGTATGCCTCTTCCGTGCAGCGGGCATCCTCGATTGAACAGGGGGAAGAGCACGTATACGCAAATCTGGCGGACGAACACAATGAGGACGATGTGGCTTCATATCAACGACTGACACAATCTCATAGATCGCTCGATGACGACGACGACGACGACGACGACGACGCGGTTGCTGGAAACACCTCGGCTACGTCGACTTCGGATCATCGAAGATCCGTTGAGTACCATAGCTCTTCGGATTCCGTTGCGGACGAGGCCGACGCTTCCTTCGCATCTCCAATGGAACCACCCAACGCGGTTTATCGCCAAACGATGGACTCCGAAATGTCACATTATGCCGATTCCGAGGCGGAGGTCGAACGCGTACCGACCTGCAACTTCCATGTCGGCCCGGACCCTTTGAGCGACATCTTCGGATCCGATGAGCGGACATGGAAAGAGATTGCCGATGACGATGGCACCCGTCCCGAGCCAAAATCAAGTCAGGAAGCGATCGAGATCACCAGCTTAGGTCTTCAACATACGCGCGTCGCTTCTCTGGCTTCGACCGCTCCCGAGGGCGTGCTTGAAAAGAGCATCGAGACTGAAGTCGATGACGAGAGTCTGCCGGTGCAAGATGATGTCGCCGACGTCAAAAGCCTGCTCAAGGTCAGTTTCGAGATCACGGGCCATGCAGAAACTGCCCTCTCAAACTAACCATCTTTTCCTTCGAGCCTGATTCAGATCGACTCTACGCCTCACCAGGTCAACCGGAGTCTAGCCTCGCCGATCCGTCTTGACTCGGCATCCACCTCCGCAGAAACAACGGGAGTATTCGCAAAGACGACCGCCTTTGACGCCGACCCTTTGTCGCCATCAGCGTCGCCACCAGCCGAGAAGCGAGGGTCGCACCACGCGCTCGCCGCGTTTCCTTCTCTCCAGGGCTCGTCGTGGCCTCGGCGTGCAGATGATGAGCTGCTTAGCATCGAGACAAACGCCCCTTCTACAGTCGAGTCCTCGCCCGAATCTGTCCCGTTACGCAAGCAACGACAAGGCTGGACCAATATTCCGCCGGTCGTAGACAAGTCGATGTCGGCCTCATCTTCCATGGCCTCGATCGCTAGTGTTGAGATCGAGGAGCCGGAGCGGGACTCGACCATCGGTCTGATGGAAAACCTTGATGATCTGGAGCGCGCATTGGCGGACCTGTCGCCGACTACCTCTCGCAGTCGTGCACCGACCTCGCCAATGCTCGCCGCGCGAGACGACGTCACTCCGATCGACTCGCCCATTCCTGTGCCCGCCCTCGTTCCTGTGCCGCAACAAGAAGAGGCCAGCCATGCGAGCTCGGGCGTGGCATCCTTTGCCCACGAAGTCCCCGAAGTTTCCTCGGTGTCTGCGGCGGAGGCCGAACCAAGCTTGGTGTCCTCCGATTTCGAGCCACCCAAATTCTCGCTTGCCCAGCCGTTGCCATCTCCCACATTGTCCAGCCGACCTCTGTTTCGCTACGGCAACTCATTGCCTTCGCTCCCGTCGGTTTCGTCAGATTTAGCGCCAGTGAAGGAGCCCGTAGCCCGCGTGATCATTCCACCGCGCAAAGCGAGTCTAGCGACAGAGTTCAGTCAACATACTCGGACGGTGACGGAGGAAGATGTTTCACTCCTACCGCCGCCGCGTTTGTTTGACACCGAAGCGGCCGCCTCCCCGTCCAGACCTTCGCTCGAAGAGCTCCCGTCGTCGCCTCGATCCGGTGGTTTCTATTCTGAACTACCTGAAACGACACGCACGCCGAGGTCCACAAGCTTGAGCAGGCGCGCCGATTCAAGCCCTCGCCAGATCCCTTTGCCACCTTCACCGATGCCGCAGCATTTCGATCGCTTTGCTCGTCCGGTGGCCTTCATGGCCGATGCTCATGTCCCTGCCGCTACGGAGTCAGAGGTTGTACACGACACACCGGCCCCACCGTCAGCACCGATGGTAATAGACGAATCGGCACCCACGACTGCCAACTCGAAAGCCGAAACCGATATCTTGCCCTCGCGATCTTCCCGGTCTTCAGCCAAGTCAGCTCGCAACAGCAAGCCTGGCAAGTCATCATCGCAAGAAAATACCGAAGCCGCTGACCAGACCGCCAAGAGTCCAGCATTTTTTGGCAAGTCGACATTCAGCAAGCTCAACGGGTTATTCAGCAAGAGTCCCAAGATGACAGCCGAGAGTAAGTGCACGTGACCTGTTCGCACCTGGGTTCAAGGAGCAAGTTGATTGACTTGAACAACTTCTTCGCAACACTTTTGATCGAGGACCATCAGATGTCGCGAGTCCACCCGACTCTGCACTTCTCCTTTCTGAAGCTATTCTTCCTACGCGATCGCCTCAAATCGACGAGGCTCGGAGACCCCAGCCTTCGAATGCCACTCCAATGGCGGTCGTGGCCCCGGCACAAACCATCGAGGAAATTCGGGCGGAACTCTTTTCCAGAAGTGCGACATCTGCGCAAGAGGTCAAGTCACCGAAAATCATCGAGCACCCGCCGTCATTGTATGAGCGACCATTGTCGCCCGCGGCAGAAATTGAATCTTCGGCCTTGTCACCACGATCGGTGGTGGATACCGACTCGCTGCGACCGAATTTGCCTGCATTCGGTCTCGCCTCGTCTCTTCGACCCGCACGCGCGTTTGAGCCGCTACGTCCATCGTCACCGACGCTCACCTCGGAGACATTCATGGGCTCGGCTTTCTCGCTGGAAACGGGTTCGTTCGATTCCGAGCTTGCAGTCCGTTCGCCTATCTCGGACTACAATCCCGTAACGCCCGGACGCATGCCATCTTCACCCGTGGTTTATCCGGCATCAGCACCTGCAACCCCTTCCGCGTTGAGGGACGAACAGGGCCAGACTCGACCCAATAATGCGGCGCGTTTCAGTCGGATGCGACCTCGCCATCGACTTAGTGCCGATATTGACCAACTGTTATCCCAAATGAACGAGATCGACTTTGGTGACGAGGAATCTATGATGACCGGTGCGGGCTCTGAGGACGAGACACAATCCGTCGCCTCGACGAGCAAGTCGCGCTTGCCTTCACACGACCACTTTGCCAGTGCTGCGCCGCTGTCTCCTTCACTTCCCCCCGTTGAGGAGTTGGATGTTGAGGAGCGAGTTCCACCCTCAACCCCGAGCCAAGATTGGCCCCCTCTTCCCGCCCTTCCCGAGCACAATAGCGGTTTGGCACCTCGTAGTCGGGAAACGGTCGCTTTGTCTCATTTGGGCGATTTGATGACGATGTGAGCCTCATCGCATCTCTCTTCGTAGTTTGATTCACGCAGCTGACCGATCTTTCCATTGACCGCCCTCCAGGGGTTCTCCATAACTTGCCAGGTTGCCATCACATTGTTTCTTCTATGTCACATGATTCTCCATAATTATATAGAAAGTATCATTTCCGTGTACCCTGCCCCCAATTGTACATGTCCTCGCCCAGATATAGCCTTCGGCCACACGCCGATCAGCTCGATTCATCCTTGTAACCATTTCCCACACCGTGGCTTTCTTCAGTCCTTCTCAATCCAAATCTGCAACGTCACACAAATTCTCATGAGGTGGTCGCTTGGCCGTGTTGAAACGCCTTGGCAGTTTCGCGTGGATTGCATACGACGTTGACTTGCGATTACAACGGGGAGATATATGAACGTCTATGTCCAACAGTCTTTGGCTACCACAAGTCACAGGCCAGCCTTCAATACCAAAGAATAACATCGCAATCAGATCTGCTTCCAGTTCATCCTCTGCCCCTCATTCAGACCCTGCGTGTTGACACTGATCAGACTCACGGCGTCGTCATCCGTGGGATCGGCGAACGGATCGTCCTCGTCCAGTTCGGCCAACAACCCCTTACCTTTCCCAGCCTTCCTATCCTCGGCTTGAATGAATTGCGCGTAACTTTTGGCACTCCCTCCGGCTGCGAAGGCGCTCGAAGTATGGTGTTGGGCTGCGGAGGTCGAAGCGGAGGCTGAGGTTGGGGGTGCGCCTGCTCCGTGGTATGGTTCGCCATCCGAAGACAAATAATCATCTTCCGAGTCGGAATAATCTGAAAGCGATCCATGTCGATAGGTGTCCTCTTGCGACCTCGGCGCGATCGGAGGAGGCAGGTTGGCCCCTCCTGCGGACGAGGATCCAAAGGCCAAGTCCTGCAAGTCCGGATGGAGTCTTTGCACCCGACGATTCGAGACAGCTCTCTGTACGCGTTGGCGTTGACGGATCTGCAGCTTGTCGACTTCGCGATCCTGCATCTCGAATGCCGAGAGACGTGATCGGATCGAGGTTGTATCGTCATCCTCCGCAACGCCTCCTCGATCACTGTTCGGGACGGTCAACCCCGATCGCTCGGATTGCATCTTGGCTTGCGCAATCTCTTCATCATCCGAATCCAAATCAATCGGTTTCGACATGCGATCGTACAAGGCTAACGCCGCCAAGACCTGTTCGTTCGTCGCGATCAACGCGCCGATGTAGTCGCCTTCGGCGTCGCTGTCGACGAGTTGGATGTAGCGTACGACAAGCTTGCGATCGGCCTTAGCCTTGGCGAGGCACTCCTGCACACGGGCGTTGGTCGTGACGGACTCCTTCTCTCGATTCACAAGTTGGAGGGCGTTGATGAGGCTGCAATTATTACAAGGAAATAGAGCTGGGGTGAGCGGTCCCGAAAGAAAGATCCTGTCCTGTAGCAAGTTGATTTTCACTCACGCTTGAGCGGCTTGAGTTCCCGATCCAACGGCACCCATAATTTTGGGTTTCTCCTGTCGACGCCAGGTAGAAGCAAGTATCAGCTCACAGCGTACGGCAACCTCTCCCGGTAGAGCATCCCGTTCTTCCCTTGGTCCCAAACTCACGGCCTGAAAATCAAACTTGGGTCTCCTCGTCTTGGGCGCGAGGCCCTTCTTGGCCCTGTTCTTGGCATCTTCCCTCGCCTTGCGTTCATTCTCCATCCTTTCCAACTTGGCTCTCTGTTCGGCGGCTTTCCTCTCCGTCCTGGCGGCGGCTTCCTCCTCATAGCGCTTACGTTCGCGTTCGTACGCTTCGGTCGCGGCTGTTCGACTTGTGGCCTGCACACAGTAAGCCCCTATTTCTTCAGCATGACTGTGCTTAACGAGATCAGCGAGCCAAATCTCGTGCGTACCTTCTTGCCACCTCCGCAACTCGCATAGAGTCCCGCCACGAGCTGCATTCTCGAATCGTCCTTGAACTGGCGGTACCAACTTGCAAGGGTGCTCATAATCTTCTTCTTGACGCGTTCGTCGGTGTGTGGGTCGCCAGCCATGAGCTTGATGCGTTCAACGAGACGCTCGTTCGCAAAAGTGGCTTTGTCGGTGGCAGACGGTTTGAAGAGGGTTTTGGGGGGGAGGGGGAGGTTGTGAGTTCTGAGAAGGTGGGGGAGTAGGGATATGCCCGGCAAGGACGACGGCGAAGGCCGCTCCGAGAGGTGAGACGTACACTGAAATTTGGGACCACAGTTTTCAACCAGGGCTTTGAGGATCTGCATATGGTCGTTTCACGCCGCTC
Organism: Microbotryum intermedium; assembly: GCA_022702645.1. Classification (NCBI taxonomy): domain Eukaryota; kingdom Fungi; phylum Basidiomycota; class Microbotryomycetes; order Microbotryales; family Microbotryaceae; genus Microbotryum; species Microbotryum intermedium. Next base: position 245,348 of record JAHWDX010000005.1, on the reverse strand, counting down.
TTGAGTCTCTACCGAGCCCCAGTCTGTACACTTGCCATCGCCGGAGGTCGAACTGACCGTCAACGCCCTCAACTGGCCGTGCACGTTGCTGTACTGTAGGAACCCCCGCCCAAACAACCATCTCAGACGTCAGCAATCAACCTCGATCACGCTAGTCCCTCTGAACGGACCTTGAATTTCTTCCTGATCGCCCTCGACGCCTCGGCTGGCCCTGTGGCTTGCAAGTTGGTGACCTCGACCAACTCGGTGATGCCCTCGTAGTCATCCTCGTCATACTTGTCCAAGGTAAGGATGTCGATCAGCGCCGAGATGGACGAGTGCGGCTTCTCGTGTTGCAGAAGCGAGAGGCCAAACTGGGCGGCTGAGGGAGGGGAGAGAAAGAGAGGGGAGAAGCTCAGTGCCAGTCAGTCAGGTGCTCGGAGTCTAGCGTGACGTTGATGACGAGATGCGGTCGGAAGCGGTCGGAAGCGGTCGAGCGGTCGAGAGGGCGAGGTGGGGGCACTGCGGGCGCAGCAGCACTTATCGCAGAAGGCCGACGAGACGTACCCTTCATAGCAGCCATGCTGGGCGATTCAACAGATGCGGTGTTCTTGCCGGTGTCGCCGCGTCGAATTAGGCTAAAGGCACGGCGGTCTCTCTTGCAAGGTGGGGGAAAGGGAGCAAAGCCGAAAGGAGAGGCCAAGCCTCGTCGGCTTCGATTCTCTAGAGCCGCCCGCCTCCACGCGCGCGATGGGTTGATTGCACTTGCACTGACCGAACTTTCACCGACGTCTGCTGCCAGAGAGTCGCGACTGGCTCATATTTTCTTTCAAGTCTATTCGGCAAATCTGACTATCTCATCGAGCAAGTCAAACAAAGCTGAATTTGCAAAATAAAGCGGCAGGACAGATCCCAGATCATCGTAAGTAGTGTGTATATCTAAAACAACAATGGCACATCTAGGAAAAACAAAAAGAGAAAGGAAAATAGAAAACTGTACCTATCAGTCCCTCTTCTCAAACAGCCGGCATCACTTCCCACCTCAACCCACTTCCACCGCTCGACATCGCGCTCGAACCCCTGGCACTACTCGCTGGCGGCGTGGCCCCACGCACGACGACGGCCCTCCCCCTCAACGGCGCACTGATCTTGTGGCGGCGCATCATCTCCAACTCGAGCGAGAGCATCAACAGGTGCCGCTGATTCGAGACGTAGCGCGGCATCGTCACCACCGGAGCAGGTGGGGTTGGAGCTGAAGTGACCGGCGCTTGACTCGGAGCGTTCGACGCAAGCGATGCTTTCTTGTTCGCTGAGCGATCCGCCGGAGCCGAAGCCAGAGCCTGTTCTTGGCGCGGACTGGGCGAGCTCGCCAAAGATGGCGCAGAAAACGTTTGCAGTTGGAACATCGTCAATACCTCGTCGGGGTTGTCGGCCCACGACTCAACGCTGGGAGTCGCACCCAGCGTGGCGAGCGATGACGAATGCGGGGCGCTGAACGTCCCACGCGACCCTCGAGGCCTGTTCCAAGCTGCACGTTCACCCACGTCCAGACCTTCTAGATCGAGCGAAAGAAGGGGTGGGCGCAGACCGGTGAGCTGCAGATTGGGCAGCGAGATGGCCAGCGATCGGAGCGACTTGGTCAGCAGCGATATTTTGGGCACTGTCGTCGCTGTCGTCGTTGTCGGCGACACGGGAGAAAGCGGCTTGGACGCGGAGGCACCCGATACAGCAGCATCTACAGTTGCCGAGGTAGAACGAACGCGTTCGACATTCAAAATTGACGACGTCATCGACGTGGGACTCGTCGAAAGGAAGGCCGGGAACGCAGGTGAGGTCGATGTCGTGATGGTCGGCGGAGTCGTTGTCGGGGAGACCAGGGCCGTCGTCAGAGAAGACGCGGGCAGCCATGCCGACTTGAGCCCTTGTTTTCCAAAAGTCAAAATCGGCATCGGTGGTGGTGGAGGCGACAGAAGCGGGTCGTTGACGGCTGTCGTCTTGACCGGTTCGCGGATGAGCCCGAGCGAAACACGCCGGACGGGGCCGCTGCCCGCCGAGCTGGGAGTACACAAGACATCGTCGTCCTCGTCGTCCTCATCATCTGTGGAAAGGTAGTAGATACGACTCGTTTCGCTCTCATCTTCGTCTTCGTCCGAGTCGTCGAAGAGAGGTGGGCGTGACGGCGACAAAGATGGGAGAGGAGAGGTCGATGACGCCGCAGACAAATTAGTCGAAATCACGCGGTCGACGGAGCGGGGCGCGCCGAACGGGTCATAGTGCCATCGCGCGTCGAAGCCACCCTTGATGCGTGTTGTGGTAGGTCCAGTCGTGGGTCTCGATGGAGTTGTAGTCGGGGCAAACGTCGGCGCATCGTCATCATATTCGTCTTCGTCGTCGTCTTGCCCCGCTCGCTCAGGATCGGCGTCGTGTTGATCAGCGGAGCCGCGATAAGCTGACCTTTCGCGGGGGAATCGATGCGCTGGGACGGCCCCGGACTTGCACCCACCCACGGCGCTACAGCCGCCGGCACGACTGTTCGACGAGTCCTGACGCGACCAACACGTACACGGTAAAGATGAGTACGAGGTCGAAGCATCGGATGATTCGTTGGAGAAGGCCGTCGAAGCGCGATACAGGATCGTGGAGTGCTTGCGAGGCTTCGACGTCGTCGTCGGCCTCGGCGGTCGCTGAGTGGCGTCCTCGACGGCGGGCACGACGATCGCGGATATCATGCCGGCTTTGCCCTTGCCCTTGTCCGTTGCCTTGGCTACATCGTCGTCGTGCATGCGGGCCGAGGTGGCATATCGCCGTCGGTCAATGCTTGACGAGGCCCTGTACCATGCCATCTGGGGCGGCGTTCGGCTTTTCGGACAGTCTGTGCGCCAGGCCGCGTGGGGAGTCCACGAGTGCCACGCGGTCAGTGGTCAATCCAAAACGGAGTTCAAATCCGAGCGAGTGAGAGAGAGGAAAGGGAGAGGGAGGCGCGGGCGTTGTAGACTCGTGGTCGCAAGCAAGATGCGTAGGCAGTTGCAGACACTTACCGAGGTAGGCCTTCTCCGAACGTTAATGAGCGACGCAGGTAAGGTCTTATCGGGAGGTGGGTGGTACAAAGTCAAGCGCCGAAAAGGGGCCCGGACATTGGCTCAAGGACTCCAGGGTCAGCGGCAGCTGCACTGCCGCTGTGAGCGCGTGGCCGTGTGAGCGCTCGAGCGGCACGGGAGCGCGCGTGAGCGAGGACAGCTCACGCGCTCACGCGCTCACGGCTCGTTGATGAAAAGAGTCTCACTTGCCGACACCGACAGCGCCTGCGCCGCGCCGCGGAGGTGCTGAATCGGACTTCGTCGCCAACGATGGGTCGGAGTACTTGAAAGCCTTACCCAGGACATCCAAGTGCATCGATGCTGATAGACACCCTAATTACCAATACCCTACTACATGGGGTACCGGTATCTGCTGAGCGCCTAGTAAATACCGGAGGCAGCTGGATTGAAATCGGCGGCACTCGTTACAGGCAGCAGATCCGGTAAGCCGGCTGTACTAGGTACCTAGGTCGGTAGTTATGGTACCGTAGTGGTTATTTGAGGTAGGTAGCCATAATATTTGCCTACTGTCAAATCCGGGAATAAATCATGAGCACGCGACTCTTCATTGTTCTTCCGCCCCGCCCCCGGAGCTGGCCCGGCGTATCTATTCTAGGGACAAGCACAACGTCAGCTACAGGCTGCCATTGGCTAGTAGAGGTGCTTATTACCTACCTAGTTACGGTGCTGAGGTATAAAGGGCCGTGAATATCCGAATCCGATGGCCGCAACCCTACTCCTTCCAATCCAAGGTGGTACATCCGCTTGTCGATCTGCACAGCTGGATTCCGAACGAATGGGCGGGGGGCGGAGCTCCTGATGGTGAGCGCGACCATGACCGCAACCGAATCGGCGAGTGTGTATAAAGCGGCAGGAGTTCGGCATCATCGAGTTCATGCAGACCACATGTTACTACCTAGGTATCGATAGGATTTTTAAATGATTCCTCACAATTTTCCACCCATAGCACTCCGTGACATGGCACACAATTGTCCGCCGAGCAGCCGCGCATTTGAACAAAACCGAGCTGGCTCGGTCATCGTTATACAGCGCTAGCATTCAGCGACACCCCAAAGAAGGTCGCTGTTGTCGCGGCCCACCCTCGTATCCCCGTCGATCTACAAGAACTCACAGGTGGAGATCAGGAGGATCCCAAGCTGGACCAAGGGACCAGCAAGTCCGCTATAAGATCTGCTGGGCATCACCGACTCGCTGGCCGCGACTGGACGGCTTCGCAACCCCGGAACGAACCGCAGTTGGCTCGCGGGACTTAGCACTTGCCGATCAGCCTTAGGCAGCGCGAGAACGATGGCATTTTTATTTCATGGATATGGTAAGTTAAATGATGTTGACAGCCCCCACTCCAGCCTCTCAAAGTATTACTGCCAGGCGCTAACCAGACCGGACAAATTGACTCATCTGCTGCACCCTCGCTCCCAATCCAGTCTCGCTCTTGCAACGCTACACTCTTCCGACCCAGATGGCCACAAGTTCTTTCACAAGCGGTCTAGGCGACGTCATATACCAACAAGCGTTTGAGAAGGTCGGATGGAGGGCTCACGAGGTAGGTCCGTGCGCTGTGCGCCATCTTGGCATTGCATAATCTGGCAAATTGACCGGCTGACTTTTGGATCGAGGTTACAAAAACTCAGTTTTATCGAACAAAGAGGATGATGATATATGGTGGCATCTTCTGGGCACCCATCGCGAACAGGTCAGTCAGCAAAACTCTCGGCCCCGACTCAAAGCTCACCTTGAAAAGAGGTCATAACTGATATCCATGTTTCAACAATCGGGCGAATCGCAATCAGATGGCACACCGTGTTGAACAAAGTCAACTTCGGTGGCAAGTTGCAAAGTATATCGCTTCCATCCGGGACATTCTCTTATGCGTGGACCGAAAATCTCACCTTGTCGCGTCTCTCTCACAGCCGCCTTCACCCGAGCCGTCATCGACGCTACGACCTTTGCACCTTTCGCATGTTGTCTCTTTTACACCTCACAAGGACTCCTCGAAGGTCGACCCTGGCGGACGCAACCAGCCCTCCCCTCTACCCAACTCACCTCCCCACCTCCCATCGAAGGCATCTACGAGCGTCTCCAAGACCGTCTCTGGACTTCGACCTCACACTCGTGGTGTCTGTTCTTCCCCGCGCAAATCGTCAACATGTCCCTCATGCCCGTGTATGCGCGACCCCCCTTCATGAGCGTGGCGAGTTGCCTCTGGTCGATTTATCTGGCTTCGGCTCAGAGGGTAGGGGAGTTGCCGCCTCAGGAGACTACGACGCCGACGATCAAAGGTGTCAAGGGTTTGGGCGATGAACCCGTTTTGGTTGTGGCTACGGAGGCGGTATAGAAGGCTGGGTACCGAAGGCTGGCAGGTTGCGCCTTGGGAGGTGGGTTAGACCCTCCCGATAGTATTCGTTCTTGATATATGCATAGAACTTAGAAGGTTCCTACTACTGTGGAAGCAGTCACTTATAATATTTCACCGTACTTTTATCCTATGTTGTACTCACACTCTAGATCGTCACACTTCCAGAGCTGGGTACGAACGTCCCCCTCATTCTGTCACTGTGCGAAGTTCGAAATCATCCAAAGGATTTTTCGGATTACAACAAAAAAGAAAGCGCCCCCACTCTATCCTACAACTCGTCCTCCTCGTCCTCATCATCGTCATCCATCAACGCATGAAAAGGGGAAGGTTCGACCGTTTCCAACGTCCAATAACTCTCCCACTGCGTCTCCTCCCTTTCCCCCTGCTCCTCCACACCTTGCTCTTCCCTTTCGACCGTTCCAGCCCTACTCTTGATCCGATCCCTCTGGGTCGACGACATTTGACTCGAAGGTGGGAACGAGGGGAGAGGCGGGAGGTCCAGTAAGACCGTTTCTAATTCTTCTTCTTCTTCTTCGTACTCAACTTTGCCTTCGAATATGTGCTGATCCTCCTCCTCCTCCTCTTCCTGCAACTGTACCACCTCGACCTCCTTCCCCATCCCACATCGCGGAAACCTCATCCTCACCGGAGATCCCAAGGGCGACCAAGGCCCATCCTCCTGATCCGAAGAAGGCACCTCGACTTCGACCTCACCCATCACTTCTTCTTCCTCCTCCTCCTCCTCCTCCTCCTCCTTAATCTCCTCCTCCTCCTCTTCGTCAATCCCTCCCAACCCCTCCCCACACCGCACCGTCTTCCTCCCCATCTCCCTCGTCGTGATCAAAGCAGCTTGGAAGGCCCTCATCTGACCTAACGGGATCGAAGAACCAGGTTGCGAATCCGCAATGACCAGATCCTCGTCGTCCTCGTCGTCTTCTCCCCTTCCTACCTGCTGGGTCTTGGGGAAGAACTCGAACAGGTTTGCCTGTCTTGGCTCAGGAGGTGGGGGAGGTGTGAGAGGTCGTGCACCTTGCCATGCTGCGTCGAGGGAGGACCATGTCGATGGCCGATTCGGAATGATCGACGGTATTGAGCTGGGTCGCGCCTTGATCGGCGAGTGGAGTGCCCACTGTGTTTCGATCTCTTCGAATGAGTTTTGCTCCTTGGGGCGGGATGGTACTACCTCATTCGCCTTGACGGCCAATGCAGACGCCCCACGAGCTTGATGACGAACCGGGACCGGAGGTGGCGGCATAAGGATCGACGACTCGCTCCTTTCCAAGGTCATGCCCTTCTTCTTCGCCGGGTCCAAGAGCGTCGCTTCGTCCGATCGGGGTTGAGAACTAGGGAGGATCATGCCGAGCTCCCCTTGTTCATCGCAGCGCCCCTCGTCGCCTTGATCATCGTTGTACTCGGCAAAGCCCGAATCATCGACACCTCCGCGTCCGAACTGATACGCCAGTTGATCGACCGTCTCTTCGTCCGAATCGCAGACCAAAATGTCTCCATTCGAACTCGACGAAGGGACGAGGTCTTCGCCTGCTCCTCCTACTAAGCGTTGTTGTAGGTATTCACCCGCATCGGATTCGCTTGAGTCGGCAAAGGAGCGCTGAGATTCCATATGATGATTGGACCGGGTTATGGGTGGGAACAGCTCGTCATTTTCGGTGTCGGGCTCGGAAGGTGAGGCAGAAATCGGTCGATCGTCGTTCTCGGATCGGAATTTCTTAGACTCTTGTGCCCGATGTCGGTTCCCGACGTTCTGATTGTCACCCAGCATCTCCAGCGGCTTCTTCCCCCTCCCCTTGGCCAACGTCGACCCCGGGCCCATGCTCGTCCAACCCCTATCCTTCTCTTCCCTCGCACGATCATCTTCCCAATCCTGCATCGGAATCAGATCCAACTGCCCCCTCGCACCTTCCCAAACTCTATTCTTCTTCCTCCTCATCTCCTCACCGAGCATCATCATCTCGTCGTCATCGTCGTTCTCGTGCGAGTCATCGTCAAAGGAGAGGCGCGGGCCCCTGCGCTTGGTTGATGGGTTGAGGATTGAGCGTGCGAGGTGGGTCGATGGAGTGCCTTCATGGGCATCGGAAGGGTTGCGACGCGATTGGAGTAGGATTTTTTTACCTAGACCCGACAATGAGGTTTCGGTGTGGCGCGAGGATTGAGGATCGCGTCGTCGTCGTCGTTCTCGCCACAGATGGCTCGAGTTAGGTCGACGCGCCTGAGGGTGGTCATCGTCGTCATCGCAGCTGCCCATCGATTCGGCATCCGAGTCACCACGCTCGACGCGTCGTCGCGAATGATCGGGCCTCATCTTCAACGCCGAGGTGGTCCTCTGACTCTGTCGACTGAACGCATCGAGCAAACTGTTTGATCTCGGGGGAGGAGCACGTGAGCCTCGACTCGCCGAGGAGCTCGAAGCGGTCGCTGAGGCTGAGGCGGAGGCGGTGGACGCTCGGGGCGTGATGATGGCGGCTTTGTGCATCCCAAACAGCTTGGCCTGAGTCAATGAGCTGTTTCGAGAGGCCGACGATGAGGAGGAAGAGCAGGAGGAATGACGGTGCGTGTTCTGGGAAGAGCGGGAGAAAGCCTAGAATCAGTGACGATTCCCAGGGAGAGGCTCCGAGGATGAACCCCAGGAAAGCGGAGTGTGGGTACTAACTGTGGTATCATTGAGGAATCCCTGGCCTGGTGTGAAAGGGTCGCGGCGTGGTGCCATCGGGGGTCGAGTGAGGGTGAGGGCGGCAAGAGGGGGGGTGGCAAGAGCAAAGAGGAACGGGAGAAACGCGACCGCTCGGGGCAACTTGCCATGGGCTTGTTTGACACGCGATCACGTGACTCTGAGCGCGCAGCTCGTCAAAGGACGAGTCAGAAGGTGGGCTCACCCCTCTTTCGAACCTTCTTGACTCTCACAGCTCACCACCTCCGCTCTGAACCCATCTCGGCCATGGAGTCGATCGTACTGTCGCATCACGCTGTGGTGGTGCACTATGCACTCTTCTCACTCACCAACGCCTCCTCCCTGCGTCAACGACTGGTCGCCGCGTCGACTCTACCCGATGACGAACACGGCACCACCGAACGACAAGCGCTCGACTTTGCCTTCCTCGATGCTTCCATGGTCAGTTCATTGCCTCGTTCCAGCCGAAGCTGTGCGCTGACTCGTGCATGTTCACAACCAGTTGACGTCTCGACTCCACCTCCTGACCGCCGTCTCGCAAGCCTTGCTCAATTGTTCCAACGCCATCGCTCGGACACATACCATACATTCAGAGATACTCTATGCTCTCGAACCGGGAACAAATGTCAGCCTCCACACGCACATTACTCCTTATACCTCTTTCAACCTCACTCATCGAACTCGAATCCCTCGTCGCAGATCTCGGACTCTTTGAAACATTTCGGCCTCTCCCATACGACCCAACACCTCTGCCTGGTCCACGTCACACCCATACCCACCGAATCACTCGGTTCCATCAACGATCAAGGCAAGCGAGTGCTGCGCAAGATGGAAGCTCTGGTCCAAGGTGGGGGGTTGCTCAGTTTGGCTCGGTTAGGCGGTCTGGAGGAAGGGTTCGTCAATGAGAAGAGCTTGAGGAAGGTGGGTCAAATACCTCCGATATGCTTTCCAGGTGTGTTCTATCGGCTTTGCAAGCGCAAAACTAGTCGTGGAATCGCCGAGCTGACCTCTTCCGGAAAAAAAAACCCCGGCTCAAAATGCTCGGCTCGACTCGTCTCCGTCCCTCCATCCACTCCACAACCCCAGCTCTACAAACTCAACCAAGATCCGCTGCTCCTCAAAGCCCAAGCCTCAAACAACCCTCGAGCCTCGTTGAAAGCCCTCGACGAACTCGTCACCTCGGCCGTCGCTCTCAAAGTCGTCAACTGAAGACGAGCACCGAGGCTGACCAGAGTCGTGCATAAGCTTGATGGCGTATTGCGATGTGGTAACATCATGTGTGTTGTAACAAAAGGTTCACCATTAACACTACTACGATATCTTGTGTGAAACAAGAGCTTGGCGAAACCATGGTGCTCGCTGTGGCGTAGAGTTGAAGGCATTACCCATCAAGCCTCTAAGCCGACCCATCGACTGACCCTCGGCAGTCCCTCAAGCTCGTCCTCTCTGCTCACCATCAACCCCATCCCAAGAGTGGGACCAAGCGGTGCAAGACCCCTCCCAATCCTCTCCTCCTCCTCTTCATCCTCTCCCATTTGCTGCCCCATGTTCCCGCCCCTTTCCTTCCCCCTCTCTTTCTCCCTCTCCTCCCATCCTTCCCTCTTGACCTCCTCCACACCGCCCAACTTCAAACACCCCGCCAAACTGCCCCCTATCCAATTCAACAGACTCGCGCTCCAAGCCGGTGCACTTCCCGATCGAGGACCCAAAACCCTCGGTTCCGAATCGTCGTCGTCGTCGTCGTCTTCATTCTCTTTCCGCATGAGCGTAATGGAAGGGTCGTTGAGGATCGAGATGTGGTTCCTCAGAGGTGTCAAGGAGGCATAACGAGGTGTCGTTCTGAGACTGTTCAACCGAGCACGATAGGCTTGACGGGTCGAAGCGTCTTTCACGGATGTCGTAGGTTTGGACATGAGGGGTATCGTCTGAGAATGCCTCAAGACCTTGTCGATCTCGTCCCTGAGACGCGGTATGAACCCGGGCAACATCGCTGTTCCTCCAGTGCAAAGGATCGACGCGGCCAACAGTCGTCGGAGGTCGATAGGTAACTGAATGAATGCACAACAATAACATCAGTTCCTTATCAATCATGTTTCCCTTCTGCTTCCGTCTCACTCACCCTCAAAAGCGCCTCCAACACGATTTCCTGCAACCCCCTCTCATCCTCGCCTCCATCCCCACTCTCAAAAACGACCTCGGCAGCTCTTTCCCTCACCCACCCAGGAATCAACAACCACCCCTGACCCACCGAGGTCCCAGGTACGGTCTTCCCACCCATTCTTGCAGTCAAAGGCAATCTCCATGAAATGCTCGTTGCCTTGGTCTGTTTCGCGAACCTTCGTTCCATCTTTTTGAGCATGGGCCATTCGGGTCCTTTATCTTCCTCAAGATCCATCTCTACGCCTCCACCCTCTTCCTCCTCTTCTCTCGCATGAGAAGCGACGAAACAACACCTATTCTTCACCTCCTCAACAACTCCCTCACTCAGTACACTTTCAGGGACTTTGCCGACCGTCGGAGGGGTGCTCGAGTTCAAGGAAGACGGCGGAGGCGTGTAGGAGCCGAATTCGAGAAGGAGGGCTTTGAGTCTCGCGTTGATGACGGAGGATGCGCGAGGTGTGGACAGGAGGGAGGGGAATAAAGGACGAGACGCGAATACCTACAGGTTGGGACGGGAGAGGAATGAAGGCTAGTAAGAGGCGGAAGGAGGATAGTGGGGAGAGAAAGGAGAACGTACAGGTAGGACGGTCGTTTCGAGATGCCCACAATCGACAACCAAACCCGTCACGTTCCCGGTTGCCAAGAGAGCCAATACGGGCGCAGAAGCAAAAGTGATGGATGGGACCTATGGGGATAGGGAATGAAGTGAGCCAATGGCGAAAGCGTTGCCGCTGCTCGAGCTAAGCATGCTTACCTGGAGGTTCCCAAAGAGCACCCTCGCGATCATGCGCTTGACTGGAGTTGACAGCAGTGGGTTCTCGCTGATGATGATCTTGCGTTGTTTCGGGTCCGTCATCAAGTGGCTGTAGTCAAAAACCTATGTTCTCAGCTTTTCCCCCGAGGATGGAAATCCCCTCGTTCTACCCCGGAAGTGGAAAAACTCACGTATACCAAACTTTCCTCAGACCCTTTTCGAGCCTCTCGTACCTGATCTGAGCCCTCGTCTCATCGACTTGGTACCCTTCCAAAGCCCAAAGAAGATTGTGCCCTTCCTCTTCCGTCGTATCTTCCTCTTCATGCAGATTCATCACATCCAGGCATACCCTCGGACGAGGTTCGCCACTGAAGCCGAGTTTCCAAATGCGAGATCCGAGATCGAGCACGATGCGATCCTCGATCCCATAGAGTGAATGCCGTGATCGAATGGAAGTGTGATATGCGGGGGAGAAGGAAGCAGAAATGACTGATGCTCCTCCTCCTGTTGATGCATTCCCTGCAGATGTACTCGTTCGAGCCGGGGTTTGGAGGAGGACGTTGGACGACTTTTGGCGCGGGAGGTGGGTCGACGAGGTCGAGGTCTCGCGCGTTCGAGAGGGGCGAGAAGGGGTTGGGTGAGGCGCGTACGACGTTGGACGGGGTGGTTCGGACGACATGGTCTGTGCAGGATCAGAGCATGGAGACGAGGCACACGTGAACGCGTCGACGGATCGGATGGGAGCTCGAGCTCGCGTCGATGGGCGTCGAGTGTACAAGAGCGACTTGCTACTCCTGTTGGTATTCAATGTGGTGCGTCGCAATTGTTTCCAGTGGTTACGTCTCGCACTTTGAGCTGGTCTGGGTTCCCGAGGGCGAAGAGACGGGTAAGGGAGACCAAGCACGATGGACAGAGTCGAACGGAAGCGCGACGAGAACCTACGAGAATTAGCCAGTAAGGACGACGCGGCACGTCATCGCCGAGCCATTCTCCTCGTCTCTTGGTAGCTCTTGGTCCTTGTCCATACCGTCCGCACTTGCAACACCTCTACCACCTTCAACCACAAGCACACCCAGCACGGGGCTGTTGCTCCCACAAGACCCGAATTACCAAAGATCGCCGCTGAATGTAAGTCGGTACGACCGTGATCGGGAGGAGCGTCGATCGGGTGCTGTGGACCAATTGGGTCAACCGCCCACGCCGTGCGACCGACCGCACGACCGCCGATCGATCGATCACCCCAGAGGCAGGGCGCATGAGAGACTGCTATCAAGACTATAGGGGCTGCTCCCAACACCCTCACTGTGCGCTGACACCTGTCTCGGCTCCCCTCCTCACCACCCGCTTGCCGCCCCACTTGCTTCCTCCACGTTCCTCGTTCCTCCCCCCTTGCCAGTCCCCTCCTCCCCTTACACTTCGCAACGCCCCCCCCCCCCGCACCAGTCCAACCCCTCCACCATGAACCGCCTCTTTGGTGCCTCGGCGTCCAAGCCCAAACCCTCTCTCACGGACGCGATCGCTTCAACCGACCTGCGCATCGACTCGATCGAGGTCAAGATACGCAAGCTCGATGCCGAGTTGACAAAGTACCGCGACCAGATGAGGAAGATGAAGGAGGGAGCTGGCAAGGTCAGCAGAAGTCCTTGATTATTTTAGGATGCCATGCGCTGACTCTCGATGAACGTTCTCTCAGTCTGCGGTCCAACAACGGGCATTGCGAGTGCTCAAACAGAAGAAATTGTACGAGGCGCAGATCGGACAACTGCAACAACAGACCTTCAACATGGAGCAAGCCTCATTGACGACCGAGAATCTGAGAAACACCATGGCGACCGTCGACGCAATGAAGACGGCCAACAAGCAATTGAGAAAAGAATACGGCAAATTGGACGTGGACAAGATCGAGGTTCGTCCGGACCCGTGAATCTTGCTCCTTGACCGATGGGCTTGGCTGATCCACAGACAATCTTTTGTCAATAAGCAAATGCATTTCGAGATGGAAGACTTGATCGAACAAGCCAACGAAGTCCAAGAATCCATGTCGCGGACCTATGGCGTACCCGACGAAGTCGACGAAGCCGATCTAGAAGCAGGCTCGTTCCTTCACCTACTATTCCAACGTCAAGTCCTTCGCCATCCTGACCCTTCTGGTTAACTGCTATAGAACTGGATGCACTGGGGGACGAGTTCGAAGAGGAGGAAGCGATTCCGTCGTACCTGCAGCCCTCCAACGCAACGGCCGAACTACCCGACTTCATCGATGAGCCACCCGTACTTGAATCTGTAAGTTGGACAAGTTTTTAACATCCTCCGGAAAGGTCAGAACCTGACGAAGTGGTTGTACGGTTTGTGCAACGTAGGCGCCCAAGGAACGATTAGGCGAAGGCGTCGTTTGAGAAGAGCCTTTCTCAGTCAGGCAATGAGCTTGGGCCACGCAGAAGTCTCTGGTGCAGAGGCATTTATTGGGGCATCCTCCAGCATGTTGCACTGACTCGGATAATGAATCAGGATTGGTCATTTTCATATATACGGGATGTCGTGCCTGCTTTCGGGGCTTCGGGACGTCGAGGCGTCGAGGTCCCTGAAACCAGCAGAGAAATGAACGCAAACCTCCCGATAGATAACTCACGTAAACAGAAGTACCGGGGTTGATGATGAAATCATGGTTGCAGCGACTGATATAATGCAAGTGCCTGTTTATGTGCGCGTGGTAGCACGCCGAGGTTTCTGGGTGCATAAATTTTGATTCAGCCAGCATGAGCACCGGCGCTGTCAAGGCGGCGAGGGAAACGGCCGAACGCGATTGAGGTAAAAGCGGACCATTGCGTGATGCTAGGGAGGTTTGGGGGGCTTCAAGAGTGCCAGTCAGACTCTAGGTCCTAAGTATGCAGCTATGGAACGGAAAGAAAAAGAGCACGCATTTACTAGTCTTGTCGCACTTCGCTAAGGTCACCTTATAGATAGCGAGGTGATGGACACGGTGTGTCGACTCGAGGCAGCTGCTCTAGGTTGGTATCATTCGGTTTGGCCGATGGCGCGGTCAAGAATGTCTAGTCTGGTATTCAAAGATACTAGATCGAGCGCTTCAGGTGCCTACACTTGAGGGGATTCGGACCAGCAAAGGAGTCTAGAAGTCTCCACCAAGCCCCTATCATAGGGCGACTTTCGAGATCTCGGTTTAGAGCGAATCCGCAGTCAATCGGCCGATCCCGACTTAGGTGCTGCAGGTCCAGGTGTCCTGATTTGTGGAGACCTTAAGAAGTCGCAGTTAAACACTTTGATAGTCCAAGCAACAAATAACAAGAAAGCCAAGTGATTCTCCAATAACCAAATAGGCGCAACCCCGAAACAAGCCACCCATCTTTTGAATTCGCGGAACAGAAGCGGCCCCGGGTCAATGACCAGCTCATCGGCCCCTGAGCACCCATGTGACGTCGTCCAGATTGAGCATGGTGCAACGGTTCGGACTATGGTATTGCCTTCTGAATTAATGGAAATCGAGCCACGCCGGGTTCTCGATTCCCCGCATCACCCTGTTTCGCCTAACCGTTTTGTCGAACACATAGGAGACCCGCGCGAGAACTGCATGGGGGATCGCCGCCGGAACGTGACGATCACAAACGGACGAGCAACAGAACGACAGGATTGTGCGACGAAATCCAAGACGCTGGGTGTGAGTGTCATGTCAAGCCGCCGACGGTGTCACAGTCGCCCAGCAGCGAGCTCACGGACCGTCGACCGGATCTAAGCTCAACTAAGCACTCAGTGGAGGACTCGAGCTGAGGTCGGATCGGAGGCATGGCATTGAGACTACAGGTGAACTGAGAAGCACAGCTCTGCAAACGTAACAAGTCGATCGGAACGGAACATGGAGCAATGTGGCCTAATCCTCCGGTGCCGGATTAAGGGTGATGAGATTGAACTCCAATGAGTTGGACAAGTCGATGATCTCCTTCACCCTGACGGCCGTGTCCTGTCACAGCGATGCGGGTTTACTACAATCAGCTCACGGGATAATGAACATGGCCCAGGGATGAGATGTTGAAAGCGTACCTGAAGCAGGTCCTTTGTGATCTTGCCTCGATTTATGGGCGAATTCCTTCGTCCGTCGAGTTCGATGAGGTTGCCCTTGTGTTCGACAAAGGTGCAGAAGTGCAGGTCGACTTGGGTGTCAAGGTCGGGGGTCTGTGACGAGGGATGATTTGGCGGAGATGATGTCAGATGATGTTTTACCCAGGATCATATCACTCAGAGAACTTGCAGCCGTTTGACCACTCGAAGCGGTTTCGGTATGGACTCGCTCGAGCTCGTCGGTCGCGGTCAAGAGTTGGGCTCGTTCAAGTGGGGTCTACGCTCTCGGAGGGAGTGGAAGAAGACTGATCAGTCTTCACCTCGAGGGAAGCTCGGAGGAAAGTACTTGCCTTGTCTTTGCACTGCTCAAACAGCTTTGTCAAATACCCTGGCTCTGTTGGATGTAGCATCGTCGGTCAGCTACCGCTTCGAGCTACCGCTTCGAGTGTGTGGGGGTGGGCCTTGATCAAGGATCTTTGCACCGTGCACCACGAACAAACCTAGTGGCACGCCCGCATTCGCCAAGGCATGCAACAGCCCAAAGGTGCCACATGCATTCGTGATCGTCTGCTTGAAGTAGATGACATCGCCGACATCCTCTACGCCGTCCTCCTCCACGCGAGCATCTTCCTCCAGGCGAGCCTTCTCGTAGGCTTCGGTGATGGGGAACAGGAGGATTACGGCCTGGGTAAAGCAATCCATCCAAATTCGGTGTCAAGTTCCTCGTGGAATGCAGACTTCGACATCGCCTCACCTTGACGGGTTGCTTCACCCAGCCCAACACCTCGGGATCCAAGCCGTAGCAGTCCTGGAACGAGTACTGGCTCGTGTCGAGTCCGAGCGAGTGGGACCAGGTGTTGAACGAGTCCGGGTTGGATTCCAAAGGGAGCCAGCGTTGTCGTTCTTCAGATGCCATGTTCCTATTGTGGTGGGGTGTGCTGTGCTCTACGGATGATGGGAAAGGCAAGGGGATGTGAAGTAGGCCAGAGATGACGACGCCGCAATGACGAGGTCCGCGCGCGCGGGTGGGGGGACACAAAATTATGTAATCCGGCAATTTTGTGGTAATGTGAATTTGATTTAGCGATACTTTTGGCTGCTTTGGGCGGGGGTTTCTCGTTCCTGCATCCACCACATTCACTCGAATACTCACGGTCATGTCGGTCAACGTATTTGGTGCAGAGGTACGTTTGCAGTTACTCTGACCTCTTGAATGATGTTGCTGACGCGCAATATCTCTCTCGTGTCACCCACCGATTTATGTCGCACCGTGGTCGTGCTCGTGCCCGTGTCGGCTCCTTTTCCGATCCGATCCATCCAGGCGACGCAAGAACGCGCAGAGAATGTAAGCGAATCACCATTCACCCCACCATCATGTCCAACAACCTTGGTCTCGAATATGCGTCCTACGACCCACGACTCGCATTGAGCGTCATCACCTGCGTCGAGCTTCTTCTCGGCCGCCAGGCCCGCGAACAAGTATGGTGCGACGTTACACCACCCAGTGCTTAGTGTCGATCTGGCACCGTTTCGGCTGTCATATCATCGCGACGTGACTATCCGCTACATATCTGCCTACGTCTAACGCTGGAAATGCTCTCGATGCAAAGTGGAACGCGCTGCGACGCGAACCGATTCGCACCTCCACCGCTCACACCGAATTCAACACGATTTTTGCGCATTCCATCTTTGGACCAACCATCGCAACCGACGTGTACGTTACAGAAAACTGACCCTTCCACCTTTTGTCGCTCTGCATAGGCGCGCCTTTCGTCGTTCGTTGGCGCCTTGGCCCTCGGCGACCTCGTCAAGTCCACCCTCGGACCCAAAGGCATGAACAAGATCCTCCACTCGACCTCGACCGGTGAGATCACCGTCACCAATGACGGCGCGACGATCCTCAAGTCGATCGCGCTGGACAACCCTGCCGCAAAGATCTTGGTCAACATTTCCAAAGTCCAGGACGACGAGGTTGGAGATGGTGCGTTTGTCTCACCCTAGGCGGGAGATCCAGAACCGATACCGAAGTTGATTGTCTCTTATCCGGGTGCAGGTACGACAAGTGTCACCGTTCTGGCGGCTGAATTGCTGAGGGAGGCAGAGAAGTTGGTCACGCTGCAAAGGGTCCACCCTCAAACGTAAGTTCAAACATCACGCATCCTCCTCAGAGGCGAGAATGGTGCTGATATAAACATACTTGCATTCAACAGTGTCATTGAAGGTTTTCGAATTGCCTCAAAAACCGCTCTCGAAGCACTCGAGAAGAGTGCGGTGGACCATGGGTTAGTTTCGGACGTGCCGGGAGAGGAATGAGACCTGAGCTGACCATGCCTCTTTGAATCCTCCCCCGCCACAACAGCAAAGACCCCGTCGCTTTCCGAGAGGACCTGATTGCCATCGCCAAAACAACGCTCTCATCCAAAGTTCTCGCCGCGGACAAGGACTATTTCGCCGAGTTGGCCGTCTCGGCCGTTCTTCGACTGAAGGTGAATCTGAATTGCTCTCCAATTCGGAACATATGGATCTACTCACTCCACTTTCCATCTGTACAGGGATCTACGGACTTGGAGCATATCCAAATCATCAAAAAGCAAGGCGGCAAATTGACCGACTCGTACCTCGACGAAGGCTTCATCCTTGACAAGAAAATTGGCGTCAACTGCCCGCACAAGATCGAAAACGCCAAGATTCTGATCGCCAACACCCCGATGGACACCGACAAGATCAAGATATTTGGTGCGCGCGTCAAGGTTGATTCGACGGGCAAGTTAGCCGAGTTGGAACGAGCAGAGAGGGAGAAGATGAAGGCCAAGGTCGCCAAGATTAAGGCCTCGGGGGTGACGTGCTTCGTAAACCGACAGTTGATCTACAACTACCCTGAATCGCTGTTCGCCGAAGCGGGGATCATGTCGATCGAGCATGCGGACTTCGAAGGTGTCGAGCGGTTGGCGTTGGTCACGGGGGGTGAGATTGCGAGTACGTTCGATAACCCGTCCGGGGTCAAGCTGGGCAAATGTGGGACGATCGAGGAGATCATGATTGGCGAGGACAAGGTCTGTCTCCTTTCTTATCGAGCAGCTGCGTCATTCTATCGTTTCGCGGACTGATACCCTTTTTGTTTTTCCACCTGTCGCAGCTCATCAAATTCTCTGGCGTTGCCGCGGGTGAAGCATGTACCGTCGTCCTGCGAGGCGCGACCTCGCAAATGGTCGAAGAAGCCGATCGATCTCTCCACGACGCGCTCTCGGTCCTCTCCCAAACGGTCAAGGAGACGCGAACGACGTTGGGCGGTGGATGCGCCGAGATGATCATGGCAATCGCCGTGGACGAGAAAGCCAAGACGACCGAGGGCAAGAAAGCGCTCGCGGTCGAATCGTTCGCTCGAGCATTGCGACAGATGCCAACCATTCTCGCCGACAACGCCGGGTTCGACTCGTCGGATCTGGTTGCCAAACTTCGAGCGGCCCATTACGAAGGACGAAGCGATGCGGGTCTGGATATGGATCGTGGGATTGTCGGGTCCATGAAAGAATGCGGCGTGACGGAGAGTTACAAGCTGAAGCGACAGGTCGTGCTTTCGGCGAGTGAGGCGGCGGAAATGATTTTGAGGGTCGATGACATCTTGAGGGCTGCACCGAGGAGGAGGGAAGGCGGGCATTGAGTGGGTTCAAAAAGGAGTAGATAGAATTTCGATTTCGTGATGTTGCATCATGCAACGACTTTCATGACCATTTTTTCGAAAGAGTCCTTGAAAGAGTCCTTGTCTTCGTTCATAAGAACGATCTCAATCCCGCTGCTTCGTGCGCTCTGTCTCAACATCTGAAGGAGACGGACACGACTCTATATTGCATCGTATATCACCTGGACGATCACATTTCTACAACTCTTCCCTACCCAGTCCCCCCAACATGCCCCCCTTTAGGATCCTGCCCATCTCGCCGAGCCCTTGCTGCCATTGCCCCGATGCCCATACTTCTAAACCCAACAAGAGCGCATCCTCGGCTATCCTTTCCCACCCTGTGCCGTATTCATGAACACCCTCCCAAATGAAAGCCGGTATCCAAGGGTAAGATGCTTTGATGGGACTTGTTCGCGACCCTGTCCGAGAGGTAAGTTCGAGAACTTGATCGATGCCTATCCAAAGCATGAACCACGCGCAAGCGACGCAAGCCCCCAACGAAGCCCCTACGATGACCTGTGCCTTGGTATGATGCCCCAATCGAATGCGGGACCAACATACGCTCGAAGCGCTCAAGACGAACAAAGACGCCAGGGAAAGACGGATCAAATTCTCGCCCGAGACGACCTTCCCCGAATCGAACTTGATGATGTGTGGGTACAGTGGGACGAGGGAGGAGATTCGGGAGTGGAAAGGGAGTGAAAGGGAAGCCAAGGTGAGATAGGTGCCGAAATAGGCTATGGAGGAGGAATGGGTCGAGGGCATGCCGTAGGTCGTTTCGTAGCGCAGGGCACGATCCGGTCGAGGTTGGCGGATGAAACGTTTCAGGATTTTTGCTGTAAGGGACGCGAGACATGGGGACGGGAAGATTCGGAGAGAAAAGACAAGTTGAGCGTGGGCTGTAGAAGTCAGATCCGGCGAATCAGACCTGATGCGAACGGTCATACCTGAGAAAGCGGTACATAATGTCCCAGCACCGAACCACAGAGCATGGGCCGTGCGTAGTCGAAGGATCAGGACAATCGTCAGGGTCGTGACGATGAATTGAGTGTTTTGGAGAGCCCCCAGCCAGATACGTTTCACTTGCGCTAATGCCATTGTAACGTAGGGAGATTGAGAGCCCAGAGTGAGGCTCCGACGAGAGAGCGGAGGAGAGAGAGTGTTGGGATGGAGTGACGTCGTCGGGAAAAGTGGGGGGAACGACGACCTCGGGTTCCGCGGTGCAATCCCGGGTTACAAAGCGAAGGAGGCTGAGTGCAGGTCAAATGGCGTAAGTTTCTGAACTGTAGGTGTGGCACGGGACGGAACTTGTGAGGCGGATAGCCCGGCGTGGGCCCCTGGCAGGAAGAAGCCGACAATCGAGATGAACTCCGCAGAACTCCGCGAGAATCCGCGATTGTCGACGCGCCTTCGCACCCTCACAGACACTCTTTTAGACTTATTTCTCAGAAGTTACTCCAGCAGCGCGTTCTACTCCACAATTCCCCGTCCCGCTGAGAGCCATTTCTCAACATGCAACGGATACCTCGATGCTTCACCCTCACGCCCGCCGCACCTGCCGCACGTTCGTTCGTGCGACTTCAGCGACCGTTCTCCACCGTGACTCCACTGCAGTCCAAAGCGTCCAAATCGAGGAGCAAGAAAACCAAGCTGCTCGTGAAGCAACCCATCGCCATCAAGCCTGCCGTCGCCTCCGCAAGCGTCGAGGCCACGAGCAACAACTTGAAGGGCAAAGCAAGTGCTGCCCCCACAGGCCTGCTCGAGGCAGAAGAGGAACCTTCTCCCCCTGTCCCACAAGCACCCGAGGTTATCGCTACTTCGAGTAAAGCTGGTGCACCAACCAGAGACATTGTATCAGATCACTCTGGGGTAGTGGATGGCACACCGTCAAGTCAGTCGAGTGCGATTCGCTTCGCTGGCCTCTTCCTCGGCGAGGAGAATCCGTCCTCTTTTGGTGCTCACGCTCGTAGTCTATTACATCCTCACAGGTTCGGCTTCCTCCTTCTCGCACAATAGACCACGTCAAGACCAAGAAGAAGAAGAGACGATTTACACCTCCCCACCGCCCTTCAATGTTCCCCTCCTCATGTCGGCCTGTTTCGCCTTCAGCGTATTCAGTCTCAGCGCCGCCGACATTGCTCGCACGGGGTACGCATCTTATGATGAGGAGAAGGAAGAATACGAGCTAGCCTCGCCATGGAAGAGGTATACGTTCGCGGGAGGGTTCGTGTGCGTTTCGGTGGGGCTAGTGCTGTGGGGCACACTGGCACCGGGGAGGTAAGCATGGTCAAGCGTTGCATTTTCATGCAAGGATTTGTCGAGCCTAACCCTCGGGATCGATGCAGAGTCATCACCAAACTCACGATACGGAGGGCATCCGCCACGACAACACCGCAAAGCTCAGCACCACTCGCCACACGTTATCCTCCCACTTCGCTGGTCTCCATCCACACCCCTTTGACCCGACTCCCCATCGTGGGTGGCCGACCGAGACAAGTCGAGTTCCATCGATTCGTTCTCTTGGGTCCTTTGGCGCAAGGACCCAAGAGCTGGCATCCAACGCATCACCCACAAACGGGCACCGCACAGTCGAAGAAGAGGAACAACGCAAGTCCACCCCTTGCTCCGGCCCTGCCCCGAATCTGCCTTGACACTGACCATCATCGTTGTCGTCGTTGCAGCCCATCTCGCGTGCCCTCGCTAACCTCTCCGACCTCCTCATCGCTCCTTCCAAGCCAAGCTCCCCTTCCGATCGATGGAAGAACAAAGGAACGCTGTCTCACGTACCCTTGTTGGTGCAAGGCGATCGGTTCTCCTATACGATGGGCAAGAAGAGGGCTCCGAGCGGGAAACCAGGGGATCTAGAAGGGGCTTGGTGCGAGGATTGGGAAGGGTTCGAGAAGGCATTGTTAGGCAAGGAATGAGCTGATGAAAAGGGTGTCACGCGGTTTTCAAGGGGGCGCTTGGCGTTGAATACGCAAACCACGCTTTGAGTCAAATCTCACAGAGTCTAATCGAAAAAAGGCGAACGCTATTGACGAGATTCATCAGGTCTCCAAAACCCTCTCCCTGTGCGCTTCGAGATGATGAGACCGTGCTCAGTGACGTGTGTCGGTAAAGGATGCGGGGTTTATTACAATTGTTACAGACTGAGAAATGCAAGATAGAAAGATACGATGGTGAGAGCATCACGCCATGAGATCGAAATCGTCCAACTCGTCCTGTTAAAAGTGGGGAGAAAGATGGCGAATAGTTAGAGACAACACAAGAATGACGTATCAAGAGCTCGTGGCCAAGCTGGCGAGGGAGACTCACGTTGTATTTCTGTACATGTCGCTTGAGCTTGGACGTATCGACCCAAGTCACGAAATCTTCCATGTTGCGGGTGACGAGGAACGCCGGATCTGTGATCGGATCCGGGCCGACTCGGACGTGGCCTTGCTCGATATAGGTCACAGCCTGCACAGCGTCGCACAGAAGGAAGTCAGATCACGATATTTTCCATGTTTTATGTAGATGGGGCGTACTGACCAGCTTGACCGTTTCGGCCATCTTGAGTCTGACCAAGACGACCGCCAATCGTCTACGACAGAGAGCTCCGACGGTGACTTTGCCTTCCCTCTTGCCTTGGCCCTCGACCTCCTTGACCTTGCCATCGAAACCCTTGACGACGGGTGCGTCAGAGCCCTCAATGTCGGACATCTTGGCGCCCCGGTCGAGGATGCCCATGTCGTACAGCTTGGAGAGGAGCATGTCCTCGTACTTGGCTCGGAAGGGATCCGCGGGCGGGAGGCGAGAGAGAAGGTGGGAGAGACGACGGACTTGGCCACAGATCTTGTTGTAGGCATGATAATCGTCACTATCCGGAGCGTTGAAAAATGTGATTAGATCAACCTCATGGAAAGGAGAACATGCATGGCACGGCGGGGATGGAGCGAAGAGCAAGCGCAAGAAGCAACTCACCGGTTCTGTACGTGGTACCTCCTCATGACTTTGACTTCTCGCATCCCCGCATCCGACTTCCACGACAAAAAGTCGACCTGTGTTGGTGCATATCGCCAGTCGGTATCAGCAATGACGCGGAGAGCGTGGCACGCAGGTGGAGGTCGAGGTTGGAGGGGAGCGGTGGGCGGCAGAACTCGAGTCAGCTTCGGCTTTGACGCTAGCGCTACAGTGTATGAGAAGCACAGTCGCTCACCTTCTTGAGAAGCTTGGCCTCATGATGTTTGAGTTGACGCATGATGGGTCAGGGTGGGTGGTGGACGCGAGGCAAGCGAGCAACTGGCCGGCGCTGCGCTGGCGATCGCTGCGGCTGCGAAGCGACTGATTTGGAAAATCTCGTCACGTGACCCGCTGGCAACGCGCGCACGCCGACTGATGGGATGCTGAGGTGCTGAGGCTCCGTCGAGTCGACTACTGTTCAACTTGCCAGTGGCTGGCATGCCATCACACAGTCACAACACATGATCCCAATTTTCCTATTTATTTTGACCTTTTGTGTCCATTCGCGGTGCCATAATGAGCAAACAGCCAGTCTCCCGCTAATGAAGCCACGGGTGCGAAACGCCCAACCCAACACACATTCCACTGCAAACGGCCGCACCGAACACTTCCCTTCAATTCACGTCCCCCTTTTCCTCGTCTTGTGTCGCTGATAGCCTTGTTGAACCGATACTGTGGGAGATCTGAGAGCGTAACATTCGGACATTGCGGACTTGCTTCATTACTCATTCTCCCAGTCGATTACAGCCTATACATCGATAGGCAGTTCAACGTTTAACCTTTAGCTTCGCCTCGCATAACTCGCGTCCGGCACGAAGCTGGAGCTAGGACCACCCTTTAGTCAACGAGCACGACTCACCTCCTTGTGACCGGGACCGCCCTTGCCCCTCGTCTTTGGCTTATGATAGACCTGCTGCCCTGAACCGCAGAAATCCGGGCCCATGCATACATCCGGCCTTACAGTTCCAAGTCAAATCAGCAAGGCGGATTTGAGTCCCAACCCATCATTGTCCATCATTGCATTCATTCAAGACCCCATTTTGTTGTCAACTTACGAATTCTTCTCCATCGTGCAAGCAGTCGTGCAAGAATCCCAAATTTCCCGGCTCCTAGATTCGTCAGCGAAAAGGTCAATACTGGGTTTTCGGCAAAACCTGCCGCCAGCGGTGCTAGAGTCAATACGACGTGGTCAAGCCTACCTATTGGTGTCCAAGCAGAGTGTTTGCGTGATATGCAATCGCCCGCAACGTGAATGCTCCAGGTCAGTTGGTGGTCATCTCTTCATGCTCGCCGGCTAGGCTTGCGAACGATTGATTGCCTTACCCCTCGGGGAACGCCGCGGGGGCGGCAGTTGCAAGGCCGACGAGCAGGGCAGAGGCGATGATTGAGAACTTCATGTCGAGTGATGAGGGGGGTGCTTGATGTGTGAAGGAGCTTCCGATTTGGAGTGATGGGAAGAAGGAAAAGAGGCGAAGGAAGATAAGCTCGCCTTTGAAAGTTCAGTCGGGCTTGCCTTGGCGCGGAGATAAGTTCGGCATCCCGTTCGCGTTCGGGCTCTTTCTTCGCCCATGCAGTGCATGGTATAGCGACCCCCGATCTCCAGCTCCCACATGCTATGCAGCTTCTATCGGTAACCAATTAAGCGGAAGAGGGGAGTACTTTAGCGCTAGCAAAGGGGCGAGCGAGTCGCCCCTGATCATGCGCATGAAGATGTAGACAGAACCTCCTCTAGAATCGACAAGTGCTATCTTTCACCACGCTATCACATAGAATTTAGCATACACGCCCTATCCATGAGAACTACCTCTGTCTTCTTTTCAAATGAAGCGCACCATCCCCAAAACCAAATCTACCACCAATCAGAGACTGCAGTGTCCTATGCGTTCGCGCTTCACGGACGGGGCGAGCCCGCCACACAACCGGCATAGTAATTTACCCGGAAGCAGCCGCCCCTGTCTGACACCAAAACTTAGCATGCCATATCAGCGATTGAGCAAGCGGGGACGCATTGACCACATCTAGCGCCGAAACGGTGACGAAGAAGAGATGTCCATGATAAGTCCATGACTAAATTGAACCTCTTGACTTGACGTGCCCAGGACGCGATCACAGGCCGTATAAACGACAACAAGGAACGCCAGAGCCACTCTGCTCGAGGTTTCAGTAGACTATGCACAGATTGCCTTCTTGCAATGTCGCTGTTTTTACCCAGCGCATCAATGACGATAAAGGTCATCGTTCTTCTCATCTTCATGTTGGACGACCACCAGGCGATGCAGTAAATCCTGTGTCGATCGTCACCTTTGAGGTGAGCGGACTCGCAGGCCCGGTGAACTTCACCAACAAGTCAGAAACGCCTTGCAAACTCAGAACATCACCTTATTGGTCTCACCAAATCGAAGTTCAGAACTTCCTCTCAACATGGTGGGATATCAGCTCCCCACGCCCTCAATCATCTATGAAATCAGAATCTCTTCTTCTGGTACGCTAAACTTTCCCAATATTAGTTTCGTTTAAGTGTACTGAAGGACCCTTGGCTGGACGATCCGGAGCTGTAGATGCCTTAGTCCGAGCACGAGACGGCGCAGGAATGGTACCAACTCTAATAGTATCCGCTTACTGCTCCCACGGAGGATACGCCCGCAGCTCCGAGAATGATGAATAAACGCTTGCAAGTTTCTCTGGAACACCCCATTCTCTATGAACTCATACGAACGGACTCACCGAACTGGGCGATAGCATGCACTTTAAGGCAGGACTCGACGTTCGCGAGACTGGCGGCTCCGACCGACGGCGGTAGAGCATTGTCGCTTCTTACGCCAAAATAACGGGTAAGGTGTATTGAACGAGATGAACTCACTATTACTCGGGGAGAATTGGGCGCACAGGTCGTATAGGAACAATCAGATTACCAGTATCGCAGGCTGCCTTGCAACCTCCGCGCCTATAGGGCATGCAGACATCGACACTTTAAGTCGGAGTGTCGCCACCGATCACAGGCCGATCAGGTGCAGGTCGAGGTTCCCGGGGATTTGGATGACCAGCGATGATGAGAAAGATAATGGACCCTGCAGGATCAAAATTCCATCCCCGAACAGCGATACCCGACAACGATTTCGGCAGCAAACGGAAGATGGTGTGACAAATGCGCAGTCTTGGTTCAGATCGCCAAGAATGGACAGATAGCCTCACACGCGGTATGGGGCACGGTCTACAAAGAAGTCTCTGTATCATTGCTTGATATTTTTCCTCCAAGTATATGGCGAATGCGGGAAGCCGACGGAAAATGGACGTAAATTCATTGGATCGCCCGAGCTTCACCAACTGATACAAAATCTTTATCATTTGAATGGGTTCATATAGGCACTTGGAACTAACTCCTTTCATATACTTTCGAAACACAGCAGACACACGGAAGTTGTTCGAGGAAACAACGATGTGGAACAGCGACGAGAGAATGGCACCTTCAGTAAAGCGCCACATTACATAACCACAGCGATCACCTTGCGCCAACATCTCTGCAAATGTATACGCACAAGAGAAATGCCACTTCAAGTCAGAGTATTTCACTTTGGCCGATGGCGTCAGATGCTTCATGGTACGTCCTAGTGAAAACTCATCTTTCTCCAAGTTGTACTCGGACTCCAAACGTACATAAACACCATCCCATCCCGAAATGGCGAAGTACGGCGGAGCTGGAGTAGAAGATTACCCTCCTAGTCACAGTCGAACATCCGAACCTGGTCCAGGACAGTATCTGTAGTAACTATTTCTTCGAGCGGCCGAGTCATCATTCCGACCAGAAAAAGTGAGGGCATATCTGGATTAAGTATAAGCAACCACTGGTTGCATTGGAACAACAGTTATCACTCGGAGCAAGTGGCACGTCGACAAGTCCGAGGTGGAGTCGGAGAACGTTAAGTAACGACAGTGGAAGCTCATCAGCTGGCTCGTCGCAGTTTTGGCGAGGAAATGCGCCGCAGGTTCGTAGGAGCGTGGGCCGTCGATGGTCGGGCAAGATTAACCTGCGCCTGCAGCTGTCGATCGGGGCCGATCAGGGCCTTGGAAGGCGAAATGAGGCGAATTTTGGCGCGTCGAGGAGAATCGACTCGGAGGCTAGTAATCGAGGCTAATCGAGGCTAATCGAGGCCTGCCAGCGGGGGAGGAGTGGGGAGGCGGCTCGCTTTTTTGCTGTTACTGCTGTGCTTAGTTCAGCCGCGCGCTTGTACTCAGCCTCATCACGTGCCGAGTGGATACCTACCAGCAACATCGCACCAACACCATCCTGTCCCCTGCTGTTGTTGGACGTATCCAAAAGTCACGAGTGTTCTCACGGCCTCCTACGCTCGACATCGTCCGCCCATCCTCACACACCCCGGCGGCCGCTTCACTCAACATCGCTGCTTTCGCTTGCGCGCACCACCTCCGGCTCGCCCCCTCCTTCCCTCAGATACTGTGGCAGTCCGAAAAATGTATTCAAGGCAGGATGTTCAGAACATGAAGCGGGCGGAGCTCCAGGCGCTCTGTAAGGTACGTCAGGCGTCATGGCGTGTCCAGTCTCCGGCTCAATGACTCGCTCGCGTCCCATCTCGGCGAGTTGACTGATCTCATCGCGCGACGGATCGGACGTGCACAGACAAACAAGCTCAAAGCGAATGGCAAAACGGAGGTTTTGGTGGAAATGCTACTCGAACATTTCAACTTGTAGGTCGTTGAGGCGTATCGCACACTTCGACCTGACCATCTGCCGAGCTGACCGGGAGAGTTCTTCCGTGCTTGCCTCAGATCTTCCACTGCGGAAACAGGACCATCGACGGCAAGGAAAGCCGCCAGGAAACCGCTGAACGCTGTAGGCCCAAATCACACCAAAGCTCCAGGCACGACCAAGAAAAGAAGCCTGCCGGTCGCATCGACGTTCCTACCCAGCCCTCAGAAACCTTGCGGAGGCGTCAACGACGACGATGACGACGAGATGCGACTTCAGACCCCAGTCGCGATCCGAGCCAAAAAGGTGTCAACGCACAACACCTTGTTGAAACGCGCGCTCGAGTCGTCTTTCACCCCAGCAACTAGGCCCAGAGCTGCCGTTCAGACCCAGGGTGGGTCAAGAAACTCGATCGTTCTCATCGGAATACTGAGCCTCGCACACTGATACTCTGGAGGTATTGCGGGCAGCCTCGTTTTCCACTTCACCAGCGACGAAGAAGATCATCAACGCTTTGTTGGCGACCGTAGACACGCTCAAAGCCGAGCTCGCGACAACTCGGTCTACATTGACTCGGCTCGAATCCACAACCAACTTCGCCTCAGGACCTTCAACGCCGCCTCTGAAACGGGCGGAAGTACTCGCACTTGTGAATGAGCGCATTAAGGCTCACCGTGCCCAAGTCGATACCTCGATCAAAGAGCGCTTCGGCACTGTGACAGCTCAGCTTGCTGAGCTGAGCAAGGCGATCGAGCTTGCAACAAGCCGGGAGGAGCGGGAGTCAATCATACGACTACGAGATGCACTGGAAGAGGAAGTCAAGTCGAACCAGGAATGGAGAAGGGAGCTGGAAGGCTCTTTTGAGACGCTGCGATCAAATTTGACCGGGCACTTCGGGACGAGTGCGCCCACATCTTCAATTTCTCCCGCGCGTGCGCTTTCGGGGAGTGCACCACAAAGCCCCGCACACGCTTCACCTACCGATTTGGACTCTTTCACTCCTTCGTCGCCAACATTAGAACCAATAGCCCCGAACACCCCCATTGCAGCATCAGGCGGAGCGACCGCTTCGGCCCTCGCGAGCCCAGCCCCCATCTGCCTCGCACCCACCCCTGCCCCGAATCTCGCCAGTCCGGTAATGTCAGATGGTGCGCCGCTCACGACGACTCTGGCCTCTTTCTCGAGCCTCGCCGCCTCCCCTCGACGCACTCCCAGAACTCGAGCCTCGCACAAGCCAAGCCCGTCAATGCCGACACCGACCACTTTGATTGCCGGAGCGGTTGAACCCGCCCTCGCTCTGCCACTCCACATGCTCTCCCACGTCTCGCCGTCCAAAAATGCCACTTCCCCTCGTGGAAGAGCGTCATCACCTCGTGCTTCTCCGCGCCGATCACTTGCTTCGACGTCTACACCGGCGACAGCCACGATCGTCGCTATGAGTCCCGCGCGATCGGTCGTTAGGTCCATTGGGAAGCGGTCGAGGCGGCAGAGTGATATCGGCGATGTCTCCGTCGATGATGTGGACTTTTCGGCAGGAGCGACACCTTCGAGAGCTATGGGAGCAAGTGATGTACTAGACATCAAGGGTCTGAGTGGTGGACGCGCAAGGAAGAGAATGCGGATCAGTACAGGCGTCGAGAACCAGGTCGAGCAGGAGAAGGAGGAGGCCGAAGAGTCTACATCCGAGTCGGAGCAGGACGACGAGGAGGTGACAGAACTAGCCAATACTTCCGGTGCAGGAACGTTCGATGGTGGGGATCAGCTGAGTGAACAGGAGGATCATGAGGCGCCAAGCAACGAAGTCCCTGTTCAGGCTCAGGGGATGACTTTACCGGCCCCGTCGAACACCCCGCGAGAATTCTTCGTCTCGACCAAGTTGGGCGACCCCTCGTTTACTCGGGCTGCGACAGCGTCACTATCGGACGCCGCTAACACATTAAGTCTCGATGGTGCTCAATCTCTCTTGGTCTCACCGTCGACGTCTCGACCGCTTCCCTCTAGGCGATCCCCAGCGACGAGGATGGCCTCGCCCTTCTGCGCCAAGTCTCCTGCTCGATCGCACATTGCACGTCCACTGCAGGGAACGCCCCGCCGCACCCCCATGACGACCTCAGCATCTCGCATCTTTGCCGATGCTTCGAATCGTCGCATTTCGTCAATCCCTGTCCCTCCGACGCCGCTAGCCAGCAAAACGCTCTACGGGACCGAGAGGATCGGGGACGAAGAGGACGAGATGAGATTCGGAGACGTCGTCGTCAGTCCGGGAGGTGGTATGTCTTCCCCTTTCATTACGGTCAATCCGTTCGGTAGCGGTAATGGCACGCCGGGCAAGAAGTTTGAGTGGACCGGCTTTGGCCTGTTCGGCGAGGCTTGATTGTTTCCGATATTCTTTTACTTTCTGGTGACTTTTCTTGTACAACATTTCTTCTTTTCTCTTTTATCCATCCGTGTTGTGGGAATCATGAGTGTATTCGGAAAGCGTGACCCTCCTTTGCAGCCTTGCTCGCTCCGCGTGTCTCAGACGTGTCACGCATGTCACGTCGCGTCGCGGCGCAGTCCCCCGACAAATCACGCTCGTGAGTTCGGCAGAGCTTCCTTGCCCTTGCCCTCGCCCTGTTCGACCCAGATAATGAAGCGAGCCGCATCACCGACTCCGACCAACCCAAACGAAAGCAAGCAACCCCTTCTCGACAATCACCCCACCACTTCATCCTCCACCACCGACATGTCTAGCTCGACCGCCTCCGCTTCAACCAAGCGCGTGCTCGCGTCGACGTCGTTCCTCGTGCAGAGGAATTCACCCAAGGCCAAGTTGCCAACGAGGGGATCGGCAGCCGCAGCTGGATATGATTTGTACTCGTGAGTTCCAAGTCCTCACTGTTCCCGCGGGCACTGAGAACATGCTCATTGGGCCTCATCACACCGGGCATACAGAGCCGAGGCCAAAACCGTCCCAGCCCGTGGCAAGGCTTTGATCAACACAGATCTCAGTATCGCCGTCCCCGAGGGAACGTACGGAAGGATTGCACCCCGATCAGGTCTGGGTACGTCCATGCCTGCCCCGCGCTACTTCTGGATTGTGCGCGCACAAGGTTAATGCTGACAAAGCGAATCTTTTTCACGTGGGGTGGAAAACAGCGAGCAAGTTCATGATCGATACTGGAGCCGGTGTGATCGATGGTGACTACCGAGGAACGGTCCATGTCCTTTTGTTCAACTTGTGCGACAAGGATTACCAAGGTCCGTTCACTTCTCCGGACGTGCGAAAACTCTCCGCTCGAAGTCCTGGACGTTGACACTGATGCCGTCGACATTTCCTCGACGGGCTCTGATTCGGCAACTTACAGTCGTCGAGGGAGATCGCGTCGCACAATTGATCTTGGAACAAATCGTCACGCCCGAAGTGACCGAAGTCGAGGTAAGCTCTCAACATCCTTTCGATCCCAGGCCTATGGCGCCGAGATTGTAGGCTGACAGCATCGATTCCATGATCTCGGCAGTCCCTTTCCGAAACTGTTCGAGGAGCAGGTGGCTTCGGTTCGACCGGAGGTTTCACCGACATCGCACCCGAGGAGAACGGCGCATGAAGAAACTGTATTATCAATATATCTCGAGATCTCGTTCCTTGCGATTGCAAGCGCAGTCTTGGGTCTTGGTAATGCAGAACGCATCATTGCGATTGCGCCTTACAAAGTCGAGAAGCCATGCCCCACCATGAAAGAACGAACGAACAAGAGCACAAGAAGCATCTACTGGATCGGGTCAAAAGAAGGGGCCAAAAAGAGGGTATATCTGACCAAGCGGCGAAAAAGGAGGTTCTACATGATGCGAAGACGTTGCTAAACGAATGCGAACAGAGAAAAGGACGTATTACAAAAGTGAACGTTCAAGACGCAGCGAGTGAAGGGTCGATGATCTTGATCCAGTCAATCATCTCGCGCATCGATGAAGTCGAAAGGAAATAACTGCGGGCACGTATCAGGCTTGTCAGTGTCAAGACCGAGTGCAGTTTATCCCTGAGCCCTGGACCGACCTGTTTTGATGGGTGAAGATTGCGAACGCAAATTGACGCTGTAGAAAGAGACAAGAAATGGACGACATCAGCCTCTGGTTTGAAGAGCTCATACCCGATTCATCCCCCACCTCGAGCATTTGGCCGATTTCGGGCGATTGCTCGATGCGCACCGAGGAGACGTTGATCACCATCGTCTCGTCGAGCTCGTTGCTGTGTTCATACAGGTACAAGTAAGGGCGGCGAAGCACGAGCCAATATTTTTTCCACTTGTTGCTCGTCGGGTCACGAAGGAGAGCGACCCAGCCGCGCTTGGAAAACATTTCACTGTTTTCACCATCAATTCTGCGTCAGAAGCTTGTCTTTGAGTGGCATGGTACGTCGCCACTTGACTCACGATCGGGGTACAAGAGTCGTGGTCCCGCTCAGTCGGGGAGATCGAGGAGGGGTTACAATCAGACTCGGTGAAGGCATGGGCGGAGGGGCCAAGTCAATGACAGCCGATGGCTTGCTCGATGGTTCTCGTTCGAACGAGATCTAGCACGAGCGGCCCTCATCAGTTTTCACGACTGTCACATAGGGAAGAGCTCCATCTCACTCACCTCACCCACCGCACCGAAGCGCTTTTGCCACAACTCCACGGCTTGGGCCAACCGTTCCTTGCTCGTCCGACCCTCGACAGGGCTTGGCAACGTCAACTCGAACGCGGCCAGCACAGCCTTGGCCGCCTCGACGTCCGCGGCCTTGATCGTCGCTTTCCAGCCTCGCTCATAGTCCCTGATAAGTGACAAACCTCTCGGCCGCCAATTCGCCAGTAACTCTTCGCCGCGAACGTACATTTCTGCCGTGTTGAGCCGCCAGATCTCGGTCGGATTCTTGGTCAAACAAGGCGTCAAGCGAACAGAGAAGACGTTGGTCACGCTCGAAGAAAGGCGTGAGGCTCCCAGGAGATTCATGAGCTTTGAAGGTCCTCTTGCGTCTCGATTTTGAACGGTAACACCAATATCCATTGAGAAAGGGATGGGCTCGGAGCAGTTTGACGCCGAGACTTGGAAGTGCAAGCGAACTAAAACACGGGATCCAGAGGGAGTTGATCGGTTAAGATGAGGCGAATCGTGGACCGAGCTGTCCCACGCTGCGGCAAAATTCAATGTCGCGACGCCGTCCGATGTGAATCCGGCTCTTGGGTTCCCCAGGCCTCGGAGGTCGACGTCCGCAGCAGAAGTCGCGGCATGGACGCGTCCGCGGGCATCGAGCATCCGCACGTCGCCGAGTGAGACTTTAGCTACTCTTTTCCACTGCCACGCCCGGCCTGAATTGTGCGAAAGGTGAATAACAATCCTCCGTTGCAGGCCCTGGCGAAGAAAGAAAGCGCCACTGTCGAGAGGGTTCGAAGAGACGACGACCACGGACTCGTAATTGCCCGATTCGCCCAGTTCGCGGATTTCGATCTTGGCCAGCACGTCGTGGGTCTGTTCGACGATGAGATCGTCTTCGTGTCGACGCGTGACATCGCCATTTTCTGGGTCACCACGAAGCGAAGGAGCATTGGCAATCTTCGAGCTCGTAGAGGAATCGCGCGCCTCGTCCCACCTCTCGATCTTGTCGAGGTGCGCAGGCGTGACTTTGGCAAAGAAAGAAATGGGCGCGTACCCTTCGCTGAGCTCGCGCAATCGTTCAGCTGTGAAAACGACAGAGAAGGTGTGTCGTAGACGGATCTCGCTCGCTAGAGATGAGATCAGGTTAACGGCGTCGCCGGCGACAAACTCATCGTCCTCGCCAGGCGACTTGATGAAAAACGACGATGCAGATAGCTGCAGATGAACGGCAACAAAATCGCTCTTGCTCATACCAATGACCCGATCGACGATCACTTCGAAAGAGAGCTTTGAACCCTCGACAAATGCCGCAATGGAAGGGTGGGTCCCTCTGCCCAGAGGAACACTAGGCGTGTCGGGTGTCTCGATCGAGAGGGGCTTGATGCGAACGCGACATGTACCCATCGGGTCAGCAGTGTAAGGCGAATGGATTTGCACGACATTTGTCGCCGGTAGGTTGCGCGACAAAGGAGCGAGGGAGACTGTGGCTGATCCAACGTAAGAAAATCCGTTTGAGCGCTCGGCTTCGGACTCGTAGAACGGATCTTGCCACGCGAAATGCTGGCTGTACTCGGGGTTGTCAACCCACTTGAACAAATTGCGCATCAGCTGCATTCGATGCTGCAGCTTGGTCAACGTCCAGATTGAGGTCATGCGGTGGCGTCGATCAAGGACCTTGACGCCGATGCAAGGCTTGTGGCATGTCGCCAACGTTGGGTCCGACGAGGCTTCGAATTCGGCGAGGCGCACTATCGCGCCTTCGACCGAGGACGGAATGTCGCGCTCTATGACGACGAACTGGAACGTCGTCCCCTTCTTGAGCTCACGCGAGATCGCGTTCGCTTCCTTGACCAAAACAGCTTGCGAAAACGTATCCTCTGCCATTCGCACGCGCTGACACCTTCGCCACCGCTGAATCGCATTCCTAGCCAGTCGCAGTTCTCGTGGCGTCAAAGGCGTGGAATCGAACTCGTCGTCGTCGCTAGGGACCTCATTAGACGATTTTGTGGACTTGAGTCGCTTGACTTTCTTGTCGTACTTGTTCTTCTGTGCGATCATCTTTGCTTCGAGCGACCTGAGCTTAGCCTCCATCTGAGCCTTTTCGGCCGTTACTACTTCGACCTTGACGTTGGCATCGGCCATTGTCTGCAACTTGGTCTCGTACTCGTCTTTAAAGGCCTGGACGCGATCGCCGAGGTCGGGCGATCGACTGAGCGTCAACGTCGATTCGTCGAGATCGCCATAACTTGTCGGACCAGTACTCCAAGTCCCACCTGAATAAGGTCGGCCTGACCTCCCCTCCCCTGGCTCATCTTCATCGTCGTCGCCTTCATGGACCGAATCGAGGAGGCTCATCCTACTGTCGGGTCGGTCCCCGCTCGTAACGCTCGAAGCGGTCCTCGAGTGTCGAACTTTCAGTATGTCCGCGTAGAGTCGGTTCAGTTCTTCATCCTTGAGTTTGTCCAAGTTGACGTTCTGGCCATTGAGTCGAGCGACAACGGCTTCTCGACGGGCATACGACCAATCCGCTTCGGCCGTCGACATAGGTGATTCCGGTCGGGTCCCCGCGGGTGACCCTTTCGATGCCGCGTTGTCAAAATCGTTACTCAGCGGAGAGCGCAGTTGGTGTACGGCATCACGCGCTTTTCGGACCTCCTCGGGATGGTTGAAGCGAAAGACGTGGAAATCGCCCAAGATGATGCGGAAACCTGATCGGAGTTCTCTCGGTTGATCGACCGAAATGCGCCGACCATTGACCATCGTCAAGCTCCCTGGAAGAGTGTGCAGTACGACCTTGCCATCGGGCGAGCTTTCAAAGTAGCAGTGCTCGGCCAAGATGTTAGAACCGCTCAGTCGGATGTCGGCCGCAACTTCGGATCCAAGGTTTCCAACCGTCGTCTTGCCCAGTTTGATCTGATAGATCAAGCACTCGCTCATCAACGGGTCCTCGTTGAGGTTGACGAGATGCGGCATCTTTTTGGGCGTGTGCACCCCGACCTGGTTCTTCTCGATCGTGATACCCAACGCCTCCAACGCCTGTTCGCGCTCCTTTTGCACCTCTTGCGTCCGTACCAGCTTTTCCTCCCATGTCTCGGTCACGGATGCCATCAGCCTTTCGCTCTGCTCCAGCTGGTCCTGCAGTTCGGCTTTTGTGATCGTCTTGATCTCTCCAGCTTGCGTCCGATACGACACGATCTGTTGCTCGGCCGGGATGTCCGGATCGTAGGTCGCTTCATTCGACGCCCCAGTCATGCGCGTTCGAAGCGTCGCGAGCTCCTCCTTGAGTTCACGAATGAGCTTGGCGTTCGGGTCCTCGTTGACAACGGCCTTGTTCTTGATCTTCTTGGCCTGGTCGGCATACCGAAGAGTTGACAAGGTCTCTTCGTAATCGGCTGGTGAGATCGCAGCCACCACTGTTTAATGACGGAAGTGTCAGCTTTTGTGCAGCTGAACAGTTAAGCGCCGCTTCGATTGCTCACTGGCCGTCTTCGAGTTGCCGCCCAACGAATCCTTCAACAGCCACGTCAAGACCGAATCGCGATACGGCACCTTCTCGCCCGCATGTTTCCCACCCCCGCTCGCCGCAGCCAGCGCCGCAATGACCCGGCCAAGCGTGGTCAAACTTTTGTTGATCAATGCGCCTTCTTTCAACCTCGTCCCCGTCGCACCCGTCGAATTTGCCCTCTCAGATCCTGCGAGATCAACCAGTGAGATGCGCGAAACTTTCTCCCCTGCCATCCCCGTCTCGACGTCGAGGCGTCGTTGGGTCAACAGAAGGGTAAAGACAGCGTGGGATCGCGAGGACGTTTCGTTCATATTTGTTGCTGCGACCGTTCGGGCCTGTTCGTATCCATGTCAGAGAGCGAATTTGCCAGTGCGGCTGCATCGGCGTCATCTAATGTCGCCTCACTCACTTTGGTACCCTCATCCATCAAGGCCTCAATATCCGGGAACGATTGAACAGCCAGCTTGGACAGTCCTTCTACATAGGGACCCAAGCTTGGGTGTTCTCGTACCTTGAGATTTCCTTTGTTGCTCGGGTTAAGCAGGTCGCGGACCTTTTCCTGGTAAATTTCAGTATACGAGACCTGTACAGAGAAAAGAGAAGGATTTGCGTTAGTTTCAAACGGAGACGGACAAGAGGTCACAAGGTTTGGTAGAGCGCACTTCGACAGTGAACGAAAGTTTATCTGTTGACAGGGAGGTGATGCGTTCAAACAGGGCCTCGCAAATGAGTGGGATGATGCCCCGGTCGGATCCGTAACCCATCATCGAGTACGATTTTCCTGGATGTGCGCCGTAGAACCGGCTTCAGTTATATTTGGAATGTGAAGCCTGGCCTACATTCGAACTTGAACTCACCACTTCCGGTCTGACCGTCTGCAAGTGTGTATGAAGTGGGTCAGTCCTCTGATGCAGCTTTTTTCCTCCATGTTCGCCAGGTTTGCAACTCACAGGCAAAGATGCACGTATTGAACCCCTGAAACGAGTGATCAAGCAGATCTCTTCCCAAGTCTTCGTACAGGGTTTGTTGTGACGCATATCCGGGTTCGTCTTTGGGCCCTGCCGACCTGTGGTCGTGGATCCACGTGCCCGAGAGGGACGAGTGAGCTTGCCCCCCGAACTTGCACAGGGTTCGTATGCGACGATGCAGAGGAGATTTCCTCACCAATACGATTTGTCAAATGCAAACGACTTGGTCTCCTTGTCTGCGCTGCGGCTCGTACCACTCGTCGCCTAGCAGAGAAGACAATCCCAAGGAACGAGTCGTTGCGGCAATCAGCCTCGGGACGAGCCACGTGAGCCGGTACCTAGCCTCGATGAACGACCTACTTCGGGTGGGTCCAGATAGGTGTTGTTGCCTTCCATTCGTACCAAAGGTTTCGCACCCCTCGCGAGTTCTGTCGAAAGGATCATGATGATCCGATGATCAGCCGACTGATCGATGCCAAGCTCGAAGAGGAGACACGGTGCTGCCTTCGGTCGTCCCGAGAGGCTCTCCTTATAAGCTTGAGGGGATGGGCGAACTGACCTCTCGAGTTGAGCGGTCGACATCGGACCTAGAAGAGGAATATAGATTGGTGAAAAGAATTGGTCAACGAGGTGAGACGATGGTGCTTCGTCATGGAGTGTGCGACTACCGCTCGATCGAAGCTGGGACGATGTTGGCTCAACCCGTGCACGATCTCAGATCGCGTCACACAAGCTGGTGTAGAACAAGGCGTAATCGGAGTTGACCAAAGGGGTGCTGGATATACTCACGACGACTTTAATATTTCCACCTCCACCTCCACTGCCATTCGCTGTTAGAGTGGCCATGCTGTGCGACCACCCCACCTGCTCCGGTGCGACCACGACGACGAGGACGAGGACGAGAAGAAGGCCGGTGCGCGTTCAGCCGACGCCTGCCACGCCTTCCCAAGACACACGACCCCGATCGAGCCAAGAGGGTGGTGGATGCGGTGCTTGTGAGCAATTCAAGCCAAACTGAGATGGTGTACCGAAAGATCGAAGAAGAGGCGCGACGAGAGGTGGGTCGTACGAAGGAGCCCCACGTCCGGGTAGCACCACTCGAGACCACTCAGCAGCTCTCGGCAGCACCGGCTTGACACTGGCTTGACGCCGAAGTGCGGCACTTTCCAGCAGTGGCAGCCTCACTGATCGACGCCTTGGCAAGTCATCGAGGGAAACGCCATCTTTTCGGCGATTTGTCCGGCAACCCATCCTACTATTCCCGTGATTTATTTTAAAAAAAAGCTCCGAAGAGGTTCGACTGTGTTTTGCGACCCATGAGAGTAACGTGGCGAGCTTGGACTGGGCGAGTGTTTCCACGAATTCACCAGTGCAATGCACCCACCGTTGGATGATATTGCAGAGGATGGAATTGTCCAAGTGGTATTCTAAAATACCTCTACTGCCTGGGTGCCTGCACAGACAATACTGAGAAAACAAGGTGTGGACCGGCCTAGGACGAGTCCCATTGGTCGAGGCCCAAGCGCCTAATAAAAGGGCGACTTGGTAAATTGCGAACGCGTACGCTCGCGTACGACAGCCTCACCACGAGTCGCGTGTCCCCTTTTCGGCCCATCCTCTCTCTCCTCTGCTCTTGTCCTTCCTGCGTGTTGCGCTCAAACCCGACTCAAAGTGACAGACCAGTAATCTGTACTTCAACCGAGTAAGTCGGACCATTGACCAAGGTTGACCCAACGCGACAACTGACCCACTCGTTTCCGCTTCCTCTCCCTCCCTCTCCCCTCGCCGCCCGGGTGCCTTTGTCGATCCTCCCCACGCGCGTCTGCGACTGTGCGGCCCCCACTTTGGGCCTTCACAGTTTCACCCCGAACACCGACTCCGCCCCTGCGCGCTGATAGCCGCAGTACGCTCATTTCACACCACCCACGCACACGCCCAAGTCACATCATAGAAGCACAAGCACAAGCTCAGTCACAGGACATGTCTTCATCCACCCAGACAACGCACATGCACATGCGAGGCTCATCGCAGTCCAACTCGTCCTCGTCGTTCCAGGCACCACCAACACCCTCTTCGTCGTCACGGCATTCACACTCGCACTCGCGATCGGGCTCCACCTCGCTGACGCCGTCGATGCTCGCCTCGCTGCAATCCTCCACACCCTCCCTGACAAACCAACCCAACACGACGCGCATACTCAAGCTCAGCAACTTTGATCCGTCGCTCAAGACGAGGGACATCCACCATCTCTTCGCTGATTGGGAGGACGAAAGGGGTGGGTTCAAGATCAAGTGGGCCGATGACGTGTCATGCTGGATCGTCTTCACAGATCCCGTCACAGGTGAGTCGAGCTTCAAGCGAATGTCCCCCCCCCCCCCCCCCTTTCCATCTTGCTTGACGACGAAGGGGAACGGTCCACACACCGCTGCCGATGATCAGGCGCACGTCCCTCCTCTCCCTCGACCAGTCTCCTGTCCAGTCACCGCTTTCATATCTTCCATCGAAGCTGCATCGAGTGGTAAACATGAGCTGACATCTTTGTGTTGCACAGCCAAACGAGCCTACCTCACCCTCCTAGGCAACCCGCCGGCTGCCCTTCAACCTACCAAAGAGCACAGCCCTTCGCTGACGCCTTACTCGGGTCCAGAAGCCAACTCGATTCTTGCGGCCGTCGCCAACCGACCTCGATCAAGAAGTAACGCCGGATCCGCGAACGGCGGCCATTCGAGGAAAGGGTCCTCGATGGGCAGCGGGAGTGGATTCGGAGTGGGGGCAGGCGGACCACCAGTGCCCCCACTTCCTACCAACATCGGGAGTGGTACCGGGTTCGGATCCAGGGGTAGGAGCCCTTCCTTCTCTCGCTCGGATGGGCAATCATTACCGCCCTCCTCGACGAGTCCCATGCCCGCCGGTGGGATGATGGGTTCGCCCTCGAGGTGGGGGAACGGTGACTCGAGTGGTGGAAGGACAACTCCTTCGGGGGCTGGAAGGAACCCTGCCAATTCTGATGGAACGGATGTTTACGACCCGTCTATGCACAGTCCCAACCGTGGGGGAAGAAGCAGTCCAGAAGTTGTGAGGAGGGCAATGGAAGCCAGCGGAGGGTCTTCGTCTCCGAGGCACAAGAAGTCAGGTCAGTACTTCTCCCCCTTCTTCCTCTCACCGGAAGCATGGCCCCTTGTTAGGAAACTGATGACCTCACTGTTGTTTCTCTCCTTGTGTCAGGTGTCGAAGTCATAGCAAACGCGGTTGAAGGTTTGACAATCGACGAGGAAGGGGGGTCGGGTCGAGCTGCCTGACCAGGCATTCTAGAAATGTGCTTTGTCCCATCTCCTTGCCCCTCTTGCGAGCACTGTACATTCTACAAAGGTCCTTCCTTCGTTCTTTTTTTTTCCTGCACGTATTGTAGTCTACACGTTCGTTTATTTTCTTTGTTCGGCTCTCCGCTCGTCAATCTTCCACCTTTCTTTCCCCCCTTTTTTTAATTCATGAAATAAGGTTTTGGGCGACTCAGAAGCTCGCATAATTTTCGATTGTTCTAAAGAAATGTGCCCAAGCATCTGAGTGCTGCAGTTGTTGCAAAGCTCTTCAAAGCGCTTGGGCCTCTGAGGTAGGCACAGGCCTGGCCGTGAAAAAGGGGCTCGTGGCAATGACGGCATGCGAGGTGGACAAAGGTGATCGACGTCGCTCGACTGAACCTGCCCTATGTGTTCCCAGAGCTGGAAGGATAATGGTCATCGTGCCCACCTGCCTTTATTTCACCCAGGATCCATGTCAAACGTTGAAACAGTAACTGGAACAAAGTCGAGGGGGGACCCAAAACAACGAAAAGGATTCGGTTCTTGCAGTCAGGGTTTGCTTCAAGCCGCCGGAGGCAACTTGGGTGTCGGAAAAAAAAAGGACATCTATTGGCAGAGCGAATGTGGAGCAGGGGAGGCCCCAAGAGGTCGATTTAAAAACTGAAAGAGTAGATCCTAGTACATATCCGGACGAGGGACTCGGGGGCGAACACCCTGTGATCTGTGCATAAACCAGCCGGTCGACCAAGACCTCATGCTCATTTCTCGTCGGTTCCCTGACGGTCGCCGACTCGACGTTTACTTACTGTGGCTGCCAGCTCCTGCTTGGCCTCGCTCTCAGTGTTTGGCGTTGCATGAATGGAGATCACGTGATTGATTCACGTCATGGTCTACACATCAGGGTAGACCTCCTCAGCAAGGTTGAACTTCAGAAATAGGCGTTTCTCAGCACGTCACTGCAATGGCTTGCCACGGCCGAGCCGCGGACCGGTGTTTGGTGACGGCATGGCGGTGAGCTCTAATAATTGGCTTGCAAGCGGCCGGCGGAGGCGGAACCCTCTGCAGCGTTGCAACGATCGACGCATGCTCGGGCAGTGCTCAGGCGCGGCGCGGCGCGAGCGTGGTTCGACCTGCCAGCTGGTACGACCTCTTCTTCATCACCATCCTTACCCTCATCGCGAGCTGACGACGTGTGTCGGTCACCACACCCCCAAAGCTTGATTGCGTCTAAGAATCTTGCAAGATCTGTTTTTTTTTTTGACTCTGCAGAGACGACGCACGCCAGGGGTTCCCACTGCCGTCTGTTGGGTTTCAGTGCTCGCCACTACTGCACCCGACTACTTCACACTCATTCGCCTCACCGCCAACCACAAGCCGAGCATCAACTACTTCTGCACCCGCCTTGTAAGCTATCGCCAAAGCAACGATGACGCGGATATGCTCGCCATTGTCGCAGCTCGTGACAACGACGTTGGTCGTACTGGCGCTGTCGTTTGGTCGCACCACCTCGGCCGCGCCGATCGAGTTGGCCGGCGAGTCCTTGACCGCCGAGACGTGGAAGACGGTCAACAACGGCACCTGGTGAGAGGTAGTGTTGTGACGGCAAAGTGAATATGGGCCATCTGAACTGACTGCGACGATGGCGTTGGACCTCCCTCTGTTCGTCGTCATCGCACAGGCTGGTCGAGCACTACTCGTACGTCACGCCCTGTTGAGAGATCATTTGCAACACGGGCACGACATCTGACTGTGCTGTACTCCCCATCACAGACCATATTGCCCCCACTGTCGGACGTTTGCTCACAAGTGGAAGGAACGCAAGTCGTGCCTCGCCCTCTCACCCTCTCACCCATGCCCCCATCTTCTCCTGTCCATCCGACGAGGCATTAGCTAACTGTCCCACCCTTCTGCCCTTTCCAACCACCTCAACGCTCCACCCACAGTTGTCCAACTCAAGCGTGTACCGACGGCTTCGCAAAACTTCTACTTTGCCCAAGTCGACTGCGCCGCGAACGGCGACCTCTGCAACCTCAACAACGTCAAATACTACCCCTCCATATTCCTCTACCGCCGTGGCGTCTTCGTCGAGGAGTATTCGGGGAAGCGAGCGGTTTTTGACCTCGATCAGTACATCGACAAGCAAATGTTGAAGAACAGACAGGCGATCCAAGACAAGAAGGCCGCAGAGCCCAAGGTGGAAAAGGGGGCTCAACAAGCTGCGCAAGACGTGCAAGAGGGAGGAGAGGAAGACGACGAGGAGGAGACCCAAGCAGAAGTGCTGGACAAAGTACCTCAGGACAAGGTGAAGACGGACAAGCTAGCGGTGATCAAGCAAAAGTCAGGGGAGAAGGAGGGGACACCGAGGTTTAAGGGCCCGACGCAGGCAAAGGGCGTCAAGAGCAATGTCAAACCCAAAGGACCGACACGGGAGGCCAAGCTGCATCTGAATGACGAGGATGCCAAAGAGGAGAAGGCCTCGCCATCGGCTTTGGAGGTCATCTTGGAAGGCGCCAACAAGGCTGCGCCCGTGGTCGGTTCCCCGCCGCTTTTGAAGGCGGGTGAGAAGGGGAAGGAGCTGCTGGACGCAGCCGTCGGTTCGAAATCAGGCAAGACCGACGACAGTCGAGAGTCCAAAGACGGTGTGGCTCGACTGAGGAAAGGCTCCGTCGATGTCGACGCGCCGCCATCGTTCGTCGCCCAACCGCACCAGCAAATCGATGAGAAGCGCAACAACCACCCGCTGCCCGATGGCCAAGTCCACATTCTCGAACCGACGCAGATCGACGCTGTCAAGTCCGATGATGCACCTCCCTTCTTTGTCAAGTTTTATGCCCCTTGGTGCGGGCATTGCAAGGCGCTAAAACCGCGCTGGGTCGACGTGGCCGAGCAGCTCAAGGGCAAAGTCGACGTGTACGAGATGGACTGCGATCAGAAATCGACCAAGAAGGTCTGCGCGGCCGAAAAGATTCAAGCATACCCTACTTTGATGCTCTATCATCAGGGGCAAAGGGTCGAGTACAACGGGCCGCGTGACGTCGAGTCGATGCATCGCTTTGTCACCCGCGTCGTCGACTCCACCAAGATCAAGCCTTTGGCCAACGAGTATGAACTCAAACGTGTCGTCGCTGTCGAACCCGTCGTCGTATTGTTCTTGTATTCCCCTTCGCTCTCCAAGGACGACCTCAGGATTGCCACGACCGCAGCTAGGAGTCTGCAGGGCGACCCTTCCTTCTACACCTCAACGTCGCCGGACCTTTTCTCCCTGTTCTCGGTCGATCAAGAAGCTGTATTTCTCGTATTCAAGGGCCAGTCCCTTCAACCGAGCTCGAGGCATGTCTTCCCCTCTGCGTCCACTTCGGCGCTGACGACGCCCGAAGCACGGATCGAAAACATCTCGAACTGGATGCGGTGGGCCAAGTTGCCCTCCCTCGTTGAATTGAACTCGGCGACGATCAATGATGTTCTGCCGGCGACGGGTGACGACGTCCCTCTCGTCGTCTTGGGCCTCTTTTCGAAATCCCAAATGAAAAAGGATTACGAGGACCAGAAGATCGCATTCGAAGGCTTGGCCAACGGGTGGGCGGAGCGAAGTAGGAAAGGGGACAAGTCGGCGAGGGAGGTGGTCTGGGCTTGGGTCGATGCGGATCGATGGATGGCGTGGTTGAAGTCGATGTATTCGGTTAATTGGGGAAAACGACCGGGAATTGTCGTGTCGGATCCGAAAGTAAGTTGTCCACCTCTTCAGAGGTTTGAGCCTGTGGTCATTGATGAGTTTCTTGTACCTTCTTTTTTTTCAACAGGAATTGGTCTATTGGAACCGCGATCTCTCGTTCGAGCCCATCACAGCGGAGAGCGTGTACGAGACGGTCGAACAAGGGATTTTAACGAATCGACTGAGACCCTTGAGCTCGAGATCATTCTTTGATCGACTAGCGCATGTGAGTAACGTCTGTCAAACCTGGATACATCGTCCTCAGCGACTGATTGATTTTGCCCGTCTCGGTCGATCAGCGCTTCATGCTTC
This sequence comes from Microbotryum intermedium, assembly GCA_022702645.1. NCBI lineage: Eukaryota > Fungi > Basidiomycota > Microbotryomycetes > Microbotryales > Microbotryaceae > Microbotryum > Microbotryum intermedium. The sequence goes on along the minus strand of JAHWDX010000005.1, from coordinate 201,451 downwards.
TCACCGACTCATCCTTCAAGTCGTACTTCTCTTCTCATCCTTTTGCCCTCGTCTTCTTCGTCATTTCATCTTGGATGGTCGGTTGGTGGATTGTGAGACAATGCTTGGGAAGGAGAAGGGGTGTTTCCATGATGGGTGGTGGTAGCGGGCCGTCAGGTGCGAGCGGCAAGGGCGGAACGGCCAAGTACGAGTGAATGCAAAACGATTTCCGTTTTTTTTTTTGGATCGTCCTTGTATATCATATACTGTGTGCAATGATGACGCCTGTCTTTCAAATCGGGGTATAGTTCCGAAAAGGAAAAGTCTGGCGGTGAAAAATACAAGTAAAACACTGTCGGCGAGGGGAAGGAGATCACCAAGGGCCTACGCCAGAGGAGATAAGATGCTCTATCACCACTTTGTCGAAGGCCTGGTGCATGTGGTTGGTGGTTGGAAGCGTTCTCTTGACTCGATTCATCGATGACCCTTCGGCCCTGTTCAAAGTGCACGCCAGTGAAACCGCAAGGACGATGAGCATTCGACCTCCCTCACGTCTCGAACATAGGGGCCAGTATTGAAGGCGTTCTGATCTCGCTTTACCTGCTTCTGACGGAGATGCTGCCTGGAACCTGCAGATTATCATCATTTCAGTTATTCCGCTTTCTCTTTGTTTTTTTGCGCCCCCATGGCTCCATCTTCACCTTTTAGCCCCTCTGTTGACCCAATACACGTTCGAGTTTCATCTGCTTCTCCTTCTTTCCTTTCCTTTGTTCATCTTGACTTTTTCTCGCCGTTTCAAACGTGACCACCCAAGTTTCACCATTTTCAAACTCCGGAACTTAGGACAGCAACGAAAAGAGCCTCGTGAACCCGTGACCACCAGCATGCATCTCTCGGGCCCATCGTTGCTCAGAACAACTTGCTCAACACACCTTCCAAATCGCGCTTCGTACCCTTCCCAGCTTGACCGACCCCAATCTCGCTCTTGACCTTGTCCGCGACGTCGACGACCTGTCGTTGTCGATACGACTTCTTGCGTCCCTCTTTTTCCTTCTCCTTCACCCCACCCGCACCCTCACCCGCATCCGCACCCGCATCTCCCTTGCTCTTCTTCCCCCCCACCTTCTCGTCCAACGTGCCTTGCGCTTGTCGTTTCTGCTTGATCTTTTGCCCGACGCGAGCTTTTTCGACCGCGCTGAGGTAGGCTTCTTGTTCGGTCTTGGAGTGTTGGAGGTGGAAGCGCAGCAGTGAAGTTTGTGTCGCTCGTTCGAGGGCTAGAGATGGGAGAGAAAGACAAAAGGGGGAGGTTAAGGTTTGAACAAGGATGATGTTGGAGTGGGATGGGGACCCCTGTGACACGTACCGACTTGTTCGGACAACATGTCCCACCTGAACTTGGGGAGGTACTTCATCGTCCACACGTCGTCGCGCCACGGCGACCCCTTCTTACCTCCTACGAGGTTCGTAAGGGAAGAGCATCTTTGATCAGAACAAAAAGTATGGATAACCCCCCAGTACAAATGGACCTGACAAAATTGCAACGCACCTATCGTATTGGCATTCAACATCTCGGCGACGGATCGCGCGACTCGCTTGTCTTGGAATTCGACCCAACCTTCCTTGAAACGATGCGATTGATGTTTGTCGTGTCCGTTCCCATGCTTGGGGTGGCCGCGTTTCTTATTTGACGATGAAGCTTGGGCTTGTTGAGAATCTAGGGGGCGAATCGAGGGGGGTTTTCGAATGAGGGGGAGCACGTCAAAATTTTTCGACCAAGCCACCGAGTTCTCCTTCTCTCAATAGAGTGATCTGTGCTGCGATCAAAACGCACCGATCTTGACCAAGTAGATCCTACCGACGTCACCGTAGTTGCTCAAGACGTGCTTGACTTTGCTAGGGCCCATACCGGGCGGGATACGGGAGAGGTAGATGAGCCCTGGGGTGGGGCCGTTCGAGTTGGAGGCGGATTTGGGGAGGAGGTGGGAGGGGAGAGGCGTTTGTTGCGGGAAGCTGTGGGGAGAGGGAGAACGATGGGGGCTCTCGTGGGCATCGTCATCGTCGACGGGGAACAGGGAGGCGAAACGAGGATCGACGGGAGCGGAGGTGGAGGTGGAGGTGGATGCGATGGGCTGCGGCCAAGGTTCCACTACAGTGGGTTTACCAGCGGTCTTGCTATGCTTCTTGGTTGCGGACATGGTCATGACCCACTGTGGGTAAGAGGTGCGGTAGGAACCCCCCCAAGGTCGAGCCGCAGCTCAACTCGCTGGGTTGCGAAGCGCGGAGGACAGCCGTCGCCACTAACGCTCCCCTTCCTTCTCCTCCACCCCTCCCAGCCCTTGCAGCATGGGAGTCCCCGCCCTCTTCCGATGGCTGTCCAAGAAATACCCCAAGATCGTACTGCCCGTATGTCGCCGTCAAAGAGGACGCAACAACACCCAGCTCACCTGAGTAGCTGACCCGACCTTTCCCTGATGACGGCGCGGCGTAGGTGATCGAGGACACGCCTGTGAGCGTACCGGGTCCGAACGGCGAGATGGAGCAGTTGGTCAGTTGGGACGTGGATCACACTGGTGCGCCACCTCAACACAGTCGATGAACTGACCCCACTCATCCTCTCGCCCAGCCGATCGACACCTCGGGTGCGAATCCCAACGGGGAAGAGTTCGACAACCTCTACCTCGACATGAACGGCATCGTGCACCCGTGTACGCACCCCGAGGGCAAGGTTAGTCAGTCACACCCCACCGGGGTCTCTGCGACGACGACGAGTACCAACTGACCGCGCCATCTCCCTCACAGCCCGCGCCTAAAACGGAGGAAGACATGATGCACGAGGTGTTCCTCTACACCGAACGCGTCGTCGCCATGGTCCGTCCACGCAAGCTGCTCATGATGGCCATCGACGGCGTCGCCCCTCGCGCCAAGATGAACCAGCAACGCTCACGACGCTTCCGATCCGCCGCCGAGGCCAAGGTCAAGGAAGAGGAGAGGATCAAGGCGATCGAGGAGTGGGACGCGATGGGCAAGCCGGTCAGTGATGAGATGAGGGGCGAGAAGGGGTGGGATTCGAATGCGATCACCCCCGGCACACCCTTCATGGACCTCTTGGCCAAGAGTTTGAGGTATTGGGTCGCCAAGAAGCTCAACGAGGATCCAGCATGGGCAGGGGTGAGCTCACATAGCCCAGGTCCAACAGCTCACCCCGTGATGAAAACTGAAACCCCCCCACGATGAGCAGCTCCAAGTCATCATCTCGGACGCCTCGGTTCCTGGAGAAGGCGAGCACAAGATCATGGACTTTATTCGACGTCAACGCAGCCACGCGTCGCACGACCCCAACACCCAACACGTCATCTACGGCCTCGACGCCGATCTCATCATGCTCTCCCTCGCGACGCACGAGCCCCACTTTCGTGTCCTACGAGAAGACGTCTTTGCTCAAGACTCGTCCAAGAAGCCTCGGGGGTGTCACACGTGTGGACAACCGGGCCACCACTCGTCGCAATGTACGGGTAAACCCAAAGAAGCGCCCTTGGAACGTAAACCGGACCAACTCGTCAAACCTTCACCCTTGAAACCGTTCATCTTCCTCGATGTCTCGATCTTGCGTGAATACCTCGCCGTCGAACTGTCCGCCCCCGTCCATTCGTTCCCCTTTGATTTGGAACGCGCGATCGACGATTGGGTCTTTTTGATCTTTTTCGTCGGCAACGATTTCCTTCCCCATTTGCCCTCGTTGGAGATTAGGGAAGGTGCGATCGACACCCTCATGACGATTTGGAAGAACTCGCTCGAATCGATGGGGGGTTACTTGGCCGAACACGGGAAAGTCAACCTCGCAAGGGCCCAAGTCATTCTCGAACAACTCGCGTCGAGGGAAGATGAGATCTTCCGAAAACGTCGCGAGGCGGAGGAGAGACAAGATCGGAATGAGAAGAGGAGGAAATTGGAGAACGATCAGAGGAACCACGGCAGGGGGGGACAGGCGAGTGGTCAAGCCGGGGTCAATTGGCAATTGCAACAGGAACAGGACAAGATCAAGGGGATGAGTCAAGCGGCCATGTCGAATGGGCTGTCGGATTACGCACAACACAAGGCGTTGCAGAGTGGGGGGGAGAACAAGGGTTTACCGCCCAAACCGACATGGGTCGATCCGGCGTCACTTGCGGCTGCTCCGACGAGTCACGTCGCTTCCATGGTGGGGAGCAATGCTAGCATCGTCGCGAATCGAAAAGCGATTCGAATGGCCAATCTTTCGGCCAAGGAGATGATCAAGGCCGAGATGGAGGCGTCGAATGGTGCTGCTGCTACTTCGGAGGGGAACCCGAAAGCTAGGAGCGTTTCACCGACGGCTTCAAAGAAGAATTCGAATGCGGCGGAGATGTTGAGGAAACAGATGATGGGTGGGGAGCAGGAGGAACAGGAGCAGGAGCAGGCGGTAGAAGCAGATGCGGTCGAGGTTGAGCAAATCGTCGAGGAAAATGTCGAGGTTGCCCCGATCGAAGCCGAGCCTGAAGCCGAGGGAGCGAAGAAGGACGACGACCCAAAATCCGACGACGAAGTCTCCGCCATTGATGTCGACGCGTCCGAGTCATCACCACGTGGCACGAAACGCAAGGTCGAGGACGTCGAGCCCGAGTCGGCCGAAGTGACCGAACTCGAAGAAGATGAGGAAGAGGACGACGACGAAAGCTCCGAAGACACCTCGATCGTCGTGCCCGGTGGTGTACACAAGGTCAAAGTCGCCCCCTTGAAGCACATGGGCAACAACGTCGTCGAACAAGACGACACAGTCAAGCTCTGGGAACCTGGATACAAGGAACGTTATTACCGCCAAAAGTTTGGCGTGGAACTCTCGGACCTCGAATTCAGAAAATCGATCGTCAAGTCCTACGTCGAGGGGCTGTGTTGGGTCTTGGAGTACTATTACCAAGGCACGCCGTCGTGGCAATGGTACTACCCGCATCACTTTTCGCCGTTTGCGAGCGACTTTGTCGATATGAAGGACCTCGACATCGACTTTACGTTGGGAAATCCTTTCAGACCCTATGAACAATTGATGGGCGTGTTCCCCGCCGCCAGGTGAGTTGTATTCACTTTAGCTATGATCCTTCCTTTGCCTAGACGCTGATGCATCCCTCTTCTCTTCCCACAGTCGTTTCCATCTCCCCGAGCCCTTCCAACCTTTGATGATCGAATCCGACTCACCCATCATAGACTTCTACCCCGAAGAATTCGAAGTCGACATGAATGGCAAAAAGATGTTCTGGCAAGGTGTCGCCTTGCTCCCCTTCATCGATCCCGAACGTCTCTTGACGGCCATGGGGACCAAATATCCTTTATTGAGCGATTTCGAAAACCACCGGAATCAGTTGGGCCATGATTCGCTCTTCGTCATGCAGGAACATCCCTTGTACGACTACCTCGAAGGTTTGTACACCAAACGAAGGATCCAAGAACCCGTCGCATTGGATACGAAACGTTCCAAAGGCATTGCCGGATTCGCCCTTCCCGAATCGACCTGTATCCCAGGAGCCATTTACGATTCGCCTTTACCTTCCCTTCCGGACATCCAAGGTGATCGATCCATATCGGCCGAATACAAGTTCCCGGAACAAAAGACGCCGCATAGGAGTATCCTTTTACCGGGGGTCAAGGTTGGGAGACAGGTGTTGAACCAACATGATCGGGATGGGGTGAGGAGAGGGGGTGGAGAGCAGAGGTATGAGGGGAACAATGGGTTCCATGCGCAGAGACGGAATGAGCAGACGGGGCCAGGGTTCCATAAGAGGGATCAGGGATCGAGAGGACAGGGATACCAACAAGGAGGGTATCAGCAAGGTGGTGGTGGTGGTGGTGGTGGTGGTGGTGGTAGTGGTGGGTACCAGCAGCAACAGCGACCAGGTGGCTATCAGGGTCAACCCCAGCAGGGTGAGGCGCATCATGTACAGCGTCCTTTGTCAGACGTGGGGACTCATCCTTTGTTTCAACCTTTCTCATCATCATCATCCAGCAGGTTATGGCGGTTACAGCGGTGCGCAAGGCTACTACGCCCCGCCACCCCCTGCAGTAGGTTACGGTGGATACCAACCCCCTGTTCCTCAAGCCGGCTACGGAGGCTATCAACCCCCAGCAGGTGCAGCCATCTACGGTGGTCGAGGAGGTGGTGTCCCCGCCCCCGGGGGCTACTACCCCCCACCCCCTATCGCTCGTCCCCAAACGACCTACTCGGCTCTCCCAGCCGGCATGGGCAGCGCATACGGTGGCGCAAGACCCGTTCCCAACGCGGGATATCAAGGCTATCAACCGCCTGTTCATGGTCGAGGACCACCGGGTGCTCCTCCTGTTGCGGGAGCTTATGGTGGATATGGTGTAGGTGGGAACGCCGGTGCAACTCCTGGGGCAGCGAGTGGGTGGAGACCGGGTCAACCCCCTAGGAGATAACAGATTTATCCGCGTTTGAGCTTTATGTGATTCGCTTCGTGTTGCAGAGAATGTTCTCGGTGTATACTGGACGGGGTTTTTTTTTACCACCAACTCATGTATATTGCGCAAAACAGGGGCGAGAGAAAGAGAGAGAGAGCGCGCAGACTACAAGCTGATCCGAAGGAGAAACTAAACAGGTGATCCCAAAGCGAGATTGGTGTCCAAAGGGGTGGGCAAAACTCCGAATTCGGAGATCTGACCAAAAGCAGAATTGATGTCCATGTCAATATCGATATCCGGGATCGACATTGGAGACGATTCCATGGACGAAGGTGACTCGGCAAATGTGGCTTGATCAGCCGATAGGAGTCCACAGGTGGCGGTGTTGGTGTCCTCGACTCCCGTAGGTAGTTGGAACGCATAATCATCGAGGTACGAATCAGTGGACGAGGAGGAGGAAGAGAATGAAGAATCGTATGCGTTCCAGTTCGATTTGTCCGGCGAGTAATCGAATGGCTCCAACGCCTGAATCGAGGGAGGGCCGAACGAGAAATCGACGTCGCCCGTTGGTGGGATGGGGAGACCGTAGTAGCTGTCTGAGGCATCATGGCTCCACTTTGAGTCGAGCGAATTTAGGGAATAGTCCGATGTGTCGAGGTTGTAGCTGAACGTCGAGACATCGCTGTCGTAAGACGCCATCGGCGTGCGATTGAATCTGGCGCCAAAATCGGTTAACGGCTCGACCGAAGACCGCACCGGAATTGGCGGAGTAGGAACGTATCGATAGGATTGTGGCAAATTTGACAAACTTGCGATTATATCGAGTTGCGGATTCGCCGATGAGGAAGGTATTTGGTTTGCGGCTCGTGGAGTGTGTTCTGTGAGAAGTGTTCCGACCGTCCTTTGAGATGGTCCGACCTCATTAGTGAGGCTGGTAGGGCGCCGCGTTCGTCGTTGTCGTTGATTAGCAAACTAAAAATTGGGAGATAAGTGAAATCCAGCTAAGCTCCGGTAGATTCGAGCGGGAGTCCGGAACTGCTCACCCAAGTCACGATTTGCTTTTCCCGTAACCCCGTTCGTTTCGCCAGCGCCAGCCTTTCACCCTTGGTGAGGTGCTCGAATTGATGGAATGCTGTCAATAGTATTTTGTTAACCTCCCCGGTAAATGACCCCGCTGGGTGCAAGAATGTCCCGGTAATCTTAGGGTTGTCCACCTCCGCTGGACGGCTCATTGAGTTGCACGAGTCATGCATCGCCGCCGACTGCTTGCTTGCGCATCGGACTTGCTCCAGCAGCATGTCGCCTAAGACTGCGAGCTGCTGATCCAGTTCGAAATTGAATCTAGTTCGAGTTGCCCCCTCAGCGCTCCGGAATTCGTTCATCTCGTTGGGATTGCTCGCCGAGGCAATGTTTCGCATCGTCGTGTCAAAGGCCCGCGAGCATGTGGACGCAAGCGTCTTGCCATTCGCCAGGTATGCAGATACAAGCCATTGTTGGACGACTTCAGAGCATTTCATCGCCTGAAGTTTCTTCAATAAATCGGTTCCATCGACATGTGGAGGTTGAAGAGGCTCCCATTGTGTCAAAGCTGGGTGGGTTACGCATCCCCGCCCACGTTGCTCCGACTCGTTCGCCTGATACGACTGACGTGAGAGTGTTCCCAACAGGGCCTTGGCCTGTTCGGCTATGTCGTTCCAACCAGACAAAGCCATGATGGCTGGTATCAGGGTCAAATCAATGGGCGTGAAATGATGCTGCGATAGCGTAAACAAGCGACTCCGCCCTGTGCTACGTCCCAGGGCGGCGTCTTGCCAAGTTGGGCGTCGCGCCCTGATCCCTTTCGCCTTTGTCCTCCTCAAAGTGTCCCGCCCAGCCGAGCGGCAAAAGCCGCGTGCGGCTCGACTCTACAACCATCGTTGGCAATTTTGACTGCCCCCATTTGAACTACCGCATATCATGTCCTACATCGAGGATTTGCGCAAGATTGAGCAGGACTTCGTCGCAGCCGTGAAGAGTGGGGATGAACTTGTACTCCGGAGGGCCGAGCGCGCATTGGCCCAGCTCTCCAGCGCTTTAAGCTTCGACACACTCTCTTCATCCGAGGTTTCTGAGATGCGCAGAATCTCAGATAGTATCTTCATCGTTTGCTCTGGGATTAATCGCTTCGCGTCGTCATCCGAGAAAATCGCCATCGACAGCCATAAGCGACTGCGACAGTCGCTCGCTGAATACGGCCTGCGGGCGTTCAAAGACCTCAGCCCACAGATCGGACACGAATCCCTTGAAACCTCCATCTCTTCCGATGAAGAACCCATTCAGCCCTACCGCACCTGGTTCCTCGACAACTTCGCGTGGCCCTACCCCGAATCCTCCGAGCGCCTGCGCCTCCTCGCCCAAATCCCCGCGCACGGCCGGGCCCAACTCTCCAACTGGTTCGTCAACTCGCGCCGTCGATCCGGATGGTCGCTTCTCGCCAAGAAGTATGCCTGCGGCGATCGAGATGCATTTGCCACCTTCCTGCGCAAAATTGATGATGGCAAAGGAACTGAGGAGGAGGTCGAAGACGTTGAGAAGTGCAAAGCCCATTTCATGGACAAGGGGACGATGCTGGTTCGGGATGGCATCGAAGAGGTCTTGACGGCCGCGTCCATGGGAGCTCTGATGGATGGATGTGTACCTTCATCGAAGAGGATTCGCAGTAGTGGTTCCTCTATCAAGACCGAAGAACCCGGGCAAAACGCCCTCTCCAAGAAGCGTCGTCGCGTTGAAGACGTCGAGGACCCGCTGTCCAGCCCTCGCTCGAAGCGGTCGACCTCGGGTTCATGGACCGACTCTTCCGGTGTTCTGTCAAACGATACCGCCGAAACTTCGACAGGCTCAACGTCCGACTTTACCACACCTCGACGCAAAAGTCCGCGAGTGCCTCGAGCCGTCTTCGCCACAGCAGTTCGACCCAATTCAATGTCAATGCCTTTCACTCCTGGTCGACTACCGCATTCGCCTCACATCCGCAGCATTTCCTCGCCACTGTCAAGTCCCACGGCAGGTGCTTTTACAAGATCAAGACCCACATACCGTGCTGTCTCCTCCTCGTTCACCATCGAACAGCCGAACCTCGCTGGCGAACTCGCGCTCCCTCCACCTCCTATCCAAATCACGTCGAACGAACACTTTGCGACCCTAGCGACCGAACCTTGGAACAACCTCACCCCGTGGCTGAACTTTGCGGTGGATTTGGATGCGATTTGACACCATCTGAGTATTCTACCTACTTTGAAGTGAGTTCTGTATCGCTTGCTCGGGCTGTTGTCTTCAATTTGACTAAACACTGGTGCAGCATCCCCGTCGTGCGTACAGGTCCCGGTGTAGAAATTTCTGTAATGAAAGTATCGCTTTTGGGATCATATGCACGATGCTCGGGAGCATCATAGATCGGATGCGTCAATAGATAGACAATATTCGCTCGGGTTTGAGATCCGTCCCTGGTGTTGCGATTGCAAGTGCTACATTCTGTCACAGCCCGAAGCCTTTGCACTGCAGTACGCACTATTTCACACAACCTGATGCACTATTGAACGAGTCTAATACTTTCGGCCGCCGTCTGCGGCATGTAAAGTGAGGACGGAAGCCATCACAAGGTCATTGCTGCACTTGGACATCGATTCTACTTCAACTAGAGCTCCTATGCAGACTCCCGCGCCGCAATCTCGGCAGACCGTTTGGCCGCCCTGAAAATTTTGTGCATTACCGCATAATGCATGCTGCTCTCAATCCGATCACGGCGGGGCTCGGAATAGCCGAGATCGAGCGTTTCTTGTGCGAGCTTGCCAAGAGCTTGCACGGCGGCGTTCGTCTCGAGCGTTTCCAGCCCGCCGTCTTCAGGTAAATCAGTGTAACCATCTAAGTGCAGTCGATTGAGTCGATCACTGTTGCCGAGCTCGGCCAGCAGCTTGAGGCTGTAATATGCAAGGTCAGTTGCTATGTATGGAATACTCTTGTGCACGTGTAGAAAATTGGCCCGAGACTAACGCACCTGAAGACGGTCCAATACCCACGCAGACTCGTCAGCCATGGCAAACGCTCTCTCACTCCTTGATAATTTCCAACATAACCAGCTCCTCCACACGTTGCGATTGTTAGTACCCTCATGGTGTCTCCATTAAGCTGCTCGATGAACAACCCAACGTCAAATGCAGACCGTCCCGCATTATAGTCTGAGAAAATTCCGACTCGATCTAGGATGAAACTGAAGAAACGAAAGAAGCCATCAGTGAGAGTTCGCGGGTGCAGGGAAGATCGTTAACATGGGTACTGACGTTTCACGTTGCGGGCAAGCCTTTGGGATCTGTTGCAACCAGTCTGCTCGAAGTCTGCTCGGGTTCCCGCAATAGATGGAGCGCAGGCCATGTGTGATCAAGCCCGTGCGCTCGCTAGGCTGCGAGCAGCGTAGGCGCGAATTGCACCTCAGTCAGATCCACTCTACTGGCACGAGGAGTCTGAATCCACCCTGACTGACCATGGTCGCATTCATCTGCCAGATCATGATGAGCTTGTCGGTGATGTCACGTTCAGGCCGGTCTGACCACAATATCTCAAGGCGGCGCAGCTCAGGCCCAAGCCGTGCAAACACCCCCAACATATTCTCATCGCATCCCCTTGAACACGCAACCTCTTGCAGTTGTATTCGATCGTCGTCGTATGACCACAGTAAGCGGCCAAGTACCATTCAGTCCACGACATGGGCGCCGCCACGGCGTCGTTGTCGAGCATCAATCCCTTGAGGTTGGGACAGTGGTGGTAAACCTCCCAAAATGGGAAGACTTTCTCGGTATCTGTAGCTCCTCGCCCGACGCGAGCGAACGCATGCCGTATCTAGGGGGGTGAAAGTCCAGTATCCGTACGAATTTGCCAGGATGTGATGCGCAGCCCCCAATCGTTCTCGTGAAGAGGCACAGCTGCTCCCAGCACCGAAGAACGACAAGATCGTAGATCCTTGCGTTAGAGAAGAAGCAAAATTTGACATCTCCTTAGTTCAATATTCGTCACCCACAGACTGCGAAGAAGACGGAGGCTTCAGGCGGTCTGCTCACCCAAGCATGCCACGCCCGTTCAAGAGACTGAGAGCGAGCCGGGTGTCGTAAACGGTATTGTGGCTACCGAAATCAAATTATGCGCACCATCAGCAGATTTCAGCGATCCGAGAGCCCTTGACTCCCCTTTCGAGGGATGTCAAGTCAGGGCACGCCGCAGCGACTTCGTGCACGAGTGAGGGGGAAGTGGCACCTACGCGAAAGGGCGAGAGCGGGACTCCTCCTTGCAGGCGAAATCGAAAATGCAGGCTATCACTTCGGTCGACAAGCGACAGTGCTTGTGAGACGCAGCTGTTCATGTAAGGACGCGGCGCCAGTTCGTAGTGACACTTGGTGTCAGTTCAATCGACGCGTCTCGACGCGGGTGACTGAGCCGCATGCCCACTGCAGAGAAGGACTTACCCCGTGACCGTCTATTGGAACGTGCCGCCATGTTTTGAGCGTTGCGAGGTCGTTCAGAGTCCAAAAGACAGATCAGGATCGCGACGGTGGAGGAACAGCTGAGGAGAGCGGTTTCTCAACTTGTCTCGCACACGCCCCCCCGTGACTGTCATGCTGCTTGCTGCTCGGTGCGGACTCCGACCAAGGTGAATTTGGAGCAAGCGGGGCACCACTCAGACCCTTCGCAGCGCTCGCATGCTCACACCTCGGACATTGAACGCGTCGTCAGGCTCTGAGTTGCTGGTACTGCTGCGGAGTAAGATAAGCTCATCAGTTTCGTATCACGTAGGCTCCCAGGGCGGTGGTAAGTATACCTTCCCAAACCCTTCAGTGGGGTTGACAGCGAGTAAACTATAAACCATGGTCGCTGGCGCGTGCTCCAGCCTGCCTCAGGGCCGGTGACTAGGTGACTGCTGAGGAAATCAATTTCATTCGCCCTTCATGATGCGATCAGCTTCGTGCTGCACCTCTTACCCTCCGGAGGTATGCAAAGATCTCATATAGGTCTAAACGAGATGCTACAGCAGCTATGCTCCAGCGCAGGGAGACCCCCGTCTTTGCGGTGGGTGCTCCGACTTACGGGAAGGGGTCTTGTAGGATTCGAGTACGCTGCTGTGCTACCGTAAGCTCGGTCACCGGGTTACGACTTGGCACCATGAAGGGCAAAGATGTTACAGAGTATCAACGTTATCAATCTGAAAGGGAAGACATTGATAGCACATCGAATCTCTCTAGATCCCAAACCTCGGAAGGATTAGAACGCGTCCCCAGCCCCAAACTTCAGCTCGGCCTGACGACGAGCAATCCGAAACATCCTGTCGACGATATCGAAGGTGTCGTAGACCTTATTTGAATCCGTTGCGTTCGCGTTGAGAGGCAGACCTTTTTCGAGCATCTCTTGAGCAACGTGAGTTAATGCTCGGATGGCGGGGTACGTCTCGAGCGAGATTGGAACCGGAAAGTGGTCTCCGTACCGCTCGTCGTAGCGATCGGTCCAGACCGTCAAGCTGGTCAGATGGCGGCACTTCGCTAACCTAGCAAACACTTCCAGACTTTTTTTTGACGAGATGCATCACGGGTCATTAGTTGAACCTGGAGACCACATTGGATGCGCGACGCCTGTAACTCACCTGAAGCATTTCATGGGACCGCAGATTGTCTGCAAGGCATGGAAGTGTTCGGGTACACGATCGAACGTGTTGGTCGCTTTATCGCCGAGGATGTGGTAGGGTCCAATGCTCAAGTGGCGCATGGTGGTCGGGTTGAGCTCCGAAATGAAGTGATCGAGGTCAAAGGTTTCACCGTTGGTGCCGACAGACACAAAGCTGTCGCCGTCTATTCGGATACTAGAGTTGTACAAGGTTAAGTGTAGATCAGGGATGCGTTCCATGCCGGTGAAGTTGTTTGAAGCACTCACTCCTCAAGGCTTGAGCAAGCCGTCGGAACCCGCTTCAGCAAGTCCCAGCTGATCGAAGATTGAATACCAGAATGAGGATCCCAGCTAGTCGGTTGGACGAATCGGAGTTTGCGTAGTCCAGATGTGAAGTGACCACTCCTCTCGCTTGCCTGCAGATATGCAGATCGCACGTCATCAGTGTCTACACTTCGCTGCCCCAAAGTTGCCAACCGGCACTCACGTCAATTGAGTTCAGCCGCAACACGTCCAAGAACTTGTCAATTGTCAGAGAGCTCCACGAACTCAAGTCTCCAATAATGGTCAACTCTTTCAAATTAGCGCCGAGGACGAAGATGACCCGAATCAAATCGTCGGGGCAGTCGGCGGGGCAACCGATCGATTCGATGTTCAGTCGGCCTTCGGCTCGGGCTCGTTCAAGAGCAGCGTGCCACGACGACCAGCTGTCTTCCAATACATGCGCTTCGGGCGTAAAATTGATGTGCTTGAGGGTGGGACATAAGCCAGTCACTTGATTGAGTGGGGTAAAGTGTCGAAGTCTCTCAATCGCCGCCGTTTCCTCTGGCTTGTTGTGGGGCAACGGCAGCCAGTTGAAGGCGCGTACGAGACTTCTCAATCTACGGTCCTTGTCGTCATCGTAAAGGGTACGAAGGAAGAGCTCGAGTGCCCTCCACGAAGTGATGTGAACACATAGATATAGGTACGGGCGGGTCTGAAGGAAAAATCGCGACCCACGGCGAGGTCAGGCTCCGGAAACATGTCAACAGGCGCTTACTCGACCAATTACAAACTCACAATCTTTAACCAAGCTTTGCTGACGAGGCAACAGTTGAGCACGTCGTTGTTGTGGACGTAGTAAGGAAAGTCGTTTCTGTTTGAGGTGAGAGATACATCGAGCCGAGTCTCAGATGTGCTCGCAAGTACTTGACTGCGCGAATGTACGACGGACTGAGGATCCCAAGGCTGTCTTCTGCAGACGAAGTCGAAGATGCGCATCGTGACGTCGAGGGGGAGCGCTAGGAGCGGGAAGTGCTGATACGCAAATCCTAAACCGAGCCATGGAGCTGCAGCACCTCCGGCGAGCCTCGAGAGACTACCACACGCATCACAACGCTGTACGGTCGCGCTCGATACATCGCCTATGCCGACATCTTTGACATCAATCTCGGACGCTAGCTGTGAGAGGCCGTTGTCATGCTTGATCATATCGATTGTTGTCGAGTCCATTTCACCCCGGCCTGGAGTCGATGACGCGATGTCGTTCATCAGTGCCCGACTGAGGTGGACTTGTCGTGGCCAACGCTGAAGTGCAGCAAATTGGCGTGAGGTGAGAACTGTGTGCCAGGAGAGTCGAGCTGTGAGCGACCGGACTTTTTCGATGCTACAGAACTGTTATGGTACCTAGGAGGATACTGTTGACGTCGCCGAACTGGGTGGAGGAGGCGGGGGAAAGCTTGGCTGCTTCCCAAGGTTCCACTAGCTTCTATGGCGTCGCCAGCTGCAGAGCTGCGCGCCTTTGTCTGCCCTAGTCATGCCAAACCGCGGCGGCCGCGGCGAAGCATGAAGTCGGCTTTGAGGGGCCAGGGACTGCCAAGGTGGGGGTTTGAGGGCCCTCCACCGCGTCTTGTTGTGACCGAGCATAGACTTGGAGCGTCGCGGGTCGGGGTGCTTGCGCAGTCGCTCTCTTGTCTTCGTCTCGACCGATTTGGGAAGTAGGTGCGGGGTGGGCCTCCTGTCGTTAGTACAATGGTTTTCGTTTTCTCTCTCTCCTTTTTCTCTCTCTCATTAGTCTCCTGGGGGGGAGCAACCGCTTGGCTGGGGCACTTGAATCCCAAGTATCGGATTAGTGGACACCGGCCCGTTTCTCGCATTACGCGGGCGGTTTGTGTTATCATCGTCGACTTCCATCCAGTTTTTCCGTAGGCCGAACAGGGGGAACAGGAATTGGGGGCAATATGATGAACAAGTTCTACAAAAAAAAAAAAAAGGCACCGACCAACCGATTTTTTTTGTATCTAGCCTGATTAGATTTCACATATTCGGTTTATCTACGCAAAATCACTGTTTCTTGAAAAGGGAAGTTGGACTTTTACAAAGTCAAAGCCACTAGCTCCATGCAGCCCTCACCTTCACAGAACCACCAACGATGTGGGTCCAAGAGGCAAGTATCAACTACCCTTCCTATTCCTAAGTAGTAGAATAGGCAGAGAGAGAGAGAGAGAGAGAGAGAGAGAGAGAGAGATTTGTGGGGACAGGAGAAGAAAGGAAGGGGAGAGATGGGGAAAAGAGGAGAAGTCCAGAAAGAAAACTCCGATGTGAAGACAAACTTGGGAGAAAGGTCACATCAACTGTTCCAGAAGCTCGCCGTCTGGCAGACGTCGAAGTCGGAATTTGAGATGCGAGTAGACCTCGCGAGCAAGCAAGTAGGGAGTCGGTAGAGGAATCTGATCCTTGTGCCGATGCCAGCGCGCAAGGTAGAGCTTGTTGAAAGCGATTGCAAGAACGACCCGAACAACGATGTAGGTCCGAGAGTTGCGATCTCCGCCACGCACGCGAGGAAGACCAAGCATGATCTGCGGAGAGTCCACTGTGCCCGACTGGAATTCGTCTGCCTGACCGAGTGAAACTCTCAGTAGCTGCAAGACCAGACTCCAGTACTCAAGTGAATGTTCACATTCGAAGAAGAAATGCATGAAGGTGTCTCGTTGCCCACAGTGTGGACATCCATCCGAAGTAGCGTGACCATGATGCCATTGAAGAACGCAAGTTGGGGTCGCACCAAAGATCAACTTCCAGTGTACGTCCTTTTCGTCCGCTGTCGCCCATTGACTGTTCAACCAGAGCCAGAACTGATGCTTCTGCGCCTTCGTCAGATCTGTCGGCCATTTGAGTCGGGTACCGTCATCCATCGAAGGGTAGCGATTCTCGTTGATGGTTTTTTTTTTGTATCTAGCCTGATTAGATTTCACTGTGAGGCTCGGCAGCCACTAAGAAATAGGTCCAAGCTCAACTCCGGACAGACTTGCCGGCCTCCCTTTCATTTACCTGCCTTTGACTGACGATCATTGTGCATCCCTTTGACACCCTTCTTATTTGTTTTCTTTTTTTATAGTCTCTCACAAAGAACCACATTGCCTACATGTCTCCCTTTCTCATCTTTTCATCCTTTTATATAGCGATGCGTAGCTCTCTTCTTTCTTTCCTCTCTTCTCATCCTTCTCACCATCGACCGGTTTTGGGAGTCTTTTCGTCAAACACCATTGAGAAGACTATCGAGGAACTCTGACCTTTACTGACGTTTCCCGCCGAGTCATCTGGGCTCCTTACACAGGGGCGATACCGTGCGAAGTTAGTTGTACGAAACACTCACGACTGGGAGGTGGGCCCCTCTTTGCCCATCCCCGTTCGAGTGCAGTGCCCTTATCTTAAGTAGCCCGTGTATCCTGCGTTGACACAATCGGGAAGGTCATAAAAGATTCAAATGATGCTACTCCAACACAAATTGACGCCCAGAGATTCAGATTGAGCTTCAGCCTACCGGCCTCGGAGAGGCAGTTCGGAAGGGAGACAAAGGTCGTGACGGCACTACGGACTTGGAACTGAACAGCCAAAGGGATCTGCGAGATGACGTGAACCTCAGGGAAACCTTCATATCCGTCCTTCTAGAGCGTTACTATAACATTCTCCAATAATCTTTGGTGTCGGTAATCACAGCAATATTATGAAACGATCGGCGAGGCCGCGGAGGCACCATTCCGAATGCCCCCCTGTTGTAGTTTTGTTGTTTCGATGAGATAGAATGTCGTTCGCTACGTTATGTTGATAGATGACCTATTGTGAGATATAATATCGTCTAGGTCAATCAACTTGTAGCGAGGCGAATGGGCGAGATGGATATCGAGTGTGTGTTATGTATTACAACTAACCTATTGTGAGATATAATATCGTCTAGGTCAATCAACTTGTAGCGAGGCGAATGGGCGAGATGGATATCAAGTGTGTGTTAAAGAAGAGAGAAAGAGAGAGAGAACCTGACCAGAGCCTTAGATAGTATCCCGCTTGCAAGCCATCTATCAGTCTGAGTCAAATCCCGAGAACCACACTCGTGCCAGCCATCTGCCTCCATTCAGCGCCGCGCCTTGCGCGCACCATCTCCCCAATTCCACAAGTCCCTCTGGACCGCAGACCTTTTACATAATTCCCACAACACCCCCACCCGCCAAATCCACCCGCAGCGCCGAATGTATTGCGCTTGCAGTGATGAGGTTTCGTCGTGAAGGAAGACCCCACCCGCGTTTGAAATGTTCATGGAAAAACCAGGCTTTCGGTCCAAGTAGAGGTGGGCTCCCAAGAAGTATTCGTGCATGTAGTGGCACATGTTCGAGCACAGCAAGGCGTGGCACTCCAAAAAGGTGTCCCGATGGGTTGTGGTAATCTCATTGTTTCTGACAGACCTGGAACATCTCCATTCCCTGCTTATTCTCAGAGGGTCCTACTCTATAGATATGAGTTGGCACAAGCAGCTGAGGATCGGTGATTGGCACTTGTATGCAGTATGGGGAACGGTCCCTACTCAGGCGAGAACTGCGCAGGTTGGGAGCTCTGAACGCAGGCGAGGTATTATTTTCTGCACATCTGCTCTATTAAATCCTTTCTGTTGAATCATAAACTCGCTCTAGCCGGTCGGTGAGTTTCCGCAACCCTGCTGATAGCACGGACTTCGCAGTACGTCACCCCTGTACATCCCGGCAGGCGAAGCCCCTCGAGGCCCAAGTGGCGAGAGCAAGCATCCCAAGGATTGTGAGCCACTTCATCTGCTTGCGGTAGGAACACTTCAGAAAGGATTGAGGAAGGGAGTAAGAAGGAACACAGTGATATGCGAGAGGCGAAAGTGGGAAAATTTTGCGCAAGGTGTTCGGTCCGACGAAGTGCTGCGCAAGCTGACGATTGGCTCAGGAGACCTGATAGGAGTCGTCTACTGTTCCAAAGGCGCTGTCGAAGGAGGTTGTGGTGTCCCCCAACTAGTTTCTCACCTGCTGAATTAGGAAGACGTGCTCATCAAGTGCTCTCGACCAATCCCATGGAAGCGTGGATGGCACTTCCGGTTCGGTCCTCCTCGCCGATCGCAGATATCTCGGGCAGGAGCGGACGAACGAATTGCCCAAGTTCCGCCACGATGAACACTGTGACAAAACTTGGAAGGCGAACATGGAGACTTTGGATCGTGACATCACAGAAGAAAAGAACAGAACCAACTTGGGTGTATCATTCAATGCAATCCCCCCACTCATGAGAAAGAAGTCCGATGACGACACCGCGAAGAAAGGAGCTCGATCGATCGATCGGGGGAGGTTGAGGTGGAGGCGAGGAGGCCAACCGATGACTTCACCCTGACCACGCTGCAAACGCTCCTCCTTCTCATTCTCTCATACCATCCCGTTCCAGTATCACAGTCAACCGTCACCAAATACCATGTTTCAGTCCCTCAAGGACAAGATGTCCCACACTGATCCTGCGTACCCAGCTACGCACTCGACGGCCGAATTCGCCGAGGATGCGTTGGGCTTGGACGACGCCCCTGGTGCCAGGGACTTGCAGGGGAACCAGCTCAAGGCGCACGAAGATTTGGGCAAGAGTGAGATGTACCAAGGTATGCTGCTTTCGCAATGACGTTTGAATCCGTTTGGATGCTGAGGTGGGACTATCCGATCTCTCGAGCACCGCAGAAGGCTCCTCGAAATCGTCCGAGCCAGCTTCCTCCTCGTCGCCGAACAACATGATGCGAGCCGCTGCGGAGACAATGCAACCCACGAAGAACAATCCCGGAGGGGATACGGACATCGGTGACAAGATGAAGGATATGTCCAGTTCGCTCGTCAATGTCGTCCAAGGTGAGAACACGTGAGATAGGAGAGGTGTCGTACGATGGTAGCTATCAATGGGTCGTACAGCAGCTCAAGCTTATAATTCGACCTCTATTGCATTATCATGTTTCAATGACAAGCAAGATGTCGATTTGGGCGAAACCATGGTTGTTTTATTGGTATTTCGAAATGAACGGCCCCAGCCCTTTGTACAAAACCTCGCATTCACTCCGAGTAGCTTCACAACCATGACAAGTGCCATCCAAATTACAACGACTGTACACTTTTTTACTGCTGCTGCTCATTCGTTGGTCGCCTTCTTGACCTTTTTGGGGCCCTTCTTCTTCCCCTCACCTTCCTTCGAACTCGAGCCTAGACCCTCGCCCGGCAAGCCTCCTCCAGCCTTGAGCCGTAGCTTCTTCTGGTGCTTCAAAAGTGTTGTGGCTGATGTTGAGGTCGGTGTCGGCTCGGCGTCGGACACGGATAAGACACGCTTCTTTTTCTTGCCTTCGCTCGAGGTCGCCGCTGAAGACGTCTCGACAGAGTTGCCTTTTGACTTGGACTGCTTTCGGGCGTTGATTGAGGAGGTCGTCTGATCGTCGAAGCCTGCAGAGACGGATTGAAAGAACTTCAGATCGTTGTGGTCTGCCCAGCCTGAATTTCCGCAGATCATCCCAGGAGGAGAAAACTACCCATGAACGGATCCATCTTCGGTCTCCCCATCGGCACCTTCTTGATCTGCTTCTTCCCGTCCGTCTTGACATCCTTCTTGGACAAAGCCTTGTTTACTTCTTCCTCACTACTTCCACTACTACTACTCCCATCCTCCACTTCCTCCTCTCCATCAAACCTCGTATGTTTCCCCTTCGCATCCGTACTAGCCTTCCTCTTCCCGCTAATCGCAGCGTTGATGAACCTCGTCGCCGCGTCAATGTCCAAATTCGTCCTACGTCCGTTCTCGGTGATGGAGATGGTCGAAGGCCCAGCTTCGGCTTCGGCTTGGGTTGAGTTTGTTTGGAGGAGGGTCGGTTCGGCGCGGTGCAGTTTGGAGAAGTAGGTTTTGAGGCGCGTCTGGGGTGGGGAATGGGGCAGGGAGGGTCAGTTGAGTGTAAGTCACCCTGGATGGGGAGGACATACCAATTCTGCCATGACTGGATGGGTGGCCTGATCGATTGCACAAATCCTCAGATAAACTTATCGACGAGCGAATCAAAGAACGAAAGCAGCCTGAAATCAGCTGACATGATCCCACATCCCAGAATCCTACAAATACCATCCTCGACTGACCCCAGATCAAATCATGCACCGTATACGCCAGCATGATCCTCGCATGCGCCCTTTCGATTGGCGACACCGTATCACCTTGAGCTTCGAGTCGGGCGAAGAGGTCCGTAAGGGAGGTCGAGGAGGAGAGGAGAGGTTCGAGGGTCGCTTCGAGGGTGTCGAGGGTGGTCGAGAGGGTGTCGAGCGTTTTGGAAGGGTCCAGCTCGGTGAGGGACATGGTGGGTGGGATGAGGTCGGGTGTGGTCTGCGAGGCGAGGTGAGGTGATGAGGTTGAGATGAAGCGAGGGAAGGTCGAAGCTGGCTTGCGAAGCCGTCCGCGTGACTACGATCGGCATGGAATTACTCAATCAGAAATGCGCCGAGTGTTGACCGACTTTGAAAAGGCGTTCTTCGCAAAATGGTCAACAGCTCGGAGAGCGAGATCGTTTTCGAGATATTCTAGTTTATGCAGCGAGCCCAAAATTCGCATGCGACCAGAACAGTCCACTTCGGCCTTGACGAGTTCGAGTACGGCAGACGTCCGAAAAAGTCGCGGTGCTCTCGGATCAAAACTCGACAGCAGACCACCTCACGTACTCTTGCCAAATGCCGAATAAATTGCACCAAAACGCTCGGCAAGCACTCTAAATCGCCCTTCGACCCTGATTCAAGTGCCTTTTCACATCGCCCATTCTTTACTTGGACATGTCGACGACGCAGCGCAAGCAATCGCCGGATTTCATGTATTCGAAACCCTTGCTGATCTCGCTCAATGTCGTCTGTTTTAGGAGAGTCGTCAAGAGTGTCAGCGCTGAGTTTGAGATAAAAAGGAGGCTTTGGCGAGTCTCGGAACGTACGGTGTGAGTAATGTAATCATCGACGGTAAGCTTGCCAGCCAGGTAATCGTCAACGAGGCCAGGGAGTCTGTCGAACGGAAACAAAACGGATTTCATCAGCGCCACATTCCTCCACCACACTCAATGCATGGAGAACTCACTCGGAACGACCCTTGACACCACCAAATGCCGAACCTTGCCACCTGCGACCGGTAACGAGTTGGAAAGGTCGGGTGGAGATCTCCTTGCCGGCGGCGGCGACACCGATGATGGTCGAAACACCCCAGCCTGGAGAATCAAGGAGGTGTCAGCTTACGGTCTTTCAGTGCGCAAACATCCAATCTAGTGCTCACCCTTGTGGCAGGCCTCGAGAGCTTGACGCATGACGTTGACGTTACCAGTGCAGTCGCTGTGGGTAACGAGACGATGCACGATGAGCCAACCATCCTTCCCCAAGCCCACCTAAGCAATGCACGTACAAAGTGTGATCCAATCCGCCATCGGTCATCTCGACCAACTTGGCGACGATCGACGTATCCTTGTCCAACTTGGTCGGGTTGATGAAGTCGGTCGCACCGAACTGCCTGGCCCACTTCTCCTTGCCATCGTTGGTGTCGATCGTGATGATCTTGCCGGCCTTGCGAGCGACGGCACCTTGCACGACGGCGAGGCCAACGGCTCCGAGACCAAAGATAGCGACTGTGTCGCCTTCTTGGACGTTGGCGGTCTTGGTGCTGTGAGGGTCAGACTGTAAGCTGCTCGACCTGCACACGAATTCGACTCCAAGAATACCTAACTCACGCAGCACCATATCCGGTCGTCAAGCCACACCCAAGCAAGCAAGCCTTCTCCAAAGGGGCCTTGTTCGTAATAGCGACGACAGAGTACTCGGACACGACCGTGTACTGCGAAAAGGTCGAGCAACCCATGAAGTGGAGTAACTCCTTGCCCTTGCACTTGAAGCGCGAGGTCTTGTCCGGCATCAGACCTTGGCCTTGGGTCGCTCGGACAGCTCCGCACAGGTTCGTCTTGCCCGATTTGCAAAACTTGCATTCTCGGCATTCGGCGGTGTACAACTGGAGGAGGTCGATAGAGGAGGGAAGGAGGGTCAATTGGGAATCAATTGCCGCGGCTGCGAGGAGGCCTCAAGTGGGGATGGCCTGGACGTACAGGAACGACATGATCGCCGACCTTGACATCGGTCACACCTTCACCAATCGACTCGACGACTCCACCACCTTCGTGGCCCAAGACGATGGGGAACGCGCCTTCAGGATCGTCGCCGGAGAGCTGCAGAGGGATGTGGGGTGGGGGGTTCAGGCGGTTAGAATTCGAATCGCGCCGATGAGTTGCCTCGTCGCTGGCGGCTAAACCTCGCTAGCGATAACCTCGAGACGGGAACATTTCTACTCACCGTGAAGATGTCCTGAGGGGTGGGGAGACGGATCCGCTATTAGTGCAAATCGCAGATACATTGTTTGCTGAGAGATGCAACTCACGGTGTGGCACAGGGCGGTGTAGAGGATCTTGATGCGCACCTCGTTCTTCTTTGGCGGGTCGACGGTGATCTCCTCCAACGACAAGGGCTTGCCGGCTTCCCATGCAACGGCTGTGAAGAAAACAGAGCTGGCTCGGTAAACGCATCACATGTCGTCTTGACCATAGCAATGAGCTCGAACTGACCAGCTCGGCATGTGATCTATAAGAGGTCAGGATCGAGGTGGGGCGGGCAATCGAATACGCGCCCAAAGCGGCTACATCAGCTCGTGTGCATGGACAAGGACATCTGTGTAAATGTACGTACAACCTGTCCTTCGGTCGACATTTTTGGGGGATGTATGGGATGGGCGAGCTTTCAAAAGGTGGTGGTGGAAAGAGGTCAAAAGGTCTATAAAGGCTCAAGAAGCGCCGAGCGACGAGCGCGTAAAGTGGACTGCAGTGGCGGCGATCCGGACGAGTCCGAGCGCTTCGTGAACCGAGGGAAATGACGTTCGGCCTTCGAGCACCTCCACAGCGAACTCAAACTGACCTCGGACAACATCTTGCCGACCAGCACTGCCAACTGCACACTGTCCGTGCGACAGTACATACACACCGTCAGTGTCGCAGAGACGTCGTCTTGGAGCTCCGGAACTGCATTCTCGGATGCGGTGTAAAATTAGAAGGGAACATTCATACGAAAGCGTTTCCTGACCTGCTCGATCGCTTTGATTGGTCCGACCATTCGTTTCACGTGCGGTGCCGATCACGGAGGCCCCTGTCCAGGCCAGCGCACGGAGCCGCCGACGTACGCCACGAGGAGCGTCCACAAGCGGCCGGACGGAGGTCCATGTCCTGATGTTCGCGTCATTCTGCACAACCGAGCTGGACCGAGTGAGGAGGCTTTTGTCTCGGCTCTCCTTCCATTCTCGTCCCATGACTGACAAGTTGCCTCTCACGACCCATGACACCACGGCAGTGCGAGTACCCCTATCGACACCCACACCCACCGGCCCATCACGCCATAACCGGTCCCGCCAACTTCGCTATCTATTCATACTCGTCATCATAGTACTCACGCTCTATCACCTCTCATCGCATTTCGCCCACCATGTGAAGCGGGTCTATGACGAGCTTAGGGCCGTTCGAGAGTCGTCGTTCGCGAAGGGTCCCAGCTTGGAGGAGCTGAATCGGCAGCACCAGACGCTGCTCGATCGGCATCACAATTCGATGAATCTTGTAGACTCTATCGAACCGGAGATGATCAGCCTGTATGCCGACCAGGTCAAGGTCGTGCTCGTAAGTGTCTGAGGGACAACTTGGCTTGACTCAAGGTCGCGGCCGTGATCACTGTTGCTCACCTGACTTCATTTCAACCACCCAGGACTTGGATCGCTTCACAAGAACGGCAACAAGCCCTGAACTACCCAGGGATGAAGTCAACAAGATCATAGACTCGGTAGCCGACCTTCGTGATTCGCTCTTTGCCAAACTGTTCCCTTATGTCGCCCCGGGTGGGGGAGGATCCAGATCGTTTGATCAACTGATCGACACGTTCACTCGACCTAAGGGGATCGTGATCCCGTGTTCGGACCGGTACTTTCGGGTGAGCCAAAGAAACCCCCAGCCCTGACAGAATGTAGAAGGCTGAGTGCGTCTCCTTCTCTCAGTACGCCCTGCACCTCATCACGACGCTCAGAACGGTGCACTGGACGACGCTCCCGATCCTCATCGTCCATGCCGGACCCACAGACCTCTCACCGGAGAGCTGCAACACACTCAAATCCGTCTCCCCCAACGTCGATGTATTGGATCTCCTTTTCTTCTTCTCCGAAGCCCTTGTCGGCCTTTTGAATGGCGGATGGGCGATCAAGCCTTTCGCTCTTTTGGCTTCCCCTTTCAGGGAGACGATCCTCGTCGATGCGGACGTCGTCTTCATGCAGGACCCTGCGGTACTTTTACAGGACCCAGGCTACCAAGAAACGGGGACCTTGTTCTTCAGGGATCGAGAAATCTTCCCCGCCGACAACGCGGTGCATAAGTGGTTCGAAGAAGTGATGCAGAATCGTGTGCCAAGTGCGATGTTGAAAAAGTCGAGGTGGTGGAAGGACTGGGCTTCAAGGGAGGAACAGGAGTCCGGGGTCGTCGTCGTCGATAAGGGGAGACGGGAGGTTGTGTTGGGGATGGTGTTTGTGGGGTGGTTCAATACGAAGAAAGTGAGAGATGAGGTGACGTATAAGAGGACTTTCGGGGATAAGGAGTCTTATTGGTGAGTGGCTGAGTGCCCTCATAGAGTGTTCAAGTCGAGTCAGAGCTGATGATGGGATGCGAACATTTGAACAGGATCGCGTTCGAGCTAGCTGGGATACCATGTGATCATCTCAAATGTTGACAACGGACACTCTTAGGGCACCAATTGATCGTTTGGTTGCTCTGCCATTCCAATAGACTACTTCGATCCACCTTTCGCATCTACAATAGGGCACCTCACCTACTTTAAGGGCTCAGATGGCGTCTCAGTCCCTCAGATGTGTAGCGAACATCATCTTCATCTCGATCGAAGTGAGTTCCGCAGGGACCAGTTGTCATGTCGGAGCTGACTCACATTGCCTTCGACGTTCTTTGAAAGAGCGTCGGCCCTTGTGGTGGAACGGCTCCCTCTTCGAAGACAAGCGCAGCCCAACCTCGGATTATTTCCTTTCCACCCACTACAGCCACGGCACGGCCGACTGGGCGACCGAGTCCGAACCTTGGTGCATGAGATCGATCAAAGAACTGGATGTGATCCAGTTGGAAGAGGTTAAGACGATTATGGGGGTGGGGTTCGACGAGGTTTACAGTCGGGTTTTAGGGACTGCTGTTCAGGTCGATCTTAGGATGAAGAGATGTCGGAGTACGGGGTGTGGGTATTGATGCAACAAGTTCACATGCTTGGTTTCTGACTAGTTGCTTCGAACTGTCAACACGCACTCTGGTTGAGCGATCGAAGAGCCCACTTGTGCATAGTGAACACATCATTGAAGACTCGGAAGACGCCGGCTTGAACGAGCAGGCACACCGAAACGATTGCAAGCAGAGAAGCTAGAGCCCCATAACCAAGAACAAGTCAAGAAAGGCATAAGAGAAGCCAAAATATAAGATAGGAGAACCAATGTAAAGGGGGTATCGGTGTGGCGCGAAGACCAAGGCATGTTCGAAGGTGAAGCGCTGGGTAGCGATGTTAAGGGGCTTAGAAGATGCCGGGGATGGGGATGCCATCAGCCAGGGCGGCGCTGACATCAATCTTGAGCATGATGAAAGTCGATGCCTAAAGGTGAGAGTAGTACGTGGGGGTCAAGCGAAGAGTCAGGGGTTTTGAATACGCAACTTAAAACCGACGAAACGGGCAGACACTTACCTCCGCGTCGACGAAAGCATTCAACCCAAGCTCGAGAGCACCCTTGTTGATGGACGTCAAGGCGAGGACCTCGGCATCGACACTCGCCTCGGCGATAAGGCAAACGGAAGCGGCGATTTTTCCGATCCCGGGGACGACGATATCTGCGACGGCGCCGATCTTGAGCGCAACGTTAGCGACGACGTCGGCAGCGAGCCCGAGAACGTCGTCCGTCACGGAGCGCTTGACCATGCGCTTGTCGTCCTTGAGCTTGGCGCCGCATGACACGGCACGGAAGTAGGCTGTGTTGAACGGGAAAACATTTTCAGCCTGTAACTTGGTGTAGACAGGTCTTGCTGACTTACGAGAGCACGTCGGCTCCGATCCGGCGACACCACCGACACTGAGCTGGAGGCGAGCATCAACGTCGAGCAAACCCGCAAGATGAAGGCCAGTGGTGATGTCGGCGCTGGCCGAGATGACTGGAGAAGCGTCCCAATAGATAGAAGACGGTTGTCAGTCCGAGGCTGTGCAAAGCAATTGAGTCTTAGATTTCGATAATGACTCAACCGAGTGAAGAAACATCCCCGCCCTCGAGTTCGACCGCACTGACGGTGACGAGCGTAGGGACGTTCGTGAGAGTAGCAAAAGTGGACCCGTTGACGAGGTTGATGCCGAGAAACTGCAAAGTTACCAGCGAGGTTTGTGCTTTGTGCTTCAGAACATTGCTCGGACAGCATGCCGCAGCGCTCAAACCGAACTTACTGCGCCGGTCTTGACGTTCACCATCGCGTAAACACCGGCATCGATCAGCAAGGTTGGCGAGCTGACCTGTGGGTAGATTTCCGGAAAAGGGAATAGCGGATCAGAATGTTAGCCGGAGGCGGACCGGGCCCGGTTCAAAATCTCTCGCGGAACCCCTCACCCCGCGAATCTTGGCGCTTGTCGTGTCAGAGGCGGGAGTGCCCTTGAGGTGGGAGCCCTTGAGGTGGGAAGGCACAGGAGGCTTGTTTTGATTGGATTTGCCAGAGCCGGAAGAGGCCGTGACAGGAGGCTTGGGGTGTTTCTTGCCAGGGCCGTGCAACGCCGACTCCAAGTGAGGCGGGGGAGCGCAGTTTTGAGTCCGCGCGAGAGGAGGGCATTTGAGCTCACCCGTAGCGGCAACACTGGAAGCGATAGCCAAAGCGGCAACGACGGAAAAGAAACGCATGGCTGCAGAGGATTGGTCTTGGGCTCGAAAGAGTGGAAGGGGTGGGAAAGGGACTGGAAGAGGAAAGGGTCGGGTTTGGGGAAGAGCACGAGTGATGGGAAGGAGGAAGAGATGCACATGTTGAGACACAAGGCATCATACGACGTGGTCTTATTCTAGTGCTACCGAGCTAGAGCAATCTAGAGCGCGCTATAGCAAGCACATCGCACCTCCGCAGAGACCTCGGGCCAAAATCGGGGCTCCTATCCCTATCCGGAAGGCGCTAAGAGGTCAAGCTCCATGGTCGGAGTTCCATTGCTAGGCTAATGCCTCGAAATTGGAGAGAAAGGGCGTCACTGCATGAATACTTGTCATTACTGAAAGATCAATAGTCAATGTGCTCGAAAAGACATCATGGTCATAAGACATCATGGTCATCAGCTGTACAGGAAAGCGGCAAAAGTGAGCACTCAGCAAGCGAGAATGCCCCCCTGTAAGGTTCGGCAGCCACTCAGTAGGTCCAAGCTCAACTTCGGACCGACTTGCCTGACCTCCCTTCCACTTACCTGCCTTTGACTGACAACCATTGTGCATCCCTTTGTCACCCTTCCTATTTGTTCTCTATTGTCCTAGTTTCTCACAAAGAACCTCATTGTCTACATGTCTCCCTTTCTTATCTCCAGATCTCCTTAAATAACGATCCATAACTCTCTTCTCTCTTCTTCTTTTTCCTCATCCTTCTCTGGACCCTCACTCTTGACTCTTGACAATCGACTGGTTTTGGGACTGTCTATTCGTCAAGCACCTTCGAGAGAACAACCGAGGAACTCGCCTTTACTTACGCTTTCCGCTGAGTAATCTGGGCTCCTTACACCCCCCCCCCCCCCCCCCCCCCCCAAAGGAATCCTGTGCCAAGACTCATTCGGGCCAAAAGGAACCTGCACTAAAGCATGACCCCACCCAAGTAACTAATTAACTACCTACCTACCTTAGTACGCCATCCCCCAGGAGCTTTCGAGTCTTAAACTAGGTAGCTTGCTTTGGACAGGGGTTCATTTATCCACCGTGGCACGGTGAGGCCAGTGCGGGGCACGGTGGGTCATCCACTTTGTGTTTCAGTCGCACGCACGTTAACAGGGGAAATAGCTTAATGTCCTGAATCGAATTGTCACGACAGCAGAGGCTCTGCTCGGGCTAGAACATCACCCTTGGAGCTGGAAGCACCGCGTGCAGCCGTGCTCCAGAATCGATAGACAGGATCAAAGTGGTAGTAATTCACGTCTAGAACCTCGGGTCAGTGACCTCTACAAAGAATACACATACTAGTGAAGGTTACCCACCTAGAACCTCGGGTCAGTGACCTGGCTGAAGCCAAGAGGTTCCAGGCGCGCGCGAGCTATATGTTCTAAGTCCCACATTCCATGGGCTTCCATAATCTCCTAACGGGCAAAGGCCTTATGGGCAGAGGCCCGGCCTTGCAGGAGCGTTCAAGCGGAAGTCCGAGTCCAACCGAGATCGCAGTCACTTGCTAGATCGACTCGTACGGATGCGCTGCTGGCTGTACTCAGTTACGAGACGCCATGGTCGATAGTGCATGTTAGGACGACACTTGGTTGGGATGCCAAGAGCATAAAAGTCTTTGTCTTCATCCGCTACTCTCCGAACCCCCCGCTATTTGCGCAAACCGCGCCTTGGCTTTTTATTGCTCCAGGACAAAACACGAAACGTCAGAGAAACCAAGCTTGACGCTATACACTCTCATCACCATCTATCCATTGCCTCTATCTCCTTCGACATCGCCTCGGCTCGCCTCACCATATCTCCTCCCTCCTCCTTACTCCTCCTGGGTTTCTGGCCTCTTCTTGAAGAAGCTCAATCGTTCCTCTTCTCGCGTCTTCCTGTCCTTCCTCGGTTCATTCCCCAACCTGCCTCCAGCCAACTCGTACGTCCCAACAGCGGCACCCATGAAGGCGCACAGGCCCACGGCCGAAGGTAAAGAGCCGTTACGGATGCCCGAGACGAACCCGGCGGCACATCCACCGGTCGCGCCGGCGATGCCGTTTGTCGAGTTCTGAATCAAGTTGGAGACGCTGTTGTTGACGAATGTATAGACGAAACCGGCCGTGGCTGTGGGAAGGACAGATGTAATGGGCGGAGTGTCAGCTGCTGTGGTCAATTGCGGAGGTGAGAGCTCTGGCAGTTCGAAGCGTCGCGGTCTTGTACTGGAGTAGAGAGATGCTCGTAGATGTATCAATACATCCTTTGACGGGTGTACTGCACTTCTCCGTCCATCTCCCTACACCACCGCCAATCGACGCCGCGTGCTCTCTCTCTCTCGCACCCCAAGCCCAGAATACGCCGCAACTGACCAAAGTAACCAATCATCCACCCCGTTCTGGTAAAGACACCCATGGCACCCTTGTTGTGCGAGTCGAGACTGTTCTTTATGCTCGAGATGAAGAGGCCAAAGCCGGCCGAGACGAGGCCGACGTTGAACGCGGGGCCGACGACGGCCTTGGGCGTGTACGTCGACGGAGCCGGTTGGTGCAAGGGCGCGAGGAAGGGGCGAGGAGGGAGCGTGATGTCGAGGTCTGCTCGAGGAGTTTGGTACGGTGTAGATGGGGAGGCCTGTGGGGTGGTGGTGGTGATTGAGGGGTCGGTGGGTGGATGCAGGCATGGTCGGTGGTCATGATTGAGCGTGGGCGGAGCCAGTGCGATTTGATGGGTACAAGAGGGGAGACCGTATCAAGAGGGTCGGTCAGTCATTCAGGTGCATGTCCTCTTCTAACAATTGTAAGCTACTGACCATGTTGAGGAGTGTGCCAAGCTTCCAAGTACGACGGGTGCGATGCGAGAGCAGCAGGAGGAGCTGCCACCAGTTGAAGAAGCACTTGGTGGCCGTGGCGCGAACCAACTCAGTGCGACCAAGCCCGAATTGCAGATTTCCAATTGGTTAGTTACGATTCGCTTCGGAACACTTCCGAGTCCTTTGCGATCTCGTGCACTTGCTGCGATCACAATCCTTCTCGAGGGACTCTGATATTGTATAGAGGTACTTCAAGCCTCGAAAATGATGCTTAAGGTTTGGCGTTGGGCTGTCGACTCTTGAACTTCTCGCCGAAACTGCTTCGGCGGCGGCGAGAGTTTTCGGAGGCGAGCGCATCGAAAAAGTTGGCCTGCCACAGCCGACGTCCAACTTGCCGTGCGCCTGGGTAAGTCTTCCTTGCAGCTCATGTCTCTTACAGATTATCCTCTCAAAGACAACAAGGCGAACTTGCCGAACCATCTTTTCCGCTTGAACGCCGGTATGACAAGATCAACGAGCGGGCCGTCGTCCCCAACTCCGAATCGAAGGATGTGCAGTGACCGCGATGCCACCCTTCAATTCCGCGAATACGCATTATGTTTTCCATTGTAGGAATTCCAACCAACCCTGAGAACGGAAACACTCACCAACTCACTCGACGCAGCGGTTCCTGGCACGAGTTCGCAAGTTGGATGGACGACATCGTCTGTTCTGCCCAGTGCAGTAAGACTCCTTTTCGGGGTATTCAGTTTCACGCGCTCAAGACCAGCGGCAGCTCCTGAATTCGAGGGAGTGCTTGAGCGCCCGAGCCCGGAGCCTCGCGCTCAAGCATTTTCACGGATGGTTCAGTGAGCGTTCCTCTACAAGTAGGTTGTATATGTTGGAGGATCAGGACAGTTGAAAGAGCTACCGTGGGGTCTGTCGGTGAAACTGCACTGGGTTTTCGGTGAAATTTAAAAGTCAGGGTGGGTGGATGATCAAGGTGATCGAGCTCGCATCGAATCGGTTGGCAATGAAGCATCCGAGTTTTGCTTTCCACAATGTTGTACTTTGTAAAAGAAGATACTGTCGAAGCATCGAAACTCCTGCCTTCAGCTTTCCACGGCCGGGCTCGTCCGGCGTGCCTCGACTCGTGTCTGCGAATTCGGCTCTCCGAGAAAAGCCGACGACGGAGTTGAGTACAAACAGTAGTACTTTCAGGGGGGCAGGTTCAGGTCGCTGTTTCGCCAAAATCCGTCCCGATCGAACCGGTACCGGAACCGCTCAGACCAGGTCGACATCTTGGGAGTTAGTTCGACCGCTCGTTCTGAACCCCGGCCGGAATTCCTCAACGAGAGCGACGACGACCGTACGCCGACCCGCTTGTGCGCTCGGGCGCTGCTGGGTTTCACGCACCGCCGGCTGCCAGCCAAGTGCAAGCCGAGGGGCTCTTTCTCTCCCCCCGAGTTTTGCCGGCGACTCCTCATTGGCGCTCGGGAATATCGTGGAGTGTGTTCCCCATCCCCCCGGGTCGCGATCGCAGCTGCTGCCTCTCTCCTCGTCCTCCCCCGCCTGCGTCATCGGTGCCCAGCCCATTCAGCTCGCCTGTCACGCAAGCCACCACGCAAAGCGACACGTTCTACACATCTGTCGATACTAGCGTAATCAATCGAATCGAACTACACGTCTTGACACCCCCGCCATAGACGCTGAGAAGCAACACAGTAGACGTCGCCGCGGTCCTCGACACTGCAGCTCTCAGGACGAACCCGCTCAGCCGATCCTCCCTCGTCAAGATAAAGGCCGCCACGAATATGTCACCCACCCCGTCGACGGAACCTAGCAAACGGGGTCGAAAGCGTAAAGCTGATCAGGGTGAGTTACTGGGTGTCTTTGCTTGGCTTGACCCCCGCGTGAAAGGTGGTGTGATCCCGAGGGATCCCTCGTGCACCAACTCGGCGAAGGATGGCGGACAAAGGCATTCCACCACTCACGACACTCCCCCTCGACTACCCGCTTCCCGTTCTCCGCTCGCTCACCGGCTTTACCCTTCGTTCTCATACGGCTACACGGAAATGCTCCCACCTTTCCAACCTCGAACTCTCTACGCCAGATATCGAGGGCGACGAAGAGGCGACCAAACGCAGGTTGCAGAACCGAGCCGCGCAGAGAGCGTTCCGCGAACGCAAGGAGCGACATGTGCAGGAACTCGAGGTCGAGGTGCAGCGACAGGCGATACAGCTGGCGCGACAGGCTCAACTGATCGAAATGTGAGTCCTTTTCCCAACTCGGCGAGGGTTCACGGGTCGTTCCTCAGCTGAAGGTGTTTCGTCTTGGTGCACTGCAGGCTGATTGCCGAGAACAAAGCGCTTCGATTGGGTCAATCCGTGCCCGAAACCCCGATGCAGCAGTTCGATTACGCGAGTGCTCCCGCGATGCGTCGCAGTCCTTCGACGTCGAGCCCCTCCAACCCGCCGACGAGCAACTCTGGGCAAACCTATCAGCTCCCTCCAGTCGAGGATCATCTTCTCCCGCATGCCACGGAAGACGTCAAGCCCCAACTGATGCGCCAAGCTCCCCCACCTTCTGCGCTGCCTCCGACCATGAACTATGCGACGTCGACCCCACCGACGCCGCTGCCGTCTGCCCCTTACGTGCTGCCCGTGCGACCCCAACCTCAGAAGGGCAACAGTCTTGAGGACTTGGCCTCGTACGCCGTGGCGTCGATCGATCCTGAGCTGGCGGCTCTCCCGACCCGTTCTGCTCAACAACCGGCAACGCCGCTCACACCCGGTGGAATGGTCGTTTCGTTCGAGAAACCCATCGACGTCGCATTCGATTTCGAGACGCCGTTCGAATACGAGACGTTGCCGATGCCGGACCTGTACCAGTTCTTCTTCGACCCGGCCTTCTTCACGCTCGTTCCCGAGACGGTTGCCAACACCGAGACGTCGTCGACCGTCCCTGACCTCGATCGCGATTCGACCGCCGACCCCGACGATCCCGAATGCGATCGAAAAACACCTCCTCCTCTCCTCGACGGTCGCCTCCCGTGCAACAAACCCGAATGCGACTTTAGTCAAATGTCGTGCGCCTTGCCCGCGCCGTGGAGACCTGCTTCCCTTTCGGACAAGGTCGACACCAAGGACGTGTGGGTCTGTCAAACCGCTTGGGCCAAGTTGTGTTCGCACCCCCTGTTTGAGGAATGCGACGTCGATGCGTTGTGTCACGAGTTGAGGTCGAGGACCAAGTGCTCGAGTGATGGGCAGCTCTTCATTCTCAAGGAGGACGTGTGTCAGGTGTTTAGGTCGATTCCGGCGAAGGCCAAGACGAGGAGGAGGGAGTTGGCGGGCAAGGGGAAGGGTGAAGACGGGAAGAAGGTTTGATGAGGTGCGAAGGGTGATGTGAGTGTATGCCTGTGCGTATGGGTATGGGTTTGGGGTTTGCCACTGTTGGGCTTTACCGGTACATTGTTGTACAAAGTGTAGACCGAGATGACCTGCGATTGTAATGACGTTTTCTCTTCGCTGGATTGTGAGGGGAGTTTAAAGTGAAGAGGGGAAAAGTAAAGTGCGATCTTCTTCGAAAGTATGCATCAGGTTTGTTGTCTGCAACAGCATTTTAGGGAGTCTGGACAAGGTGGGACGAGATGGTCCGTGCGCGTGAGGTGGCCCAGTTTGCCTTGCGACTGCGGCCGTCGGTCCACCCACTTCTGACTGCTCCCTCACCGTCTCACGCCCCGCGTCGCACCACCGCCTTGAAAGATCTACCAACATGTGAGTCAAACTCAGCAGCCCGGTGGAGCAGAATCAAGCTTACCGTACTGCTCTTTACACTGCTGCCAGGTCTGACGATGAGGACTTTGTGAGTCGACGATGTAGTCGCTTCCCGTGCCGCCGCCCCACTTGGCGTTCACTGGTTGAGCTGAAGTGATGTTCCCCTTTTGACTTCTCCTGCCGCGTAGATGATGGATGAGGATGATGAGGTTAGTCAATAACTCTGTTCCATGTTCTGTGGGACCTGGATCACCAACATAAACTAAGCGATATGCTCTGTCTTCCCTTCGTCCCATTCTGACCTGTACGACGCGCGTTCCATCTCCCTAAGGACTATGGCTTCGAGTACGAAGGATCCGACAACGAGGAGGACGTCGTCGATGTCGAGAATGATTACTACAATGCCAAATGTGAGCCTGGCACCTCTTCAAACTGCTGGGAACAAGTCCGGATCGCTGATCACTCCTCACTCCTCACGACCGACCAACCGACTTGGACCTGATCCCCGTCTCGACTCGATCAACGACCGACAGCTCAAAGGGATACACCGGACCTCGCCTTGGCCTCGTTCCAAAAAATCGTCGACAACGAAGCCTCCGCAGGCGAACAGGGCGAATTCGGGTTCAAGGCCTTGAAACAAATGACCAAACTCACATTCCGACTAGGGCGCTACGACGAGGCGCTCAAGTACTACAAGACCTTGTTGACGTACACCAAGAAGGGGGTGACGAGGAACGTTGCCGAGAAGAGCATTAATGGCATCTTGGACTATGTTAGTGCCGAGAATAAGTTGGAGACGGGCAAGATGCAGGAGTTTTATGAAGTCACCATGAGCGCTTTGGAAGAGGCCAAGAATGAGGTGCGTAGTATTCATGGGGGGTGTGAAGGATCATCTAGCTTCTGAAGACTAAGCTGATCTGTTTACTTGCGCTCCATGCAGCGACTGAGTACAAAGACGAACCTCAAGCTGGCCAAACTGTGGCTCGATCGAAAAGAGTACACGCGGCTCAACAAAGCGAGTTTGTCCCGCAATGCGTCACAGGCGGTTTTTGATGGCTTACGAGAATGGATCATTCGATCATGTAGATTCTGAAAGAACTGCACGCCTCATGTGCTCCGACGGATGATGGTGCCGACGTCGACAGTTCCAAAGGCACGCTGCAGCTCGAGGTCTACGCGATCGAGATCCAGATGTATGGCGAGATGAAAAACAACAAGAAACTGAGGGTAGGTCAAGTACCTGGTCACGATCAAGATACGCGCTGATGAATGTGACGCAACCGTGCTTGCTTACAGGAGATTTACGAGAAGAGTCTGCGAGTTCGATCGGCGATTCCGCATCCGAGGATCCAAGGTGTCATTCGCGAGTGTGGTGGCAAGATGTACATGTCCGAAAGTGAGCAAATTCTACTGTTTCCTCTCATCTCAACGTGCTTGACTGACTTCTGTGAAATTCGGTTCGCAGGGAATTGGAGCCAGGCCCAAATCGACTTCTTCGAATCCTTCAAGAGCTACGACGAAGTTGGATCTCCGCAGCGAATTCAGGTGCTCAAGTACCTCGTGCTCGCGCACATGCTCATGGACAGCGAGATCAACCCCTTCGACTCGCAAGAGACGAAGCCGTACAAGAATGATCCCGAAATCATGGCCATGACCAATCTGGTGTCGGCGTATCAGGCGCGCGACGTGCATGAGGCGGAAAAGATCCTGAGAAGTAGGTCTTCTGCAATCTCGAAACTAGGCGCATGATGCTGAAACTGTTCTCCTTCTTAGACAACCGGTCGACGATCATGGACGATCCCTTCATCCGTGGCTACATCGACGAGGTCCTGCGCTCCCTGCGCACGCAGTGGATCTTCGAAATCATCAAGCCCTACACGCGCATCGAGATCGCCTACCTCGTCCGCCAGTTGTCCATCCCATCCGAAAGCGTCGAAGCGATCCTCGTCTCGTTGATCCTCGACGAAAAGATCCAAGGCCGCATCGATCAAGTGACCCAACGCCTCGAGTTGGATCGCCACAAGGCTGTCGAGGCGAGGCGGTACGCTTCGCTCGAGAGGTGGACGACCCAGTTGGTTAACCTGCAGAGCGTCATGTTCAACAAGTCGGCGCAGATTGGAGGACCAGATAGGCAGATGGGGGCGGCGGGAGGTGCCGGTGGTATGTTGGGTCCTGGATCGATGATGGGTGTTGGTGGGTCTGCGACGGATATGTGGGCTTGAGGCTGAGGTGGGGTTCGGTCGGGGTGGGGGTTTCTTTCCTGTGTATCATCACCGTTTGCTCGCATGGTTTCTTTTTCTTTCTTCTGTTCACTTGCTGCGACGTACAGCCCACGTGCACGTCGTTTCTGCAATCTAGCCGCAGACATGAACCGAATCATGGACAGCCAATCAAACAACAACAAAAAGAAAGGAGAAACGCCGAAAACGGGGACCACTAACCTACGAAGACGAACATCCGAAACCGAGGGAATTTAGCGGCCTGGGGGTCCGAGACCTTTGAATTCCTAGCTTGAGATTCGAGATCGAAACTACCGGTACCTGCCTCAACGACGACAGGAGC
Source organism: Microbotryum intermedium (assembly GCA_022702645.1). NCBI lineage: Eukaryota > Fungi > Basidiomycota > Microbotryomycetes > Microbotryales > Microbotryaceae > Microbotryum > Microbotryum intermedium. Next base: position 164,971 of record JAHWDX010000005.1, on the reverse strand, counting down.
TCGGTGGCTCGAATAGTTCGCCAATCCCGTCAAAACCCTGCTACCGGCGTGCTCCTCCGCGAGGGACTAAGAATGGTTGAAGGCTGTAGAGTAGCTATCCCAACCCGTCGCCAAATCGCATACAAGCCAAGTGTACCTTCTTGAAGGCAAAAGTCATGAATCGCCACGACGACGAAGGGCCGAAAGGGGTTGCAGCGATTTCCGATCGCCGAGTTTAGTTTTCACTCCTGGCCGCAGGCTCGGTGAAAGCGGACCTGGGACCGAGTTAGATTCGGGGATACTCGAGGCGAGGTGACACAGGTTCGCTCTTCTTGATAAAGATGGCGTGATGTGTTGGTAGTTCCTGGATTGATCCCCTTGGCTCTTTGTCAACTGGTAGACGGTCTCATTCCATGGCATTCGTCAGGGGCTGGGAATGATGATGTGCGAAGATTCTGTCGCGTTCAACCGGGCTTCGGAAGTACTTTGTCCGTTCAGTCGATGGGAAAAGCAACGGAGCGGGAGTTGGTAATGCGTGAAACAAAACCCTCGCTCGATCCCCTATCCGTGATGTCGTGCTACACCGAGCTTGTGTCTCGTGTCTCGATGATGAAGGAAGCCATGTCGCTGTGTCGGCGAGGATCGGGGAATCGAAAGGTCGACACTGCCAGGACAATTGAATGGAGGTTGCCTTTGAGCGACCGAGCTTCGAACTCTTTGCTTCTTTCCCTCCCCATCACCTCGTGTAACCCCTTCCCTTCCCCCTTCCTTCGTTCTGTTCCTGGATCCCCCCCAAGATATCATCCTCATTTCCTTCCCACCTCACAACTGCTTCCCAAAACAACAACTCCCCACTCCGCTCGTGCTCCCCTTCGCAACCGAGTCAAAAGAGCGAGTGCCGAACTTCCGGAACCAAACTTCCCCCCTCCCCCAACTCGCCCCATGGCCACGATTGCCCCCTTGTTACCACCACTGCCAAGCACTTCGAAGCAACCCCTTTCAGCGGGATGGCATTTGGCCTCGGGTGCCATCTCCGGTGCTGCGAGTGTGTTGGCGTTGCAGCCGCTCGATCGTCAGTCGTGCTTTCGAACCCCCACTTTACTCCTCTCGATGCCCATGCCCGCACTGCGTAGACTTGCGTAGGAAGCGATCGCTGACTAGTGATGTTATCTTGCGTTTAATTCTTGCAGTTATCAAGACTAGGTTACAACAGGAATCGCAACAACGTGGAGTGACGGCGGGGAGCACTACATCGATCGTAGGATCAAGCAAGCACTCCGTCATCGGTCCGAGCTCGAATGGACCGACAGCTACGTCTGCCACAGCAACATCCGTAACTGCATCAGCAACACCAACAATACCAAAGGCTAGCCCTGCTACGTTAGTTTTAGGGAAGCCTATACCGAACGTAGCGTCGACACCGAATCGAGCCAAGATCCTGACGACGGCGAGGGCGGTCGTCGCTCAGGAAGGGGTCGTCGGCTTGTGGAGAGGGACAGTGCCTACATTATACCGGTGAGTGCCGGACTTCACGCTGAGCAGGTGGTGCGTCAATCTCATTCGAGTCTTTATTTCGTCCAACCGTCAGCAACGTCCCGGGTGTCTCGCTCTATTTTCTCACCTTGTCCCGACTTCGGAACCTCATTGGCTCGTTCCCCATGTTCCGACCGACCAACTTGACCTCTACATCACCCGGAGGAAAGATCAAGTTGACGACAACGGGCGATCTCTTGGTCGGTAGTACGGCACGAACAGGAGTTGGGTTCATTTTGATGCCGGCGACGTTGTTGAAGACTTTGTCAGAGGTCAGTTGCTCGCTCTCGAGGCGATAGGGATTTGACATCACGTTGACCCACGACCTCCGCTCCTGGCAGTCGTCCATCATCGCCAAGCCGAATCAACCTCGTCCTACTTCACTCCAGATCCTCTCCAACCTCTACCGAACCGGTGGCTTGACCTCCCTCTGGCGAGGAGCGGTCCCCACCGCCCTCCGTGACGCCCCCGGCGCTGGCCTCTTCATCGTCTTCTACGAACGCGGTCGACGACTCCTCGGCGTCCGAGCAGAAGGGGCAGCAGGGGGTGGATTGGCCGGTGCGTCGGCGTCCTTGTTTTCGACGCTCTTAACGACGCCTTTCGACCTGTTGAAGACGAGGAGACAACTTTCCCCCGAGGTGTATACGACGCTTTGGGCCAGCGCGAGGAAGGTGTGGGAGTTGAATGGGCTGAAAGGGTTTTGGCAAGGGGGTGCATTGAGGGTCGTTAGGAAGGCGGGAAGTGCGGGGATTGGGTGGGCCGTCTATGAAGGTGTGGTTGGGTTTGGGGAGAAGAGGGGGCTGGAGGGGGTGAAGAAGGTTGCGAGTGGGTAGACGCGGGACGTGCAGTGGAAAAACCCCAGCGATTTGAACGGAAGTTTTTGACGAGTGGACCGCTCGGGGTTTGAGAGCGCGTCCGTGTGGATCGTTGTTTCCACCAGGCTAGAATTTCGCAAGTGTGCCAACCGAGACGGGTGACGGGATTTATATTTCCGGAAGCGAAGACTAGGGGTCAGTCATACGACCCTGCAACGCGCCTCTGCCGTTTTTGTGGACAGGGAGCCTTCGCCGAAGCCTCGTTGTGTCAAAGCAGGTCACCTCGTGCTCGTGGGTCAACACTTGCGTGACCAGCGTCGAACGCCGAACCCTTGAGCGGATCCTTCTCCTATAAACTCGTGTTCAACCGCATCGCTTGAATCGATGGGTGGGAACTCACACACTGACCATGCGGTGAGGGTGTTCATTCTTGCGAGCCCCGGGCCGGGAGCGAAAATGAAGGATCGAGCTTGTATAAAGAAGGGGCTCTGGGGGCTTCCTTCTCTTTCGACCCTTCTCATCACTAGCACCCTAATCCTACACTTCAAAATCCTCTACATCAAGGCCCCCTCGCAACACAACCCCTCCTCAGCAAAATGAAGCTCAGCATCGTCGTTCGAACCCTCCTCGCGTCGATCGTCGCTGTCGCTGCTTCACCGGCTCCACCCTTGACCTACGTCGGCTGTGGCGGCAATTCAACTTCCAACAGGGACAATTGTACTAATACAACAGGCCTACCGTTTTCTAACTGTCTCTTGGCGTGCGTCAACTGCAACCACGCCCTTTTTGCGCCGTGAGTCCCTTACGAACACCCGCCTGGTCACGACACACAATCCGGGACAGGGGGCTCACTCAGTGATCTGGTTGGGCTACACCGATTGGTCAGAAATTGGGCGAACTGCATCACGCAATGCCGTTACAACTGCAGTCATCCGTGCTTTGGAATGCCATTCTTCACGTGTGAGGCGGGCGGATGATCACAGATGGGCCGGTGTTCCAACCATGAGCCTAATACTTGCAAGGGATATCGACCACCTCGCGCGGACGACGTCGAGTATGGGCAGGCGTACTAGAGGGGTCGAAGGGTGCATGTTCGGGGACTGGATGAAGGAGAATGAGGGGTGTTCGGGAGGATTCATGCGATGAGACGGTGGCATAGAGGTTCCGGGGGACGATTTACTAGTGTTCTGTTGGGCGAAGGAGCAATTCACACATTTCTCCTGCGATGGTTGTGCGGTTGCCCGGCGAGTTGTCTCACGTGGGAAGAAAGGTGGAATGCGATATCAAGTGTACAAGCAACAAGGTATTGATACCTAGGTCCCAGAAGAAGAAAGAGTGTGGCGAAGTGAGGCGTCATGCATGTCGGAAGATCTGTTTGGGGAAAATTGCAAATTGAAGATGAGCAAGTCTGATTGAAATCAAAGTCTTCTCTGCGGGCGATGCAGAACTGACTTTGAGGCCCCACCAGTTGACGATGACGGCGTAGAGCGTGACGGGGACGAGGAACACAAAGAGGTACTTGTAATGCGTATCGTGTGCCATGGCGTCCAGGAGCTAATTTGTAGGGCACATCGTTCAGCGCCGTGAATGTTTAGTTCGGGACGTTCAATGAAGAATGCAGTATCCTAACCTTGTAGTCGTATGGGCCCACGAAGGGGGCAATAAGCATGGACCAGGTCCCCAGGATGAAGCAGGTTGTACATGTGATGACGAAGCCGTAGCCCCAGTACATCATCTCGTAGTTGACGACCTCGACCGTCGTTGACTCGTCCTCGTCGTCGTCCTCGTCGGTTGATTCAGCGTAATCGTATTGGACACCCAGACTGGACGAGCCACGCCTTTCAACCTGGGGTCTTGGATGACCATCCCCTTGCTCTTGATCAAGCAAGGACGCGAGCTGGTCGACGGAGAACGGCGGAGGTTCATGCTCAATCCGTGGAGTAGATGCAGGGCCTGGTGCGGAGAGACCCGAAGGAGGGGGAGGGAGCTTTATCCTAGATGCCTTGTTGGAGATGGAAGCGGCTCTTGTCCGCGACAACTTTTGCGAGGCCATTCCCTTCGAAAGGTCGGATGAGAAGTGGGGAGAGCGGGGCCAAGACACGTCATGGAGAGGGGCGGACCTTTCAACGCGCGTCGCGGCGCGACCTTTGACGAAGCATGTTCTTTCTTTCTCTCTCTCTTGCCTGTTCAACGAGATTGCTGCACACTACGGAATCCTTAAACTACCCTTCCGCGCGCGATGGGTTTGCTGACCATTATACGCAAGACTCGCCTCAAGGAACGGCAGATCCGTGTACTCTGTCTGTCCGTACTTCTCTCGCTCCTCTCAGAATGGGGGCCATCATCCTCGCCAGCTCATCTCACCTGGTCTAACACACTTTTCGTATCAATGGCTTCTTTAGTGGACTCGATAATGCGGGCAAGACGACCATCGTGCGGCGCTTACTAGGCGAGGACATCTCGCTCATCTCCCCCACCCTCGGCTTCAACATACGGACGCTCGTTCATGTCGGATACACTCTGAACTTATGTGCGCACTCTTGTTACTCATCCGGCGGGTTGAAAGTCAGCTGACATTATCCGCTGTTCTCTCATTCTCCTGGGCCGGGCTGGTGGCTTCCGCGCGAAATAGGGGACATCGGTGGTCAATCCTCGTTACGACCGTACTGGCGCAACTACTTTGAAGTCACGGACGCTGTCATCTGGGTCGTCGACTCGAGTGATCGAGAGAGAATGGCAGACTGTCGCGACGAATTGCACGAGTTGCTCAGAGAAGAGGTCGGTCCTCATCTAGAGGCTGGAAAAAGTCAGCTCGCTTTTACTGACCCCTATGGCCCTTTCCCCTATTCCGGAATTCATTTGATCTCGTGCAGAGGCTCGCAGGTGCCTCTCTTTTGGTCTTGGCAAACAAACAAGACATCTCTGGGGCCTTGACGTCTCAGGAGATTGCAGATGTACGGGCCGTTTCTTCCAAAGCTCCATTCTCCCCGACATGCTAACTGATTCGCCCAAGGGACTCTTCACCCGCAGGCTCTCGAGCTCTCATCCCTGCGCTCGCATACCTCGACCATCATCCCTTGCTCTGCGCGACTAGAGGCTGCAGCAGCCGATGCAGCCGGCGAGTCGGGCAGACCTGGCGATCCGAGGATTTGGAAAGGCCTCGATTGGATCGTCACGGAGGTGGGGAAGAGGGTCTACTATGGTGTGGGGAACCCGTTGGTCACCGATGGCTCGGCAAAGAAAACGGAGGTTGCTGAGTAAGATGAAATTGTTTATTGTTGTAACACCACTAGCACTAGCACATGGTATGCATGGTTCAGGCGAAGTTCAACGAGACCTGGAATAGCTCTCGAAAGCATCCCGGCCCCGATCCGAGGCGCCGAGTCACTCCTTAAGTTCCGGGTCATCCTTTCGAATACCGCGTGTAGGCATCTTATCTTCAGGTCGATGGCGTGAGTCCATCATGTACCAATCCATAAATCGTTCACGCAAGCGTGAGAAATGAAGAGCCCAGAGGCACTCGGGGGTTAAAAAAAGCACCGGTGTGAGGAAGACAGTTGCAGGACTTTTTCTGGACCGCGCGGTGTGTGTGTGGGGACATTTTTATTTTTTATTTTGATGGAGGAGGTGATGCATGGAAGCCCCCAAGCTAACGATTGCTAAGGAAACTCCGCCCCGCGCTAGGCACGTCTGGACGGCGCTAGCGTATAGGGCCACTATAACGCCCCTCGCATAAGAGATGCACTTTCATCTTTCGACATCAGCTTTGACGCCATCGATAGCTACCTACTCCGTGTTGGTTATAGCATCGATTTCACCGCATCGAATGGATTGAGTTGCCGCCCGGTCTTGATTTCCTTCCCTTCCTCGTTGCTCTACACACCACCTACGATTGCGATTCCGCGATGAGGGTCTCCGGCGTGTTTTGCCTCCTCGCGATCACGTGCACCACTCGCGCGTCTCCGACGGGCTATCCATTTTCTACCAGTGATGACCATGGTGACGGTTTACCATCAGCATCCCGCTTCGAGACACGCCGCCTCGTCAAGAGATCTGTACAGGACAACAAACCCGATCCAGCACCCGCTGGGTATGGCAAGTAGTACGTCCTGCATGTAGCATATCGACCTGTTCGGAGGTCCAGCCCGCCCTCAACTGACTGACGACTCGTGCGACTGCGCGCCTCTCCCACTCCAGCATTTCGCAAATCTGTAGGTCCGAACTTCGATGGGTTCTCCTCGAAAAACGTCCCCGAAATTTACCACAGTCGCTACTTTAATCCCATTTCATAGATGTTCCTTCACCGGAAATCGATGCGCAACCTTCGCCCGAGTGGAGCAAAGCCATTCACAAAGCGCGCGCCTTCGTCAACCAGTTGAACCTCGAGGAACTCGTCAACCTTACGACGGGCCAGGGCTCACACGGGCGCTGCATCGGCCAGACCGGGGACGTTACTCGGCTCAATTTTACGGGGTAATAGTTTGAGATGTACTCCTTCAAGACAGAATATGATCCAAGTCGGTTAGCTGATCAATAGGTGCGCGGTGGATGTTCACAGAATTTGCTTTCAAGACTCACCGCTCGGTGTTCGGTCCACCGATGGGGTGTCGGCGTTCCCAGCAGCGTGAGTTTGTGTATGCTTCCACCGGTTTTTCAGAACATTTTCGCGCGACTGATACTTCTTATGCCGTTTGCCACAGCATCAACGTTGCTGCAACGTGGGGTAGGCCTGGCCCTGACCGAGCGTCAGCCGTCAGTGCTTCGAAGCTCACGGCGTGCGCTTGAACCCCACAGACAAAGATCTGATGTACAAGAGAGGAGTGGCCATGGGCAAGGAATTCCGAGGAAAGGTGAGTGATAATTAGATGGTTGATGGGTAAAACCTTTTTGCTCGGCCCTCTCTCCATGTGGTGCTGACAATTGGCAATCGGCGTTCGCTTGATGATCGCAGGGAGTCAACGTTGCTCTTTCCCCTATGATGAACCTTGCGCGTACCCCCGAGGCCGGTCGCAACTGGGAAGGCTTCGGTGGCGATCCATATCTGGCAGGCTTTGGTGCCGCGCTGACGATCAAAGGCATACAGAGCACGGGAGTGATCGCGTGCGCCAAGCATTACATCGCCAACGAACAAGAGCACTATCGCGGAGGATCGGGGGCTATCACATCGTCTAGCAACATCGATGATCGAGTGATGCACGAGATTTACGTAAGTGCGCTCCTCTTTGTCGTCCAGCGGTCCCAAAGCTGATGCTGGTACCCCGTGCATTTCGCTCGTCCCAACTTAGAACCACCCCTTCTCTGAGTCGATTCGAGCTGGTGTGGGATCCATCATGTGCTCATACAACCGAATCAATCAGACCCACGCTTGCGAGAACTCATTTCTCCTCAACAAGCTCGCCAAGCAGGAACTGGCGTTCCATGGATTTGTCGTCTCTGATTGGGCGGCCCAGACGAGCGGCGTCAGCAGTGCGCTTGCAGGGTTAGACATGTCGATGCCAGGTCAGTAGACAACGTTATTTGGCTCAAAGGCAAATCGAGTACGTTTTTTAACGGGTTACGAACTCGATGTCAGGCTTCAGGTCCTACGGCGACGGTTTGGACAATCAGCAGAACCCCGCCAAATCGAACACGAGCTACTGGGGTGCCGAGCTCGTCAAAGCCGTCAACAATGGGTCCGTGCCGCTCGCTCGAGTCAAGGACGCGGTCACTCGAAGTGTGTCTTCTCTGTGTCAGTCCGCAGGGGTGATAAACTGTTGACACGCTTTACCCGCTGTCTTTGTTCGCTCTTTCGCTGCGCAGCCATGACTGCCTATTACCAGCTGGGTCAGGACTCGAAAGACTACCCAGATATCAACTTCTCGGCATTGTAAGTAGTACTCACTGACCTCTGGTACCCCTCACTTCAACACTGACATGATACACCCACTATGCGCAGCACTTTGAACACCTACGACAGCAATGGACGCCTCGTCAATTCGCATGTTAACGTCTCGTCGGACCACAACAAGCTCGTCCGAGAGATTGGTGCTGCCTCAAACATCTTGCTCAAGAATGTTGCCAACGCTTTGCCGCTCAGGGCTAGCCAGTTGAAGAGCGTAGGCATCTTTGGCGCCGAGTGAGTGCTGGTCATGCGCAACGGTCTGGCGAGGGGCCGCCTACTCACGGACTTGAATTTTCCACTCTAGTGCTGGACCTGCCAAGAACGGTCCGAATGAATTCACGGATCGCGGTGGACTTGACGGCACATTGGCTATGGGCTGGGGCAGCGGTGAGACCGTCGTTCTTCGGTATAGCCAAATCGTGATAACCTGATTCGCTGACGCAGACCTGCATGTTTGATCGACCGCAAGGAACCGTGAATTTCCCCTATCTCGTGGACCCCCTGTCGGCCATTCGCTACAAACTCAGTCAGACGAACCCCAAGACCTCCATCTCCTCTGTGCTCGACAACAACGCTACGAGCGCGATACAGCGTCTCGCACGCTCAATGGAGAAGTGTCTCGTCTTTGTCGCTTCCGATTCCGGCGAAGGTTACATCACTGTAAACGGCAACCAAGGCGATCGCAACAATCTCGAGTTATGGCAAAACGGCAACCAACTCATCTCCAAGGTCGCCAGCGTGTGCTCGAACGTCATCGTTATCATCCACTCGGTCGGGGCGATTGATATGGAGTCGTGGATTGACCACCAGAACGTCACGGCCGTCGTGTTGGCGGGCCTACCGGGACAGGAGTCGGGCAATTCTCTAGTTGACATTCTCTTCGGCGACGTCAACCCGTCAGGAAAGCTCCCCTACACCATCGGCAAGAAGAGAAGCGACTATGCCGCTGATGTGCTCTGTGAGTGCAACTTGGTAAACAGGGGTTTTCAGTTCCTCTTTTATGTCACTGATGAGCACAAATGCTTGCGCTTAGACAAATCAAACATGGCGGTACCGCAAATCACCTACAGTGAAGGTCTCCTCATCGACTATCGCTGGTTCGACGCCAAGGCCATCGCCCCTCGCTTCGAATTCGGCTTTGGGTTGTCGTACACCACGTTCCGCTATTCGGCACTGAGCGTAACTGCGTTGTCCCAGGGGGGTAGTACCACCACGTCTAATCTCTACGATGACTACTACTCCATCTCCTACGAGATCACCAACAGGGGCTTCGTCGATGGCGCAGAGGTCTCCCAAGTCTACCTCGGATTCCCCTCGAGCTCTCGAGAGCCTCAAAAAGTGCTCCGTGATTTTGCTCGAACGTTCCTCAAGAACAGGGCGGGCCTGACGGTCACGATCAACTTGAACAGAAAAGCTTTCTCGATTTGGGACGTAGTCTCGCAATCTTGGAAAATACCTACAGGCGACTTTACCGTCTTTGTTGGATCGAGCTCGAGGGACATCAAGCTGCGAACAAAGATCGCGAATCCTTCGGCCTCGTAAAGACACTTGCCTTGTTGTAATTCTTTGCTACCCTCTTGCATTCATCTTGGATTCAATAAAAGCTCCTATCCAATCCCTGAAACAGAACTGAACAGGTCGTTGACGACTCATCAATAGTAATCCACCCACTTCATCTATGGTGGGATGTGCGCAGTGCAACGATTGAAGACGCGCGATGGATGCATTGCAATTTTCACGAGGTATTTGAGCCGACTCCAATTATGATGAAAGATAAAAAGGGTGGACACCAGGTCCTCTGGCGTGACCGTGGAAGTCACGGCACCAAGGAGTGTAGTTTTATGCAGAGAAGGTGAACGGTCGTTTGAGATCAAGGAGACTTCAAGTGGGTGCACCTGAAGTCAAGCTGCGGACGTCGAGAATATGAATGAGTGATCATGAGCGCATTTCTTGATTGGGAAAACCCAAACGCTCGAAAAACTGACCTTGTCCTCAGATTTAACGTTGTGGCAGATGAACACTGGCTTCTTGGACGTGGGGGTAGTCAAGTCGGTCCTCGTGGCAGTGATGTCGGTGCACTCCGATGAACAGTCGAGCGTTGCCACCACATCCTTGTGCTTTCCACTCGCTGTTCCGGTGACGTTGATGAAGTGCACATCCGAGATCTCAACCTTCGAGGGGTGCGCGGCGCAGTACTCGGCGTCGTGAGCGTAGCATGAGGTGATCACAATAGGCTGGTCCACCGCGATGTTCAAGATATTCTCGAAGGTGACGTTATTAACTAAGCCCATTCCTCCTCCGGCGTCTGTCTCGCTGTCAATGTTATCGGGCCACGACTGCAGTTGTCGGAAGCACAGGAATAGGGGGTTGGCTAGAGCCCGGGCATAGGCAGAGAAAGACTGCAGGTTGTTGCTCTGGTGAAACTGACCTTGATACGAGAGCCAGCTGAAGCAAAAGATATGGTAATATCATGGATCCAGACGTTTTTGACCTGTTAAAGAGAGTTGTTGGCAAGGCACCCAGCGTCCGATATCAATGGCTATTAGCCGAGCATGCGACCCTACACGGCTGACTCACAATGTCGGTCACTCCCTTGTACTGGCCCAGAGAGCCGATGGAGACAGCATGGGATCCGTTGCAGCGCATGCGACCGACCTCTATATTGAAGGAGTTGCCTTTGAGAGTACAGCAGTCGTCCGAGTTGTTGACGTCCCAGTCGAGCACAGTCACGTAGGTTGACTGGTAGATGCTTACCCCGTCGCTGTTGTAGGGGAGGGCGGAAGAGTTAGACACGGCAACGACCTCGATGTTGGTCGCGGTCACATTCTTGGACCCCATGATGAAGAGGTTCCAGAATGGCCCGTTTAAAAAGTTGATGTGTTCGATTTTGACGTTCTTGGCCTCGCCGATCGTCAGCAGGACTGGGCGGGCGAAGTCAAACGTCTCGGAAGCTCGAGGGCTACCCGCCTTCTTGTCCGCGGCGAACTTTTCCCACCAAACCTGAAAGCAAAGCAGGGGTCACTACACAGTTCCTCAGCCGACTGTAGCAGCATTCACCTCTTACCTGACCATTACCGTTGATGGTGGAGCCCTTTCCCACCTTTGCGGAGGAATTCCCATGAAGGTAGATGTTTTCACCTTGGAGCTGCTCAAAGATCGATAGGAGCACGGTCCGGAAACGTCAGTTCCGCGACCGATCTCTGGCCTGGATAGTGGCAGTGGCCGGCGATTCGGTCGGAGTTTAACTTACGTAGAAGAATGTGGTAGCATTTTGAAAGTAGAGCTCGTAAGAACCGCTGCCATGAGTCTTTCTGGTGGGCTTTGACCAGGCGTCGATGTTGTCCCAATAGTTGACTGCGTCGGAAATGCAATGTTCAGCGCCGAGGTTGCGAGTTCCGGGAGGCAGAGATGAAGCTTACTTGTTCCCGTCAATTCGATCTCAACATTTTTGAGCCGAGGCGTATAGATTAGGGTCTTGAGGAGATAGTCGCCATTCAAGATGATCTGCAGAATGCCGGAATGCAGACAGGAACGTGTCAGCAGAACTTGCGCTCGGATCCCCGCATGCCCGAATCCAACTGGCGCCAACGCCGGTGGCAGAGGTGTGGGCTGACCTTCCCGTTCTTCTTGCACTTGTTAAAGGCGGCCATAATGTTGGGTGTCGAGTCCTGCTCGGCACCGATCTGAGGGACCGTGCAGGTGATCTGGGCAGGGCCCACAGAGCCTTCAAGGTCGCTAGCTCTGTGATGATGATGATGATGACTTTGCACCTGCTCCCGCCGGGCCACCCCGAGGATGGCAAGGGAAAGGGGCAGAATTGCGGAATTGATCTTCATGGTGTATGGGCAAAGTGGGAGAAAGTGATTGGGAGAAATTGGAGGTGGAGAAAAAAGATAGAAAGAAAGAGAAAGAGATAGAGAATGAAGCGAGTCGCTTATGCTTGAGTCTCGAGCCGGAACAGATCATCAGCGGCCAGGAGGCGCCGACATGCGACAGCACGTCAGGGGCATCTTGACACCGAGATCGCCGACAGCCGGCGGCGCTGAGACCCGACCGTTTCTCAGCGCATCACCCCAGAGTCCGAGCCCTTAGCATCTTAGAAGAGTCGCAATGTGACGGATTTAGGCATAGGTATGACATAGGTGCTTTGCTCCACCTTTAGGTCAAACAGCCGTACTAGTCGATGGGGCACTGCAGATGCCCAACCCACGGCGAACGACCGGCGCAGTGTGGGTCTCAGCTTGGTGTGACCTTTCCTTGCACATGATATAGATGTTTTTCGTTTGGATGGTGAGACAGCTCATAATAGATGTATCGCAGATTACGACTGCCCTGCCAGTTTTCGGCGCGCAACACGCGGAAACTAGGCCAGAGGAGAAGAGCGCTGCACCGACAAGTGCTCGTGGCGGCGGAAAAGGGACCTTGGCAACATATCGACCGTGCAAGCTCAATGGACCGGTGTGCAGTGAAAGTCGAGCTGGTTTTTTCGAACGGCCTAGGACGGAAAAAGTGTAAGCACATCATATCCGTAACGGAAGTGTCTCCTGATGCGCGACCGCTGACTGACCTGCTTCTCCGAGACGACGATCCTGCAGCTGTAGATCGGGTCTTGGAGCTGAGGGAAGTCGAATGGGTTCCATCGGCAGTGTTGTCCAATAAATTGTCGAGTTCCACAACCAACCTCTTCCGCTTGCCGCTCGAGACGCCCCGTGACTCTGATGTAAGGCACGTCAGAGACGGTCATCTTCGAAGGGTGTTCAGCGTAATAGTGGACTCGTGTGCCCAGGAAGAGGTGAGGAGTGGGCTGTCGAAGTTCTTGTTCTCGGATTTTCAGAAAGTTATGTTCTTGTATCCCAATCCTCAGCAGCTACCTGTGGCTGTGCCATCGGTGTCGGCCCACAGCTACATACGTCAAGGGCTGAGAAACAGGAGTTAGGCCCACAGCGGAGAGATGAATGCGGTAAAGCTATACATGTCCCAATAGGTTCGTTTGACATTCCTGTTACTGACCTTGATTCGAGTTCCCGCTCGTCATGGGAAACTGAAATATATGGACGAGAACATTCTCCACCTGGACGTAAAAGCGGTGCTTGAGTGTTCAAGATTGCCAAGTTCCTCGGTCGGGGCGTAGTCCCCCAGTAGATTTGACTCACAATATCTGTATCGCCCACGTACTGACCAGAGAGCCGATTGAGACTCTATGCAAGCCATTGCAGCCCATGCTGCCTATCTCGACGTTCGTCGCACTAGATTTGACAGAACCGCAGTCGTCTGGCACATTGTTGACGTTCCAGTCGAGCAAAGTGACGCAGTCCGACTTGTAGATGTGAACGCCGTCCGTGTTGCAACGGAGGAATTTTGAATTTGGAAGACGATGAAGATGCTGACGTTGATATTGGGTCATGACGCTGTCCTCAGAACCTGTGATGAAGACGGCCCACAACGGTTCGTTGGCGAAGTTGATTTAGTCAACGGTGACCTTGGTGGACTTGCCAGCCAATTGTGAACATGACGGGACGCGGATAATCCAAGGTTAGCTCGGCTTGAGGGCTGCCACTCTTCTTGTCAACATCGAGCTTATCCTAGCAAACATGGGAATGAGCAAGCCGGGAGCAGTCAGAAACGGTCTCGGATCCGAGCTGCGGGAGATCTTTGATCCCGACGCCGGATTTCACCTAGCCGTTGCCGTTGAAGGGAGACCCCTTCGATCTCGCCGCAGCATCGCCATGAAGCCAGATATTGTCTGCTTGAAGCTGCATGAGCAATTAGTGATAGATTTCCCGTCATTTGAGTGCTATTTCTTGAGATCGTAATCCGATGCGCGTGCAGAACGATGAACTAGCACACGCCACTTCCTCGGTCAAATGCGACGTACGAAAAAGTGTGGCCCCATTTTGGTAGCCGAGCTCGAGTGTGCCGTCACCGTGGATGTCCTTGGTGGGTGTGACCAGTACTTGATGTCGTTAAAGTGCAGGAGATTGGCTTGGGAACATCACATCACCGGGTAAGCGTTTCGAACCTAGCTTTCGAGGCTGCAATATCGAGGAGCTCACTTGTCCCAGTCAACTCGATCTCAACATTCTTGAGGCACGGAGTCACGATCGGCGACTTGACGAGGTATTGACCCTCCAGAACGGGAGGGGGGGCACGGAAATCAAGATGATGTCGGCGCCCTTTGCACTAGGGAAAGTTGTTTCCCTCGTGCTTTACAGAGGCCGAGCGGAAGCTCGAGCTCGAGCGCTCGGGCCTGTGTTTCGGGGCATTGAAGCCGCTGCTGATCGATCTCAGCCCTCTCGGAAATCGACAGGCCGCCGGCGTTTAGGTCTCGAGCGATCTGGAACAGGCCCAGGGGCCAACGGGCGACAATACTAACAAAACACGTGGTTTGTTGTCTTTGATCGAAGACTAGCTTGGATTCAATACCTATGGCGAAAATACTTAACTCCACGTCTGAAACGGTGCAGCCCCATGTATCACTGCAAAATTCTCACGTGGTGCTCGGCTGCCGGGCCGGCCGTTCCATGACACTCAGCGAGCACTCATCGAAAACCACGTCGACCGATGGGTGAATTCCGGGTTTTGCGAGGGTCTACCCACCCGCAATTCAGTCCTCATGATGAAATGAGCGAGGATAATTTGCGTTTCCCGGAAAGCCCCTGGCGCTACTACCAACAATGACAAAGTCCGCCACAGATCCACTATGAACACCAAACCCTCCTACATCGATCAAGAACACCTCACTTTCTAGTATGTCTTTATATACCCACCTCATCCTCCTCATCCCATTCCTCCATCCCTTCCATCATCCTCTCCGTCTCTTCCTCAATCTTGTCCAAGCCCGTCAACCGCTCGAGGTACTTGGCGTCTTCGAACGCTTGGACCAGCATCGCGAAGCCTTCTTTCTCGTACGCTTCGACGATCTGATGAGAAATACAAAGAGTCGTCAAGTCAGATACACGCAAACTTCTCATGAACGGCGTGTGGCGAGTAGAGAGTGCTGCTCACATGCCGACTGCACCCCGTACACTTGTCATACGCCTGTCCCGTGATTTTGAGGTTCTCGAACCGACTCAAATACCCTCTGATTTGATGCGGTACGACGCCCAAACACGATCCGTTTCCTTCCTCCTCTTCTTGCATTGCAGTCGTTGCCGTCATCGCGTTCCCCGGCATGACTACGTCAGATGGAGCTCGTACCCCTTGAGGGTGTTGGAGGAGGGAAACCATGAGTTCTACAGCTGTGGAACTGGCGATTGATGCAATTCCGGGTCGCGTGACGGTGCACATCTGATCCAACGTTCGGTCGGTCAAGGACTGTGGAAAGGAAGACTTGCTTTAGAGACTTTGGACTTTGAAGCGTGTACCTTTTTCCAAAAACGCGACTTGCGACTCACGTCCATTGGTGCAACGATATCGTTGCAGTAGTAGCAACCCAGTTGTCCTCGATAGGGTTGGCCAGGTTGAGCGGGAGCCGCTGGTTTAGCTGGTGATGATGACGAAACACCGTGGCGCATGACGAGGAACGTGTCGAACCCAAGTGCAACGTTTATGACGAGCTAAGCAAAAACGAGAGGAGCTCACGTCAGCAAGATTCAGCAATCGTTTCGAGATAGGACGACTGACCTTCTCCTTCGATGCGCCGATCAAAGTCGGCAGCCATCGACTTTCCCTCGAATCCATGAGCAGGTAGACGACGTCATGTTCGTCAATGAGTTGATCAAGGACTTGCACATCCTTGTTGACTTGCTCGTGCAATGTTGGAGGAATAGGATGGCCTGGCATAGGGATTGAGAGAGACACTCCTGTAGCATCCTTTATTAATCGGGGAACGGATGGCTTGCGTCAGCTCTCAAGCCTCGTGAAAAGCTACAGAAGCACTCACAACTCCGGGATAGATCCTCTTGAGCGAATTCGCCGCCGCCTTCGCCTTGGGTTTCCCACCATTCAGCGAATCCTCAAACTCGAACAAAGGTTGTCGAACAGGGTTGGAAAATGAGACCGTGCTCGAATCGACGAGCGTGATCTTCCTCACCCCCCAAGCCATCAGCGTTCTTGCGACATAACACCCCAACGTCCCCGCTCCCAACAGCAGTACTTTGGTATACTTGATCTTGTCCAGATCCAAAGCGGGGAGAATACGCCATCGCATCAGCTGCAGATTAAGGTCGACAGCTTGATCGGCGAGTTTGGTCGGGTCCATCAGGGGTGCCAAGTCGGCGACGCGAGGGGCGAGCTTGAGCTTGTCGTTCTTCTCCCAGCCTATCACGCTTGGCCGGGTATCGGGGATTGGGGTGGGGGTTGAGATAAGGACAGTCCGGAGAGAAGTGTCTCGCACTGCGAT
Organism: Microbotryum intermedium; assembly: GCA_022702645.1. Classification (NCBI taxonomy): domain Eukaryota; kingdom Fungi; phylum Basidiomycota; class Microbotryomycetes; order Microbotryales; family Microbotryaceae; genus Microbotryum; species Microbotryum intermedium. The sequence continues at coordinate 148,422 of JAHWDX010000005.1, read as the reverse complement.
GAGACGAATGGAGGTGATGTGATGCGCTCTGGCGAGGTATGTCAGGACGTTCCGGACCGGCCAGCCAACGGCGTTTGGATGCGACGAGGGGTCGGTGAACATAAGCTTGCGCTGGATGGAGGAACGCATGGGTCAGATCGTGTCTTCGACGAACCCTGTTCCACTCCACTTCGCATAGCTCACCTCGCTGGGAGGTACGCCCTCAAAAAACTCGGTTGCTTTGGAGATGGGAGCAAAGGTGTTTCCCTCTTGTCCGTCTATTGCTTTGGCCAGCTGGAACGAGGACGACCCGAGAGGGGAGAGGTCAAACTTTCGAACGCAGACCAGAGTGAAATCAGTACCTTCCGACTAACATCAATACCCACACAGAGTCTAATGTATCGTACCTGATCATGCGGAAGATCCTCCCAGTCGCCCGACACTTCCCAAGCCGGTTTCTGCAAGAGCGCCGGGAACCCACACCAGTAGTAGTATCGGTACTTCTTTAGGTCGGCAAAGGTGAGCATGAGAAACGGATTGAGTTCACTTTCATAAGGCGCAGCGCTGCGCGAAGTGATTTTCTGCCATATCTGTGGGTGAGGGAGAGAAACCATGAGCTACTATCGAGAGCATTCCTCCGAGCGTTACGGACGGACCTCGTCACCGAGCTGGTCGAGCAGGGCCGCCTTGTCCGAGTTTTTGAACGCTTCGATTGTGTTGGAATTGTGCAGCCGCCCTGATAAGACCACATTGTCCGCAGACGTCTTAATCGATGGACTGATTGAAGTGAGAAGGTATTGCCTAAGATCAGCGCTCAGATGGCTCTTGGTATCGATCGAATGGGGCAGTCAAGCTGGGATGGGCCGACCCCCACATTACGCCAATCGAGGCCTTCGACTACGAAATGACACTCGAACCAAAACGACGCAGCATGTACCGCGTCGACATCATTCAAGTTGATTCAAGGCTCAACTGAATCGTATATGGTGCGACGTCATGCGCAGCCGTGCTATATCGCCCCTATCTGGTGCGAGGGCTCGGGATCGGAGGGGATTCCGGCTACGGCCCTGCTCTATGAGAACCAGAACGTACCTCTTACTACCCACCCCACTCGCATCCAGTTCCAAAGCGCGTGTCAATGCGACCTTCTGTCCCGTCAACCGATCATGCACAGTGCGGCCGTTGCCATAGGTCGCGTGCACGTCGACGGGCGCGTCCGAGAGCTGCAGCACGTGCAGCTTGAGCCGCGTCAATTCTTGCCAGAACGCCGGGGTGATGGACGACGAGAAGGGAGCGAATTGAAGAGGGGTTGCGGTCGTCATGGCCGGGTCGAAATGACCGAGAGCCTGGGTTGGGACGGTTACTGAAGACGGCGACGACCGGGTGGCAAGCAGAGGAGACCAGCACCTACTACTACTATCTGGCTTGGAGCCGCACGAGCCTCCTTTCCGACGTCAGAAGTGACCAATTATGGTTGCATCGCAAGTTGTGCATTTTCGCAAAATATGAGAGAGTGGGCTACCCTCCCTAGAAATTCTGATGAACTTGTTATTGAATCGCTTAGAGTCTTTTTCGGCGCTGAGTTCTCGCTGACTCGGAGTGGCGCCCCAACTATCTCGGTCGGGTTGCCGCTCGTGTCCGGTTGAGCACCGCCCCCTCACCGAGGTCGTGCGACTCGTGTCGCCGAACATGTCACCTGCAGACGCAGACACAACTCAAGCATCAACATCGTCCCATGTACCAGTCGAAACCCTGCATCCAGCGCCCTCTGCGATCGGATCTCCCTCACCACTGGCCGTTGCCTCGTCGGCGTCAGCTCCAGCTCCCACGGCGGCATCGTCGTCAACGTCGCCAGCCGAGGTCGTACCCCTTTCGATCGACCACACCGACACCGTTGCGCCCATCGAAAGAGATTCGACAGCAACCCAAGATGTAACGATACCAGATACTTCATCTCCAGCTGGCCAAGTCGACCTCGTCGCGATTCTCGACAGGATCAAACGACATCGTCAAGCCGAAGCCGAAGCTGAAACGCAACGCCACGAACCGACCTATCCACCGGAAGCCGCACCCGACAACACCAACAACATAGAATTGCCGACGCAACCTGCTTCGGGGATCGTGACGGATGCTCTGCAGATCCGCTTGTCGCTCGCTGGGAGGGTCATCGCCAGTCTGGCACAGGGTCAGTCTGAGTCGACTCGCTCTGTAGTTGGGCTTGGCACTCAAGTTTTGCCTGCCGTGGACTGACTGTCAACTGATTTACATCGTTCCAGGAAAAGCGGGTCGGGATCGATTGATCGTCACGACGGTGATAGGAATGGCGCAGGTGAGCCAAGCCGGTCCGAGTGACAGGCCCGCATGTGGGGCCCGACAAGCTGACGACGACTCGGCCCCCTCGGCGCATCGACCCACTCTGCATGCAGATCATTGTGTGGAGCGTCGTTTTGGCCAAGACGACACATAGCACATGCCACAAGCCTCTGCGACTGTACCTGGTCCTCATCATCATCAAACTGGGCGTTCAATTTCCATGCAAGTCCACGCTCCCTTCACGGTCGAGTGTCGGGGATGCTGAGCAACTGATCTTGGCCTCGGCTTTCATCCGTGCAGTCGCATTCTACAGGGCCGTCACCCCACCGGTGCGCTTGTCCAGCGACTCGGAACAAGTCATCGCCCAACGTGAGGCCACACGTCTCGTGGGTTCGCCCGAAATCGATCGTCGCGTCAAGAGGGTTAAGGATCTCGTGTGGCTGTACTCGCTAGTCCTGTTCGTGATCGGCAACGTCTGGGTCTTCGGCGCATCCCAGTGTCGGACCACGGCGCCGGTGCTGTGGAAAGCGAGTGTTGCGGCATTGATCATCAATTATTTGAGCATGTTTGAAGCCTTTGCGGTCATCCTCGTTGTGATGTTGTATCTTCCGTTCGCACTCGTAAGTACGGGTCCTCGATGCTTGATCGTATGCTGGACGCATCCGTCTGAGTCTACATTGCCGCCCCAATATGCAGTACAACCTGGGAAACTACATGGCGCCCGCTCAGAACGAGATCGGGCCCATGTCCAAGAAGGAGATAGCCAGGTTGCCTAAGCGCATTTTTATGTAAGCTCGATCGTGCCTTCCCCGGCTGAACGCTCGATGCTGACTCTCTCCTCTCCCCTCCAGTGGGACAAAGTCCGAAACTGCGACATCTGCGCCGTCGGCAGAAGCAGCAGGCGAGCCGACAGCATCGGGTTCTCTGAATACTATGCCACATCCGCCACCCATTCAAGAGAACCTCCCATCGAACTTGAAGGCTGACTCTTCCATGCCCGCCTCACCTGCTCCCTCGAAGCAAGGCCGGACCCGTCGTTTGCATCTGCTGTGGCGTCCCGCACGAAAGAGAACCCTTACTCAAAACCCTTCAGCATCCGATGCGACCACAACTGACTTTGTCGACCTCCCTGCTCCCGGAATCCTCGTCGAACCATCGCAATCGGCGTGCTCGATCTGTTTGGGCGAGTACGAGTTACCGCCAGCGCGAGGGGAGTCGACCGCCGACTGGGAGCCCGAGTTGTTGAATCTCTTGCCATGCGGCCATTGCTTCCATGTCTACTGCACCGAGACGTGGCTGGTGACTTCTGGAAGGGTGAGCCCTCTTGCTACGTATGAGCCTGGCTCAAAACGTGCAACGCTGATGAAGTGTCGGTATGGCGATTTCATTTCCTTCACAGTGCCCCGTTTGCTCGACCCCTGTCTCAGAAGAAGGGAGGCGCAAGCGAGAAGAGGACCAGCGTAGGGCGCAGGATGATCAGGAGGGGGCAGGGACCGAAGTTTGATCAGGACTAACAGCAGCTCGTCAAGAACATTTATCAGGTTGGAGGGGCTCCTCTTGAAGTCAGGTTGGGAGTGGTGGTCGAGCGCCGTCGGGGTCGAGGTTGTGAATTCGTTTTTGCATATGCATGTTGTTCCCAATAGAGCACCCTCTCATTCATTTGTACATACTTTGCATCCTACTGTGGATATTCCTATTCAGTTCTGTTTGTAATGCTCACCTATTTAAGGGTGCGAGTATCACGTCCTCTCCGGTGGATGGACATCTGTTCAAACCCCGGTCACCTGAGCGATTTCGTCACGTCCTCCGAGTCGCTCAATCCCGCATCAGCAACTTTGCCATTGCGCTGAACGCGCCTGATAGGATTTTTGGGGAGCCTGAATCTGCCTGAATGGCTTTTTGTCTGAATGTGTCTGAAATGTCCCTGAACATGGTACTGAACAGCTCTTCTTGCTCAAGGTCAGGTTGCGGTCTAGCATGGTACCTAGTATGTAGAAGGGACTTACGATGAAGTAGCAATGTGCTTTACGTGTACTGTGGCTGCACTGAATGGAGTGGTTGCCCGCAGACCATCTGTAGCACAAGCATTGTAGGACAAACCATGACATGTTATATAAATTTATCTCTCAAGGCGACCCATTACACACACTATGTTTGCATAGGGCAGAACAGGGGCTAAGCAACATCACGTGCAGTTGCACTTGCAGCACGGCGGCGCGGCGCTCGAGTAGCTCTGGCCTCCAGCACATCAGAGCCAACGGACTTGCAAAATTTCTGCGTCGTCAACTTGGAAAAGCTCGAAGAGCTAACGAGTCTTAATACAAATATTCGGTCTGGGCTACAAAAGGTCCTTTTACAAGCCCGGGGGCCTAGCCAGTGTGCTTCAAGTATTTCCTCCGACTTTTCCGAAGATTTTTAGGTATTAAGATAATTGTGCTGTTATTAAAATCTATTAATTAAAAAAAAAGACGTGTGAGCGCGTGAGCCGCGACTGGCCTGTCTCGTGCTAGGCCGCTTCAAAGCTCGTCGAAGCGCGTCGATTCATGTTGTTTGCGCGCCCGAACGCCCTCGACTCTTTCCCTCCTTCCACTCACTGCTCTGTCTCCGCCACCTTTCTTTGCTCCGCTCGTGGAATCTTTGTCCACCTTGCGCTCACCACCGATCTGAACTCTGCCGTCAAACATACTCTTGCCAGTTGTCACTGCCTTCGACGACCGCTTCGCTGGGTACGACGATCCATTTCGTTTGTCGCAGTGTTGCATAGCCACATCCCTGACCAGCTGCCTATCCGATTGTTTTGTTCCTTGACCACAGATCTTGAGATTTTTCGGACTTGGATCTTTCGCACTAGCCACCGTGAGTACTTATTTCCCTTACCAGCGGCCAAGGTTTGATTATCATGAGCCTAACACTCGCCGCGCTCTGCTCTACAGGGCAACGCAAAGGCATTTAACAATACCAGAGTATTTTTCATGGGGCAGTCAATGCTCTGTGAATGAACATAACAGTGAGTTCTGGACTGGCAGCCGGGCCGGCCTGCAACGAGCTATGCGAAGGTCGAGCCTGCATCAACAAGCAGACCTCTGAGAACGCGGCTCCGAGTGTGGTGGTGAGTTGAGTGTAGGTAATCCAGGTATCTAGACAATGGGTGTCTTGGCATCGTGCTCGCTTCTGCTATTAATGGTGTTTTGTATTTATTACAATTGTGATATCCCATTCGCACCTAATATCTTCCGTAGTGAGAGCAATAGCTGCATTTAAAATGTCCGGTGATCAGTCCTGCATCGTCCCTGGTCATCTGCTGGATATCACTTTATGTGCTCTGAATGGCACTGAAGCGCTGAATAATTTTGCGAGATTCAGTGCAATAAAGCAGCGCAGGGCTGAATGCGCTTTATGCGCTGAGCGCGCGAATTTGTTCGGAATTGTTCTGGCTTGCTCTGAAGCGTGCGTGGCAAAGTCGCTGATGCGACCGTTCACCAAGCGAAGAGCACTGAGCAGTATCGGCTGGACGATCAGCCGCCCTTTGTTCCCAATGCGAATCTCAAGAGTTGAGAGTCTACAAAACACACGAGCCGAGAACTCAGGTAGACGGGGTACACGTGCCCCATGCCCACTGGCAAACTATTGCTTTTGGGACCACAAGCCCAAAAAGAAAGTGAATTTGTCATGGGAGGTGGAGCAGACACTGCGGTCCCACCGTTACTGCACTTTGCCTTTGATCCCATCATATCCGCTGAGAGATCTTTCGATGTGAGTTGATCTGATTGTCTTGGATTAGAGTTCGTGATAAGTGTCAGTGGTGCGATGCTGCACCGTCGATTGCGATTGCGCCATTCGGATTTTTGCAGGAAACTCGGTGTCGATCCGTGGCTTCGAGATGTGGGGAAGCTGTATGTAATGAAGCCCGCACAGTGCCGCACTGAGCAGCTTACTTGTGGCGGCCGGGCGGTGGTGGGGACTTGGGCTGTAGTCACTGGTGCATGCCCTTGGCACCTACTCACCTGGCCATAAGACTGACCGGATGATGGGCACGCACACAACGTTTTTCCTTCGTCATTTCTCTCGAGCCTCGCGATCGGCAGCTGGCCAGTGGCATCGCTGCTATTGCGCGGCTGCCGTCCGTCCGGCTGACAACGCTCGCAGGTGACGATGCCCGCACCGAAACTCTTTTCGATCCTCGATCTTCCTCGATCGGGCCTTATTACGTTTACTAATCCCGTCGCTTCCTCCGCTTCTCTCTCTCTTCTCCCTCTTCCTTCGCCAGTACTTGAATCAACCAGTACACACGTATACATCTTCATCAACATGCCTTCCTCTCAAGTCCGCAACCAGGTGAGTGCCTTGCATCAGTCATTGCTCACCCTCACCCGCTCAAGGCCTTCGGAGCTGACTTGAACGGGTGGCCGCCACTGTCGTCATCGTTCGCCACGGCATCGACCTGCTCCAGCCCGACGGTGCTACCTACACCACCTCGCAAGGTGCTCCCGCCAATGAGCCTTACGCCGCTCAACGTGCCGGTACCAACGGCCCTCTCTTGTTGCAAGATTTCCACCACATCGATCTGTGAGTACTCTACCCCACCTTCACCAGTGCCCGCGGCAAGGCCGCCAGCGAGCTCGGAGCGAGCTTCTCCGATGCGCCGATCGCAGCACTCCCCCCTGTCATCAATTCGACGCTCAAGCCCGCATTCTTCCCTCTTTGTCAACAGCCTCGCTCACTTTGACCGAGAGCGTATCCCCGAGCGTGTCGTCCACGCGAAGGGTGCTGGAGCCCATGGTGAATTTGTCGTACGTATGGATCCGAGTCGCCACTGGTTGAATCTTGGCGCGACATTCGCGATCGGACGCCCGATCTGACCCCCTGAATGATATTGCTGCATCTTACAGGTCACGCACGACATTTCGGACTTGACCTGTGCTCAAGTCTTTGAAAAAGTTGGTACCAAGGTCCGCGCCACCGCGCGCTTCTCCACCGTCGGTGGCGAGTCCGGCTCGGCCGACACCGCTCGTGACCCTCGCGGTTTCTCCGTCAAGCTTCGCACGGAGGAGGGCAACTGGGATCACGTCTACAACAACACTCCCGTCTTCTTCTTGCGTGACCCAGCCAAGTTTCCTCACTTCATCCACACCCAAAAACGCGACCCGCAGACCCACTTGAAGGACGCCGACATGTTCTGGGACTACCCCGCCCAGAACCCCGAGAGTTTCCACCAGATCATGATCCTCTTCGGTGACCGCGGCGTTCCTGACGGATACCGACACATGCACGGCTACTCGGGCCACACGCACAAGCTCATCAACAAGAACGGCGACTTCGTGTACGCCCAGTTCCACTGGCGATGCGACCAACCGCGCAAGTTCTTGACCCAGGAGCAGTCCGTCAAGCTTGCCGGTGAGAACCCCGACTACGCCACGCAGGACTTGTTCGAGGCGATCGAAAAGGGAGACTTCCCCTCATGGACTCTCCACGTGCAGACGATGACGGCCAAGCAAGCGCAAGAGTTCGAGCACAACATCCTCGACTTGACCAAGATCTGGCCCCACAAGGACTACCCCCTGCGCGAGGTCGGTAAGCTCACGCTCAACGAGAACCCGCAAAACTACTTCGCCGAGATCGAGCAGATCGCGTTTGCGCCGTCGCACTTGGTCCCCGGTATCGAGCCCTCGGCCGACCCCGTCTTGCAGTCGCGTCTCTTCTCGTACCCCGACACCCACCGCCACCGCCTTGGTGTCAACTACGCACAGTTGCCCGTCAACGCTCCGTTGCACTTGCCCGCCAATTTCCAGCGTGACGGTGCCATGGCTTTCTACAACCAAGGTGCTCGACCCAACTACCAATCGTCGATCCAGCCGTTGTCGTACAAGCCGCAGCGATACAACACGGCCGAGCACGAGCAGTTCCTCGGGGGTGCCGTGCAGGACTTGAGCGTCATCACCGAGCTCGACTTTGTGCAGCCCCGCGAATTGTGGCAGCGCGTCTTTGACGACGGAGCCAAGGAGCGCTTCGTCCACAACGTCTCGGGCCACATGAGTGACATCAAGTCCGAGTCGATCCGAAACGGCGTCCTGGCGTGCTTCGCGAGGATCGACGAGGACCTCGGCGCCCGCGTCGCCAAGGCGTTGAATGTCCCCGCCGTCGCGCCCCTCAAGGTCGCCCCTGCTTCGGAAGCCCGTCGCTTCCGTGGCTCGGTCAACTTCGAGTGATCAGACGTGGCGAAGGTGACCTGATTCGAGTTTGTTTGTAGGTAGTCTTGCTCCATCTCCTCATTTGCTTCCTCTCTTTTGTAGATATCTTGTGTCAAGGAAAGAATGAAAATACGATCTAGCCGTCGTTTCAGACTCGAAACATCATATCAGAGGAATTTCTATCTCGAGAGCTCGATGTGACCATTACAACCAGCCAAAACTACCAACACATGATGATTTCGTCAAAAAGGGGGGGGTGATAGCAATAAAAAAGCGAGAATGATGGGTGGCAAGATGAGGTACGAATTAGTCAAACAAGAGACACACAAAACATGACATAACCTCGCTTTGAACAAATCCGAAACCCTCCAACAGCACCCGGAAAAGTGAAGAGACTCCTTCCCCGTTCTCTTCATCACTTGTTCCTCGAGGCCCTTGCCCCTCGAGTCCCACTCTTCCCACCCGTAGATTTCGCCGCCGTAATAGGAGCAGGCGAATCCTCGGACGAGTTGTCGTTCGAAGACGTCTCTGCGACGGCGGGCAAGGATTTCGAATTTGCCAACGACACGGCGCTGACGCCGGATGCTTTCCGCTTGTTGACGCCGCCGACGCCGTTGGGTAGGTTCCCAGCTGCTGGCGAGGTCCTGTTGGCTCCGACCGCACTGGGATTGCTCGCGGGTGCGGTTGTCCCCGAGGTCGTGGATGACTGCGCCGTCGATACCGCGGTTATCGGTTTCGGTGCCATGGGCGTCGGTGTTGCGGGAACGGAGGAGGTGGACGTCGCTGAAGGGTTGATGGGTGCGTTCATGTAGAAAGAGTTGTGGAGAGGATCCTGGAACGTCTGTGCGATCGAGCCTGGTGGGATTGACCCCCAGGTGCTGCGATCCCTGATGATCCCCCTGGACCGGATCCACTCGGCCCACCACCACCTTGGTTCATTGACGTCCTTCGCCGATGCTCGTCCGCCAGCGTCGCCAAGCTCTGCAAAGGCCCTACCCCATTCCTCAACGAATGCGTCACGACGTCCTGTAGACTCGCGACGCTCTCGGCGATTTCGAGACACCGCATCCCCATCTCGGTGATTCCGAACGAGCCGACCCCGGCACTCGGCGAATGGCTCGTCTTCCTCGACTTGGTTTGCAATCCTGGCGGTCGTTCTTCCTCGTCCCAATCGATCGTCGAAGGTTTCAAGACGTGGCCTTTCGTCGACTGAGCACTTGCCAACGAGTTCTTGCCCCCATTCGCGGCCTCGTCCTTGTTCGTCGATCTCCGTCGTGTCGTCATCGATCCACTCGACCTCCTCGACTGCGCCGTCGTTCGCGCTTCCTCCTCCTTGAGGTACTGCGAGATCCCCCCACCTTCCGCATCGACGTCGTAGAACGTCTCAATCAACTCATCGACAACGGCATCCTTGACGACCCATTCTTCATGACCGCGTGACTCGAACTCCATTGATTCGATCCTCAACGATCGGGCACCGGCACCACCGCTGATCGAGCTTGCTGTTGCGCTTCCTCCAGGACCGCTTGCAGGAGGAGGGACGACGACGAAGTGGGCCGTGAGAGTTCCGTTCAATTCGACCTTGGTTCCGTTCGAGAACCGAGACGACCAAACGGCTTCGTCGGCTCGTAGCAAGTACCCGACGTGGATCGGTTGCCCCGTGATGGGGTGGGGTGCGGAGAGGAAGAACTCTCGGACGAATGAAGGTTGGACAGACGTGAGGAGGACGCCGCACAGGGTGTTGAGGTGTTCGAAGCGGGGGAAGGCGGAATATGGGATCTCTGCGTACAGGTAAAGAAGCGAGAAAGGGGGAAAGGCATTAAATATGAGCGATGCGATGAATGCAAAGTTGTGTGCGTACCAAAGATCTTGTGCAACTGTGCTGTGCGATCGAACAGGCCGAATTTGATGAGACCCGAGTCGGTGAAATAGTCCGCAACTAATGTCCGCAGGGAATCGAGGATGTCGGTCTGTGGCATCACAGTTAAGGCACGCGTCAGATCATCGATCGAAGGTCACGGATGAGACCACAGAAAGCTCTTCTGACATCTTCAAGGGCCAAAGCTAAACTCTCGTTGAAAGCTGTCAGCCTGGACAGACCGGGTCCCACCGATGTCGGAGTTGCCGTGATGGGTCCGGCTCTGCAGGAATGAAAATAAGATGAGCATGGATAGCAAGTAGCCCAGCGTATGTATCTCGAAAACTCACGCCATGGCTGCCAGCTGAGCGCCGAGCATCAGATCCCTCCGCATCGGCGTTTGAACCTGAGGTGGACCGGCGGGACCTCCTGGTCGATACATCAACTGAGGACCTGCGCCTGGACCTGGACCGGGCCCCGAACCTGGTCCGGGCCCAACAGGTGACGGCCCAGTAGGGCCAGGAGCGATCGACATGGGCCGAGAAGGTGGGGTCGGATGGGGTCCGTGGTGCGAGTTGACAAGTCCAGGTGCTTGCTGCTGCAAGCCCGAAGGCTGTCGAAAGAGGATCGGTGTCGGCGGCTGAACGGGTGGTGTCCCAAATGGTGACGGCGACGATGGGACGCCCATCTGTCTCGGTGGCCCTGCCGAGAGAGGTGTGGGTATCGACGAGCCTGGCCTTCCACCGTGGGGCGAATGTATGCTATTGCCGTTCGGCATCGAGTCGGACAATCCGCTCGTATTGATGCGCATCTCGATCGGTCTCAGATGGCCGTTGCTCATGAGGGTCATTCCGGGTGGGACTTGGTGCGATGGCTGCTGCTGCTGCTGCTGCTGCTGCTGCTGCTGTTGCTGTTGCATAGTCATCGTCATGGGTTGCGCCGAAGTCGACGCGACGAGCTGAGAATGCGATGGTGAAGGAAGCGGAGGTGGCATACCATACCCGAGCTGAGACTGCTGTTGCTGTCTCAGAAGCTCCATCGAAGGTGGGCCGGGACCGGGACCGTTCTGTTGCTGCTGCTGCTGCATCTGCAGTTGTTGCTGCTGACGGTGGAGCTGCTGTTGATGATGGTGCTGCTGCTGCTGCTGCATCTGCTGCTGGTCATGTTGATGCTGCATCTGCTGGTGCTGGTGCAAGACCCATTGGTGGTGCTGAGGATGCTGAGGATGCTGAGGGTGCGAAGATGGGATCGAGTAGGCGCCGTTGCTCGAGGAGGGAAGAGGTGGTGGTCGAGTTGAAGGCGGTCTCACGAGCATGCCCGGCTGAGGCTGCGGAGAGGACGGGTGCAGACCGCCCTCTGCACCCATCATGCCGTTCATTCCTGGTCCTGGTCGCACTTGCATAACTTGACTCGACGTCACTCGTCCACTGGCTGATTGAATGGCTCGTGCTCGTGCTGGAGATCTGATCCACGGTCGGCGGTAGCGTTAACCCCACCTCAGCCCGTGCGTGACCTGATTCGGAAGCGGCACGGCGAGGGACAGTCGAAACGATTGCCCGAGTTGACGGTGGCAAGGGCTCTCTCTGATCAATTAATTGTGGACGGTCGACTCGACTTGTTCGACAAAGACAGATGCGACCACAGCGGGCCGAGGTGAGTGTAGTATGTAGAGTGAGACGGCCTAAGGCGCCATAGTCGTCGTCGGATACGCCAGAGTCGACAGCAGCGGTGCAGCAAGAAGACCGGGCGGGTGACGGTCCCGGTGAGCGAGATGCGTCCGCCGTCTTGCGCGTCGGGTGAGAGACCGAAAGCGGTACTTCAACTGTGCAATTCCCATTAGAAAGACAAAGCTATTATGGTCATTGACCTGGAGTGATGCGCGCGGGCTTTGTGCGACTGCCCACCTTCCCTCCCACCGCTGTCGTCCACTTCTGCATCTCCAACCCACCCTGCCAGGTCACCTTCAGCGACAACGCTGTTCTGCAATCCGTTCTGTCCGGATCGCGTGCAACAGCTGTCTCTCCTAAGGTGCCCTGCTCACCATCGGCAGGCCTCGTGCGATCTCGACACCACCCCCATGCCCTCGTGCCCTGCGTCCCATCTCACCTCTCATCAACGGCTTGACTTTGCTTGAAAGTATTTGTTTAGTGTTCTGTTCGAAAGTCCGCAAGTGGCTGTGGTGTAGTGGTCTATTCGCTTGCATCGTGACAGTGCGTGCGACGACATTTGCCCCGTGCGTAACCTTAGGTCCATCGGAGGCTCGGACTTGTCGTTGTAGGCTGAGGTGCTCGCAACCCTGCTTCTGCCTTCCCAATCTACGTCGTACGTCCACCTTGCTGCCTTCTTGGGTCGATCGTTCTGCCAACTCTTTTGCCCACCCAACGGCCAGACTCCGCCCGCCGCGCCTATTCGTAAAACGCACTGCTTGGCCGTCACGCATTGCTTCATTTCACGGGATTCCTCCGTCTTCACAGGTTTGTATCGCTTGGTAAGGCTTCTTCTGACCTTGGCTTTCCTTGGCTTTTATGAGTGCACCCGTGCAAGGTGCCGCTCTTTTCCATCTTGTGCTTTTTCAAATACATCATACACTTTACATTGTCATCATTCTTTTTTGGTGCACAAGCGAAGTCGATGGGAGGGAGGGCACAAACGACAACGACTAACCGCGTCACCCGCGTTACCCAAACGGTACCCATCCGCGCTCGAACGCGGGCGCAGGGCGATCGAGTCGGAACTGGGGTCGAATCGAACCGTACCGAGGCGAAATGAGACTTTACAAAGTGCAAACTCTGTACCCGCCACATTTTCTATCGTCCCACAACCGCCGATCAACCCTATCGCGTGGTCTGAGCATGCACAGACCTCATACGCTGCCGATCCGTCACTCGGTGTTTGCGCTCCCCGTTTCAAACCCCACCGCCCCTCGCCCGCCTCGCCCGCCGTCGCAACGATTGTCTCGCGCCCGTGCGCTCGCACGAGCCCCTGAGATAGCGAGTGCCGCTCCTACGGCCACGGCCTGCCGGCGCGTGGGGCCTCTAGACACCGAAGGTGTACATAAGACGCGGAGTATTTGTTTGATTTATACGAATTGACACACAATTCTCCTGTTGACAATGTGAAAACAAAATACTTGACTGACTGTGCTCCCTGCTCGTCCTCTGGGCCGTTTGGTCATCGCCATCTCCGCGGTCTTGTCCTATACCCCGCCTGCCCCTCACGCAGAACCACTACACACACCCCGCGGTCTCTTCGAAGCACAAGCATTCAAGCATCTTCAAGGACCCTTCGCGATGAACTCGACCGATGTTGCTGCCTACATCGACCTCGATACTTTCCCTTCCTCCGGAGACGAGGAGGACGGGGGATTACCGATCGTCGCCGAGCAGAAGCAACCGATAGCAAGCACGTCCTACTTGCCGATGGAACATGATGAAGGTTCGACGACCATGACACCGTTCAACGAGGGCACCATCGACTCGACGCCGGATTTGGAGACCTCGTCCGTGGGTTCGGATTTGCCCGCGCTTCTCTCGGCCTTTCGAAAATCGGCTCCTGACGCGGCGTCGCTGACGATGATGCTTGGAGGCGACGACACCGACGGCAGCGATGGCATGGGCGGGATGATGGCTGTCGACGCTAATGTTTCTGCACCAAATCCGGAAGGCGAAAGCACACGGAACGGATTGGATCGACTTTCTCCAGAGGTCGTTGTTAGCAGCGACGATGAGGCCGAAGTTGAGCAAGAGGATGCAGACGAGGACGAGGACAAGGATGAGGAGCTGGTTCAATCGGTCGATCCCTTGACGCTGGCGGGTTCGTCGACGCTACCGGTGGAGATGGAAACGGATGTCGCCAGCATCAATCCTGCATTGATTGCGGAATCACTCGTCACGCCCACTTCGACTTTGGCGTCGGTAGCACGGTCAGCTCCCGCCACAGTAGTGAAGAAGAACAAGAGCGAGACTACGACGACAACCACAATGAAAACCGCCGCTTCAATACCCACCACTAGCTTCAGTACCACTAGTAAACCCAAATCCGCCATCGCTCAGGGAAAAGCTCCCGCTACAAGCTCGACAACCGCCAAGCCTGCAAAATCCGCCGCCTCGAAATCGAAATCGCCATCAGCAGCCGCTTCATCATTCGATGCAAGCTCAGCAGCGAACGGCAGCACAGCCGTCGCTCTGACAGAGAATCAAGTTTGGATCAAAATGTACGACTCACAACTGTGCGACATCCTTGCGCACCTGCACACGACCAAGACGCCGCTCGTGCTGGCCAGTCGGCTTGCGAAAGGGCTCTCCCACTTCTCGTTTGGTGATGGTAGTCCCCAAGTCTCTCCATGGGGCGACCAGTCCGTCATCCCACCTTCGGATCGTCTGGCCATCTTGACGCAGATGCTACAGAATGGGACGAAAGAGTTCTGGAGGGCATTCGCGGCGGCGCCGGGTGATGAAGGGATCAAGACGATTAAAGTTTGGCTTTGGGGGGCGAGTCTGAGCTGTGCGTCAGCGGCTAAGAAAGGCGAGGACAGGCCCGAGGTCGATCCGAGCAAGGGCAAGGGCAAGGAGTTGGAAGGGACACTGGTACCCATTCTCAAGGTGAGTCTTTGGATCCAGACTTCATGTGTTCGCATTGCCAAGGAAGCGCATGGACGCTCTTCCAGGCCTTCCTTTGCCATCTCGACTTTGCAAGTGCGGAGCGGACCGCCAAGCGGGGAGCTCAGCTGCGCCCTCCCCTACGCCCGTTTCACCTGCTCTTTGGATTGCACAGAACAATCACAACTTGTTTCCAAATTGAACTTGCAAACACCTTGTGCTTTGTGCTTTGTGAAGTCTCCTTGTGGTCACATCTGCTAAAAGAGAGAGCGACACATGCCCGCCACTTAGCGCAGATCAACCGGCGACCCCTATCTAGTGCACGGGCCTTGCACGCACTGCCGACTTCGGCTTGCGCTTCAACATGCGACGTGAACAAGGTCACGCCTTGAAGCTGACCAGCACATTACTTATGTTTCCAATACCCATCTTGTTGACAATCATGACTGTACAGGCTCTTGACAAGCTCCCCCTCACAATCAACCATCTCAAGACGTACGAGCTCGGGAAACGGGTCCGGAGGGTTGACCGAGGATCAAAGAACAAGGGTGCGTACTCACGGTGCCGTTCCATCGTGTTCTCAAATAGTTGACATCAAATTTATTTATTTGCTTTTGTTCTTGATCCAAAACAGAGGCGGTCAAGCTTGCAAGGGAGTTGGTGAACAAATGGCAAGAACTGGCCAGCAGCATCGCCGATTCAAAGGACGAGGCGAGCAGCAAGAAGGCGGCCAGTGCGCCGACGAAACGGAAGACACCGGATTCAAGCTCTGATGGTGCGTTCGGCGCAATTCCTCTGTAGTATGATTAGGTTCGCTGACTTTGGCGCAATGTGTGGTCAATTGGCTTTGGACGTGCAGCTGCGGTCAAGAAGCTCAAGACCGTCACGAGTGGAAAAGTAGCTGGCGCCGAGACTAAGAAGCCTATCACTGGTACTGCTGCTGCAGCAACTACAAAGAAAGCAGCGCCAACTGCCGCGACCGCAGTACCAATCAAAAAGGCGCCGGTTGTTGCCAATCCGCTACAGAAGATGTTGGCACAGATGAAGTTCGACAAGAAGCGCACGAGCGAGCCGGCACCTTCTTCTACAACGGCATCGACTTCATTGACCTTCGCTGGGACATCAGCTGTAACAATTCCGTCGGCTGACAAGACGACCGAGCTTCGATCGACTTTGAACCCCCTCAAGCTGAAGAACAAGAAGACGGTACATTGGCCTCTCAACGATGTCGATCTCAAGCACATCCGGATCATCGAGAACTGCTTTGACGGGCAACGGCAAAGAAAGGGCTTGGGTGATGCTGAGGGTGACGGCGCAGAGTACGAGGAAGGGGGCTTCGACTCGTTGGTCAGGGATATGAACGAACGCGAGGGGGCTGTGATGACCCAAGGTGCGGTCATGGAGGAAGAGGTCGTCTGGTACGAGCCGTTGTGTAAGTCGGATCGATCGTGACTCTGTACGCCCGCCGCGGTCGCCGCCTTGCTGACTTGAAGCCCGCTTTTATGATTGTGCAGTCATCGACGTCCCTGACACTGCGGACTTCACTTCCTATCACACAATTTTCGAGTCCGAGGAAGCCGTCCGCCAAGCGCAACGCGAAATGGGTCGACCTGAATACCTGTTTGACGAAAGCAACCCCGAAGCGCAAATGGAGTCGCCAGCCGAGCCCCAGCTGGACGTATCCGCCGACGAAGACGACACCGAAACGAAGGAGATGACCTTGTCGTCGGAGATGACGAGTGACCCCTTCGTGATGCAGGCGATTGCGAATGCACAGGCCTTGAACACCCCCACACAGGGCTACCTGCAAGAGGATCAACTGCAAAGCTTGCTCGGCAACCTCGTCAGCATGCAAGAGCAACATCACCACCAGCAACAGCAACAGCAACACCTTCATCATGCCCACGCGGGTCCGAGCACTGGACTCGAACAAACCGGCGTCTTTGACGAGCAAGCATTGGCCAAGCTCCGGGCCTTTGATCCGGCAGTGATCCAGAGCATTGTCAACCAGCACCCTCAAGAACTGGGCATGCTTGCCAACGAGCTGAGTCAACGAGCGGTCAGTTGATACAGCATCGCCCTTCCATTGAGACGAAGGATCTACTCACACTTTCAGCTACTCAATTGCAGACCTTCCCTGTACAACTCGAGCCGCCACCTTCGCTGCCGCATTCGATGCTCGCATGGCAGCAGCAGCAATCCCTCGTGCCACCGACGCCCCAATTAACCATATCGGATCAGTACAACGGCTACGTGCCGCCGGCGGCCTCGAGCATCGACTCGCAAGCGAGCAAAATGAAGGGCAAGAAAGGAGGCAAGGGTGCCAAAGGCAAGGTGACAAAGTGCCGGTTCTTCAATACACCGCGGGGCTGTGACATGGGCACGAAGTGTGAGTCATTGATACTCGTTTGACCTGTTGTGTTGTGGGATCGTTTGACTAACCCAATAGGTGTCTGATGCGATCCAGGTCGATTCAAGCACGAATTCTAGGCCGAGGGTGTGGTGACTCCTAAATCCTGATATTAACACGATCCGTGGCCATGGGTCACTTTCTTCTTTGAGGACGTGTCGAAGACGTTTCACTTGTAGCCTTTGATGCAAAGAAGTGGTTACCTAACAACAAATTGCCGCGACTCATGGGAAGTCCAGAAGAAGTATTGAGCTGCTTCGGTGTGTGGATCCGGGATGCACGGGCGTGGTCCAGCTGGGATTGCTCCTGTCAGCAGTTCAATTTACATTATAATCGTTCGGCCAACGGCCACAGTTCTATGCGCTCTTGCCTCCCGAGTCTCGACAAGAAGGCCAGAGCACACCTGGCATCTCCTGGCAAGATCAAGCCATCAGGGTGAAAACGCTATATCTCGTAGATGTGAGCCTTATCAACGATAGGATACCTCGCTAACGTGCCAAACGTCTTGGGCCGAACAATGTAGAATAGAAATCTAAAGTAACATGCGCGCGGGTCGTAGTTCAGCTTCATGGCTGTGCATTCAGGGGCCCAGGCTAGCGCTGTCTCCTGAACGATGCACGGAGACAAGCCGCGAGCACCTGAAACACTCACGAAAGGGAAGGGTTCTCGCACCGATGAACGTGGGACACCTCGCTTTGTTACCTTCCTCTTCATCCATATCGGGCCAAAAATCAGTCAGGTGTTGCACGTGACCAACGGGGGTAACGGAATCACTATACAGTGCGACTCCGTATAGCGAGTGAATCCCTGATCATTATCGAGCCCCCACAATACACCGAGCACAGAAAGCAATCCTTTCGCGTTTTGGATCAAGCTTCTGAATGATCCCAGCCAGCCTCGACCCCGCGACCCGCAGAAAGAAGGCGATCAGCGACGTCGCGCAGCAAGTTCCGTGACTTGGCAGAAGCAATCTTGTCTCTGGCGACTGATCTCAGGTTGAGAAGGTGAGCAACGTGATCGCGAGTGCATAGTATGCTGGGTCAGAGGGTGCGCATCAAAGACGCTCATACATTCTTCTGGTTTGCTTGCAGGATCAGCCAAGTTCACTACGCCGACTCATTGCGGATCGTTGGCGGCCACTTCTCGAGATCGTCCCCAACACAAAAATCCGCTATTTCGAAGCCGTTACCCGGGTCACGTATAAGGGCTTGCTACCCCACTCTGGAACACTTTGGGCAGATGTCGGGGGGATACAACCCTGCGCTCGAAAACTTCGTGAAAGAAAAGCTCAAGCGCGCGCCCATCTGAATGGCCCAGTGAATTTCTACTCACTTGCAAAGCTGGTAAGCCAAGGCGCCCCAAACGGAATGATCAAAAAAAAAAAAAAAAAAAAAAAAAAAGAGAACAAAGAGTGACGGCGGGAAGACTGATACCCAGCCCTCTCGGCTTGCAGTTTCGAAAGATGTATAGGCGGCCCCATCTTGTCGGACTCGTGGCGTTTTCGATCACCACACCATGCTATAACTTGCAGACGGGGACCATCTGCACCGACCCACAGGACCGTCTCTCCTCTTGCCGAGCCCGATCGAGGATCTGCCGTCAAGCTTCTGAGGCAAAAGTGTTCAGAATTGGGTTCATTGAGAAGGGTACGTGCCTACCTGAAGGCTGACAGAAGGTCTTTTTCAACCCATCTCCCCTTCTAACGTCGACTCAAACTGCCGAGCCATCCATGGCTGTTCAACATGATCTACCCGTCGAGCTGATCGACTACATTCTCGAGTCCGAGACGCCCACTGTGGCCTGGACGGTCGGCGATAGCGGCACGGACGCTGGGGCACCCTCGGTTATTTGCTAGCGCCGCTTCTGCTGCCGCCGCAGCTGCCTTGCAGGCGAGGTCGCAGATCCCAACGCCCCACTTGGAGAATGGGGCATTACAAGCATACTTTGGATCTTCCACCCCTCATTCGTCCTTTCTCGACGCCATCGAGGATGCGTCGCCCTTGCAGGCCCTGCTCGAAGCGTGCCGAGCCTCGGCGCAACGGCGAGACCGGTCAGAGTCCGGTTAGGCCCGACCTGCAGACGCTGGTGAACGGGATATACCACAGACGCCGTACAACACCGATAAGCGCAACATGCTCACTCTCAGGTTGAGACGGACCAAGGAATTCAAGAATCACGCCTACACGTCCAAGTGGAGGATCTCACGCCACCGCTCCTTGCTCGTCTTGACGGCGTCGAATCTCTGGAGCGACGAGCGCTCTGTCCAGACCGCGCTTGCGGCCACGGCGTACGAGGCCCCGGTGGTCTGTTGACGATGGACCTCGATTGCTCCGTCTTGTGGGTCAACAAGGAGTGGCTGAAGGTGACTGGCATGCAAGGAGAAGAGAACCTGGATACGTGGGGCGAGCGCGTAAGTGTTCTTGACCGTCGCTGCGGTCGAACTGGCAACTCTTCGCTGTCCAGTGATGTCGGAGTCCGCTACCGAGGCAAGCTCGGGTTTACTAGGAGGCGTCTGACCCTGTCTGCTCGATATGGTTCAATAGATCGAACCAGAGGACGTCCCCGTCGTGATGGAGTACCGCAAACGGAGTAAGTTGCGCACTCGGGGGCTCAACTGACCTGTTACTGTAATCAATAAATAATCGATGCTCTGTGCCGTCCTCCCTCGCGCTTTAGTCATCGCGCGACAGCAGCGTGACTCATGCGAGTTCCGGTGGTTGCGATCTGGGGGCGACGACAGCGAGAACTGGACAGTTTCAACGGTGGCTCCGCTCTGCGACGAAAATGGGAAACCGTACGCATTGGTAGCATCATTGACCAAGTGAGTTCACAAATATGGTTCTCCTCTTCGACTTTAAATCGTCGCTGGCGAAGCATATTTGGGAACGGAGTCTGATTGTGGCTTCCCGTCCCCTCGTCCGACTCTGCATTCGATCCCCCTCCCTTTTCGCAGTGTGGCCAAGTTCAAGGTCGAGGAGCTACATCTCCTGCGTCAGAAGGAAGAAAGTGCAAGAGCGAAACTTGTAGCGGAGAAAGCGGTGGTGGCGCTTAGTGTGGAGAATGAGGCTTTGGCGAGGAAGGCAGCAGAGGATGCCGAAGAACGCGCGACAGAGGCAGTGCAGGAGAAGAAAGCGACCGAGCTGTTCCTCGATGGTGAGTTGGCTGTTTTATCTCCATCTCCCATGAACGGAAATGGGCTGCTGATCCAAGCCAGCTTGAACATCCACGTCATCAGTCGCATCACATGAGCTGCGCAACCCCATTTCGGCGATTCTTCAGAACGCCGAGATCACTCGATCCTCTTTGGATGGCTTGTTGGCATCGATGCTACGGCTGGAAAAGACGAATCAGCTCCCTCCCTGCTTCACGCGCAAGACGATCGAGCAAATCGAAGAAGACATCGAGGCGTGCGATGCCATCATACAGTGCGGCCACGCGCAAGAGCGGATCGCCAACGATATCCTAGGCTTGGCCCAGATCCAACTCTCGAAGTACACGATCGCCTCGATCGAATTCGATCTCGTCGCTTCGCTGCGCAACATTTGCCGCATGTGGAAGAGCGAATGCAAAGCCAAAGGGATCAAGCTTGAGCTGTCGCTCGGCAGTTCGCTCAAGCGACTAGGACCGCATGCCCGCGTCTTGGCGGATCCGACGCGCTTGTCGCAGGTTCTCGTCAATTTGCTCTCGAATGCGGTCAGGTTCACGGCCAAATTGGCTGTCCGCAAAGTTGTGCTATCATTCGAGGTCTCGGGCTTACCTCCCGACCGAGGAGGCGAGATCGTGCCGCCGTCGGAGACGGAATACTATATCGAGAAGCAACGACCCGTCTATCTCTTCTTCTTGGTCGCGGACACGGGGCCCGGCATGACCGAGGAAGAGACGTCGAGACTGTTCAAAAAGTTCATGCAGGCTTCACCTTTCACTCATTCGACGATGGGAGGCTCGGGGCTTGGTCTGTGGATCGCACGCAGTACGTCCTCAAGACTCCTTTGGTGACCTGATTTTTCGGCATCAATGCTGACCTAGTTACCTGTCCAGATTTGTGCGAGCTGCAGGCAGGAGCGAGCGAAGTGCGGTCCAAGGTTGGCGAAGGGTCGGTCTTCCGTTGCTTCATCACCGCTCGTTCCGTCGATGCCGGAGCGACCGAAGTCGAAGCTGACGGCGTCCCCGTCATTGAAGGCATCACCGAAGCCGGCCCGAACGGCCAAGCCCCACGGTTGAAGGTCGCGGATGATCCTCCGCCTGCCGGAGCCGAGGGAAATCCCGAGCAAACTGTCCTTCCCTTGGCGGGCCAGACGATCCTCTGTTGCGAGGACAATCAAATCAACCGTACTGTCCTGCGCAAGCAACTCACTCCTCAAAGCCGGGGCCGAAATCGTGCTTCTCGCTGAGAATGGTCAGGAAGGGCTCGAGCTGTTGCATTCGTATAGGCCCAAGATTGCTTGCATCACCATGGATTATGAGATGCCCGTTCTGGATGGGTTGGGAGCGCCTCGGGCGATTCGTTCACTCGAAGATCGAGATAAGAGTCGCAAGATGAAGATAACTGGATTGACGGGCAATGCAAGGGAGGCACAGATCAAGATGTGGCTCGAGGCCGGTATGGACGACGTCGTGACGAAACCCTACAAGGTGCCAGATCTGATGAAGCGGATCGCTGTTTGATTAGTACAATATATATATCACATAATGCATATTGGTTTGGCTGGAATAAGCCTCTGCTGTATTCTCTAGCGTCGTCACATAGCGAGAAAGGACCGCCAAACTGTCAGGTGACCTTGCAGTGGTCTGTTGTGAGCTCAGACTGGGAGGGTCTGGGTCATGCTCTAAGAGGTATTACAGCATGATGCAGATCACTCATCAGGTTCTCGGTTGGAAAATTTTTACAACTGTCTGACCTCTGCAGGAATCGTCTGATTTCCTTTCTGAAACGCTCTGATCCGGTCTGGGATGGCTCTGCCAAGCGGGTCGAGGGGTCTGATGCATCCTCGTCTTGCAAATTAGCGATGAGGTTCATACAAAATAAAAATAAAAATTAAAAAAAATTGGGCGCATGTTTTTCTGGCTATGCGGGCATTATGTTGGATCGCTCGAGGTATGAGACTCGAACCGATACGAAACTGAGATCTTCCGTTACATGTGGTTCTGGTGATGCATGCTACTATAATGGTTATACGAATCGGAACGAAAGCACAAAGGGTCACTGAAGCGAAGGTGTCATCAGTCTACTCATAATGAGCGCTGAGCACCATGGGGGAGCTGGCGAGCCACATTCTCTCATGGTTCTTTGAGTCCCTTGAGTTCCCCACTCTGGGCAATCGCCGCGACCCAGACCGTCGTCTCGGACAGGATAATAAGTTTGCCCTTGGGACCAAAGACGAGGTTCGCGCATCCTCGTTGCTTGCCCTCGTCATCGTGGGGAAGCACAATTTTGCCCAAAAGGTATCCGTCCGGGTGGTAGATCTACATATCCGACAGAAGAAAAGCGGGGTCAGGTGAGGGATCCTAAAGCAGACAAGGTTCATCAATGTAAAGCAGCTCACATCAACACCTTCAAACGTTCCAGTGTAGATGTTGCCGAGCTCGTCGCACTTGATCCCATCAGGAGCACCGCAGTCGACCAAGGCGAACATGCGCTTGTTGTGTAATTGAGGGATCTTGTCGTGACGCCAGATGTCGTATGCGTAGCTGGTGGCAGGAAATTGGTGCAGCGTTGAGTTGTGGGTGAACAGCACGACTGCGCTCTAATCTACTTACATGGCTCCCACACGCGTCGAAACCATCGTACCATCACCATGGATGTAGTCCGTGTCGGTGACGTAGCACGTTTTTCCGTCGGGCGAACAGACGACCCCATTCGGCTTGGAAAGTCCATCCGCTACCATCCCCAACGCTCTCGTCTTAGGGCAGTACCTCCACACCCCATTCGGTAGCTGGGAAGGTCCCTTGAAGCCTTGCTCGAGACCGTAGTCGGGGTCGGTGAAGAAGATGCAACCGGATTGGGTGTGGACGGCGACGTCGTTGAGGGCGTTGAACTCGCGGCCTCGGAAGTGGTTGATGAGCGTTTTGTTCTTGAACGTGCCATCGGACTGTGGTTCACTCTGAGAAGATATAAGGGAATTGTATTAGTATAGGGGCAGGGGCGGCATCAAGCAGTTCGGTCTCTCGGGACAAAACTCTGGACTGACGAGAATGAGCGAGCCGGGGACGTGATCGTTCTTGGACGAAACGAGCTTGGTGCGGAGCGAAGTCGGGAACTTCTGGTGTTGACCTTGCGAGCACCAGAGGATGCTGGGTCCGTAAGCGGTCGCACCGTTCGCCATGACCACATCATCCGCGAGGTGCTGCAAATCCTCGTACTCGACACCGGGAACTACGAGAACTGACGAGTTGGATTTCTGTCATAGGTGTTGTCCCAAGTTAGCACGAGCTGCAATCACATCGAGCTCTTTGATGTGCACCCACCGACCGCGCAAGCTTGGATTCGGAGTCCGACGACGACGAGAAGCGAAGACGGCAAACCTTGATGGCGAGTCCATCGCTGTCGCTGCCGAGAATGTTAGACGTGATGTAGACGTCACCTTGTTCACTTCCCTTCTTGGTGGGGGCCCACACGCCGGCCTCGTGGAACAAGGACACGCCATTGCCTATTGACCGGCTGAGCGGTGGGGTCAGCGGGGGTTTCGACCGTACGACCTACAGGCGAGGGTGGGTTGGGGGGTGTGGTACGTACCACCTTTGCTCTTCTCACTGCTGGCGATCAGGTCCAGCTTGGGGGCCGCGCCGACGATGGAAGCAAAGTCGGGGTGGAACGCGATGAAGGGTCCGTCGCTCGGACCGTGGTACGACACATTCGCTTGTCGTCCCAGCTGCGAAGACGGCTGCACCAGATCGAACGCCGCGGTGGGGCTCATCCCGTTCGACGCTGACGAGGTCGACGACGAGGCCATAGTTGATGATGAAGTGCTCGCACCCGTTGGTTGACCACTTGTGATCGTTGACTCGTTGTCAATAAACTCCCCACGTAGGATGGTGCTAGTCGAACTGGTCAAGTCAGATGACGCAGTGAGCTTGCTCCAGCGAGCATCTGAGCGAGCCGCGCGGGCGTCAACTTGCCCGAGCTTCGACGGCTTCGCACGGCGGGCCGCTTGGCGCTCTTTCTCCCTCCCCCAC
Organism: Microbotryum intermedium; assembly: GCA_022702645.1. Taxonomy (NCBI): domain Eukaryota; kingdom Fungi; phylum Basidiomycota; class Microbotryomycetes; order Microbotryales; family Microbotryaceae; genus Microbotryum; species Microbotryum intermedium. Next base: position 123,903 of record JAHWDX010000005.1, on the reverse strand, counting down.
GCTGGGGCGGCGTGGGGTTGGAGCTGCAGAGCGCGTCGGCGATTCCGTCCGAGCGGGAGCTTGTGAAAATTACAGCAAGATGACTTCTGGTGACAGCGGGGGAAACTCAACAATAGAGGTAAGGCATGTCGAGGATGCAAGGGCAGTAAAGAGCCTACACAGATCACGTACAAACGCAGATTTTCGAAAATGATTCAAAATGCTGGAACAAAGGGGTCCAGTGCGCATGCAGAGTCGCGTGAAGCGGGATGTCCATTCTTGACTGGAGCGGAAATAGGTACCTGCCCCCTGTGCGCCAGATTTGGGTCATCAGACACCTTTTTTTTTTTTTTTTTTTTTTTTTTTTTTTTTTTTTTTTGGTCTTTTTTGGTTTTTTTTGGAGGGTGTTTTAAAGGCTTGTACCTACTACCTTAGGTAGGTAGATCCTGTTCAGCTTACTCCCACCATCAGCCGGTCAGCACTCGAGTCCGACATCCGGCGGCGGCAAAGGCAACCTGACGCGCGAGTCGGCAATTTTCGCCGCGCATGTGAAGGCAGGTTCATCTGCAAGCGGTCGTCACTTCACAAAAGAGTCCCATTCTGCGGTACAGTCCTATCGCAACCAAACCTTTCGCCAGGGGCTTCGAGAAGCGGGAAAGGTGCCGCATTGCCGCCATTGCCCAACCCGTTGATCATGAGAGCCCGGTCTACCACAATGACCATGAGTCGCACTCGCGAATCCGAACTCGACGTTCTCCCAAAAGACGGCAAAACCCTCTCCAGGTGCAATTCTGGGTACACGAGCATTCCGGATGTCGGGCTTTTTGAATTTCCGGATTTTCTTCGGACTCCTGAATGACTGATGACGACAATTTGCTTCTCCAAGGTCCTCCTTTGCGAAGGTTTAAGCGCGAGATCGAGATGTGAAAAAAGGGGCCTACCCATATAAGCGGGGGTGGCCGGTCGGTCCTCGATCAAGGGGTGCCTATTGAGCACGGGGAATGCGACACGTGACGAGCTGGCAGGCCGACAAGGCTGTCGAAGCAATGAGCATCTTTCCTACCTGAAATAACTGGACCACAGAACGAGCGTCAAGTCGGCGCCGCTGCCGCAGCTCTTGAAAGCCACGAGAGTGGTCAGTCGTTCGGCGGCGCTCTGGAACATGATTCGAGAATCGACCCGGAGATCAGAACGGAGGAGGGGGAGGGGGTGGCATCGGCGATCGGCGCCCTGGCAGCGGGCGGGCGGCGCCTGCCTCTGCGCTCCTCCCCACGCTTCGTCGAAGTGGTCGACCCCGACCCCCACATTCGTCGGCTCACCTTGGAGAGCCGAAACGGCAGGCTCGTGTGTTTGGCGCTTCGGGCGCACCGCTTTGTGCCAGAAAACTGATTTTTTGTGGGGATGGTCTCAGCGCAGTTTCATCAGACAGCAGGCACTCCACACTGCGGCGATTCCCTCCAGCTCAATCGAGCGCGGGGTCTCTAATCTGCTTCTTCTCCTCCTTGTTTCTCCACTCGTTTCCTACCCCATAGTTTTTGCGTCGGACTCGACTTGGACCCAAAGACTTGTACCTAGCTTGTCCCGTTGTCTCAATCCTCGACCTCAACCTCAACCTCGACCTCCTCTCTCGTCGCCCGTTCCCGAATCGGCCTCGACCAGCGCGCCCCCCCGGGTTCGAATCTCAGACAAACACACAGTCACTGGCTTTGCCTTCCTCCCTAGCCTCGACCGTTACCGGACACCCTCTACCAGAAATCGATTCAAGATGGGCATCTCCCCGGCTCTTTTCAACATTGCGTTGCTCACTTCGCTGAGCTTCATGCTCATCGGATGTAAGTTATCTGTCCCTGATTGACCTCGCAGCACGGCGACGTCGCAGTCGCGATCCTCGCCTGCTGGTGCCTGCAAGGCAGACCGCTCACGTGCCCGAATTGGATCGGCGGACCGGAACTCTACGAACGCGATGCTGACCCACTTGGCTCTCCCATCCCATCTTCGGTACATCCCTTCCCTCTTGCGACTCGACGATGTAGACGACAACGGTGTCATCGGTGGTCTCACCGGCACAAAGTCATGGAACGAGACGTTCGACAACCCGACCGGCTCAACGCTCTCGACCATTGGTAAGTCGCCGTCCAACGGTCCGACTCGGGGTGGAGGGGTTCCAGGCGTTTGGCAGACCTCCGCCGATCGGCCGTGTCCGGCATGTCGAGCGCATTGGCCTCTTCTTTGACCACAGTCGACTGACATGTCTTGCCATCCTCGATGTACAGTCGCCATCTACGAAGTCGGTTGCTTCTTCGGTAAGAGCCCGAATCGCTGATCTTCCGCCCACTTGTGATCTACGCACGGTTCGCTCACCTCCTTTTTTGTTGCCTCCTTTTCACTTTCACCCGATTTTTTCTTGCGACCTTGTCCTGATCAGGTGCCGTAATTGCCTTGTCTATTGGCGAACGAATTGTGAGTACCAATGCGTCAAGCTCGCACCCACTTTTCGCGATCGCGTAGCTGACAGGCGCAACTTTTCATTCCCACTCTAGGGTCGAAAACGGTCACTCGCCATCGGTGCCGTCTTGATGACCATCGGTGCTCTCCTCCAAGGCCTTGCTTACGGCAAGCCTCAACTCATTGCCGGCCGTATCGTCTCGGGTCTCGGCATGGGTCTCATCAACTCGACCGCACCCGTTTTGCAGGCCGAGGTCTCGCCCAAGGCATCGCGTGGGCGCTACGTCTGCGCGCAACTCTCGACGCTCAACTTTGGCATCTTCCTCGCTTATTGGCTTGACTACGGAACAACAAGGCACTACACCAGCTCGTTCGCGTTCCGATTCCCGCTCCTGTTCCAACTCGTCATCATCGTCCCCATCTTTGTGCTCTCCTTCATCGTCAAGGAATCGCCTCGATGGCTCGCCAACCATGGTCGTGACGAGGAGGCCCTCGCCGTTGTCGCCACGCTCAAGGGTGTCGATATCTCGTCCGCCGAGGCGCGAGAGTCTTACCAGGAAATCGCTGATGCTGTCGCCTACGAGAAGTCGGTCATGGTCACGGGCTGGAGGCAGATGTTCGCCGACGACGAGATGGGCACTCGCCGCCGTTTGTTGATTGCTTGCTCTATCCAGTTCTTCCAGCAACTCGGTGGTATCAACGCCATCATCTACTACGCCAACTTCCTCTTCTCCAACTCTCTCGGATTCACCAACGACAAGGCCTCGTTGCTCTCGGGTGCTCTCTTCACCGTCTTCTTTGGCATGAGTGTGAGTAGAAGCAATAGGCCTCGGCTGGTCCACGATCTGAGAGCCCCCGTACTGACCAGCCTCTTTTTCCTCTTCATGCAGTTCGTCCCCTGGGCCCTCATCGACAGCTTGGGTCGCAGGCCTTTGCTCCTCGGTTCCATCACGGGCATGGCCATCATCTTTGCGTGCATGTGCGGTGCGACGCACCAGATCCAGTACAAGGCTGCCAACTCGCACGGCATGGGCATTTTCGCTGTCGTGCTCGCGTTCCTGTACCTCTCCCTCTTCACGATCGGTTTCCAAGCCACGGTGTGGGTCTACCCTCCCGAAATCTTGCCCCTTCGCATCCGCGCCAAGGGTACGGCGCTCGCAACGTGCTGCAACTGGATCATCAACTTCACCGTTGTCGAGATCTTCCCGATCGCGATCGACAACATCGGGTGGAAGACGTACATCATCTTCTGCGTGTTCAACTTCTCGTTCGTGCCCGTCATCTACCTCTTCTACCCCGAGACCAAGGGCAAGAGTCTCGAGGAGATCGATTTGCTCTTCAGCAAGACCCACGCGACCAACATTCACGATGCCAAGGTCGAGAGGATCGAGCATCGCGAAGACACCAAGACCGAAATCTCGAGCGTTTAAGGAAATGGGGAATGTATTGTACTCAAAAGGGAGAGGAAAGGGTTTCGTTGCTGATCCCGAGGGGACGAGGGAATAATAGGGGTTTTCCTTTTTTCTTCTTGGACTCGAAGCGGCGGGGAAGGTCTCCCTCTTGTCTTGTCTTGTCTTGGGGCACCTCCTTGGTGTGGTGCTTATGCTCTTGGCTCTTATTCTCGCTTCTTCTCTTTTTTTAACTATGCAACCAAGTAAAGTTTAATATGCCCAATCCATCAGACATGCTTGAAGTCTTTTTGGGGGAAATCTACACGATCATGCAGTGCTGGCACGGCTTATCGAGGGTACAGTGGTGTGTACTGTTCGGATTTGTACAAGTATGGAGCGGTGGCGAGATGAAGAAGACTTTGGCCCTGTTTTGCAATACTTCATCCTGACCTATAGGCGAGTGTCGGACTGGTCTTTTCCGAGAAACATCACTCATACCAATGAGCCGGGCACTACTGCTCAGCCAGCCCAGTCTGCAGAGCCTGGTTGAGCCGACTTGGCCCGTCGCACGCGCCGATCGTCTGCCAGCGCCAGTGCCAGTGAGAGTGCGCCAGTGCCGCCTTGCTGCTTTTGACTGCCGCCTCTCCCTTCGTTTTATTTTCTCCCTCAAACTCCCCCAAAAAGGGTCCACGGGCGTAAGAGTGACAGTCTTACTCCCCCCCCACCCCCCGCCCATTTGCGTCGTCGGCTGTGCTTTAGGAAAACGATGGTCAAGGCTTTGGTACAGGATGCGGCTCCCAAGAGGATGTGAGTCAATGCAAACACTTGAAGAGGTCGTGGGCAGGGAGGGGATGGTTTGGGGCGATGGTGTCGGATGGCTGAGCATATGCAAGTGGTGGATGGGGGGACGTCGTCGTAGCGAACAAGTGTTGCTGGTCGTCGACGACGATGACGCTCCGGGTGATCAACCGAGGGGCAAAGCTCGTCGCACGCGGCTTGCAGTCGCCATACGAGGGGGTAGTATCAGCTGCTGACCCTTTGCACATGCCCTGCTGTGTCACCCCTCCCCCTGCTCGTATCCGCTCCCACCCAACCCCCACCTCCACCTTCTCGTCGCGCTCTCGCTTCGCAGCAAGCACATCCAGTTCTCCGTCCTGTCCTCGCAAGAGATCGTCGCCATCTCCGAGTTCGAAGCCACCCAACGCGACCTCTACAAAGCCGAGGACCGTTCGCCCGTACCCCAAGGTGTGCTCGATCGACGCCTGGGCACGAGCAACAAGACCGATCGGTGCGAAACCTGTGGACTCGCCTTGGCCGATTGCGTGGGGCATCATGCCTACATCAAGTTGGTCCTTCCCGTGTTTCATATCGGCTACTTTCGCCATTGTTTGAACATACTTCAGTCGATTTGCAAGGTGCGTTGCGGGTGGGAGGACCGTCTCTCCGTAGGCAAGGCCCAGGAAGCTGACAGGGGCTAAACTCCATCCTTTTGACCCTCTGGCTCTATACAGAACTGCTCTCGTGTACTACTGGACGCAACCGAACACCGTCGCTTCCTCGCCCTCTTCCGTCGCCCCAACCTCGACACGCTCACCCTCTCGGCCCTCTCTCGTCAACTGCAAGCCCAGTGCCGCAAGTGCGCGATCTGCCCTTACTGCGGCTCCATCAACGGTGTCGTCAAGAAGATCGGGCCCATGCGCATCGGCCACGAAAAGTTCCGAGGACGCAACAAGACGCGCGAGGTCGGCCACGACGGATCGCAAGAGACCGCGGGCACCTATGCGACTTGGCGAGCCATGTTCAACGAATCGATCCATGAGACCAAGGACTTGGCTCCCCATATCGACAAGGCCGTCGAGGATCTCAACCCGTTGAAGGTGTTGAACCTGTTTCAAAAGATCTTGCCGGATGATTGCGAGTTGTTGGGCTTGGACCCGAGCGTCGCGCGACCGGAGGAGTTTTTGTGGCAGTACATCTCGGTGCCGCCAGTTTGTATTCGACCTTCGGTGGCGCAGGAGGCGGCGACAAACGAGGATGATATCACGGTCAAGTTGACCGAGATCATCTTCATCAATGCCGTCATCAAGACGGGTCTCGTCAAGGGTGTGACGACGCAGAACCTGATGGTGAGCGCCGAGCTCAGTTAGGCAGGGCCAAGAGAGAGCGTTGTTTCAAACTGAGACTTGCCTCGGCGTTCACAGGAACAATGGGAGTTTCTTCAACTCGCCGTGGCGACCTACATCAACTCCGAGTTGCCCGGCATCCCGACGACGATCGGTCAAAAGCCGATACGAGGGTTCTGCCAGCGTCTCAAGGGTAAACAGGGTCGCTTTCGTGGTAACCTGTCGGGCAAGCGTGTCGACTTCTCGGCACGTACTGTCATCTCGCCCGATCCCAACTTGCAAATCGACCAAGTCGCCGTCCCCGAGCGAATCGCCAAGATCTTGACCTTCCCCGATCGAGTCACACCTCACAACATCGAGCGACTACGACAGGCCATCCGGAATGGGCACGACGTGCATCCGGGCGCGAACTTTGTCCTGGCTGGGGGTTCGGAGATGTTCAAAAAGTTCCTCAAGTTTGGTAACCGTGAGATGTTGGCCGATCGATTGAGGGTTGGGGATATTGTCGAGAGGCATCTTAGGGATGACGAGTGAGTGGATTGAAATGCTGGACCACAGAGCTCGCACAGTTGTTAAGTAAGCGTTTGGCTTCTTCTCCACAGTATCGTCTTGTTCAACCGACAACCGAGTTTGCATCGACTGTCGATCCTGTCGCATCGGGTCAAAGTGCGACCTTGGCGGACGTTCCGCTTGAACGAATGCGTGTGCACGCCTTACAACGCCGACTTCGACGGCGACGAAATGAACCTGCACGTCCCGCAGACCGAGGAAGCTCGCACGGAGGCGTTCCAGCTGATGAACATCAAGCGCAACCTCGTCACGCCTCGAAACGGAGAACCCATCATCGCCGCGACGCAGGATTTCATCACGGGCTGTTTCCTCATCACGCGCCGCGACACATTCTTCAGTCGTCAGGAGTTTGTCCAGATTTGCTCGTACCTCCAAGATGCCGATTTACACATCGACTTGCCCCCACCAACGATCATCAAGCCTCAACGACTATGGACGGGAAAGCAAGTCTTCAATGTCCTCATGCGCCCCAACAAGGCCTCGAACGTCTTGGTTAACCTCGAATGCAAGAACAAGACGTTCGAGAAGCCCCGCCCGGGAGAGATCCCCGACATGTCCCCCAACGACGGGTATCTCGTCGTGCAAAACTCGGAGATCATGTGCGGCGTCATGGACAAGTCGACCGTTGGGGACGGCAACAAGAGGTCGGTGTTTGCCGTCATCCAGCGGGATTACGGAGCGGACGAAGCCGCGGCGGCGATGAACAAGATGGCCAAGCTGTGTGCGAGGTGGTTGGCCAACAAAGGCTTCTCGATCGGGATCAGTGACGTCACGCCGGGGCAATCATTGCGAGCCCAAAAGGATGCGTTGGTCGAGACGGCGTACCAGGAATCGGCGTTGCTGATCGAACAAGCCGCGACGGGCAAGTTGGAGAGCCAACCGGGGTCGAACGTCGAGGAAACGTTGGAGTCGATGATTTCCGGAACGCTGTCGAGGGTTCGTGATAAGGTCGGAGAGATTTGTATGACCGAGTTGAGTCGCAACAATGCGCCGTTGATCATGGCGACGTGTGGTTCCAAAGGTGTGTCTTTTTGTAGACTGTGATCGGAGGAGGTTTTATGGGGCGTGGCTACTGACCATAGGCTCTGCTCTGAACAGGTTCCAAAATCAACGTCTCGCAGATGGTCGCTTGTGTCGGACAGCAAATCATCGCCGGTAACCGTGTTCCCAATGGTTTTCAAGATCGATCCTTGCCTCATTTCCCGAAAGGGGCCAAGGACCCACCCGCCAAAGGGTTCGTTCGCAACTCGTTCTACTCGGGTCTCCTCGCCACCGAGTTCCTCTTCCACGCCATCTCGGGTCGTGAAGGTTTGGTCGATACGGCCGTCAAGACGGCTGAAACGGGTTACATGGCTCGTCGATTGATGAAGGCCCTTGAGGATCTCTCGAGCCGTTACGATCGATCGGTCCGAAACGCGACGGGTGGGGTCGTGCAATTCGTCTATGGTGACGATGGTTTGGATCCGGCCAATCTCGAAGCAGAAGGGAAACCCGTCGCTTATGAACGCACGTGGTCGCATGCCAAAGCGCTCGAATTGCGTATCGAGGATGAGGGTCTGTTGCCTTATGAGATACTCGAAGTCGTTGATCACGAATTGGCGACGCCGTACTTCACGACGGCATGTTCGGACGAGTTCTTGGAAGAGGTGCGCGAGTTCATCCATGATCAATTGGTCTTGCCCGCGGCTATGATTCGCGAGAGGTACAAGATGGAAGCGGGACTCAAGGCTGGGCCGAGGAAATCCAAGTTGGTTGGGTTAGCTAAGGGCGAGTCTTTCGTCGCTTTGGACCCCACGTCCTAACCACTGTCATGCTGATTCGTTTTTGGACTGGGTTCGAAACCCTTTCGCAGAGTCTGAAATCGCAATCGTTAACAACAAGACCAAGATCACGAAAGCGCAGATCAAGACCTTCTTGCAGTTGTGCTGGACCAAATACGTCAAGGCCAAAATCGAACCTGGTGAGTGGTGTGAAATTCGGTGCTGTACGATTTCACACGCTGGTGCTGATCCTGACCCTCCTGCCAATATCAAAAGGTACGGCCGTCGGCGCGATTGGTGCGCAATCGATCGGCGAACCGGGTACGCAGATGACGCTCAAGACGTTCCATTTCGCCGGTGTCGCGTCCATGAACGTCACGCTCGGTGTCCCTCGTATCAAGGAGATCATCAACGCGGCCAAGTCCATCTCGACGCCCATCATCTCGGCCAAACTCGCCAAGAACGATGACGAACGTGCGGCGAGGATCGTCAAGGCTAGGATCGAGAAGACGTATCTCGGTGATGTGAGTTCTTCGAGCGTCGGGTACAGCTGACGATTGATTGCTGTTTCTGATCAACTAATGCGTCGTTTGCATTTGGCTCCTTAGATCGCCTCCGTTGTGGCGGGCAACTATCAGCAGAATCAGCTCTTCGTCAGTGTGCAGATCGATATGGCGGCCGTCTATCGACTTCAGGTAAGCGAGTGCGCTTGCTGTTATGAGCTTCGAAGTAGAGTATAACCGAGCTTACATGAGCACGGGTCTCGGCACAGCTCGAGGTCACGCTCGAAAGCATCCGCGATTCCATCATCGCCGCGCCCAAGCTCAAGATCAAGGCGGATGTGAGTTTCTTCGCCGGAAGGCTCGAGTCCCATTTCATCGCTGACAAGGTGTTTCTGCGCTTTTGCAGGAGGTCTCCGTGCACAGACAGACAAATCGGATTCATGTTTATGCTCATCAATTGCTAGGTGCTTCGGAGGTCGCGTACCATCGCGTGCTGTGGCTTCGTCGGGTCTTGCCTGGGGTGGCCGTTAAGGTGAGCTGATTGCCCGTCTTGGACTTGAGAGAGAATGGTTAACTGATGACCGATCTCCGTCTTGGAAAGGGTGTTGCCGGTCTCCAGCGAGCCGTCATCCAAGCCAACGCGACGGGCCAGAAGGAGCTTCTCGTCGAAGGCGAAGGCCTGCGCGAAGTCATGACGACCGACGGCGTGATCGGCACCGAAACGACGTCGAACCACATCATGGAAGTCGAGAAAGTGCTCGGGATCGAAGCCGCTCGAGCATGCATCATCGGCCAAATCGACTACACCATGACTTCGCACGGCCTCGGCGTCGATCCTCGTCATCTCATGTTGCTCGGCGACGTCATGTGCTTCAAGGGTGAAGTGTTGGGCATCACCCGTTTCGGTGTCGCCAAGATGAAGGATTCGGTCCTGATGTTGGCTTCGTTCGAGAAGACGACCGATCACCTCTTCAACGCCGCTTTCAACGCGAGGAGGGATCCCATTCAGGGTGTCTCGGAATGCATCATCTTGGGCTCGCCGGCGAACAATGTCGGATCGGCGATGCCTGCCCTGGTCGCGAAGAAACCGGTTTTGCCTAGTCCGGTGGGGTTGGTGTTTGAGAAGGAGTATAGGACGTCGGCGATGGTTGCGTCCACGGGTGTGGGTGCGGTCAATGGGACCGGATCGGGGAGTGGGAAGGAGAGGAAGAAGGCGATTGGGGTCGGTGCGGGAGCTAGGTCCAAGAGAGCATGAGTGTGTTCTTCTGAGCTTTTTTTTTTTTGAGTTATCTTGTGTTGTAATAAATTCGACATCTAATGAAAAGGATAAAAGGAGCCTGGGGTGTTGTAGTGTCTGGTTTGCTTTGAACGCCTGGCTTGGCTGGTTCCCTTCGCGATCGTTCACGGCTTGTTTTTAATCGTATCTAGCCTGATTAGATTTCACATAAATCACCGTCTCTTCAAAAGGCAAGTGTCAATTTATAAAGTCCTAGCTCGGTGCTGTAGAGAATTTGGAGACGTTTGAGGAAATGGACTCCCTGAACAGCGAAAGCGCATTGAGAAGTGGATGGGTAGAAACTATAAGCCGCTGCTGTGGTCGGAGTGTAATAAGGTCTAAACAAGGCCCAATTGAAACAGTTTCTAATGCATATTGAACCCAAGAATTCCTTGCCTCGTTCTCACTCGAGATCACCAATGTCAATCCAGTTGGCATTCCCTTCGCTCAAAGACGAAATCGTCTTCTGTTGCACCAACCCATTCCAACATTTGCAACCCTCACCCTCACCGAACCACCACTGATGTGGCTCCAAAAAGGTAAGCATCAACTACCCTTCCTGTTCCTTACTAGAAGAACAGGGAACAGGCAAGAGAGAGAAAGGCCCAGGAAAAATAGTTGGGACAGGAGAAGAAAAGTTAGAGGAAAGAAGAAGAAAGAGGGGGAAATTGTCCCCTACGATGGTGAGTGAGGACGAGGCCCAAGCGCGAGGAAGTGCCTCCACTGGCGCTGATTCGCTGATTCAAGGCGGCGCTGGTTAACAGCCGGTTAGCACTCGATCGAGCCGCTTGACGACCGACACCTGCACGGGCGCTCAGTTCCCTACATCACCCTTTCGTTCACTCCTGTCTCCTCTCGTTGAGATCGAGTTGTCCTTTGTCCCCGACCCTCGACGAGGCTCGATCATCATCTGGTTCTTGTGGAGCACACTCGCAGATCATCCCATCGACGAACGTCGTCGGTGCACTGCCTCCCTCCTTGCCCGCCTGCCCACCCCTGCTGCCGAGCCGACCGAGCGCGCCGACCGAGCGCGCCGAGACGGATTGGATCCGCAGTAAACTGGACCGAGCTTCGTTCCAGTGGTGCGACCTAGTTTCCTTCTTCGTTCGTTCACACCTGCGCCACGTTCGTCACCTTGATTCCGAGGTCGTTCGATTGAACCAGGTGAGTTGAGGACCTATCCGAGGTGGCTGGCTGTGGGGGTGCATTGCATATGGGAAGGTGCTTTCAGGGGAAGAACGTGCTTTGCGCGACTGCGGGGTGGTGTCGAGATCGGGGTGATCGGAGTGGCGGAGGGGCATGGACGGGGTGCACAGGGGAGAAGAGAGGAACGTTGAGCGTGGATTTGAAAAAAGGAGCCATTGCAGCGGGGTCGGTTCCGTTCATCTTGACGACGATCACCGATGACGAGGATCGGCAATGCGGTTGAACGAACGCTTGACCTCTACGCCTACGGACTGCAGCGCGTTCTTGGGTGTGTAGACAGAGTACTGACATCTCATCACACCTTGTCAAGCAGCTTCTGAGGGTGTGGGACCGTCGATCACGCCATCATGAGGGCCCGGACGTACTGCTGTTGTGCGGTGCCCATGTGTGAGTAATCCACCCAAACTCGCGTTACGTAGCTCCCACTTTGATGCTCACGACCGCCTCGAACCCCCTCACACAGACAACACGGGTATTTACACCATCATTGCCCAATTCGCTGTCATCTCCCTCGTCACGGGCATACTCTCGTTGGCCGCTCCCAAAAGTTCGTCTTGGATGCTCACCGCGAGGGAGTCGCCCATACCTAACACATGTTCCTGACCTACTCCTTCTTCCTCAATCATCACATCAACAGTCGTTTCTGTAGCGATCCCCTCTTTTGGAGCCTACATCCTCGGCGCATGCTGCATCCTCGTCGCCATCATCCAGGTCTTTGGCTTCTTCGGCGTCTACCGCGAACGACCGTCGCTTTACCGCCAGTACGCGCGATGGAACATGCTTGCCGTTCTTCTCGCCTTGGGCGTCGCATTGACCTTCATCATCCTCTCGTGTGTGCGCCACTCGACCGCACTGGCGTCGTGCGAGGATCTGTTCGCGACCGCGACCACGACCGTCGCGCAGAACTCGACGGTGTGCAACATCTGGATGTGGGCGCAGGTCGGGTTGATGGGTCTGTTGTGGATCATTGTCGCGATCGTCGAGGTGCGTCAGGGATCCGTTGCACCATTCTTTTTCGGACGATGTGGGAGAGCTAAAGCGATGTTCGATCTTTTGTCCACAGACTTACTTTGTCATGCTCTCGTACGGGTACGCCCAAAGTCAACGACTGGATCAGTGAGTTGGGGTGGGATGTGCCGAAAGATGGATGTCTCCGCATTCTAATCTCGTGATCCCGTACATCTCTTCGCAGTGCCAAATACGATAGCGTCGTTGAGACCGTGCGAGAAGAGATCCGACAATCTGGGCTCTATTCAGCCGATCGACCTTCGACCGTCGGATCGTTGGAACCCCTCGTCGCGGGGACCCATTCACAACCTTATGCGGCGCCTCATCATGGTCGACAGAATTCGGGTTTGAGGCACGAGATCGATATGGATCAAGAGGACAAGATGCAGAGTCCCGGATCGTATATGCATCCTTCGGCTTTGGGGTACGATTATGAAGGAGGGCCTGGGCAAGGGTATGCGAGTCAGGGACAGGGACAGGGTCAAGCGAGGGCGCAGCAGTATGGGAACGAATGGCATCCGACGAATGGAGGAGCCTATCAAGAGGATTATCCACATGGGTATGCGGTACATGATGGGTACGCGGCGAGTGCGGTCTCGGGTTATCAGGATGCGAGTTTGCCGAGGAGTAGGAACGCACCGAACGTGCTGCAGGGGAGGAGGTATTGATTTCGTCGCATTTTGTTTCGTTTTGTTTTGTGAGGAATCTCTCTCTCTCTCTGTGCTTCGCTTTCCGACCTAGACTACTCCATGTTACCTACTAGTGAATACCTACCCTGTGTGTCTGTCCTTTTTTAACGCATTGTTCGTTCGTTTGTAGCCGTTTCTTTCTCTACGAATACGCTGTCTCTCTCTCTCCGTGATAACACTTGACAATATGATAGACACTCATTCATTGCGAAATCTCGTCGTTCAACGAGTTCCCGCCTCTGTACTCGCTATTGTCGAAGGAGAAGTCGACGACGCAGAGTAGGCACTCCTCCTGGCCCCCCTCGACCTACCCGCTTTAGCGCTCGAGATCGGACCTCCTCTCTCACCCTCCTTCGTTCCCAAAGTCGTAGCTCGCATCCGCTCCTCGAACGCATCCGGAGACGTCTGCTCATCTTGGGCCCACCCACGCGTCGATTGACCGGCCTGAACGCGTCGACCGATGATCGGTACCGTCAAAACGGGGTTGGGTGCCCCCCTCGTTTCGGAAGGTCGTAAGCGTTGGGTCAATTGTTTGATCGTCTTGTACGACGAAGGGGTCGAAGGGGTCGAAAGTTGAAGGGTGGCGAGGTGGTGGAGGTAGTGGTGGTGGGTACGGTTGAGGAATTGGGTCGAGGGATGGATCTCGGTGACGTTCGCTTCCGAGTGCGAGGAGGAGGTCGTCGGTACGAACGCTTTCCTATACCTCAAAGCCTTGATCAGATTCTTCTTCGTCAACGGATCGATCGCTTTCTCCTTTTCCAATTGTGCTAGAATGCCTTCTTCGCCTTGACTTTCCAACCTCGTCCTCAAAGCCCACCAAACATCCGGTCCAGCTGAGGATGCTTCTCTCGCTTTCAACGCCAATTCCCTCGCCCAAGCTTTGGAAGTGGTTTCGAACTTGAGGTCGTTGCGATTATCGACGAGTTCGAGGATCGCGGTGGGGGCATGATCGCCTACTCGATGACCCGAACGGATGATGCGGGTGTATCCCCCCGGTCGGTCGGCGTAACGTTGTGCCAAGGTCGTGAAGAGCGGGGTCAGGGTCGTAGGCGCGTTCTGTGGGAGTGATTCAACAGGGTGGGGGTTGGTAAGTGTTAGTTTGGGTGAGGGAGCACAGTTCGCGACGGAGAAAAAGATCCCCTCCGCTCCCGCGCGCGGTGCACTGCTCCCCATCGACCTTCCCCCCCCCTCTCCATAGTCAAGGTTGTTCTTTACCCAAAGCACCGCATTCGCCCTCGTCCAATTGTTCGCGCCCCCCTTTTTCCCCCAATGAATGACTTGTTCGGCCACTCTCTGCGTCGCTTTGGCCTTGGCGTAGGTGGTCGTGATTTGTTCGTGTTGCAACAGCGAAGAGACGAGGTTGCGCAGCATCGAGATGCGGTGCGCTGTAGGACGGGAGAGGTGGTTGTAACCTAGGCGGTGACGCATGGTGATGTGGAGGGTGGAGGGTGTGATGGAGGTCGTGGGGGGAGGGGGAGGAGCAGCAGGAAGGTCGCGATGAGCTGCTAGCTGCCCGGTGTTGACCAAGAAATGGCCCATTAGTAATCGGTTTGTAATGAGCCATGACGCGCTCGGGAAATCCGTTACTTGGAAGAGCGCGAGTGGTCATCACCCTTCTTGCCTCCTTTCCCCCCTCATTCGCCGCGGCGCATCATGTCCCTCGAAGCGACGATGCTCGTGCTCGACAACTCGTCCTATTCGATCAACGGCGATTTCCCACGTGAGCACATCCTCACACACACCCCGTTACTCCGCATCACCTTGAACCACTCACCGCTTCCCCTCGTTCACATGCTCTTGGTCTGTAGCTACCCGCCTCGAAGCGCAATCCGATGCGGTGCACGTCATCTTCAACCGCAAGTTGAATGCCAATCCCGAGAGCGAGGTCGGAGTCATGGTCATGGCCGGTCATGCGTACGTTCCCAACTTCTGAGCCAGTGGGGAGGACCCACGCGTCGTCATCACCTCCCCACCTCCCCCTCCCGCCCCCCAGGCGCTCTACCACTAGCACAACAGTTGACAACGCGCACACCCAATCTAACCCCCCAACAGCCCACAAGTGTTGGTCACCCCTACGCAGGACGAGGGCAAGTTGATCGCCGCGTTGCACACCATCAAACCTTCCGGACAGGCCGACCTCGATACGGCCATCAAGGTCGCTCAGGTAAGAAGAGAGAGGGAGTCATCTTGGTGCGTCGTCGTACAGTGGCTGATGGGTTCACAGCGGGTCACCTACCAGTTGGCGTTGAAGCATAGGCAGAACAAGAACCAGAGGCAGAGGATCATCGTCTTTGTTGCGAGTCCGATCACCACTACCGCCGCAACGCTCTCAAAGGTAACTATTTTCTACCTCGATTGTCTTGTCGTTTACTCACCTTATCTCACCTCCACCCCACCTCCGGACAGCTCGGTAAAAAAATGAAAAAGAACAACGTCGCGATCGACATCGTCTCGTTCGGGTCCTCTTCGGACTCACTCGACGACGCCTCGCTCGTCGACCTTGCCGTACCTCCCGCACCTTCATCCTTCTCTACCCCAACCCCAGCGCCTCAAGATTCGTCGACCTCGGTTACGGAAACGACGCACCACAAGTTGACGACCTTGTACGAAGCCGTCAACTCGTCCGGCAATTCGCACGTCTTGTTCGTCGAACCGGGACCTTATCTCCTTTCTGAAACGATCTCGCAATCCCCTATACTGCGAGGCGAAGCCAACCATAACGACGAGTATTCTCATATTGAAGGAGGAGGAGGAGCGGGAGAAGGTAGTGCGACGGGAGCGCATCGCGACGATGACGGTTTTGGCGTCGATCCGAATTTGGATCCTGAACTCGCGATGGCGTTGAGAATGAGTTTGCAAGAGGAGAGGGCGAGGCAACAGGCCGCCGCCGCTGAGGCTCAACACAACGCTTCGGCGGGTGATGGTGATGGTGCCAAGGGGGAGACGACGATCAAAGAAGAGGAGCGAACGTCGACGTTGTCTGGCAGTGGAGCCATGGAGACGGATATGACCCGGGGGGAGAAGACCGCGCACGAGATTGAAGACGTCGAGATTGATGAGCAAGGCGATGATGATGATTTGGCGAAAGCTTTGGCGCTTTCGAGAGGTGCTGAAGAAGAAGAAGAAGAAGAGGGAGCGGACGTCGAGATGGATGAGGATCAGGAAATGGCTAGAGCGAGTGAGTTTTCAAAGGTTTTTAGGCTTCTCGTTCGCTTTCGATTTTTGGTGCCGGCTTTCGCGTGGGGGAAAGTCTTTTTAAGGGCTAGGGTGGAGGGCTGACTCGTATGTGAGTTCGTTTGGCTTTTTTTTTTTTTTTGCAGTTGCGATGAGCATGCAAGAAGCGCAGGGGAACGAGGCCAAGGAAGCGGAGAAGGAGGGGAAGTGAGGCTAAGTGAAACGGGGTTGGGCATAGAGTTTGCAGCATCAAAGCCGAGAGATGTAAGCGCGGAGGAGAGGATCATTTTTTTTTTTTTTTTTTTTTTTTTGTGCAATATGATTTCGACTAGAGACCAAAGCACGTGAAAGAGGGTCGTCTCTGAATGGGTCCAAGTCGGGTTACACCGGCGAGTTTTCCGGATCGAGTTTACACGCGCGCAAGGGCAGTGGAGGGGGGTTAGGATCAACAGTTGAAGTGTGGCGAGTACCTTCATTTGTTTGGTGCGTTAGACCACACACCTTTGTCGCTGTGTCGTTCCGTCACCTTCACGAGGAGTGATGGCGGCGAGAACGGAGAGCGGAAGCGGACGCTTCGTCGCTTCGTTGCTCTCAAGCTAGGGGTGCCGGCGCTGCAGGCTGGCGCGGCACTTTGACAATCCCGCTGGCGATGCTGACGACGAGGTGAGGGAAAGAGGACGATGGTGCAGGACTTGAACACGAGCATGGAGGAGCGGGGAGGAGAAAGGGTGGGAATGGGATGGGATTCGGCACTGACAAGAGTCGTTGTGATGAAACTTTTAGCGGGAAGGGAAGTTCGAGGTTCGACCTTGCGTGCCATGTGATCGCAACTCTTGTGAGTGAAAGCTTTCCCCAGCGCCGAGCGCCGGCCGGTCGTTCCAGTTTCCGATGAGCCCCTCTCCATTTGTGTCGAGGGGCTGTCGGCGACATGTTGACGAATCCACCACCAAGGGGGGAAGGTTGTTAATCGGGGCTGCTAACTCTCGAAAGGGGTGACATCTTATATATAACCTGGCTTGCCTCGTTTTAGGTTTTTCAGGTATGTAATACGAAACACTCCTCAACCGCAAGCTGCTTCCCGCGCGCAGCGTTGCAGCAAACGCCTTGAGCGTCTGGGCTCGACGGCTGGGTCTCGGCGCAGTACTGCGTTGGATCTGTGAGACCCAAGACTTTCCCAAGCACACAATCAGTGCAAGCTCGATGGTTCCGTTGTCGGAAAATAAAGAAAGTGTAAGTTTATTGCAACTTCTGGAGGCAGAAGACGGAGCCGACTCAAAAATGAGAAGTATTGCGAGAGCGCATGGATGACAATGGGATCGGAGATGAGTTCTGTACCTCATAAGTCGTCCGAACACTGTACCTTCTGCCATCGTCCTCTTCTTCGAAGAAAGTTGGATTTCCCCTGCAGCTATCACGCGGTGTGGCTTCTGCTGGCGCGCTGATGAGGTGGTGTTTCCGCAGTGTATGGACGGGCATCGATCACGCCTTACAGTGGTATGATGTAGGATCACAGAAGGTCTAATCTCTCTCTCGGCTCTCTCGGCGCTGGTGCTTCCGTAGCCGCGCGGGGCCGGACTTATTAGTTTCTGCCTCACAAAGTCAATGTCATTCACATTCTGCCTCAAGGGTCAATCCGATCACTGTATGCAAAGTGGAGAGCTCAGAAGTCCAGATCTTTGAAAAATCCGACCTCCGAGCTGACGACTTGACGATGAAGTTTTTTGATCAGCACCTAGTGAGAATGAGGATGTCTACCAAAAGAGACAGGCCTGGAAGCCGATGGAAGCCATTGGAATGCCGCCCTTTCGATCAGGAGGCGCGACGATGGAAGCGAATGAAATGGAAAGAATTGGTGGAACGAAATGGAAGAGAATGGAACGTTCGACGTCTGGCTCGGTTTGGCAATTGGGGAGAAACGGGTGGAAGGTTGATAACGATCGGAGGGAGGACCGAGACATGGTTTTAGATCTTGACTCACCTGATCGTTAACAGCTCACAATCTTCCTCATTCACAACACACCAACTTGAGTAGCAGCCATCCCACAACCTGGTGAGGAGTAGGGTCAGCATCGAATATTAAAGAGATCCAGTCCAAGCGACACCGGTCTCATGAGACATGATGTATGTTGCGCGCAGGGATGTAGACTCACCCAATGGCACGATCTCCTTTCGGTCAGTAACCCCCGACTGTTTCGTATCTCGGCAGGCCACGCATCGCTTGGCCCGAGCCTCACCGGCCCAGCCCCAGTTCAATAGATCGTCTAATCACACGTCGTAAGATACAGGTGAGACTTAGTAATGGCCGCCACTGGATGGAGAGCGGAAGTTCCTAGCGTAGCCCAGCTCATGCAGCACCAGCTTGGGACGGGACTCACACTCTGTGAGGCAATCAGAGTACGCGACGTACCACGGCCTGAAGGTGCAGGTTGCCCTCAAATAGACTTGTTGCGCGGTTGCATTCCTGGGTTGATTCTGGGCGGCCTGGTAAAGCACTAGGATGTTCGCGTTCTACGAACGGTGCAAACCGAAAAAGCCTCAGGAGGTCAGAGGCTTGCGAGATCCAAGGGGGTGGGCGGCGCTCGCGAAATGTTCTTAAGACGAGCGCCTCGAAGCAATCGAAAACAAAGAGCAAACGACTGGACCGGAAAAAAAGGATATTCATTGTAAAAACTCACTCTTTTGTTGGCGGTTCGGCGGCAGCCGTCGTCCAGGTCTTGCTCCGTTTGGAAGCCGAGGACAGCGACCGTGACGGCGATCGAATCGAACAGAGCGAGCGCGCCAAGGCAGGCCATCAAAAGACCGCGCACGGTCAGGGGAAGAAACATAGTGGCGAAGGGAGGGTTGACGACGAGGAACTAGGAGTTGTGCTTAGGCGTCAAGACAGTGAGAGTGGGAGGAGAGAGAGAAGCGTCGCTGCTGAGCAGCCCTGGACGCCTGACCCGAGCCGCACGTTCTTTGCCAACAGCCGGATTCGGCATGTGGGCCCTTAGTCATTAGACCATTACTCTCGGTGTGTCACCAACACTTTGTTTGCCAATGACTCAAACCAGGATGTCCAGGAAAGGAGGCGCGGTTGTGACGTGAAAGACCTAAAACATGAGCCCGCCGTGTCCTTGACGTTCAAGCGATTTCGTGCCGGTGTGCTGGCCCGCTCGCCCTGCGAATCCGCGATCGTCTCACCTTCAGGAAAGTGGACCCTCCTATTCTATCCCAACGCGGTCATCAGCTCACCGAGTCACCAACTCACCGCGCACGATCGGCGTGGACCGTAGAACTCGAATCAATGACACAGCTCGCACCCTCTTCCAGGCTTATGAGAATGGTGCTCTATCCACTGGTCACCGCGGTCATATACAGTAAGTATG
Source organism: Microbotryum intermedium (assembly GCA_022702645.1). Taxonomy (NCBI): domain Eukaryota; kingdom Fungi; phylum Basidiomycota; class Microbotryomycetes; order Microbotryales; family Microbotryaceae; genus Microbotryum; species Microbotryum intermedium. Next base: position 104,414 of record JAHWDX010000005.1, on the reverse strand, counting down.
CCGTCGTGACAACGACGCCAGGTTCGGCAGTTATGTCCGCTCGGTTTGACACAAGGCCGATCAGTGATGGACTGCGGTGTAACCGCTTGTCTCCTATTTCCCAGCCGCTGGGCTTGACGTCCACGCGTCCACGCGGTGTGAGTCCGGTCGGTCGGGGCTCGGGGCCGAACGATTTGAAGTTTCAAGTGACGAGTGGAATGCTGGAAGCCCGTTCCTGTAAATGATGTACCGGGAGGACGACACAAAACAAAGCTGAATGCTAAGCTGAAACCGATGCAATATTACAGCAGACGACACCAAAAAACGCCCAAATCATTAATCTCCGAGCATCGCACCGAGAACACTGTGCAATATTGGGTTTGGAGTGACTGTACTTGCGGCTGCCCTGTGATATCTGACTGAGAGGTCCTTGGTCGTCGTCCTCAGTGTCGGGGTCTTGAGAGGGGAGAAGTACCTCGATTCAATCAACACTCGTGGCTGGAGACACCGCAACATACAGTTGCCCATGGTGAGAACAGAGTGCATTGAGAGATCAACGCCAACCCGATCAAATGATTGATGTCCTAATTGTCCTTGTCGCAGATTTGTCGCAAATCGACGAGCACAGGGCCACAGGGGCTCGAGACCGTGCCACCTTCCCTGCCTTTAGGAGTCCGTCGCGACGACGAAGGCTAGATTGCCGCGATGCAAGCACCATTGCGGTTGACTTGAAAGCGAAATGCCTCCACTGCCCGAAGGGCGAACGTCGTTGCTTTGCAGGATCTCGCTTTCCTCTGCCTGTTGTTCCTTCAAGTGTGTTGTTCCTGCGTTGCATCTCCACCTGCAATCGTGATCTTAGTTGTTTCAGATGTCAAATTCATTGCTATTAGGTGCTACTGAGAGCCTCGAGGAATTTGGGGTTGTTTCCACGCCGGTCAACGAGATCCACGGCCTAAGCTCCCGGCGCCAACTTGTCTATCGTTACAACATTCGAGAAGACCCCCAAAAAGATCACGTCCCTCTTACTTCGCCTCCAAGACTCTCATCTCGTCCCTCAAATCCCTCCTCCTCCTCCTCAACCCCTTGCATACTCTTCCCTCATGCCCCTGCATCTCAGGGAACAAGACCTTCAAACACGCCTTCCCGACCTCACTCTTCATCGCTTTTTCCAAGCTCTTCATCTCCTCCCCACTCGAAGATACCTCCAATTCATACATCGCCACAATGGCCGCTGCTTCCCTCCTCGAATAGTCCGAGACGTCGATTGACCGCGTTTGACGTTGTTGAGACGACGCGAACGAGGACCCGAATTTGGTTTCGAGGTTTTGCTGCATATGTTTTTGGGTGTGAATACGAAGGGGCCGTCTACCCCAGCCTTTGACGAAGGCTTGAGGATGAGGGGGTTGGTCGGCTGTCGGAGCGTGGTGAGGGTGGTGTGCTTCGTTGGCGTAGAGGAGGAGCATCGAGATGTAGGCTGAGGGAGGGAGAACCCAGGGTTTGACTCGAGCTGGTGGTGGTACACAGAATGGTGTGGGTTCGATGCCCATTCTACCCTTTCGACGAGCATTCCGAACGATCGGCTCGAGTTCGACTTGCGCCTCTTTTATTGCCCGAGCCTGACGCGATCGTTGCGCCGCCCATCTCGCATGCCTAAACACCCTTTCCGCCAGTCCCGTCTTGCGCAACTTGACCAGAGCTGACAAGAGCACCGTGTAGAATACCGCTCCTCGATCCTCCCGAGGGGGTATCGGTTCCTTCTCCGGTTTACTTGTCCCCACGACGGAAGAATGGTCCAATTCTGGAAGGAGGTGGAACACGACTTCGTCGATCCGATGGGGTTGTTTGGTTTTCGCGAGGTGGGAGAGGAGGAGCGACCATGTGTGGTCGTTCGTGGGGATTTGACCTGACTTGATGGCTTCAAGAGGGTCGACGTTCGAGTGCAGTAAGGTTTCGAAGAGGAGGTTGTGCGTCGTCGCAGTGGGTGTCAGACCAAGTTGACGAAGTTTCGAAACAAGTTCCGACGCGATGGGGTACGACTGCAGTTGCCGAAGGGCGTAGGTGATGAGGATGTTGAAGATGACGATGTCGAGCCGGTGGTTTGGTGACGACTCGAATCCTGATGTCGACAGAGTCGGTCCGAGCTCTGCAGGCTCCGTTATTGAAGCGTCGAAAACGATTTTGCGACCCAAGACGGATGAAATGACCTCGCACATGACTTGCCGACTCATCGAATACACGGCCGAATGTAGCCGATCGATGCGCCGATGCTCCCCGCCGTGACCCTTAGCCCCAATCTGTTCAAGTGACGCGGGGAACGAGCCAACCAAGTCCAGCAAGAGGGATTCGACCAGTGGTCTTTCTTGGTCTGATGCCGAGCTCGTTCTTGACCACTCGAGATGCAAAGCTCGTGTCAAAGTCGCCATCGCAGAGAGTTGTTTCTGGCCCAACTCGCTCGAAAACTCTTTCCTTGATGCTCGGAGGTAAGGCTTCAATCGAGTCAACTCGTTCGCCAGCCTTCTCCGCGTCGATATAGAGGGGTGATTAGATGATTGAGCTAGCCAATCTGACCAAAACCGAGCTGCGTGATCAGGCCGATCGAACGAGAGCGCGAGGTCGAAGGCTTTGGAGTGGAAACGAGCCGAACGTTGGAGCAAGAGGTTCGACATCGAGAGCGCGATCGACAGAGCCGAAGACAGAGACGAAGTGGATGATGATAGAGCCAGACACTCAAAGACGAGCTCGAGGGTAGGGATTGGGATGGAGGAGAGCGGGTGCCATTGCAGGTCGTTCGACGGAACGGGTTCACAGAGTTGTCCGAGCAAATCGACACTGTAGAGGTCAACTTGATCGAAATAGCTCTGTCGATTCGTCAGTGATTGCATCGACATCTCGACTCGTCGTCGCTCAACTCGTCTTCGATGTGCGGGGGATCTCCGCCTACACGACCGTGTGGCTGCGTCAGAAGCGGCAGCGAGGGGCATTTCTGTAGATCGAAGCAAGTTGTGCGGAACCGTCGATTGAATACCCTGATTCAATGAGAGAGTAGTGAGAATACCAACGTCTTCATTGACGCCTTCCCCGGTGATGTTGCCCCTGAGCTTCTCAAGCAACCACCACCATTTGGGTTCTGCCTCGGCGCCTTGGGACTTAACGACGGCAGCCCAAATCAAGCCATCCCAATACAATGCGTGTTGTACGAGCTGTGCGACCAAAGGTTCGAGCATATCCCTCATCCTCTCGTTGTTCCGGCGACGATGCAGGAGATGCCGCAGCATCGCATGCACGGCGCACGTTGCGGGTAATCGCCAGACCCATTTCTCGGGCTTGAGGGTCGGCAGTGGCATCGGGTAGCCGTAGATGTGCGTCGGTGGTAGTGTAATGTGGGGCCGTTGCATCGTCATGTGGAGTTGTCGTAGTGTGAAGCATGCGTCGTAGGGTAGCTGCACAGTCGGATGTGGGTCCGATGAGCTCTGAGCCTTCGAGGATGATGGACTGCCTGGAGGAGCGCGGAATTGACGACGCAGCGAGTTGGCCAAGTTGATGAGCTGTCTCGGAGTAGGTGAAGGATGTATTCGCACATCGACGAGGGGCTTCGAGGGTCCAGCTGTGGCTGTCGTCGTGGATGGAGCTGCCTCGACATCGTTGATCGCCTTGGACGCGAGCTGGCGCCGCGCTGCTATACCCGGTACCAACATCGTCCCAAGCGTGATTCCACCCAGATGAAGGAGGAACATAGCAGGGTGGTACATTATCCTGCTCGTCATCGAGACGGGGACGAGGCGAGGACGGGCCATCGACGAGCTGCGACGTGGTGCCAAGCTCAGCGTCGAGCCTTCATTACTGCGTGGCAGGCCTGCAGTGGAAGTTCGGTGTAGACATGGCCGATGGCCAGGCCGTTGCGTCTTCCATGGTGCTGACATACTGGCATTCATCTAAAGACATGCGATGTACAAGCAAGTATCAGCATCGCCGATCCAAGCCAGCAAAGCAGCTCTTGAGTCGCTACAATGACTTCGACAACAGATCGAGTCTGTGTGATAGCTAACATACCGTCTTTTCTGCCTCAATTCACCGCATAGCGTTCGACGACGAAGTTGCTTAACACCGCGGTCCTAAGTCCGAGCCAGATCGGGGTGGGGGTCAGAGCCGAAGCCGAAGCCGTGATCGACGCGCAATGACAGGAGACCTACCTCCGTTTTGGACCTGGCTATCAGGGCTCAGATATCGCTCAAGAAAGATCCAGCTATCCTTGCTTGCCGTCAATTTTCGGCATCACTGATAGTTTGTTGAAACTCTAGATTGAACGTTCATGTGGTCTGAAATCCTCGGCGCCGGTCTCTTTGAATACCATACTGAGGGGGTCCAGTCAGGCCCGAGGTGAGCTCGGAGAATGGCCTTGTGTCAAGCCTATCTCAAGACTTCGACAAAGAGAACATGCATCATTACATCCGCATTCCTTCAATTCCATCCATCAAGAGCTCAAAGCTGATCGTTCTCCGCAGCCACACACGTCTCAGATCAGCCGGGACCACCCTACTTCTCCTCCGATGTCTTCATCTACCCTTCGAGGCGCCTCTTCTCTGAGCTCGACCACGCACAAGCCTCATCAATTTATTGATCACCGCCCCCTTCGACCCTCCTTCTTCGTCCGCCCATGCCACGCCAAGCGAGATCATCTCCTCGGCAATGGTCCCCATCTCTTGTACGGCCGCGCGCGACTCGAGCGTCTCCTCTTGGAACAACGCACGCTTGTCTTCGTCGTCCTCGCTTTCATTTCCGCCCTCGGAATCCCGGTCGGGGTGGGTGCATAGCCAGCTGACGGACCCGTGTTGGGCAATGTCGATTAGGATCTGGTAACTGTGAGAGTCAGACAGAGTGGGACATAAGGGCTAAATCTAATTGACAGAGCTGAGCGGCGCAAGGTGGACCATGCGAGGCACAGAGGGAATGGCACGCACCTGAAGTAGTGCGAGCATCCACCCAACCGCGTCAATTTTGGGAGATGGCCGGCAACACCTTCGAACGTTCCCAGTGACAAGCGGCCCGTTGGATGTGCGTAGATTTCCAGACTCTTCATTGAGTCGGCGTTGAGCCCAGAGATCAAACCACTGAAAGTGAGATCATTCCCCCGGTTCATGATGTTCTTGGCAAAGATGTCTACCTCCTCTGCCAGGTAAAGTCTACAAGAGGTCCCACGGTAGAGAACAGAGGTCGTGCGGTCAGTCTCGCAGGACATGAGGAGCATAAGCTGGGGAAGTCGACTGTACTCACTCTTCCAGCATCGGAACTAGGATCGGAAGTGACTGGATGAGGCCCTGGCTGACTTCGCACCGAGTGATGACGGAGATCTTGCGTAGTCCGAATGTGACAAGACCGGTCCTCGCACTCGGCTGAACAAAGAGACGAACATCCGACAAGATATTAGCATGTCTGGAATAGAGAGCTTGCGAGTGACAGCGTCTGCTCAACGAACCATGACAGCATTCAGGCGCAAGATCTCGTAGAACTCCTCTTCCTGGGCCAGCCACGGCCCTACAACTTCCCAACCCTTAATCACGAGCTCGCGCAGCTCGGAACCAAGGCATGCCATCAACTTGAGTGCATCCCTCGTCCACGAAAGGGTACTGCACAAGGACTCGATGGGCGAAGCGACGGCGGCCTGCTTGTCGAGCGCGCGGTGCCACGCCTGCCACGAATACTTGGTATGCATCGCGTAGTCGTTGAGCGTGACGCGTTTGAGGGCCGTGCAATGACGCATGATGAGATCGAAAGGGAGAGCCCGATCCTTGCCGGAGGGGTCCAAATCAGCGAGAGGCGAGTCGTCCAGCGGCCTGAAGTCAAAACTGTGCACCAGCTGCCCCAAAGATTGGCCGAAAGATAGGTACGGGTTCGTCTCGAGTAGTTCTTCAAACTGGTCGAGTGACTCCCAATTCCCAAGTCTGACATGTCGATACAGTATGGGTCGTATCTGGTGGTACAAGCCAGGTTGTTCAGGGTTGAGTGGGGTAGACGGTATGCGACGAGCGTCGGAACAGTTGATGAGCCAGGACTGACCAACTTGGACCATTGCCGGCTTACGAGGCACCATCTCATCGACCACTTGTAACCAATTCTATCCGAATTACTACGAGCAGGTTCGATTCAGTTTCATTCATACGAGGTGGGGATGGAATTGAAATGGTCTTGCACGCGGCAAAGCCAGTCGACTCGGGGGACGTCCTCGTCCTCGTATCTGGTCACGTCCGAATGAGCGAAGATGAGGCGGAGGATCTCGAGGGGGAGACTGGGGAGAGGTTTTACTGTCACTGCAGTGGTTTCAGAAGCTGGTGTCCCCAATGACGCCGGATCGGAAGAGGAGGATGCGAGAATGCGACGCGGCGAAGCCACTTGGACGCCCCGAGGAGGGGATGGCATGACGCCACAGATGCCCGGATTGTCACTGCAAGTCCGAAGTTGAAGGACCAGTGAGTACACAATGTCCGTCGAACCCGACTGTTACAGAAGATTAAGGTTGGGTAGCTGGAGGGAGTAACGCGAGTTCGCTGCACGGTGTCAACGGGATCGTCGGGACGAAGACGAAAGCCATGCGCGGGTCCTTCCCCACATGGCCACCTCAATCAGTGCACACCTTGAAGGACAATCCCGAGGTGGGCCTCAGGTTGCGCTTTGGTAGAGGTAAGAACATGGCTTCATATTTTCAGATAAAAAGTGTTGCTAACATACTCCGCATTTCAACTGTGGGAGATATGCTGCGGTACCCGCGCGTCGCGACTCACCCGCCCGTTGCGTGGACGCGTTGATGGCGAAAGGGGCCTCTCGCTCGTCTTCCTGTGCGTCAAAACCCGACTCAAAAGCTGAGTTTCATCGATGCCTCACTATGTATGTCACGCATGCCGATGTTGATCCGCCTCGCTTGGCTTAGATATTTGAGTAAGTGACCTGTAAAGCAAGAGAAAGCATATCTTAGGGATCATGTGGGGTCGAACGGAGACGAGTGCCACGACCATGATGAGCACTGCTGGCAGAAGTCTCGTCGACATTGAATCCGATCGAACGATTGGCCGGGCGGACCGTGGCCCCAACTGCGGACGCGCGCTGGGTTGGATCCGCCCCCACACCTGCGCAGCGCTTCTGGGCAGGGTTATCATGATGGATGTGGACCCTGATGAAGCAGTCACAGTGAGTCCAGATACTATAACCACTGTGAACGGCATGTTTCATTACTGACCATCTCCCTACGCCCCCTCCTAGCCCGCTACAACGACGACCACAACGACGACGTCATCATCGCCGTCGCACGGCATCGACCGCTTCTCCCGCCTCCCCCCGGAGCTGCAGCGGTGCATCTTCTTCCTCGTCAAGCACGAATCAGACCCAAATGAGCGCGCTTTACGCAGGCCGATCTGTAATGCCTTGCTCGCCCAGCAACGAGCCGCTTTATACCACTCGATCGAGCTACGCAGTTGGGCCCAGTTCGAGGCTCTCTTCTACACGACCTTGAGGATCTCTCCCGGGCTCGGAGGGTTGGTCAAGTCGCTCAAGGTCAACCCGAAGGCAAGGTACCTGGAAATGAAGGAGATCTACAAAGGGGCCGTGTGGGATCGCAAAGATAGGTCGGAACCGGAGGATGTGGAGATATTCCCCGAGAGGGACCCGATGTTGCGGCAGGACGAGATCTTGGCTGGGTTCAGGGTGTTGACTGGGTTGAAAAGTCTATCGTGGGTTGGTGATCCAGGAGAAGAGGACGAGGAGGCGGACGGAGCGGAAGAAGCAGACATCGACAACGGCGAAGGCGATCGTTTCGACGGCCCCACGGCCGACGATGACGACGAGGCGCAAGATCCATCCGACCTGTTGTCCATCATCCTCTCCAACGAATTCTCTCGATCGTGTGCACCGAGCTTGCATCGATTTCAAATCGTTTTCCCCGCCGAGTCTCGTGTGACGCCCCGGCAACTGGCCCGACTGGCCCCTCACCCCAGTCTACGAGAACTCGCCTTCATCATCCCATCTGGGGACCGAGACGAACCAAAATGGAACCAGACTCGACCGAAAGACTCCGAGACGAGTCTGCCCAACGTCAAGAAAGTTACGATCGCGGGCAAGTTCTCGTCCTCGCGCTTACTTGACTTCGCGGTGTGCTTTACCCACGCCGAGAACATCTACCTGTGCCCCGAGAAAGGGGACAGTAACCTGGTGCCTTACACCCAATCGCTTTCGACTCAAGTCAGCGACCTGGCTATAGTGTGCAGCCAATACGTGCCCTGGAATCCTCGACCCGTCGACGTCTTCGACAAAACGCTGGCCCGCTTCAAGCGCTTGAGACAGCTCACGCTCGATGGCGAGGTGCAATTACCACCCGTCTTTTGGGACTCGATCGTACAGCTACCCCTGCTCGAGTCGATTGTATTCGAAGAAGGCACAGAACCTCGCTACCAAGATTTGGCCGGCTTCCTCACCTCCCCGCAGCGACCCGTCGGGGTGTTGCAGATGCTCGCACTCGATCAGTACCGCCGCTTTCGTATGGGCTGGCGACTCGAGGTCGGCGATGCGAATCGCATCAATGACTATTTCGCACGGTGCAACGACCCTTCTTTGAATGTTGCAACCATGGTGCCGCTCGTCAGAGGATGGGTCATGCCCGAATGGCGCGAGGGGTTCATGGAGTTCAAGGAGGCGGAGAAGCTGTTGGGCTTGATCGGAAAAACAGGGGTCAGGATCACGGGGAGCTTCTACGATGCGTTGATCACGACAAAGGTGTTCATGATGCTTTGGGAGCAGGTACGGAAAGCTGAAGAAGATGGAGGGCTGTTGGGCCCAGATTTGGAGGCGTTGCCGAACGAGACGGACGAGCAGTGCTTCAATCGGTATGGGATGATTTATATCCCTGTTGGGCGACAAGGGTTGGGAAGTAATGCAAAAAAGCTGGTTTGGATGATTCGTACAGCACCCAAGGAAGTTTTGGACGATCATTGATCCGAGAGAGATGCTTCACTCGCGAGAGAGGGACGGGGGCCTCATCGACATCGCCATCGATCCTCACGACTTCGTGACCTCGTACCTCAGTGACCCCCCTGATTTCCCTCGCACATGTTCTACTCCGCCCAGGTGTGACTGACATTATTGGGGTTGACGGCACTAGGGTCGAACCGTAGCTCTGTTGTTCTTCAATCCCGGCAAACTCCTGAGGCTGTGCTATCGTTGTAGTCGGTCAGACGCCGACTCACTCTTTGGGGGAGTTCGTAGCGTGATCTCTCCGAAAGCACATTTGGAACAAAGTATGGCTTGGATCGATTGCTGAAAACGCAATGCGAAGAAGACGAGGGTACTTTGCTTTAGATGGGGAGACTGATCTACGAAATGACAGGACATAAATGTAGAACACCTTTGGATGACCGGGAGAGGTTGATGTCGAGGGTTGGCAGAGAAAAAAGCAATCCTGGTTGACCTTGATCAAAGTTTCTACTAGTCGGATTCATCAGCGGCTATGATTGTGATCGAAGGGTAAGGGATTTCAGGTTCATCAGGCTGCCTATCGCAAAACACCTTCACTCTTGTCATACTGTATGACTGTCGTTGAATGACGCTGACGCTGACTTACGCGACAAGTCGTGCGTCCTGCATTGGTTGCACCTCGCCTGGAGCAAGACTTTAAATTTTGGGTGTAGGAGGCAAAAACTGCAAAATGATTGGTGGTCACGAGGCAGTAAGCCAGCGCATTTGAAGTTAATCAACACCACGTTGCGTGATCATTCCCCAGACAGAAAAGCTTTAGTAGGCCACGTACCCTTATACAAGCAGCCGGAATAATCTGAGGACCATGCTTCGTTGTTGCACACGCACTTCTCGAGATATTGACCTTGATCGGCCTGTTCAGCCAAAGCAAAGCAGTCGAAATCTCCAGCTTGCTGTCAGGTCAGAGGGCAGCGGTATGTCAATATGTCCCACGGAGACCTGACTTGAGTTTCTTCCCATCAAAAAGTACCTTCTGATCGGCTTCATTCTTGCATCTTGAGTTTAAAGTGAACGAGGAGACGCCGGCCTTGACCGCAGGCACTTCGAGGGTCACTAGAGCGACCAGACCGAGGATGATGGCGCGGAACATGGTTGAGTTGGAGATTTTGGTTCCGACGATCGAGTGGGCGTGACGGGGAAGACTGTGAACAAGAGCCTCCAGGCCCTAGTACGCTCGCTCGTCTCCCTTTGGTCGTTTGGTTTTACCATCGCAAGCGGAACCCTCTTTTATTTTCGCCGCGGACAGTTTTGCCCTTCTGTCCTCTTGGTTTCTTGATAGTTGTGTATACGTTATATTCGTTGCCATGTACATTTTGGTTCAACTGCGCTTGCGAAAAGTTGAGCTCTTTGTGAGCAATCTTGATATGCTGCTGCTCTTGAGCGCTTGGCGAATGCGGGCGGATATGCGGTTACTATGATGGATTTGGAACGCTATGTATCTCGCACTGAGTGACACTTCAGTCAGACACCGTTGCGAGAGCGAACGGGGAAAAGACAAGAAGAAAAGCGTCACCCAGGCGCTAAACATACTAACAAGCTAATAACTTGTAAGGCCAGAGCAAGATTTATAAAGCTAGAATATCTTCCGTTTAGCATATCAGATAATAGAATCAAGGCATAAAACCTAGTCAGAATAGAACTCTTCAGACTCTTAACCACTAACTGTGACAGAAGGGTCGATCGTGTTGGTCAAGATTCGCGTAATGGCGAGGCTCGTTTTTGGATGGCTTGTTCGACTCGACGGCTCAATAGCCAGCGCTCGAGATTCAGCCAAGGGAGGACTTCAGGCGTTGTTGGGGTGAAGAGTAGCTGGGGCTTGGCTGCGGCCTGTTAGTCCTTGGGGACCTCTAGCTCTGACCTCGACCCCTCCCTTGGCCCCTCGGGCGTGTTCCCCCCCTCTCCTTTTCTTGTGTTTAGCTTTTCGGTTCCTGTTTTCTGGTCGTGGCTTTTGTATATGTCTACTTTCTTTCTAGGTGCTCCCCGGTTTTCACGTATCTTCGCTCCCGATCCTGGGATGTGAAGCGGCAGGCAGGTTCACAGTCCGTTGGAGTCCGCTTTAGGTGCTCGGCGGGTTTTGATCTGCTCAGCGCTCTTTGCGCGCAGGGGTTTGATCTTCACCCATCTGCTTGTCGTCGATGCTTATAATCATTTTTAGCTCTTTTTGTAGCGGTCCCAGCCAACCCGAAGGATTGCAATTTATGAGCCCAGGTCAACCCCCCCCCAAAAAAAAAAAAAAACAAAAACACTTGAACCACATCGTCCAGGTGCGATTCACCTTACCCTCCCGCTCCACCGGTGTCCCCACCTCCGTTCTCCGCAGATCTCTCGATGAGGCAGTCACTGCTTCGCTTGGTCGCGCTGGTCGCACGCAGGGTTATACCTTGATGCAATTACAGCGGGGCCTCGCAACCGATTCGACCGATCCTATGGCCATGACTGAAGATGGCTTCCACTGCGCGGACCTCCGCTCACGTGCTGACCTCTTCCAAGGCTCGGCCGAGGTGCAAAAGGCTGCGCTCAATGCCGCGTTGCCTCACGAGATCGAGGTCCTTGGCGCTAAGTATGGCTTGCGGCACGAGTTCGAGACGCACTACTGCGCGCTGTGTGATGGCGTCGGTCACCAATGGGGCACCTGCAAGAAGCAGGCGTCGACGTCGTCGACGACGGCGGCCTCCGCCGCTCCTGTCCCAGGGGCCTCAGCAGCGACTCCGACGGGCGGTTTCCAGGTCGTCGGAAAGAAGGGAAAGCACGGCGGGGCTGCCGCTCTGACCTCTCGTGCTTCCGGCACGAACATGATCCAGTTGGGACCTCGTTCTAACCCTGCTGACCCTGCTGACGCGAGCCAACCGACTAGCAACGCCGACAAGGACGACAAGGACGAGAACGGCGACGACGCATCGGTCGCTTCCACCGAACCGGAGGGCGATGATACTGGAGGCGCCACCTCGACGATGGCCACCGCGGGCTCGGAGACGACAGCGGCGGCGCCCGCTTCGACGTCGACGTCGTCCTCGACTTTGTCCGGTGGCATGTCGGAAACATCGGTGACTGCGACCCCGACGAGTCCTCGACGCCTGGCGACAATTCGATCCGTCTCGGCACCCGGCAACCGACGTGTCACCTGGGCGGGATCCGCCATGATCCAGGGATCCTCAGGGGGTAACAGTTCAGAGGGGGACAGATCCGGGGCTGGCAACCTCGCTGGGGGCGGCGCTGATCTGATTTAATCATGTTTGAGTCTCTAACCGTGTTGACATTTAACGTCCGATCGATCAAGAGCACAGTCGATCAATTCAAAATCATCCGTTATCTCAATACCATGCGGCCGGCTCCTGCAGCCATCCTCCTTCAAGAGCACCACCTCAGCTTCAACGCGTTACGCGAAGGCTTCGAGAGTGCTTGGCCTGGGGGTTGTATTAATTTCACTTCTCATGTCCTTACCTTGATACCCGATGGCTCACCTCTGGCGGGCCGTCTCCTCTCCTCTACCCCGGTGGTGTTTGCAGAAGCCCCTCGTTTTGGTGGTCGGATCCTGCGCTCGGTGTTTCGTCTTGAGGAGCTCGATGTCGAGATCATCAACATGTATGCGCCGGTCAAGGGGGAGGATCGTCTCGACTTTTTCGGGCTTCTGCACTTCAACGCTCCGAGGCCCAAGACTCTTCGGATCTTGGCCGGCGATCTCAACGATTGTCCGGATGTTTCGGTCGATCGAGTGGCCATCAACGATCGCGCTTGGACTCCTGTATCGCACTGGCAGACCTTGCTATCAAAGAGTGCGTTCACGCGACTCGACACGGTCCGACATGTCCATCCTTGCACCCCTGCATTCACTCGCCCTCACTACCGCGGTAGAAAGGACCAGCGAGAGATCTGCTCGTGGTCGCGGATCGACTATATTCTCGTCCAAAGTAGTTGGGAAAACCGGTTGTTGACCGCTTCTACGCTCTTCGACGCGCCCTGCTCGGACCACAGACCCGTAGTTGCCACCTTCACATTGCCTACATCGAACGCTGATGCCATACCACAACGCTTCCTTCCTTCCACGAGCGAATTTATTTCCAGGCTGAACCCGACGGTCTTCAACGATCAAGACTTTGTCGCATCGATTTCCGAGGTCGTCGACGAGGTCTATCGAAGGCTCGAGGGGACCGCTCCGCTCGGTGACGTCTACGACGCCGCTCTGCGGGCGGTTGCAGTCGCTGGCTACGCACGATATCGCTCGACTTGTGCCGAGATGGGCAAACTTCGGGCCGAGAACCAATCCGTCATGGAGGCGTTAGAGGCACACGGTGAGCACATGAATGACGCCGAGCACGATACATACGCCATTGCCAAGTCGGTGTTGGATGAGTTGGCAGTGAAGGAGGCTCTGTGGCTGCGCATCCGTGCGCATGTGCCGTCCATCGACTCGAGGGAAGGTCAATCGGCCAGCATCCGCACGCGCCTCAATCGCCGGAGTCGCCAGATGAACATCGTCTAACTGGAGGACGGGGATGGCAACGAGACCGTCAACATGCAGGAGGCGCTCGGCAGTGCTTCACGGCATGCGCAGTCGCTCTTCACGCCGGACCCAGCTCGCGGTGACACGGTGAACGCACACCGGTCGCTGCTCGACCCTATTCGCGCAGCGAAGCGCTACGTGACCACCGGTCGGACCCTACGTTCGGTCGTCGGCTGCCCCGTCAAGCGAGTATGGCGCTTGACGAGTCCTTCACTCTCATCGAGGTCGAAGCGGCGTTGAAGAAGATGGATTCGGGGCGATCTCTGGGGCCCTCCGGCATCCCGTACGAGCTTTTCAAGGCGCTGCCGAACTACTTCGCTCCCAAGCTGATGGATTTGTTCAACTCGATCTGGGAGAGCGATAAAATGACGGCGTCCTTGGCAGAGGGACTTGTGCGGCTCTTGCCAAAGAACAAACCGGGGGCCAATCTGAAATCACTGGGGGCATATCGACCGATCACACTGCGCGAGACGACCTACAAGGTCCTCAGCAAGGTCTTGGTGGCGCGACTCAATGGGGTGCTCGGCGAGCTTTTGCCGCCGGCGCAACACGGTTTCATGCCATCAAGACGTTCAGCGGACGCGGGAAGTCATCTCACACTCCTCGAATAATTCAAATCGCTAGACACTGATGTTTTCCTAGAAGGCCCCCTCTTGTCTTTGGATCAGCAGAGAGCGTACGATCGGGTGGACCACTCTTGGATTTTCGAGGTCTTCGAGGCCTTCGGCTTTGGTGAGCGTTTCATTTCCCTTCTGCGTGCTCTCTACGATCCCGAAACTTTGGTGGTGCACTACCTCGTCAATGGGTTTCCGACCGAGTTGGTGCGGTTGCTGTGTGGTCTTGGTCAGGGGGATCCTCTCTCGTGCCCGGTTTGGAACATCACGTTCCAGCCCTTCCTCGACGCCCTCGTTCGGCGCCGGATCGCGCTCGACCTGCAGAAGGTGTGGCCCGAGGGTCCGTGTGCGCAGCTTACGCATCTCGCGTTCGCCGATGATGCTGTGGTCGTTGTGGAGTCACCTGCGGCGTTGTCGAAGCTGCGGATCCTGTCGCAGGCGTGGTACCAGGCGACGAATGGGAAGACCAACACGGACAAGACGCTTGTGCTTCCTCTCGGACCGAACTGGCTTCGGGACGAGACTGCGCAGGCGCTGCCGACGGTTTCGATGAGTGCACCGCAAGCAGTGCGTCCTTCGTTCCACAACGTTACGAACCAGATATGAATTTTTGTGTTTTTGGAATCCTCCCAATGCCCTAATATGTTCGACGCGCCTCACTGTTTACCCTTCCTCGAGTCTGCCTCTTTGTCTCAGACCACTCTGTTCCGGGTCTACCTCCTGTTCATCGGACTGAATCATGGTTAGCAATAGTTCCCACTGGAGAACAATCCGTTGAAACATTCGATGGGGGAATTATCGCTAGCTTAGTCTTAGCCTGTGATCGGCCCCGGTCCCGGATGTATTTATTAGCGCCCCCCACTTGAGGAAGATTGAGTCGAAGAGAAAAGTGCCCCCGAGCGGCGAAGGACGCGCGCAAGAGGTCAGAGTCGACAGCGATGTGGATCCGTTCCTCGGTCTCGGGAACGTTCAATGGGCTCAAATCGATCTGGATAGAATAATGCCCGGCTATGGACTTGGTTCCGAGGCAGGAGGGCAGATGCCACGTCGACCGTCCCTCTCTTCTCTACGCGTCGCGAGGCCCTCGGCCTACTAAAGATAATCCAGTTCACGTGTAGACTGCCCGGGACCAACAAGTTCGGGCATAGCAAAGGGAAGGAGCTCGATTGGCTGTGAATAATGTGACACCGAGGCTGGCCCCTTCGTGGACGGGCAAGATGCTTCGGATCAAGCGCTTTCAGATGCGGAGTGGCCGTGCATGCCGACTCCCCGACGAGCAACCTGCACGCGGCGGCCGAACTCCTTTCGGGATGCTTCCCGGCGTTCCTTTTCCTTGCCGGGCACGCGGTGACAGGTTAGTCAAAGTACCCGGAGGACCATGGGTCCTCTCATACACCCCAGCTTCAACATGGTCGATTGTTCTAGCGCCCAGAGGAACCGGAACAGGTGAGAACTCCCGAGCTCTTCGATCGGCTTTCTTGCTCACCCTCACCCCCGCTTCGCCAAGAAGTGGGGCACGTCCCTGGATTTTTTAAGCAGGATGGACATTATGGTTTTTGTGATTCAATGGCTTTCTTTGAAGACCGCGGCACCACCTCGCCGTTTCCCACTGCCATTTCTTGCTCACCTCGCCGGATCGCCGTGTGGGGGTCCAAGCTTATGCGTAGCGGACTTTGGCGCGAGATTCCGGGCTTAGCTGTGCCCCTACCCTCTTTTCTTTCGCTTCCAGCTCCGTCGATCGAACGTCGAGGGACGGGTGCGGTACGACCATGATTCGCTCGGCTTCTCGATTGGCTCGACCTCTCCTTTTCGAAGCGTCGACCTCTTCGAATGTAGCGTCTACGTCGTCGTCCACCTCCTGCGAGGCCTGCCGAGCTGGTGCTGCTGGTGGTGTTCGATCGTCATCGACTCGAGCGAGCTTCGCAAGCGCCAGCGGAAGCGCATCCGGAGTGCGCAGCGCAGCAGGTCGTCGCATCGGAACGACGGAGGGAGCAAGGGGTGTGGCATCGACTTGGACCCGGTATGGAGAGGAAGACCTGGATGATGGAATAAGACTCGGCCGATCGCGGCCTCCCAGGAGATGCATGTCAGCATCGACCGTAGCGCGATCCGAAGCAGGCTCGTCCTCGCCGACGACACCAGCAGCGCTGCTCTTGGGTGACCACAAGACACCAGACGCAAAACCACCCCTTAAAGAAGCCGCAACGAATGGATCGATTCCCTCGGCCCATCCGCCGTTGACCCCACAACTCCTCCTGCAAAGCCATACCACGACCGACCTCCCCTCCCCTCAAGACCTCGTCGCTCTCCAACCCCGGCGGTTCACGATCCCATCCTCGACCTCTCCCGAATCCTACCGCGTTATATACTCGCGGGTATGGTCCCAGACTTATGAAGCGCTCTCGCATGCCTTCACCAAGCCACAACTACTGCACCTCGCCGGTCCACTGGGGCTCAGCTTGGATCCGTTAGGCGAAGCCTCGACGATGCGCGCACGGACGAGGGGGAAAAAGTACCTCAACAAGACGCTCGGGATGATGAATAAGAAGGAACTGTGTGTCACCATCATGGTGTTGAAATGGGGCATGATCGATCCTGCAGCGGTGCCGGCGGCTGCGAAAGGCCCTCAAGCTACGCAAGGTAAGTCGAGGCATCGCTTTGACGATTTTCATTTCAGGCGATGTGCTGATCGCTTTTCCGTTTCCGTATTGCTCCAGCCATCCCACTCTCGGATCGGACCTTGTTCTTGCTTTTGTCACCCAGTGAGCTTTGACCTCCAAACGAGTCGAAAGAGAGTGTTCGCTTCGACGAGCTGACTTCGTCCCCATTTCATAGGCTCAACGACCTTCAGCCACCTCTCCAAGAATCACTCTCTCCGTTTCTCTTTCAAACAAGACCCTCAAACGTCGGCGTTGAACCTCATCGTGTCTGGTCCTGAAGCCTCGGTGCTCGTAGCACAGGAAACGATCGGCTCGATTGGCGACACGGCCGACCGACGCGATTTTGTTCTTCCCGATTCGACGAAGAGCCTCCCTGCCGAGGTGTATCAGACGATTTCGCGAAACGCGAAAGTGTATCTCGAAGCACCCGAGAATGCCAAAGGGCGGGAGAATGCCCTACGGGCGACGACGAATGAAAAGAACGGGTTGGAAACGGCAGAAAGGCTAATGGGTCTGGCCTTTGCCGAAGCGAGAAAGTGCCGAGCGACGGAGGTGGTCATCAGGAATGCTGCAGGGGATGGGGAAGGGTACTGCTTCGTTCCTTTCGGACCGACTTCAACATCGGGGTTCCCGCACGATTCGATGCGCTCGTTTGCTCGTTTGGTCGACGTCAATCGACGCTTACGGAAGGCTGGAGAAGGCTTCGAGACGATCGGATCTGGTGATGTGCCTTCGCGCATCGAGCAGATGCGCTCTCTACTGCTGAACTCGACGGGCTTATCAACCAAGCTCGAAATCAAAGCGACGTTCGGTCACTTGCTTTTCCCTCTCTACCCTTCATCTTCTATACCAGCCTTCGGACCTGTCGCTTCCGATCATCTTACCTCTTTGCCGTTGCATCGACACTTCTTGTCCTGCCCACCACCAGGATTTCTCTCGTCGACCGGTACAACCAAGCCCATCGCCGCCAACGACTTGAACAACTCGTCTGCGAACGTCTACGACCTGCCTTTCTTCTCTGATCTCTCGAGCGAAGACGACACCGATAATCAACTCGATCGCCTCAATCAACTCGCCTTGGACTCGCCGGACCTTTCCTCCGAGACGTTCCGTCGGATTCGCTACGTTCGCAAGCCCAATCCTGTACAATCTGACGACGCCCTCGAGGAGGTCTTGGAGATCGTTTACCTTCCGCACCAAGACTTGCTCACCCGAACGCTCATTCGCTCAGCACACACGAATATCCTCTACCCCTCCTACCCGGCCGATCTTGGACTCTCGGTCGCTCAACAAGAGCTCCTGGCGACAACGGCGCTGAAGGCGTTCGAGAAGGCTCATCTTCCTTCTCGAACACCTCTTGACCTCGAATTCGCAGGGTATGATTGGTTGTTGAGCTCGGATAGACAGGTCCGCAGGACCAAAGTCGGGAAATTGATGATCGAACGATGGGTTAAGGCAAAATCGGGCACGGACGAAGGGACACTGATGGGCGTGGACGTCGAATGGGTGATGGAGGAGGAGGAGCAAGGGGTGGGGGAGTGGTTTGAAAAGGTCGAAAGGAGGATCGTTAGGAAGGAGAAATGATCGTTGGCTTTGGATAGTGTCGACCACACTGTCAATGTCCATATCAACTTGCTTAGCAGTAGCAAACATCTCGGATGGCTTCGCTCTCCGTCAATTGTGTAGTCCGCTCTCCCATAAAGGGCTTGCTCGAAGGTATAGTCGGAATGATCAACCTCACCCCTCAGATGGAGGTACTGACTCTGGTTCAAGCATTGGGCCGGAGTGAAGACTGCAGATTGTTCAATCTTGGACCGGAGTCTCCCGTTCTTGAACTACACCCCTGGTCATGCAGAGCCGAAGGGTGTGGGTTTTTTGTGGCGGCCGCGAAAAGGACCACATGGACTTTGTCTTCGAAAGCACAGAGCAGGAATGCACAAACAACGGAGGGACGACGACGACGAAAAGAACTGCGCAGGCCTGTGTACTAGGCAAATGCAAAGGCAAAGATGCTGCAAAGACTTGAGCGGCTGGTGGCGATTGATGATTGAGGATCTTAACCAAGTCGCGTGATCATCCTGGCGGGCACAATTTGTCCACGCCTGGACGGATGGGGATCAGTGGGACAAGTTTGCTGTAAAGCAAGGCAGGCGGAGTGTCTGCGACGTGCAGGCTACAATCGACTTCCGATCTTAAAAATCCTTTTGGCCCATAAATCTCCAGAGAGTACGCGTTACTCCGCTCAAGGGACTGACCGCATTCTAAGAATCGAAAATAGGGGAGCCAACGTCAGTTTGGATGCTCAGCCACGCAGTGAAGCTGGGTCTCACGTCCACCTCGTGGTGTAGGTGATCCAAAAACTATTGATGAGCGCTGACGAATGGTGTCACCAAACTATATGGTTATCGACTATATCGGTCCCTTTCCACTGCAATAGCATCGATCCCTTTTGCACTGCACTGGCGCCTGGGCGATGAGTGTAAGTATACGGTCCACATTTTTTTCAGAACAAGTCGCGCTGATTCGAGGACGTCCTCTTTCATATGCACGCCTTCTTCACGAAGCCTGGCAGTGGATATGCTCTTCACCGCCCTGTCGTAGTCCAGATCATTCTCGTAGGACCACACGACCGAGATGGTGAAACACGCAAGGATGCTTAGGACCCCTCTCCAGCCTTGATCCCCCACATCGTGCCCGCGAGGTCCTGTTTCTCATCGTCACCTTCGTCGACTCTCTCCAGAGCAGTACCTGTCGTATGCCTCGACCCCGTTCTCTCAATACACCTATCGACAGCACCCTATTTCCCGTCCCCTTCTTCCGCTTGAAACCACTGTTGGCCTTTCCTTCCAGTCCTTCCAGCCGACCCTCAACCCCGTCAGCAGCTTCCTCGGTGTATGCCCAGCAAGGTTCTTCAAGTCCCAAATGAACAGGCTTCTATGGCTGTGGGGTTTCGCCAGCGCGATCTGGTTCAGCCCTTGGCAAGGATTCGTCGTCTGCGAAAGCTGCGGATGGACAACTCAGGTCGGAGCTATGCTGAGCATGCTGCGCGAACCGGGGCTCAGCGAGATGCCTGGATTACCGGATGGGCAGTGGGCAGGATGGGGTCATACGGATGCCTGATGAATACCGTACCTAGGGTAGCCTCAAAAAATTGATCCCTACGGCTGCTCTATGGGCATGTCGGAAACCATATAGATTCCAAAGGAAAGCCGTAGGGCAAGACTTGCCCTTCGGCATCCGTAAGTTTCATAGCAAATACAACCCCTCGGGAAGAAATCATTCCAGAATGATTTCAGTGATCCTGAATCCGTTCAGTACTTGGAGTCGGTTCAGAACTATTTCGGAATCGATTCGGAGTTGATTTGGAATTGACAGTTCGTGATTCCGAATCGGTTCCAAACTGATTCTGTATCAATTCCAAATCGACCCAAGAATCCAGAATTGCTTCAGGATTGATTCAGAATTGCTGAAACCGTTCTGGGATGATTCCATCCAGAGGGGTAGTTTTTGCGAAGTTCGCGCGCCGATGTGCAGCGGATTGATCGGCGCTGCTTGAGGCCGGAGCGCCGGAGCGCCCGAGTTCTGCCCCACTGATTCGAGTTTTGCTTGCTTTCAATCCTCTCCAGAGTCTCCACACGCGGCGCACCGTGACCTTACTGTAAAAGACTCAATCAACCCCGAGTCCTTTTTTTTTTCTTCTTTAAATCCACAAACAACTTTGTTCATCGCTCATTGCATCATCAATCCCTCCCTCACATTTGCTGGTCTATCACTCTAAACCTTGCTCGAGCAATTAACGAAGAAGTGCTTAGTGTCGTCGATGCAGCCGTCGCACACGTTCTCAACGCGTTGCGCGCACGCGTCGCATTGGCCTCGGTCGACAAAACTTTTTTGGAAATGTGCGGAGAGATCGGATTGAGGTGATGAGCTCGACTCCACGAGTTCGAATGCGGTTCAGTGTTGAAGTAAGAGGTACATACATTTTTCGAGGATTTTTATAACAATGTTTCCCGTACACCGTGCACGCTTCTGTGGCTTTGGTTTTGCACTTCGTGATCTCGTCCGTGGATATGACCTTGAAGTAGTCGCACCGATTCTTGTACTTGCCCCAGCATTTATTGCATTTGGCGGGACAAAACCACCCCCTGGAATTACACAGCGTAGGTGATGAAGATGGATGACGTCAAGTTACCGCATTCGAACCTGTAAGAAAGAATGGCCAAAAAGCTGGAGGGGCCTACTTGTCGCATATCGGTTTGCACTTGCGGGGCACGTCCGAGTCGCGGCAGTGTGCCCACAAGTTGAACCGATTGGAAGGGCCGACATTGAGGGGAATAGGGGCCGTCTCAGTCGAGTAACTCGGGTTTCTGGGTGCCACGCCGCTCGGGTGC
This sequence comes from Microbotryum intermedium, assembly GCA_022702645.1. NCBI lineage: Eukaryota > Fungi > Basidiomycota > Microbotryomycetes > Microbotryales > Microbotryaceae > Microbotryum > Microbotryum intermedium. The sequence goes on along the minus strand of JAHWDX010000005.1, from coordinate 83,254 downwards.
GCACGGTCGCACGCTGGGGCGCCATCGTCCGACGACGACAAGCGCGCCAATGACGGACGTACCCCTGGTCTGCTGAACCATCACCTTTACACGCTGGGCGAGGCGTGAAAATGATGGGCGTCACAAGCACCAACAGAAGAAGATATGACAGGTTCATGAGAGGGAAACGAGTTGCTCAATCGGTTGGGAAGCTGGATGAGAGAGAGGCAGGCGATCCCTAAAGCTGGAGTCGCTACTCGTTAGAGCTGAAGGTTTTGTTTCACAAATTGGGGGTCCTCAAGCCTGAAATTGGCTCAGTTCTCGATCAACTCATTCTCAGGAACCGGCGTCGCTACGCCGCATGCACGCGCTCGTTCCGGTGACCAGGTGTCGCTGGCGTGCGATTCAGCGCAACAGGGGCAGGCGGGTACTTAGGAGGCACTGATCGGCTGCAGCGGGGAACGGGATATCGCTGGTCGGCGGTCGCTTCAACTTCGACCGCTGGTCTTGTTGGAAAGGGATGCGCGAGCAGTGATGGCTAGGAGCGTCTTTTGGGGTTTTGGATAGGTTTAGCCATCTTGGCCAGGGAGGCGCGGACTGCGTCGACGGCGGTGCGGAGTCCTCTTTGATTGGTTTCTCACCAATCATTGACTCTGCTATCGACCGTTGACTGAAGTTCGTGTTCTCGTCTCCCTGGACCAAAGATCGCAAAGAGCCAAATTTATTTGGTCTCAGCGCGGATTCTCCTCGTAAGCAGTCAGCTTCGAGAACCACTGTTATACATATACCACTAGACGTCTCAAGCGAGAGTAGAGAATGAGACCGCGCAGGTATTTGTTTGTAATGTTACAAGTCGATTTTGATGACACGCTGAAATCTGGTAACAAACATTGATTTCATTACGCGTGCAAGGGCAATAACTGATCCTGTTGAATGTTTTTGCTGTCTTCATCCGGATCCGTTTCACGCTTCCGGAAACTGATTGTCTTAGAGAAACGATTGGAATGTTGGCAAAACGGTCGAGTCGAAGCCGAGCTTCAAAGACTCCAGCAAGTTGTAAGGAGCCCAGATTACTCAGCGGAAAGCGTAAGTAAAGGCGAGTTCCTCGGTTGTTCTCTCGAAGGTGCTTGACGAATAGACAGTCCCAAAACCAGTCGATTGTCAAGAGTCAAGAGTGAGGGTCCAGAGAAGGATCAGGAAAAAGAAGAAGAGAGAAGAGAGTTATGGATCGTTATTTAAGGAGATCTGGAGATAAGAAAGGGAGACATGTAGACAATGAGGTTCTTTGTGAGAAACCAGGACAATAGAGAACAAATAGGAAGGGTGACAAAGGGATGCACAATGGTTGTCAGTCAAAGGCAGGTAAGTGGAAGGGAGGTCAGGCAAGTCGGTCCGAAGTTGAGCTTGGACCTACTGAGTGGCTGCCGAACCTTACACAAGGTTGTCAAGCATTTTGGCGTCTCGAGAAGTGCGGACCGTACCCTGTCGCAACCACCACACAAGCAAGCAAAACAGGAAATCCGATTAGATACTGCTCCGAGACTTACACTCTCAGGCAGCTCCAGACAGACTGTTGCCACCAGTGCCGGATGGCGAAGAGAAAGGGGACGCCGCCGAATCTGACAAAAAACGATCAGCAGTAAGCGCTGCGAGGAGTCAATTCGGACTCATTAGCGCTCCTTACATTTAGAGCGCCGTGCCAATTCACCGAGTTGATGCGTGCTTCGATTGCCCCTGAGCCCATCCCGCACAGCTTTTCCGAGCTTCCCGCGTGCTCAGGCTCAAATAGTACGCTGCACCGTACAAGCCGGCTGATGATCATGACAGCGTCTTTCAGACCCGTTCCTTCAAGTTCTTTCTTCTCTCCCAGCTACCTCAATCTCTGAGACCGATTCCCCAAGTCCTCAAGCTCTTCGTGCGTCACTCGCCAGACCACAACCTCAATTACATCTTCAATCTGGTCGCTCCTCGCTGTCAATTCAACCTAATGTGCTTCATCGCCCTCAGCCTCGCGGTGGCGACGCTCGCGTTCGCGGTTTCACCCCCAACTCTCACAAGCTGGGACGGCGACAGCTGTGAAAACTTAGCCCACGCCTACGTGAGGCGCTGACCTTCTAGGACGGGCGTTCTTGGTGTTTTTTATAGACCGCAGAGAAGAAGAAAGACCCAAGAGGGAGATGGGAAAGGAATAGTTGCTGAAACTACCCCCGAACTGCCCCTGGCCCCGTCCCCACCATCCATCCCCCTTTTCCGGTCGCTCCGCCTGCAGCTCGCCACCCAGCGAAGACCGGACGGCGACACGTATGCGTTTTGCAAGGAGATCGCCAAGGCATTCAAAGACAACCCCGGGGACAAGCAGAACAAGGAGAATTACTTTTTTGAGTGTTATTGCTCGAATGAGCCTTGGGCCTATGCATTCACGGCATGCCTATACAACAGTGAGTTGGACGATGGCACAGGCCCGTCCGAATCTGTTCCAGCGCATGGGCCTTCCTTCCTGCGACGCGAGACAATTTGACGTTTCCTGCGCATCCCACTGAGTCTGATTAAACGCACTTGCAGTTGGGACATGGTACAATAACAAATACAAGGCTCGGACGGACCACGGCCTTTGGCTACGTTGCCATACGTGCAACTACGCCTACTCCGAAAACAGTCAAAATGTACAGGACTGTGAGTTCTTGAGGCGCTACACAGCCACCCCTTAGGTTCGCACGTGTGAACCTCTACTAATGGCATGGATAAGCGCAGCTATCGTCCATTGCCATTCGCGGTGGTGAGGCAAACCACACGTGTCAAAGCGACGACTTGTTGCATTCATTTTGGGTACCCCTCTTTATCTCTTCGGAAACCCGTTCGCTCGTCTACCTCATCCACACGTTTAAATCCCGCCACGACAAATGTGCCTAGAGTTCTCTTCCTTTCTGTCTATCGCTTTCCCAGCTGTTTATATCGTCTATCGGCTTGCCTTTCGTGGTTTTCTTTCTTCTTTTGCGGTACATCTCTAATTCCACATCAACCTCCTACTTAATCCACCCTCTTCGATCTAACTCCCAAGAGTCGGTGGGAAAAAAAAAGCCTTGTGAAAATAACATCTCTCAGGACCGACGACGCACTGCACGTATGTAAAACCAGCCTTCATGACATCACCCCTGCCTCCCCAACCCCACCTCATCCAACCTCATTCAAGCCTTCCTCACCACCCCAGCTCTAGCTTTCAAACTTGCGACTTTACCGGCCCCCTTTCCGACCCCCATCCCTCTCTGATTATCCAACGCGAAAAGCACATCCTTCAACTCGACGACATGGGCACCCTGACGCCATGCTTCTTCAGCATCGATTTTCTGCCGATTCGCATCGTGTAAGGAAGGGATCGTGGTGAGACGGTGCAGAGTCGAGGGGAAGGGGTTGAGGGTCGAAGGGCCGGCACTTGGGGTCGTGCCGTCGCCAAGGGTAGGTGTACTCAACGTTGATCCACCCGTAGGTCGAATAGGTGTAGACATAGCCGAACCACCCCCACCACCTCCTGCACCAGATAACCATGAAAAGGATCGACCCCCCAAGGATCGCATCGCGATTTGGTCCGTGAGACGTTTTTGAACGTCGCCGGATAGGTTCTTGGCAATGGCGGATTGACCCAATTCGCGCTTCTTCTTCTTCTTCAACAAGAGGTTCGGTTTGGGAGTTTCCATGCTTCCTGAATCCAAGGTCGTCGAAGTTGAAGTTGTCGTTTGATGCGCTCCAGGTGTTGATCCCGTTCCTATCCCGGCTTCGACCATGGTCTCCCCTTCTTCTTCTCTCTTGGCCCTTTCACTAGCTTCGACAGCCTCCCTTAATTCCTTCTCCTCCTGTTCCTTCTCATCCCTCAACACCCTTTCCCTCCTTCGTTTCCTCTCTTCCTCCCGATCGACTTTTTCCAAAATCAACAACGCCTTTTCCGGTTCGTCATAGACGATCGAGTCCCAGACCGGTTCCTTCTTCTTCCCCGAGCACCCATTCATGGCATCGTCCTCTTGTTCGTCCTCTTGATTGTTCTCCCCCTCCTCCCCCTCCCCCTCCCCCTCCCCCTCGTTCCTCCTCCTCTTCCCCTTCCCAAAAGGCGCCTTCCTCAAATGATGTGCCCCTAACCGATGGTCCCTCGCTTCGACTGACTTGGCAATCACATCCATCAATCGGGTCCGACACGCCAAAGCGATCAAAGGGATCGTCTGCCCTTCCAAACTCTTGAGCGCGTATTCAGCCGCGATCTTGCGTACGACGTCGGCGAGCACTTGAGGGTCGATGAAGGATTGCGCGTGGATGCGTTGGTCCAGTTCGGAGAGGGACGCTTGTGGGGGGTTTGCCGAAGGGGTGTGGGAGGTCGGGTTGGTGTTCGTGGTGGAGGATGTCGAGGCTACGGGTCGGTGTTGACGAAGGGAATCTTCTTCGGCCTGTTTGAGAAGCATGAGGGGGTGGGTAGAACTGGGGGTCGTCAGATCGTCGGTCGTTGGGACTGACAGAAGCCGCTCACGGAGGGACTGACGTTGATGTCGACTCCACTCGCTCCCACAGCATCCATCAGGTCTTGCACGTTCGTACTCCCTTCATTCTCGGGTTTGGAATGCGCTCCACTGGTGGTGGTCGTGGGTTCGTAGGGTCTTGGGGTGGGGATCAGGGATTAGGTCAGTCTTGAAGCAGATGAATCGTCGAGTGAGCGGATAACCCTACTCGTTCGACGTAGCTCGTGTCGGGTTACCTGAAGAAGAAATGTGACTTGGGGGATCAGTTCGATCTCGTAACGAAATCCCATGGGAAACTCCTCTCCTTGATATGCTGGCTCCATAAAAGGATCCCCTCGCTTCACGCATCATCAACACGTGTACGTACCACTCGTATCGCCTGCGCTACTCGCAGTCGCTTTGCCCTTTGCTTTAGTCCCCACCCCACCGGGAAGTTGTAAACGACTACTCGTGGGTGCCGTTGTTGTCGCCGTCGTCGTTGCTGAGATGGTGGGTTTGGTGGTCGTGCTGACCGGTGCGGACGTCGTCGGGGTTGGGGTGGGTGCTGAAGTGGTAGGCGTGGGTGTGGGTGTAGCTACTGATGGGTGAGGGTGAGGCTGGGATGGGGGGGATGAGGCGGGAGCCATCGTTGAACAGGAGAAGGGGTGGTGAGTAGAGGTGGGTCGTACGAGCGAGCGAGCGAGGGAGCAAAGTGGGAGGTATTGTTATATATTCAAACAAGGCGAGGCGAGACGGGGCAGACGAGGGGTGACTCGGACGGTAATAGCGATCACACGATCGGGGAACGACTGGTGCTTTGGGGCTGGGGTCGTAACGGTAGTACCACCAGCACGACGGGGGTCAGATCGCGCCTGACAAAGGACAGCATCTGAACTGAATGTGCTGACTGACTTGAACGCGCTTTGCTCTTGCACGTGTTTCAGGCCATTTCCCGACCTGTCGCTTCCCCCCATCCCGCTCTACAACACACCCTCCTCAGCTAGCCCAACACCTCTCGGACTCGCACGACGAGCACACCCCATCCCCATCGCCAACGACAGTATGGCCACTCCTCTCTCCTTCTCCCCCTCCCAAGCTCCACACTCCCAACCCTCCTTCGATCCTTCCACCTCGATCCTTCCACCCACCACGACCACGACCACGACCACGACAACGGACAAGACTTGGACCCAAGACGTTCCTTCAACAATCAAACCAGATCCCTCTGACCTCCTCCCCCGCGACGCTCGGTTGATCGCTTTGCTCCTCGCCGCGAATGGAGCGAGCGATGCCGAACGAGCGGTAATGAGGATGTTGGTAGAGTTTGCGCATCGTACGTCCAAACACGCACACTCCGAAATCCTAGATTCTCAAAAAACAAAGCTCACCTCCCTTTTCTTCTCCGTGTCACTCCACTCTGCCTCCTTTTTTTTTTCAAGGCTATACGGCCGACATCCTCTCCGATGCGTTGGTCTATGCCGAACATGCAAGAGGTCAACCTTCGAACCCTTCAGGAGCGGTCGTGAACCTCGTTCCTTCGATCGAGGATGTCAGATTGGCCGTCCAAGCCAAACAGGAGAGTAACAGTGTTCCTAAAGAGGTACGTTCTTGCGACGACGACGACGACCAGCGCACCGGAATGAAGCGCTCAACTTGCACTCTTTTTTTCCCCCTCTGTTCTTTCAACCAGTTCCTTCTCGATTTAGCCACCCAAATCAACTCCAACCCTTTACCGCCCGTACCCGAAGTTTATGGCGTTCGATTACCACCCCAAGGGCAGAGGTTGACCGCTCCGAGTTTTTCAATCGTTCCGAGGTCGGACAAGGGGGCGATTGAGCCACCACTGGCAGGAATTGAGGGAAGGGGAGTGGTTGCGGGGGGATGTTGGGGCGTGCGGACGCGGAGGAGGAGGAGGAGGAGGAGGAAGAGGAAGAGGAAGAGGACGACGAGGGACCGCAAGAAAGCGGAGAAGTGCGGACGAAAGAGAATCGAGAAGGAGAGGGCGACGACGATGACGATGAGGATGATGAGGATGAAGAGATGGAAGAAGTGGGTGGGTTCGAAAGTACAGCACCAGCTGGGGACGCCGACGAAGATGAGGATGAGAATGATTGATTTCGAGTGACGGTGACGGTGGGGAAGGGGGGGGGGGTGTTGGCGAGTTGTAATGATCAGTCAGGTAACTATAACAAAGTCGTTGGATTGGCTCCATGAGGTGAGAGGTATTTGGGATGTTGTACCCGAGTTTCAAGAACCTGTTGCCCAGATCAGCAGCAAAGAACACACCTCCGAGGGGCTCGCACGAGCGACAATCTTCTCGGAACGGAGAGAGCACCGAGCGCATGAGCGACCCTGAGCAATCGTCGACATCGTACAAAACTTAGGTAGGTACCTGGTACCTACGTAGATTGTCGGAGCGGCTACCTACGCGCGCAAAAACAAAAACCAAAAAACAGAGGAGCTCCACACTTCGATAATGCCGATCGCATTTGCTTTCAACCCGATCAGACGATCGTTCACCGTGAGCGAGCGCAGCTTCTGGGGACTACCTACTGTCATGGGAAGCTTGGGTCTGCTGAGATGGGGTCGGACAGTTCTGCGAATCAGTCGCCGGGGTTGGTCTAGTGAGAGATTGTTATGGGGTCTATTCATTGAACAGATTTAAAAAAGGTATCGTCGCTTGGCCATCTTATGGCGCTCGGCAAATGCCTGGAAAAAAGGAGGGTGGACCTGCTCGCGCCGAGATGCTGTGTTTGCCAAGGAGCCCAGATGACTCAACGGAAAGCACAAGTGAAAGCCAGTTCTTTAATGGTATTCTGGATGGTGCCTGACGATAACGATAGTCCCAAAACCAGTCGATTGTCAAGCGACGAGAATAAGGGTCCAGGAAAGGATGAGATAGGGAGGAAAAGAGGGAAGAGAGCTACGCCGCATCGTAATTGAGGAGGATCAAAAGATGAGAAAGGCAGACATGTAGGCAATGAGGTTCTTTGTGAGAGGTTATTAAAAGATGGGAAGAAAAATGAAGGATGACAAGGGATACACAATGATGGTCAGTCCAAAGCAGATAAATAAAAGGGAGGTTAGGCAAGTCGGTCCAGAGTTGAACGTTGAACGTTGAGCTCGGACCTACCGAAAGTCCGCCACACCTTACAAGTTGCATCCCCATCAATGACGAAGAAAAGCATGCAAGAAATAAAACCCGGCTGGTGGCAAACAACGTGCGTCACTTTTAGGTTCTCACTAGTCACTACCTCTCTATCTTGGCACCTCTTTCATCAGATGAAAAGGAAGCTGCGATTCGGGCACTCGTAAGGAGATACGGGATCGTCGACCCGCGACGGACGCGGCGCTTGCTCCTGTCGAGGTTCCGCGTTTCAAGACTCAGGACTCAGAACCGCGACACTGAGGGAAAGGAGACCTCGGTTTGGAGCAGGTGTACAGGAGTACTTCCAACCCCCTGCCATCCACCCCATGTTCCTTCACTGAGACTATGTATCACCTGCCACTTCATTGAAGACACTGTCCACTGCTCATCAGCGGTTTTTTTTTCTCTCTTTCTCTCTCTCCTCCCCCTCTCACTGTTTTGACCCCCCAACACAAATACTTCCTCCAGAGCCGGTTACTTGTCTCGACCTGCATTTTCTTCCTCTTGTCAACGTGTCAACCCTCAACCTACCTCCCGCGACTATGCTTTCCTCCCTGACCGTGTGCCGTCTCCTCGTGGCCGGCCTTGGCGCGATCGCTCTCTTCGATTCGTTCGCCCTCACGCTTGCCACGGAGACTCTGGACCAAAGATGTCATCGAAAGGCCGACGTCAATGTGAGTCTTCCTAATGGATAGCAAATCTTGTCATCCTCTTCGCTTGCTCCTTTCTTCTTTGTCCCGACGCGCTCGTGCCACGAACATTTCCCGAGTCTATGGGTCTCACTTAGCCCCGCTTCGCGCAGAATGTCTCAGCACGACTCTGACCTCCTGAGGCTTTTTCGGTCCGCGCCGTTCGCGGACGAAGAGTCCTTGCTATCAAATTTCCAATAGACAAAAACACTTCGAGTGCACCTGCTTCGATGAGGTGTGGTTCAAGGACTACTCTGACTGCCTCAACCACGGTGAGTACCGCGGGCTGGTGGTGATCGGTCAGCTATCGGCGCTGCGCTAGGAACTCTCCTTAGCCTTCCAATGACGCATTTGCTGAGTCTGAATTGTATCTAACGTATGATTAGGCGCTGGAGCATACGACTACTGGGCCGATAATGATCGGGGAAGACGCTGCGAGGCATGCCAAAAAACTCCGCGACAGGGCTCTACGGCGAACCAAGAGATCGTGGGTGAGTCCACGTCCCTGCGCCCGACAAACATGTCTTATCGCACGGGCGTCGCTTGGACCGAATCTCCCCATATTCAATGCTGACCCTGCTTCCTCTGCAACAGGTTGCCCGAAACAAGGAGCAGCGACATACTGTGGGCATGTGGCAGCAGGCAAAGTGAGTTCTCTTCGCCAATCCGTCACGTCCTGGACTCTCTTGGAATGGTGTCAATGGCTGGGGAGAGTTTAGTGTCTCCTAGGGGAGCCATGCTCTCAAGATAGTCTCTAGCCCTGTTTCAAATATACTCACTGAACTTCTCCGATTTTTCACTTTGTTTCCAAAGCTACCTAAGCGCTGCCAAGATCTGATTTTTCCCAAAAAAGGCAGCACAACCGATGACGCAGTCAAGAGACACCAGGCATACATCTCTTGCACGTGCAGAAGTAAAGATTACGCCACCGCCTATCACGATTGTCTTCGCGATCGTAAGTCAGGGTGTCAGAAGGTCCTGTGATCAACGAAGTCGAGACCCCAAAGGATCCCTGATCAAGTTCCTCCGTTTCGGAATCTCATTTCCCGGTGGCAATCATACCGAACTTGTCTTCTTTGGCCCATCGGTTCCCGGCGGCAATCATACCTAACACGTTTTCCCTGGCCCCTGTCCTTCTCTCTTTCTTCCCTTAGTGTACCCGAACGATGCCTCGGAGCAGATGAAACTGCGTTGCGCGCAGTGCAAGAATAAGAAAAGCGTCGGCACGGTGCGGTCTGATATATGTGAGTAGTTAGTAGTGCCTCCAGGACCCAGCCTTCCGGCTTAAAGCAGCCCCGGTCCTGCGGCTCGACTCCCTTCCATCTGGTACAACCGTGCTCAGCTCTTTCTCGTTTGACTGACCTCCATGTCAATGTGTTACAGTTTGCTGATGAGCCAGCCGATGCAGGACGAGCGGTTGGAGTACGGAGTCGATTCTCACAGTGGCAAGAGCCTCCAGTCTCTAGTACGCTCGCTCGTTCCCCTTCGGTCGTTAGGTTTTACCATCGCAAGCGGGCGGCCCCCTTTTCTTTCGCCGCGGAGAGTTTTGCTCTTTTTGTCCAATTCTGTTTTTGATAGTTATGTCAACTTTATGTTCTTTGCCAAGTAATGCAGTTCGGTTCAACTGCGCTTACGAAAAGTTGAGCTCTTTGTGCCGATCCTGATATGCTGTTCTCGAGCGCTTCGCGAATATGCGCGGTTGTGCGGTTCCTGGATCAATCAAAGATCGCCGTGTTGAAAGGGGTTAGGGAGCTCACAGTGCGCCTTGACTCGTTCACTGCCCAGCGTGTTTAAGCCAAAGTTTACGATACTGTCTTTGAACGAGACTAGCTGGAATTGATCCCAGTAAACTTCGAACGGTTCGGTGCCGAGCTCGGACTCACGCCGCCGCGACCAAAAGCGTGTGGCGGGCAAGCGGTGATCGCATATTCAAGCTAGCGGCTGAGAATCAGAGGGTAGCCGGCTACGCCGCAGTACGCTGCTTGTCAACCTTGTGGAGTACCGAATAGACATTGATGCCGAACCTGGCGTCGTTGTCATGAAGGCACACTGACTCAGTTTATATGAGCGCAGTAACCAGTCGATGGGGCACCTTTCTCACAAGCCCGGAAGATCGTGCGAGGTGTGCTTCATTGGTTCGAATGCCACGGTCGACAATCGTGCGCCGGGACTCCGTGAGTCGACAACTTATCCCAAAGAATAGCGCGCTTGTGAAGAAAGGAGCTGGGGTTCGCGCACTAGTAGTGAGATATCTACCGACTCGGAGTTGCTGGGACTTGCTCGGATAAGGCGTACAGCTGCTGCAGGATTGCTCAGCAGGGGCGCCCTCTCTCTCTCTCTCTCTCTCTCTCTCTCTCTCTCTCTCTTTCCCTTCTCACTGTGTTGACTCAGCCCAACTCGCTCCTCAAGAGTTGACTCGTTGTGGTTGACATTCATTGCCCCCACTCTTGGCAACCCCTGGCCTACTTCCAGCCATTATGGTTGCTCTCCTGACCGTGCGCCGTCTCTTGATGGCCTGTCTTGCCACGCTCGCCCTGTTCGATTCGATCGCCGTCACGGTCGCGAAGACCCTGGAGGAAATATGCCATGTAAAGGCCAACGGCAATGTGAGTTTTCCTAATGGATAGCGAATCTTGTCGTCATCTCGCTTGCTCCTTTTTTCTATGCCCCGACGACTCGTCTCACGAATATTTCCCTTCATGGGTCTCGCTTAGCCCCGTTTCGCGCAGCATGTCTCAGCACGGCTCTGACCTCCTGTGACTTTTTCCGTCCGCGCCCTTCGCAGAACGATGACTTGAACGAATGGTACACGAAATTACTGAAGACGCCCTACCTTAAGGACGAACGATATAATTATCTCCTTAACACCTGCAACAATATATCTTGGTACATCGCATACTCCCAGTGCCTCGACCAGAGTGAGTATTGCGGGCTGGTGACGCGTCAGCTGTCCCGTCAGGGCAACGCTTGGAACTTCCCCCATCCATTGAATGTCCGTAGTTGCGGAGTCTAACATGTATTCTGACGTGTGAATAGTGAATACCAAAGGCAAGAACTGGCCCGATAATGATCGGTACAAGCGATGCCGGGACTGCAAATTACACTCGGGGCTTCCCTTGGGGGACATCTATGGTCAGTCCCCATCCCTGCGCTCAGCAGAAATCATGTCTCATGGCATGGGCAACGGTGGAACTGGGTCTCCTCGCATTTGATGCTCACCCTACCATCTGAACAACAGGTTGCCCACCGCCGCGTTCACGCGGCTGTTCTCCACTTTCGTCGTCACTGGAACAAGTGGGCGCCCGTTAAATTAACGGGGGCTTGGGCCGTGGATCTCGTTGATGGAAATGCCTCGAAGCTCGCAGTAGTACCCAGCAGAGAGCAAGGAAGAAAAAATTCCGAGTCCATGAAGATCACGATTGCAGGTAGAGAGGCAATGCAGAAACAACACACGTACGGACAACAGGCAAAGCAAAGGTCCACTGTGCACGCAAAGTCACCGGCTCGGGCCAGAAGTCACACAGTAGAGAAGTTTCGCTGCCAAAGTGGTCAATCGAAGTAGTGTTGCTGGCATCGCATCGCGGCATCCTAGCCCACAACGTCGCGACGGACCTTGGGGGGCAGGGAAGATCGCAAGATCTTGAACTCCTATGTGCCCGTCGATTTCTCGAATGGCTGTGCAAAGTTACAGGTACGATCGAGAGACGATGCCTATGAGATCGAGCGAGCGAGTGCGCTAACGCATAGGTCTTCGGATCGGAGTGAGCGCAGAATTCGAGACGGTGCAGCACGAACCCCAACCGTCTCGAGGGTCTCGCCTCGAATTCGAGGCAAAGAGGCTCTATAGCTGGCGTGGCAGCCGGTCAGGATCATCACTCATGCACACAGTCCTTGGAGAGGAGATGAACAGATGCATTCCGCTGTCAGGTTCGGGTCCAATACCGACATCGCGACATCGCGACAATGACATGATCTGCGAGAAACGCCCACTTGGTCTTGAGCACGTCTTGAAAGATGATCGCTCGCTCGTCGACGGGGTGGATGTGCTCGGACGACGAAGGTGCCTTGCAGCGTAATACGTGCCGTCAACACTTGTAAGATGATGTGATTCGTACTTCAGGATCGCATGTGAAGATCGCCGAGCTGGAGGGACGACCCTTCGGAACCTCGCAGCCTCGCAGCCTCTCCTCGATCAGGTCGGTGCACCTCCGCTCGACTCATCGCATTGCACCGTCTCTAGTTTGGCCTCGGTCCGTCTATGGCTCAGTCGAATGGGTTCTTCGCCGCAAGTTCGCTCCGTGTCGCTGCAAGACCTCCCGGTTCAATTATTCGCACCCGGAGCCGATAGTCCAGTCAACGTTCGATGCGCTGGGTCGAGAAGCCTGCAGGTTCGAGCAAAGGCGACGCCCCGATCGCGCCTCAGTAAGAGGAAGTCGATCCGATCATTGCATCAAGTCCACACATTCGCAAAGGCGGACGGTCATTGTTCGCTGGCTTGGTGCGGCTCGAGTTTGCCGCCGAGCGAAGTGAAGGCAAGGCCATGGTCGTAGCTCCGCGCGTCGAGGGACTACTATGTCGAAGCTGCGAGAAGGCAACGAAGAGAGCGGAGCGATGTAATCTCATGATGAGTAATCTCGTTCAGCCGCCAACATGGTCTATGGCCATCTCCACCCATGTTCGCCAAGCTCGGTGCGAAGCTCACCGCGATCGAGTACCATCAAGCTGCACCCGGTAGTCGTCTGGAGGCTGGGGCCGACTTGGACAGATGGACCTTATCCCTGGAGGCAACCGGTCGCGAATGAGCCCTTGTCATTCGCCTCGCACGACCAACGTGCAGTGCCCCACAACTCATGCACACGACGTCGAAAGAGCCGAGATCGTGTCGCAACGGTGCGTCAACGGCGAGCGGTTCCAATACATTGCGAGCTCGAGCGGCGCGGGGGTCGACGTTCGCGAGGTGGATGAGGTGGTCGTGTGACTTTCCTTGGGAGCTGTTGATGGCGTCATGCTACGCGACCTGCGATCGTCTCGTCGTGAGGGGTGGAGGCGGGAGGCTGGGCGGGGCATCACCCCTGGCCGCGGTTGGAGCGCCTTGGCGTCGAGGAGTAGGCCGTGCCATGGTGTTGGAGATCGATCATGGGACGGCGAGGTGAGCTGAGGTTAGGGAGAGAGGGAGAGAGGAGGAGGGAAGGGCGCGCGTCTCGAGCGTGATGTCAATAACAGGCGCGCGCGCTCGCGGGGGGTCGCGATTCGGCGCTGCGCTGCTGCTACATCGTACATCAGAACCCACGCGCTTGGGGTCTGCAACGTACATAAGAACCTGAACTTTCATACTGCGTTGCAACGAAGCTGATTGGTCGCCTGACGAAGGCTACATCGGTCGGCGCGCATGACCGAACTTTGCTAAAGCCTCTATTTCGTCGTACATGACGTATAGCACCTCGCGGTCAAGTCGTGCGGGTGCGGCAGGACCATTTCCACATTTCATCTCCTACATGCGAATCAAGATTTGGACGTTTAGCGGGTCAAAATCCTAGCTTTAAGGCTCATTCGTCCAGGGAAAATTATATTAGGTATAGTAGGGATACGGATACGGATACGGATGCCGCCGGCTCGTCCCGACCTCGACGTCAACGCGTCAACCTTACGGATTCGGATCCGCGCGCAAGAGGGCCATACGCCACGATAGCTCTCGTTTTCTCTCTTAGCTTTTGGACATCGTTGACGGGACTCCGACTCCTTTACCTAGTTATCCACTCTTTGTTACACCTCTCTCAATGTTGACCGTGATTGCTTCATCCACTGCAAACAAACTCAAGCATTTCACCGTTTTTCCTTCGTCGTTATTCGACTCGCCCCGTGATCGTCGCTTCGCAATTATCGGATTCCGTCTGGCCTTCACATGCCTCACATCCACCACCTCATGTCTGGGATGATTGGGCCCGTAGCTATGTCGTGGGGAGAGCAGTGGGAGAGGAAAAGAAAAGAAAGAAAAAGACAAGAAACAACGGGGAAGGGAAGAAAAGGAAGAGAGAACAAGAAGAAAGAGGGAAGAAAATGAGGGGATCAGCGAAAGTAACGGTAGATGATAAAGGGTAGGAGTAATGTAGTGTAATCAAACTAAAACAGGAAGGAAGGGATGTGAAGCGGGTCTCAAGATCGGAGGGGAAGATAGTGCAGTGCGTATGCACGAGAGCGATACAGCACAAAAAATAGAGAAGGCAGGACGACACGAGCAAAGATCTAGAGGCGCGGAAAATATGCAACGGGGCAGTCTGTGTGAGCCCTCGATGTACCAGGCCCGACAAATTTTCTTTCGTATCTCCTTTAAGCGAATACGATTCTTTAGGCGAATAGGATCATGAGCATAAAGATGCGCTATATACGGGCGTTGGAGACGTTCGAGAGCGTTCGAAGGCGTTCGAGTGCATGTGGTGACGAGGTTTGTGCGCACCGGCAGGTAAAATCGCCGAATCAACTCTAGACTTAGAGCACACTCTTGTACTGGTCAAGCAACTCAAGGATGTACGTGACCATTTTCAAGAGCAGCCAAGAAGCCGCCTATATAGATCAGTGTAGCAAATATAGTTGTGAATTTCCTGTTTAAAGCCCCTCTTTCATACGGTGAAGAAGTGAGCTGCGGTTCGCGAACTCGTAGTGAGATACGGGATCGTCGATCAGCGACCGAAGCGACGCTTGCTCCTGTCGCGGTTCCACGTTCCAAGACTCAGGCCAGGATTCAGGACCGCGGCGCTGAGAGAAAAGAGATCGCCGTTTGGAGCAGGCGTACAGGAGTATTTCAAATCCCCTGGCATCCACTTCCGCGTCCTTCACTGAGACCATGGATCACCTGCTTCGTTGAGGATTCTGTCCAGTGCTCATCAGTGGCGCTTCTCTCTTCTCTCTCTCTCTCTCTCTTTCTTTCTTTCTTTCTTCCACCTCTCATTGTCCTGGGCCCACAGCACAAATACTTCCTCAAGAATAACTTCCTTTTTTTCCACATACATTGCCTTTGCCTCCCACTCGTCAACCCTTGATCTGTTTCCTGCCACTATGATCCTTCCCCTAACCGTGCGCAGTCTCTTGATGGCGTGCCTCGGCGCGCTCGCTCTGTTCAATTCGATCACCGTCACGGTCGCGAACACCCTGGATGAAATGTGTCATCGATGGGCCAACATCGGAGTGAGTCCTCCTATTGGACATTGAATCTTGTCCTCCTCTCGCTTGCTCTTTTTTTTTCTATGCCCCGACGGCTCGTCTGACGAACCTGTCCGTCGGGGTCTCGCTTGAGTCCGCTTCGCCCAGCATGTCATCAACACGACTCTGACCTCCTGAGACTTTTCCCGTCCGCGCCGTTCGCAGAACGATGACTTGAACGAATGGTACACGAAATTACTGAAGACGCCCTACCTCGTGGAGGAACGATCAAAGTATCTCTCTTTCACTTGCAAGGATTCACATTGGTACACCGCATACTCCCAGTGCCTCGACCAGAGTGAGTATTGCGGGCTGGTGACGCGTCAGCTGTCCCGTCAGGGCAGCGCTTGGAACTTCCCCCATCCATTGAATGTCCGTAGTTGCGGAGTCTAACATGTATTCTGACGTGTGAATAGTGAATACCAAAGGCAAGAACTGGCCCGATAATGATCGGTACAAGCGATGCCGGGACTGCAAATTACACTCGGGGCTTCCCTTGGGGGACATCTATGGTCAGTCCCCATCCCTGCGCTCAGCAGAAATCATGTCTCATGGCATGGGCAACGGTGGAACTGGGTCTCCTCGCATTTGATGCTCACCCTACCATCTGAACAACAGGTTGTCTACCGAAGGCTTCATACGATGATCCTCCTGATCCGTGTCACACATCGCCACGGGACCCTTTGTGTGAAGGTTAGGGTTTGGGTGATCAGGCCTGTGATAATCCGTATCCGCCACCTTGGTGACCGTTGGTGTCCATCACCACCTCCAAGCTCGGATTTCGGTGCGGGCTACTGCACCCGGCCAACCTAGTCGGAATCACAATCGAATATTGGCCAACCGACAACGGACGTTTCCCCACATTTGTTTAGTCTCAGTTTGGCTGGCTCTCTCTCTCTCTCTCATGGCAGTGATCAGTCTCTTTAGGCTTCGCCGCCTCTCTGATATGGTATCATCTTTCGAACAATCTGCCCCGCTGGAGCCATGACTCCTCGAGCAAACCAAAAACGTATGTCTTCCGAGCGAGCAACGGACAATCTTTCGCGCTAAAACCGTTAGTTCCAGTAACTGAGAGAGCGATGAAGACCTCAGTCGCCTTGCGCGACTCGCTCGGCTCGGCGGACCAAATGTCCCCCCGCCTTTGGCAATGGGGCAGAGACGCGCGTCGTTCGCGGCATTAAGCCATTTTCCATCCCATTTCCCTTTGGTAACCGCGCGCCGTAAATCAGCTGCTAGGTATCAGCTGGCTCTCGATGGGAGGGGGGCGTCATCGGCTGGCTTCTCTCTCCTCGATCCTTCCGCCCCACATAATCGTCGACATGTCGTACCACACCGACTACAAGAACGACCAACAAGACCAAGGCCAACACAGCTACGGAGGTGGTGCGGATGGGGATCATCGTCCTTTACCGGACGGATGGATTGCCCAATTCGATCGGACGTGAGTTGTTGGTCTGTCTGAGAAGTGGATCTGGTCAGAGAGGAGGCTTGTGCTTGTGGGCGGATGGAGATGGATGGCGAACCAATGACTGATGCGTGGGTTCGGTGTGTGGTATACAGACATTCGAGGACCTTTTGGGTTGATACCAAGGTGAGTCACAGTCCCTCCGTATCGAGTGGCCTACCAGGGACGTCGTAGGCTGACTCCCCCCTTCTCCCCCACGCACCGTGCTTCGAATGCTTGGCACCGCCACACACCCCCACCCACACCCTCTCACCTCAACCCCATCCCATCCCGTCCCTCCCTCTGCAACCCAATGCAAATCATCAGGCCACTCCTCCGCGATCCATCTGGACTCACCCTTTAGACGACCCGACCTTCCTCGAATCCCAACGTTCCCAAGGAGGGAACTCGTATGCCCCATCTTCGGGACCACCACCGTCCTCGGCATCGAATGGGATGTTGAACGGCGCGATGCAGGGGGGGCAGAAGGATGATGGGTATGCGTATGGTCAACAACAACAGGGGATGTATGGAGCACAACAACAACAACAATTCGGTCAGGGACAAGGAGGTTATGGACAACAAGCTTCGCCCGTCTCACCCATTTCACCCGGCGGTGGACAACAGAAGAAAGGAGGTTTGGGGGGTTTGTTGTCCAAATTCTCTGGAGGAGGGAATAAGCAACAACAACCGATGCAACAACAGGGGTATTATCCGCAACAGGGCTATGGTCAGCCGATGGGGCAAGGGTATTATCCCCAGCAACAACAGGGAGGTTTTATGGGAGGACAAGGGGGTAGGATGGGGGGAGGGATGATGGGGGGAGGTGGTGGGAGGATGGGTGGGGGGATGAATCCTGTACGTTTGTTCACCTTCGTTTCTCTATCACAAATCTCCGACACTCATTCGCGAACGCGGAACTCCTTCGTCCCCTTTCAAACCGACAGATGATGATGATGGGAGGAGGCTTACTCGCCGGTGGTCTTCTCGGAGCCGGGATCGCCAATATGGATAATAACCATGATGAACAACAAGCTTATCAGGATGGGTACCAGGATGGTGGAGGAGGGGATGACTTTGGGGGTGGGGGAGATGATTTTGGTGGTGGTGGGGATTTCTAAGATGCGATTTGGGGTGCGGATTGTTGAGTGGGGATGGAGGAGACGGGGATGTGCGTTGGATGTGCTGTGTTGTAGTGGGACATACATCTCCCCCACATCGTATGAAATGGAAGATGCCTAACATTACGAATTGCAGGTGTGAACTAGCTTCGATCCGCTAGCTCGGAGGAAGCAAACTTTTTGGGGTAGGGTTGCTTCGGCTGAGGACGAAGTTTGGGTCTGGTGCTCTGGTGTGGGACGTTTTTACGAATCGGTCGCTTGGGTTGGTCTTGTGAGAGGCTCGTTATGGGATGTACTCATTGAACAGAGTCGAAAAGTCCTCGTCGCCTGGCCATCTTATGGCGCTCGGCAGATGGCTGGAAGAAAAGAGTGTTGGATCTGCTCGCGCCGAGCTGCTGTGTTTTAGGGAGCCCAGGTGACTCAACGGAAAACATAAGTAAAGACCGCTTCCAAAATGGTATCCTCGAGGGTGCTTGACGACGAAGGCAGTCCCAAAACCAGTCGATTGTCAAGCGTCGAGATGAAGGGTTCAGAAAAGGATGAGATAGGGAGGCAAAGAGATAAGAAAGCTACGCGGCATCGTAATTTAAGAGGATCAAAAGATGAGAAAGGCAGACATGTAGGCAATGAGGTTCTTTGTGAGCGAGTATAAAGTAAAAGGGGAACAAATCTGAAGAATGACAAAGGGAGGCACAATGATTGTCAGTCAAAGGCTGGTAAATGAAAGGGAGCTGAGATCAGGCAAGTCGGTCCGGAGTTGAGCTTGGACCTACTGAGTGACTGCCGAGCCTTCAAACAGTTCAAGAAACAGTGGCTTTACGTAGATAAACCGAACATGTGAAATGCAATCAGGCTAGACACACAAAAAAAAACTCTCCCCTCTGTCTCTCTCCACCGCTGATATCGCTCTCGATCTTTCCTACAATCCGCCTAAAACGACCGGAAGCAGTCCACAATTCCTAATGGTCCCTATCAACCGCTACAGAGAGGGGGATCAGCTCAGTACTTGCAACCCTTTAAAGGTTCCACGACCTTACACCACACCTTGAACCACAGCCCTCCGCAACTTTACATAACTTGCTGCCGGAAGGAGATTGCAACGGCTGCCAACTCTGCAGTGGGTAACATTATCATTCGGAAGTTATCAAGTCTGCTCGAGCTTGTGTACGGTCAAAGAAAGATCACATAGTGAGGTAGGCACATGACTGCAAAAAATGCCTAGTATAAAAGGTTCGCCGGGCGCAAAGCGGCGCTCGCACTCGCACGCTCAGCTCACATGCGACCTCACTGCGGCCTCACGACGCTACCTCACGCGACCGGGCCGAAGAACTCGAATCGGGCCTCAAAGCCACCCTCTTCGCGTCCGTCCCTGACGATCAACAACGCCCCTGAGCTAAGCCAACCCCACCCGACCCAAACGGCTCACCCACCGGCCTCGCCCCTCTTTTTCGACCTCTCACAATTGGGATTGTACACCAAGGATATTCTGTAGCATAAACCCCCACCGTGAGTGTCTGCTACTCATCAACGGCTCCATCGACGAGGCGCGGATGCGATGTTGAATGATGAACGAGATTGCCTTTGCGCGACGATGTCGAAGATGCCTGCATCTCACGTGATGGTGACAGTCTACCACATGTGGATCGGAAATGATGGTCACTGAACTGACTCGTCTCTGCTGTCGCTTATGCTGTTCTTGGGGAACGTATAAGACCGTGCAACATGGCCGGCCCGAACATCGCAACCGCCGCCGAAGCCCGACCGTCCTCGACGTCCGTCGCTCACGGCGCTAGTCACCCACGACGACACCAGCAGCCCCAGTCGCGAGTGCCGGCACCCAAGAAAGCACGCGCCGTATTGGGCGCCATCACGAACCATTCGAGGCGGCATGGACACACCCCGAGCACGGCAGTCTGGAACTCGCTCGTCATCTCCAAGCCGTTCTTGCACAACCCCAACAGGGAGGACCTCCGCAGGGATGGGGCCGGCAAAATTGTAGGATCTATTCTCGTGAGTGAATGGTATGCTTTCATGTATGAATTTGTGCAGCACGAGTAGGAGCTGATGTTGGTTCTGATCGCAGATCCAGCCCGATTTGAAATTGCCGCCCTCGCGATCGATGGATTTGCCCTCTCTCGCCAAAGCGATCCTCACATCCAAGAACCAAACAAAGCCTGTCTCGTTAGATACGGTCAATTCCAACGATGCCGCGCACGTTTCACCAGCATCCTCGGAACTGGAGCGCCTCCCCGCGCAGTCGTCGTTCCGGCTTAGCTCTGCCTCGAAGTTCGACCAGCGGAGGACCGTATCGGATTCTTCTCATACGACCGTCGATAGCGTTGATTCGTCCAAAAGGTCGAATACGACGAAGCGGAAGAAGCGGACGAGCTGGCTCGGTAGCGTCTGGGGTGGTTTTGGAGCAAAAACGCTCGAGGATGAGGACACCGAGGTGGAGGTTGAGCGAGAGGTAGTGGACGAGTCGACGGACGATTCCGAAGCAGCGCCAAAGCCCAGGCTATCCCTCGACGCGATTCTGGGTCCAATTCTGTGGGACCCAAATCCGAACGCTACGGCACGACTCGAGATCCCTTTGCGCACCGACGTCGACCAATGCTCGATCACCGACGATGAAGGATCAGACAACGTCCACACTCGCGAAGACGATACCGAACAAGGTCAAATCCTTCGAGCCGACGTTGTTCAATTGACTCGATTGGATACGCCGCCGAGTCTGACAAAGAAAGCGGGCGCCGGCGTTGCGCCCCCATGGCTTTATGAGACGGCGCCGACGCCTTCGCCGCCGCAGTGGAAGAGACGCGGTTGCGCAACCATGATGAACGGCGCAGACGAAGAAGAAGATCGTAACACGGAGTTTAGGACGTACCTCGGTTCCCCGTTGAAGCCGCGATCCTGGAACGCGGGAATGCAACTCAAACACGATGACGACGAAGATGAGCAGCAAGATGTCAGCGACAATGGGACGGACGACGATGTCACATCCTATGTGGAGCGACGTCTCTCACCCCTTACCCCGACCTACCTGCCCGACGATCCCCATGCGCTCCCCTTTCCGACCTCTTGCACATCGACATATCTTTCATCCTACATGTCGTCCATCTCTCACCACCCTTATGTGCCACCTCCACTCCCTCGAGTCGAATCGGAGCCACCGCTTTTGCAACACCTTCGTCCCCTCACGCCGCACCACTGGAACCATCGCGTGAGACCGGACAGGGCCTTGAGGACCATGAACAGCGACAGCAGCCTCTTCACGTGGGACTTGAAGAACCTTCCTGCGCCGCATACACCGAGGGAACAGGCGATGGGGTTGAGGGTCGGCTGGAAGGATCTGATCACGCCGAGCTTTGGACTGGAGGGGAAGGCCAAGAGTGGTGTGAAGGGGAAGAAGGGGAGGGGAAAATGGGGTGTTGTCGATGGGCCCATTGAGCGAAGTATGTCGAGGAATACAACACGTGCTGTTCTGGAGAGAGTCGACGAAGTTGACGATGAGGATCAGGACGACGCGATCACGATGTGGGGTCAGGGCAGGAGAGCGGAGCGCTCGGCGAGCAGGCTAAGCTATGCGACCGGGTACAGTGGGAGAAGTAGGGCTTCGTCAAGGTGGAGCTTTTTGGGTCGCCATGGGACATCTCAAGGGTGGGAAGAGAATGGAGAGGAGGGGTTCGCGAAGAAGCTCAAGAGGAGAAGCTTAAGCTTGCTGCGCCTGGGGAGGGAGATGGAGCAGCCAAAGGAGAATGAACAACTGCAGAGTTGGATCGCAGTCGTAGTCGGTTAGAGACAGCGCGTGGACGTTACACTCCTTTGTATCTCGATCTTGTTGTCAACAATGAACCGTGCAAGCTTTCCAAAGACCGAAGGGAAGAAGGTGGACGCGAAAGAGCTGTCATATCCAAATGGGCTTACCATTCCCTTGAAAGCACGTCTTCTACGATCTTTAGACTGAGACGGAGCTCGGAATAGTGTAGGATCCACACGCGCCTGATTGGAAGGCGCGACAGGAATAGGGGCTTTTGTTAGCGAGGCGTCAAGCTGTTATAGAGCCATTGTCCCGCCTCGATTTCATCTTATAGTGCATAACGAACACTAGAGGGTGATTGTATGACCGCCCTCAGGAATTTTTTAGCCCGAGCAATGGCGCATCGAGAGATTTGACGATTGCATATGTAGCAACGGCAACCGGATCGCCCTTTACTATGAGTGCCTGAGCAAGCGTGAGGTTTGCAATCGAATGGCGCCCTTGCAATGGGAGGTTCCGACGTTTCGCCTAGGAAAGGACCAAAGCCCCTCGATGACACAGCTAATATTTTGCCTTTGTTTACATTCCGTTTGTTCCCTGGCCCGAGAGTAACTTTGATGCGTGCGAGAATGGTGGGGTCGCCGTTCAATGCAGCCCCTGTTTCCTCGCTGATGGCTGGAAAAAAAACTTGCACGCCTTAAGGAAGCAGGCATAAAAGAGCATGGTTTCCAAGCTCCGACAATCAATTACACCCTTCTGTTCAGATGCCTCTACTCAGTTTCCTCATCAGTATCACCCCCAAAACCCGGGAACCCTCCCGGAAACCCCCCTTGTCCACCTTCCCCACCCGCCTGAAGCATTGCCAATTCATCCATCAACTCCCTCCTCAAGTCGTCATTCATATCAATAGCCCCACCCGCCTGTCCGACACCCAACAACGCCGCCAACTGAGCTGCGAAACCTCGGGCCGCCGCTCCGCCTCGTTGTGCTTGTGCTCGACTCGCATTTTGTTGTCGGATCCGTTTACCGACCGAGGTGGAATGGAGGACTTCGAAATAGTCGTCGGAGTAGTAGGTCACGTTTGGACCTTGAGGAGGGAGAGGGTCGTACGAATACATCGCTTCGCCGTTGGAAGTAATGCTGGGGGGAAGGTAAGGTCGTAAAGAAGGCACGTCGTCGAGGTACAGAGCTCGGATGATGCCCTCAGGGGCTTGATTCGGCTTCCATGCGTGCTGCGATGACCAAGCTTTCTCGCCGAAGATGACGTCAGAGTTCGACGAGTCGTTCAGAGAGGTGACGATGGAGGAGGCCGTCGAAGTGAGCCAAGAGAGGAGGGAGGGGTCCTTCCAGAGCGGAGAGGAGCGGTGGGCGTAGAGGGAGGACAGCAAGGATGTGAGATAGGAAGGGTCGGTCGTGTAGGATCCTGAGACTTGCGCTCGTGAATGAGAAATGAGTGCAGGAGGGACGTTCCCTCCAAGAGTCGAGAGGAGCAGGGGCACGACGGCTGGGAAACGGAGGATCGCCGAGGTGAGTGCTTTTGTAGCGACCGAGTCGGATGAGGTCTCCTTGGGATGCAGTTGGCGCAAGCAGAGCGCTTTGGCGTACGCCAGACCAGGGTAGAGGTCGACCTGGCATTCGGGCTGGTTCGGGTACACATTTGGCAGTTCATCGAGCAGGCTAAGGAACCAGTCGTTCTGCCCCGACTTGGGGGCGAGAAAGTCAAGGAAGCACAACATCCCCATCGGGTCCATCCCGCCACTGCACCCGAGCGCGATCTTCGCCCATTCGGTCGCGGTCCTCCAGGTGCCTCGTTTGGTCTGGATAGCGACGTTTCGCGCTACGGCGATGAAGAAGGCGCGGTTCTCGATCCGGTTGTATGACAGTCGGAAGGAGCCGGAAGTAAAGGACGGTGGAAGTGGGGCCGACATGGCGTACAATGCGCGCGCGAGATGCTGGGAAGAGCCCGTGAGATCGGCCTGCTGGTTCAGCATCTCGGCGAGCTGTAGGTGGGTGTCGATGTGGTAGGGCTGTGATTGAAGGATCGAGTACAGTCGGTTACCGTCGGCTTGTTGGAGCACTACGGGCGAAAAACATGGCTTGTTAGTGAACACAAAGCCAGTTCTGTATGAGTGGGTGGTGTGAGGGGCCCCACCTTCCAAAAAGCCCATCTGAGCAATCTTGTACTCAGGCGTATGGACGTAAGTCCACCAATCCCCAGATCGGTCATTTTTGGCTTCGGGTCCATCGTAGTTTTCCAACTTGAGGATACCGGCAGCAGGCAGCCAGCCTGCTTCAGGGTTTGCGAGATAGGACGCGGTGCGCTTGATCGAGGTCGAGTGATGCGGGTTGTTGGCGAACCGGGCATGGTGCTGCGACCGAGGTGCGGTTGCAGTGTGCTGGATCTGATTCTGTCAGAAGTGGAAGGCTTAGCACTCTAGAACGGATTCTCGGACCTGCTCGCATATCGGACTTGCAATTTTGGACCCAAAGAATTTCCTCAGCTCGGCATCACCGTCCAGCAGCTTGGTGTCGAACGAGAAGGCGCCCTTGATGGTTTCGAACCGTCTGTCAAGGTGCGAGCTCTGTTGTTGGGCCTGTATGGACGCAAGTGATGGTCCGCCTTTGGATGCGAGTTCGGCCAGTGCTCGGTCGATCTCGTCGAGGTCATCGGAATCTCCTCTGGGTGTCCCCGTGACCGACTTGGCGTTCTTCTTCTTCTTGGAGGATGCAGACGCTTTGTTGGGTGTAGATGTTGATGTTGTGGGTGTGGCTGATCCTGCGGCATCAGCGGTGTCGTTGACCCCTGTTGTATTCGGTGTCGCCGTCGAGGACGACTGGGTCTTCTTCTTCTTCTTCTTATTCTTGCTTTTTTTCTGAGCGTATACGTTCCAGGGTCAGATGAAGCCCTGTTCACTTTCCTGATGTAAATGCACCTACTGTTGTACTAGCTGCGATCGTTGTGGAAGGCTCGTCTTGCTCGTCGTCGTCGTCAATGTCGTGCTCGTCCTGATCGTCGTCACTGCGCCCTAAGTCGAGCTGTACAGCAATTGTCAAAGGTCAGAATGCAAGCTCTCCATCCTTTAGAAGCTACTGCATTACTCACAGCAGCGAATCCAGCCGTCGCACGACCCAATCCTCCGCTCTTCGCGATCGCAGCAGTCGCAGCGTCGTCATCCTGCTCGACCTCGTCGTCTTCGCCTGACGAGGCATGCTCAGCATCCTCCCCGAGACCGGTGTTGGCCGCAGCAGAAGCCACGAGATGCTGCAGCTCGGCGTGCTCGCGTTGTTGGCGCTTGGAGAGGCGCGGTGGCATCGATGTCCTGTCTGCGCTTCGCTGCTCGATCGGTCCGTCGAGCGCTTTCGTGCCGTCGCGTGAGGTCAGGAGGTGGACGTTGGACAGCGCGACAAAGTAGGCGCGTGCTCGATCTCGCAGCGGGACGCTCGGTGTGGGCGGCGGGCCCTCGCAAAGTGTTTCCCGAGCGTGCGGTAGGCGGTAGAGCACCTGACACCCCGCCGAGTCGTCCGATCACATACATATATGCGAGCGAGATTTCGGAAAGGCCTCAAAGGACGAGACATAAGGTTACACTTTGTCGAAAAAGGGTTACGAGACATACCTAGAACCCCTGGATCTAGTTTGGAGTCACCACACCGAATTTGGGCAGGACACGTCATCGCGCGTTGGCGTGGTACGGGGTGTAAAGCCCGAAGACGGCGATCGTCGCCCCGAAACGAACGTCGGCGAATTTGCCACGTCCGCGCTCGTTCCCACCTTTTGGATCCCCTCCACTCTGATTGCACAACGACTTTGAGCTTCGCCTCGCGCACCGACTCGTCTCTCTCGCTTTTTCTGGTTCCGTGTTCAGTGATCGGGAAAGGACCTTTACCAGCCATGCTACTACGAAGCTCGTCCTTGGGTTTACTCGTCGCCGTGCTTGCCACCTCATCGACGACTTTCGTCGCGGCCTCGGCAGGAGGACTACCGGAGAACGCCGCCTCGCTTCCTGCTGCACAACTCTTGTCCCTCGCCACGTCGGCTTTGACTTCGGGCAAGACGGCGACGGCCTTGCAGGTGTACGACCACTTGCTCGAACGCGACCCAAACGACGTCGCGACACTGTACAAGCGCGCTACGGTGCGGTACGCGTTGGGACAATGGTCTAGAGCCAAGGAGGGATTCAACGACGTGTTGGAGAGGAATGAAGCGTTCGATGAGGCCAGGGTCAAGTTGGGCAATGCGTTGGTCAAACTGGGAGAGTACTCGGGCGCGAGGGAACAGGTGTCCAAGTTGGGTGCGAATCATGCTCATGCTCAGGAGGCGGCACATTTGGTCAGTTTGTCAACCGTCTATTGTTTGTCATATCTGTCATTGCGAGGACATGTGCCCTGACCCCCCTTTTACCCTGTAACAGCTACGGGAAGTCAACCTCGCCTCGTCGGCTCTCGAGCAAGCCAAGAAGGCCTCCAAAGCGAACCAATGGACCGCATGCGTCAACTCGGCCACGACCGCCCTTCAATTCTCACCCAACTCTGAAGAACTGCGTCTCCTACGCTCGCACTGCTACCTCCATTCGAATGAGTTCGACTCGAGCGTTGGCGACCTCTCCCGAGCCGCGACCTTGACCTCGGCCCTACCCGATTGGTTGATGCTGCGCTGGTCGCTCGTCTCGGCCTTCTTGTTGGACCCTTCGTTGGGCGGTGGCGCATCGAGGGAATTGAATGGCGAGGGTTTGACGGCCGTCAAGAAGTGCTTGAACGCCGATCCGGACTCCAAGGCTTGTCGCAAGGTGTTTAAATTGTTGAAGAAGATGGATAGGGAGATCGCGTCCAAGTGGAAGACGCCCGCCGAAGCCGGTCGATGGCTCGAAGTCACCGTCGCGTTGAATGGATCCCCTGCGAGTCCGGGA
The DNA here is from genome assembly GCA_022702645.1 of Microbotryum intermedium. Classification (NCBI taxonomy): domain Eukaryota; kingdom Fungi; phylum Basidiomycota; class Microbotryomycetes; order Microbotryales; family Microbotryaceae; genus Microbotryum; species Microbotryum intermedium. The sequence goes on along the minus strand of JAHWDX010000005.1, from coordinate 56,534 downwards.
TTGATCCAACAGATCAAGGACGTGTTCAAGACGTACGCGCGACCTCTAGCGCCGAACCAACCGAACGCGCCTTTACCTTCCTCACCGAACCTCGTCAACCAATCGCCGTTGTATCGACATGCGCTCAGTGATTTGTGTCATGGATACCTCATGATTTCGCGCACGCAAAAAGCTCACTCGGCATGCGAGGCGTCTCTCGCGGTTAACCCGGAAGACGTGTGGGGTCTCGTTGGCAAGGGAGAGAAGTTGTTGAGCGAGGAGAAGTGGGACGAGGCGGTTCAAGTCTTGAGCACGGCGTTTGAGAAGACGGGACAGAGCGATCGGGATGTGTTGGGGAGGTTGCAGAAGGCGCAGAGGTTGGCTAAGCAGTCCAAGCAGAAGGTGGGTTTGGTTCCTTCGGTGGGACTATTGCTAGATACTGAATTGGATCGTCGCTCGCTGCTTGTGACAGGACTACTACAAGATCCTGGGAGTCTCTAGGGATGCCGATGCCAAGACGATCAAGCGGGCTTAGTAAGTTGTGATTCAGTTGTTCAGATTATAAAGCGACTTCTGAGGTTGAGTATGTTTCTTCACTTTTCACAGTCGCAAGGGCACAGTGAAGGCGCACCCGGACAAGGAAGGAGGCTCGGAGGCAAAGATGGCCGCTCTCAACGAAGCCTATGAAGTGCTTTCCAACCCTGGTACGTCTAGTCACTACATTTCGACTACCATTCCTCCGCGAAGACTTTATCTAACGCCGATTTCGCGATCCCATCCGAACAGAACTCCGACAACGATTCGACAACGGCGATGACCCGAACGACCAACAATCCGGTGGTGGTCACGGCCAACCCTTCTTCCACCAAGGCGGAGGCTTCGGTGGAGGTGGAGGTGGAGGGCATCCGTTCGAGCAATTCTTCCAGCAGGCACAGGGGGGTGGCCACCAACATACGTTCCGGTGGGGTTGAGGGAGGCAGAGAGAGGGGACTTTTTTTGTATCTTTCTACAGTGTTTTCTTTCCTTCTTCCCCTTTGGAGATGGCTTTTTGTCGACGGATGCATTGCAGGATTCCATTCGTCATACCTTGTGCGCTGCGCGCTGGGAGTGGGAGAATCACGTGATTGGGTCGAGAGGAGCAAGACAATCTGGCTCGCTGAGGGCGAGGGGCCAGGCCCTGTGCATACGAAGTTCATCTGCTTTCCGGCGCAATTCTGACGTTCGTCTGCACTGGAACAAGATTCATCTGCACCGAGACGGAATTTCGTCTGCATCGTATGACTCATCAAGCCTCCAAGAGCCATTTTAAAACCGTCTGGCCGGCGCGGAACTGCACCGCCCACCTCGCCCGCACCCCGCGCTCGCTTGGATTTCGTCTGCAGTGCAGTGCATACGAAATTCCTCGGTTTCTTCCGGATGTGGGGCTCCAGTTCAGCGCACTGCCTGCCATTGGCGACATGATGATTGACCTCTCTCGTGCGACCTCCTTTCGCTTCCTTCTTCCTTCCTACCATACCACACTGCATCACCACACACCAACACTCAATTACAGCATTACTCACTTCAATCATGCACGGCCTCGTCTACATCGTCGACCCTACGGTGCAACAACCTTGGCTGGTCGTCTACCGCTCCGTCTCGCTCCTGTCCGTTCGTGCGACCGCGTCGATCAAGCACCTCTCGGCCTCGGTCAAGCTCGTCCAAGAGTACCAGAACGAGACGAACGAGACGCAAGATTGCTCGTACGTCTTTCCTGTGCCTGATCGAGCGGCGGTATGTGCGTTCGAGATGGTCAAGCATGATGGGACCAAGGTCAAAGGTATCGTCAAGGAGAAACAAGTGGCCAAGAAGGAGTACGACGAGGCCAAAGACGAGGGAAAATTGGCCAGTTTGTTGGTGCAAGAGACACCGGATAGTAAGTGCCGTGTTTCGGTGGATTTTTGACCGTTTGTCACTGGTGTCACGTGCTGACTTGGGACTCTCGCTTGCCTCATTGTGACTCGGCAGCTTTCCAAATGCTCGTCGGCAACCTCTTGCCACAAGAACGAGTCACGATACAATTGGAATATGTGACCGAGCTCATCGAGGACGAGCAGAACGATTCGATCCGCTTCCATCTCCCCATGCACATCGGACAGCGCTACGGCGAAAACGACTTCGAATCTTCCTCGTCGGCGTTTCAAGCCTCGACCTCGAATTCGACCTTTTTCGATTTGACCACTTCTATCGAGGCCGTTTCAGCCATCACCAAGATCACATGCCCTTCGCATACGGTTTCGACCGAGTTGGGACCCGATGCCTCGATCGCGGACAAGGTCCCCGCTCAAGAAGTGCCCAATTTCGCCACCGTGTCCTTCTCATCCCCTCGAACGCTCGTCAAGGACTTTGTCCTCTCCATCGTCGCCAAGTCATCCGACACGCCTCGATGCATCGCCGAACGTCATCCTTCGAACGACTCTTCGGCGCTGTCGATCACTCTGGTGCCCAAGTTCAACGCGCCGGAATTCGAAGAGCAGGAATACCTCTTCCTCGTCGACCGCAGTGGATCAATGGGTGGGGATCGTATCTCGATGGCCAAAAAGGCGTTGGTCGTGTTGTTGAGGAGTTTGCCGAGTCGCAAAGGGACACAATTCAACCTCGTTTCGTTTGGGAGTCAGCATGAGGCGTTGTGGAAGAGTGGGAGTCGGGTTTATGATCAGGTGAGTTTGAGGCGAGTCCGATCATCGCTTACAGGAATTGTTACTGATCCATCCTTACAGCTGATAGGCCACCCTAGATCGTGCGACCAAGCTCGTCGACTCGATGGATGCCGATTTCGGAGGCACCGAGATGAAAGCCGCGCTCGAAGCGACCTTCTCCCTGCGCCGCACGACCAAGCCGACCTCGGTATTCCTCCTCACCGATGGAGACGCGTGGGACCTGTCGACCGTCTTCGACACCGTACGCAAAGCCGTCGGCTCGGCGGGTCCGAAAGCGCCGTTGAGGGTCTTTGTTCTGGGCATTGGCAATTCGGCGTCAACGGCGATGTGTGAGGGCATCGCAAGGGTCGGGAATGGGACGTGTCAGTTCGTCATCGATGGCGAGTCGTTCACGGGCAAGACAGCGAGGTTGCTCAAGGCGGCCAAGTCCAAGCCGTTCAGCAAGATTGAAATTGGTTATGGAGCTCAAGACTATGATAAGGTCATGTCTAGCGAGGCCGACGAAGAGGGCGACAAAGACTCGGACTTTGAGATGGTTGATCATTCCGAGTCTGCTGCGCAACGAGGTACGGACAAGAAGGAGCCGGTCTCGCTCTTTGACGCGTCCGTCGATCCCCTCGAGTCCAAGTCGAGTCCACCACCCAAGGTTCAGCCTGTCGTTTTAGCACCTGCTCCACGAATTCAACAAGCTCCAGGCATGATCAAGTCGCTCTACTCTGGCTCGAGGATGCACGTCTACGCCATCCTCGATGGGAGCGTCAAGATCCCTCAAGAAGTCGTCCTTCGAGCACAGTCCTTCGATGGCGATGAATTCGAGTTGAACATCCCCGTCCTCGTATCCCCATCACCGTCTTCCTCGATCCATGTGACGGCAGCCAAGAAGCTCATCCAAGCATTCGAAGACACCTCGACGACGACGGACCAACCCTTGAGGAACGAGTGCAAGAACCAAGCCGAGATCGTACGCCTCGGAACGACGTACTCGATCGCTTCCTCTCACACCTCCTTTATCGCGGTGGACGAATCCGGATCACTCAAAGAACGCACGAAACGACAGGTCGCTCGATTCCGCAACAGCATGCCACCGACGTACGGTGGACTTCCAGCAGGCGCCGCCTCGAGGTGTGGGATGAGGATGCTTGCTGCTTGTGCGCCTCCTCCCCCTGGTGGTGCGGTTCCGATGAGCGCTTTTTCGGTTCGGGCTCCGGCTCCTGGGGGAATGATGGCGCGTGCAGCACCGATAATGATGATGGCTCAGGCGAAGAGTTCGACGAGGTTCACCAAGAAGGACGAAGTGAAAGGTGGTGGACCCGGACTGGCTCCTAATTCTGTCAGGGGTGGGGGCGGTATGCTTTTGGGTGCTCCCCGAGGTGACAAGATGGAGATGGATTTCTCAATCCCTTCGAGTCCGCCACCTCCCGCCGAGACCGATTCCGACCGACTCGACCAGATCGCTCGAACGCAGGCATTCGATGGTTCTTTCGATCAACGCGTTCTTCAAGTCCTCAGATTCACCAAGTTGAACGAGGAGTGGAAGACTCAAGTCGGAGTCCAGGATGAAGGTGCTTTGATCGCTTTGCTCGTGTTGGCATACTGGAGAAAGCATTTGAGTGGGTTGGAGGAGGAATGGGAAGCGTTGGCGCTCAAGGCGAGGGATTTCGTTAAGGGCCGACTTGGGTTTGGTGAGAGTGAGATCGAGGATTTGGTAAAGACGGCCGAGACGGTGTTGTAAACGAGTACAGTCGTATTTGTTTCGAGTGGTCGCATTTTATGTTCCATGGTCGGTGCTTCTGTAATCCGAGTTCAGCATCTTTCCTCCAGCGCCTCGTTCGAACTACAGTGTCTATCGATATAACATTGCAGAAATAATTGCAGAAGAGTGCACAGAAGAGTGCACAGAAGAGCGACCAGCCACAGACTATGGAGAAGAGAGAACTGCGGAAAACATGCGTGATTAAAGATGCGTATCTGAACGCGTCTTACAGCGTCTCCCACTTGGTGTTTTGCGGAATCGAGATCAGCCTCGCAAAGAACTGGTCCCTTCTGACGACGTGCGAGAAGCACACGGTATCCCCCTTGTGCTGTTCGTCATGAGGATTGACCTCGCTGAGGACTTGGTGCGTCTGCTTGCCGATTGTGTCGGCTTCGCGAAGGTGGGCCTCCTTGAACCGCAGTTCCAAGCCGGCACCTTCAAGACTCGCACCTGCGGCCCAGCCCAGCACGGCCCTACCGATCCAAACGCCACGTTTCTTCGCTTCGACGAGATCATCGATCGGCCTTTCAAACATCGTCTTCTTCATTGACGACGACGCGGGAACGAATGAAACCATCGCAGGCTGGTTGACCTCGTGCGTGATGACGAGTTCACCGGACGTCCCTTCGAATTTGGCGGGGAACCTCTCGATCATGTCGCGGTCCCTGACGCGCGATTGGAAGAAGGCTTTGTCGACACCCTTGGCGAGTTTGGCCTTGCCGTCAACGGTGACATCGGCGTGGAAGGTCGCTGCCTTCTTGGCCATGAGCTTCAGTCCACCCAGCAGACCTTTCTTGCCCGTTTTGACGACTGCACCCCGAACACCAGCGCGACTCTCGTCGCCATCGCCCTCGTCGGCGCCAGCATCGGTTTCGCCCGTCTTGGTATCAACGTGTTTGGCAGATTTGTCGGGCAGTTCATGAGCACCGTCGATGTCGGACGTCTTCTCGACCTCGGCTTTGACGTGTTCGGGGGTTGGAGGAGGCGGCGGCGGCGGCAAAGGGTGGTTTGCAGCCTCTTTGACGCGGAGAAGGTGCAGAGTGAGCTGAGCATTTGTCGGCACCTTGGAAAAGATCGAGCTGCGAGAGACCATACGAGGCGTCAGTTTCGGCACTGTTCCTTTCACAACGCGATCAAATTAAGAAAGCTGACTTACTTGCGAAGATCAAGTTTTTCTTGCCAATCTGGAACGAGCTCAACAAACTTGCGACCAGCTCGCTTGAGCAAAGGTTGACCAAAGAAACCGATACCAAAAGAAATTGACGAGACGCGAGCCCACACATGAGCCGGGACGAAAGCGGTGACGAGGAGAATGGGGGCCAGGATCGCACCGGCGAGCTTGTAGCGTGCGTTCGTGCGGGGGTATGGTCGAGGAGGTGAGAGAGCATTCGCGAATCGTTCGAGGGCGTCGGCAAAGTCGCCCAATCCGTCTTGCAGCCCTTTCGCCATCAAGCCCACCTTTTCGTCTCGCTTCTTCTTGGCCTCGCGCGCCGCCTTCTTGCGCTTTTCTTTGGCCGACACCTTCTCCTCGGATTGCCCATCAGGACCCACGACTACGACATCTCCTTCCTTGCCATCGGCCGCAGGTACTTCCACTTTGGTCTTGGCATCCTTGTCATCCTCGTTATCCTCGTCCTCACTGGAGTCCGAGTAATCGTCGTATGAATCGGCACCCTGCTTGCGGCCGACGGTGGCGTTTCCTCGCTTCCCCTTACCCTGTCCTCCGACCACAACTCGAGCACCAAAGCGCTGAAGCGTGTTCGTCATTTCCCACGCTTGCTGTTCGATCTGCTCGCTCTTGGATCGATGCTCGACGGGGTGGCCGACGCCAGCGATTTCGGATTCGTCCCCCTTGCGTTGCGTGGGGTCGGTGGCCGAACGAGGCACGCCGGGAGGGGGGTGGATCAGGGGGAAGAGGATCGCTCGCGAAGGGGTGAAGGCGACGAGGAGGATGAGAAGCAACATGAACACGGGAATAACGAGGTCGAACCAGCACGCAAGGAAATAGCCGATGCACCAAATGCTGGTTCGGAAGCGGTTCTCTCTGTCCCAGCTCATGAGACGACCCACTAAAGAACGATGGAGAGAGCGCATTGTCAGTTACCAGCGGTAAGAAATGGAGAGAGCAGAGCAGAAATGTTCTTACTTTCGCGCGCAAAGTAGATGGACCAGACAACTGCTCGAACAACAGTCCCATTAGTCGGTCAGTAGTTTGACATGATAGGAGGTTCGAGCCACGAAACTCACCGGCGGTCGCATAGACTCGTTCGCCATTCGACCTCAGCAGGTCCGAGTTGAAGGGGACACTGGGTAGTGTCGTCGGCCTCAAATCCGGTTCGCCAGGGGGCAATTTGGTCGGAGGCGAGAGCACATGCAAGACTTGATTGTCGAAGCGCCTGCGCAGTGCCCACAGGCGGTCGTCCGAGATGCCGGGCACGAAACGGCCCTTCTCGTGTTTGCCCGCAGCTACTCGGTCGGCTTGCTCGACTTTATCGGCTTGCGCTTGAACGAGGGGCTCGGGAGCGGACGAGACGTGCGCTTCTTGCGTTGCGGGATGGACACTGTTGCCGACCGGTAGGGGCTTGACGTCACCTTGCGACGAAGGCGCTGCAACGGGAGCTGAACTGCCAGGAGCTGGGCTCGAACTCGGCACAATACAAGGCTTTGATCCATCGACGGGTGGTGAGACGGTTGAAGTAGCTGTATAAGTCGAAACGCAGCGAGTGAGCTCTTTGAGGGCGCTAGACTGGGGCTCGCCAGTCCTGAAGAGGCAGCGGTGCGGAGTCCTGAGGAGGCTCACCTTGATTCCAGCTGCCAGTGCCTACCCCGACCAGATGCGATGAAGCTGCAACCTCAGGCTGAGTCGCAGTAGGCGGATTTTCTGCCTTGGACATCTGATTGAGAAGCGGAAAGATCCAGTAAAAGAGGATGAAGTCTGAGAGAGAAGGAGCCGCGTCGACGATCCAGTCGCGAGGACGCGCATCTCGCCTCGGTCGAGGAGTCGCCGATGACGTAGCTGAGGATGACGCGCATCTCGATCCGCTGAATCTGAGCGTGAAAGTGCGATCGTCGGGTATATGGGCCAAAGTTGACATCTTTTGGGAGAGGGGCCAATGATGTGGCAAACCTGACACCAACGGATTGGCTTAAAGCCACACGCGTTATGAGGTGAGGTCATAAGAATACGACGAAGCTGCGGTGATAGGGGCTTTTGGTTCAGCGCCAGCTCCTTCCGGCCGCGATCACGTTGTCACTTCTAATCAAGAGTCAGCACTTCGAGTTCTTGTGTCAGTTAGGCAGAAGATAACAGCTGCAATCGCATTAAAAAAGAGGCCGATCAAGGGATAATCGAATGCAAGTATTAGTGTCAAAGCATCGAAACGTGCCAAAGAACCAAAAAGAATAGGCGAAATGATAGAAAAAAGGGGTCTAAAACGAGTTGCTCACGAGACGGCGTTTTACGACGACGACGATGACCGTTGGGTTTGGACAATCTGTGGAGACACGTGATAGCGTGGTGAAGTGTCGACCCCATTCCACGCTCCTTCGACCAATTCAGAGACGCTTGCAGTCTGCGGTCACCGAGTTGGTCACGTAGTCAGAAAGCCATCCGTCAGCATTGCGAGCACAGCATGTCCCACTTTACACTCGAGGCACGATGATGGCAGCTAGCAGAACTGGCCCTGTTGCGGTCCGCTGAGATTGATGAACGAAGAGCTGACGGCCAACCTGCACCAACCGTACAGGAACTTGAGCGAATCGACCGCTGGGTTTGATTATGATTATCTACCACCCAAAGCGGAGCAGTCGAGACAAGCCCGTGACTCTCAGGGATGAGCAATCGATTCGACCAGCTTGAAACACGCCTCATGTGAATGCGTCAACCAGGAGTTTCTTGCTGCACAAGCCATGCGTGGCATCGCGTTAACCTGCATGCCACCTTGGAACGTTCCCGCGACACGCCTGTCAAGACCCTCACATGTCAAAACGTGCGGTGTACGAGGCCCTCCCAGGTGACCGTCATCAATGCGGCAATATCGCAAAACGCGTACTCACCCAAAGCCGTCATACGAGCAGCATGATCCTTTTCCAGCAGTCAGGGGCTTGGGAAGCTTGTCCTTATCATTTCAGGATTTATCCACTTACAGCGTGGTGCCGTACTGGGTGTTCAGGGGCCGCACAAAATATTCAGTGGCCGATAAGACTATTTCCGGCATCGATTCCGTCCGATTCAATGCAACTTCTAGCTGATCCGAATTGCATGATCGCGATCGATCGTCAACGGAGGAGCTCACCGCCAAAATTGAGAGACGATAATGAGTGCAAGGGGGGGAAGGGGGCTGGACATTTTTCAGTATCCTTTAAGACTCTCCTTGTTGGACCAACGACCTCGAAAGCCTCGATTCGAGGTAGTTCTGGTGAATGACTTGGCCACAAAGGTTTTTCTCTCTCCTTTACGCCTTCCACCTTGTGCCCGAAGCCATACGGGAATGCGGGCGCCGTAGTGCGTGTCTCGTACCTACATCCCAAAAGGGTGCCGAGCGTATAAAGGGGCTTACACAGACTGCCCTTTCTAGTTGTTCGATTGTTGTAACTCATCCCTTGAGATCAGGCTACAACCCACACTCGCTTCCAATTTTCGCACAACAGGAACTTTTTGAGCTTGACATGACTTGGAACGCAATGAAAGCGAATGCAATGAACTACAATCAGGCGGATCCCTTTCACGCTCCCACACTTACACGACAGCACGAAGTGCAAGCGACAGCTTGCTGTCGGAAACGGTCCCCTTAGAAATGTTCGACCTCGCCGATCGGTGCATCCCCACTCGGTGTCCCAGGTGCAGCAGGTGGTGAAGACGCTGACCCCGGATTGTTGGTCGAGAGTTTGAACTTGAGCGTCGATTTCGCAGGCGCTGCCGTCGTCATTGTGGGGGTCGAAGCGGAGGGTGTACCGACCGTCATTGTCGCACCTCCAGGTGGTGGGGGTGGTGAGCCAGCTTTCCCTCCTCCACCTTTGGGACCACTCGGTCCACCTCCTCCTCCTCCGAGGGAAGGTAACGCCAATCCACCACCGAACCCCGATCCCAACGTCGACGAAGGTTCCGGTCCCTTCGGAGCATTGAATTCGTGCCAACGAGGGCACAATTTCTTTGACGTCTTCATATGACCCCTTTGTCCGCAGTTACCACAGATGCGAGTCGTTTCCGTCTTGACGTATCCTTTGCCACCGACGTTGACTTGGCTGATGGGGACGCCGAGTTTGGCGGATTTGCGTGCGAGCCGTCGTTCTTGGTTGCGTTTGAGCTTTTCGAGTTGTTCCTTCAACCTGTCAAAGCGAAATCACAACATCGATGTCAGGGTCCTCTGAAAAGCGTTCTCACCCCAGACCCAAATCGCCCAAGAGAACCTAACATACCTCTTCCTAGCCCTTTCATTCTTGCCCTCATCATCCGAAGGCAACAAATCGTCGGCCTCGGTCTTCTCCTCCTCAATCATCTTCCTCTGCCTGACATACGCACTAATAATGGTCGGATCCCTCACGATCTCCGTCTCCCATTTCCCTTCGATCAACCTCTTGATCCTCAACGTCTTGGCCTGTTTCTCCCCTCCAGCTCCTGACCCAACGGTCTCGGCAGGTGAACTGGCTCGACTTCCCCCACCAGGTCCAGGCGTCCCAGGTCCTCCAGGCGTCCCATGATCCATCAATGAAGTCGTACCATGCCTTTCCTGCCTCTGTCGTATCTTGGCCATCTTCTCATTCGCAGCCGTCGTCGCCGCCGCCCCTCGCGCCCGTTCTTCATCTTCCGCAGTCAATTCAGGTTCGATTGGGTTCCGAAGCGAATCCCATTGCGCTTTCCAGATGCGCGCGATCTCTTCCTTGTAAACATCTTGTTGTTCTTGGACGTTGTACCGATGCGCGGACTTGGGCCGGGATTCCATTTGCGCTGTTTCGAAGGCCAAACGCAAAGGCGCTCAATTTCAATCAGTTCGACTTCCTCCACTCGACCTGGTAAACGGGTCATCTTTCTCGGGGCCATCTCTCTTTCACACTCACCCAATCGTTCCTCCATCAACTCCCCCGCCCTCAAAAAAATATCCTTCATTGACGTTCTCAAAAAAGAAAACGCCTCCCCTCTTCCCGTCGGATCCCCCTCTCCATGTAATTTCAACATGGCCTTGTTCGCCGTCGCATTGATGAAATTTTTGGTCGTGATCCAAGGCGCCAATTGTTGTTCGATATCAAGTTTGGAATCGTCGTCCCCCGCACCACCTTCTTCGGCCGCGGCTCCGTACCCTGCATCTTGGAGGTGTCGAAGTCCGACTTGCATCGATTCGGCGAGACAAACCATTTCCGGCGTCGCTAGTTTCATCATCTCCGCATCGTCCGGGACCGCAACGGATTTTTTGATCATCCAGAACCCTTGGTTCGGGCCTTTGCGGTTGAACTCCATGAATTCCTGAGCAATCGTTCCGACGGTTTGAAAGAATTGGGATCTCGAATCAGCAACACAATCACCTTATTTTCAAAAAAACATCATGCCCCTTCCCATCCCATCTCAATAACTGACCTTCAACCTCTGCCTCATCTGTAAATCGTTTTGATCGGGGAAATACCTCGTCAACCTATGCACCTTGATTCGATGGTGCGGGTTCTTCTCGATCAACTTGAACGTGATGTTCTGCAACCGGTTCTTGACCAAAGTAGTCACCTTCCTTGAATGCGGTCCGGGGACCTCGGTCAAAGGGTAGGTTTGACCGAGCACGAACATGTTCTTGATTTCGCGGATGTAGTATTTCGTTTCACCTTCGATCGTGACCCGACAAATGAGGAAATCGGTTGTAGGCGGGCGATGACGGAATAAAGGGGCTCGGATGAGGTTGTTGTATAGAGCGGGGACGGTTTGGCCCGGATGTACGTAACCAAAGGCTTTGAAGGGGGATTCGTCAGTGCCTTCGAGGATGAGCGGTTCTCCCAAATCGAGGTTGGGAACGAACTTGTCCGTCGGTTCTCTCTTGCGGTAGTAATTGACGATGATGCTGCCCATCCCGACGTTCGAGATGATAGGCGGCGTTTCTTCCGAATATTCCCAAAGGACGAAAGGTGCCGTATCCTTGAGCGTGATGTCGATCATGTGCCTCAACTCGTTCCCCTTGACCTTCTTGCCCAACGCATCCTTCTTCTTCTTGGACGAACGTGACTTGTCGAATGACAAAGGCACGTTCTGGGGGAACTGCAACGTCGGACGATGGAAGGAACGCATATCGTTCTTGGTCATGCGAGTCTTGTAGAAGGGTAATTGCAACTTGGCGGCAGGGTGGGCATGTTGCACTTCGAGCGAGCCGAACGTCTGTCGGATCTTTTGCTTCGCGTCCTTGGTGACGACGTATTCTCGATCGTTCGAGATGTTGAACGGGTCCAAACCGGGTTCCCGATCAATGACGAGTCCGATCGTCGTCGCTTCCGCAGGCTGGTCGGATTCGGCCATTGGGAACGTCGTGGTGGGTGCTTGGACTTCGAGAATCATTTGTCGATCGTTGAGGTTGAGGTTGAGTCGGGTAAAGTCCTTGTACGGCCTCGAGGCATCCCAAATGATCGATTTGGTCCAGTCGCCTCGATCAAAGTCGATGTTGCGAGGTGCGAGAGGATCGTTGATCAAAGCTCGAGGACTGTGGATGCGTCAGAAGAGGTTCAGAGAGGGTGATTCACCGACACAGCGTCTGCGTGTTCAAACTCACGCCGTGTCAGGTCCCCACACGATCTTGTCCTCCCAATTGTCCAACTCGGCATTATCGAACGTGTGACTCGAATCAGGGATCTTCCACTTTGAGACCGTCATTCGATTAGAACGCTATTCCAGAAAGAAGCGCCCTCGATCAGCCCCATCCGACCACTCGCATCAAAAAAGAACAAGCTCACCTCAATCGCCTTGTACAGCTCGTCCTCACTACCGCCTTCCTCCTCCCATTCTTCCGTCTCTTTGTACTGCGATTCACTCAACAACTGCTTGAGGTAACTCGTCGGGGGTAAAGGTGTCATCGGTTGCACGAGGATGTCGCGCGTCGATTTGGCTTTTTGGATCTCTTGTCCCGGTGGGAGGGTGACTTAGGGGGAGAGAAAAGAAGAGCATCGAAGGTGTGAATCAGTCAACCGAGTCCCGGTGCTTTGCATTGACACTGCGTGCTCACACTGGGGTGCCCAAGTCGCCTTCTTGGCCCTTTTTCTCGGCCTGACCGCGAACAACTCTGTAAAGTCGAGGGTGTGGCCATACTCGAACGAAGGGAAGAGTTCCTTGACCGAATATTGGGGCATCGGAGGCGCGACGGGCATCATCGAGACGGGCAGGGGATCCAACATGGATGCGAATGGTGTTGGCGGTGGTGGAAGGGTCGTGGTGGAAGGTGTGGGGTCGGTCGTAGTAGAGGTGGAGGGTAGGGGAAGAGTCGTGGGTGGTGGTGCTGGTCCTAGTCGATCGACGAGGGGGGTAGGTTCGACTTCCTGTATCGTCGGTAGGGGATCGAACGTGGCCGTGGTCGTTGTATCTTCATCACAAGGTTCAGCCTTGACCGATTCGAGGATCGTGTCCTGTCGTGTGTGAGCCATCTCGACGTCCTTGGCGGTGGTGGTGTCGGTCGTACCCGTCTCCTTCGCTTGATCGTCGTCATCGTCGTCATCGTCGTCATCGTCGAAATCATCTTCCTCCCCTCTGACCAACGTCGTCGCTTTGCTGACGACTGTCGTAGTGGAAAGTGGCAATGTCGGCCGCGTTGTGTGTGACTCATCATACATCTCCTGATCGACCTGTCGTTCCAAATCGTCGTCGTCCACCTCACTCTCCCCATCCTCCCCACTACTACTCCCATCCTCATCCCCCTCCTCCTCCTCCTCCTCCTCATCATCATCATCATCCACGAACTTCCCATCATACACGAGATCCTTACTCAGACCATCCCCCGTCGACGTCGAGCCTCGTGTCGATGCCTCCAGTCCGAGTTGGGAGTGCACGGACGAGAGCGAGTCACGTTCGAAGTCGAGGCCGAGGTCTTTGAAAACTTCGGTTAGGGCGAAGGATCCGAGTTGTGAGAGCACCGAGGAAGGATCATCGCTTTCCATTGCTAGCACCGTGGTCAAGTCGTTGGTCCGACGCAAAACGAGAGAGAGAGAGAGAGGGGAAGAGGACGAGCGAACAGGTGCAGGGAGGTAGGTGAGCTCAACTCACGCGCGTCACGTGGGGAGACCCGGCCACATCGCACCAACTCGTCCGACATCAATTTCCCAGTCTCGGGTCTCGCCAATTTTCGATGGACAAACCGCCAGCTCTAAGGAACTTCAGCGATAGGTCTGAATCCGAGCTTGGAGTTGGTGCACATCCACTTGGCGGATGCGGATCATTACACGTTGGATCATCCCAGCTGGCATGGAGGTGGTGGGTGGATTGCGACTCAAAGTCAACGGCAATCGCCCGGCGAGTCGAACAACGACCAGGGAAAGGCAAAGTAGGTGAAAGGTTTTACTTTGGTTGCAGTGGATGAAGCAACTACGGTCAAAATTCAGGAGATGTGCAACGAAGACTCGGTAACTAGGCAGAGCGGTTGAGTCCAGTCAAAATTATGTCCAAAAGCTAAAAGAAAGAACGAGAGCTATTCCGGGCGTAAGGCCCTCTTGCGCGCGGATCCGAATCCGTAAGGTTGACGTTGAGCTCGGGACGAGACGGCGGCCAAGTTACAGTGAATACGAAATTCGCGAGTCCGGGTGATCACTCGGAAGGATCAAAGTATCCACCTCCCAGTGAGCAACCTGTTGATCAGATAGTAGGGTCAGCATCGAATATGGGGAGACCGGGCAGTCCAAGCGACGCCGGTGCCATGAGACATGATGTATGTCGGGCGCAGGAATGTGGACTGACCAATGGATTCCTTCGATGAGGGAAGCCCCGAGTGTAGCTTGCAGTCCAGGCATCGCTTGTTCAAATCACCTTGGTCCCAGTTCTTGCCTTCGGGAGTTTCTATTCACACAAAAGAGTACATGTCAGACTCAGCAACTGCGGTTTTTGGATGAATGGGGGAAGTTCCTAGCGCAGCCCGGATAGCTGACGCATCACTAGCCCGCAATACTCACTGTTCTTGAGGCAAGCAGAGTAGGAGTTGTACCAATATCGATCGGTGCAGGTCCTTTGGAGATACCTTGTTCGCGCATCCTTATCGTAGGGATTATTCAGTAACACCTTGTAATCTGTCTTCAACGCACTGTTCTGCGAACGGCGCGGACGGAAACAGTCTCAGGAGGTCAGAGTCGTACTTAGATACTGCGCGAAGCGGGGCTAAGCGAGACCCCTGAAGTGAAAGGTTCGTGGGACGAGTGTGTCGTGGCATTTAAAAAAACAGGAGCAAGCGACCGACGACAAAATCAGATATCTAATAGGAAAGCTCACATAGATCACAACGTTGTTGGCCGTTATATGACATTTTTCCTCCATGGTCTACGCGACGGTGACGGCGATCGAATCGAAGAGAGCGAGTGCACCGAGGCAGGCCATCAAGAGACCGCGCACCGTCAGGAGAGCAACCATAGTGGCAGGAAGTGAGTGGATCGTTGACGACAGGGAGGCAATATATGTCCACAACAAGAAACCGACTCTTGAGAAACGAGTTGTGCTCAGGGGTCAAGACAATGAGGGCCAAGATTGTGAGAGAGAGAGAGGCGCCTATGAGTCTGTCTGATCCGAGCCGCACAACTGCCGTACATTCTTTGCCAACAGCCGGATTCGGCATGCGACCCCTTCGTCATTGAATTAGTGCTCTCGGTGTCTCACAAACCTCTTTTCTGCCATGAATCAAATCGTGCACGAAAGGAGGCGCGCACGTGACTTGAAACACCTGAAACATCGGCCCGCCATGTTCTTGACGTTCGAACGAATTTGTGCCGGATGCTCGCTAGCGCTCGGCGCTCTGTACTCAGTACTCAGTACTCAGTGCTGGCCAGTTTGCGCTGCGAAATCGCGATTGTCTCACCTTCAGGAAATTGGACGCTCCTGTTCCATCCGACCGTGGTCATCGACTCACTGTAAGGAGCCCAGATTACTCAGCGGAAAGCGTAAGTAAAGGCGAGTTCCTCGGTTGTTCTCTCGAAGGTGCTTGACGAATAGACAGTCCCAAAACCAGTCGATTGTCAAGAGTCAAGAGTGAGGGTCCAGAGAAGGATAAGGAAAAAGAAGAAGAGAGAAGAGAGTTATGGATCGTTATTTAAGGAGATCTGGAGATAAGAAAGGGAGACATGTAGACAATGAGGTTCTTTGTGAGAAACCAGGACAATAGAGAACAAATAGGAAGGGTGACAAAGGGATGCACAATGGTTGTCAGTCAAAGGCAGGTAAGTGGAAGGGAGGTCAGGCAAGTCGGTCCGAAGTTGAGCTTGGACCTACTGAGTGGCTGCCGAACCTTACACTCACCGAGTCACCGTGCACGCTCGTCGACTGTGGGATTCGACTGGAATCAATGAGACACAGCTCGCACCATCTTCCAGGCTTGTGATAATGGTGCTCTATCGACTGGTCATTGCACTGATATAAAGTCAGTGTGCCTTCATCAGAACGACGCCAGGTTGGGCAGCTATGTCTATTCGGTACTTTATACAGGGTCGACCAGCGGTGTACTAAGGTGTAGCCGTGTGCCTCCTTTTTCCCAACCGGCGCTACTAGCTTGAACATGCGATCACGGCTCGTCCGCCACATGCTTGTGGTCCTCGCGGTGTGAAGTGGCCTCGATCAAGAACAGCATCACAAACATTCGCTTAAACACGCTGGGGACTCAAGAGTCACGACTCACGAGTCAAGACGCCCTGCGAGCTTGGGGGTTAAAGCGGCGCATAAGAGTAGCAAATCATGACCTCGCTCAAAGAGTTCGACTGTTCGTCAGGGCCGTTGAACGAAACTGTACATGGCAATGAACGTAAACGCATACAGTATTATCGAGAGATAAAAGGAGAGAAGAGCAAAGATGTTCGCGTAGCTAAGTAAGAAAAGGGGCCACTTGCGACGATGGTTAAACCAAACGACCGAAGGGAGATGAGAGAGCGCATTTTTTACTTATTCTGGAGGCTGGGGGGTGCGGCTTCCATCTTTAACCATAGACATTGTCAGTATATAGGTCAACATATGATTAAACTCTACTTCATGGATGTCTCTGGCATCGGCCTGTGATCAATTCCGAGCCCAAGTCTCCACTCAAGTTGCCACCGTCTGCCGCGCTGAGCAACTCGGATCACTCGCACCGTTTGGCCCTAGGGATATAGGGATAGGGATAGGGATTGAACCGTGAAGCAACGAAGTAGGTCAACGTAGTGGCTCTCTAGATGGAGTGGGACAAGTGAGTATGGGATCAAGGACGACGTGTTTGCTTGCAGGAAACAAAGAATATCTATAAAGGGGCCGGCTTTCACTACTAAAAGCCGTGGAAGGTTCTGGAACGGAATGGAACTTTCTCAAAAGAACGAAGAATGTGCAAAGGGGATTGGGGGGGAATAAGACTGAAAGCGAAAATGAACCCGACGGGGGATACCCATCGTCGATGAACGGCTGTTGATGGACGCTGATGGAATGATAGCCTTCGGTCACGAGGCGCGACGACGGAAGCGAATGGAAGCAATTGATGGAACGAGATAGAAGCGAATCGAAGGCTCGAAGTCTGGCTCAGCGACCACCCAATTCTCATTCACACCACCCAATTCTCATTCACAACCCACCGTTGGGTTACCAATACGGGTCGCAACCTGTTGGGAGAGGAAGTAGGGTTAGCTTTGAGTAGGTGGAGACCCAATCCAGCCGATGCCGGTGCAACGAGACATGTTGTATGTTGCACAGATGTGGACTCGCCCTTTATCTCGTTCTTTGAGAGAACATCGCTGCAGGCCTTGCATCGCTGTTTGCGATCATTGTCGGCCCAGTCCTTGTGGCCGCTAGCCACTAATCACACAACAGATACAAGTCAGCAAAACCACTGCGGTCGTTGGATGGATGGGGAAAGTTGCTAGCGCAGCCGCAATCGCTGGCGCATGACGAGTCCGCGATACTCACCTCTGGTAAGGCAAGAATTGTATTTGTCGACCCAGTCTTTACTTTTGCAAATGTAGTTGAGGTAACTTTTTTTCGTACCCTTATATTCCGGGTGCTTCTGGATCGCACTGTACAGCTCCGGCAAGTTGATTCCTTGTACATACTGCAGACGAAAGAAGTCTCAGGTGGTCAGAGTCCTGGGACGTTCTGCGCGAAGCGGGCCATCGAGACCCCTGGATGGAAACGTTCAGTGAGACGAGCGCGCCGGGGCATAAAAGAAAAAGCAAGCGTCGTAAGGACGACAAAATCCAATATCCATTAGAGCTCACAATTTTATTGGCTTCTTTATGACATGTGACGTCAAAGGTATCCGCGACCGTGACAGGAATCGAATCGAGCAGGGCGAGCGCTCCGAGGCAGACCATCAAGAGACCGCGCACGGTCAGGGGAACAAACATAGTGGCGAAGAACAGGTCAAGGGTTGACGAGAGGGATGCAATATATGTCGAAGACAAGGAACCGACACGTGAGGAGCGAGTTGTGCTGAGGTGTCAAGACAGTGAGAGTGGTGAGAGACAGAAAGAGAGGGAGAGGTGCCGCTGCTAGGCAACTCTGTACACCTGACACGAGCCGCTCGTTCTTTGCCACCAGCCGGATTCGGCATGTGGGCCCTTCATCGTTAAATCAGTACTCTCGGTGTCTCGGTGTCTCACAAACCCTTGTTTGATATGACTCAAACCAGGACGTGTACGAAAGGAGGCGCGGTCGTTGCCTGACACGCCTGAAACATGAGCCCACCGTGTCCTTCACGTTCAGGCGAATTCCTGCGCTGGCTACTGTCACGCTGCAAGTCCGCGATTGTCTCACCTTCAGGAAAATGGACGGTCCTATTCCATTCCACCGTGGTTATCGACTCACCGAGTCACCGTGCACGATCACTGACCGGAGATTCAAGTCAATGAGGCACTCTCGCACCATCTTCCAGGCCTATGAGAATGGTGTTCTATCGACTGATCTCTGCGCTCATATGAACTCAGTGTGCCTTCGTGACAACGACGCCAGGTTCGGCACTGCGGGAGCGATATCCATGCCGTACCCCGCAAGGCCGACAAGCGGTGTACTGCGGTGTAACCGCATGCCTCCTATTTCTAGCCGCTAGCTTGAATATTCGATCATCGCTTGTCCGCTACACACTTGTCGTCCTGTCGGTGTGAGTCCTTGCCCGGCACCGAACGGTTTCAAGGACAGGAGCTAAAATGTTCGCTAAATACGCGCTAGGGACTCAAGAATCACGACTCACGAGTTAAAACTCCCGACCCGACCCCTTTCAACAGGACGGACCTTCAACCGATCAAGGAACCGCACATCCGCCGTGCATTCGCCAAGCCTCGCACAAGCGCAGCAAACCATGACCGCGCTCAAAGAGCTCGACTGTTCGTCAGGGCAGTTGATTCAAAATGTATTTGGCAATGAACACAAAGTATACACAATCATCAAGAAAAGAATAGAACAGAAGAGTAAAGATGTCCGCGGCGAAAAGATAAGGGCGCCGCTTGCTACGATGGTTCAACCAAACGGCCGAAGGGGGATGAGCAAGCGTTTTTTCTTTTTTAACTTATTCTTGAGGCTGGAGGTGCCGGGGCACCCATCTTTTATTACAGACATTTTCAAAAGTCAACAGATGATTAGACTGCAATTCATGGATGTGTCTTATATCGGCCTGTGATCGATGCCGAGCCTAATTCTCAACTCTTGCGACCGTCTGCGGCGCTGAGCAAGTTCCCACTCTTTAACCCCCCCCCCCCCCCCCCGTGAGCGCGCGAAGCTCAAGGACCCGCCGTCCGCGCGCCGCCTCTATATGTGGTTCAGTTTTATTCTGGCGGACTACATGTGCTTTAGCGTGAAATGGTCTTCAAATGAAGAACTCTCTCTCTTTCTCTCTCTTTCTCTCGACTTCGCACTCCACAACTCCACACCCACCCGCGCCCGTATTACGACACACACACACACACCCCACACACCACACACACACACACACACACACACTCGAGACACCCCTCCCGCTCACTTCGCCACTAGCCCAATTTGACGGCCCCATGTCGGACGCAGGATCCTACCGTGGTGAAGATGAAGAGTCAGTTGTTTCGCATCAACGCACATGTTTTGTAGCTGTTGCTGCTGCTGCTTCGGGCGAGTTGGGGGTTGCGAGCATCGAGCATCGAACATCGAGCATCGAGCGGACTTAGTTTGGGGGGAAAGGGGTGTCTGAAGCGTGGACTGACATGGTTACTGTTTGCTTTTTTATTTTATTTTGATTAGCTTCGAGCAGAATTACGTGAGTACACCCTTTTTTTCAGGGTCATGCGACTGGGCAACAGAGGAATGGGAAAGGAGCTTCGTGGTTGGGCCTGGAGTTGGGGAGCTGCAACAGGATCGGGCATTGGCTTTAGGAGGTCAATACGAGGATCAAGGGATATACAACCGATTGAGGGTTTGGGGAGACGAACATTTGATTCTATCGGCCTGTGAGGAGGAGGAGGAGGTCTCCAAAGAGCCCTCAACTCTGCTGCCCTCCGACCCTAGCCACCCCCCCCCCCCCACCTCTCCTCTCCGCAACCCCTCCCACCTCTTCTAACATCCATCCAACCCCTTCCATTTCCCCATTAGGATGCCGACTATGCGCTTGACGAAACGACCGATTTTGCGGCGCTTCAATCCGAGAACGGAGTCGTCGAATCGGGGCGAGTACCCCCTGGAGCGAAAAGGCCTTCCAAAGCGAACGAGGAGAGGGTCACGACACCTTATATGACCAAATATGAGAAGGCGAGGGTGTTGGGTACGAGGGCGTTACAGATTAGGTAAGGATTTAGGTTGGTTTTTTTTTTGTCGAAGGGGTCCGGGAGATTGGCTGATGAGATTTCGGGTTTTTTTTCTTTTGACTTTTCTTTACCTTTTCCTGAGACGTGTAGTATGAACGCGCCCGTGCTCGTTCCGTTGGAAGGGGAATCGGACCCTTTGATGATCGCGATGAAGGAATTGGCCGCGAACAAGATCCCCTTGGTCGTGAGGAGGTTCTTGCCCGATGGGAGTTACGAGGATTGGTTATGTTCGGAATTGTTGGAAGGGTGAACGAGGTCCGATCAAAGTGGGATGGGGAGAGAGTGGATGGAGTATAAGGGAGGGAAGGGATGTAATAACAGGGTTTTTTTTGTGGATGTGTTTAAAAGGTGTGCGAGTGGGTATGGGCAGCGTCGGCATTATCGACATCCGGAATTGCAGAGGTGCTTTCGGAACGACGATAGATCAGGCATGGTGAATACCTCCATCATCCATTCACGATCACGTTGCACATCGAGGAGTAAAAACAAGAGTAAGCACTATCAGCAAGGCCCAATCTTCCGATTGAGGGATCTGGGGGCTACTTTGATCCGAATTTCAGATGTCCGAGCACTCGGTAGAGGTGGTGCAAAGGCCCGAACAACGCTCATGAAGAGTGCGAAAATTGTAGACTCGGGGCGCATATATATGAAGGTAGTCGTACATTTTGAACAACAAAGGATACAATACCAAAACCCAAGCCAAAACCGCCCACTCGCAGGAAGGGGAACCTCGACCAAAAGTCCTTCAAAACTGAAAGAACCTTCGTCCTTCCTTTCCCCCCTCATCGTCGTCGTCCATTCATTGGTCCTCCCCTCCATCCGTGACCCTCAACGTCTGACAAAAATCCCTATACCTGAACGAACCCTCACGATCCATAAACGGACCTGAGAAGAGGTGCTCAATCTTTTTAAACAAGTCGCACAACACAATACCGAAAAAAATCCGTCACCCATCAGCAATGCTAGCTTCTTTTCTTTGTTCCCCTCACACTCCTGCCCCGACAGTACACTTTTTTTTTCCCCCATCCCAACCCATGCATGATCATTGACTTACCTCTTGTTCACTCATCCGATCCCCTTCATCGCGTAGACATTTCTTCAATGCGTGGAGGTCGCGTCCGCGGATCAAGCCCGAGTGGGTCGGGTCGAAGGACGAAAAGGCGTCGCTCAGTTCCGACGTCGGGGAGAGAGGGGAGAGATGGGAAGCCTTTTGGGGAAAGGGAAGGTGGGAAAAGGGAGGTTCAGTGTTTTGTTAGGTGGGTTTTTGAAGGGTAGGGATATAGGAATTGGGAAGGTTTGCGTACCATCATTGTAACAAACACTGCTCTCACCGATGCGCCGGAGGGAAACGCGTCGAGCCACGTCAAAGAAGTAGACCGAACCAGGTCAGCACCCTCATCCACACCCACACCCACACCCAAACAGCCCTACGCTGTTGAGATACAACCACCCTAACGGTGTTACTCACTCGTGAAATTCACCCCCTTGCCATCGCCGTCCTTGGTCTCCATCAAGCCATCCGGTTCCAGTCCGGTCGAGTGTAAAAGTTGGGTTATGGACTTGTCAGAATTCGGTTGACCAAGTTGGGTTAGGAGCGTCGATAGATCCGAAGGGGTTATGTAACCGTCCGAATTGGTGTCGAGGAGCTAAGACGAGAAGAGAGGAGGGCAGGTTTTTTTTTTAAGTTGATGGTTGGTTCAAGTTGTTCCAAGTTGAGCGACCGGGAGAGAGAAAGAGAGAGAGAGAGAGAGAACAACGTACCGAGAACGCCTCTTTGAACACTTGCACCTGAGCAGCTAGGTAAACCCACCAAAAACATACAGCCCAAGTTCAGACTCCTCTGTCCATGGGTGTGGGTTGGATTCCAAGGCTCAGGTTACGTACGATCAAACAGTTTGAAACTTGCCGACGATTCACGCGGATGTCCTGCTGACGAGGACGCGCCTCGACCGGATTGGGGACGGCCCAGACCGAGGTTCGGATGGATGTTGGGGCTGAGGGTGGTGGTCGACATGTTGAATGTGGAGATTGAGGTGGGGAGATGGAGGTCGTTGAGTGTGGTGTATGGGGTGAGAGGGAGGTCGGAAGCTGTCCAGGGGCCTTCCCACTTTGGAGACGCGTCCGTTCGCGCGCACGGACCTCGGACCGCACGGACCCACCCCACTTGGCCCGCGAGGGTAGCGCAGCGCAGCACAGCACGGATGAATAGAACCTTCATGACACTCGTACAATTACAACAAAGTTCATCGACACTATATCATCCGCACATCCACTATTTTCATCACTCATCCTCATCACTATCCTCGAGCGTGAATGGCCTCTCCTCCCCACCACCTACACCCGCCCCACCCAACCCCCCGACTTTGTGCGCTTGCCCCTTCCCCACCGTCCGACTGACTCGCGCAGCTTCGAGGTCCCCACCCAACGCGCGTCGTTCGGTTGATAAGGCTTCTTCGTCGTCCAGGTCCAGGTCGAGTGAGAAGGAATAGTTGCGCGCCGACGAGAGGTCTATAGGTGCCGGTCGGGTGAAGACGTTCTTCCCTGATCTGTTGAAGCCAGGTAGGGGTTCAAAGGATATGGGGGTTTCAGTTTGTGAACTGACGTGTTGAGAGATACCTTTTTTGAGATGCGATGACTTACTTGCGCATGACCAAAGCCAATCGACCGAATTGGAACAAGTTCCGAATGACGAGCAGGAATACGTCAAACACTTCTTCCCCCTTTGCTGAACATCCCGACAGGAAGATAACGATGAGGGTTATGACGCAGAGCATCGTGATGATCAGATCCAAGGTGTTGTAGTACGATTTCCAAAATTGCTGAGCAAGGAACGTGATTAGGTTTGGGTCAGAGGGAAAGCGTAAAGGATTCAGGATTAGGAATCCTTGGCTCACCTTGCGGAACGCGACGAGGCGTATGGATACCTCGGCGATCATGGTCGTGTTGATGATGATTTCGAGCATGTAGAACGAGAACGTTGGGCAATCGGATAGGACCGACAACACGACCGTCGTCAAACTGTAGCGTCAGGCCCCGAAACGTCAACAAGGGGATCAGCTTTCATGGGTAGAACGAACGGAATGGGAGCGAGGGGTGCATGCAGTGTATGGCTAGACGAGGACGTACGATAGGAACGCCATGGCGAGGTAGAGGTAGATGTAGAACCACGAGAAGACGAAGCGGTTCGAAAGGCCTTTGATCGCTTCCGCCCGCGAAACGAAATGCGGTGAACGGCTGGGGCTGCGGTGGAATGGGGGATGTGACGGTCAGTACAATAATCTTGCGAGCCAATTGGTCGTTTGAGAGGTCCGTTCTTCACACTGTGTGCATGTGTGGGTGGGGTCCAATTGCCGAAGGCGGATGACGGAATGGTGGAGTGAACTCGAGGGGAACGTACAGCGGGGGAGTCGAGAAGCGTACCCCATGATCCTGCGCGCCCGATGGTGGAGGTGTTTGCGAGGGCGAGATCAAGGGTGAGGGGGATGACATGTTTGCAAGGCGATGCAGGGAGAGGAAGAGGTTTTCAGGAGGGAGGGAACGAGGGAACGAGGAGCAGAGAAATGCGCGCGCGTCGTGTTCTCAAAGTTGGCCAAAGATGCCGTGGCCAAAACGATCGCTGACGCCGACGGTTGGGATCGAGAATGGACTCAGAGGCGGAGATCCGCACCCAAGTCGTGTTTGAAAATTATGAAGGAAAACATGTCAGGACCTTCCAATATTGCTTGAAGAGCGTCGAAGATGTGCTGAAAGACCATGGAAGCTAAGTTGTGGTCTTTGGCCTGATAGCGAAAATCAGAGCTGTGTCTGACTGACTGGGTCGTAGGAACCGAAGTGTCGCAGTTCCGGAGGTGCCTGAACCAGCTGAGAATCGGAGCGGCGGCCACAAGCAAAGAAGATCATGGGGGATTGAACAGAATGAATACATAATTCTAGGCTTTGCGAATTTGTGATTTGGACGGTGGTCATGGGCCCGCACCGCGTAGTCAGTACTGCCGAGTCAATGCGTCCGTCTCTGCGCCGTCGCGGGAAGGGATTTTCTTCCGTGCGAGCGGGAGAGGAACTGAGCCAAGTATGGCAGGGGGATTGATTCTAATTTGCTACTGTGATTGGGACCCATCGAAACCGGAGGGAAACGGTGGTCGCATTCCAGCTCGAGAAAATTCGGGAAGGAATCGGCGTCGGGCGACTGCCGCTCGAGCGAAGACTTCGGTCGGCCGTACAACGTACGACTCCGGCCGATGATATCCGTTCGTGAGCCGTTTTGCAACTGTGCAAGCGTCTAGGCTCTGGACATCCGATGTTTCGAGCTATGACTATTCCTCCCCATCGCCAACTAGATTATGTTGCCATCCTCTTTTCTCGTTTCCTACAGTCTCCCCTTGTTTTCGCCCTACTTAATACTGCGGCGATTCGGAACTTCTGGATCGCCTGGCGAAAGTGAGAAAAGCGTAGCGGATCCGTGCTCGACGTGACTTTCGAGTCTCGACCAAAGGGAGCAAGGCCGAGCCGTACCTACCTAAGTGTGAGGTCATGAACTGAGACCTGACTAGGTACCTACCCACCGTTCTTAGGCTACATCCAGAGTGAAACAAGACTTTGAAAGGCGCCAAGCTGCTCTAGTCTCTTGAGCGGATGCGCACACAAGAAAGGAGGCGCACGAAATACTAGCGCTTGAGCTGGCCCGTGCCTCGCCAGTGAAGCACGCCGGGCGCGTCATTCGAGTGGACGCGAATTATTTTTGATTGAAGAAAGTTTTCACATTATGTACGAACCCCATTACGATACAGGGTTGCTGTTCCAAGAAACGGAAACGGCCCTCCGTTGACTCTCAACTGCCACAAGGAACCCCGGCCGGTCGGGGGATCGGCCCTTGACGCCGCGACAGCACGGGGGCACCAGGGAAACGGCAGCTACGAGAAAATAGGAGGGATGTGGGCGAGGGAGTCGTTTAGGGCAGTAATGGCACATGAATTACATGACTTGCGCTGTGTAAAAATTCGGGTAAACTTTAGCTGCAGCCAACCGCTGTTCGGTGTTGTCGAATCGTCGTTAGCGCGTGTTGCCACCCCCCCCCCCTTTTCTCTCTCTCGCTCTCTCTCTCGTCACACCGCTATCTAACACCGCTCAGCCCCCCCCCCCCGTTCCGTTTCTTTACTGGGGTGCACATCAAACTCAGCGTACATCAAGTCACAATCGAACAATCGGCTATGGTCCGCCTCTCCCTTTGCGCGATCGCGGCTCTTGTTTTTGGGAAGGCCTTCGCTGACTTCAACTGCGAATTGGAAGCAAGCCGCATGGTGAGGTGACATGCATTCATCATCAGCAGCGTCATTTGCTCAGTTTCTACGTACGGTTACCCCATCCTGCAGCTTGATTATGCGTCGAAAACCTTGATCCCGGCATTACAACTAAAATGCGCTTCAAAGTACACAATGTTCAAAAAAAAAGCCGTTTGAGTACCCAACCAAAGATTGGTACGGGATGCCCACCTACGCCGAAATTTTTCAGAGGGACTGTTTATGCGCAAATACCGCGTGGCTCCGATTTTACAACACCTGCATTCTAAAAGGTAGGTTTTGGAATTCTGAAACATGATTTTTCAAGATACTGTAGCTGTGCGTCATAGAGCAACGCTGACATCGCACGTCCCTTACATATTCCTCAGCGATTCGGAGCAACTCGAGCTCCCTAGGCGCTCACACTCTTGCTAACCGCTGCAGGAGTTGCACGTCTCCAAATGCATTAAGTGAGCTTTCTTGGACCTGGGTCCTGGTCGAACCGAGATCCAAAATGAGGTGTTCACATATCTCACCTCACCGTCTTCAATGCTAGGGGTCTTAAGAAATAATAGCGGACAGGTTGTTGGTTGTGATGAGAGGTTTTGCACCATACAGGCAAATGCTGCGGTACGTCGAGACACGAAACGTTGCAAGTATGCTATACTACCTTCTCATAAATCACACATCTGTTGTGCAGGTCGACGCAGAATTCCGAAGGAACGAGTCGCCGTCCGACTGTGCTGAGAAGCTTTTCCAAGGGGAACGTGGACGATACGGCACAGCTTACCAAATTTATCTGAAGGCATGCGTTTGCATGAACAAGAACTGGTTCAATCATTATGAGGATTGCCTTCAAATTTGTCAGTTGCCTTGTTGAAAAATCAGTCACAGGCTTCCCATACAATGGGCCTGGGCCATTCAGTAACCCTCACCACTGACAGTCTATCTCGTATTACGATGCGAAAGCTCGCCGCCCAAATTTCTTTCTTGACAGGCGATGCAGGATCTGCACGAAGCTCGGTCAATTGAGTGAGCTTCTCCTAGCTGCGCAAATCCTGCCGGCACCGGGATCGGACAGAAGACACTCACACCTCTAGACCTCTCGCCGCACTACCAGCAGGCCGCAAGGGAGAGAAAAGCACACCGAAGCTGGATATTCCTGGCTGCCCAAACCCCTCCGCGATCAGCACTGGATCTCACTCATCTTAGAGAAAACGATTTTTCTTTTGACTTTTCCTGTAGTTGGTCAAGTCGGCTCGCTTTGATCAAGGTCGTCTTCGTCTCGGCATTTTGGAGACTCATGGACTTCCCGTTCCCCGACGTACTCGCATTCGGAACTCTTTTTTCCCGACCAACCGTTTATGGGCTCTACACTTTACATTGTTTCCCTTTTCGTAGATCCGTAATCTATTTGAAATTTCAATTTCCGTCGTTTTACTCCGCAATAAGAATGATCGGTGTGAGATCTGCCGAGCTGCGTCGCGCTCGATCATCGATCATCCGACTCGTTCTGCGGCATAGATGAACTTCCTTGACCAGGGCAGGAGAGGATTCAAGCCCAGTCCAAGGATATATGAAAGAGTATACTGTGAGTTGAGATGTCGATGGGACACCTTGCGTCCAAATCGAGTTAAACCGGCCCCAATCATTTGTTTGGCATAAGTGGGAACCCATTAAATTGGGCTTTGTGATCTCGT
The DNA here is from genome assembly GCA_022702645.1 of Microbotryum intermedium. Taxonomy (NCBI): domain Eukaryota; kingdom Fungi; phylum Basidiomycota; class Microbotryomycetes; order Microbotryales; family Microbotryaceae; genus Microbotryum; species Microbotryum intermedium. The sequence goes on along the minus strand of JAHWDX010000005.1, from coordinate 29,197 downwards.
TCGCGGCGGTCGACTCAGACTTTTTGGGACTCTCAGTAGTAGCCAGCAGCAAGGAAGGATACGTCTGAAGCCAAGACGATGACGATTGCAGGTAGAGATGCAATGTAAGAAGAAAAAAAACCCACACGAAGAAGAGGCAGAGGAAAGCGAGCTCCTATGAAAACACAACGACGGTCGGCCCTCCACTTGCAAGCAGTGGCACCGACTGGAGCCAGACCTCGAGCGGTGGATGCATTTCGCTGCCGAAGTAGTTAATCGAGGTGGTGTTGGGACCGCGGCATCCTAGCCCGCATCGACGGGAAGACCGCTTGAACAGGGGAGTTGTCATAGTCAAGATTCCAAAACAACTACATCTTCGACTTAAAGACTTCGCTTGGACCGCGTACGCCTCGACCCGTCCTCACGCGCTCCGATACCTTCGATGAACGCCGCTCGCCTCCCGGCTTCATCCCTCTCTGCATTCGAGCTCCTCGCCCCTGGTCGTCGCCTCCGAGTCCGCGCTACCAGTCGTCGCTCGCCTCCTTTGAAAGGCGAGTCTTCACAAACAAACTTCGTCATCGTTCGTCTTCGCACGAATAGCACCGATTGTCTCGAACGCCCTCAACGAACACCGGCTGCAACTCAACGACCCCCTGATCGCCCACGAGCGTGCAGGGGCTGGGATGTTTGCGGAGGAACATGGGAACTTGGCATATATCGTATATTCGCTTGGTTGTAGTAGCTCTTCTCATCTATTGGTTCCTCTCTCTCTCTCTTCTTTCTCTGCTTCAGTTGTAATATTCGATCAATAGTGTTCCTACACGCTTGACCTGAATCATCCTTCGACCGGGCCTAGGAAATTAAACCGATGACGGGGCATTGTTGCAGCTCCGCGCGTGGAAGGCTAATGTGTCGAATCTGCGAGGACGATAGCGATGAGGTCCGACCGATGTAGTTTCTTGATCATCGATGTCGTCCAGTTGCAAACATCGTTCATGGCCGTTGGTCCGCCCAGCTTGGTGCGAAGCTTAGCCTTGCCGAGACCACCAAGCAACGCCCGGCAGTCGTCTGAAGGCTGGGACGACGCCGACAGATGGACCTTGCTCTTGGAGCAATGGGTCTGACATGGGATCGGGGTTCCATAGCTGGGCAAGATGAGATGCGGTGAGGTGAGCAGGAGCAGAGAGGAAGAGAGGTGTGAGCGCGCCGAGCGTGATGTCGGAAACGGGGCGGGGCGCCCGGGGGGGGGGCAGGCGCTCGCGCCGGTGGCGTGGAGCGGGCCCGGGGGTTCGCAACTCGGCGCTGCGCTGCTGCTACATCCTATATTAGAACCAGCGCTCATGGCTTTCATAAAGTACATAAGATCCTGGATTTTCGTGCCGCCTTGCTTCAAATGAAAAGTAAATCAGTAGCGAACCTGATCGGTCGGCGCCTGTCGAAGGCTATGTCCGCCCCCGCGCAGAATGGAAACTTGCAAAAGCCCCCCCCTATCTTATCGAGTATGCCTATCGCACCTCGCGGTCAGCTTTTGCCGGTGCGGCAGGAACAGCGACGTACTTCATCTCCTGCATGTGAATGAATCGGACGTTTAAGAGGTCAAAATTCCCAACTTGAGGAACATTGGTCCAGGAGAAGTTTTATTGGTTAGACGGAGTAATGGTCTTTGGGCTGGTAACGAAAATGTGAGCTATGTCTGGCTGGGTCGTCGGAACCGAGGTTTACGGGGGAAATGGAACACAAGGGAGACAGAGTTCTAGGTCTTACGAGACCCCTGTCGTGAGCACTCACTGATGCGACAAAGGAGAGGCTCCCAGAGCGAAAGGAGTTGAACGCTGAGTCGCTGAGAGTGTGACCATGGCGTCGAGTGGGTTGCCTTCGTCGAGCTACGGGTTTCCGACATGGCCTGTGTATTTGAAGGCACGAGTAAATTCAGATGTAGATAGAGAATGCCCATTATGCACAGGCAATTGCTCTTTTAAGAAATCGCCCGGTTTCGACTCTCAACTGCCACAAAAAGCCTCGACCCGGTCGGGACATCGGCGCCGTTGTGGGAGCCACGCCAGATCAGGGGCATCTAGGGAACGGCAGCGAGAAAATAGGAGCGATTTCGGGGAGGAAGTTGTGAAGGGCAGTAGTGGCACATGACGTGAGATGTGCAGGCCGTCGGGGAAGATTTCAGCTACAGCCACTCAGAATACGACAAAGTTCATATCGACTGAGTGGGATGGGCATGTGTTCGGTGATCTCGAGTGGTCGCCACCGCGTGGCGCGCTGCCTTTTCTCTCTCTCTCTCCCTCTCTTTTTTTTTCCCCTCATCGCCCGTCTTCCAGCTGTCACTGCATCGTCACAGGAAGTCAACGGTTCATATTACTTTCCTCTCATTCAATCCCCCACTGCATAGTTGACTATGGTCCGCGATCTGTTCTGCGCCCTCGTCAATCTTGTTCTCTTGGTAGCCATCGTTGCCCAGCCCCATACCAAGCACGATGTGGACTCCCCGAAGCTGGAGGCTGCGAGCTTTCTTGATCAAGCTTGCTCAGGCCAGGCTAATTTGGAGGTACGCTGAATGGGCCACAGATTTGTCTCCGAGATCGACAAATCGGTACACTGACGGACTACTCCTCTGTTGCGCAGTACGATAATGGAGGCACAGAGTCGCTGAAGGGCTGCGTTCAGAAGTATACCGACTCGAGGATTCAAGGAAGCGTCAAACCAGTTGGCTCGAGGTACACGAACCTTCAGATCTATGGCAAAGAGTGCTATTGCACAAGTGCTGGCTGGCTCAACTTTTACCAAGCCTGCGTGGATCGAGGTGAGTTGATCTGAAGACGGAAGAAAACTCTGTTGGACAATGGTTGTGGGCAATGTTGTAGCACTTATCTCGTACACTCTTTCTAACAAAATTCAGATGGGGACGAGGAAGTAAGGAATATCTCCACTCGTCTCCGCTGCCAAGTCTGCCACACCCAAGGCTTGCTCGGTAAGCCTTCCGGATTGCGCAAGCCGTTCCCGAGCCGAAGTCGGACAAAATGCACTCACACATTCCTTGAGCTTAATTTTCATTGCAATAGATATCGTCGGCTGCGAATAAGCCCCAGTGCTCTTCACCCGACAACCTACTGCGCACCAACCCCAACCTTTTCGGCCAATCCGGTTGCTCTCGCAGTCGGATTTCGACTCGGCTCCGTTCCCTCCTCGCATTTTCTCCACCAATTGTTCCATGGCCTCTACACTTTGCATTGTTTCCTTTTTCGTAGATCCGTCGTGTCTTTGAAATTCCAATTGCGGTCGTTTTACTCCGCAGCAAGAATGACTGACTTGAGTCGTGCCGAGCTACAGCGATGAGCGAACTCCCTAACGCCAGCGGATTTTGACTCCCCCCCCCCCACACCGTTGTTTTTTCACCTTCGGGCAAAGTACGAGTGTCCGAAAGTTTTCTTCTCCGCATTTGTCGTCTTCACCGAATTCGTTGATTCTGTCTGTCTCTCTCTCTCGTCCCCGATGTCGGGACCCGAGCTAACCCCGAAGGGCGCGGATGCGGGGATTCAGGCGAAAATGACGAGTCGCGTTGTCGTCGTTGGCGCGTCCAAATGAACCCGGCTGACTTGCTTTGGACTCGTCGCCGTCACGCTGACTCGTACTCTCACTCATAACGGCCACACACCTGACGCCCCACCACCATGCCACCCGCCAGCAAATCTCGATGCTCGTACGTGATCCTTGACGACTCGGACGACGATCGAGATGCGCCGCGTCGCGCGTCGACCTCGACCTCGTCCCGTACGACGTCGCACCAGCAGCCCACGCGCCACGATGACCATGGCGGAGGCGCGAACAACGAAGACTCGGACGGCGAGATCGATGCGTCCAAAGTCGACCTCACTGACGTCCTGCCGCAGTACCTGAACCAGCCTTTGCATGCGCAGCAGTCCGAGGCGAGGCTCAAGTTGTTGATACAGGATTTGAAGGGCTTGAGGGCGCAGTTGGCCACGACGGTCGAGTTGCTCGAAGAGGTCGGCGCCAACGTCGCTTCCGAGAAGGGGCATGAGAGGGAGGCGGATCTGGGTGATGATGAAGTGCCTGAGGATCCAGTGAGTGATTGTTGGGGGCCATGTAGTGCGGCTTGGAGGAGGGGAGGGCTGACGGCTTATCGTTCGCTCGTCATTTCGTCACCACGCGTCGCAACGTCACCTGTCATCGGCGTTGACAGGAAGAGATCCGTGGCATCGAAAAGCAGTACCGCCACTTGCTCGACAAACTCGCCGAAATCAATATCCGAACCAAGACACTGTCCGACATGAGGCAAAAATTGGCTCAACGACATGTCTTTGTGAGTGCGCCGGTGGGAGGTGGTCTCGAAGAGCACGGAGGAGCATCGTCGAACTCATCCCGCGGCACCCTGTGTGACCTTGTTCTGGCAGACGAACCTCTACGAACGATATGATCAAGAAGTTCAGACACTTTTGCAAGCGTACGATCGACAGACACCGAGGCAGAAATATCTCGACAACCAACTGTGGAAGTCGTTCCGCGCTCTGCTTTGGGTGAGTGCGCGAGCACGAAGGACTGTCGAGTCGCTATAGGCTTGCAGCTGATCTTGGCTTGCTTTCCTCTTACTTCCAGGAACAACTCTACGACGGGAAACCGGTGCCCAATCTCAAGAGGTTCATTCCTTCTCGTGAGTGCTTCTTCGCCTTCTCTCCGAGTTCGAATTCGTCTGTCGCATAGTGATCTGACACATCCTTCGCTCTCGGATCTACTCTCGGTTCGGTCATCGTGTTTCTCGTTCGATTTCTCGCTATCACAGAGGCCGGAGACGAAGACGACTCAGATGACGAGATTGAGATCGGTGCTCAGTCCTCGGACTTCAAGTGCCCGCTCACTTTGACTTTGTTGAAGGACCCGGTCACGTCGTGAGTACTCGACGCGCGGCGCGGACGTCGCTCGACATCTTAACGAACCCCATGACTGACCCCTTCTCCATCGTGCACGTCTGTCTCCAGCAACAAATGCCCGCACTCGTACTCCCGCGCCGCGTTCGTTGAATTCGTGCAATCGCGCAATCAGGACTGTCCCGTCCATGGCTGCCCCGTCAAGAGCATGTCGATGGAGGACGTCCATGACGACCTCGGACTCAAAAGGCGGGTTGAAGCACATAAGAAACGAATTGAGCAGGAGAGACAGAATGGTGGCGGTTCGATGGGCAATGGTGGGACGGGGACGGGCACGCAGAGAGGGAGGTCGGCGACGCAGTGGGAGACGGTGGAAAGTAGTGATGAGGATTAGGAGGCTAGTGTTCGGATATCGGGGAGAGCTGTGTAATGTATGTACGATTTCAGGATGCGAACTTGCGAAAGGAAAGACAGTCGATCGAGGATGTGCCGCGATACGAGGAATGAGTCTCGCGGAGAGCGAGGAATGGAGCGCTCACGCTCGATCGTCGGTACTGAACGGATACGTCTCGGTTAAAGGTTCGATGAATTGGAGGAAATACTTCTTGTATTCGCACTCTCCATTTGGCCCATGTCTTCTTTGCTAACCCGTCCAGACACGCTTGTACGTAAGGAATGGCTGCACACGTCTCGGCATCATGCGCAGGAGGGATTCTGCATTTCGTTTCCGGTTTCTCAACCTGACAGGACGATCATCCGATCCACTGTACTTTATTGGAAACTCGACCTTGCGGTGCGGAGCACACTCTTCTCACTTGGACCGATCAGAGGATTCGTGATGGCCACGTAGGCGCCGTCGCCCTCTCGATGCTCCTTCCCGACTGGATCGTGTTAGGGGGTTCATCGTCCGAAGCCGACTGGCTGTCTGACGAATTGGAGGGCTAGCTCGGTCCGCTCGCCTTTCGTCTGCCCCTTCGTGAGCTACGACCACGACGGTCGCGTTCCAAATTGCCGTCATCCGAAGATGAAGCTGATAAGTCGTCATCCGAAAACAGGTCAATGAAGGCGCCCTTGAACGATGTACGTAGTGAAGGCAGCTCGGGAAGCCGCTAGACGCTTTGCGGCTTGCCTTTCCCTCCTTTTCTCTTCGTTCTCCCAATCGGCGGTCGTCACTGGAGACTCACGCCGATGTAGGTTTGGTTGTCTTCGTTGATTTTGGCTCCATTTCGGGCAGAGTCGAGACACCAAGCCCACATGGTCGACGGCACACGTGACTCGGGTGATGTATCGATTTTAGGCAAGCAGCGCTATACCGGTATCGCTGGGTGCAGACACTTTTCCATGCAAAAGTATGATAGTATTCTTGATCCGTCACATGCACTTCATTCACACTTCATTCACTGTTTGTGGTCCCCTAACCGCGCGCGCGATTTTTTTCTTCTTCCTATGCGCGCGCCATTTCGTTGCAGGAACTACTCTATTACAGAGTCAATCTGCAGCCTAATAAAATGGGTTCAACGACTAATAATTAAGATTAAAAGAATCTAATTGACACGAGTACCCTGCTACAGCATATAGCTGTAATCACTCGTTAATAATTGCATCCATCACTCCCCACCACTCAGCGTTGCACTACTGATCGTGGAGCAGTTCCAGCCATTCCAAAAGACGTCGAGGCAGCCGTCGCACTCGTTCACGCCACGTTGCAGGCACACGCCGCATCGGTTCTCAGGGTCGAGGAAGCTTTTAGGGAATGCGCGGAGGGGTTGGATTGAGGTGATGAGCTGACTCCTTCAAGATTTCGAATGCGGTTGTGTATTGAAGTCTGGTGGGTACATACATTTTACTACGACTTTTGTAACACGGATTTCTGGGCGCGTGGCACTTTGTTTGGACTTGGCTTTTGCACCTCGTGATGTCGGGCGTTTGGATGACCCCGAAACGTTGGTCACACAGAGCGTTGTACGTGACCTTGCAGCTACGAAAGAGCAGAAGATGAAGATGAATGACATCAGCTACGAAATGCGAAACCGTAAGAAAGAATGGCCGAAGAGCTGGTCGGTCCTATTCACCGTTTCCCTTTCCTATCGCACACACTGAGTACATTTTGGCGGCAAAATGCCCACAAATCGAAGCGATGGCGAGTGCCGTAACTTGCGACGCACGTATCTCGAATGCAAGATTCGACCCCAGAAGGCCATTGACTAAGAGGGAAGATGAAATCGGGGTCAGCGCGGCCCGTCGAGTCGAGTACAGGAGTCTCCGCACGTTGTGAGCCGCTCGAGGGGTCAAGGAGTGAGTAACGCGCTCATTTCGGAATGGAAGAGTGACGTACTCTAATGGATGGGTTTTACAAGCATTAAAGATACAATCCCAGAATAGCAAAACACATTCCAAAGGGCCCAAAGTACTATGATGGGTGAAGTAATAGGCCGAACATTGAGGGGAATACCCGTCTCAGTCGAGTCAGTCGGGCTTCTCGGTGCGGATAAGCTCGCGCGCAGGGGCGTCCTTCTCCGACGCTGGCAAGCGCGCCAATGATGGACGTACCTCTGTTCTGCCGAGCCATCACCTTTACACGCGGGGCGATCGCCCGGGAGGGAGGAAATAATTGGTGCCATAAGCACTAATAGAAGAAGATACGACAGGTTCATCAGAGGGAAATGGGTTGCGTGATCTGTTGCGAAGTTGGATGAGAGGCACGAGACGTAGAGAGAGAGAGGGCGAAAGACGGTGGACCTCCTTCTGTAGAGTCAACAGCGGTGGGATAGGTAGGGATTAGGTTGGATTGTAGGAGGGCCAGAGTCGTGACGGACTCGTTCCGTGAAAGCGGTGCCAAATTCTGAGTCGTCCATGATCTGATACTTCCGAGGATGACTACCGGTAGCACCGTCCCGTTCAGGGGCTGGTCAGAGAAACCTCTCTACCTGGCGTCATCGCGAAATCTAGCCCCGATTCCTCTGCCCCGATTTCCATGCCCCTAATTAACTTCGGTTGCGAACGTCGTGGGTCACCGACTTCCGAAACACCGAAGCAGTCACCTCTTGTACTGTGATGTGATTGTCATCTGCGAATCACAAGCAGACCCAGTCACGCGATCGGCCCCACGTCTCCTTTCTAGCAGTTGATTCGTCTCAAGCGTCCATAGCGTCGCCTGCACTGAGGCTGAGCACCGCCCCAGATTCGACTTTGCATGATGATAGTGCCTTCACTGTCCCTGGTAATAAAACAAGCGCCGCCTATTTTCGACTTACTTGTTCCAAGTTGAAGGCAAATGTCTGTTTGTAGCCCCTCCAGAAATCCCTGCGCTCAGTCGTCCGAGGTCAGCTCAGAGCGATTCCAATCTGCAGTAGATCAGAGCGTTTCAGACGGGGTTCAAACCATTCCTGGGGATCTCAGATTGTTGGAAAAGGTTCCCGATTGAGCAGTGGATGAGAACCTGATGAAGACGTCTGAATTATGCTGTAGTACCTCTAAGAACCTGGCTCAGACCCTTCAATCTCAGTTCATCTCCTACAGACCGAGGGGGGTCTCAGACGATCTGGCGATCGTTTCATGCTGTGTTGGCAACCCAACACCGTCTCGGAGCAGACGAGGCATCAATAAACACCAAAGTTAGCATCCGTGAACTACTCCTTCCGTTCTGAGCGGATCTCTTCTCGCAATGTACCAGAGGCTGGCAAATAGTGGGTAAGAGTGGAGCTGTCGGAACGGTGGAGCGGACCATCATCCTGAGGCCGGTATTTCCGCGCTTGTCCGCTTCGCGGCCGTTGGTCACTTCGCGGCGCTCTTCTGTCGACGGTCTCGAAGTTTGGATCACAGCTCGTTTCGTAAAAGATCTCCACTCTGTTGTTTGTACTTTGTGTAATCTGGAAAACAGTGACGAACTACCTTATTGTCATGGCATCGCGTCTCAAACACATATCCGCTGGAACACACATAGCAACCCGGAGGGCATGACCACAGCACAATGTGCAGAAATAGCTCTTTTGCTCAAAAGTGGACAGAATAACCCTCCAAACCATGGGTGCGACAACGTGCCAGCAGGTGATCCACACTCGACTTGATGCTGGAGAGTGCCAATCGTCGAAGAGAGTATTTGACGAGCATGTCGTCCAACACTTAGAGTGGCAAGCTGGTGCCATTGTTTGGATCACAGAACATGGAATGTGGCTCATCGTATGACGAGCCTTGCTGTAGTAAACGAGATGTCTTGCAGGTGGTCGAGACGCAAGCACTTCGCAGGAACGTCAACTGTGCGTACGCGGACGAGATCTAAGATCCCCGAGACTGGCCAACATGCCGAAAGGACACAGTGGCCACAGCACGCCTGAGTTGAGTTGCTGGTGGTGTCTTGTGTCGAGAAGATCTGACTGAATGTAGAAAGCCCTGCTTAGGTGTGATGGACTGTAACAAGCGATGAGAAGGCTACAGGACGACTGAGTTGCAGGCAGAGCCTCACAGTTGTGCTACTGGGACTGTCTCCTGTTCAACGGTCACGTGCCGCAGTCAGACCTTTCGGCTTGCGCACTCTCGGTGAAGTGAAGGGAAATGGAGCTTGGCTGTTCGAACTATTCTTCTCTTGATTCTTTTCAATTTCTTCCGTTTCTTCCCGGGAAGAATGATAAGTTCAAGGCGCAGGAACCCCCAATTTCTTAACCCTTAAGCTTGAAAGAGCTTCAGGGATTGAAACCATAGGGTGGCCTTACAGTAGATGTAAGGTGATTTTATGTTTCGTAGAGGGCTACGATAGGGTTACATTTACTACTGTAGGTCTCCAATGTAGAGCATCTCCACATTCATTGTAACAGAACACAAAGTCTACGAAAAATCATCACGAGCTCGACTCCGAACTTGCTCACCCTGCGACTTGAGATATTCGAGTCGTCGAAGATCGAGGACGAGTGGCGCCAAGGCAGGTGAATTAGTCTTCACGTGAATCGAGATTTGATGAAACAAGGAAAAGGCGTACAACATTATGACCGTTCACATGGGACCGTCAAGTGTCGATCTTGTGCTATAAGAACAAAGCAACCGAAGTCAGCCAAGCTGCCCCCCAACTCTTGAAGCTCACCGGCGATGCTGAGGTGATCGACATCATCCTCGAGTGCTGGCAAGTCATCGAGTCAATGTAGCGAAAGGTGATCGAAATGGCCGAGATGATTCCAAGATTGGAACATACAACCGAGTGTACGGCGGTACCCATGGATCAGCGCTGAGGGGTGCCCGAGGAGCCATGCTGCGAATGTGGGGGTGAGCTCGAGGCGACGCTGCTTGCCAACGCATGTTGAGGTCACAAGCATGCGTGAGTCATCGATCAGGTGTTGGAGAGACAAATGCACTCACCACCTCATCTATCAAGAGTAGGGCAGAGGTGAGCTGAGTAATACGTGGCGCATGGTGGTTCGTGGTGATCGGCTGCTTGTCTCTTGTGGGGGTGGAGGTACGAGTGTCGCGTGATAAGGTGCGGTCGGTCGTACCAGTCGTTCGCCTTGAGGTCGGAGCATACAGTACTCACAAGGTCGCCGATCCGACGTGATTGAGTCATCATCTTGACCTCGAGACGGACGTGTGCTGTGTGTCATCAGTGCAGCCTCGTCTTCGGGCGAGGGTTGGGTGGTTTGGGGTCAGTGCGTGGTGTCACGCAGGCCGAAGGTCGATGCTGACCGACTGACGATCGAGGGCAAGCAGAGATGCTCACGAGCTGGTGAACGAGAGTTATTCGATACTAGCGAGGGATTGGAATGACCCACAATGATGTCTATGCACTTGATCGAGTGGTGAGTATCGCGACGAGGAGATGGTGCGACCGAGTGGGCGCGGCGATGTGGAGGGCAAGAGAACATGCAGTGCGCTGACGACTTCGCCCGACTTGACTCTGCAGTGACGACTGCTGGGCGGGCTGACGTACAAGGCGTGGGACGAGCTCGGCAGGAGCTATGCTACGATTTCAATGATACCAGGAAATGGAAATTGGCTCTTATCTTCTGTCCTAATAACCTGAAGTTTGACAAGTGGTCGGTAGATCGCCCACTGCAGCGGCTCGTCAAGGCCTGAGAAATTATTGAGCACCAAAGACAGCTGCACCGGTGGCTACCAGTGCCACGACCGAGAGCACCTTCTTCACAACTTCGGACACCATACAGAGCTCGCCTATGACTGTAAGACTTCTGAAAAGAGGTGTGGTTCTCTGAAGACGACAAGCAGGACATCGGCTGATGCTCGAGCGAAAGAGCCGAACCGCTCGGATGGCCAGGGGCACAGCTGACAGGGGCTTCATGGTGCGCCGTCGATCCTTATGTGACAGCATCAACTTGGCCATACAAGATACATCTAACATGTAGAGCCCTCTGTGCATCGATAGGCCCCGGAACACCATATGCGGTTGAAGCCGATTTTTCACCCACGCGCGGGCCTTCCGTATATCGGAGCAAATCTAACGAAACCGTGCGGCTAGCTCAGGGAGCCCATATGAAATACGTCTGCATTACACACAGATCCTGTAGTGTCTGCTTAGTGCTCACTTAATTCTTTCCTGGCGGCCGCCGTAGGGATTACATCTCACTGCAGCCGCCGATAGGGTTTTCCTTCCGGATGCCGCTTGGCACGCGAAGTATCGGCGGGCTGGGTGGGTTCACTAAGGCACACGCATAAATTGATACCTACGGCTGCACTATGGGCAATGTCGGAAGCCATATAGATTCCATAGGGAAGCCGTAGGGCAAGACTTGCCCTTCGGCATGCATAAGCTTCACGCGTCGCCCGGCGCCGTGTCTACGGTAGCGGATTGCTCGGCACTGCTTGAGGCGTGTGCGGCTGAACCTGAGCGCTCAGGCGCTCCCGAGTACGTATAGTTCGGCCCACCTGATTGATGCCCTTCGAGCCTTTTGTCCTTTCAGTCTTCTCCAGAGTCTCCGCTCTCCACACAAGCACCTGAAAATACTCGATCATCCCACATTGCTTTCCTCAACTCCGCAAGTAACTCGTTTCATCCCTCTTTGCATCAATCATTTCCTCCCATTCGCCGCTGTATAATTCCGCGAGCATGTCAGGCCCAGCCAAAGGATTTCGGCGCAGCCTTCGCACACGTTCGTTTCGCGTAGCTTGCACACCTCGCAGTCCAGTCGAGGGCCGAGGAAGCTTCAAAGTGTCCGAGAACGTGGAAAGAGATTGGATTGAGGGGAAGAGCTTAACCTCCATCTTCAAGATCTCAAATTCGTTTGTGTATTGAAGTAAGGCGGGCACATACACTTTTTTAGGATTTTTATAACACGGGTTTCCGGGCACCTCGCACTTTGCTTCGACTTGGCTTTTGCACGTCTTGATGTCGGACGTTTGGATGACCCCGAAATGTGAATCACACCGTTTGTTGTATGTGTCCTTGCAGCTAGTACAGAGTAGAAGATGAAGGTGAAAGACATTAGCTACGAAGTGCGAAATTATCAGAAAGAACGGCGGAAAAGCCTGTCGGTTCTATTCACCCTTGGCTTTTCCCGCGGCACATGACGGGTACTTCGAGGGAGAGGCAAAATGCCCACAGGTCGAAGCGATGGCGAGTGCCGTATCTTGCAGCGCACTTATTTCGGACGCAAGATTCGACGTTTGAAACCCATTCACTAAGGGGGTGATGAAGTCGGAGTAAGCGCGGGCGGTCGAGTTGAGTACAGATCGGCGCATGTCGTGACTCAGAGCCCCCTATAGAGGGGTCAAGGAGTGGGCGATGCCCTCATTTTGGGGTGGAAGAGTGACATACCCCAATGGATTGGTCCCACAAGTGTCTATGAGACAGCGACGAAACCCGAGGATACACTCCACGGAGCCAAGATTTCTGCGATGGGTGAAGTGGTAGGCCGAGCATTGAGGACAACACCCGTCTCTGTCAAGTCTCTGTCAAGTCACTGCAGTCGGGCTTCGTGTGGGTGGACTCGCACGCGCGGGGGCCCCTTCGTCCGACGATGACAAGTGCGCAGATGACGGACGTACCCTTCGCCTGCCGAGCCATCACCTTTACACGCTCGGCGATCGCCCGGGAGGGAGGAAATAATTGGTGCCATAAACACTAATAGAAGAAGATACCACAAGTTCATCAGAGGGAAATGGGTTGCTTGATCTGTTGCGAAGTTGGATGAGAGGCAGGAGACGTAGAGAGAGAGAGGGAGAAAGACGGTGAGAGCTTAGGACCTACTTCTGTGGATTAAACTAGTTGACAGCGATGGGATAGGGTGGGAGTAGGTGGGATTGTAGGAGGGCCAAAGTTCGCGAAAGCGGTGCCAAATTCTGAGACATCCGTGATCTGGTACTTCTGAGCATGACTCGGGCGGTAGCACCAACCCGTTCAGGGGCTGGTCAGACAAGCCTCTCTACCTGGTGTCGTCGCAAAATCTAGCCCCCGTCGATGAATTCTATGCCGCTGATCAGGTTCTGTGAGGCCTGCGGCCTCGCACGCGAACCCGGCTGAACTTATCCGAAACACATGCAAATATTGGTCACGGTTATTGGTCGTTTCCCCCCTTTTGTTTAGTCTCGGTCTGCGTCCCTTTCTCCCTCAGAATCAGCTTTCGTACGATCCATCGGAAAAGACTGAAACCAGTCTACAATACCTAATAAAAAGCCAGAAAAACGCGCCACATTCTGAGACCTTTCAGACTAGTTCAGCAGAGCGCGCCCACCGTGGCTGGGCCATTTCTCCGCCAAGGCGGACCTTAGCTGCAACCCGTCTTGTAGGTGCTATAATGACCCAAACACCTTTATCATGGCTTCACCTCGTGGTATATGTTAGCTGTGAATACGCAAAACGTTTTTCTATCTGAAAACGTGTATCGATTGCAGCAGAATCTGATGTCCCCAAAATATAGCATTTTCGGGATTTTCTGCGGCGGCATCTATGTAAGACGTCTTGGGTCGGTCCTCCCCTGTGCTTTCGCTCGTTCGTCACCCGATGTTCGAGCATCTGCTGGCCCCTACGGGCTCTACAAAGGTCCAACGATCGGATATCGTACACTCACCTTCCAATGAGCTCAATTTGGCTTTATACCGCCTTTCACAGCGCTGCGTCGGTCGACTGAACACGTTTCAGTATCTAGCTCGGACCAAAACGAAGGATAGATCGATCACATGGTCACGGTCATATGTATTTGTGGCGATCACAAAGATAACTGCGTGGCTGCGAGCACCGAAATCTAGCATTAAAAACGACTTCAAGCCGATGCATGGCATGACGACATGACATTATGTGTAGATTGATTCAGCTTCTTTCCGGGGAGTCGCCCGTGTGAGATCGCGATCACCGAGACTCCCCTGGACTGCGGGATGTGCATGCTCTCCAAATATAGCTCATCAGTTTGTCAGTAAGTCATATCATGCTAATGTATGGAAAATGAGCAACCTCGGGAGGCGAAAACCTCTACAATGGCTAGCTACGCCGAAAGCAGGAATTCCGCCAAGAACAAGAACCGACGGCGAACACCAACAATATGCGGCAGATGGGCAACACAACACCCTACGTGTCGATGTACACAGCCAGAGTTCTTGGGTTTGCACACATTTGTCGTAAGAGGTTGCGAGCATGCGAACGGCCAACGAAGACCGGCCAGAGGCAAGAAATAGACGGATGCGCAATCTGCCATTTTCTCGTAGTGCTATTCTTAAATGTATCCGTGGCTCAATGCTCTTCGAGATCTTCCATCAAAACAATGTACTAAGATTTTCTGGGGTGGCCTCAGGCTATGGAGCCAAATGTATGAAGGTTTGGCCCGCCTTGAAGTTGGAGTTGAGAGCCGTTTTTTTGGGGGGGTATTTTGCCTGATTCGATTTCACATGTTTTGATTATCTAGGCAAAGGCACTGTTTCTTGAAAAGGAAAGCTTGACTTTACTGAGTCAAAGCCACTAGCTCCAGAGTCAAACTTCAGCTCGAGTAAGCGCACCGTGTGCGTGGAGCGTGGAGGCCAGCCCAGGCTTTGCTCCTGACCATCGCGAGCGGCACCCCCACGTGTCTTGAGGTACAATAGCAGATGCTACAGTGATCGGATAGAGGGGTTCTAAATTGCATGCAAATTCATAATTAAACAGCTTTCAATTATTGACCCTCCCCTCCTGACTCGAAATTGCCAATTGATATAGACGCTGATTGCAAAGACCTTGAGCAGCCCGAAGTGCAGCGACTATAAGGCCTTTGAAACTTTTAGGCTGGTTCATGGCCCAGCAGGAATTATGTGCAACACTGCCAATAGTGTGGTATCTACCACTTAAAGTTCCCTCTTTTCCTTCCTTCTTGCTCGTTTTTTTATTTCAAACGCACCACCCCCGGCCTTTAGAGTATTTGACCTACCACCCTCTTTCAAGCGTCTTTCCCTGTTCTTCTTCATTTCAAGTTGATTACGACTGGTGGGCTCGTCCCCACAGCCAACTTGATCATGTGAAAAATGTCTCTATTGCAATCTCGCTTGATTACGAATTGGCCTGTCCCTGCTGCAAAACTTGTTCAGTACATCCGAGTCGCTGTTTTCGGGATTCAATATCAATCCCTCCGGCGCACTCGCCGAAGAATTAGGGCTGGATTTTGCTGGTACAATTCACCAGGTGGGTGTCGATGCAGCCTTCGCACTTGTTATAACCGAGTTGCAGGCACGCGTCGCATTGGCCTTGATCGACGAAGCTTTTTGGGAAATGTGCGGAGAGATCGCATTGAGGTGATGAGCTTGACTCCATCCTTTGAGATTTCGAATGCGGTTGCTGTATTGAAGTAAGCACGGTACATACATTTCGTCGGGATCTTTATAACACGAATTTCCCTTCGCCTCGCACCTTTCGTTGACTTGGCGTCTGCACGTCTTGATCTTGGGCGCTCCGTGGTCGATCCCAAAATACTCGTTGCATCGACGACTGTACTTGCGAGAGCAATGCTCGCAGTCTACTAAAAAACCCCAGGTACTGGGATTGTACAGAGTAGAAAAATAAAATTGGATGACATCAGTTGCGAAATGTGAACGCGTAAGATTGGATGGCCGAAAAGCCGGGCCGTACTGCTCACCTCACGCATCTCGGTTCGCACTTGTCGGGCACGTCTAGGAGGTGGCACAGTGCCCACATGTTGTAGCGATGGGGGCTGCCGTATCTTGGGATGCACTTGTCTTGGACGCAGGCTTTGGCCTGTCCTTTGAATGCTCTGAGGGGGATGATGAAGTAGGGCTCACCCCGGCGTCAAATCGAATACAGATCGACACACGGCGTGAGCCCCTCGTCGAGGAGTGCGCCTGGAGGCGCTCACTTGGGGAATGGGAAAGCGACATACCCCAATATGTCGGTCTTGCACGTGGTAATGATACAACCCCGAAATGCGTAGATACAATCCAATTCGAACAGATAACTGCGATGCGCGAAGTGGTTGGTCGAACACGGAGGGCAAATACTCATTCCAGCGAATCAGTCCGACGGGTTTTCGGTGAGTACGCGCGCGGGGGCGTCATCGTCCGATGATGACACGATGACAAGCGCGCCGATGCCGAACGTACTTTTCCGCTACCGAGCCATCACCTTTACACGCTGGGCCGGTTGTGGAAGAAATGACTGGTGCCACAAGCATCAACAGAAGAACATGCCACACGTTCATCAGAATGAAATGAGTCGCCTGATCGGTTGCAAAGCTGGATGAGAGGCAGAAGATGGAGAGAGAAAGAGAGAGAAAGACGGAGGGAATGATTGGGACCACTACAGCCCGGTGGAATCAATAGCGACAGGCTGGGGTGGGGAGCGTGTCGGAGCGTGTTGGCGGGTCGAAGTCGTGATGGTATCGTTCGGCGAAATCGGTGTTAAATTCTGAGCCGCCGGTCCGAGCTTGACTACCCGTAGTACGGTCCTGTTCAGGGGCTACTCATTCAAACTTCTCTACCGGGTCATCGCAGAAGTCAGCCCCCCGATCATCATGCTTCCGGAAGTACCATTAGCCCACTTTAGTGCAATTGCTACCAGCGAATCCCCTGCGGATCGCAAGCAGACCCTATCACGCGGTCACCCTTACGTCTCCTTTCCAGTCGATCGTTCGTCTCAAGCGCCCATGACGTCGACGTCTGGTGGTGAGCCCCGGCCAGCCTTCGACTCTTGCATGATGATTGTACCTTCACCAACTTTTTTGGCAAAACAGGCTCCATCTCTTGTTTTGACCACTTGTTATAAGTTGAAGGCCAAGATCTTTAAGAGTTGGTGCAGTCGCATGCACACCGTCCCGAGCCGATCGAGGGGTTTTCACCTCCGGATTTAGGATGAAAAACGCATAAAAGCCTCTCCGAGTCGCTCGATCGCGAAGAGGGTTGGGAAACGTTTCATTCTTTCACGTTGTCTGCTGGGGTGTAATATCAATTCCAAAGCTTTGGTTCCTTCTCAGTCCATATCTTGCGACTTTCATGTTCACCTTCTCCTCTGCTCATCCCTCTTCTTGAACTTTGCCTCAATAAGACCGCGTCTCTCAAACTCGAAACCACGTGAGATCTCACAGAAATCTTGGTTCATCTGTACTGCATTACCAAACAAAAAAAAAAGCAGAGATTATTCTCAATTATGAAAAAGCGTAAAAAACGAACAAAGCACCTCGAACTCCCCCCCAAATCATCCCCAATTTTAAACCATGAACAAATCGCCTTGACAACAAGCGCACCAAACCAAATTATCCTGCAAGACGGCTTTTGTCGTACTCGTTCTCAAACTCGTTGTAGAAGTTGAAAGGACAGGAATCAAAGACGCATTAGTCGTCGTCGGTGGTCCGTCGAGGGGAGAATTAGGGAGTAAGGCATCCGGTCCTAGTTCTTCTTCCAAGCGGGATTTGAGCAATGAGAGGGAGGTTTGTCGAACATGCCGTTTTGAAGTGGAGGGGGACATGGTGCCGTCTAGAATGGGCGTGGAGACGGAAACGAGGGGAGGTGAAACGGGGGCGTTGAAGGAGGAGTGTTGCGCTGGGAGGGGGAGAAAGGTGTTGGGCGGTGAGAGGAGAGAAGAGGATAGTTCCGAGGTCTCTTGCACGGGCGTGAGGAGCGAAGGAGCTCGTCGATGCGAACCGGCTCGTGGGCCCCGGTTCGAGGCGCTTGGAATTGAGGTCGTGGGTGGGGAGTTGAGGGGCTCGTCGAAATCGGTCGGGTCGAGGTGGGGAGGTCGATCATGGCCGTACTCCGAGTCCGCATGATCATCTGCTCCCAACAAGTGTTCCAATTCCCGGATCCGAACCTCGTCGTCCTCGATCATTTCTGTTATCCCTTGCACTTGCAGTTTGAGGTCGCCGTTGATCTTTTCAAGCTCGTAGCGCGCGTCTTCTTCCTCAAAGAGGCGTTGTTCGAGTGATCGGATTTGAGCGCGTGCAGATGAGAGGCTCAGCTCGGCTTGTTGTTGCAGCGCGTCGACTGAGGAATGGGCGAAAAGGATGCAATCAGCCAGAGAATGGCGAGGAGCATACGAGGCGAAATACTTGCACTCACTCTGCTCGCGATCATAATCTCCTACCTTCGGCGATCCCCCTTGAGCATTCTCCCCCTCCGAAGTACTGACTCTCCTCCTCAATCCACCCAACTCGATATTCTTCATCTCCAATTCGTCCTCCGCTTTCGCCAATGCCTCTTTCAAATCACCCAACGCATTTCGAGCTTCAGAAGTAGCTTCCTTCTCCGTTTCCCATAAACGACGAAGACGCTCCACCTCTTCGACGTTACGTTCGACTTCTTCGGTCAAACTCGCGACTTGACCCGAGGTCCCTTCCGATCCTGAACGAAGTGAGGCAAGTTCTTCTTGGAGTGAAGTGACGAGCGTTCGCAACGTCTCGAGTTCACCTAGACGTTCATCACCTGAGGCGATGAGGGATTTGAGTTCGCGTTCGGATTTGGACGCTCGACGTACGGCCGCGTTCAACGCGACGTCGCGTTCACGCACCGCCATGCCCGTTGAGGAAGTCGTGCTGTACAGCTCGGAACGTAAGGTAAGGAGGTCGGTTTCTCGTTCTGAGAGAGTTGATCGAAGCTTCGAGATTTCGGTTTCGAGAGTGGAGACCGTCGTCGTTTGCTCATCGTACGCCGCTTGAAGTGTTTCAAGACTCGTCTCCAATTCACCGATCCGTCCTTCGAGACTCGAACGAAGCTCCAACGCCTCCGAACTTTCTTTTTGAGCCTTCTCCACCTCGATTCGCGCCTTCGCAAATTCATGCTTCGCGTCCCTCAACTCTTCCTCAAGTTCTCGTCTTTGACCTTGCGCACGAGCTAGTTCGCCCCGAACGGTTTCGAGATCGGCTTTCAGTCGATCCATTTCCTCTGGCGTGGCTATGGGCAGGGATTCGGAAAGACGAACATTCGTGGCTTCGAGATCGGCGTTAGATTTGTTGAGGCGGGCAAGATCGCGCTGTGTGGATTCGAGGTCACGTTGACTCGTGGCGAGATCGGTTGAAGTCAAGTGGAGTGTAGTTTCGAGTTCGGAGATGCGCGCTTTTAGTGAATCGACTTCGGCCGTCCCGATCGTCGTCGACTCGAGTGAGGATCTAGCGTGGTTGAGTTCGGTTCGAACTTCGTTCAGGGACGAGACCATCTCCGAGAGGGCTTGGGCGTGTGAGGCGCGTTCGTTCTCGAGCACTTCGACGAGGTCGCTCGATTTGAATTCGCTTGCTGCGGACTGTCGAGAAGCGATGATCGAAGAAGAGTCAGCTCAGAACATGGAACAGAAGGAAGTTGAGATCGACCGAGAACAAACCTTCTTTGCGACCGCATCCATCGAAAACTCCAACTCGTTGACCCTCTTGACATACATCGCCACCTCGTCCTCCAACTCCCCAATTCTTTCCTGCTTCTGATCCAAATCGACCTCGTACGCCTCAATCGTCTCTTGCAAAGGTTCGACACTCGCCTCAGCTGCGACTTGCAAAGCCCTCGCTTCGCCGACTTGCCGCTCTAATCCGGCGTAAGTAGCGCGTGTCACGTTGAGCGTTTGTTCGATCGTTCGACGAGCACGATTCGACGATTCCGTATCGGCTTTCGCGGAGGCCAGTTCGGTGCGTAATCGAACGATGTCCTGCCCCATGCGTGAGGAATCGAAATCCTTCTTCTCGATCATCTTGCGCAACTCGGTCACACGCTTCGCTTCGGCCGTGTACTGCGACACGAGTTCGGTGTGCTCGCGTCGTAGTTTGTTGATCGTGCCGATTTGGGAAGCGATGTGAGAGACGGATTGGTCCGATGCTCGACGCGCTTCGACGAGCTCCGCTTCGAGCTCGGTAATTTTGGTGAGAAGGAGTTGTTCCCTTTCGGACGAGTCGGAACCGAAAGGGAATTCGAGAGGAGGAACTGCGCTGGATAGCGCGGCGGCGGGGGAAACGACTTGAGCTTCCGAACGAGCCTCTTCTAATTCGGATCGAAGTTGACCGAATCGCGTTTCAGCCGCTTCGGCACGATGGTTCGCCGCGTCGCGTTCACTCTGCATCAACGAGAGTTCGGACGTTTGACGTTCGAGATCGGCAAGGGCTTGACCGCCTTGCGAGACGAGTTGGGCGGCGTGGGCTTTGGCATCGGCGAGTTCTTGTTCGAGGGAAGTCAGGCGCGATTGCGCTTCGTCGTTCGTACGCGACTGCTTCTCACACTCCAACGCCTCGAGAGCCAAGGCATGCTCTTGTCGCGTCGACGCGACGACTCGCTCGTGCTCCGATTCGAGTTCCTTTGTCAAACGCTCATGTTCGGTTTTGAGGTCGTTGAGTACTTGTTCGTGCTCGGCTCGGAGTTGTTGCGTCGTTCTGTCCTTTGTCGTTTCCAACTCGACGTATCGTATTTGAGCATCCTCGATCTCCTTCTTGAGCGCCTCCACTTGCTCAACCTTGAATCGATACTGTTCCTCAAGCTCCTTCAACCTCCGCTCGACCTCATCAACACGCAAGGACCCTTCCAACACCGCTACCTCACGTTGCTTGAATCCCTCGACCTCCTTCTCCAATTCGACGACCCTCGTTTGAACCTCATTGCGTTCGTTCTCGATTGATCGAATCATCTCGTTCGCTTCGATCAACTCCTGTTGAGCCTTTTCCCCATCTTCGACCAATTCACCCAATTGGTCCTGAAGACCATCCAGTTCTTCCCTCAACGAGTCGGCCTCGATCGCCGTTTCCCGAAGACGTTCGAGTTCGAGTCGAGTCGCAGAGAGCGTTCGACTTGATGAAACGGTCTCGTTATCGTCGAGTGGGGTCGTTTTGTCGTTCATGACGAGCGAAGCTTTGCTGCGACGCGCGTCTTCGAGTGAGCTTTGGAGAGAGGCGTTCTCGAGTTGCAACTCGTCGCGATGGGAAGAAAGAGCCGAGAGTTTGATTTCGAATGACGAAAGCGTTTGTTCGAGCGAGGTCGATCGCGTCTTGGTGTAGGTCAACTCGTCGCGAAGGGAGGCGAGTTGGTCCGAAGTCGAGGCGGAGAGTTCGTCGAGTTCGGCTTCGAGAGAGGTGATATGGGCTTCGGATTCGGCGAGGCGCGCCTTGGTTTCCATCAACTCGTGCGATAGACGTTCGACGTGTTGCGTTCGATCGATGAGCTCCGCTTGAACTTTGGTCGCGAGTTTGCGAGCCGCCTCAAGATCGCGCGACGAGCCTTGTCGAGTTTCAGAGAAGGAAGACCTGAGCTCGTCGAGTTCGGCTTGAAGCTGCTGCAAACGGCGTTGCTCATCTTCGAGTGTCGTTCGAGAGGCGTGTTTGACGTTGTTCAATTCGGTTCGAAGGGACCGGGCTTCGTCATCGCGTGATGAAAGCGCTTGTTCGAGCTCCGAGTGGGATCTTTGAAGTTGCTCAAGTTCACGAATCTTTTGGTGATTCACGGCAAAGGGTGAAGCATGAGCTCGGATGTGGGAATACCCATGCGAATACATTGATACTTACCCATTCTTGCCTACTCGGTTCATTTTCGATCTTTGCCGTCTTGTCTTGCTCAGCTGCCTTCTCCTCTACGTTGATTTGCTCCTCTTGTCGAGTTCGCTCGTCGTGCTCGCACTTCTTGTGTTCCACCACGGAGGCTTCCAACTCTTGCACCTTGCGAGTTAGATGTTGCTTCTCCTGATCGAGTTGATCGATTCGTCGTTGCAGTTGCTCATCCGTTTTCGACGAAGCACGAGTAGAGGCGGTCGACGGTGAAGAGACCGAGTAGGGTGGCTGCTGCTGCTGCTGCTGCGAAGGCGGATTCGGTTCAAAGCTTGCGCCCAAATTCGACGACTGGATCGGACTCTTGGGTTGACTAGAAGGGTCGAACCCAGGAGAAAGAGGAGGGGATCGAATCGAGGCTGGAACGAGGGGTGGAGGCAAGGTCGCGCTCTTGAAAGCGGCCGATGGGTTGGGAGGAGGAGGGACGTTCGATGAACCGGTTAGGAATGAGGGGGAGGAGGAGGATCGGAGTGAACCCGTGTGGTCGAGCGGTCGGAGTGGGGGGGAGCGCACAGGGGCCCAACTTTGACGTTCTCGTGAGGTGGAGGGAGGGATGAAGGTGGTGTGGACCGCGTCGGACGCTGGTGTGGCTCGAGGTGGGGAAGCAAACAGGGACGAGGCTGATGAAGGGGGTGAGATGGCCGTCGTAGCCGTGCTCGGTGGGGAGAGTGCTCGATCGAGGGAGGTTGGTGACGAGTGGTGGACATCTGAAGTGAGCGAGGTCGTCGTCGTGGTGGGTTTGGTGACCGCTCCCGTCTTGGCGGCTTGGAAGCGTTTGAGCTGTAGGGGTTCGGCGGGTGATCATGTTCAGCCGCACGGTTCAGTGTTGGGATTTAGAATGCAACGATGCCTATCTCACCTTTTCCTTTGCCCTCGCGGCTTTGATCGCGCGTTCCTCGCTCGTCTCGACGGCGAACATGCCCGTCACCGCGTTAGCCGTTAGCCGTTAGCCGTTAGCCGTTAGCCGTCAGCCGGTCAGGTCACACCGAACCAGGTGACGACGAGCCCAAAGCGTCGGTATGTGGGATGCAGAGTCGGCGTCCGTGTAGCGATGGATGAGGATGAAGGTGAACGAACGCGAACGCGAACGGAGCCGCGCGTGGTTCACGTCACACGTCGACGACCCGGTCCGAGTGGAGGTCCGTGCGTGTACTGCCGAAAAAATAAAAGGGAAAAAGGTGGAGCGAGATGCGCGCGATTCCGTCTTGGTTCGGTTTTTTGCACTTTCACACCTAACCATCGCACCAACCCACACCATGTAAGCCAGCCTTCCCCACCGACTCATCATCACCCATTGATTGCGCTTCCACATCAACCCTAGGTCTTCCCCCTTTTTCGTCGCGATGGGCAACCCTTTGCTCGATATCCAAGTCACCGGTGAGGCCGCCAAGGAGATGTTGCTCAAGTATGGGCTCAAACCGAATGATGCCGTTTTGGCCGAGGGGAAACAGAACGAGATGTGAGTCGTAACCCAAAAGAATAGTGGTGGGCAGGGGATGCGCACGTTTCATTCATTCCTCGCGAGGCCGGAAGCCGGACACTTGCAGAGTAGACCCACCTCGGCGGAGCGAGTACATCTGATCCTGGTACCACCCATCCCCACAGCTACGAGGACCTACGAAAGAACCACAAGGTCATCTACGTCGCCGGTGGTGCGGCCCAGAACTGTGCCCGCGGTGCTCAAGTCAGTGGTTCTCAACACTTGACCTCCTCACCGCTCCTACCCGCCTTATGATATTCCCCCCTCTTGCCACAACCAGTACGTCCTCCCCGATAACTCGACCGCCTACCTCGGCGCCGTGGGCAAAGACGACCTCGCCGATCAACTTCGCGCCGCGAACGAGAAGGAAGGTCTCGCATCCTACTACCAAGTCGTGGAGGACAAGCCGACCGGTGCTTGTGCGGTCGTAATCACCGGTCATGATCGGTCAGTTGAGCATGCGAGTGATGTGGAGCGGGTCGTCGCGATGGCGCCGGAGTTTGGCCAACATTTTTCGTTCCCACGACGACGGCGACGATGAAGGAACGCTTGACTGATCCTCCTCCTTCTCGACCCTCACCCATCCCCCCGTTATAGTTCCCTCTGCACCACCCTCGGCGCAGCGGAATCCTTCTCCCCTTCGTACCTCGATACCCCCAACGTCAAGCACCTCGTCGAACATGCCAAATTCTTCTACTTCGGCGGTTTCTTCCTCACCCACGGATTGGAGTCGGCGTTGAAATTGGCCAAGCATGCCCAGGAGAATGACAAGGTCCGTTTCATAATGGGGTAGATGGGATTCATTTCAAAAGAAAAAGCCATTGACGTGAGGAGATGATGGATCATGTCTTTCGCAGCCTTTTACGATGAACCTCTCGGCCCCTTTCATCCCTCAATTCTTCCAAACCCAAGTCGACGAAATACTCCCTTATGTTTCGATTCTCATCGGTAACGAATCCGAAGCTGAGGCGTTTGCTTCTTCCCATGATTGGGAGAACCCCAAGGATATTGAAGCTGTCGCTTTGAAACTGTCGCAAATTCCGACCAAAGGTGACAAGGGAAGGATCGTCGTCATCACCCAAGGAAGTAAGCATACCATTGTTGCGAGGGAGGGCAAGATCGAGGCGTTCAAAGTGGACAAATTGGACAAGGACAAGATTGTCGATACCAATGGTGCAGGCGATGCCTTTGCGGGTGGATTATTGGGCGCGTATGCGAGTGGGAAAAGTTTGGAGGACAGTATTGAGGTTGGTCATCGTTTGGGAGCGATGAATGTTCAGCTTATTGGACCGACGTTCAAGTTCCCCAAGGAAAAGGTCATGTAAAGGTGATGAAACGAGGGTGAACATGAGAAAAAAAAAAGTGACGATCAATTCGTCAACGATGCGCGCTTTGCCAACCCTTTCTTGGAGTATGAATCAAAAACGACATCATAAAAGCCTTCCCGCATCTTCTGTTCTTCTGTATTCTAGCAATGTAGCTGAGCTCAACCTCGCATTCCAATTAATCCTTTTTGAAGTTCCAAGTCTTTGAGCCGGAGAAAGATCCAAGTTTCACATTCAAATTTCTTTTGATGATCCTTTCTTGTGCAGGGGACGGCTAAGACCCAGACAAACCACTTTTTTGATATCATCACACACACACACACACACACACACACACACGCAGCCACATCCCATCCAAAAACAAAACAAAACAAATTAAACCACCAAACTCCAACTCCTACCCGCCTCCAAACACCTCACCACCAAACCCCCTTCTTCCAAATCCTCGGCCAGAGTCATCAACCCCTCCATGAACTCATTCATTTTGAACGCGTCCATCTCGATCAACAAACGACAGAATTCGCGGAACAAACCTTCGATCCAGAACGTTGACCAAGAATCGGTGGGGCGGGACTCAGGGAGCAGGGTCGAGAAATGCGTGAGGATCGTGAGGAGCAAGGTGCATAGATCGGTTGTGAGAGTTGAGAGTTGCGTTCGGGCAAGGGTGATGTCGGTTGTGTCGGAGGGTTCGGTCAAGGCATCCATGGTCGAATCGTCGAGATCCGTCGAGGTGACTTGTTCTTGAGCGCGTTGGGTGTCGGCTTCGGTGAAGAGACCTTCGAGACGACCTTGCGCGGCTTTGACGCGTCCTTGCAGGGTCTTGATCGTTGCACTCAGCGCGAGCCAATCGTCCATGTCGGACCAGGAACCGTTGCGCGTCGGATCAAAAACCCAGGTGATCACGTCCGCGGCGTCGACGAGGCGGTACTGCAAGAGCTTGTCCAACACGATCAGGTGGAACTGACGATGGTGCATCCAGAACGTCGCGGCCGATTTGAGGAGCTTGAGTCGAGCAGACGAGGAAGGCGTGAGACTTCGAAGCAAGAGGAGGTACCGTTCGAGCACGTTGAGGAAATGCGAAAAGGAGCGCGAACCGACGGAGAGGATCGACTGCACGGCCATGTCGAGGATGAGATCTCGGGCTTGGTCGGCCGTCAGAGAGTGATCCGTTTGCAGCGTCGCGTCGATCCCTTTCAATTCGGTCTCGATGTCGCTCGTCGAGCCTTTGGCGCGCACGAGGTCGAGAATCCGACCGGCGAGAGCGGCGTAGGGTGATGCGTGCTCGACAGCAACGAGATCTTGAGGATCAGGTCGCTCGTATTGGTAGTTTGGACCCGGGGCAGCTTCGGCAACCACACCCGTCTCGAGCATGGAATCAGGGATCGTATCCTTGATGCGCTCGTAGTAAGAAAGTCGAACCTCGAGTTCAATCACGCGTTGAACAAAGATGCGCTTCGGGTGTTGAGCATCGATCTCCATATCGTCGGCCCAGTCCTTCCATCCCCACGCGAAACCAAAATTGCTGAGGTGCATCGAGAACCATTCGGTAAAGCGACGGATGCCTTCGGCGTCGAGGACGGGGTTGCCCGCATCGGCTTCGTTGCCGAGGCCGGCGTAGAGGCGACGGATGCATCGACCGAGCGCGGGGCCGATCGTTGCGGGTGCTTCGCGGCAGAGTTCGGTGAGGAGCGAGTGGTAGTATGCAGGAGGGAGCGTCGATCTCGGCATTGCAAAGAGCGAGGTAAGGATCGACTGCAACGAGGGTTTCGGATGTTTGGAAAATTAGCGCAACTCGAATCGTTCATGTACCACAAGCACTCGATGACAACCCACCTCGACGACCAAATGCTCAATCACCCATTCGGACCGCTTCCCTTCCACCTCGTCCTTCTCCCTGTCAACACCATCATCGATCTCGTCGTCTCGCTTCTCCTCGTCATCGTCGTCCTTCTTCTTCTGCGCATCATCGGTCTTGAACGTGCGAGGCGTAAACCACCTCGGTAACTCCATCAACAACTTGGCCGCTTCTTTGCGGTTGTGTTCGTACAGGTTGATGATGTCGAATATGAGCGAACGGATGATGGCGCCGGAGGGGTCGTACGTCTCGGGAACGGTCTGTTGCGAAGAGAAAGCGAACGCCTAGTCAGCTTCTTTCAAGAGTACTGTCCGAGCTTAGGAACGCGCACTCACCTCATCATCGAACAACCTCAAATAGACTCGAACCCCTTCATACCCAACGCCTTCATCCCCCTTCAACCCCGTGTTTGGCTGCGGCACCTCGATCAATTTGGACAATTCGTCCTTGTCCAACTCGGCCGGCACGACAATCTCGGGCAACTCGACCAACTCATCCGGCGACTCGTTCCTCAATCGAGAGGGGATGGGGTAACTGGGCAGAACGTGAAGACTCGATTTGGTGACGAGGCATGAGACGAGCGATTCGAGGTGGTCCTCGAATTGTGAAGTCGTTTCCGAGTCGCCAAAGAGCTCTTTCTGGAGCTTGCGGCGCGCGAGGTAGAGATCGACGGCATCGCGCAAGGTTTCGTCGTCATCCGAAGTGACGCTCGTCGCTCGAAGAAGGGTCTCGGCGATGATGCGGGCACACTCGTCGCCTCGCGATGCGCGGAGACCGGCTTCGCCCAAAACGGCTGCGAAGGGTTGGAGCAGCGCGAGAAGGGAGGAGACCTTGACGACGGGAACAACGGGGGCCGGTATCGACGTAAGGTGAGCGAACACGCACATGGTGTAGCGCACGTTACGCCACTTGCGTTGGTCGAGCCAGAGTTGCAGCGCCTTGCCGAGATCGGCGATGATGGCATGTCCGGCATTGACGGGTTCGGGTTTCGGTTCGGTGGGTGCTGCTGCCGCTGCCTCATCGGTGGTCTCCTTCTTCGTCTCGGTCGATTCGTCGCTCTCAGTCAGCATCTTGGCATCGGATGCCTCGTCCTTGGCTGTCGTCGCCGTCGCCGAATCATCCGTGGCGTGGGTGGGAGTGGTAGCTGCGGCCACGTTGCCGTCGCCGTCGCCGTCGAGCACAGGTTTGGCGGGTAAAGCGGCACGCGAAGGCAATCCCCTGATGATACGGCCGGGGTGAGCCGCGGAAGAGGCAATTCGGTCGGCGAGGGTGACTTGGGGGACGTAGGGGGTTGTGAGGCGGGCGATGAGATGTGCGTAGTGGGGCAGCTTGTGTGGGAGTTCGGTCACGCTGAGGGGAGAGGATGGAAGCCGCGATAATGGATGCAAAGTAAGTGCAAGTCAAAAAATTGACTACGGTGAACACAGACTACTCACGCGACTCGAAATGCTGCAAAGACGGTCTCGGGATCCTTTGCGAAGACGACCTGAGTCGCGTCGGCAAAGTTGGCCAGGTCCTGTGGGCAGCGTAGGGCGAGAAAGTCAGACTGGAACCAACCCTCTCTGTATCGGAGGAGCAGGAACGGACCTCGTGGTGAGGCATGTTCCACAAGCGTTGCTTGAACAGCTCCTGCTGTGCACGCGGCGAAGGGTGATGCGGTCGTTGCGGCGAGTAGTATTGTCCCGGGTCGTTACCACGTCGTCGAGCGTAGTGGCGAGAGTCATCATCGTCGTCTGGTATAATGGCCATAGGTAAGAGTGGTCAGGGCTAGTACGATACGACGTCGTACCCGAGGTGTGACTGGACAACGGGAACGTTACTCGCCTCGTCCTCGTTTCCCACCACCCCCTCCACCATTGTAGTATCCACCTCCACCTCCTTGCCGGTAACCACCTCCACCTTGGTTGTACGATCGACCACCTGCGTTGTAAATCTGTGCACGTGGGTCAAGCCAGTCAGCAACGTGGGAAGGTGCGCTCGTCCCAGCCCAAAAGCACATGCGAGGATACTCACCATACTCGCGAGATCGACAGTCGAGATATACGGAGGTCTACACGACCGGTCGATGCGCCTTTGACGATACCGGTTGGGAACACGAGACCGGAAAGCGAGAGCGAATGCGAGTGCGTGGAGCAGAGCCGAACCGGTCTCAAGTCTGCAGCAGAGTCCGACGTAGCCGCGCG
Organism: Microbotryum intermedium; assembly: GCA_022702645.1. NCBI lineage: Eukaryota > Fungi > Basidiomycota > Microbotryomycetes > Microbotryales > Microbotryaceae > Microbotryum > Microbotryum intermedium. The sequence goes on along the minus strand of JAHWDX010000005.1, from coordinate 573 downwards.
CGCAAGGGGTCCAGTGAGCGTGACGACGATCGTCTGTTGCACATTACACTTTTGAATGATCATGAGATGATAGCAGGTTTATGACAACTGAGAGATCCACCACTCGTTGCTCGACGACTCAATGCCAAAGTCGATCGCGATGCTCATTTTTTCTTTCTCGGCTCCTCGCTCGAGCCATCACTTAGTCGGATCTGATGTGCAGCCACCAAGTCTGCTCCTCAGTGAATAAATGATGCGAACAAAACTACAAGTCGTACAATCATCCGCCACTTGGCTTCACTCCGACCGTCGCCTTGAAAACCGTGGAGCTAGTGAGACGAAGAGGAAACATCTATCACCAAGGGCGAAGATAGGAGAGGTGAGCCGGACTTAGGGGCTTGATGTCATGAATGGGATTCCGCCAATCTTGAGTTCGGACTTCGCATGCCTGTGGCTGTGCCCGCGCTCCCTGCACTGCTCTTCCCGTGTTGTGTCCTCTTTCCATTAGGGTTAGGGTTAGGGTTAGGGTTAGGGTTAGGGTTAGGGTTAGGGTTAGGGTTAGGGTTAGGGTTAGGGTTAGGGTTAGGGTTAGGG